>JAJLQT010000012.1:0-1417167 GCA_024516245.1 Peziza echinospora | reverse complement strand
CACCAAGCTACAATCCTAGGCTAAAAACAACAGAACACTTGATGGCTATCACCACTATCAACAAAAATCAGGCCATCACTCTAATAGATCATCAGACCACAGGTGCAGATCTAATAAGCACTAAGTTCTGTATACTGTATAAGATACCTATGATGAAATTAACAAAACCAGTTGTTATCAACACAGTCATCAAAGGAAGCAAGGGTAAGTGTGAGCATTATGCCAAAGTAATTATTAATTATGGTCAGCATGAGGAAGAAAGAACCTTCTGGGCAGCCAACCTCAGTGACTGGGATGTCATCCTAGGACATCCAGCCCTGAAGGCTAATCAGGCCATGATCAATATTGGCACCATGCAGACAACTGTCACAAGCAAGGAAGGACTCAGATACACCTTGAAACCCTGGACTGGAGGAGCTCCTCAGACAAAGATCAGCAAAAGAAGAGTCACCTCTGCAGCCACACATGTGGAAGAATCAGGCTCACTCACACCATATGAGGAAAGGATGATCATCCAACAATTAGCTTGGAAAATTATCCAGAATGATCTAGACCATTATCCAACATGGGTACAAGATTACTCATACATGGTGGAAGTGATGACATCACACCAATTTCCAAGCACTCAAACATCCTTAGCCTACAACAAGGCATACAACAAGGTTATAGATTACACAGAGAGTGGACAACATTACATACAGGCTAAAAATGATTTACATCATCAGCTGAAGTCCACCATATCAGTAATCAATCTTCTAACTATAGAAGAAAAAGCAGTAATAGAAAACTGGTATCAAATTCTATTGGAGCTTCAAACCACATATTACTCACTATACCAAACTCTCCCTACACAACTCAACAATGACATCACCATTGCCTTTAATCACATACACAGATTAAGAGCCACCATCAATGCTGAGAAAAAGGAAATCCATTCCTATTCCACTACAGTAGAGTCAGAGTTTGATATTGAGGCTGAGTTCCCTGAAGTCTACCCCTCAGAGAAACCAACAGAATTACCCCCACTAAGAGATATTAATCACAACATTAATATCAAAGATGAGTCAATTACTTGGAGACCTAGACCAATAAAGCAGAATGCTAAATTCATGCAAGCCTTGCATGAAAAAATTGACTCAGAGCTGAAATCAGGCAGAATCATAGCATCAAATGATCCATCATCATGCTGCATGTTTACAATTCCTAAGCATGACAAACCAGATCAGCCTAGATTTCTGCTAGACCTGGTTGATAGGAATAACAACACCATTAAGGACAACACACCACTTCCCAACCAGGATGAGATTAGAAATAGAGTAGCATCACATAAATACAGATCAAAAATAGATTTGACTGATGGCTATCACAATATCAGAATAAACCCTGACCATGAAAAGTACACATCATTCAGTACCCCCATGGGACAATTTAGAACAAGAGTCATGCAACAACATCAGGAAGAAAATAGTGCCGTTATAAGGCCTGGTGGTCCGTTATAAGGCACGGCTCCGTTATTGCCGTTATGCCGTTATAAGGTCAATCATTACCGTTATGCCGTTATAAGACAAACAATGTAATGGTCTTCGTTCGGACGCTTTCAAGGCAGAATCCGACGTTATAAGAATCTTGAATTCTTGTCCTCCGCTGTAAGTTGATTTCCCCGAACATGATCCTTATAATTTTCAACACAATATTTATTCCCGGTTCCAATTGGTTATTTGTAATTTATGTGTTCCCGATGGTTAAGCGTCCGAAAACGGACTGAAACCGGCCATTTAACCATTTCAATTATATCATCGGACATCATTTTATTTTTTTTCTATATACACACACGCTATATACAGATTAAACTAAAATACATCGTCATAAATGTCATGCCAGGTTTCAAAATCAATACGGTTGTTGACCAACCAGCGCTCTCCAGGCTCTAACGGAATTAGATGTGCAATCCCTACGATTTCACTAATGCGAATTAAAACCGACATGTCCTTCGTCGGGAATCCGACTCTTATCATTCCTTCAGGTCCTGATGGCCTTGAGCCGCCGTATGCCTCGAGCAAACTAACATGCGCAAACAAATGGATTCCATGGTGTAATGTACGCAATTTAAAAAGCGCATTAAGCTTTCCCGGAAGTCGGCCATTAAGCGTCCCTCGTAGGGAATCCGACGCTTGCCGTCTCCTAACCCACACCCAGTCGGCGCGTTGTGTACCTTTGCGAAATAAAAAGGGGCCTGTACTGCGCGCAACATGTGAGTTAATTTCCCCGCCTTGAAAATTGGAAACAGGAATGACAAGACTCGAGAAACACTCCAATGTGGAATCATTTATAATTCTTGCGGTCTGGTCACCGTGTGATGCAAACCGTCGGGAAAGAAGATCAAAAAGGTCGGGTATCCGATGGCTGTCTGCAAGCTGTGTAACAGTCGATATCTTTGACATATCCACACGCCCTTGAAGTTTCACGTAGGTTTTGGTGTTCTTGGACTTTTCGATAGCGACGGTCGGTTTTCCGACCAAATTGATGATATCTGAAGGCACTTCGCAGTCTGCATTCGACAGGTATTCTCTGAGATTCTGAGCGTGCATGTGCATGTTATGGTCGCGGCTGTATTTGACAATTATCTGTGGGGTAGCGTTGATGTGATTCGTTCGACGGTATGCGTCCTTCAATGGCTTGTGAGAGGCTTCGCATACCTCTGTTGAATACTGAGGCAGTGAACCGAATTGCGAGATCTGCTCAGCGTAATGTGACAAAATATGGATTTTAGGAATATTATAATGGGCCTTTTCCTCTAGCATTTCTTCCATCAATTCCGCTCTTTTCTTTTGATCAATTTCCTTTTGCTTCCTCTTCACAACTGCAGACATTTTGTGTCGGTTTGCCGACAGTCTTTCCGCTTGTTCCGACGCCAACAGTCGGATTGCATCTTTGGCACCTTTTCGCGCAACCTTTCCAGCTCGGTATTGCAGAAATACATCCTTATATCGATGGAAATTGCTTAAAGAATTGTCCATATAACGAATAGTATCCTCGGTGTGTTGTCGGTATTGAGCGTAAAGGCTGAAGTCGGCCATGTGGCGAACACAAGAGATTGCACGATCGAAGTCCCTAAGTTGATCCTTGGTCGGACGGTTTTGGGTTGTTTTCCGACGCAGAGCTGCCGTGAATGCTCCAAGTATTACTCGCCCTAAATTTCTCATCTCCTTGCCCTGCCATTGTGTTACCGCTGAGTATGCCTTTGTTGGAGGGGTGAAGCCAGGGTACGGGGGAAGCTGTTTCCAAATTTCGTTAAAGTCGGATAACCGACCATTATCGTCCAAAAATTCAACGACCCAGTCCATTAGATGCTTAAACGTCCCAAGGTATATATTGTGCAATAGGTCCCCACGTACCAGGTCCCGTGGTTGTATATCCATGTGCCACAACGCATTATTGATTTTTTTAACTCCATCATTGGTCAACGTCGAATGGTCCTTAGTCTGCAATGCCTCTGCATACAATTGATGGTCTCGAAGGGGAAACTTATCGTCGGAAATGGTACCCAATTCGTCGGGTTTAGCAGTACAGCTAGGGCATCGGTTGACGTTGATTGCGTGGAGGTTTGCGTTTTCCATATGATCGGCGAGCCATGTTGAAATCACCGGAAAGCAATGTCTATAATTTCCGTCATTACAAAGCATCTCGTATCCGTCGTGACTTCTTTCGTCGGAAATCGGACTCATGAGGTCGCTGATCACCTCATGCAAAATCTGAAGAGACTTGAGTTCCTGATCCTCCATATTGAATCCGCGTATCTTGGTCATGCGCTTGGGGGCTATGGGTAGAAGTGCCAGGGGGATCCACGCTTGCTGTGACGGCTTATTGCGAAATTCGGATTTAATATTTCCCAGAGAAATATAAATCGGCCAAAGCTTTTTATCGCCGGAAAAGTTAGTCAAGTGTGTCTGATCCGACGCTAATAGTACTGGAATGAGCGTACTTCCGTCGGGTAATGTCTTTTGCTTCTCTGCCCACCAATTGGCCGTATGCATATCGGAATATATCCTTTGGCCTGCCAGGTTATATTCATAAACCGGAGCCCAGACCATATGTGGAGCGTACGATTTCTGACTCAATAGGTACTCCACGCAGTCTAGTGGATTGCGGTGAAAATACTCCGTATTAGGCTGCAATGTGAATTCAACTTTTCCACGAAACCAAGGGGGGTCCACAATCATGCCATCGAGCTTTTTATTGAGCGTGTATGCTGACTTAAAACTGATGCTTTGCGTCGGATTTGGGCTTAGAATGCGCACCAAACCGTCTTTGAAAAACTCATCAATCTTTGTCATTGAAATCCGGCTACTGTTGAAAAATCGCGCGAGCTTATAGTCCAGGGCGGAGGTGAATGGACTTAACCAGGCTGATTTTTTGAAAACCTGTGGGTGTTGCTCGACCCGGTGAACATGACCTGCGCGAAACTTTGCTGGAAACGGAGAAGTATTGAAACAGTCGGATAAAGGATCATGAGCGTCCGAAGAGTCATGCTTTTCTGCGGAAGCATCCAAGGTCTTCCCTCCCGCCTTCCCTGGTTTCTCCACTGATTCTAAATCTTCCACAGAAAATTCCACTTCTTCACGATCGGAATTGGCCCCCTCGTCCTCCCCCTCTGTAAAGGGCTCCTTGCACAGTGGGTCCCCGTCTTGCAATGAAGCAAACACGTCCTGTAAAGAGGCATCGTCCTCCTCCCCCTCCTCTTGCTCTTCCTTGATACGGATACCGTCGGATTCGGTACTCTTCGGTAGATCCATAGATCGTTCCCGTCCAATGCGCCTGGGGTGATTATTCTCCAGATCTTTAGCACGTTCCGGATGCTTATTTCGTACATGGCTGGTATATGTTGTCACGTTTCCGTATAACTTCCGGCACCACCGACAGCGCTGCTTCTGTGCATACATTGAACTGACTGGAAGTTGGATCTTTCTTTCGAGGAAGCTGGCGCAAGGTCGCCGACAGTCCGAAATCCGACGCTTTTGAGTATTGAGAGGGCGTTGTCTAGTCGGTTTGGTGTTGGTTGGAAACTTGCAATCAACCCTTGAAAACCGCTCGCTTTTGTTCGCATGCCCACGAAGTCCATCGAATATTGTTGGTTAGAAACTTCGCGCAAGTAAGAGTTTCTCGGAGGTTATAGCTTTACCTTTAATGAAGATCTTGTTTGATAATTCCGACGGTTTGTATACAGTTTTGTACGTTTTCCGACTGCGCGGAGGTTGTTGTCTGCCTTTCGTTTCGATTCCGCGAAGACCTTAGAATATTCAACCCACGCCTGTTTGCCTTTTCATCACAATTAAGCATTCTCCGGGGTGCTTGCTCCTGCATGCTGCAGGGCATGCTTGCAGATCCCTGCAAAGCAAAGCTAGCTCGTGAATTCTAGAAATTTAGATTAGCACTCGGTTACAGCGGTTGCGGTTGCTGTGGACACGGACCGCAAGGGAAAGGGGCTCCTAGCGTCATAAATCCGACGGTTTTGGTTCCGTGTAAACATCAAAATATTTCCCAATTGGGGAATTACTTTGGAGGTGTAACCCGTCGAGCAAGAGAACTTTCGAGCAAGATGGCCATATTTTTGGCCAGAAGTTCGGTTACATCAAAGAAACATTGTGTTCCAAGGGGATGGCCATGGATAACAATCGATGGCCATATTGGCATGGATTTGGCCATGCTCGCGTGGATATATAACCCTCCCAAGTCCCCGGGATTAAGCTCCCTATACCATACGAGTACTCAATTTCACTATTACCAACCCAAAGAACAACACCACAATCAGCATTGACGAAATACCTGTAACAGTACCTTTTCCGACGCATTAGCATTCATTCTCACGCTCCTCTGAGAAAGCTCGTTGAAAAGTGTTCACTTTCAAGAATCCCCGGGTTTCAAGTTTCAGATATATTTCATAGTTTAGGAGCAACCAATCCGGACCAAGTAAGTATTTGCCGTACCTATATCCGACTAGGTTTAGTCCAAATCCCGACGCTTACTGCCCTTTACTAACCTGGCCGGCACAGCATGGTTACCCCTCCGAATTTGATCGAGAATTCCAAGAGAAGGCTCGGTTTTGCATTGGCCAAAGGGCCAAGCCAGAGCGCGTATCTCACATGGAGAAGAACAATCCAGGCTGAGGCCCGGAGGGATCCAGCCGACATTGTGACTGGAGTGAAGCACACTCGATTCCGAGAGCTAAGGACTCTTGCAGTCGGTTATAAGACGTTCCCTGGAAAGGCCCTGCTTGAGGCCGAAAAAAAAAATATCCGACAACGTTCGAAGGTGCGCCATGCCACCAGGCGTTGGAAGCATTGGTAGCAGACACCATCAAAAAGATTATGAGCACAGAATCGAAGCACAAGAAACTAACGCTGGCAGAGGCGGAAGCCTTTGCGGAACTTGGTCCCGGAGACCAACCGACGGCCTCTGGGAGCAATCCCGACGCAAATGGTCCGCAACAACCCTCACAATGGGCCATCCGGGTCTACCTACGGGATCCGAATTTAGCTATCACCAATGACCTGGCGTGGAACAGCAATGCCATTAGGCATATTAAAATGATCAAAAGTCCGACGCTGGAAAATATATATGAGATCATGAAGAGTGCGATCCCGGAGGGTCGCACAGTTCGAGAAATCCAGGGGGCTCTCATGAACAGCGAACCTCCCGCAGCAGGAGCCCCCAGCAATCCCCCAGCTGACATTACCCCCTTGCGCGATGATGAGGAGGTGCACGCATGGCCCTTGAGCACAGAGTCCCGCCCCATAAAGGTGCTCATTACCCTCCACAGTACCCCCCCAAGACCCGACACCCCTGTTCCCGACGGTGGACAGTCCTATTTCGGACCAGATAAGTTCAATACGTACGACAGTGAGCCTGAGGATTCATCGGACGAATCCAAGGCCACTCGCAAGATCCCAATGCCGAAGGCCGACCGGGTTTTCTTGTCGCGAATCCGAAAGACGGAATCCAAAAAGAGGAGAATTCAGGCCAATTTGGAAAAGCTCACTGCGGCCTATATCCGTCTATTTCCCGACACTGACGACAACAATTGCCCCATTCGCCCCAATCCAGCGGATGAGTATGCCCAAGGGGCTTGGGATATTTTCATGGCCTTGGATTTGCCAGACGACCCGCACGCCCTATTGTGGGGACGTCGCGCAGTACTTTCAGAGAATTGTCAGAACAGGTTTGGGGACATGGATATTGGAACCTACGCGCAGCGTGTAGCAGCTGCTGTGGTAGACGCAAATGAGTGGTTGAGGGACAATCCGTACGCAGGCCGTGGTTAGAGTAAGACTGTTTCCGTCGGTTAGGTATTATTTCTGTGTCGGATTTGTGTTCCGGGTTAGGATTGCTTTTTGTTTCATTTCTTTTTATTTCTTTTTTCTCGGATCTCAGTAATTAATGTGGTTAGCATCGCGAAGCAATTGTCTGTGGGTATTTTGTGGCTTTTTTAGGGTGTAGTTGGTTGGAATGTAGCCCGAGCGGAACATGTAGCAACGGAAGTTAAAAACAGGACGGTTTCCGTCAGTTTGCCGACTAAAAGTGTACTTTTAAGTTTACGTGCGCTTAGCTCAGCAATCATGTCACGCAGAGCCCCCCTTGCAAATCGAAAAGACGTGGTGAACAATACCCCGCCATCGGGGCAACATCCATCATCATCATCATCATCATCCTCACTCTCCAAGCCTCGCAAACGCACGTCGAGTGCAGCCTTGGACAGCTTAGATGATGAAGGGGACGTACCAGCTGCTCCTCACCTACAACCGTCGGCAAAGAGACGCATTGCGTTGGGAGAAGCGTTGAGAGCCCCTTCCTCCGCCTCCTCCTCCTCTCTCAGCCGGTCATCGAGTTTCACAAACTATCGACATCAGCGGGTAAGGCCGAAAATATCTATTTCTAGTATTTGCTAATATGTTCAGGTATTATCATCGTCGCCTCCTCCGTCCAGTCCCCTGGCAAGAAAAAAAAGCCAAAATACGCAAAAGGACAGTAACCGTCGGGAATCCGATATTCCGGAGGAGTTATCGGACCATGACACAACTGCGGGTCCTACCAAGCGGCAGTCACGATCCCTCAAGTACATCCCCGCTGAGTTTCAGGAGGTCTTGCTTCTCACCAATGATTATATCAAGCATCATGTTTTTTTTGTTAATCCACTACCAAGTATTGTGGAGTGCATTGACCTGATGGCGGATGCATGGAAAGAGAGCTGCGTGGCTGTTGACACTTTTTGGGCAAGAAATGCGGAAGCCGACGCTCATGTAAGTACTATCCGACGGTATCCATTCTGTCATAGCCTAACTAATTTCTTTTAGATCAAGAGTATAATTTCCCGCTACCGATCTTTGCTCATCCATCAATGCAAAAGACTCCTTCCCAGGATTTACGACTTTGAGAAACTTGCGCGACATGAACGTGCCGTCACAATCAATTGGTTGCTAGAGGAAGATCGGTTTTTGTGCTCAAAGACTGGCCGAGGAGTACAAGACCCCTTATCGTTCCTCGTTGTTTAATAACTAACCGAAACCGTCGGGAAATAGACGTCTCAAGAGCGATTCATTGCCGAAGAAGTGTCGGATTTCATTTACGAGCGTTTCTTCTCTGGCCCCAAGAGTCTTGGGAACGCCGACCCAACTTTTTTCGAAAAAATCAACAAGGTATTTTTATGCTTTGTTTGTACAGCCATACAACATAGCCTTAAGGCATGGAGAACAGGTGTTCTTGACGAACAGAAGGTAGAGTTTAGCTACCAGAACTCACACCGTAAGTACACTTCCGACTGTTTTCATGATATAAAGTACTGATACCGTGCGACATAGAAACATACCTGAGAATTCTAGGTACATACGAGAGACATCCTCCCCGCATGCAATCAATGATCCTAGATGTCATCCGGAATCGACTTGACAGGGCTATCCAGAAAGGCCATGGCGGCCCTGCTGACGTTGAGTCCAGTACCGTGCTTGACATTGGCGATGTCAATGCCTACACGGCCCAGCTTGAAAAACAGGTCGCGGAACTTCAAGCGGAGTCACGTACCAGAAACAGCAGAATGCGTCGGATTTCTGACCATTTAAGTCCATCTCCCAACGCACAATTGCAGGAGGCGCTTGCCCGAGATTTTCCAATGGTCCGCACTCCTGCACGGAGTGGAATAACCAATAGTTCAGAGTGTAGCACCACCGACAGGGATGAATCCGGGGATGAAGGGTCAGAGGAGGAATCAATTCTAGACGGGGGGTTCAAGATACACGTGGATGTGCCTGCATCAGACGACGACGCATAACGTCGGAAATCACACGCATCCAACCCGCTTCTCTCCTCTCTATTTTTTTATTTATATCTTTTTTTTTTTTTTTTGTACTACGTTGTTTTTTTTTTTTTTAAGTCTTGCGTCGGATATCTCATTGTTTGTGTCGGATCTGGGTTTAATTTGCAGGTATACGTGTGCCCAGTTGGAGTGTTTTTTTCCTTTATCTACATGCTTTCTCGCTTTTTTGTCTTTTGTTATTTTATTTTTATTTTTGTCTATCGCGTCTCTATATATATATCAATATCAATGCCACATCGTTTGACGCATACAACGTTTGACGCACACAAAGCCTCTTGCCGCCGCCATGAAACCGACCCATGTTGATTCTGGAAATTACGGTTCTCATCATTTTATGCCAGACTTATAACGTCGGGTAAGAGATTCAATGAGTCTTATAAGGAATTATCATAAATTATATACCCGTTATAGCAATCGTTTTACAAACCTTCGCTGATTATAAGGAAAGGTATATTTCTAGTCTTTTATTATAACGGGAAGCGTCGGATATCCGACCGTTATAATCCCCTTACGTCGGATCACATATAGTTATAACGTTGGCCTACTTAATTACATTCATCTTATAAGGGAACCCTCCGATACCACCTCCGTTATAACAATCACTCTCCGTTATAACAATCACTCTCCGTTATAACAATCACTCTCCGTTATGTGCCGTTATAACGCGCACAGTCGGACAGCCTCCGTTATAACGGAAATGGTCCGAGATCCGACGTTATAAGACGCAGTTTGTCTTTTTGCCGTTATGACCCTTATGACCCTTATAAGGGACGAAAGGCAAACACCGTTCTTGCTGATGAAGGAGATTGCAATGCACCTGCCACTATGGTAAAAACCATGAGTCACATATTGAGACCCATGCTAGGCAGATCAGTTGCAATCTATTTAGATGACATTTTTATCTACAGCAATACTTGGGAACAGCATGTGAAAGACCTGAGACAGTTACACAACATCCTAAAAAAGGAAAAGTTTTACATCAACAAATCAAAGTCTCAGATTAACCCCAAAATAATGCAGATCCTAGGAGTCATACTCACAGAGAAAGGCTTAGAAGTGGATCCAACCAAGGTAGAAATGATTTCTAAGCTGCCAATCCCTGGAAATAGGAAGGAGCTCCAGGAATTTAATGGCATGATCATCTATATGAGTCAGTTTCTTCCCAAATTAGCTGACATCATGGCTCCACTTTCTGAACTAGCAGGGGCTACTAAAGATTGGTCATGGACCCCACTTCACACTGAGTCATTTACCCAAATTAAAAAGTTACTTGACTCACCTGCAATCCTCAGACCACTTGATTACAATTCAAATGACACCATATACCTTGTCTGTGATGCAAGTAGAGTAGGTGTGGGTGGATGGATTGGCCAAGGACCCACCTTGGAACAGGCTAGACCTGCTAAATACTTTAGCAAAAAATTCAATAGTGCACAAAGCAGTTACTCAACAACAGATCAGGAGCTCCTTGCTATTGTAGCTGGGGCTGAGTATTTTGCCACTGAATTAACAGGGGTAAAATTTAAAATTGTGACTGATCACAGTGCATTACTTACAATTATGAGTAATAACAACCTATCAGGCAGAAGAGAAAGATCTAGGAGGATCTTATCCAGATTGGACTTTACTATAGAACATATTAAGGGAGAGAGCAATAAGATAGCAGACCAGCTGAGTAGAATGTATAAAGAGGGTACTCCCTACCCTCTCTCAGAGTTTATTTCAGATTCAGCAGATCAGCCAGAACCCTTCAAGCAACACATCTACACAGCAGCTACCCAAGTCCAACCCTCTTCTACTACTACTACTACTACTCCACCAACACCAACACCATCACCACTACCAGAAGTAAGTTCCCAAATGTCTACTAAGAACATGAAGGAACCCTCTAACACAGTCAAGAAAATGTCTTATGCACAAGCAGCAGCATCAGCAGCACCAGCAGCAGCAGGACCCTCCACCTGCCACTGCAGGTCCATCAATGGCCCAAGGGCCATCCTCTGGCACCAAACTGGGTGCCCCAACAACACCACCAGGGACTTCCAGGAGGAGTCCCAAGAACTCCTGGATGAGGAGTTCCCAGAAACTGAGTGGGAGCAATGGGTGATGAATGGCTCTGAGGAGAGCCAGTATGAGGAAGAGGAGGAGCAAGAGTGGAGTGAGGTGGAAGAGCCAACTCTTCCATCTCAAGAGGACCTGGACCTACTCAATGAAGAGTGGGAAAGGACCACCCTCTCACACTGGGAAAGTGTGAGAGCCAACAGGGCCTACAATGAGGCCAGGGGATCCAACTCCCCTGCCCTCTCCACTGGCTCCCATGGAAATGAGGACCCCACTCACCATGGAATCTCTTGGGCCCAGGAGCAGGCAATCAGGGACAGCAATGTCACTGATTGTCCTCCCTGGGACTCCCCCAACCAACAAGTGATGCCTGCTACAAAGGCCCCTGGGGATGCCACCATTGGCTGCAAAGCCACCACAGTGCTCCCCCACCAGCAGCCACCACCACCACCAGCATCACTGGGCACCATGCCCACCTACACCTCCTCCTCCTCCCAGCTTCCCCAGAAGCTGGCACAACTCCCTCCTCTGGATACCACCATGCCCCTCAGCATGGAGATCTCCCCTTCTCCTGAGGGGTATAAACCAGTGGAGCCAAAACCAGTCCCCTGGGCTGCCTTCAGCAAAAGGCACCCAGAACACCACCTCCTCCCCCAATGGCAATGCAAGGCTATGAATTGCCAGAAACATGGGCAGGTGGATGAGTTTGGCTGGAAGCCAAGCAAGGATGATATCTATCATCCACAAATCCCTTTGTGCCCTGCACCAAACCCATCCTGGCTTTGGTACAAGACCTATGAGAACCACCCAAGGCACCACCTCCTAGATGATTATATGGAGTGTTATGTGCCTAACTGCAAGTGGAAGCACCATAGGAGGCCAGAGGATTTGAAAGAGGAGGAAAAAGACTTGGTTGAAGAATGGAGGAAGAAGGTACATTCTACCAACACATACAAAACTTTCAGACAATGGTACACAGCTAACTCCTTTCTGGACCCAGAAATTTACTCCCTACAAGCAAATGAGGAAGGCCTCTTCTGGGTCTTCCAAAATCTTGTCTGGGAGGGTGATGAAGGGCAGGAAAGGTGGAAACAAGTAGATTCTGGGAAAGAATCTTTCTTTGTGAGAGCTGAGGCCAAGTTGGATGTTGGATCCAAGTGGCCTATTGTATTTTTGGATGTATGTGCACCTGGAGAAGAACCTGCTACTCACACCTCCCTATGCAAAGAATACAACAAACTAATGCATGACCCTAGATTTTCTAGTTTAGGTGCTGCATTAAAATTCAATTCTATTACATACAGAAATGGGTTCTATTACATTCATCCCAACAAACACTGCCACAAGGAGAGAGTGATTCTACCCACCAAATGGATGAGAGATGCTAAAGACAGTGATGGAGAACTGGCCCCTTATGATTTAATTGAGAAATTCATTGAATCTAGCCATGAGGAACTAATTCATGCAGGATACCTCAGAACACTACTCCACTGCCAGCACAGCTACTTCTGGAAGGGAATGAGTAACAATATTAAGGAATATTGTGAAACCTGCACTACTTGTCAGAAGAGTAAGTTCTCCACTCAGAAACCACAAGGAGAACTCCACTCACTGCCTGTACCTCTATTCCCCTGGCAGAGCATCACTATGGACTTCCTCTCACTCCCAAAGGTCATCACAGACCCCCCAAACTCCTACAGCAATACAATTCAGCCAACCACATTTCAGAAAATCTGGCCAATTGTATGTAGGCTGTCCAAATACACCATTCCCATCCTACTACCTGAGAATGTCACAGCAGAGTGGCTAACCAAGTACTATGACTGGTTCATTGCTCCAATACTTGGCTATCCTGAAGATATTGTCACTGATAGAGACCCTATCTTCACCTCTGCACACTGGACACCATGGGCAGACCTCCACAACATCACCCTCCTCCTTTCAACAGCATTCCACCCCCAGACTGATGGAGAAACAGAAAGGATGAACAAGGTCATCATAGAAATGGCCACAGCTATGAGGGAAGATGGAGAAGAAAATTGGGTGGTTAAGTTACCAAAAATCCAAATTGCTATGAATCTCAGACATGATAGCAGTAGGAAATTCTCCCCCTACCAAATCATGTTTGGCCCTAATTCAAGATTTGGACAAAACCCACATGTCAATGAGCTAGGAATCCCCATGAATACCAGAGCACCATTCATGAAGCCTACCCTCCAACAACAAGCCATCACAAACCTCACCAAAGCCAAAGAATCACAAACTCACCATGCCAACAAACTCAGAAGAAAGGCAGAGAAGTACCTCCCTGGTGACTTGGTTTGGCTCTCCACCAAAAATTTGGACCTCTCACTCAAAGGTAAAACAAGACCCAAATGGATTGGACCCTTCAGTATTGTTCAAGCTTTTCCAGACACTGACAATTATGAAGTCCACATAGAAGCAAACTTCAAGAAAATCCACCCAGTCTTCCACAGCAGCCTCCTCAAAAGATACAAGCCCAACAACAACAGAAAATTCCCTGGCAGAGCAGACAAATACCCCTCTGCTGTTGAAGGCTCCAGATATGAGGTACAAGAGGCTATGGAATACAGGTCAGAACCAGGTACAGGAAGGCCCCAATATATGATTAGGTGGAAAGGTTATGAAGAAAAAGATGATAGTTGGGTGTATGCTGAAGACATTGACTATCCAGTATTGCTAAAATACTGGGAGACAGGAAATAAAGCAAGGACCTTTAGAAAGAGACCTGGAAATAATACTTCCAGTAGGACAAAGACAATCGGACATATTAATAAAGAGAAGGCTAGAATTCTAGCCATGAAGGAAACTCAGGCTATCCTTTAAGATAGTTGGGGAGAATGTAAGGATAGGAAATTACATACACATGTAACTTCTATCATTACACAGGACAGAGCAGGAACATAGTATTTTCATTATTAATTTCATTATTATTATTATTAATCAACATAGATGTTACTAGAACATCTATGACTCACTTAGCTAGGAGTCACCTACCTCTGACTCACAGGTATGACTCAAGAAATTGAGTCACCTCTGACTCATAGGTATGACTCAACAATTAGATAGGAGTCACCTCTGACTCACAGGTGTGACTCAACATTAAGAAAGGAGTCACCACTGACTCATAGGAAATGAGTCACTTCTGACATCATAGTTAATTTAGTTAAGAGTCACTATGACTCATACAGGCTTGGGACTTTCTATAAAAGAAGCCCATTCCCCCCTTCAGTGAAAGGGCAAGCAACTTAGCAGTTAGCAACAAATACAAGAGTTTAAAATGGTTAATTAAGTCTCTCCACAATCACAAGTGACTTGAAGATATTACAACTATTCAGACTCTTATTTATATAGATATTAAGGCAGCTGTTATTAGTTAGATTCTGGTAATCTAACTAATAGCCACCTTTATACTATACCCAAACTTTACAACGGGAGATCACAGCAATCTTATGGTTAGTTGGTGATGGCGGATTGCTGGTAATAGTGGTTTGTCGAACTGGGAGACAGTGGGCTTGACAATATCCTGAAGCGAAGGTCAAGGTGTTCTTTTCCCAATCGATTATTGGGTTATGGCGTCGAAGCCATGTTTTTCCAAGGATAAGGTTCCATCCGGCCAGTTTTGTCACTTGAAAGGTTAATACTTCTTCGTGCTGGTCGACGGTGAGTTTCAAGGTACAAGAGTGGGTTATCTGTCCGGCAACTGAGCGCCTTCCGTCAACGACGACAAGGTCCTCTGGTTTCGGTTTCAGATCAAGGTTTAGGTTCAAGGACAAGGCAAAGTCAAGGTCGATAAACTGGGAGGTAGCTCCACAGTCAATCATGCAGGTTGCAGACAACGAGTTATTGATTGAAGCATTGAGAGTCATGGGTGACTCGGAGCCGAGATCACCAGAAAGAGAAACAGAAGATAGACGCAAAGCAGCAGAAACTCGATACCTTTGCAACCTACTCTTGCGAGCAGATCGCGACTCAATAGGAATAAAAAAGCCTGAACCAGGCAAATCAACAGATGGTAAAACAGAAAAAGAATTGACAGAAAACATAGGGGAACAAGAGGCGCACAAAGGCGAAAAACAAACACAAGAGGGTTCAAGAGAGAAGACACCAGGTTGCATCCTGGCACTCCTTGAAGGGTCTTCGGTCTTCAAAGAGGCAGTTAGTTTTTTGCCTGAGTGGCAGTCTCGGAGGTGGTGTAGAGGACCACAGTTGCTGGTGCTGCGGGGGCAGCGGTTTCGAGGGTGCTGTTGGCTTTCTGGCTCTTGTTGGGGCAGACACTGGCGAAGTGTCCTTTTGCGCCACAATAAAGGCAGAGGCCGTTTGCACGGCGGTAGTCTTTGTCGGCCTGGGTGAGAGGTCCGCGCTTTTTCTTGACCTCAACGGCAGAGAGGTCCATGGGGCCCGCGTGTGAACCTGTAGCTGTGGAGGAGCTGGCAGGCGCACTGGCACGGGGAACAGTGGTGTTATGGGAGGGCGTGTGGTGTTGGCTTTGAACACGCCTAATGTTGTTATCGAGCTGAATGCACATTTGTGCAACAGCGGCGAGGGTGTCAGGGACATTGAGTTGGTAGGACAGTGCTGTGGCAGTGTCTTTGTTGAGGCCAGAGCGGAATCTGGCAATCTGCTCCTTTTGATTCATTGAGAGCTTGGTGGAGATGGTGACGAATTCGGCGGCATAAGAGGAACAATCTCTCTTGCCTTGCCGGAGTTTGTCAAGTTTTTCTCTTGCTGTGGCTTCAGCATCTGGGTCGTCGAATGCTGCCTGGAGGGCGCTGATGAAGCCCTCATAGGATTGGAACTGGACTTGGCCAGTTACTGGATCCATATGGGGGTTGAACCAGGATTGGGCACTTCCGGACAGGTGTGAAGCAGCGTAGGAGATCTTGGAGATATCGGTGCTGTATCGGGTTGGGTCGGAGGAGAAGACAAGCTGCAATTGCGTGATGAATTGCCGGTATTTGTCCCTAGTTCCATCGAAAGCAGTTGGATCTGCAATCTTTGGGGCCAGGTTTCGGGCAACAGGTTGAGGAGTAAGGGCTTTGAGGCGCTCGGAGGCACCGTATCTATATCCCGAGAGGAAATAGAAGTAGAGTGCCTTGTTGGCAGCTTGGCTCTCGTGTGGGTTAGGGATCTGGGGAATCACTGGGTGGGCGATTACGCCTGTATTTCCGCTGTTGACTCCGACTAGGTGGGAGTCCAAGACTGGTGCAATAAGATCGGGGTCCATGTTTGGAGGGTAATCTGGGACGAATGATGGTTCGGGGAGTGTGTTCTGAACCCATCGGAATAGGTCGTTCCAGGGGGTCGCTGGGGGAATGGGGGTTTGTGCGCGGTCGGTCATTGTGGGAGTGTGTGGCGGAGACAGTTATGTCGACGCAACAAAGTGTGATGACCAGGTCCCAGTGGACAGGAACCAGGAGCGGGTATTGTAGCCGTAGTGGTGGTGGGTACGGTTGGTAGGCTGAATGGAGGCGGAGTATGAGGAGTTGAGGGCGCGGACGACGTACTCGTTGGTTTGGTCTAGGAGGTGGCGGGCGTCGGAGATGGGTTCTGAGCCTGGGAGGATGAAGGTGCGGCGGGTGGGGAGAGTGAATCCTGGGGCGAGGCGGGGGGTCGAGGCACGGGGCATGGGACGTGGTCAAGGCGGGGTCAAGAGGGGCTGTCTAGGCCACGGAGGAGGAGAGTATAAAATATATTCGAATAACAACTTGTTAAGGTACAGCTGAGGGAAAGAGACAAGTTGTTGCGTGAAGAGGAAAGGAAAAGAAGACAAGACAAGAGGGAGGAAGGACTCCTTATATAGAGATCCTTCTCGGACTATAGAACTAGAAAGACATGAATAGAATAGCAGCGCCGCGGCTGCGCAGAGGCTGCGCGGCGGCTGCGCAAGGTACATGAGTCAAAGGGAATTAGAAATCAACTGCGCAATAGAAATGACTAGAACTGAATAGAAACTGGCGGAAACATATGGAAAGCTATTGCGCAGTGAAGGTTCGTGATACCAGAACCTTCTGGTGGTTTCTCTGAGATTCCGAACTAGGAAGTCGAGCGGTGACAGGGATGCAGGCTGTCATGTTGCAACGGTTACCAGGAACGGGCTAGGGCATAGGCGAGGTGCATTGCGATATAGAGTAGCGCCAGTAATAAGCGGAACTCATCGGGAGTCAGGATCAGGTGAACATGGATCCACTGTGGCTGGTAGCGAGGCTGCGGCCGTTGGTGGCTGGGTGCAGGATGGTTTTGGGTGAGGCTAGAAACTCGGTTCATGACAGACACCCTGGAAGAGCCGCTACTTACGAGCTGGTATCTCGCAATTACTAGTGGACGAAGATGCGTAAAACCATTGCACGGTACATTCAGAATTGCGATACCTGCATGAGAATCAAACCAGCTCGCCATGCACCCTACGGTCTTCTAAAACCCCTCGAAATCCCAGTCAGACGATGGAGTTCCGTTTCAATGGACTTTATCACAGGACTCCCCATGTCAGGAGGCTTCGATGCAGTCCTGGTTGTTATTGATCGTCTGTCCAAAATGGCACACTATATTCCCACGACAACCGAATGCAATTCAGAGACCCTGGCACGCCTTTTCATGGACAACATCTTCCGGCTTCACGGCCTCCCAGACTCTATTGTCACTGACAGAGGAACCCAGTTTACTTCCGAATTCTCCCGATTCCTATGCAAGCTGCTAGGAATTCAACAGAAGCTCTCAACTAGCTTTCACCCGCAGACCGATGGGCAGACCGAAAGAGTCAATGCAATCCTGGAACAATACCTCCGCGCCTACTGTAACTACCAACAGGACAACTGGTCTGAGCTATTGACCATGGCCGAATTTGCATATAACAATACCTTGTCAGCTACCACTGGAATTACTCCCTTCTTTGCCGTCTATGGACAACAACCCCGCTATGAAATCCTTGCCAACCCCGCAGTCCCTCAGCCCACCCCAGAAGCACTCAAGGATTATGCCGAACGCCTGTCGCTTCTGGATAAACACCTGCAGGCTGAGATATCCTGGTCCCAAGCTATTCATGCAGAACTAGCCGATCGTCACCGAATCCTACCACCTGCATACAAGATCGGCGATGAAGTTTGGCTCTTGAGGCGACACATCCACACCACCCGCCCCTCGACCAAGCTGGATTTCAAACGCCTTGGGAAATTTCGAATCATCCAGAAAATTTCCAGCCATGCATATAAGCTTGAACTCCCCGCCACCATGAAGGTTCACCCAGTCTTTCACGTCTCCCTCCTCGAACCAGTCGCCCAAGACCCTCTCGCAGGCCAAGTTCAACCTCCTCCCCCTCCAGTTATTGTTAACGAAGACCTTGAGTGGGAAGTCGAAGACATCCTTGACTCTAAGTTAGTCCGAAGACAGCTCAAGTATCTTGTCCGTTGGATCGGTTACGATCACCCCACCTGGCAACCCGCAAGCGACCTCGAGAACGCCCCAGCAATTGTTAGGCGTTTCCACACTGCTTACCCAACCAAACCAAGACCCGAAAACCTCCCCGCACCATGAGTGGTTCCTGGTACGACCCGATCATCATCGACGACGACCTCGAGCCTATCCAAGAAAGATCGCTGGAGCTCTCCTCTAGAAGGGGGGCTACTGTCATGAACCGAGTTTCTAGCCTCACCCAAGACCATCCTGCACCCAGCCACCAACGGCCGCAGCCTCGCTACCAGCCACAGTGGATCCATGTTCACCTGATCCTGACTCCCGATGAGTTCCGCTTATTACTGGCGCTACTCTATATCGCAATGCACCTCGCCTATGCCCTAGCCCGTTCCTGCTAACCGTTGCAACATGACAGCCCGCATCCCTGTCATCGCTTGACTTCCTAGTTCGGAATCTCAGAGAAACCACCAGAAGGTTCTGGTATCACGAACCTTCACTGCGCAATAGCTTTCCATATGTTTCCGCCAGTTTCTATTCAGTTCTAGTCATTTCTATTGCGCAGTTGATTTCTAATTCCCTTTGACTCATGTACCTTGCGCAGCCGCCGCGCAGCCTCTGCGCAGCCGCGGCGCTGCTATTCTATTCATGTCTTTCTAGTTCTATAGTCCGAGAAGGATCTCTATATAAGGAGTCCTTCCTCCCTCTTGTCTTGTCTTCTTTTCCTTTCCTCTTCACGCAACAACTTGTCTCTTTCCCTCAGCTGTACCTTAACAAGTTGTTATTCGAATATATTTTATACTCTCCTCCTCCGTGGCCTAGACAGCCCCTCTTGACCCCGCCTTGACCACGTCCCATGCCCCGTGCCTCGACCCCCCGCCTCGCCCCAGGATTCACTCTCCCCACCCGCCGCACCTTCATCCTCCCAGGCTCAGAACCCATCTCCGACGCCCGCCACCTCCTGGACCAAACCAACGAGTACGTCGTCTGCGCCCTCAACTCCTCATACCCCGCCTCCATTCAGCCTACCAACCGTACCCACCACCACTACGGCTACAATACCCGCTCCTGGTTCCTGTCCACTGGGACCTGGTCATCACATTCTCGGACCTCCTTGAGTTCTGAATCGGACATTGAGTACATGCGTCCAAGAGGAGGTTTGGCGCCTGGAAGAAGAGGAATTTCATGATCGACATATCGGTGGGGAGGAAGCGATGAAGCTTCCTTCTTAGAGAACAAGGGCAAGAAGTCGTGATATTCTGAAGGGACAAGAGCTGAGGCTGGTTCGGGAGTGCTGGGTGTTTCTGGAAGGGAGGCGAGTACACAAATCATTGAACCGGGTTGTTTAACAGCAACTCGCATGGCAGCACAAGAGATAACTGCAATTTTGTGATTTACTGTACTGGGAGGGTTGCTGGAGATTGTATTTTGTCGAACAGGAAGGCAGTGGGCCTGGCAGTAACCAGACGCAAAGGTAATGGTGTTCTTTTGCCAATCAATCATGGGATTATGGCGCCGAAGCCAGGTCCGTCCAAGAATTAAGTTCCATCCGGCCAATTTTGTCACTTGGAATGTAAGAACTTCCTCATTATGGTCGACGGTGAGTTTCAAGGTACAAGAGTGGGTTATCTGGCCAGCAACCGAGCGTCTCCCATCAACAACGATGAGGTCTTCTGGTTTTGGTTTCAGATCAAGGACAAGGTTCAAGGACAAGGCAAAGTCAAGGTCGATGAACTGAGAGGTAGCTCCACAGTCCACCATTCAGGTTCCAGGCAAAGAATCATTGATAGTAGCATTGAAAGTCATAGGTGACTCGGAACCGAGATCACCTGAAAGAGAAACAGAAGACAAACGCAAAGCAGCAGAGATTCGATACCTTCGTAACCTACTCTTGCGAGCAGATCGCGACTCAACAGGAACAACAAAACCAGTACCAAGCAAATCAACAGATGGTAAAACAGAAAAAGCATTAACGGAAAACATTGGGGAACAAGAGGCGCACAAAGGCGAAAAACAAACACAAGAGGGTTCAAGAGAGAAGACACCAGGTTGTATCCTGGCACTCCTTGAAGGGTCTTCGGTCTTCAAAGAGGCAGTTAGTTTTTTGCCGGAGTGGCGGTCTCGGTAGTGCTGTAAAGCACAGTTGCAGGTGGTGGTGGTGCTAGGGCTTGGAGTCTGGTCTGTACACCGGCGTGGAATCCGGATTGGAAGTGGGCATAGAGTGACTGAGTAGCAGCGCTCAGTTCGTCCACATCAGTGAGGTTGGGGATTACTGGCGATTGCCAGGTTCCAGTGGTGCCACACATAACACCTTGAAGGTGCGCATTGGTGAGGCTTGTCCTGATGTCAGGACGGAGGTTATTGGGGAGGCTTGGGTTGTCGCTAGCGACGAACTGTGTGGTTGAAAGGAGGGCAAGGTAGTCGGTCCAGGGGGTTGCCAGTGGGGGGAGAGGAGTTTCAGAACGAGACATCTCAATGTTGCTTGGGTGTGGCGGAGACAGTTATGTCGACGCAACAAAGTGTGATGACCAGGTCCCAGTGACAGGATCTCGACGGCCGAAGAAGGTACCGTTATGTCCGTGCCAAGGAGGACGATAGGCGTGGATGAGAGAGGGGTAGCGGTGGTTGAGGACGGCGAGAGTGTAGGTGTTGACTTGGTCAAGAGGGTGCACAGGAGCAGGTTCTGGGGCACCGCCAGGAAGGATAACTGAGCGGCGGGCGGTCAAGGTACTGGGCATAGGACTTGGTCAAGGCAGGTTCAAGAGGGGCTGTCTAGGCCACGGAAGAGGAGAGTATAAAGTATATTCGAATAACAACTTGTTTAAGATACAACTGAGGGGAAGAGACAAGTTGTTGCGTGAAGAGGAAAGGAAAAGAAAACAAGACGAGAGGGAGAAAGGACTCCTTATATAGAGATCCTTCTCGAGCTATGGAACTAGAAAGACATGAATAGAATTGCAGCGCCGCGGCTGCGCAGTGGCTGCGCGGCGGCTGCGCAAGGTACATGAGTCAAAGGGAATTACAAATCAACTGCGCAATAGAAACAACTAGAACTTAATGGAAACTGACGGAAACATATGGAAACCTATTGCGCAGTGAAGGTTCGTGATGCTAGAACCTTCTGGTGGTTTCTTCTGGATTCCGAACTAGGAAGTCGAGCAGTGACAGGGATGCGGGCTGTCTTGTTGCAACGGTTACCAGGAACGGACTAGGACGTGGACTAGGTACATGGCGAGGTTGAGTATTGCTAGTAGTAAGCTGAACTCGGCTGGGGTCAGGATCAGGTGAACATGGATCCACTGTGGCTGATAGCGAGGCTGGTGCCGGTGGTGGCTAGGTGCGGGGTAGTCTTGGGTAAGGCTGGAAACTCGGTTCATGACACCCGCAAAGACAACTCAATGACCCGCCGGGATAGCTTAATGACTTGTCAGGACAGCTCAATAACTCGCAAAGATAGCTCAATGACCTGCAAAGACAGCTCAATGACCCGCAAAGACAACTCAATGACCCGCCGGGACAGCTTAATGACTTGTCAGGACAGCTCAATGACTCACAAAGACAGCTCAATGACTGTAAAAAACATTGCCAATGGGCAATTAGACTGCTTAATGGTATTGCCATTATTCTCAATTTTGTTGTTTTGGACGCAATATATGCTGGACTAAAAGATTTGGTTTGGCCTCTCCTAATAATTCTGCTGTTGAAAGCAATTCCATATATGTTGTCAGATCTTGAATATGTGCTTGAGCAAGTGAATAGCTAATTGGACCAATCTGAAGAGGCTCATGATACACATCCGTTGACTCAAGTGCTTCATCTTGCATATTATTTTGAGAAGGAATATCTTGAATAAGCTCCGAGATATCAATAATATTGGGGCTTATCAATGGATCCGGTGCATCTTTGTCCAAATTTAGAAATTCCTCACAAATTTCCTGAACTTGCACTGAATTGATACTATCAATATCAAGAAGAGTGGTAACAGCTGTGAATGGTGCATTCAAAACAGATTCTTGATATCTAGAAAAGCTTTGAATGCGTAATTTGTCTTGTGCAGCAATAATACCGGTCTTTTGCCAACAGTGAAAGAGAATTTCTGCAGGAATATCATCCCACGCACAAGCTATGAGTCTTATTGCTTGTAGAATGTCAATATCCAATGGTGGCTCTTGGGTGAAATTAAATTGTACTACAAGAGCATCTGCAAAGTGTCGTCTGTACGTAGCTTTGAAAACCGCAATTATGCCAGCATCTAAAGGCTGCAGAAATGGCGTGGTATTTTTTGGTAAATAAAGTAGTGTAACAAATTCCAGTAATGGTAGAGGAAATGAATTAACTGGATAGTCCTTTGTTGGGCATTTGGGTGGAGGATGTGAAGAACAATTATCAGTGATAAGTAGAACATGGCATCCTTTGGCCTTCATGTCTTCCTCCAAATGAGTTAAATACTCATACCAAAGTCCACTTAATATGCAAGCTTTTTTATTGTAACGATATATAACCAGCAAGTTATTTTTGTTCACTTTTGTGACCTTGAATGCAATAGGTGTTTCTGCACGCCCAATGACAATCGGTTGAAGCTTCTCTGATCTATCTGCATTGCAAGTGAGAAATACTGTAATCCGGAGTTTTCTCTTTTTGACACCATGCACTACTTGGCCTTTGCGAGCAATTGTATTCGCCGGCCTCATATTGAATCTGATTGTAAGATAAATGTTTGTATTATATTAATAAGTTTTATTTATTTTGTTTCTTACAACTTACTGCAAGCCTAATTCATCACAATTGAAGATATCTCGTAATGCATAATTACCAGTTTGTTTTCTTAATACTTCCCAATGACCAGGTAACAAAGCCTTATCATATTCTCCTCCTTCACCTTGTGTCTTTACACAACCCATTCCTCCTTGCATTTTAAATGCTGATAACCATCCTGAAGAATAGGCAAAGTCCATATA
The DNA here is from genome assembly GCA_024516245.1 of Peziza echinospora. NCBI lineage: Eukaryota > Fungi > Ascomycota > Pezizomycetes > Pezizales > Pezizaceae > Peziza > Peziza echinospora. Next base: position 1,393,356 of record JAJLQT010000012.1, on the reverse strand, counting down.
ATCTTCGGTAATTGCTGGAGTGTAGTTAGAGTTGGCAGTAAGAAGTTGCAAGTTGAAACTAATAGCGTTATTGCTTAATGCCTCAGCAATAGAGCGTGCAGCAGCAATAATTATATGATCATTGATAGTAACCATAGCATTATTTGTTCGATCAATCCACTCCCTTAGATGAAGTTCAAGAATAGGATATTGCTCTGAACGCTTTTTCTTTTTCCATGCTAAAGCAATATTATCCTCGCTGGCAATATTGTAGGCCAACCATTTATTGCTTTCATTCAAAATATCGCTTAAAGTTGAACTTGCCATTAGACGGCCATCAGAACGGGGATATAAAGCCCCAAATTGTGCATATGTCAATGATATACATTCTGAAAGTTGTCGTCTTTTGCAAATTAAATGTCGTTCAAGATCTGTAAATCCTGATTGTTTTTTGCTGCGAGTAGAATTCATCGGATTGCTAGTTGTTGACAATAATAGAGGTGTTTGTTCACAGTATGGAGTGAAATTTCTGTTAGGAGAATATATTTTAGTACCAAGTCACGTTTTTTTTTAGTTGTTTGTCGTTAGTTTATTTTGGTTATATCGGACACTTGATATACCGGACAATTTTGGGCGGATTTCTGAGATCCGGTATAGCTAGGTGTAGCTGTATCTATGTGTGCGTCTCGACCTACCATATTAGGTATAGGTCCCATTGAGTTAGCGTCAAAACACATTTCCTTGAAATTAAGAATTTTGCATTACCCTGAACATGCTCAATTGCCATTTCCATTTTCGTCAAAAAGAATTCTAATGCCGGATGCGGCGGTAGCTTGGTGAGCAACGCATGCGGCGGCAATCGTACTTCATTCCATATCGGTAAAATTTCCTCTAATGTATTCTACTTTTAGCGACACTTTTATTTTAGTACTACAAAGTAAGGCTAATCACCAGACTTCTTGGGTGGCTCGAGTGAGAAGTTGGATTGGGGGATGGTTACCCCAATATACTGCTTTAACTCATGTATACATATTTCGTATTGTGATATCCGAGTCACACGACTTATCAGTCCCAGGCAAAAGTGAAATGTGCTGTCTGGCCATGTTCGTATGCAGACCGTAGGCCTGACAAGATGACAAGTTCATATATGCTGGTTTGTGGGGCCCTGCTACTTCATTTCCTTTGGAGCGTCCACGGAGAAGTAAATGCATGTGTTATGTTTGACAGTATTGATCGATCGGTCTATGGCCCATGATGAAACAGTTATAAAACGATTTCGTACTTATGTTGAAAATCGTTTCGCGGTTGCAGTTGGCCATGACCTGCCCCACATGGCCTAAACCATCCAATAAATGGCCACAACGAAAGGCAATATTAATATCAAGCTAGAAGTAAAGCTCAAATTCATCAAGTAGCTAAACAAAAGCGCTAAATATATCTCAGATGGACGCCACTCACCAATCCTTCTCAAATTACGAAAATTTTGACCTCAAACGAACCAGTGCGTGCTTGACATGTGTGGAGTGTGCTTGCAAAAACGTTATCAGAAATGCACAGTTCGCCACAGATAAAATGCTTCATGGGGCATTTGATCCACTGCGTCGGCTTGAACATCACCATCGATTATCACTAATGGCATGTTGGGCATTGTTAGCAAAGCAAGTCAAAATACCTTCCCACGCCGAAATGTGTAAACAACTGGAGCAAGTAATCGAACGTGCGCAGAACTACACATCAGACACAAATACAAATTCAAAAGAGGAATCCGATATACCCCAAGAACGCTCAGATGTATACGGATGGCGTGTAATATTTGGAAAATGGAAGAATGGATTGGTTGTGCGTGACATGGAATTTGTCCTTCAAACCCATAAGGATTGTCGCATTTTGCTGTATAAATCACTCTTTGGAAAGGATGAAGCAGCGAGCTCGAGATCATCCGAGTTGTCTCCGCATTTAACAACAAGTGAAGATCCTACCCTTTGCAAGCCTCTGCTCGACCAGGACTTTGTCGAGTTCATTCAGACTACTCAGAGGGCAAGGTCTGCTACAAGAAGCCTCACAACCACCGATATCAGACAAGATAATTATTCAAAACCAAGTGATTACTTCACCCAATAACGGTAGTTGATAAGAATTGTTCGTAATGTGTATAATGTTGAAGGTTACATAATTTAATTAATATATATGTAGAGGAAGTTTGAGGCATGCACAAAGGGCAGTAGTATGATTAGACAAAAGAAAACAAATAGACTGAAGTGGAAATGCACTGCATCTCGCGATCGTCTAGAGCAACAACTTCAAAGCCTAGAACCATAAATTGGTCAGTGCACGTGCTAAATACTTCAATGATGCTGATATTCTCTGTGTGTGTTATTACCTCCATTCTAATCATCATGTCTTTCTTTGCACCCGAACCAATGTCCGAAACAACCTCCGCGAGAGCTGTTTTTTGTAACTGTCTTGACCTCACGGACTATAATTTCAGAGAGGTTAAACCAAGTTACAAAGTGGGGATTCTGCCTTTTGAGATTACCTCTTCAAGTGTTCCGCGCATGATGTACCGATAAACTATGACCCCCTTCTCTTGCCCTATTCTTGCCACCCTGCCAATTGCTTGCCGCTCCAACATTGGGTTCCATTGAGGTTCTACGAGATGGACTCGAGACGCAACAGTGAGGTTAAGCCTAAGCACATTAGGTTTGAAGCGGGTCAAGAATTGTGTCAGAGTTATGGAGCACCCACCCAGTCGCGCCACATCCGGTTGTCATGAGAAGGACACTTTTGCCTTCATCCCCCCGGAATTCTTCAAGTATTGCTTTTCTGCTCGCTGCATTTGTTTTTCCATCAACTCGCAGATATGTTATACCAAAGGTTTTAAAGCTATTTTCAATGAGATCCAACGTTGTCGTCCATCCAGAAAAGACAATGCTAGTGCTGTTGTTAGAGTGAACTTCTTTAAAGACGCTTGGTGGGTTACCTTTTACAACCTATCGGATGATTTCGAACATCAACTAACAAGGCGGATATCTTGGATGAAGGTGCGTCGTTGTCAAGAGATGTATCCATTGCCTCTGACTCGGCATCGGGTCCCGATCTTTTAGTTTCGTATGGTGGTTGATAGGCCCTGACGTTAGGAAAGCTAATGAAATGGCTTTCCCCCTGGGCCTGTCTCTCGCCGCAGAACTGACAGGTATTATACTTATCCTTACATTTGACCAAGGTGACTGTACACCTCCCACAAACCAAGTTGTAACATGTTGTGATATATCCAAAACCCGCAGCTTGATCGTCAATAAGAGATTCAATATCTACCTGGCAATGAACACAAAATGCGCTCTCCATTCTCTGGAATGAATCAAGGACATCTATCGGATCCAGCGACCTGGAATCAGAACAACTATCTATCATATCATGTTCTTTTCCCTGCCCCTCAGCGATACTCCCATTATTGCATAGGCGCCGTAAGTGGGTGATTGTTTGAATAATTGTTAGATAGACCTTTTTTGAGCCTTTGTTATTAACAAGCTGGTGGATATTTTCTTTGCATTTTCTTGTAATGTCCTCATACGCCTTTCTTTCGGTTGAAGAGGGCTCCAGTATCCGCAATTCCTCGTGTATCTCATAGGAAGAAGGAAGTACCATGCGAGTTCTCCGGAGGCAGCAGCTGCTCATTAAAACCTGTAAATTCTCTAAGCCCTGAACTGAATTATATTTCAGCATGTCGATAATGTGCTGTTGAAAGTATGCCCTCTCCTGGAAATGTGGAATGCGGAGGAACCGTAGCAAGGAGTGCAAATCATCAATCTTATTTTGGATGGGCGTCCCTGTCAAGCACCATCTCCGCTGACATGTTAATGCCATGGCAGAACGGAAAATATTGGTGTTTTGATTTCTGATCGAGTGGGCTAAGCAACAATAAATGAGCAACCGCATCTCGTAGAATCCTGACAGTTGAATTCAAAGTGAATTATATTGAATACGAGCATGTATTACCTTCGTCGAGTATGACCCTAAACCAATTCAATTTGAATAAAGGGCTTGTTTGGCCTGATTTAGTGCAATTCCCAGCCAGCGTTGTATATGTAGTGAGGACTATATCGTATTGTTGTAATTGAGATAACGCGGACCTCGAGCTCTTTCCATGATATATATAGAATGTAACATGACCTGTCACAACGTGTCTGTAAGAGATTACTGTCATTTAGTATTCCAGCGTATACGCCGCCTGCCACACATCCATGCCTGGAGTATTAAACACCAACCTTTTAATTTCACTCTCCCACTCGGATAGCACTAAAAAACCCCACAAATTCTTGCTTAGTGAATGTTCGCCGAAATAGAAGTAATTGGCAAGATGTAGCATACGGGATAACGGCACTATCACAAGAGTGCCTCGGGTACGTGGACCCATATTGCTTTCTTTGCTACATCCTCTGCTCGCATATATCTGTCCATCCATTTTGAATCGTACAATTGTTGCCAACATAGTCAGAGTTTTTCCAAGCCCCATGTCATCCGCCAGGATGCCTCCACGGCTCACAATTCGAAGTTGGCGCTGGCTTTGGTCATGGCCTTTAAAATAGTTCTCGTGACTAGAATTTTGAATCTTAGTACTGTGGTTTCTAAGATAAGTACGGAGTGCGACATTATTTACCGGCCACTGGCAGGAATTCTGAAATCCATTGAGATAGTCAGATTTGCGTTTGTATCGGCCAATTTTGGGGATTCCGCTTTGATTGTAAAACATAAAGCGGACTTTTGATGGCTAGTGCCGACAGGTAAATAGTAGTCAGCGTAAGCCAAAATAAAAGAAACACGGAAACTAACTCAAGAAGCTCGGTTTTAATTCCAGTGCCGCCGTCGATAGGCTCCAAAGTATCATTATGGTTCAGTGAGTTTAAAACGTCATTCAAGGCATTTCGTTCACTGTCGGCATCTAGAACCCGCTGAAGACGCGGCATCCATTTAGTCTTCGGTCTACCTGGCACATGATATTCATGTGGATTGTGGTATTGTTCCGGAGAGATATCCATGTTATCAGGCTCTTGTAGATGTTTTTTATGGAGAGATAATTCTTTTGCAACCTGTTCCATAATTGCTCTTTTGCCATATAGATTTAAAATGATTGTTCTGATATTGTCGTGTGCCAATTGACATTTGGCATAATTTGCAGTGACTGTTTTACCCTTCGATCTTCCTTTGACGCCTATTTGAGTTTTCCCCGTGGCTATCGGAGGTTCCTGTGGGGTCTCTTCGAGGTAAAAGTATGGAACAATGCGAATGCTTTCCAAATCGAAAATGGAATCCAGGCATTTTCTCGTCTGCATATCTATTATTGCAACCTCTTCTGTGGAAGGCGTCCATAAGGAATAATGCCCCAATTTCCGACGTACAAGGTGCAGTGCTTCACCACCAGCGGATGAATCTTGAATTGAAGCACCAGGTACGAGAGATGCCTTTGCGAAAATCTTCATCATTTCATAGATTATTGCAATTGGTTAGATGAATTATCTAATGTAGGAAGTACGAGATGTATATAACCCACCATTCCGAAACAAAGTTCCTCCGATATTGTGAAATCTAGAACGGGCGGGACCTCCAGCATTCCATCATCATGATTAGATACGGATTTCAAATGCGTGTCTCGATTTCCAGCAATTTTGCCAAAATTAGAGATGCAATGGAAGTCAGAAGCCGTTACGGTGTCTATATCCATCTCATTATCAGTACCATTGCTATCACCTAAGGATAGTTCACTGAGATGAGGGGAACTTGTGTTTATTTGCCGAAATTCTGTCGATCCGTCCCACGCATTTTGGACTCTGTTGTGAGGACTTAGTAGTCTCCGATTCCACCAATCATCATCAGTTCCAAGACCATTGAGTACTTGGGCTGAACCGAGGCGATAGCTGGAGCTCGGTTCAATTGATTTTTGGCTGGTACCCACAATCTTCCCATGGGCACCATTTAAGCTAAAATTCGCCTCGTAGTTATTGATCAACAGCATGGGAGGGCAGTGTGTTCTTTTTGGCCTGGGAAATTGATCTGGGTCGACGTCTTCCTCTTCCGGATCTGAGACATTATAGACATCCCAAATTCGCTTTTGAGACGAGGACATGGTATGTGAACTGCTGCTAAGCGTTGAATCAGGGAAGGGGGAACTGAGAGTGAATCGGAAGCGACGGGGGATGCTGATGTATACGTAGATACTGCGGTTGATGAAGGTGATTCCTTCGAATGCAAAGGTGGAGCTGAGAAGTTCAAATCACGTAAAGCTACATGATAACGTGTTCCAATTATCTGGAACGATATATATCAATCAACATGCAATCAACCTTACTGGCTCTAGTCCGTTTGCTCAGTTGGTACTCTTTGGTTACTAATAGCCACATGCAATTGCTCCCTGGTCAGCCTTGTGTGCAAAGCTAGCTTTGTAGGGGAGCCTCATCATGAGGAACTGCTTGGCTGTCAGACGTGTGCTGGAGAATGATGCGGATGCGGAGAGCGGGCCACCATCTTTGATGGGGAACTTAGAGCTATCCTCGAAGCACTAAGAAGCCAACCACGGCCAGCCATGCTCCGCATACTGACTGACTCGCAGTCACCCAAGCGAAGAACAATCGACTTAGCTAAGGGTTACGCTCCTTGCAGCCACATCGAGAGAGAAATCCAAGAAGCGCTGTCCGCCCAAGAAACGGACTGGCCCAGGCTGCAAGCGGTAATTGAATTTAAAAAAAAAAAAAAAAAAAAAGTGTGCTGGAGAATTGCGAATTTTTGCCGCTACACAATGGGATTTTCATCAAGGCAGCAAAATATTATTCAGCCTTGCAGGAATGTATGCGGGGCTATCTATGCATGACCTTGCCTATCGCATGCTGGACTTAAGCCTCACATAAAGCCTACTCTGTGTAACTTGGGTAATTATAAAGTTTATCGACGCAATTTACGTACATGAGTGCGAAATACTGCACAACATCTTCCATTCGGATTCTATACTCGTTCAAGTTCAGAACACCTTACGTCGGCATCTCGCTCACTAGCAATCACAAACTCTGAGGTTAGCAAGGCCTCAAAATGACGACTCCACCGAGTGTACAGAACCTCCCACCAAGCATCTTTGAGCAAGCTCTTTCCAACTTCAAGAAGCAACTCACAACAGAAGAGCTTGATTATTTTGAACGTACTAAGCTCAAAGATGTCCATGAGGCAATTCACACGATACAATTTGACCAGAAACAAAGAAAACGCATGCAAACTATCGCTCGCATCAAGCCCTTTGTCGACTGTATGGAACAGTATGGCAAGGTCATCGATGTATTCTTGAATGTTGAGAAAATCGTTGCATTCGTATGGGTATGCGTATCTGCCTGAGACCACTTCATACTTTGTAGACTTTACATGTACAGTTCATGTTCTAACACCCATTTTCATTCCAGGGACCTTTGAAGTTCATTCTCACGGTAAGCTTGCATTCAGAAACCTCACTAAATGTTTTGAAGCATATGGGGTAACAGAATTACTCATACTCTTGTGAAAAGCACTTTCTCGTGGTCAAAACTTATTCTTATGGGCTCTCTTATAATTATAGATTGCAAGTCAGTTTGCAGATGCATTTGATACTCTGCTCGATGCATATGCGCAGCTCGGGGAGTGCCTGCCACAATTCCAGAAATACGATCACCTGTTCGGCCAGAGCCCAGAAATGCAGCGTGTGCTTGGTTATGTCTTTGAAGATGTATTGGAATTTCATCGAAGAGTCTTGAAAATATTCAAGCGGAAATGTAAGTGTATATCGGAGTTCATTGTTATATGAGTGTGGTTTAAAGCTTGATATATCTACGTCTATTTCCGGCTAGCATTTATCGCCTATTGATACATCTAGAAGTATCTTATATGAGCAGAAAATAAACTGACACTTGCAAAACGTCCCATAGTCTGGGAGGTGGCATTCCAGGTCACATGGGGTGGATTCAAAGTTGCCTTGAATAACATTCTACAAAATATGTCCCGTCACAAGAGATTGGTCGAAAATGAAGCTAGTATCATCCACTTTCAGGAATTTCAGGCATCGAGAAGGGATGCAGAGTTGGCGTTTCAAAGGCTGGAAAAAGCAGAGGAAAAGCGCCAACGGCATGAGATACTTCAATGGCTATGCATCAACGGCGAAAGCAATCCCAGCACAGATTATGAGAAATATTGCGCCATCAGGCGGGGCTACCCTGAGAGTGGCAAATGGCTAGCAGGCTGTAATGAATTTCAAGAATGGGCATTTTCTGGCAATACAACGCTGCAGCTTCTGTGGCTATATGGAATCCCTGGGGCAGGTTTGTTTTTTTCCTTCCACAATTTCGATCCTCGATTCATTAGTCCCTAACAAATGTTAGGTAAAACGATTCTTTCTTCATACATCCTTGAGATGCTTAAAATGAATACACAAGCCACAGTGGTATGGTTTTTCTGCAAGTTCTCCGACTTGTCAAGAAACACATTTCTGGCTGTCACCAGAGGCATATTGGCTCAGCTACTGACGAGAAATCCTGACCTTGCCCCATACTTCCTCGAGATTATGGAAAAAGATGATGACCATTTAACTTTGAATTCACCAGCTGCTATACAGCGCCTTCTAGAGCACTGTATGTTGCAACTTGACAATACTTACGTTCTCATTGATGGCCTTGATGAATGCGAATCAAAGGAACGCAAAGACATCATTACCCTTTTTGGTGCTCTGTCTGGAAAAATCAATAGTCACCAGCCTGGTGCATTGAGGGCTTTATTCGTTAGCACGGATGAAGGCGACATACGAAAACAAGTGACCCAACTTAAGCCTACAATAATTCACTTGAAGAGCGATCATACTCGACATGAGATGAGCTTGTATGCACATTCTCGGATGCGTGAGATTAAGGACACTCACGGTTTAACTGAAGAAGATGCTAAGAAGATAGTGGAGGATGTAGTCGACAGGTCAGATGGTAGGAAATCACATTTCACTTTTATTCGAACTCAGCTTTGATAATCCCCCATGAGCTTTGAACTGCGAATGCTAATCCATTGCATGATGTGTGTCTTTCGTAGGAATGTACCTGTACTGCTATCTAGTAATGGAGCATTTGCTTGGGCAGGCCACTCGAGAGGAACTCAGGGAAGCATCCGATCCGGATCTACTTCCCCATGGTTTAAATGCAGCGTATGTACTCCTTCGTCTGTGATATATCAATATTTACTTCACGTATCATGCCATGAGATAGTTACCACGTCCATCATCGCTAATGCATGCCTATTGCAATTGTGTTCCCAGCTACGAGAAGATTCTCCATCGAATAGACACACATCTCCACCAATCCCTTCGGAAACATGCAAGACGCATCTTAGGGTGGATTGCATGTGCAAAAAGATGTCTCAGGTGGCATGAGATTCAAGGTGCACTTTCTGTTGGGGTGGATGGGACCTTCAATCTTGAGGAACGGCGTCTGAGAATTGGCGTGAAAGAGTTATTTGGGGCTCTTATCGAACTTGGGCCCAGCGGGACTGTAGAATTTGTTCATTCAAGTGCAAAACTGTACGTCTGTCCCTCAATAGAATTAATCTATCGGCATTTGGAATCATATGGGCTTAGAATGGTATAATTGCAATATAGATACATCATCAACGAACGAACAATCAGCTCAACTGTTTCCCGAGAACCCTGGATTGATCTATCGGCGGGATGTAGTGACATGGCACTACGCTGTGTACGATATCTTTCTCTAAGAAGCTTCTCAAAAACCCTCTCGGAGTCTGAGGTCCGTGACTACGTCCATCGTGGTTTTTACTCATTTCAGGACTATGCTACCTCATATTGGCTGGAGCACGTCGAAATGTCCCTGGAGAACAACCGCAAGTGCAGCATTACTGATATTGAGTTGATCACTTGTTTAAACACATTTTTAAATCTACATTGGGTAGATGAGGAAATAACTTCTGCAAGAGGCGCTGGATCGAAAAAAGTGTTTCGACTGTTTGAACAATTGAAATCAGACGAATTTAGGAGCGTTTATAGGCGAATCGTGCAGTTTAAACTGGCCGCGGAAAAAGCACCGTCGAACATGCCACCTCCCTTCATAAATTTTAGACAACAAATCGGCACGGTTCGAAAATGTTTGGAAGAGGCCAACCCAATTGCGAGCCAAGTGCAGACAATGAACGACTATTATGGCCTTTTCACACCCTCATTTAAATGTACAAATGAGAAATGCTCACATTACCACGAGGGATTTGCTTCTGCCACAGAACGCACAAAGCATTTGAAAGAACACGAACGTCCGTTCCTCTGCAAACAAATGTCATGTCCCGCTTCGACTTTAGGCTTCCCTTCAGAGCGCCAATTGGAATTACATACAGTTTCAAAGCACGCCGAGATTGACCCCGAGCCTGAGTTTGGGACATTACCGCTCGACAGTCAAACCCAATCCTATTTAATAGAGGCTGTTGAAACCGGAAACATTGATTGGCTCAACCGTTTGCTCATTGCTGGGGCCGATGTGAACATGAAGGATTCACAGGAGCTCACGGCACTGCATCACGCAATTACTCGCGGAAACGAGAAAATGGTCAAGGTATTGTTGGATAGCCCATTGACAAACATTTCCTTCAGTTCCAGCACTGGTAGTCCGATGTCATATATATATACGGCCATACACAGTGGCAATGCCGGTATCTTGGGACAGTTATTTAATGCTGAGGGGATTTTCAAACCTACTGATATTGATACATACCTCTGGGAACAACATCGATGCCCATTCAACAAAGATGCCATCCCATGTACATTGCCGTTCTGCGCTGCGAAATTGGGTCACTTTGATATTGTGAAGATTCTTCTTCATCGTGCGCACGCAAGCCATGATGAAAGGCTCTTGAATATAGCCAGGATAGACGCAATAGCAGGATCAACAACCAGCCAGAACCATCATTTATACCTTGCGAGGGGGCCAGATGATCAGGGTTTTACTCTCACCCCAGAGTTTGACGATTTAACGGAACAGGAGTGTGGACAGGCCTTGGGCGTGTGTTTTCGCTTAAAATTCCAGCTATCAATTCAGATAAGCCACGAACCATTTAATTTCTTTCTCTATCGCGCTGGCAGATACGGCAAACCGCCGAAATGGTTTCTCAATCATTCTCAATCCCACCTGCGTACGTTAATTCGCAATGGAGACGTCAGCTTTGTAAAGATCCTGATTGTTTTTTTGAATCTTAGAGAACAATGTGGCAGATTAGCTATCGAGGAACAGGAAAGAGGGATTTTGGAGGTTTTGTTGGATTCGCACTCAGCTTCTAAATCATTCAAAATTCCAATGCACGCCAATGAATTACTGTGGCTGCATATTCAACTAAGGCCAGCACTAAATCACGGTCAATTGCAAGGATTGTCTCAGTCACAAAGCGCAGCTCTACTTGCAACGAAGATTCACTCAATATCCACGCTTCTTATTGAGCACGGGGCAAATCCTGTGGCATATGGCCTTAAGTTTTTGCAAGCCGCATTTGATCGATGCACACACGACAGTGTGGACGGGGCACGTTTAGAAGCCGGGCAAGCGTTTAACTATTTGCTCGAACAATATTGCTCCGAGAATGCTCATATCAATCACCATCTTCAAGATCTTCAACAAGCATTTGACGATGCCATGGCAAAGCAGGGGCACCAATGGGCATTGGAACTCTTGATACGCAAATTCTTCACCTTAGCAGAACCCTCGAGCTCACAATTGCAAGACTCAGACTGTCACCCCGGTGATCCTATTATGATGCTCGAGCTGAAATATGATTGCAAATTTGAGGTTATTCTAGCAACCCATAAAATCGCCCAGGAACTCGATGCTACATGCAGAGTCGGTATCCTTCTGTACACTCCCAAACCCAGATTTCAGTTAGATGGTATCGATATCGTTGGACGCAATATTGATATTCTCGACCGTGGTATTTATGTGCACCATAGGGATCGAACACTTGAAGTAGATACTAGCAAGAGTTTCAACAAAGCCAGTTTCAAGGCGTGCCTGACTCGAATTCTCCGAAACCTGGCCCTTCCCCCGGATGTTCAGATTCAATATATTCAAGCCCAAATCGATTTTTTCACGCTCATTTTTTGGACGTCTGATATGGAATATTGGGGAAAATCAAAAATGGGCAAAGTCACGAGTGCAACGATCTCTGAGCTCTTCAATCACTCACAAGTAGCCACTGAGTCTAGCGCTACGGGTGTGCACTATTGTTATATTTCGAGGATAATTAGCAGCTTCGTGGCGTACAGATTGACTTCAGGGCAGCTGGGAAAACATGCTGTCAGAATCTTATACTTCCTACCCCGACTTCTACGCTTGTGCATCGAGAGTAACGCAGCGGAAGGATTGAGAGCCCTCTTGGATAAGTTTCAATCACAATCTAGCCTCGATGGGTACCAAAAAACTCTGTTATTTTCCCTCAAGCTAAATAATGATGACACAATCTTCCATTATGCAGCGCGAAAAGGAACGAAGGAAATAATGGAGGTTCTATTCTCCTTTTCACCACTGGATCCAGATATCAAAGACAAAACGGGAAACACGGCTTTATATTTCGCTGTGAAGAGGCTTCGCCCGGAATTAGTCGACATGTTGCTTGCCAATAAAGCCCGTCCAGATATACCAGTTATGGATGTACAAGTTGAAAGTTCTTACTACACGGAAATTTCACTACGACCTTATACGATCATTGCAATATCTGAAGCAGCACAGGCCACAAACAATGACGCAAAGATCAATTCTAACGAGATGCTCAGCCGGATTCTAACTTCACTTTCTGCATCGGGTGCTATCATTGAGGAAGAAACGAGATGCTCTTCAAATCCGGTACCATACTTTCTACAATTTTATACCACCAAGTTGGCACCACTACACCTCAATATCCTAGAAACGATCAGTGTCTTGCTTCAACTAAATTCCAGAGGACAGGCGCGAGATGTCAACGCAATGTTTGAAGGTCTGGCACCAGCTCTGCATCTGCTCGTAAAAGTAACGGAAATCCACGCAAGTTGGAATCTTGTATACCTACGCGAGATGATCGGTATTTGGCAAAGCACCCAATCCCTCTTGACTTTCAAAGCACCGCCTAGAGCGAAAGGGGAGCTTAATGTTTTGGCAATCGCTGAAACATTGCTTCAGCATGGCGCGGATACTCATATGAAGAACAAGTGGGGTCAAACTGTGATTGAGGCTATTGAAGAGGTCATGGATAAGTAAGGAAATCCAAATAAGATAGATGAAAACGCTCGGGTTTCACGAAGTAAGTGCCCACATGAACATGAAGGAACTTTTACTCTGTATGCACATATTTATAATTACTAACCTTGAGATCGGGAAATTACAGGTTTCATGACCAAAATTTATTCTATAATTATAGTCCCAACATTTCATTAATTCCTATCCAACACAGTAAAATTTTCCCCTATCAATCAAGCCTTCTTCGGAAACTCATATTTCTTAATCCAAATCGGCACACAATCCGTATTATCAATCCTCCCAGTCCCCAACCTCCACGCAATCCCAGTCTTTGGTCCATACGATGTATACAAGTTCGGACACACATGCCACCTATCATACACCCCATCCAAACCCAGCCTCCCGATCGAGTCGAAGCCAAAAGAATACAACCCCTGCGTTACCCCCAACCACAGCTGCGCGATATTGCTACTTGTGTTGAAGTTCAGGCTACCGGTGACGGCGAGGGGATAGGCCTCATAGATCGGATAAACGAGCACACCTCTGGCGGAACTTCCAGGGACGGTGGGGTCGGCGGGGTAGCCGTAGGTGGTGTTGAGGTAGTAGGTGTAGTAAGTGCTGTTTGGGTATGGGATCGGTGGAGCGGTGCTTCCTGGGACGGCAAGATTGAGGCCTGCGCCTATGTGGTAACCGAAGATTGTGAGGTTATTGTACCTAATTTCATTTTTTTTTCATATGTTAGCTATTGTTTTCTCGAAATCCATGTTTTCTATTTTTTTTCATATTTTTTTCATTAATATTTTCATTTAGCGGGGAATACTGACTTTGGATTTCGACTCGATGTGACCAATGAGAATGGACCGATGAGGCTTGGATCGGGGTCGAACTGGCGCTTTGCAAGGTCCGAATGCGATTCCACACCTGCTGGGGCCGCAAGTGCAATTGTGATGTAGATGGATGCCAGAATGGCAGTGATAGCCGCGATAGGATTCCTCATTGTAGATTGACTTTAGAATCGACTTTAGGTAATGTTTTGTAGTCCTGTGATCGGGGATGACCAGTAGGGTTTGTTAGGAAGAAGAGGAAATCAAAACAACATGGCAGCTGTCCCTTAATTTATAGATTCCTCTCTGCAATCGTACTACTATGTTCACCGCAGCTATGTTCACCGCAGCTTCCAATAATTGCGTCAGAAACCACTTTGGGTGGGACAAACAGGCGTTCCGATTTTGATATGGGATGATGCATATGCAAGGATTTTGTGAGGTTATTTCATAACGGTCTTCCGGAATACCCATGCTCACCTGAGCGTACTAGCCCCGTAGGCCTAAGGTGGGCAACATCTCCACATCCAGAGACATCCGGGTGGCAACATGCTAACATCGTCTCATGACAGGAGGGAACTCGAGCATATCTGAAAGTTGATCCCTAAAATCAGGAAATGTTTGTCCAAAAGGCCTCGTATCTGGATGAAAATAGAATCACACTCAATCGATTATTGGAAAAGATGCAAGGGTATGAGACCGGTCCAGGCAACCAAAGCCAATGCCTTTATCGTTCCAATCAGTTCCATAATGCGTATTTCCCAGGCTTTGATGATAGAATACAGCACGAACTGGCGAGCAATGGCGCCGGGCTGACCAATTCAGACGTCCAATGTCTTAATGCGATAAGATGATATCACGCTCATCCGTATTTTAGGTTTCTTCTTCATTCTGTATTTCTTTTTCCAATTGCCATGAGGTACCCACAGCCCATGTTAGTTTCTCAATGGACAGAAGTATACGGCCTGAGATAGTTTCAACAAGCAACTACGTATAACTTCACCATTTGTAATGGAAATGGAAAGGCTGAACGAACAGACACGAGCCTGATAAAGCACTGGTCTTGATCGATTCTGCGGGCAGGCACGAACATGCGTTACAACGGATTACAACGGATAACCGGATTTTTCGTGCTACCCGACATTTAGACAACGGAGCTACAATTCGCCGGGGAGCGGGAAAAGAGTCTATAAGCTTCCTACCGCAGCATGCATCACCGTTGTAACAACCTTGGCTTTCCTTCCAGAAGAGGCTCACAATTCCACATTGGTGAGGCTACCTGGCTTAGTGGGGTTACCTTCAAGCTTAATAGAGATTTGATCTGCGGACCAATATATCTTGTGAGGTCTTTAATATCGCCATAGAGTTGACCGAGGTGCGGTTGACAGCCGATTAGGTCAGTGAACCCCGCCTGTATACGTAAGCCACGTGCTACTCACCCCACTTGAGTATTTTTAGAAACATTTTGCCCATGACGATATCAGATCTCGGGTAATAGTAATAACGACTAGTCGACGTTAACTTTGATTATCTGAAAAAGATATCAAGTGACCGAATAATTAGCAATCGACAGCGTGCTTGCCATTGTTTGGAGCTGGCCATATCATGATCATCTCATTCCCACAACAACTCCAGAAACCGGCCCTCCATGGAAACCAACCTGCAGCTGTCGTGATCCACTGGCCACCAACTTTCGCGAGCAGAAAAACTAAAATAACGTAATCCAGAACCACTCGCCTGTCCGCAGATTTTCCGTTTCACAAACTCCGTCGACGAGCCATATGCGGCAGCATTATCTATGTATGCATAATCCAGTAGAAATACATTTCTCCTACCAGAACTCCATTTCAAATCCTGGTTGGATAACTCGGTTAAATGCATGCCCCGTCAACTCTAACCTTTTTCACAACAAGATATCCGGATTCGTAGACCCCCCCTCGTTTATATCTCATCCCGGTGCAACCTGAGGATGCATGTCGAGATACCGGGAGGTCAACTTACGGATTCAGGTCTATGGGTGGGTCTTTTCCCGCTACCCGGAACTTTGTGAAAGTATAGATCATCCTTTCTTGAGCCCGTCACATATTTGTGAGGGAATTGTGCTGCTTGGTACAGAGGTAGAACGGTTCAATCCGGCATTGATCGAGTAAGTATGTTTCCGCTCACATGAACTCGCACTCTGCAGTCACGAGACAAGAGTCAGTAGCCATCTCCTTGCATATACATACTATATGGTGGTACACGCTGCTCATTTACGGCCCGTAGCTACTGCTATCCTTACAATTGGTACCTTACATTCGAGAATCTGAACTGTGCTTATTCTTTACTGCGCAATTTTTTTCAAAATATTAGTATGCCCGGCATATGCATGCGACATCTATAATAAACAATCATGATTTATGAATATATGGAGATACTCAATTGCACATATTCCATTTCACATGTCATCTATATGGGCGTGTATCAATAACATTCACCGAGAGTAATCTAAAGCCTCTTTCCTTACCGGTATACGTACGTACTCCGTTCGCCCTCAACAGTTGTGACTGATATGTAGTATGCCCAGGAGCTGCAGAGCGAAGCGAAAGGGTTATGGTGGGACCAGAACGGCGGTCGAAAATGTGTAAACATTTTCTGCATATGTTTCAACTCCAGATTCATCAGAAAAATGATCAATTTAACACAAAATGAGATATCTTCAACAAATATAACTCTGATTATGCTTTAAGCATTCCGGTCAATTTCTTTGAGTAGTGATTTGAACATTTTTGGAGATGAACGTTACATCCCGCACATACTTAAAGTGTCAGCTTAATATGAATCGACCCATCAAACTTTTCCAGATTGATGTTGTAAAGGGCATATTAGACGGCAGCTACTAATACAGCGTTGGTACATCAGCAAGGTATGAGTACCTAGGTAAGTGGATTGAGCAGTGGATTGAGCGGTGGGTATAGCATCGATACTACAGTGGATATCACAGTGGATATAGAAGTGGATTTGATGGTGGATTTGACGGTGGATTTGACAGTGGGTTTGGGAGCAGGGGATTGAGTGGTAGATTGAGCAGTGGATTGAGCAGTGGATTGAGTGGTGGGTATAGCATTATATTTAGCATAGATGTAGCGGTGGATAAAGCGGTGGATTTAGCATTGAAATATCGGGTAATTTAGCCTGCCATGGTATAGGAGTACTGCATATATGTGCTGGCTCCGCCTGCTCTGATGCCGGAAGCTTATTGCTCAATTGTGCATGCGTACTACATATGCCAGGTGAAGAGCAAAAAGAAGCACACGAGGGCGAGAGCAAGAGCAAGTACAAGGACAAGAGCAAGCACAAGGGCGAGAGCAAGCACAATGGTGAGAGCAAACACAAGTGCAAGAGGAGGCACAACGGCGAGAGCAGGCATGACGGCAA
Organism: Peziza echinospora; assembly: GCA_024516245.1. Taxonomy (NCBI): domain Eukaryota; kingdom Fungi; phylum Ascomycota; class Pezizomycetes; order Pezizales; family Pezizaceae; genus Peziza; species Peziza echinospora. Next base: position 1,375,892 of record JAJLQT010000012.1, on the reverse strand, counting down.
GAGCAAGCACGACGGCGAGAGCAATAGTGAGGGCCAGAGCAAGATCACACATAATTATAATGTGTGCAACCATTTAATTGTCGTACTTTACACACATATTTTGCACACATGTTAGCATGACCACGAGATATTATCCAAGTGCGTGATAAGTATTTATAAAGTGTGACTTGATGTGAAGCTTAAGGATCTCTGAGTTCAATTCTCAACTAAAGGAACAACCTAAAGCCTTTTTTTTGTTTTTTGGTGGGTACCGGTTGAGAGCTCCTGGGGGTTATTTCGCGGCGAAGTCGCGGATACCTGTATATAAGCATGTAATTGTCTAAATATTACAGTAGTTGCAAGCTCACCTGCAACAAGCATGTAACAAATCGAGCACGTGCCTTCTCGAAGTCCCTGTACAGATTACTCCCTCTTTTATCTCCAAGTTATAGCTATAGACAAACTAGTAAAAGGGTCAGGTCAGAAGGGCAGAGTGAAAGTGCTCGAGCATACATAGGCAAGAAGTAGCCTTGCAAATTTAAAGCGAAGTAATTCTATTCTTCAAGGATATCGATGAGGAGGAGAGTCTGCTCTGAGCTCTGGTTCTCCTGTTGTGTATAAATACATAGCCCTTAAGCTTCTCGAGCTCTCCTCCGTCTTCTTCTCCACCAGGTAATAATCTAGCATATCCCCTCCTACTTCGGAAGGGACATTGGTACTATAGCTAGACCTCGAGCTCGAGCTCACCTTCTTTTCAACCACTTGTGTACTTCACTTTCCTCCCATCGTAATTATAAATATAATTATATTTTTAAAAATCTGTGCCTCGATTGCGGATAAAGCACATGATACTCTCAAAAAGGAGAAACAAATAAATACGTTTGATAATTATCATAAGCTTCAGACGGACGTCGACTGTTTCCACATTCATAATTCAGATTTTTCCCTGAACCTCGAGTTCGATCCATATCCCCACATACACACATATACATACATACATACCTACATACATACATACAAGTACTTCAGAAGATATCGAGCCACCCACTGAGCCACCCGCCCTTTTTTTTTTGTTATGTGTCTATATCGCCCCCACCCTCCCCCTCCTCTTCCGGTAATCATAATCACTTTGCTGCTGCACCCTTTTTTCCTTACTACCTCCAAATCGGGTTACTAGCTATAGGCTCAATCCAGTAGTCCACTTGATCCAAACCCGGAAGTACCATGTACCATGTTCCTCTTTCCGAAATAGGTAATTGCTTTATGTTACTTCTAAAGTTGGTATTCGATTACTATGTAAGAAGTATGTATGTAAGTATTTTTCCATACATCGTGTTCGTGTTCTCTGCGTGCCTTCAGTAGTTTTAGACCTTTATTTGCATTGATGCATTTCGAGATAATGATAAAGTAACCGTTAATCTTGCAAGTTAGGTTTATATCTACATATGTAGGTACCTATCTATTCCCGATTAATATTTTCAGCCATCTATCTATCTATCGAAATCCATCTATAACTATAATATATTCCTATTCCTATAAACCACCCTTCGTCTAATCCCACACAGAAGCATGCATATGCATATTTACCCCCCCTTCCCCCCCCCACAAAAAAAAAACCTACCTACCCAAAAATTTAAAAACCTAACCCCGCAAAAAAACGAAAGAATTATAAAATTGCATTGAAAGGAAGATAGGAAAAAACAAATTTAAATTGAAACGGAAACAACAAAAAAAAAAAAAGATCTACTTCTTATTCTAGGCTACTCTACGAGCTTCTATAGCTATATACGTATACTCCAAACCCACAAAAAAATAAAAATAAAAAAAAAACTATAAATGTATTCCCGAGGCCTCTACTCGTCAAACCAAAAAGTCTCCGGACAATGCAGTGACAGGTGTCCGGAGACTAATTGATTTTTGACGAGTACTCCGTCCGTACTTAGACAACACACCTCTCCAGCTCCCTCACAACCTTCACAAAAAACCCCTCACTGATTCGGGCGCCCTCGACACCCAACATCCACTCCCCGCCAGGATCCCTCTCCTGCTCCTTCTCCCACTCCTCCACCCCGACACCACCATCACCACCACCACCACCACCACCATCATATCCCATCCCCCCAATCTCCTCATCCACCTGCCCATTCACCCCCATCTGCATCTCCTCCCACACCCGATCCAGCAACAAATCCCCCCTCAAACACCGCTGCACAACACCCGCATAAATCTCGCCCACCAGAAACGCCAGGTTCCCAGGAACGTTCTCGGCAGAGTTCGGGTCTAGGAGCCACTCCTTGATCTTCATGATTTGCTGGAGCGGGACGACGTGTACCGCGCCACCATTCGCCGCCGCCGCCGCCGCCGCCGCGGACAGGGACGACGACGACGAGCTGGACGAGTTTGACCCAGAACTCGACATTATGGAGTGCATACTACTCATGCTCCCCCCCGCCCCCGCCGCCGCCCTAGCACCAGTCTTTTTAGAGATGGTGGTGGACCGCGGCGTGGCACTCTGCACGGGAATCAGCGGCGCGATAATCTTGCGCAGAGGCCGCCAGTGCGCAATCTCGAGAAAGACGAGGCCGAGGGAGTAGATGTCGAAGATGCGGTTGAAGCTCTCGCTGTAGTCGCCGATGGCGAGCGGGTGGCGGTAGATGTCGTGGTCTGGGTTCGAGGAGGGCTGCTCGCTGACCTCGCTGGAGGCGTCGAAGCGCGCGTATTCGTAGCCGACGAGGTACGGCTGGGTGAGGTCGATGGAGTATTTATTCGAATTTGCTAATTGTGCGCCGCCGCCACCATTTGGTGTCGTGATGGTGGTGGGGAAGAAGAGGATGTTGTCTGCCCGCAGAGACTTGTGGAGCCACCCTGCGCTGTGGAGCTGCGAGAGCGCCGTGGCGAGGATGCATGCCAGCTCCATCCGCATTGTTTGTGTGGGCAGCTGGAAGCCCTTGAGGCGAAACAGCTGGAGCAGCGAGATTGGGTTGCGCGCAGGGTCTGCGCCGTGAGGGCGGTCAAAGACGAAGCCATACTGCGCCTTCTCGTAGTCCTCGAAGAAGCCGCGGCAGTGCAGCGTGCGGAACGAGGGGTGTTTTGGCGTGTGCAGCAGGTGCGCGAGGTTCTCGACGCGCGGGCGGATCTTGCTGCGGAGCTGCTTGTTGATGGACTTCCACTCGATGTAGATTGGGAGTGGTGGAGATTCCGGATCCTCGGTGTTGTAGAGCGCGGTTTCCCGCGGGGGCCGCGGGCCCTCGCCGGACTTGTTTGTGATTTTCGTGGGGTGGATGGTCGGGAGGGGGTTTCGTTTGCGGTAGTTTATGGGCGTGGGAGACCCCCCACCACCAGGCCTCGATGGGGTGTCGATTTCGTTTCGAAGAGCGCTCGATCTCCAGCCACGATTCCCGCTGCTCCCCGGGGATGGCGAGCGGGCATATGGCGGCGGGGCCGCGGGGGACCGCAGGCCACCCCCCAGATACGCCGGCGGGGCCTCGTCCTCGAGCTCCATGCGGAGATACTTGACCGCCGCCGACGACGCAATCGGGCTGTCCTCCCCGACGACCATCTCCACGCTCGTCTTGATGGCCCTGAGCTCCTCGAGCTTGTCGTTCATGGCGACGACATTGAGGAGGAGAACCCTGATGTCGTTCCTCATGACCTCCTGCTGCTGGTCGTCCAGGAGGTCCACGAGCCGCTGCACGAAAAAGCCAATCTGCCGCACCATCTTCTCAAAGTCCTCCTTCTCGGCAACGACCCACCACAGCCGCTTGGGGAGGCCGTCGACGAGGAGCTTTGCGCGCGTGAGGATCTGCGTGCGCTTCTTCGGGGACACGGCCTGCGCAAAGAGACTCCGATTCCGCCCTGCAGGCCCCTCCTCGTTAGGATACCCCGGAGTAGGGGCAGTTATATCGATCGGGACAACATCACCACCGCCGCCACCACCCGCAAGCCTCCCCGGCTTCTCCGCCGAGACAACAAGATTGTACCTCCGCTTGAGCGCATCCACATCCGTCAGCAGCGTGGCCAGCTCCGTGAGCGTCTCCTCAATGAGCCCCTTGTTTAGCCTCTCGTTCAGCTCCCCGCCCTCGCCATCGTGCTTGTTCAGGAGCCCCGCCTTCTCGGCCCACTGCACGAGGCGGTACTCTTCGAGGTGGAGCATGCAGCGCAGGGTGCTTGCGTCTTTCGAGAGGTTCTTTGCGCTGCTGAGGAGCAGGAAGCCTTTGATGCAGGTTGCAAAGAGGGAGAAGCCGAAGCCGGCGATGCCGAGGGAGGCGGAGATTGGCTCTAGCATTGTGGGGGTTGGATTTGGGTTGTGTGCTGTTGTTTGTTCGCGGTGTGGTTAGAACAGCGACGATGCCGATATCGATGCCCTGTCGGGATAGGCAGCTGTGATCAATGGTGATGCTCGTGATTGCAAGCTGCAAGTGTTGTCGAGTGAGTTTCTATAGCTACCTCGAGCTCCCTCCCGATAGCTTCAAAGTGTCGTTAAGCCTAGGAGCAAGAGCCGACGATGCCAATTGAACTGAACAAGTGTGCCGAATTCTGTGCGCATATAGTGCCCAGTATACGCTGGTGTTGCCGATCCCTCAAGTCTGTTGCAGTTGCACAGCCGTGTAGAGTCGTCAAATATAAACAAATCGAGCACTGCGTCGGTTCCGGTACGTACCCCTCACAGGACCTCAATTAATGCGCACGCAGCAGATCGCGAGTTCAGCACACTGCTGGCCTGCACTAAGTGTGTTGATTATAGCTGTTCTATCGAATTCTCTTGAAAATATCCGAAGCCGTTATTCGTAAATTCGTTGGTATGTCGCGGTCGTGAGATGTTTCAGCAGATCTCGAACATCGCCGAAAGATCTCAAGAGCCGCAACGCAGGTCGAGTCTGGGTGCGAGAACATCAAGAGCCTCAGCCTACGCAGCCCAGCGGCTGCGCGCAAGCTATTCTTACCTCCTCTCACTGCATCAGTGTGGTGGCCAGGCCCTAAAATGCTCCTGCGTCATGCATGCAGCGAGTAGGGAAAATGAAAGCCAGCGTTGTGATTGGAGGAGATGCATCTGCAGAGCGAGCCTGAGATTCCTACATTGCACTTGATTTTGTGAATTTCAAGTCAAATTGGCCGCCGTTGTCGATTTGTTTTGAGGAGTTAACGTTGTTTCAATAGGCTTAAGCAATTAATTAAGCTTGCGATTGCGGCGGACATGTACAGCTAGGACGTCGACTGTTATAATTAGCGGCAACTTGTGGAAGACATTCTCGCTCGCTCGCGAATTCGAAGCTACTATATAGTCTCCGAATGTACTTCAGTAGCTACCTAAGTCGATGAAAAATTGCTTACTACATACATATATAGAGAAGCGGTGTCATCAATATTAATTGAACCTCTCGATGTGCAGCTGCAGGATCCGGAACTCAGTGTCATGGTTTGGTAAGAAGTATGTACCTAGGTAATTAACAAATTCAAATGCATGCTCAATTTATACAGTCACTTTGTAATTAAGCTCTGCGTTGACGTCTATGATAGCGCGCCGTCCAATCACCAAATTACCAACCTTAACGTAATTATGAGAAATACAGCTTAGATTAAAGAGCTATCAATCCGATCCTATTTTAACCAACACAATTAATGTGCGAGTATCTAGTATCTAAACGGAGCCGAGAAAAGATAATAATTAGCGAAGTTCTAGGCTGGGTACGAGAACATCTAGTATCTGTTCTCGTGCCCCCTCGTCTCATCCCTTCCTCTAATCTTATTACAACGTCCTCCCCAGCCGAACGTCCCCCTTCCGCATCCAGACCAACTGCAACACACACTCTTACTCTCTGTAGCCCCTCCTTGCTACCTACATCTACAGTCCTGTTTCAAAAGTCTTCGCGATGGCCCGAGAACCCAACTATAATGGCGAAAAAGTGCCCTTCTTCAAAAAGAATTCATAACTCCACTATAACTCCACCAATATTGGGGCAATATCCAGATGAAGAAACTCCTGGTTTTTTTTTTTTCCAGGCCAAATCATACAAATCTGGGGTGAGCAATGGCATAACTTGTGAGTGTCCTGATTTTGGCCCAAAATACATACAGCAAGTTTTGCTGTTCCGGACATGGCATAGCTGACGAGCTTTGGGCAATCATCGCGAAGACTCTTGAAAACATGACTGCACTTCCCGAAGCGCAGTCTCCTAGCACAACCGAAAGTGGTAGTCTACCTATGTAGTTGCACCTTCTTGGTTTCCTTCGATCTAACAAGAAAGCTTACAATTGCCTCGCTACCTACCTGTCTCCTGTCTCGTGCCCAGACCCTCCTTTGCAGGTTCCTACCCGATCTCTTGTACTTCTGCATGCACGCAAGCCTACAGGCGAGTTAACATTTATGAATATCAACGGCTTATTTATAACGCCTGTTGACATGACATGTAGTCCAATTTAAGTTTTGTGGCTCGAGCTTAGGCACATATGGTATGAGCGAACGAGCTTGGGTCGCTTAGTGATCATGAGTTCGAGGTCGGCGACGTCATTCTCGACTTTAAATTTCAGTTGGCATGAGACTATAGTACTAGACTTGCAGCGTCTTATTTTGCTGTTCAATGTTGGAAATTGATGAAGCTAATGAATCTCGGCTACATATGTATTCAAGGCGTTTGGGAATCTTCTCCAAAAAGCTCGGATCAAAGTTTAAGCTACATACCTCTCCTAATGAGGTAGTATATATTAGTTATTACTATTAGAGTACCTTCTACGTGAATAAATTAAATACGTACCTAGGTATGTAGAATGTGTGCACTGGTGCACCTATCGATATCGATCGATACCCCATAAACATGTCATGTCCGCTGACTCAACTCCCGGTTCCCCAAGCTCATAAACAAAAAAGCAAATGGCAAAAAATAAAAAACAAAACCCAATCATAATCGTAATCTCCATCATCAAAATCGCATTATCATTGAGCTGAATCGACCTCCATCTCGACCTACAACCCCGCAACCACCTCCAGAGCCTATAGCCGTGCACCTAAACCACAGGCGCGGGCGCCACAACATTCTCCGTCCTCTCGGCAAGCTCAACATCCACATCCCTACCTTTCATATATCCCAGACGTTCCGCAAGCTTCAACGCCTCTGGCGTGCCGGCAGCCCAATCCGCGACGGGTGTGCGCGAAATGAGGTAGAAGCCCAGGCCCATCATGAACGTCCAGAGCGCCTCGATGGACGAGAAGGTGACGCCGATCGCCCCGCCCAGGCCGTCGCCCAGGGCGGGCTGGCAGCTGATGACGACGACGAAGAAGGCGTGGATGACGAGGATGGGGCCGATGCAGTAGAGGAGGGGTTTCATCGACTATATCAATCACGAATAAATATTAGCATCTTCAAATTCAAATATCGAGGAATATCGATATCGATGGAAGGCTGAAGCTCACCTTCTTCGAAAACCCATCAACGGCCGCATTCCGCTTCGTCACATCCGCACTCACAACACTCCCGCTCGCCCTCCTCCGCTTCCTTGCATCCTCCACCCTTCCCATGCAAAACACCAGCCCCACCACAATCAACACCCTGATCACGGCCACCACCCCCCGCACCCGCTGCATATCAATGGCCCAAAACGAACTCCGAAACTCCTCCAAATCGCTATCATACCGGCCTTGGTACTCGTAATTCACCACCATGGTCTTGATGCCCTTGTACAGCGACTCGCTCAGCTGCCTCACAAGCATGAGCACCGCGAACAGCAACCACACGCCCCACAGCCAGCTGCGCAAGCTCCCGACGCCCCACCTCATCGGCCTCCCCAGCGCGCTGAACCGGTTCTCGAGGATGTACAGCAGCGATGCAAACCACATGGTCTCGCCCGCGGCCATACACACGCCCTGCAGCGCCGGCGCGACGTATGCGAACGCATCGACGCTTGCGGGCGCGTAATTCGGGTAGTAGTCCCGCGCGTACGCCCAGGCGCCGGTAAACACGAGGAACCAGCCAAACATGATGACGGAGAGGGCGGCGAATGCGAGGCGGAAGGGCTTGCGGCCTGGGCGGCCGTAGCCGCGGCGCGCGAGCGGGAGCTCGCGGTGTAGCATGAGGAGGAAGAGGATGAGCGTGAGGCCGAAGGCGATTGTGGAGATTGCGAAGCTGGCAAAGTTGGCGCGCCAGTCGGCTTCTTCGGTGCCGTACCAGCGGGCCTCGTGGTTGAAGCCGCGCTTGGTGAGGTGGGTTGCGGTGGCGGCCATCATTTGGGGTTTGGTGGGGGAGTTGAGGTTGTGTATAAAGGCGTAATCATCCACTTCCTAAAACAGAAAGTATGAACTCTCTAGATCTCGATTCCCGTAGCTATAGTCGTATAGTCGTATTCCCTTCTATCACCAATATCCCCAATGCAAATACCCCGTAACTCTGAATTGCTGAATGCTGAATCGCAATGCAATGCTGATGACTCTATAGCGATATCGATTCTGAAAACCAAAAACCAAAAACCAAAAAAAAAAACCAGCATCCCCATCACCAGATATATAAACCCCCCAACTTTTACTTACGTATTCCATCCCATTTTACCCTGCCCAGGTGTCGTACGCACACACGACACCCATGCCCTAGGTAGGCATCTGCCCCAGCATGTGCTTGCAAAAGCTAAAACGGCCCTCGCAGACTATCCATGGCTATATAATTTCTTCTAATATAGGTCAATACCGCTGTGCGGTTGCAATTGCTGACAAGACTAAGTAAGTTGCTGACACACCGCTTAATTGTGTTACCCCAGGAAATCTGGCGAGTAAGACCCCCCCCAGCAAAATCTTGAGACAAAGATAATCCTCCATAGAGTACAACAACGATTTGCATTCACAAAAATCCTTTGCCAAGGTGATGGATGTTTTCTGGGGGGTCTTACTCGCCAGATTTCCCGGTACCACACTCGGAAGGATTTGTGCTGTACTCTGGGGGAGGAAGGATTGCAAGGGGATACCTAGGGCGACGTTGACTCAAGGACGAGAACAGACTCAAGCTTAAGGCAGCCTTGCAAGCTGCTGCCAAGAGAGGGCCAAGGAGGGTTCAGCGTCCTTCTCCGGTGAGGTAAACCTTGGGGGATGGAATTAAGGTTAGAGCTGAAGAGTAGATACCCTAGAGTGTGATCGTTGCTGATGGTCATGGGCGCGGGCAGGGCCACCGGTGATAGATACTCTACATAGGTAGGTAAATAACTATATCCTATAGAAACGGGAGCAGGCCGGGGGTTGTGTCCGTGTCTCTTTCTTTATCGATATACCAATTCGCATACTCAAGTACCGGACCTATTGTTATCAATTGCAAGTTCATGCATGGACCACTTATAAGTCCGTCGTCATGACTTGCACAGCAGAATTAACCTCAAGATCTAGATCTAGATAGCTCTATTAATACCAATATTCACCATGTATAAATACATATGCAACCAATCATCATGATATCAAGGGAAAACTTCGTTCCTTCAGACTTATAGGCCGGATGCCCACAGAGAATCTCCTCATTGTCTACTTACTTATTAAGCTCTTTGCTTGCTTTGAACGCCTCACGTGCACATGTGTGGATAACACCTTCAAACTTCCTCATCAATATGTATCCATTAAACTGACGAGTCTATGTTTATAACTTTCCTCCCGTCTGGGCTTGAGGCTATGCCACCTACCTATTTCGATCCTCCATATCCCCATTAAGAAGGACCTCCGAATCCTCGAATCGGGTGTTTTTACGCTGCAGCTGCAGCTGCCCATATTGCAGGAACATTAATTTGTTGCCTACTTACCTACTTTATCAAGTAAGCTTAAGAAGTATAAATAGCAGGTACCTATATACTTAGGTAGGTAGGTACGTATATATACGTAACCAAGTGGTTGGGTGTTGCGAGTTCCTAAGCTCCGGATCCCTCATGATTTATACGCACACGATCATGTGGAAGAAGTTAGGTATGTATTTACTCCACTCGTAGTACGGAGTACTGGCTATACATAGAATTAGCCCCTTGCAATATCTTCTCTATTTTCGATTAGCCTTGGCTCCATGAGCTGTTCTTGGATTTTCGGCCACAACACGGAAGAGTGCAGACGACCCGTGGACTTCTTCACAAAAGCAGTTTTTGGGAGACATTGTATTCATGTTCTATCCGCGGGTGCAATTGAGTAATGTGAATTCAGAGCAAGTAGTACCTTTAGGTACAGTACATCGATGTCAGTACTTTTAACCTCATTTTCTAGTATACCCAATCCAAGCTCATTTGCAACTGTATCATAATCATCTGCTAGCTTCTCCGTTTCCTTCAACTTCCGTCTTTGTATCTTCATTTCCTTCCTTTGCGCTTTTTTTACTTTTGCTCTCTCTTGTGCATTCATCCTCAATAACCCGTTCAGAACTACTTTCGGGGACTTTTGAAAAGAATAGAAGGCAACAAGAGGTAACTAGAATAAATGAACAAGGTTGTAATTCGAGTACAAGACAAGGCGGAAAGCCATGGCTCGAGGGCAGAGAATGCGTGGGATGCGAGCAAAAATAAGATTGGTGAAACGAGTTGCGTGGGATGCAGGCGAAAATGATTTCGTTGAAATCGGCTTGACGAGGGCTTTAAAACTGTACTCTACAACTCACGATAGAAACAGTATAGTGTTGACAAAGGGTAGACGAAACTACCCTCCCCTTGCCCTTGTCCTTGGCCGCAGCCTTGGCCCTGTCCTCAGAGGTCTTGCCGCCTGGAAAAAATCCAGAATGGCGTATTTAAGGCCGCTGTCCGGCACGGTGAAGGGGTCGACGGTCACACAGCGGGACGACTCGAGGTTTGCTGGCGTTTTGGCTGCACGATGCCTGCCCTCCGGCATTTCCTTACCACCTCCAGTACGGTGTGCAGCCCATCCGGGTGCAAGGCAAGCATGCATGGAAGTGCGAAGGGCCCTTGACAGCGTGGTTTTTCCACACCCACTGGGGTGGACAGCGTCTGTGGGGGGTTCGCGCTTTGCATCAGTTGAAAGTACTCGACGAGGGCTTCAAAACGGTACTACTCAAAAGGTTGTGGCTATTTGGTATCAGGTATGAAGTTGAGAATGGGAGACTGTTGGCGTCACTTCTTGTGGTGGCGTCGTCATTGGTATCGTCATTGTCGTCGTTATCGGACGTGTTGACGGTGTTGCCGTAGTTCATGACGTCAAACGCGCGGATTCCATGAAGGGATTGCAGGCGCTGCTCGCGGGAAAGGGCGTCAAAGGCGGCCGTGAGGGCGGTGTCGACGCTCGCACGGCCGTGGCTGGCAAGGAAGGCGATGGACGAGCCGATGGCCTGTACAATGCCATGGAGATTGACATTTATCCAGCTGCAGGAGGAGGAGGATGGGGACGAGGTAGCGGCGATAGGGGTAGGGGCGGCCGGAGGTGGGTTCGTGTGAAAAAAACTTTCAATGCAGCCTTGCAGTTGGCCGAGATAGTTCTGATAGGTGTGGATCGATATGTTGGAAGGTGGCGATACAGGCCTCTACAGGGAGGATCGATCGATAGAGGGGCTTACATTCTGCAATATATATTGGGTGAGTACCTATGTAGGTACTTTGATAGGTACCTACTTAGGTACTAAGCTATAATTTCGTTCCGGGATTTGGAGGTTTTGGGAAATAGTTGGATCTAGATCTAGATCTACCAGTAGATAACTCGTACTAAGGTAGGTACTAGCTAGAGATAAAGGTTTGAGTATGAAATATTGATGTACAGTAATTATAATGGGATATATATGTATTATATATAACTTTTAAGAAACAACCAGTACCGATACCATCGACAATTGTGACACGGCCATGAAAGACCCCCATACATTATGTAAATACTCCATAGCATCAAGGCAAAAAAAAAAAAAAAAAAGGAAGGGTCGACGTCCAATGGAACCCAAAACCAGAAAGGAATGCAAACAACAAAGAAAATGTATATGAAAAGTAAAAGAAATCAAACCCCACTACTTCGCAGCAGCAGCAGCGGCAGGTGGAGTATACGTCTTTCCACTCCTCTCCAAAATCCCCTGCAAAAACTCCCATATCGTGGTTCGCAGGCCAGCCCGCTCGGCATCCCACTTTGCCTGGTCCTTGCTCCCCGCATTCCCGTCCTTCGCATCCCTCCAATCCGTCGGCTTGCCCTTCCAGCTCCCGAGGAACACCCCCCCCTTCTCCCCCCCCTCCTTCCCTTGGCCCTGGAACATGAGCGACGCGATCCCGGCGCCGACATTCACGCCCTTCTCGCTCCCGACAAAGAGCCCGATGACGGGCGCAAAGAGATGGATCCCCCCCTTTGCCCACAGCGGCAGCTCCCGCGCCATCCCGGTGTCGGCCACCATCCCAGGCTGCACATGCCGGAACTTTACATCCGGCGCGCTCGTGAGCGAGAGATGCTCAAACGCGAGCGACGTGCTCGCGACAGTGACGCTCTCGCACGTCAGCGGCGAGTACGTCCCGGGCTTGTCCAGGTCCAGGTTCCCCGCCTTGATGAACCCCCTGAGCGCAGCGACATTCTCCCTCCCCGTGCCGAAGACGCTGACGACCTGGGGCACGAAGCCCGTGGATGCGCTCCGCCGGAGTAAGGGGAGGAGGTCGACGATGAATTTCATGCGGCCGTAGTAGTTGACCACCATCTTGCGGTCGAGGCCCTCGGAGGTGGGCTCGCGGCCGCGCATGGTCAGGTACCCCGGGGACATGACCAGGACGTCGAGTTTCTGCTCGTGGGTGGTGATGTGTTGCACGATCGGGTCCACGCTCGCGAGGGTGCCCAGGTCCGTGACGGGGAGGAATGTGACTGTGGCGCTTGGGTTGAGGGCGAGGGTCTCCTGGGTGATGCGGGACGCGGCGTCGGCGTTGCGGCCGACGAGGTAGATTTTCGGGGAGGTGGTGGAGGCGGCGAAGGCCTTGAGGGTGTGCTCGCCGATGCCGGAGGTGCCGCCGACGAACAGGCCGACGAGGCCGTGCGAGAGCGGGGAGGACTTGAAGGCGGCGTTGACGGCGCGGACGGTGTCCATGTGTGCCATGTTGTTGTATTGGTGGAGGAGGGGGTGCAGGAGGTGGCTGAGGAGGAGGGCGAGGAGGGCGGTGAGGATTGCGGTTGTTGTGGTTGTGGGGGTGTTGATGAGGGGCATTCAATGATGGTTGTGGTGGTGGTGAGTGGGGATTGAGAGAGGCATTGGGGGTTGTGTGGGGCCGTTCATTATATATGTGATTTTTTCTGGCAAATTGAGAAGGAGTGTAGATTGCCGTTGACACTGCTGGTGGTGAGGTGTTGCTGTGGGGTTTGGTGTTTGGTGGGGTGAGAAACGGTGTGTTGTGGTTTGTCGGAGCACCCTTGACACAGTAAGACTCGTCATGGCCGGGGTGGGTCATGCAGTCGAAAGTAGTCATGACGGAGGGATTGCTGTGGGTATGACGGAGAAATGATGTGCCGAGGGGTGCCAAGGCCATGTTGCTGACATGACCCCTGTCCGAGAGCTTACCCTACCCGACAGTCAGCTTTGGAGGAACAACAATCCAATCTTATCTTATCAGTTGGGTGGGGGAGCAAGAGCTTGGGTGAGCTTTCACATGCCCGAGAGCACGATCAAACACACAGCTGGCACGAGCTCACAACAGCCGGCCTGCGATTTAAATCTGGTGAGATGTCAAAGTATGCAACAAAGATTGTGATTCGCCCAATATTTTTTTTGGCTTTCCTGGATCTGGATCTGCAGTCGAGACTGCTGGATCTTGTCCCAACATAAAACTTACATCGTATGCAAGCCGACGTCGCATCGTTATTGTTACCTGCTTGCATTTTTTCCACCTTGACCAATGACGAGGTATGTGTGGCACATCTTCTTGCACGTGGAGGCGCATGCAGCCAACCCGCCTGTGAAGCGAAAGGTGGCATCTTTCCGTCGAGACTGACTGGCAACAACAGCTGGCTCGGTCTCGACAGCTGGCTGCCCAGCAGCAGCAGCGATTGCGGAGAAGCCGGATGGAGGCATTGGATGAGGCTGATTGTGGTCACGGAAGCCTGGATTCTGTAAATAAATAAACAAGGCGGAGTCAGCCTCAGAGTGCGCTCGTTCATCCCTCTAGCCTTGCTCGAGGATCCATGGCATATAGCTTCACGTCACTCCCTCCATCGCCAATGGCCGAGGGAAACGTTGCGTGTGTGCTGCAGGCTCTTGGCGGGCTGCCAGTCGCCCTCGGCCGCCCATCGCATGGCCAGGCCAGGAGGGCCTGTCTGCGCTGCGTGCCTGCGTTGTTGCGTGCGTGCGGTGCGTGCGTGTGCGTCGGGAGCGGTTGGGAAATATTTTTTGTCGTATCGTCGAGCGTAGGCAGCAGGCAGGCCAGAGCATTTGGCTGGTTGCCGCGGAAGCAGGTGTAGGCCGTCGAGAGAGCGAAGCAAGATTCCCCCATCGGCTCTCCCCCACCAGTGGCACCACTGCACCAACCACCACAACAACAACATCCACCACTGCCCACTGCCACCACCACCATCAAGCATCACCACCACGTCCACCCCGCGGCCTGTGACTCTGTAAAGACACACGCAGCAAGGCATTGGCTATACGCATCACTAAAAGGAGGCCTCGCTGTCCTGCCGGCTGACTGTCAAATAGCCCCTCCCTGCCTCCCTCGCCCCCCCTACCCATTCACTTGATCAAGCTCAAGCTGCCCCCGTGCACAACCCCCCCCCCACCATTACCACTACCACTACTACTACCACCACCAACACTCGCCACCAACCTTATTTCCCCGGCTTTGACCTCACCATCCCCGACTACACACAGGCATTCGGGATAGAACAACAACGACAATGGGCCCACCAGCGTTCGGAGAGAACGGAGACAGCAAATATGGCGACACATTGAGCCCCTTCTCGACGATCCGGTCGAGGCGGTCGGTGGGAGACACCGGCACCAGCTTTGCGGCCAGACTGCATGCCGGCCTCCACGCCGCCGAGGAGGAGGACTACGAGGCTGGGATCCAAGTGATTGACGAAAACAAGGAATTCACGTGAGCCAGCCATTACCCCTTTGCATGATTACTGGAGATGTGTGGGAAGCTAATACGGGGATGTGGACTGCCTACAGCCCGAATCTATCACTGTTTCTGCAGGCCAACAACCTCCTGACGGCCGGCTTTGGATACCATATTGTGGCAGTCTTTGGCTCGCAGTCGACGGGAAAGTCGACGCTGCTCAACCATCTCTTTGGCACGAACTTCAGTGTCATGGACGAAAAGGCGAGAAAGCAGACGACAAAGGGAATCTGGATGAGCCGTGCAGAGGGCGAGGATGGCCAGGGGGGAAATATTCTCGTTATGGACGTTGAGGGTACGGATGGTAGGGAGAGGGGAGAGGACCAGGACTTTGAGCGAAAGAGTGCGCTCTTTGCCCTTGCCACTAGTGAGATTATGGTGAGACCCCCCCCCCCCCACGTAATATCTCCGGAAATGTGACAACATGGCTGACTGGGATTATAGATTGTAAATATCTGGGAGCATCAAGTCGGTCTGTACCAGGGCGCCAATATGGGCCTGCTCAAGACGGTCTTTGAGGTGAATCTTCAGTTGTTTCAAAAGAACCAGACGCACGTATTCCCCGAGTCCCAATTATTGCATTTAATGCTAACGCTGCTTGCTACAGTAACTCGTCACAACGATCCCTCTTGTTTTTCGTCATCCGAGACCATGTCGGCCACACGCCAATCAAGTCCCTCGCGGACCTCCTCCTCGCCGATCTCTCCCGCATCTGGTCGTCCCTCACCAAGCCCGCCGGGCTCGAGGACTCGCAGATTCACGACTTTTTCGACTTTGAGTTTGCCGCACTCCCGCACAAGATTCTCCAGGCCCACCAGTTTGTCGAAGAGACCAAGAAGCTTAGGAAGCGCTTCCAGGAGACCGACGACCCGGAGCAGGTGGTTGGCTCCAGCAGCGCCAGCATCAGCAGCGACACTGGCCCGCTCGGCGGCGAAGGAAAGGTCTTTTTGCCGAAATACCACCGCCGCATCCCCGCCGATGGATTCCCAATGTACGCCGAGGGCATCTGGTCGCAGATCATCACAAATAAGGATCTCGATCTGCCGACACAGCAGGAGCTTCTTGCGCAGTACCGCTGCGACGAGATCTCCGCATCGTGCATGACCCGCTTCGACACCAACGTCGTGCCGTTCGAGGAGCGGTCCCGCGCCGGCAAGGGCGTGCTGATTGGCCTCGGGGCCGTGCTCAAGCAGGCCCGAAAGGAGTGTCTGGCGGAGTTTGAGGAGAGCGCGGGACGATATCTCAAGACTGTCTTCAAGCGCAAGCGCGAGGAGCTCGTGACCAAGATTGACAGCCGCATCAAGGCCCTCGTGGTCACCCAGCTTGCCGAGCTGCACAAGCGCGCGGTGGCCGAGTTTGAGGCCGACGTGATCCAGGTGCTCAAGGGCGGCAAGACCGCGGGCACAGGCGGCGCCTACGATTTTAGAACGATCGTGGACACGGCCAGGGGCGCGGCAATCAAGAAGTTTGAGGGCGAGGCGGACGAGCTGGTCTTGCCGCCGGAGGAGCAGTGCGCCTGGTCCGGGTTCGAGGAGGAGGAGCTCAAGTCGCTCGAGAAGGACATTGACGTCATTGCCGCTCGGCTGCGGGTGGAGGAGATGAAGCGGCTCGTCGGTCGGCTGGAGCGGGTCCTCCGCAGTAAGCTCGGGGAGGCTGTCGGCTTGGAGTTTTCAAAGATGGCCCTCAAGAGCGAGGGTGAGGCTGGCGACGGTGCGGGCCTGTGGGATGGCGTCTGGCGTGCGTTTGAGCGCGAGGTGACTGAGGGTGCAAAGGTGTTCAAGCAAAAGGCGGAGGGCTTCAACGCTGGCGAGGAGGAAGTCAAGGCCGGCATCTGGAGACTCAAGCGCCGCGGATGGAGTGTCCTCAAGGCCAAGATTGAGGAGGAAGTCGGAGGCGGAAATCTATTACTGAAGCTCCGAGAAAAGTATATCCCCTCTCTTTCATAACCCATCATCGGCATTCACTAACACATGGCACGAAAAACAGCTTCGAAGACCGCTTCCGATACGACGAAGCCGGCGTCCCCCGCGTGTGGAAGCCAAGCGACGACATTGAATCCCACTACACCCGCGCCCGCGAGGCCACAATCAAACTCATCCCGCTGGTCGCACAAATCAAGCTCACCTCCAGCGGCGGCCCCCCACCCCTCAAGTCCTTCCTCGGCCCCGCCCCCGCCGACATCTCTCTCGACGAGGACCCCACGCTCTCCTCCGACGCGCCCTTCCCTAGCCCCGACGAGTTCCTCATCCTCAGCGAGGCCAAGCAGGTGGACCTCACCGCGCGCTTCAAGCGCACCGCCGACGCGCTCTACGTCGAGGCCAAGCGCAGCACAATCTCGAGCGTCGCCAGTATCCCGCTGTATTTCTACGGCTTGCTGCTCGCGCTCGGGTGGAATGAGATTTGGGCGGTGCTGCGGAGTCCGATTTATTTCATGTTTTTGATTGTGATTGCCGCGCTGGGGTATGTGATTTATACGCTGAATCTGATGGGGCCGATGGTGAGAGTCGGGAATGCGATGGTCACCCAGGGCGTGGAGATTGCGAGGGAGAAGTTGAGGGAGTTTGTGGTCGAGGGGGGGCAGAGGGTTGGTGTGGCTGTGCCCAGCGATGATGGTGGGGTTGCGCTGGATAGTTTGGATGAGAGGGGGAAGAGGAAGGTCGGGGGGAGGGGGAAGAAGGTGGAGGCTGTGAAGGGGGATGATGGGGAGGAGGAGGATGTGGATGTGGATTGGTAGAGGGAAATGTGTGTGTGTGTGTGTGTGTGGAGGGATAAGGGTGTTTTTTTGTCGGGTAGATTAGAGTTATTCCGAGAAAGTAAAAAATATCTATGTCCGGGTTGGTTGGGAGGGATTTGAAAGATGAGTGGGTTATCGTTATTGTGGTGGGATGGATGATGGAGGGATGGGATCCGCAAGTGGAGGGAAACTATTAATTGTATGATTGATTGATTGATGAAACGTGGATGTGTGAAACGAAAGATGGAACTTCTTTTTTTTTTTTTTTTTTTTGCTCTTTTAAATATAAAGTTTAGTATTCTCTTTTCACTTTTTTATAGTATTGACTTCTTTGGTCCTCTTACTTGTCGCTCCCCTTTGGGCACGAGAACAGCTTCTCTTCTTAATTCTAGATCTTCTAACCATTAATGTTTTGTTTTATTGGGATTGTTGTTTGTACACCGCTGGTGGAGTAGGGAGCAGGTGGGCAGGCCTACCTAGGGTATGTAGTGTCTGCATATTATGTACAAGTACCCAAGCAATTATAATCATTCTAGTCCTTGGAGGAGGGAACACTTCAGTACTTCAGGCCTTGAATTGAGCGGATGAAGTGAGGTGACAATGAACGAGACATCACCATACCTAGACAATCACGTGTAAACGTCATTCCCGTTGCCAAGTGTCGTCATACATCACAGAGCACCCCCCCCTCCAGCCCAGGGGTATCCCCACCTCTCCCCACCCAACACCCCCGGCAGCACAGCACCACCCTTGAGCTTCCCCACCCCCACAACCACCACAACCCCGTACCAGTGGTGGAGAGCAGAGCAGAGCAGAGCAGTGTGCGGCCCACAACACCACGATAATACAACACAGAACACGATACAACACAACACACAAAGACCACACTACACTACACCAACCTAAGTCCCTCCCCCCCTATCCATCCAACAATCAACCACCTCGGGGCACGCACGGGAAAACCCACACCCCCACCCCACTCCAACACAACAATGGAATCCAGCTCAAAAGTCACAGTCACATACTGGGACCCCTCCAGCCTCTTCCCGCTGATCGAGCCCGAGCTCCGCGCGCACCTCCCCCTGCGCAACCTGCACTGGAAATCGCCGACCCGGCCGCTCCGCAGCATCTCGACGCTGCACGTCGAGCTCGTGCCCTACACTGGCGAGAACGGCGGGGACGGCACGGCGCTCACATCCACGGCCTCCAACACCTCCACAACCACAAACACAAACTCAATCTCGGGTGGTTCAACAACAACGGCGATAGTAGAGAAGCGGAGCAGTAAGCGCCGGCGCCACCAGATCCCGGGGCTGAGAAACACGCCGTACCTGAAGCTGTATATCCTGCGGTGCGATGATAACGAGACGTACAAGAGCGTGTCGAGGAAGCTTGTAAGGGAGTGGGTCGGGACGTATGGCGTGAGCTCGCACCCGAGCGATAGCGGCACGACCGCGAAGCAGCAGCACGAGGCGGCAGAGTGGCTTGTCGTGCATGTGGTGCTCCCCGGGACAGCGGCGTATGCGCAGGCGAGGGCGTTTGCGGGGGGCAAGGGCGGGGAGGATGGGGGTGGGGCCGGGGGCGGGGCGGGGCCGGTGGTGGTGGTCAAGAGCGGCTGGGGGGGGATCGGGGGGAAGAGTGCGGGCGCGGGGGCGGGGTTGCTGGAGAAGTTGAGGAGTGATTTTAATACTGCGGGGGCAGGGGGAGGGGCGGGGGGGAAGTCGGGGGGGTTGGGGGGCGTGGGGGGGAGTAGTTCGAGTAGTTTGGCTGATGGGGTGGGTGGAGGGGGGGTGGGAGGCGTGGGTGGGAGGGGGGCGGGGGCGGGGGGGAGTGCGGATCGAGTGGTGCAGTTGAGGGTGCATCCGACGAACCCGATGTTGCCGACGTTATCACCACCCGTGCCGGTCCCGCCGCATACGCTGTGGTCGAGTCTGCCCGAGCCGGCGGAGGAGACGGCCAGGGCGTACGGGGAGCTGGTGGCCAAGATGAAGAGCCATATTCTCGCCTCGTTTGATACCCGGGTCGCTAGGTACGAGCAGGATGTCCGCGAGCGGGATGCGCAGAGGAGGCTGCCTGGGTGGAATTTCTGCACGTTTTTTGTGCTGAAGGAGGGCCTCGCGAGGGCGTTTGAGAGTGTCGGGCTGGTGGAGGATGCGCTGGTGCTGTATGACGAGCTTGCTGTTGGGTTGCAGGGGTTTTTGGCGGAGGGGGAGGAGGCCGGTGGGGAGAAGGGCGGGGTGGGGATTGAGAGGTGGACGGAGGAGACGAGGGGGTGGTTGAGGAGGGCGCAGGAGCGGCTGAGGCGGAGAAAGACGAGGAGGAAGAGTGCGGCGGGGGCGGCGAGGGAGAGGGCGACTGCGACGCCGACGGCGGCCAGCGGGGTGACGCCGACGCTGAGGATTGGGACGGGGAGGGAGGAGGACGACGATGAGGATGACGACGGGGGAAATACTACAGATGATGGGTATGCCAGGAGCGAGTCATCGACGGTCGTGGGCGAGCATAGTGATATCGGCGCGGACAGGTCGGGGGATACTACGGCACATAACACGGACTCGGAGTATCACCACCACGATGACGATGACGATGATGACGATGATGATGATGATGACGACGAAGATGACGACGATTACGACCATGGACCACATCTTGCTCCGCCGACACCGACGGCGGCTTCACACAATACGACTGCGGCGACGGGTGCGGTCACTCACCTCCCGCTCTCGCCATACCGAAAGCCGTACAGAGACCTCATCCTTTCCAACAGAATCTCGGTGTTTGACTTTGAATGCTACCTCTTTGCGCGGCAGTCTAACTTACTCCTGCGACTCGGGGGGGCTCACAACTCTGTCGTGCCTACGCCGACGCTTTCCGCACATCCGTGGGGGCATACGCCCGCAACGGCCACGGGGTCATCGCCATACCCGCCTCCGCCGCCTGCGGACGAGGACTTGAAGCATCTCACTGCGCTACTCAAGAGGGGTCTTGCGTTTGTGACCACCGTCGGGAGAATCCTCCGCGAGGACCTCTATCTTGGCTGGCAAGCCGCCTACCCCTCTGGCGCGATCGATGGGGGCGCATGGACCGTTGACGACCGCGAGGAGACTGAGCGAGGCGAGAAGGACCGCGAGCTTGCGGAGCTCGTGGAGGACATTGTCGGAAACTGGATGTTTGGGATATGCATGCAGCTGCTCGACCAGACCGAGGCGCGGGCCATCCCGAGGGAGGTGCTGTGGGGCGTTGGGTCTGGGTTCAGCGGCGGCGGGCCAGGTGCGTTTCCGCGAAGAACTAGTAGTCTGCCTGGGACGCCGGGGGTCGAGCAGGGCAGCTTTGCGCAGCTGGCGTCGGCGGCGGCGGCGCATGGGTACCAGCAGAATCGGCCGGCGAGTATCATCGTCTCGGGCCATGCGATGGCGGGGGTGACTGCGGGGCCTGCGACGGCGGGCGGCGGGGGCAGTAATCCTGGGCTGGAGGAGGTGTGTGCCGCGCGAGGAGATTTGCTTGTGCTTGCGAGGAGTCTTGTGGAGGGGTTTGCGAGGCGCAAGGGCTGGGTCGGGGAGTGGGGGAGTGATCGCAGGGGGGGCAAGAAGGGATGGTTTGAAAAGGTCGAGACGCCTGGACTGACGGAGGTCAGTCTTGACGATGCTGAAGATAGCCATGACGAGCGTGGCGAGAAGGACGACAAGATTCCCATCGAGGTGGGATGTGGAGTATCGAATCGGACGCTGCGAAAGGCTGTCGAGAGCGAGCTGGGCTTTTACGAGTTGTTTGAGGAGTTGAGCGAAAAGGCACGAAGACACTTTGCGCTGGGAAAGAAGGCCAAGAGCGGCGAGAGGGTTGTGGCGGATCTTGCTGCCCTGAGGTTCCACCTCCGGGATTACAAGGCCGCGGCGGCGCATTTGGAGCAATTGACCTTGGCGTATGCGGGGGATGGATGGGGGTTGATCGAGACGAGTCTCCTGACGATGTATGCACGCTGCCTGAAGAAGATGGGGAGGAAGGAGGACTATGTTCGAGCGCTGCTGAGGCTGCTGCGGAAGGATGCAGAGCGGAAGCTGAGGTGGGATTGGAGGCGTGTCGCGGGGATTGCGAGTGTCGTGACGCAGCCCGCCATGGCCGTGGGGGATGTGGATCCGGCCGACGAGACTCCGCCTGCGACACCGGAAAAGCCTGCAGACGACGAAGAGAGATATGCTGCGGCGCCGATTGATGTGCGTGGATATGTGGGCGAGGTCGTTACCCTGAGTAGCCAGCTTTCGCAGCACGTCACGGCGCCAATGACGGCGTACTGGAGCGACATTCTCGTGGACCCGTACCCCCGCCACCTCGACGGCCGCGACGGATTCAAGCTGCTCGTCAAGTTCCGCTATCTACTCGACGAACCCATGACTGTCCAGGCCGTAAGGGTGCGCATTGTGAGTATGCTCGGCGGGGCTGCCGGACGAGATATCTGGTTCAGCACTGCCGAGGCACCGCTGAGCATCCGCAAGGGCACACAAAGGCTCTGGCTCGAGACTCGCCACAACATCCCCGGGACGTACATCGTCGACCAGATTGTCGTGGCCATGCACAATGTCTCTTTTGTGCACGAGATTCTCGGCAAGACGACCCCCGCCACGCCCGTTGCCCTCACGGCCTCGAACGCCGCTGCGGCGATCAATGCGGCAAAGCGGAGCAGGCTGCATCTCTGGCCCGCGCGGGAGAGTCTCTCTGTGCATCTCCGCCTGCCTCCCGTCGTCCATCTCGACCGCGGGCGCAAGATTGAGGTTGTGCTCAGCCCCGGCTGGAACAATGTCATCTCCGCAGACGTATCAATCAAGTCGGCCACGGCAGGCCTGCGGATGATGATGCGCGAGGTGGAGCTCGTCACGGCCCTGCTCGATACCGGCGCAAACGTCAAGCTCGAGGGCGGAAAAATCTACCTCGCAAACATTCCCGCGCACAAGAACCTCACCCTGCGCATCCCATACAGCGCCGAGCGCGGGGAACTCGCAGACCTGGCGGTAAAGATTGAGGTCAACTACACTACTGATACGGGGGAGTATGTGTACAGCGGCGGCGGGACCGTGGGCGTGGCCCTCCCCCTCGCAGTCAACGTCCAGGACGTCTTTAAAGGCCCCGACGTTCTGTTTAGCAAATTCCAAGTCTCCACCGCACTCGACATCCCCCTATGGGTCGAAGGAGTGAGACTCGACACCGCCCCAGGAGACACCACATATATCGTCGAGTCCGCGTCCGGGGGCGCCGAGATCCCCGTCGGCAGAGGCGGCGGGGGGTGGCTCGTCGTGCCCCGCCAACCCGGTCAATTCGTCTATCGCATCCGGAAGAACCCAACCACCACACTCTCTACCGCAGCTGCGGCGGCGGCGCACATACAAAAGCGCACGCTCCTGCAGCTTGAAATCAAGTACACCCGCCTCGACACACAACTCACTGCGGCGATACTCTCGTCCCTGCGCACAAAGATCCCGGCCGAGATGAGCCGGTATGCGCCGCTCCTGAACGCACATTTACTCGAGAAGCTGCCGCAGGTGGTCTCGACGGAGGGGTACGAGCTTGCCGGTGTCACGGGGGATGTTGGGGCGGCTGTGCCGAGCTACGCGAGGTTCTCGTGGGAGGATGCGATTCGTGCGGGCGTGGGGAATGCGGGGGGGGAGAGGAGGGGGGTGGAGGAGTGGGTGCGGGCGTGGTGGGAGGATGTTGTGAGGGGTGGGGGGGTGGAGTTGCATCATCATCACCACGAATCTGGGGAGGAGGGTGAGACGGAGACAGAAACAGAGATGACGAATTTCTCGTATCCACTCCAGAGGGCACTGGTTATCCCCGTCGAGGTCCCGAGGGTGGATGTGGTTTGCAGTGCGCAGGTGACGTTACATCCTGTGAAGGCACAGGGTGAGGATGGTGGGGAGATGGTCTCTACGAGCGGACAAACGCAGACTCTCTTGAACCTAGGCGACCCCGTCCGCGCAACCCTCACAATCACCTGGTCCCGCGCATGGTCCCCAAGCCCACCAACGATCCAGGACAGAAAACTCGAGGCGTACTATGTCCTCACCCAACCGCCTCTTGGTGGTGGTGCGCTGGTTCCAGGAGGGGGTACACACACCAACCCGCACCCAATCATGTCCCCCTCCCCAGCAACACCACATGCTTCCTCCGTCCAGCAGCAGCAGACTGATACGTACCTCATCTCTGGGCGCAAGAGGGGTAGCTTCTACATGCCCGAGGGGCAGGTGAGTGGGATTGTCACTGTCGGGTTCTGGGTTGTCCCGTTGCGGAGCGGGAGGGTGGGGAGTTTGGGCGTGGAGGTGAAGGTTGCTGAGGGCGGAGAGCAGGTGGCGGAGGGTGGTGGGGAGGGGGAGACGTTGGAGGTGGAGTGTGTCAGTGCTGCGGAGATGGTGGTTGTTGTGAGGGATGTGAGGAGTGTTGGGGGGGTTGTTGGTGGGGGAGGAGGGGGAGTGGAGGAGGGGGTGAGTAGTGCAGGAGGGGGTGGGGTGGCGGGGACGGGTGTTGCGGGGGGGTTGGGGGTTGTGGCGGGGAGGAGGGGGAGTTTGATGGTTTAGTGGGGAGGGGATGGGAATTGGGATGGGGAGGGGGGTGATGATTGATGATGATGATGACTGATTGATGATGATGATGATGTATGATTGTGGTGGTACCGGTGCCCTTTTTGTTGCAGACTAGTGTAAATAGCCATAGTAATAGTATACTCGAGCGGTGTTTACGTTTTAAATATTGATGTTGTATGATGTTTGATAGCTGCCATATCCTACTTGTAGATTACGTATAGTTGCACTTGCAATTTCTCGTGAATGATGAATGAATGCATTTTTATATAAATACCCAAGTCATATCTATAATTTTAACGCCATCATAATTACCTATATATATCTATATTTCTTTATTACTGCTATTAATATTATTCCAATCATTGCCCATCCGGATCGATCGATCGAATTATGCGACCTTTGGATTCGGATCAGGAGACATGCAAGAGATATTACTTTATGATTATGTGAAGGTATGGAATTAGTTACATATGAATTTGTCGATCGATTGATTAGGGTATGTCTACTATCCCGTGTCTGGAGGGCGGGGGGGCGGGGTATACACTTATATATATACATATGGATATATGGGTATGTGCAGAACACAATATTTGTGTGCGGCTTGTGTGTGTGTGGGTTACCCTGAACTTTAGCTTTCCCGGCCGGATCCGGATCCGCCCATATTTTGAATTCGCAACGTACGCATGCATACCTATCATGAGTTTCTTTTTTCTGGTGGATGTGGATGGGTATATACGTTAAGTATATACAGTGTAGGCTAGACTAGGGTTAAGGTGAACGTTTATAGATAGATAGGTAGATAGATGGGTCGAGGAATGGTATTGGTGTTTGTATGGATGTATGTGATCATTGTGGCCCGGGCAATTTAAAGAAGGTAATGTACTTGGGCAGCTGTGCTTCATAGGCATAAGGAGGTAGGTAGGTAGTGCTAGCTATCCACGAGAAGGAGATGATTGTACATTAAGAAGGTGGATGTGCAATGAATCATATATATGACCATGATCGAAAGATCTTACTACTCCAAAATATCATGAGCCAATGGCCGGGGGGAATTTGGACTGCAGGAGAAATTTTATTCGAATGGAAATATTCAACAGAGAGAAAGAAAAAGAAAAGAAAAAGGTGGCATGCATGTATATGTACAGATTACGCACGCCGAATATTATATGCTTTTAACTAATTGGTGTTTTTTGGTCCAAGACTAGTGAGTGTATTCCATATGTCATCTACCCCTAAGGAAAACATCTTCTACCGCATCTTAAGGTTTTTTTTCCTTGGGGAACATGTGATTTATTTTTCCACCATGCATCCTAAGGATTTTAAATAGGATTTGCCGATATCATGATCTCCAAGGAACTCAAGGATTTAGTAGTTTTTGTGGGATACTAAAGTAATTATCACAAGAAAACTGGGAAATATACGTGAGAATTTTTCAGTTTTTAATTATATAATTAACTGTAACTAAAAAGTGTACAAAAAAACTTCTCCCCCTCCCAGCCTTCTCGCCCTTGTGCTTGTCCTCGTCTTTGTGCTCGCCCTTGCCTTCATGTTCTCTCTTGCTCTTGCCCTCGTGCTCTCTCTTGCTCTCGTGCTCTCTCTCACCCTCATGCTCTTTATTGCTGTCATGCTCTCTCTCGCTCTCTCGCCCTTGCGCTCTCTCTCGCCCTTGCGCTCTCTCTCGCCCTTATGCTCTCTGTCACTGTCGTGCTTTCTCTTGCCCTCGCCCCTGTGCTCTCTCTCGCTCTTGTGCTCTTGTACTCTCTCTTGCTCTCTTTTGCTCTTATGCCACTCTTTCTCACCCTCATGCTCTCCCTCTCGCTCTCGTGCTTTCTTGTATTTGCTTTTGCTCTCGCCCTTTTGCTTTCGCTCTTGCTTGCCTTTGCTCTCATTGTCATGAAGGTGGAGGAGGTGAAGGTGGAGGAGGTGAAGCAAGAGGAGAGGAGAGCAGCCTCAAAGGAGGGTGTGGGGACGAGACTAACAGTAGCTGTGGATGGCACTGCCACATTTAGAGGTGGAAGAGAGGGCTTGGAAGGGAGACTTCCCCTATGAGAAGGAGGCCACTGCCTCATTCGGAGAGAGAGAGAGACTTCCCCTTTGAGAAGGGTTTGAGAAGGGGGGCACTTCCTCATTCTTGTAGTCTCATGCCCATTTCCCAGGGATACTCCGGATTTCCATTTCCTAGCGATACTCCGGATTGCCATTTCCTAGGGATACTTCGGATTGTCAAGCTGGTGGCCAAAAAAATCCCTTGGATTTATCCTAAGTAGCGGAGGGAAACCCAAATTCCCTTGGGCTTACGGAGGAATTATTGTGAGATTTTGTTTTGTAGGGATTCTGGCAATTTTTTGGGCTTTCTAATTATCCATAAAAGAGATATTTTGGTCTAGTGTGGCAAGATTATTGGACAATTTGACAGTCTGAATTAGCACATATTTGGAAAATATCAATGCATATGCAAATGAGTGAATTATGCTTATTTTGTATGGGGGACCGGCCGGAGAATGTATGCTTATAACGAGTTTATGCTTATAACGGGAGTAACCTGCGTACTACTGCAAGCGTCCCGCTCGTTCTAAGCATGATTCCACTATAAGCATGGGAACTTTCTCCTCGAGGATATGCTTATAACGGGAGTGATCTGTATGCAGCAAAAATTGCCTCTTTTCATAAGCACATATCCCTTGTAGGCATACCAACTCGGGCCCAAAAGGTATGCTTAAAGCGGGAGTCATCTGTTAATATTATCGTTTAAGTAGTTCACATTGCTTACCTAATTACAGGCCTGCCCGTGTTTTTAGGATTACGTATCGATATATAGTCCCCGGCGCTGTCGCAAGATTTAAACTTCAAATCCACCCTATTGATATATATGTACTACGTAGTAGTAATACTAATAGATAGTTGGAATATCACTGCATGTCATGATCAGGCTGGCCCGCTTTGCAGCGTAATATACGAATACTAGCTATAGGCCAGGATGGAGTTTCCAAATCTGGACATTCTCTCATATTGCTACCATCCATTCTGGCAGCTGCGTGGGTCGGTAGGTCTTTTTTCATTCGTCCAAAAAAGATTTCGCAGGATGTGTATGTACGAAAGTTTGAACATAATCTTTGGCGGTGATCTAGACTGCAGATTCGAAATCTATTACCTAGTTCAACTTGGGCTGTACCTAACTACCTAGGTAGTTATGAAGCTGACCGGCGGCTGGAAGATCGATATCTATTCATAATTACTTCGAGTAATAATTTCTATAAAGCCAAAAACACCGGTTTTTGGTCTAGAAACACAATGTGCATGTAACTCATGAGCAATCATTCAATCTCTATTAATAATACCACACGTCTATCAGTTTTCATGGATGCAGCTGGAATCCCTCATGTTTTGAATTTTGGCCGGTCCAATTGCCAAAGCCTTCATGTTCTAGCTAAGATAGTACATTTAGCGTTCTGCCCGGCCTGGAAATATCTGCGAGAGCCCGGCCATGCATTTAAGGTACCCCACGCCGGCAGGGCAGGGCATGGCCACGATATCGATCGACGCCCGCCGGCCGGCCGCGTTGGACCTGACTATTTGGGTAGTAGTGTACTCACTCGTAGCTCAAGTCTTGCTTATGTATGTATGTGGGATATCGATCCATAGCCAGTGGATAACTCTAAGCGTATCAATCATTATTCTTTGCTAATAATCAATTACAATTAATGCCCTTCCGTCTTATACATGACTCCATGGGAAGCCGGATGGACAACTTGTAATTGGCAGCCTTTTTTTTTTCACATGCTGCTGGCATGGCATGGCCATGGCACATCAAGGATAAGCCCTAGGCCTTCTGTTCAGTTCTTCATCTAACTAACTACTTCCCCACAAGATAATGAAAAATAGGACGTTCTAACCTAAGTATATATGATATACTAGGACGACTCTGGTCCTTTTAAACGGCCTGGGGTTAGCTTACTTGGAAACAACTCAGCAGAGCATGGCCATATGACATATATGTACACTGCAAAGTGATATCATTTTTTGATGACACTGCAGCTAGGTTCTGCTGTCTATATACACACTTTTGAGGAACGTTAGCTAGATGGCCATGGATACATACATACATACATACATACATACATACAGACATCAATTGGACGAAAGGAAAGCGTGAGCTGTGGTGAGAAATAGCATGTACTTTTGCAGATCCTCAGGCGGGATTGATTTAGTACTAGCTGTTTTCCTTTTCCGGTTTTCTTTCTTTCTTTTTCTCTTTTCTTTTTGATCTTGTCAGAAACGTTGGAAAATGTAGTAGTTAAGGTGAGCGTGAGCATGAGCGTGGTCGGCATTGTTCATCTACGAGGACGGATCTGACAGGAATCATTGAATATCTAGGTATTATGTACAGTACAGTCGCGTTGGAAAAGTGAGTGGACGATCGGCACGGGATTTGAATTCAAAACGTCCACTCACTTTTTCGACGCAACTGTACATGCATTCAACTTTACAGCGTAAGAAATGGACTGTTCTTTTGCCATTTGCAGATACCGCAAAGAATCATTTCATAAGTTATAAGGAATTCGGGTAGCATTATCTTATAATTATAAATTTTCATGATCATGCGTGTACATTTTCATCTTAGCTAAAAGTATAGGTTGGAACACTGTGAGTACTGCGGCCGTTAATCAACCAATCCGCTTTGTACGTTTGTAGTCAAAGAAGTAATTACATGTACTCTACTCGTACGTCCGCGGGCCTGCATGATGCCTCCCATCTGCAGGGATACGTATGTACGGGAAGGCGACTGCAATAAATCACCAACACGTACCAGTACCAGTACACATGTACAGCAGGGCGCACCATTTTCTTATTTTATAGTTTCTCGTGAAAACAATTAGATTGTGAGAGATATATGTCTTTTTTTCTTTCTTCTGTCTTGGTTGATTGATTGATTAACATTGCATGGCTATACATTGCAGGCCCTGAATTTGCCGCTGCAGCTACAATATCATTACAAGGGCGTCTATATTAAGCAAAAACTCAATGAATACTTCATAGCTATGAGTGAAATCGCATGTTTGCCATGATGGGGAAAGTTCGTTGAAAGTCACTTTGACAAGTACTGGTCACACTGGATTATTTACTTTTTCCAATCTTGTCAACTGCGAGCCACCTCTCCGAGCACTCGGCGCCAGCTACTTACCCTGCAAGCAACTAGCACGTGCGGGCAGGCAGCTCATCGCTATAATGTGCTGTTCAGAAGAGCAGCAGCGCTGGATGGACATGTGTTCGTGCATATGATACATGTATGTTATGGAATCTTCGAAGGTTCGAATTCGACGCAGCCCATGGTTTCAGAAAATTAAACTATCGAATTGTGCTCCTACAGGCCTGGTACCGGATTGTAAATGAGAATCATTTCATTTCATTTTCCGAAAACCACCTGTGCGCACTTTGGTTTGTCTAAACGCTGGCCATCTGGATTAGATGTACCTATATATTGCCTAAAGCTAGCGATATCCAGCCAATAACGACCGAGCCACGGCCGCCTGCTGCCACCTATTTTTTTTTTGGTAGCAACGTTAACGTATCGATTGCCCGCGCCAAATTTAGTTATCCAATACATTCACAATTAATTATTCGGGTTCAAGCACCTATTTTAGCCTGGTGGGTTCTCGATGAAATGTTGCCAATTCAGTCCGCGGCTCATCCCACTTTGTACAGCTCATCAGCAGTGGATCCAGTTTAGTTGATATCAAATCAGACGATACCTGGGTAGGTATATGTAGGTAAGTAATGGTCGTACGTATATACGTGCTACATTCCATGTTCTGAGACATATGACCGCTACAAACTTTTCGTCGAGTAACATGAGTATTCATTGGTTCGAATTCATGGCAAGCATATTACATGTTCGGTAGCCTTCGAATTCAAAACTTCGGCACGTATACTACGGCAGCTACACAATTTGGAATCATGTGAATGAACGGACATGCTTTTGATTTGCTTAAGCTTAAAACTTCGAATCAATCCCATAATCTGATGGATACGACTGCCACTTCCACATTACCTAACATATATACTTGGGCTGCAGCAGCAGTGCTCTGAATCACCCCTGATGCACACATAGCTGCTGTTGTAAGATGCAGCCCCACCAAGCAGCCGGATCCAGTCAATAAAATCAGATTAGCTCTAACCAGAGGAATCAAAAAAAACACCCACAACCTGAAGCAATCAATCAATCTCAAATTTATCCCGTAACCGGCACCGGTACCGTTCTCGTACAAAAAAGAAATAAATGCCCGCATCCGAGATCCCGTACGTACGTACAGTAGTACATACGTAGGCCAGATACACAACAATATATAATTATATATGTAGGTACTGTACCTATCTGTAGCTAGGCCCTATAGATTTTCCGATATCAGACTGGGAGATCCCGGTAATCATTTAAATTTTGACCTTGACCAACTCGAAATCCGAGCCTGAGAATTCTAGGTATGGGGAGCCGAGCAGATATTGACCCCTAGCTATAGGCCTCGTAACTGCCCTTCCAATCAGCTTGAATTTATTCCAACACACATATTTATATAACCCCTCTACAGGCCTACCTCTGTAGAGTATGTATGTACTTTCTCCACTCTCCAGGCCTCCTTATACATGCTTCATACATGGGTTCTCTACATTATCCCTAGAAGATGCAAATATTGACCACTCTCAGATTTTCCAACATGCATACCCAATTGCAATACTCATACTCTAGATATACGAGCTTCAATTGCCAGCAGATGAGGAGGCCGGGATATTTCTTTCATAGCCCCTAGCTAGCTTCGTTATCATGAATCGAATGTATCCATGCGTCCCTTGGGCCCCTAATAATGAGAGTATCCTGATTCACCATTTTGATTCGTTGCAAAATCGACTTTGCGGGAAGCTAGAACAATGGAGATATCGTATCTACCGAAGACCAGTAAAGAGCCGTATCTGAATGAAAGCTAGCTACGTTTCTAGAGTACCGCCATCCTGTAATAGTACCCGATACCTGGGTATACGTAGGTAGCTATACTCTATATTCTTTAGCACAGCGGGAACCCTACCTACTCGAAGACAGACCAGAACGAGAAAAGAAAAAGTGGGGTCCCCCCGAGTGTGGGGGCGCACTTGATGAGCGAGCATATGCACCCAAGACTCCCCACTTAGTTTTCTGTTGATTTTGATAATATATTTAAAATTTTAAAATAAATAATAAAAAAAACCCCCCAGGCCCTTCCCTAGAGTAGCTACTTACCATGGCCAAGCTTAAACCCGAATTAGTCGTTGCAGACAGACGCATCACGCATCATTGAGCACACACTTTTGATTGGGGGTTGTATCATCCGGAATGCTGCCGGCGGGGATTGGAATCACACTTGAGCTATGCCAGAAACAGGGGCCATGGTGTATACGTGGGGCAGTAGTTTTATCCTCGTGAATAACTGATTGCAAATCATGAGTGTAACCTCGTACACGTTGCCTGGGTATACGTACCTAATTATATAGCGGTATTCGGAATATTTTTTAGCGCGCTAGCAGATAGAGAGCAAGGGCTTCGACGTCTATGATTCGCTATCGAATCACCATGACACAAATGCATGCTGAATGAACGATTTTTGCGTAGCCCTTGATCAACGAGATGCATCTACCAGCACATGTGTGGACAATGAGACTTATAAACATTTATGGCATGTATGTACTGCAGCTGCATCATGATTATCCGCCCTTAAGCTTCTTGCAGCCCCGGGCGGCCCTTCTTGCGATAAATTATCGTACTCTAGATATCGATGTTGCATGTCTTCCCAACCTATCAAAGTGGCTAGTAATACCAATATATATTGAGGCGTCCGAAGTACCGAATACTACCTTCCATTTCCAGACATACGAGGTCCTTGACGTTCCCTCCTTCAAGCACGTTAAGCGAATTCGAACGAATAACAACGAAAAAAAGACCGGGTCCCATTGCAAGTCGTCCATTGCGGTTAGCCAAAAACGTAGCTTCTGGCTTAAGAGGCCTAGAGTAGTTAGCATACGCCCACTCTGTATATAAAGCACTCTATGCCATTAATCCACGAGGGATATGTCTATCTATATATCTGGTGTGCCGTCTTGCAGATTTTTTTTTTTCATTCTTCCTTTTTCTTTTCGTATTTTCCCCGGCTCGGCCATAAGTCATTCAGGTATTAAACCCGGTTATGACTAGGTTTCTTGTTGGGGTGTACAGGGGAGTTTTTGGTGGAATGAATGCCTCATTACATGTACAGTTCTGATTTGAATCACAGTTTGAATCCCCTCACCAAGCGTGATATCAGGATTGCATCGCTATAATTATAGGTTAGACCCCATATGCATGACCGCAACGGAGGATCCGGATGAAAACTTAAATATCACACCACGAAATCATGAGAAAATATATTCTCCCCGTCTTAAACAACCCTTCGAATTCGAATTCGAATATCTCTGAAATACAATTATCATGGAGCATGTCACCATAAATTCTTCCATCGATGCGTTATACCCTAACACAAAAGCTCCGCCCCGCGGCCGGCCCGAGCTCCCCGCACTGCACTGTCGCCATTACCATGCAGCCACAAACCACTCAAAGCTCGTAATCCGGAAGGCATGAGCAGCCATGCACACATGGCTCGATCTTAGCGAGAGTTGCGGAAGAAAAAAAAAAGAAAAACTCCATGGGAGGGGGGATCCGGAATTCATGCATATCTCAGCTGTGCATGGGAAGATTGCTGTTCTCAAAACAAGATATACATATAGTACGTAGATTTATTTCTATTAGCGCTCGGAGGAAACCTAGAGGGAAGAAAAACTCGATCGGAGCGGCATTCGGCGAAGGGTTGAAGGCCGAGTCGTGCTTGTTATTTTTGCCCCGCAGTGTGGGCCGGCGCCGTGGGTGCCCGCGGCCGTGCACCGGCATTTGGATACTACCCACGCTATCTTTATTGCAAGGCTTTATACGAGCTCGAGTTTACAACGCATGACGATAGGACAGGCCTGTACTCGAGTACCTACTCGAGTACTAGTACTCCTACATGCATCGGCCTATTGAAATGCTAAAGTTATTAAAAAGTAAATGTAAATGCAAGTGTTGCGTTTTGTTTGAAACGTTAAAGCTTCGAATCTCGCATGAATCATCCACCTTTTTGCCGGTGTCAGCCAAGGGAGAAAGTGCATTATGGCAA
The DNA here is from genome assembly GCA_024516245.1 of Peziza echinospora. Classification (NCBI taxonomy): domain Eukaryota; kingdom Fungi; phylum Ascomycota; class Pezizomycetes; order Pezizales; family Pezizaceae; genus Peziza; species Peziza echinospora. The sequence continues at coordinate 1,342,389 of JAJLQT010000012.1, read as the reverse complement.
TTATCTTGGGTCAAGGCTGGCCGAGCTCGGGCAAGCTTGCATCTATATGTTTTATACGAGGCTACTATATGTTATATGTTGCAAGTTATAATATCCACAACAACTTCCCATTACTGTTTCAAACCCTACTGTACGAAATTCACGCAAGCTCAAACATGAAGAACTCCGAACCGAACAATCAACCTATGGCTCTGGACAGTGCAAGCCTGCAGTGGCGGTGATCCAGCAGAGCAATTGCCTTGGCCAGACGAGGGGGTGGGCACGAGACTATATAAGCAATTGATACAGTATAATCTATAGCCATAGCCTTAAATAGTAATATCTCATAACTCGCTTAATATCGAAACTCACCGTATTGGGGAAATAAAGCTTGCCCTAAAATCCGACTTGTGAACGCCGAAAGACATGTGAATAAGACATATAGAGAGAAAAAGCTTCCTACCCTCCAGCTCCCTCTCCCACACCACGCTCAACATCATTCACTATTAGGCTGCAAGCATTGTATGGATTCCGAATTATAAAGTCATGAAGAGGTAACTATACACCGCGGTGCCAAACAACAAGAGAAATTTCGAAGACTGCTTTTCCATTTTGGTTTCAACATGCCCCAAATTCAGCCCCTCCAGTTCATGATGTTTACTTTTTTCCATTAGGGGCGAAAAAAACACTCCGCATCACCATGGTCCCGCACAACCCTATAGTCAAATTCTTCCATTTACTGTGTACGGTCTAGTGTCTACCCGAAAAACCCATCAAATGTTTTGCAAAACAATTTTCCCAAGGCCGGTTCAAAATGACACAACATATTGCGCGATTACTACTCATAATAAGCAGGGGATGGGGAATGCTGGCAGCCGAGTTGGGAATAAGAAATTTCCAAAGAAAATGTTTCCTACATACTTTTTTCATTTGGCGCATTGTTCGTATGATCCACAATACACATACTTAGGTAGGGTAGGGAGTCCACACCACATGTTTTGATCTCTTACTACAACAGGCGTTAGCCCATATGTACTTGCCTTTCATACTGTTCGACCTCAGCTACATAAGCCGACACCTCAAAACTTCCATGAAGCCTCCGAGTCATAAATCTCACCTCCAGAAATCCGAGACCATCTGTTGGTTTTGTTTCAATCAATTACACACATGCTCGAGTACATACATATTTTACATTTTCTCAAGCTAGCTAGGTTCATGCATACACCTTTCTTTACACTTAACCTAGTCGAATACGAGATTATGAATCCAAAGGCAAGACGTTGACTTTCTTTTTGCAGGCTTGAAACTAACCACTAGGAGTACCTAATATGCAGCATACTTTGCTTTTCTTCCCATTCTTCTCTCTTTCTTTCCTTTCTTTTCTTTTCTTTTTAGGTACCAATGATCATTATTACCCAATAAGAAAGCAAGAGAAAACGGGATGAACTTCCCCCCCCAGTTCTACCAATGGGAGTTCACAGCACATCTCACCCAGCAAGGTAACGAATTCAGACACGCGCTAGCTCTAGTTCATCGGATCCGGCGGTTGCTGGAATTATACGAGTACGTTGTGTAGAGTAAGCTGACATATGACGCAAGTTTGCTGGTTGTAGCTATAGTAGACTAGATTGTAGCCAACTTTGAATTTCCTAATAGGGATGTGTGGGTAAAAGTTTAAACCAGGTACGTACAGAGTTAACTTGCAATGAGGTGTCGACATGTCAGGCGTCGGTGTATCTGAATTCTGATTTTTTTATAAAGAGTACTTTGTAGACGGGTATTGTTTCCCAGTTCAGAAAGTGACAATGCCTCCATGTTCAAGTGGGTGCATATTTGGCACTTAGATACGAAATATACCTTCAATATTAAATCTTTACGTATTAAATACACACTTATAGCCATTTACTGGCCTTTTTCATATAAAATTCAATTCGACTTACTTCGAATTCGGATCCTGCAAGTGGCAGCAGTGCACGACGAGCTCGCACGCAAAGAACTTCACATCGATATCTATCATCGCCCGATCTTTGATATGTTTTGCCTGAAATATAATTCGAGGCTTCGGTAGGTATGTCATACAATCGGGCGCCGCAGCAAACCATGTATAGCTCTATACATAATTCCTAACCATATACAAATATTCACGATTACATCCGAGAAATTTTAAGCCAAAATAAACGTGTGGCACTTATAATGCCATGATTGGTAATTTAACAAGGCACGTTTATATAAAGATTTCCTTCAACTCGACATTTTAAAACGTACTACTCGCTCGGCGGCACGAGACTATACTTAGCTTCTAGTAGCTATAGCCGTAAACAGTAATATCTCGTAACTCGCTTAATATCAATACCCACCGTATACATTGGGAAGTATATTGCAAAGCCCTTGCCCTAGACTCGTGCCCCCCTTGCCCTAAAACCCGACCTGTGAAGGCCGATGGAGATGTGAGGAGGGCATAGATAGCTGAGAGAGAGCTACCTACATGACCACACTCCATATCAGACAAATTTTACCTCTCTTAAGGCAGCATCTTTCACTCCTGTTCCGATCGGCTCACTTGATATATATATACAAGTATCGATTAAATGCGAGGCCTATATTTCCATTATACTTACGTAAAAATGCACATGGCCATAAACCAGCGCCATCGATATCAAATCTAACTGAAAACGATTCGACAACTTACAAGCTAATTGATTATAAAAAGCATTCGAAAGGCCTCTTGCAAAATAAAACTGATAAACATTAAACCCTTGGTAATTAGGGTAGCCTCGTCGACCCCAGCCCAGGCGTTTGAATGGGTAAGGGCTCCTTCATGAAGCTCGTGCTAAGAATGCTGATCTTATAACTGGTTGGATAATGTAGTCAGTACGTAGTTATAAGTAACTTGAGATATCGATGATGACATACAATTCGAACTGATGTTTCTTTAATTGAGTATCTGGGCCGTTTTGCCGCCCTCGGATCTACCTACTTGACTTGTCTTGTTCGGTACAGGTTAGGGATAATAGTAGTCTCGTGCCCAGCCCCTCCGGATCCTACGGCCGTACGAAGGGGATAATGGTACCCATATCCATGTATTCATTCATTCATGAACATTATCATGTGTCTGCGTATACGTACGATCATTGGCTTTGGGACTTTTAAATTTGATCACTGACATCACACACACACAAACACACACACACACAATCTTTCACAGAACATTAGCATCAGCGTCGACGTCAATTTTAACGGTTCACGTCAGATCACTGGCCATGCAAAACTCTGTATACCGGTTTTAACCGGCTGGCATGGGAAGTTGATCGATGTCAGTGCCCCTTCAGGTAAGGTGTCAATTACTGACACAATGTCAGGGTTTGATCATTAGCGAGATGAGCATCTCGTCGGGTACATGGTGCTGACAGACGCCGCCGTAACACATCAACTTTAAGGCAACGTGGACATATAGAATATAAAACTCCAATTGCAAGGCTATCATGGTAATACCCTGATGGGTATATGCGCCCCGCCCCCCTCGAGTTGAACTGGCATAGCAACATCCGTTTTGTACTCATGCGTGCACAGTACAGAAACAGATACCCTGTCATCCCGCCCCTACGCCCCCCTCCTGTGTCGCTTAGCCACGACTAAAGTAAATCAAGCAAAAGGTCAAACACCCTCTCCCCGGTTCAGCTCATCATGCACATGTCAGTTATGCTGCCCAACGAAAAAAAAATAAAAATAAAAACGTGCTGCTCCGCTTGGGAGATCTCAAGTCCGGTTAGGCAGCCCACCGCGGCCGGCCGGGGGGGAGGGGGGCGCAAAATTATTCATGAGATATCAGGCTTTCCAATAATTAAGCAAGATATACACGGTTTGTGCATTTTTGATTTGTTTTTTCGTTTTTGGTGGCGTACCTGGCCGGCCATGGGGACAAGGCTGGCGCCTTGTTTGGGCCCTGCATATGGTTGCAACCATGTTTGGGTTGGGGAAGTATCATGACATTTGGGGGGCGGGACATCTTTGATAAGGTCTAACTAGCCTTAAGGATACAGCAATTGAGTTGAGACATCCATCATCACCACATATATCCGCGAGATTCTCACTTGCCTTAATCCGGTATATTCGTACTCCTTCTCAGGCATGTTTGACATTGATACGTATACGGACGGTTTTACAAGCTTCTATATCCCTTGTGGCCATCATGCATAACGGGTGAATGGCTTGGAACATACACGGCCGGCCGGCTTGACATGGAAGACAAAAGAATATGAACACAACAAGGCCGGCGCCGGCCCGTCAATGCAGCAGCAGCGGCAGCCTTTGTAACACCAAAGCGACATACATAATTAAATGTATTTGGCATTAACACATGCACATGTGCTGCCTCATTATAAGACGTTACCGGGCCGCAACGGCCTGATCATGGTCTGGCGGATATTTGTACGTACCACCTGCTGGATTGGATTGAATTGGGAGGCTACCTAGCTATAGGCGGCATTGCCTTCTCAAGATCCTGAATAGGTATCGTACATCCATCCAATGCCGCATCTTTTGAGAATGAATTGGTGTGTGAAATGAAAGTATAGACATGATTCCTCTTCCGAATTCGAAACTCTATCTACAAACCTATTCGAGCTCTCTAATTAAACCTTGCAGCTATAATTATGCAGCTGCAGACTAGTACCAACGTTGACGTTAATGCTATAATGACAGAGCTTCAAGAATCAATATCGCAATCATTTTTCCTAACGTTGCAAATTCTATCTCTGTGGCCAATTAATCACTTTGTATAAATACTTATTTACCTACCCCGTCCCACACTCGATCTGCTCTATCTCTATCAGCTACAGTTACAATTACCCCCATGGTGACATATACAGTATACGTACTCGTACATATGTACATACATGTAACTAGCCCCGCCCGCATGAAGTAGCTCGATGGGGTGGGGAATCCCACAAACGTCTGGAACTTCCTATTCCAGACTAGCCTCAGTTTCTATCAGAGCCCTTAGAAGGAATTAACGTTCATCCCAGCTGGGCCAACGCCGGGTCGACGTCAACGTCCGATAACAGTAAAGCCAATATTTATGATATCTGTGGGGTTCTTTGGGCGGAAGGGGAAGGGGATGAATTTAACACTTGGGGTTTTATGTGCACAGGTTACGAGACTAGCACAGGTTCGGAACTACAGCTCCGTTTATAACGTTATTAACAGTACTATAACCTGAAATCTTCACCAGAAACAGTACATAGCTCTAGAGTAACGGCCCATGCCGAACTACAGGCCTTCATTTTTCTACCAGTCATATGACCAAGAATGTCGAGGAATAGCCATAGATAGAATATACTCTCGTCCTGCACTTGAGGCATGGGAGTGCACGACGCAAATGGCCATGCATATATATGGGGAATACTAGCCTGGTGATCCGATCAATCAGGTGAGAGTCAGCTCATACAATGCATATATATGATCATGAGGGGTTTTAGGAATAAACATTTAAACTATACATTGCTTTTGTTTTGCGCATCCTACTTTGCATGCATAACGTAGAGTGCAATTGCAAGCTTAAGACTTAAGCTACCAGGCCTCCTCACTCCAATACTAGTAGGTATAGTATACATGCTTTTGATATATAGAGTATTTTCGAGTACCCAACACTATAGCTACCTAGATTACCATCGATAACTCGAGCTCGATCCTGTTGTCTTACCCTTGGGCCAATCGAGAGACCCTCATGACCATTTCAAACGCTCCACATGTACATACAGGCCCAGTGAACATAGCTACGAAACAACTAGATCGATATCGATCCATATAACGGATATCGATGAATCATGACGAATCCTTAAACCGCCACGCCGGTATGGTATGTAGTCTCGTTCATGGTATGGTATCCTCAAGCTTCTTCAAGTATACCAGGCTACAAGTATACTAGGTAGGTACTTTCCTATTTGGGTAGGAAAGGAAGATGTATGTAGAATATGTACGTAGGTAAGCCCAAACTCGTGGCCGGTCTCACCATTTTTTGTTTGTGCACAAAAATGGGTTACTCATCTCCCTGGTATGATGCCCTGGAACTTGAAGTTACATGAGTAGGCAATGTTGTTTTCCGAATCCGGAATCAGGAGCCACATGCGTGGGGGGTTTGAACCGGCGTGAGATACAGGAAGCTTACCATACCATGGATACATAGTATCACGGAGTAATGGTATATCGATGAGAATCTCAATTGCAGAATATGTTATATTCTGCGTGCGTTCCTGTGAGGGCGAAGCCGTGATATAGCATAGAGGAGCAGATGACGATGATTCTAAATCCTCCGCCCCACTTCTTCTCTCTAACTTCTTACATGTAGGTACATACACATTGAGAAAAAAAAAGCGACTTTTCAGAAGTGGTAGTGGAGCGATTGGTATACGGATACCCTCTCAAAGTGGTACTGGGGGGTCCTCATTTTGATCTTAATTCGATTTTTCTGCTCCCAATAGTGATGCCATGGTGGTGTTCTGGTTTTCTGGGCCCAAAAAGGAAGTATCTGGGTACACTCTCCACCGCACCCCCAACTGGTTTTATAGCCTTCCCAACCAAGATACAACTAGCACAACATTCCTCCTTAAATGGAGAAAAACTGTTGGCGGTTGGTATACAATTCATAAAAGACGTCCTTTTTCCGTAATTAATATAGAGATACAAATGTTAATTACCTAGCTTAGTAGTGTGAACCAGATACCAGGTACCTATGCGCATGTCAGCTGATTCCAGCCAGCCTTACGCGGCTTTCAAGTAAATCGAAACACAATCTAGCCGTATTTGGAAGTCGTAGGCGTTAGAGGTAAAAATGTACTCTATGGAAAATGATCATGATTTATGAATGAGCTTCAGGTTTATCATAAAGTTATAACATATACGGCTATACGGCTATATTTTGTCGAGCTCGTTTGCCTTTAGAAATCTGCACCGGGAAACGTTTATAATTATAACGCTACTTCAGACAACGCTGATATGATCTTAGCTCTTGCCTGATAAGTGTGTGACTGGATCACTGAAACTATGGAGTTGCTTTGTTGTGCCCGTTGGAAATCAAATGTACTCGTACGAGTACTCTATAGGAATACTTCACCTATAGCTCACGTTCTACGTGTATGATACCTTCCAGAAAGCGTACATGCGTGCACGTGTGTTAGGTATGCGTGTACCTCAGGTACCCTCTCGGCCCACTCGAGTACGTATACAACATGTAAGTAGATGCCAGCAGTACCTACTCCACACTCGTACATACCCCACAGGTGTGTGTGTGTGTGTCTGCAGCCACTGCAGCTAACCAATGCATGCGTTGTGCATGGAAGCTCTGGAGCTCGAGCTCGAGCTCGTTGTCCCTGGATTGCAGCCGCAGCCGGTAAGGTACGCTCGGAATTTGACTTGATAGGTATGTATGTATGCTGAGAGGCCAACTAGGAGAGAAAAACAAAATATATTATGGTACATACGTGGGATCAGCCACAATGGGAATCTGGAGTGCCTACGAGCGAGTGCCTGTATACCTAGGTACCTCGGTACATACCTAAGGTGAGATGGATGGATGGATGGCCATGGGTGAATGCATCGATATATATCGACGGATACTCTATCATGGAAGGATGGAGAAGCTGGAATAAGAAGATCGTTTTGAATACCTACCTACCTACCTCCTAATAATCCCCCTTACCTGGCTGCTTTGCAGCCTCGTCCCAGGGCTGCTTTGGGACTTGGGCCTTGCTCATACTCGAGTACTCGTCAACTCAAGACGTTTGTGGACAGCGCTAAGAAGACTGGGATAAATTCTCACCAAAATTGTACTGTGCACACACAAATCGCCCTAGCGTGTCCACAAACGTCTTGAGTTGACGAGTAGTCATGGCCATGGGCTAACGTTTCCACACGGCCGCGCAGGTACGAGTACACCGCGCGCGTGCCCATTCCAATTGATCGATATCTCAGACCAGGTAAAAACATCCCTTCAGGATACCTACCTACCTACCTACATCCTTAGGTATGTACTTTACATTATGTATGTAGGTACAGTACCTTAATCTATCTGTAAGGGGGGCAGGCAGTGCAAGCAGGGGGAAATTCTGTGAGGGTGCACGGCAGAAGGAATATCCATCTGGGCAATTTTCTCATTGGCCATCCAAGCGGCCGGGTTGGGCGTATACTCTAGGTAAATTCATTAGGCCCAACGATCGAATGGAAATTCAAATTTTCCATTGAAAATGCGCGGAGATATGTATCAGTGATCATGAGCGAGCGCCCTTTCCATGAGGCAGAAAATTCCAAACCGGTACCGGTGATATCGATGGGCTGTACTGTACCCCAGGTGTCGTGATTTAGATATGCTCTGCAAGCTCTGCAAGAAGGGAACACGGTGGCCACTGGCTCCAACAAACCCACATAAATCGGGCCAGACCCTGCACGTGCACAATTGCAATGGTAGTTAGGTACCGGCCGCAGTTGTCAACATGCCTACCTATCCGTACTTTACTCTAGAATTTGAATCCACCATACCCCAGTAAGATACCCATTACTGGAGTCTCAACTCAGATTAGGTATGTAAGAGCACGGAATTCCCCTTTTTCACTCAGGAGCTCAAGCTCGCTCGCCTCGCTCCCGAATGCAAATCCTCCGGATCCTCAACAAAATCTTAGGTAGGCAGGTAAGTAGATCTGCATGCTTCTTAATCGATATCAATATCGGGTTTTTTTGAGGTCGATGCATTGTCGGAAGCGTACACATACCTAATCAAGCATCAACATTTATAATTTCAACTCGAGTAGAGTAGGTACTCTAGGTAGCTTGGGTAAGTATTCCCTCACAATTCTAAGTTCAATCGCCACTCGATAGAGATATCATGTACTCGAGCTCTAGCTGAGTGCCTAGGCCTAGAAATTCGATTATCCGGTACATACCTATCTGTACCGACGCCACGGTACCAGGTAGGATCCGGAGCTTGTAAGCTCAATCTGGCTACGATAATAATGCTACGAGTAGTTACCTAGCCTGGTGTGCTAGAATTACCAGCCTTTGAGAGACTAAGCCTTTGAAACTTACCGAACATTAAACTCAATCCCAGTGACCTCACAAAGAAAAAATACCCTCTAGACTAGTTAACCATGAACCTCCTTGGGACCGGGCCCGGATATCTCGTGGGTGGCAAAAACGAGAAAAGAAAAAAGAAAAAAGAAATAAAGTGGGAGCTTCGAGCGAGCCATGCAGTAATTCCATCCGAAGTTTTTGAGCGCTGCCCCTCGACTGTTCCCGGCCATCCATCCATCCATGCATGATATGAGGCCAGATCCTTGGAATGCAATGCCTGCCTGTGCTGCAGGGGTAAAAGGAAAAAACGAAGAAAGAATATTTGGACGGACAACAACAAAGAAAAAAAAAAAAAATGTAAATCGCAATTAAGGGAGGCACGTTCGTTAGTTGTCCAAACAGTTTACCGGTACTGTGCTCTAGCTACGAGAACACTCTAGCTAGCGTAGACCCTTTTTGAAAAATTCCCCGGGTCCACGTTAACGTTTGTAGGATCGGTACGGATCCGGATACCTAGAATTGAGTTCCTAGAGTGGCTAAAACCTTCTCAAAGATATCACTTTTCCCCTTTTTGGTATTGAATTAGGTAGGCACCTCGTACGGATATATTATTACATTAATCATACAAAGGAGAACTTGTGACGGAACGTCTCTACCTATTCAAAGTGCCTTCTCAGGTACAAATTATCGAGGAAATCTTTGATCCCTGCCCGTCCAGATCCATCCACCCCCACCCACCCCAACCCAACCCACCCAACCCAGAACAACATCGATATCGCCACGCATCATCATCATCATTGCACTACTTAATTATATTACAGTAAACTTGCAATTCGATATCGATATGCCGGGATATATATGCGCAGGCCTAGAATCCATCCATCCATCCATCCATTCATATGATCAAAATCATCGAATTCGCTAGCTGCAATTACACGCGTTGGCTAGCTATAGTTGGGAACCCGAGGAATATTCGAAGTGTTCCTGGAGTAGGTACTCGTACTTACCTATGTAGGTATGTACATAGGTACTCTAGGCCTAGGGCATCATGATTGCATGGCGATGAGGATATATCGATGGATGGACCGGATGTACTCGTACTAACTACCTGGTAAGTATACATACCTCGTATCGACACACTAGTAATTACATTCAACAAACTTCCGAATTCGGATCTATAGGTATCGGTTGGCTGGTCAAGACACCAGTACATGTACATATTTGGATATCGATGGCATGATCATAGTCTAGAATCCTCATGGAATGTTCTCAACAATGTAGCTGTACGAGCAGAGGAACATGGTCAACATGGAAATGGTATTGGACAGAGCAATCAAGCTCGACCCCTCTCCCCCCCCGCCCCCTCTTGCAGTGTAGAGTGCGTTAACGTCGTGGTTCGACGTATACACTCTGTACATACCTACATACCTAAGTCAGGTCGATATAAGCTTGGCTTTTAACTCGAGCTCCTGATTGAATCAGTGTATTATGGTCCATGGTGAGGCTCCAAGTACTCCCGAGGTCTATTTCGATTTCGCAAACACCTTCTAGATTCGGGACTAGCTTTATGAGGCAGCTGCAGGTTATGTAAGATCTAGCAAGAGTGCCGGCCTAGTGAAAGCACTCAATTTCTCAGGGTTTTAAATTTGTTTGGTTGGTTGGTTGGTTGGCTGTTTGTATGTTTGTTTGTGTAAATTTGTTTGTCTGTCTGCAATTATTGCCTACTTGAATGAGTAGCTCTAGATGTAAGGGATCGCAAACATCGATCCTAGCAGGAACGCACGCAGAATATAACGTTAACATATCAATTGAGATTTCTCATCGATACCATTACTCCGTGATACTATGTATGGTATGGTATGGTAAGCTTAAGCTTCCTACATCTCACGCCGGTTCAACCCCCCCCCCCTCCCAATCAAACATGTTTACAACGCATGTGGCAAGTGGATCCTGATTCCGGATTCGGAAAACAACATTGATTGCCTTCTTAGGTAACTTAAAGTTCCAGGGCATACCAGGGAGATGAGTAACCCATTTTTTCTGCACAAAAAAAAATGACGAGACCGGTCACGAGTTTGGGCTTACCTACATACATACTCGTACATCCTCCTTTCCTACCCAATTAGGAAAGTAAGTACTCGGGGAAGCTTGAGGATTCCATACCATTAGTCTCGTGCCCCATGAACGAGACTAAGTACTTACATACCATACCGGCGTGGCGGTTCATTAGTAGCCTCGTCCCCGTTCATTAGGTAGAGTAGTCCTACCTATCCCAAAGCCGCGGCACCCCCCTACTCTACGTGCGTGCCCCACACATAGTCTTGGCCCCACACACACATTCGCACATACCGAACATGGAAGTGTTCCTCTGCGGCCGGTCGAGATCGATATCTTCGTTGAATTCCAGATCGGCGTACCTAGCCGTCGCCGGTCATAGTCTAGTGCCCGCCGGTCGGTATACGATAGAGTACCTGAGTACTAGTACAGTGCTTACCTACTTACTTTCTGGTGCTATACCGATCGCGAGTACTCTAGCTGCACTGACTTTTATAAAAAAACCCACTGTGGATTTATGTTTTTTCTTTTTATATCTTCGTTTTCAAAAAGAGATTTGATTTTCTCCACAACTGGCCGGCGGCGCCGGCGGTCGCAGGACCATTAGGTAGTGTATAATTAGGAACCTGGGTACGTAGTTGGTATCAGCTATGACGCCCTCACAGTACCTGCTCCCTCGAGGCTCACAACGGCCTAGGCCTCATTTGCTTTTCCGTTTTCCTTTCTTCGAATGATATATTCCTTCTTCCAGCTGCGGCCTCCTTTCAAACTCGATCGATTAATTGTGCCGTCGGCGTCGACGTAGAGCTCATATCTTAGGTACATGTACAGCCGGCATGAAAAAGAAATCGGACACTTTCTCTTGGCGCTACATACAAATTTGTATGTGAATTCGAACGCCACTGTCCGATTTCTTTTTCATGCCGGCTGTACTTATGCATATCCTGTCGTCAGCTCAGCTCAGTTGACTTGGCCATATTCCTTAGCTACTCTAGCTCTGGCTCTAGCCTACATTCGAGACTAGGTACGGCCGCGGACCTCCCCTCCCTCGGCCCGAATCCGTAGCTTAGCTTAGTTTACGTTCGGCACCGGCGGTGACTGTAGTTAGCTTAACTTAAGCTTGAAATTATTACTCGAGTATACGTACAGCTGCACCTGGCTATACCGGAGCTTGACATACCGGAAACCTTGGTATTCCGGACACAACCCCTCGAGACTTGTGGTTTTCTACTTTTTACCACCAAAATACCACTTGCTATACTGGACACCGGACCGGACAGACTTTTCAAACTCAAAACCCCTGTTTTCATACAAATTGTATTGGCTATTCCGGACAGTAGGGCAAAATCCCCCCCAAAATTTTCGGATTACGCCTGTTTTGGTAAGCATTAGGTCCAAAATACCAAAAAAATTACCACGTGATTAAGTATTTTTTAAAATTCCTCTAATTTCGCCCTTATAATTCCACTCAAGCCTTAGCTTGCATTTGCTATTCCGGGCACTCGCTATACCGGACACTTTGTGGCAGATTTTTGCCGTCCGGTATAGCCAGGTGCAGCTGTATACGTATGCTTTCGAATCGAGACTTTCGTGACGAGCCGCTCGGGTAGCCAGTAATACGAGCACTCGTACGGATGGTATGGGACGGGGATTGAAACGTCTGTCTGCTTTTCCGGATTCCTCGAGCCCCATGGCCGGCCAGGCATGCCGCATTTTGATGGACGTACTCCGTACCTTAAGTACTTATGTAGGTGGGTAGCTATACCTAGGTAGTTAGGTACCCATAGATCCAGTAATTAACCAAACAAAACTTCTGGAACGTTTCCACATTACGTTCATGACAAATAGAAAAAAAAAGATCGCCAACGAATTAAGTTATATATCTACTCGAGTATTCTAGTTATCAAAATCGAATTCCATCGAACGCCAACCAGACCACAAAGCAGCAAAACAAAGACCCTGTCGCCCGGAGCCGGAGCCTAGAATTCGAACGTTAACGTTAACAACTCCCATGCCAGCACTAAGATCTTGAGCTGGGTAGGCTAGCTAGGGCAATTAGCTTTAATTACAGATAAGGAAAAGTGTGTCTCGAGATGCTCATCATGAGATCTAGATCTAACGGGAATGCCTATGCGAGCGCACCCTCTTTTGGGCCCTAAAGTATCAATTCTACCTAATCTAGACAGCTAGACTCGAGTTAGCGTTTTTTTTCATTTGGTTTTAGAGGCCTATCTAGGTTCATGAATCAACAGGAGATTCGAGAAGGAAACGTCTAGAGTATTTGACCATGATAGCTACTCTACCTAGTTTGACGTAGGTGCCTAGGGATATGCGCCAACTCAAGACGGTTGTTGTGGACAGCGCTAACTATTGATTTTATACATAACGGTACCTATGTACTCGAGAAGGTACCTGATCTAGAATAAAAATGCATCTACTAGCCATGGCTGGCAGATATCGATCTAGAGCTACAATTGCAAGCTTAGGAAGTAGGTACTCGTACTCGGGTTGTGCAGGAAATACTGAAAAGTCGCTAATAAATTACTAGCAGGCCGCTCTCCAGTCTCTCCAATCTATTGGTTGAGGAATACCACCTTCGACAATTCACGTTGTTTAAGCCCTGCTCTCAACCCTGTGAATTAAGCGGATTTTTCAGTATTTCCTGCGCAACCCGAGTACCTAGAGCTTAAACTCGGTACCTTATGCTAAGAAGCCCTTACTTCCATGTAAGGGCACGAGAACACATGTAAGGTAAATAAGATCCGGGCCCCCCGGCCAACATTTGGACCTTACATATAATTCTCCATACATTGCAACGGAGGGTTGCATTCACCAGATCTCTAGAGCGGGAACAAACTGACCAGGGGGGGCCTTCCTTACTCGCCAGCGTTCGCGGTAGTTAGTTATCACGTCTGCGGCCAACGTTGCAATTGTTTTCCGAAGCCTACAGCTAGGAAGTAGGAGGAGGTAGCGTAGGTACCGGGAGATCTGGCGAGTAAGACACCCTGGCCAGTGAAACGCAGAGTTAACGTTGCCTCTGTGAAGCTCTGGCAGGGGCGGGCGTCTTACTCGCCAGATCTCCCGGTAGGTAACGTAAACCTCAGGAACTTTAACAGCTCTCTCTGGTTTACTTCAACGGGTCACGTCCGGACGAGTCATGTCATGAACACCGGTACCCTAAGTACAGATCTGTACTCTACTTCAATATGACGATTTCCTTTTCAAGCAATCAGGTACCATACCGACTCAATAGGGAAAGCCTCCCCTCCCTCCCTCCCTCTCTCCCCAGATACCCCCCCTGCATGCACACGCAGGTCCAGATCACAACCACAACGTTGCAGTCGACACTTAACCATACTTTACCCACCCACCCACCCACGCATCTCCACTCGGAGGCAACAACCCCCTCGCACCCCTGACCCAACCCATTGCAAATCGATATCGCTCTAACCATGATCCACGTACCCTACCCGAGCACCGTCCGAAACGGGCATGCCGGCGCGAAGGGGATTAAAGCTTAAGCTTCGGAGCTCGAGCTAGGCCGGATTAATAGGAGGGTTGCATGGTTTTGGATAAGGGTTGATGGATGGATGGATGGATGGATGGATGGATTGGTGGCTAATGTGCATGGGGGGTGCTGGTTTAGGTTGTGGAAGTGGAGACCGACTGGCGAGTTCGAACGTTAACGTTGGGACAATTGTGAGATGATGCATTTGGATATATATGCAGGTCTATATGTAGAGTATTGCATGTAACGGAGCTAACTATTTGGATGTTTGTTGCATGGGCTGCAATGCAATGGTAGTTTGATCATGATGTGAACGTTTATGAATTTGAAGCTTAAAGTAGAAAAGAAATAAAAAAAAGCAAGTGTTTCGCCCGTCAATGTCCCTCCCCCATGATTCGATTACACGACACTCAGAGTACGTAACTAGATAGGTAGGTAGTGGGGCGCGCTAAGTAGCTGCGGATGGATCCATCGATATCACTTCTCTTGACCCGGTAATATTCAAGTGGAGCTTCGGCAGATAGATCTCGAACGTTTAGGTAACGTTTTACCGGCCCGGATATATATCGATCCTCATTACAAACGGAGTAAACCCAGGTTCGAATTCATCCACGTGATTTGTGTTGGCTGTGGGAAGTTCCAATTCATTATTATATTCCTGGATCGATCTCCAACTGACCTGCAAGTGCAGTGCACGGTGAAACGCCCAAGAGAGAAAGCCGTTGCCGAGAGAGTTAGCGTGTGCGGATGGATAGGCTATCTTTATCGGATGAAGTCGAGCTGTTGGTATATCGATAGCTGGGACGCAGTCTCGAATGCTTTTTACTTATTACTTACGTTTTTAGGAAGGGCATGCACGTGGTGGGTTAGAATTATGCACCGAAACTCTACTACTTTAATTAGTGATTATCTGGTGGGGTGGAGAGCTAAAGTTGTTTCACCTTCCTTTTTTTTGACATCAATTTATGTGGATGTGGAGAATTGGAGTCGGGATGAACTTCTGACATACATACTCGAGTACGTAAACCTACCTACCTCTCTACCTACATACAGACTAAGGCCTAGGGATGTGATGTGTGCTTTTTTTCTTTATACACATTTTATAACCAATTGCTGCAAAAGTAAACTTCCTTGAGTTATAAGCATGTAAAGTTTGGCCCTATAGAGCAAGAAGAGACTTGAAACTGGAATTTAGGAATATCTCGGTACCACGAGTTCGAACATCACATCGATATTGTTATATCTCGGCACTTGTTAAACGAAGGCGTGGGACCGGGTATATTGCTAGTACGGTAAGTAGAGTTTGAGTACCTATAAGAGTAGTAGACTAAGAGGATGTTTCGAAGCTGCCGAAACACGGCGCCGGCTCTTTCGACGAACGAGTGATTTGAATCAGAATCATGGCAGATACAAATTTGTTGGGATGGAAATTCGTAGTCTGGTGCCCGAAATTCGGATGTTAAACGAGTTCTGGGGTGGGTGGGTGGCAGGGCGGGGTGGGGTGGGGTGGACACATGTAAACTAGAGTACGACGAGTGCACGTGAGTTACTGGAAGCTACTCTTCATCTGAAGCTTGGAGTCTTTTACTCTAGCAGACAGCTATTAGGTAAGGACGATGGGATTATAATTTAAAATGGAGGTGTAGTGGCAGTGGGTGGGGAACATATGTCAGGAGAAGGTTCCGAAAGAGGATCGGGTCTAGAGCAACCTTAGCTGTAAGCTGTATACCTTTTAGAGCAGATGCAATGAATTGCCTCCTCTTTGATAATTTTGGATATTTTCCGAATGTAGGGCTAGCCGACATGCGGCGGCACCGAGGTCTTTTTTGCTCTAGTCCTATTTTATCTTGTACCTCGTCTTTAATCGGTATACGTACTCGCGGAGAGGACAGATATTCCGTCCGATAATTTGCTACATGGCTGCGCTGCTGCATGCCAGGTCGACGTTGGACCCAAGTAAACTGACTGACTGGCAACGTTAACGCGGCTGCGCATGCGATCTTGCTTGCCTCCAGGCTATGCAGGCGAGGTGGTGCTCGAAGCGAGTGGAGGTTGAGATGGCAGCCTCACAGTCTCAGCTAACTCCCTCAGCTTCCTAGCAGAGCACCGTTACTACCGTCGCCGGTAACTGCTTCCCAAATCGTCCTGCCGACCCTTGTAGCCTTTCCGACGCAGCACGCAGCAGCAGCAGCAGCCTTCCTCAGTCACGCACCGCACGCACGAACGCACGAACGCACGCACGCACGCAGCGCCGACGCTTTCCTCGTCACCTCATCCTCACGCTCCCACGCTCCCACCAAGCTCACTCATCCTCACCCTCCACCATCACCAGCGATATCGCCACTCACCACCCCAGAGGCCCGCCTTCAGGACTGGACTGGACTGAACCCCCCCACCCCCCGACTCATAGGTATGATGATGATACACGGCGTGCATAAACTGACTTGAGCTCTCTTTCTCACCAGGTCTGCTGCTGCAGTGGCATTCATTGTCCTCCTGGGTTGCTGACGCCGCGAACGGCCTAGGGGCCTCGGAAGCACTAGTCCCAACGGGATGCCTACCCTGCCCTAGCAAAAGTGTCTGCTAGGCACCCTCCCAGCTAGAGTACCAGCATTGTCCGACTGCTCCCAACAGCCGCTGTGAGGTAGAAGGGGAGGGGTGTGAGAGAGTTCGCGAGAAATAGGGTGTGGGTGCGGGGGCGGCGGCGATTAGAGTGAGGACCGACCCTAGGTCTCTCCAGTCTTTACCATCGCGGCTCGACGCTACCGCTTCGACGAGACGTTCGGCTGTGAGCAGCAGCAGCAGCAGCACATGAGCATATGGAGGGCGCTGGCTGCTCGCTCCCACGGCAGAGCAGCAGGAGCAGCAGCAGCAGTGTCCATCGATCTACTTGCCTGCCTACTCTATCTAGAGCAGCCATCTAGAGAAACCCCACCTACCGGCCGCGGGGCATCCCTCTATTCATCGGGGCGTATTCCATCTACTCGTGCCTCCGCTCGTATCCCCCACTCCATTCCATATCCATCTCTTCCAGCACTCAGGTTCCTCTCATTCACAAACCTCCCGGCCGGGGTCAATCGGAAGACAACGCTGGCCGGGATGAAGGAGAAGGGGCAGGGTGGTGTGTGTGGGCAGGCAACGATTCCCTTTAACCAACCACGGCTACTACTACCATTTCCGATTCTTTCTCCCGCTGATTCTTTGGCCACACTTGCGACTCCTGCCCCCTCCTAATTCTGAACACTACCGCTCTCTCGGGAGCAGCTGCAAGTCGTAGTTAGAGTCGAGAGCGAAAAAAGAAATAAAAATGGAAAAAAAGGAAAAAGCAAAGAAAAAAACGAGAGGAAAAAAAAAGGGCAATGCAAAAACCGTGTGGGTGTGGTGGGTGCTGCTGGTGTGGGTGAGTGCGTGGTTGCAGGCGGCGTTATGGGTGTGGGTAACCCTACGAGGCTACAGGGGCCGGAAGGAGGTACCTCGAAGCAGAGGGATCGATAGCTCGGTCTGTTCTTTGCGGGTGGTGTGGTGTGTGCGTCTTCTCCCCCCCCCCACCCTGCGAATGGTTACTGACTGGCATCGGTTGCGGCGGGGAGGGGGGGTATGGTATTCACCATAACGTATTTCCTTACCACTCCTTTGCACCAAACTACTTTAACACTCTTCACGCTGTTACTTGGCCCACTTACAGCCGATAACTTTTGGGTCAACAACCACTTGATTTAGATCTCTAAACCAACATCCACTCACACCGCTATATCTTTTTGTATATTTTAGTGTACCATCATCAATTTGAATTTAGCATTTTTTGGTCCTTTATTTAATTTCTTTTTTTTCCCTTTTTCAATTTCCCCTTGAAGACTAAAAAAAAGATCTCATTGCCTTTTTAACCTCCGGCATCCCCTCCCACCCACCACAACTCGATCCGGATCTTCCTCAACGACATCGGCCGGAACATCTTGGGGTTTCTTTGTGCAGGTTCTTGATCTCGGTCATTGTCGTCGGTGCTTTTTATTTTATTTTTCAAAGTCATTTGTGTTGCAAGTTATCGACCGTGCGTGGGAAGGAGAAAGGAAAAAAATAGACTCTGGTTTACGACATAATACTTCGACCTCTCAATCTCAGACTTCGATCGATCCGAAATCAATTTCAGCGACGGCGTCGAACTGCTAATCCGAGAATCCGGAACGGCAGCGTACGGATCACTGCAGCTGGGCAAGAAATAGGGTTTTGTTTTTCTGTCGATTACAGCAACTGAAGAAAGAGGCGTCCAACTAAAGAAGGAACCAAAGGAAGCTCTACGATCGATCAGCCGGGGCATTGGATTTATTCACTGGGAGGGAATTTTGAACTGTATCACCATTACCACATCGCAATACACCAACACAACACAATCTCTCCTACTAGGATAAATCGCCGCCGTATCGACTTGATCTTACTCTGAGGTACCACAATTTTCCTTATTTTCTTTTTCTTTTGTATCTCTTCCCATGGCTACATCGAGCTCCCATGTTTGGGGGCATTACGGTCTTCTGGTTTGCTTCTTGATTCGACTCAGCAACGGGTAGACTGGAAAACAACTGCAATTCGAACTGCCTCATGGCTCATCCTGCAATAGCCTCTTTGGACTCGTGCGACTTGGAGTAGTGCCGTTGAAACTAGATTTCAATACAGTAAATCATGAAACATGTACACAACGCTATCCGAGAAGCTGGGTTATCGATCCCGAGGGAATGTCCTTTGTTTTTTCCACTTGTTTTTTCCACTTGTTTTTTCTTTTTCTTTTCCTTGAGTTTTTGCTTTTGCTTTTCCTTTTTTTGGAAGGAGGAGAAGAAGGGGGGGTGGGGGTTAAACAACGGAATAAGGGTTATAATCTACATCAGTATGCCAGTCAACTAAGCAAACCGTGTTTCCAGCTTCAGTTTGATCATCACCACTACAACCAACTTTCAACCTTTATACATATTAGCAACAGATCTATCGATCACAGAATCACCTCGCTGATCATCATCGACCATTCTTTAATTTATCCAACCACTCCGGTTCTTTAACAAGTACTACTATCCACATTGGATCCAGTCAAAGTCAAGTCGGAGTTGACGAAGAAGCAGCAGGAGGAGGAGGAAGAGCCCATAGAAGGTGTTTTGACTCTGTCGTCTGTACAACACCTCGGTTTATTCTTATAGGCTTGATAGCATTCAAGCCCCTACTCCACACATTCATCACAATGAAGACTTGGGAGCCAATCAAGGCGCGCATCTACGAACTATACATTGGACAAGGTCTGTCTCTTGTTCAAGTTCGGGAGGTTCTTGCGCGGGAAGAAGGTTTTGAGGCTTGGTAATTATTTGCCCCCTTTTTCCATTGTGTTTGGGTGTTTGTTTGGGCGTTTGTTTGAGAATGTTGCAGCATTCTTTTTAAATGGGAATTTTTTTTTTATTGGGTCTAATGTTTTTGTGAAAATAGCACACGATCATATCGAGCGCAAATTAGCAAATGGGGATGGCTGAAAAATAATCATCAACATCTCTTACACACTGGTGGACACGGGGTGGGTGCCACAACCCCAACAGCGAGGTCGGGGAGCACGACGCCGATAAAGCAGGAACATCAGCATCAGCAGATGCTATCGGGAATGCCGCACATCCAACTATCGCACCATACCTTACCCCACTTTGGGGCACCCAGGCAACAACAGCACGACGCTTATGGTATGGCCGCTCTAAGTGGAAGGCTTGATGAGCACGATCAGGGGAGCACGGCCGATGAGGCCGAGGACTATGATGGCTCTCGTGCAGCGGCACTCATGGAGTGCAAGAATATGAATGACTTTTATATGCAACAACACCAACACCAGCAACGACAGCAGTACCATCACCAGTCTGGTTACAACAGTCACCACCACCAGCAGTTGCACCATCGCAGCAGCATGTCTGGGCTGCACCAGCGGCGGGAGAGTGTCAACATGGTCATCCTGGACAATCATGGGCTGAACAAGCGCGGTGGATCGTTTTCGGGGAGTGTGACGGATAGCAACAGCAACGGCAAGGTGCACAACAACATTCACGGCAATGGCATGCAACAGCAGGGACATTTAGCTTCTAGCACCATCTCTGAGGACTCTGAGGAGGAGGACAAGAGCGGCAACACTAATCACACCAGCGGTGACTCTGTGGATTCTGAGGCCGAGGAGGAGGAGAGACGGCGATACCACAAGCGCCAGCGACATCGTAGCATAATTGACGTCGATGGAGTCCACGAGATTCGCTTTGATGACTCTGGTGCATCCTCGCACTCCACATCGACCTCTGCCAGCAGCTCACCAAAGTCCTCTGGCGGTGCCGGCGCCGACGATGACGCGGGCGAGAACATTGTGATGATTGATGCCGGCGTCATGGGAGTCGATGACGACGTGGACCTCAACCGGCGGAATATGGAGGTTGAGATGGAGCGAGATGGCGACACTGCACAGGCGCTCGAGGAGATTACAAACATCTATCCTGCAGGTATTCGCAGTGCCACAGGCATGAAAACGTTTGGAAAGCATGGCTCATTGTAAGTGTTGATTGATTATGCCTTTTTTGATTCACATTGAGGAAACGAACTGGTTGCTGACGAGTGTCTTTGGCATGTTTACAGTGGAAGATCTCAAGGGGAAAAATACCTCCATGTACTTAACCACAAGTCGCCTGCTCCCTCTCCATGCCCGCCACATTCGCCCCGTCTCGGTGCTCGATCAATGATATCCCGGGTTTCGACTCCATTTCAGCGCATGTCTTCACCGTTTATTCGCGCCGCTGGCACCGGCAACCAAATATCTGGATATCTCGAAGTTGTGGAAACTATGTATGTCCCGTGCCACTTTGGTCTTGAGTGTGATTGATTATGTTACTAACCAGCATGCAACGAACCAGACCTCAGATGGGCGCCCCAACCAATATGAATGCATTCTCAAAAATCACCGACTGGCTGCTCATCCTCACCAACGGCATCTCTCGCAAGCTTCCGCTGATGATCTCACACAACACATCCGGTGGAGAGTGCGTCAAGCATCTGACCATTTTGTACCACGCAAACCAGACCCCAGGAGCCGACCTCACTACTGCGCTCGCCGCCTCTGGCAATGGCAGTAGCGGAAGCATCCACCTCGGCACCATCCCGACCGTGCATGCCCAGGACCCCACTGGCCGCTGCCCACTACACATTGCCATCCGACACAGGCTGCCACTGGAGATTGTAAAGATGCTCATTGACCTCGGTGGAAGCGTTTCCGCAAAGGATGACCAAGAGATCAACTGCCTGCACGAGGCACTGCAGCTCACTCCCCCCGTGCCGTACAGCGCCGGCGGCCGCGCCGAGTGGACCCGGTCGTATCTCCTGCCTCTCATCGAGATGCTTCTCAATGCAACCGCGCCCCAGACACAAGGCCGCCCACACCCACTGATCAACGAGCCCATGGCCTGGTCCTCCGATAGCCCACTGCACATTGCACTGAAAAATAGCCAGGACATCTCGGTCATCAGGCTCCTCATCAAGACTGGCGCCGAGGTGGGCGGTGTGCTCGACGTCTTTGAAGCGTCGCCGCTGCACATTGCCTGCCAGCATCTCTCCACGCCAGGGTCATCTGCCGCCGCTGGTGGTGACATGCCACACAAGACCGCCATCATCGAGCTGCTAATGCAGCACGGTGCTGATGAGGACGTCAACACCAAGACAGCCGACAACCACACCCCACTGCACTACGCCGTCAAGGCACTCTGTGCCCCAATGCCTGCCATCAGCGCCGCCACCTCGTCGCATATTCCAGCCTTTGGCGCCGCGTGCTACAAGGACAATTACCAAGTGGTGGAGATGCTCGTTACCAAGGGCGGTGCAGATGTCAGCATCCGCAACGGCGACGGGTACGCCGCACAAGAGATGGCCAGTCTTGCACTTGCCAGCCGCATCGAATCTGCGTCCACTGGAGAGGGAGCCGTCCAATATCTCAGCCGGGCCGTGAGGATGCTTGTCAAGGCCGAACGCGAGGCCTACCTCAAAAAGGAGGAAGCAAAAACGCCCCTCCGTTCATCTTGCTAAGCTCATCGCCTACTATCACCTTTCTACTCTTTTTTTCCTCTTCAGTTTCTTATGGGCGACTTATAATTTCTTTCCTATGGGTTAATAATCGGTTTGGCGAACATCTTTTTCAGTATCTTTGATTATCGGGTTCATCGTTTTCTATCATCTCCCTCTCACGTCTGGGCCAGCTTCTTTTTTTTCCCCTTTTACATGCAATTTGCAATTTATAGACCACAAAAAAAGTATCATCCGGCGGGAACTGTATATACCTCATCTCATTTTCCTTTTTTCATTTCTGTTTTTTCTGTTTGCTCTTCCTCTTCTTCCTCTTCCTCTATCTTACACGGAAGCATCATTCATCATCATTGTCATCATCATCATTGGGGCCAACTTCTTTCTATTTCTATTTCTCTCTTGCTTTTATGCATCATCATGATTATCCTTTTTTCTTCTTTCTCGGGGCTTCTTTCTCTCTTCTCTTATATTAGCGCATCCTCCTTTCGATCATCTTTCTTCCTTCGATTTCAGTTTATATATATATACAAGCGTCGCATATATTCACTTGGCCTTTTTTTTATTTATATTATCCTTATACTTGAATTCCTCTTGAGCATATATCTTTTCCTCTTGATTTTAAGATTGGAGTTTTTTCCCTTTTTTTCTTTTTTTCTCTCTTTCTTTTCGTCTCGTCTTTTTTTCTAAAACTCATGATCTCTGGTTTGTGTTGCGTTGCGGCTATATATACTACTTTTACTTTTTTTTTCTTCTTTTTTTGTCATTGGTTTTTTTTTTTGGTTCTTTGGTGTGTACGGCTAGGAAAGTGTACAAGTACAGATATTATATCGATGACGATCTATAGCTAGAGAAATTGGTCGGGATGGTGGGACTTTTTTTTGAATTACGGGCCCGGGGTGGATTCTAGGATTAATATTCGAATCGGGGGGCGGCGGGAAATTGTGTGCATGTTATTATTAATTATAGTTATGATAGTATGGTATAATTATTATATTATAATTATTATTATCAATCGCAAGTGCAAGTGCATGCAAGCATTCTTGAGGTTTAGTGATGTGATGGTGGTTTTGCTTCCATCAACGAGAGGCCATTTTGCTGTAAGTGTAATGCGAGTATGATGCGATGTTGGGGGACCACGAGTATTATGCTTTTTTATATGCATGCATCCCTAAGCCACCTACATATAGCCATAAACCTATAGCTACCCATGTGGATACTTGAAATATATTCCCCTCGTGAAAACAATCCTCGAGTCACGGAGCTCGAGAGATCAAAGTAGATCTAGATATTAACCGAGACGTTGCGAAAAAAAAAAAAAAAAAAAAAAAAAAAAAAAGAAAAAAAGTGAAAAGCGGAGAAAAAAAGGAATTGCTTCGATCGAGACCTATTAATGTTGGTGTGAGGGTGCAAACCTCCACACCGAGATCGATCTTTTGGTCTAGCGGTAAGAATCTACAATTATTATAGCTATAGCAAGCGCTATTTATAAGCATATCCGGATTACAAGCGCTCATAATTATATCAATCCTTATAGTTGTAACTATACATACATACCCAAGTACGTCTGGCGGTACCGGTACCTCCCAGGCCCAATATGCCATATCCCATATGCCGTATTTCTGTCACGTAAAATCTGAATCGCCTCTCGATATATTATGCGCATGTGACTGCAACGGGCGTTGTCTGTCTGGTCTGTGATATACACACCTCTACTACTACTACTACTACTACTACTACTACTACTACTACAGTACGTCTAGAGCACAGTATGTGTGTATGTATGTATACATCAAGCCCGGGTACCTCTGTGAAACTTTAGTGATGTCGGATGGTTGAAGTTCAGGGTAACTAACCCCCCCAACACACCCAAACATTTCAATTTTCGTTGCAGTATTTCAACAACCACCATCTCCACACACAGAGCAGAGTATAGATGACTACAAATGTATAGATGCTGATGACTCCGCCTGCTATATCCAAGCATACCAATACTACATCCTAACATACTCAACAGCGTGAATACCTCTCTGCAACTCCCGTCAATTTGACAGCATCCACGGCTGCCCTTTCACCCTGTAATATATATATACCATGCATAGCACTGACACCTAGGTTTGTTCTCCCATTTGCACCTACCTCATCATCGACATCATCATCATCTCTCTAACATCAATCCCGCCGACGCCCTCCAACGGAATTTCCTAGTTTATTTCTGCAGCATCGAAATCAAAAGCCCTTTTCAACCTCATCTCACATCGACTTTCTGTCATTGCTACAGACAGCCACGATATATATATTATAGCGCCGATCTATAAAGTGCGACCTGAATGTGAGGGATCTCTGGAATTATTATTAATTCCCAGGACCGGTCAGGCATTTTCCATTCTCTTGGCCAAAAAGCCTCCTGGGGTGGGGGGGGGGGGGTGCTTTTCGGGGCAAAGCACTCACCCGGATCGGATACCTGTATATATACATACATACATACATACTTCTTTAGATACTTATCTAACGAATTCGAATATATATACTTGCAACTATTAACTCTATATATTGTAATTATTGGTATAGTAGATTTTGGGAACGGTCCACCCGTGTCATGGGGATACGTACGCGTGCAATATTATAAGCGTAATTACCTTTTGTCTCGACACTCCCATCTCCCACATCCCACATCCCCAATCCCATATCTCACTCGACACACACACACCTCTACACCTCACATAATCAAAATTCAAATCGCAGACCGCCTATCGCCAATCGCCAATCGCCCAGTCCTTCATGGGAATATTCGAATATACATGGCATTTTACACAGACTTCCCTTTCCAGTTTTAATTATATTACAGACGACTCGCCCCCCCCCCCCCCCCCGGGGCCCGTAACGTTATAATCATAAACCCCAATCAATCAATCAACATACATATACGCAACCAGGAAATCACCAGACGCCGACGTCCCGTCCCGGCAGTATACGTACGTACTTGCAACATTTATCACAATAGTGATTCGCAGTACCTATAACTACCTAGGAGGGTAAATACCTACCCACCTCCACCTCCACCTACCTCCTATGCCTTTCTTTCTCCACCACCTCCTTCCCATGGCCACTTCCCTGATCCATGATATCATGCATATGAGATAGAACCACATATACTGTCAAGCAACGACTCATGCATGCCTTAGGCCATACCTTTCTAAAGATACTTCAGTGCCGACAATTGCAATTCGATCCGGATGGCAAATATTTGATCATGAGTGAATGGCTGGAGTAGGTAATTATAGTAGTATATAATAAATAAATAATAATAAAATAATATAAATACCGCTATCTGATCAAACGGCGGTGCAAGATAATGATGTTTAAAACGAAAGGGACAAAAAAAAAAAGAAACACAAAAAAACGTCAAAGAAAAAAAAACAATCAAAAAAAAAAATATATCATCAATCCTACTGGCCGCATAACACAGGCCCGAAAACTGCATAATCAATCCACCATAGCAAGACAATCAAAGAAAAAGAAAAAGAAAAAGACATACAACAAGCAACGGCAAAATAAAAAAATAAAAAAATAAAAAAAATAAAAAACACCAAAAAAAATCATCCCTTACCCTCCAAAAAAAACCCCCCAATATATCCACCACCCCCAATACACCCACCCCTACCCTCCAACCTCCCAATCCCCATGGCAAGCAAGTCTCTAAACCTCAATAGTGAAATGACTAATCTGACTATAATAACTACTCACCGCCAACTCTAGCACCCACTCCTCCCCAAACACCTTGACCCCATCAAACCCACCCACAAGCCACACCCTCGAATCATGGAGCACGGCAGCATGGTACCCCCTCCCGCTCGGCCTCCTCCCGCCATACACCTTCCTCTTATCCCACTGCATCGTCACCAGATTCAACAGCAACACATCGGGCGAGTACTCCACGCCGTCGTGCCCTCCAATGACAAACAGGTAGCTCCCGACGATGGTCGATGTGTGCGAGAGTCTGCGGAATGTTGCTTTTGGGTTGGAGGGGAGCGCGGTGGAAGGGGGATCCATGGGGACGAGTTTCCAGAGGAGCGTGTCCACGTCAAAGAGCCACACGTCCGAGAAACATTCTGTGCCGTCGGAGCCGCCGTAGATGATGAGTTTTGAGCCGACCATGTTGGCCGTGTGGTAGCCTCGTGCCGTGGGGCGGGGTTGGTTGAGGTGGCTCGGGTGATGGCCGTATTCGGGCTGCGGGGAGGCGTGGGGGTTGGGGAAGGCGGAGTCCGAGGAGGTTGGGGAGGCGATTGGGCCGTTTCTTGGGCGATTGCGGGAGACGGCGCTGGTTCGGCCCGTGGCCACGGAGGAGGTCGGGTTGGTGGTGTTTGCGGCGGCAGAGGACGAAGGGCAGATGCAGCGCCACGAGAGCTTGGCCCAGTCGCTCACGTCGAGCCGCCAGACGTCGTCCAGGGCGTGCTCGCCGTCACCGCCACCAAAGATGTAGATGCCATTCTTGTACAGACAGGCAGTGTGAGCCTTGCGGCGGACGGGCCCGCCGCCGTCGCCGCCAACGACGCTCACAGCCGGCTTGGTGAAGCGGCAGGTCACTGTGTCGTAGACATACACATCGTTGTAGTACGTCAAGCCGTCACCGCCGCCGAAAATCACCAGTCGCTTGCCCACGGCAGTGGTCGTCATTGCGCCCAGCGGCGGGGGAATGTCGCCATACACGGCCGGCTTGGACCAGCACATGCTGTCCGTGTCGAGAACGTGCATGGCGTTGTAGCTCACACGGTCACACCCGCCAAAGACGTAGATGGACGTGCCCACGAGCGTGCAAGTGTGTGCCCGCAGCGCCAGATGGGGATGGCCATACGTTGGAGCGAGATACCAGTACATCCCCGAGGCGGGTGCGGGTGCGACCTCTGGGGCAGACGAGGCGGCAGGGAACGGGGGCTGGGTGACGTATGCCGGAGGGCTTGGTGGTCGTTGGACCGTCTTTGTAGTTGCGTTGGAGGCCGTAGAGGACGGGGCCGCCGGAGGGCTCGTCGCCGTTGACGGGGCAGCGGCGGGTTTGGCGATCGTGGGGCCTGGCGGAGCGGTGGCCGACCGGGCAGCCGCCGAGGCTAGAGAAACCTTTGACGATGTCTTTCTGGCCTGGGAGCTCAGATACTTGTGTTGTGGCTGCGGCGGCTGCGGCGGCTGGACCGTGACCGATACCGCCGCCGGGGCGGGCGTCGTAGAAGCCGAAGGCGGGACAGACTCCTTGATGACGGCAACAACCGTTGATGGCGTCCCCGGCTCGTCCGAGCCCACGGTGGAGGTGACGCCTATCGTCGACCGCTGCTGTTGCAACACCATCGTCTGCGGCTGCTGCTGCTGTGGCTGCTGCTGTGGCTGCACCCTCGGCGGCGGCACGGCCGGGGGACTGATGGACGACAGCCTCAGCGCCGAAGGGCCAATCTGACCCTCCGCGCCCGGTATGCCGAGCCTCGTGCCCGAAGCCGTCGAGTTGAGCTTGCCCACGACGTTGGCAACGAGCCCGACATTCTGCGGCCTGGGCGGCGTGGGCAGCGGAGTCGAGCCGGGAAGCTGCTGCTGCTGTTGCTGCTGTTGTAGCCTCGTGATCCCGCCCATGCCGACAACGACTGGCTGCCGTAACACCGGGATGGTGGGCGGTGATGCCACACCCACACCCGTACCCGCACCCAGATTGCCTCCCGCCCGCGGAGGAATCGGCGGAGGAGGGGTCTGCTGGACGCCCAGCGGCTGCGTCTTCCTGACCGGCGCCGAGGACGACGATGAAGCTCCCGCGGCGGTATTCCCCCGCGATGAGTTACCTCTCGACATTAGACTCGGCGCATCGTCAAACTCCTCATCATCATCATCATCCTCATCGTCCTCCTGCTCGTCCCCATTGCCGTCGTCGGACGAATACCCCGACTGCGGCGACTGGAACCCGCTCGTGCCGGTGGTGGTCGTCACCGACCCCGGCGTCCCCACCCGTCCAATCCCACTCCCCGCAGAATTATGCGCCTGGTTTTTCATGATGCGCTTCGAATCCGAAATCTTTCGCCGGAGGCCACTACTGCTACTGCTCCCTGGGCTGCCTGCCAATGTCGTGGTAATCGTAGTGTTATTACTATTACCAGTCGCTATCGGCGGGGGCGGTAGCCCGAGCCCCAGTGACGGGCTGTTTGGGATACTATTACTACTCAGCGTCGACGAAGCTCTTGATCGTATCCTCCCAGCCGCTGCAGAATTACCCGAAGACGACGGGGCAGGCTGGGGCGTCCCAGTTGGTAAGGTTCCTCCTCTTTCCCACCTTCCATCGCTATCCTCATCATTCTCCTTATCCTGAAGCTCTCTCGCAGCCAATATCCTCTGCTGCTGTTGCTGCTGATGCACAAGGTGATTATATGCCTGATATTGCGACCTCGCCGGGGGTCCCGACATTGTGATTGGTGACTCGGTCAATTGCTGGCCTTCTGTTATCGTCGATGAATCCCTCGATAGGAAAATATCCCTTACAGGAATCCCTCCCCCAGACGCACTTGTCGACCTACTCCGCCCGCTACTCACCGATCTTTGAGCCTGCTGTTGCTGCTGTTGTAATTGTTGTTGCTGCTGTTGTTGCTGCTGTTGTTGCTGTTGTTGCTGTTGTGCCAACTGCACCGGGGTCAATGAACTTGGTCTCCGCCTATGCAAACCCCCCGCGGAAAAAAACAAGTCAGTAATCGGCGCGATAATCGGAAACGAAAGACGCTTTCGAACAGGAATTGGAGGCGGCATAGGGAGCGTGATGATCCCCGTCGCATTAACATTAGTAGTAGTAGTAGCCCCATGATGATGACCAGGCATCGCACCATGCATGATGGTCGACGTCATTGTAGATGAAGAAGATGCACTAGATGAAGAACACGCCGACGATAACAAAGGAAACGTATAAGACGAAGGAGAGCTAGCATGTAGAAGGGTAGTAGATCCATAGCTACTAATAGACTTTTGGGAAGATGAATACGAATGAGAGAGTGGGATTTGGGGAATATGATGATCTGTTATCAGGGATGACAAGGACGTTGATGAGGATTGAGATGGGATAAGCCCACCACTACCTCCTCGACCACCGTTCATCCCCGAGACTGAACCCGCGGGGTGAATATCTTCGTAAAGTGGACCAGCATACCCATCTGAATCGAAAAGATCGCTAGGGTAGGCGTAGTTTATATCCTCGATCCCAAACATGTCATATCTAACGATACTATTCGACGAGTAATTGCTCGCACCAGATGTGGCAGTGTTGATGCAAGGCAGCAATTTTGGAGTGCGGCCTGGTGATCTGTGAGTTATAGGTGGGGGAAGAGGTGTAGTTGGTGTGCTCTTGGTCTGCGATTGCTGCTGCTGCTGAGCGAGGATGGCGTTCCGCTCCTCAAGATGATTATGATGGTTAAACGATCGTGCCCAACCACAATTCGTATTTAGGGATGTTGGAGTCGTCAATAATGTGCAGTCGCCGGTAAAGCTACTATTGCCGCTGCTCGAGCTCGCCCTACTCGGAGCGTCATTCGAGTTTGAGTTCAACAGCTGCGCCTGCTGTAGCTGGAGCTGTTGCTGCTCTTCCTCCTTTTGCTTCTTCTTTTGCTTATGCTTTGACTTCTGCTTCCCCGCAGAATCACTGCGTCGTTTACTCCCGCCCACCATCGTGGTGGAGGGAGTTTTTCGTGAGGTGGTGGTCTTTTGATGTTTACTGCCAGCTTGCCGGCCGTAACTTGCTTTCCAATGATGTCCACGGATTGCGAATTCATCCATTCAAATGACAAATCCCTTCAATAAAAATTGTCAGGACCCCTCTTTCGTTTTTCGAAACCTAATTCTTATCGCTTTCGTGCCTTCTCTTGCTTGTGGTCACAGGATGATTTTCCCCTTGCTTGTATTGTGGAGCTTTACTGCGAATATACGTGTTGGAGCGTATGGTGAAGTGTGTTGTACGCCAAAGGGTTTCGAGGGGCTATCCGTCGCAAGGAGGTGATTGATGATGGTGACTTCGTGATACTGCTGAACGCACGATCGATATAGGTAGCGAGAAAATAATAGGCCAACAACCCAAGATGTCAAAATTCGATGCGTCAAATGCGTCAAAAAACGAAAAAAAAAAGAATAATAAGACCCCACCCCCCTTCCTTTTCTCTTTGTATCCCCTCCTTGTGTATTTTCTTTTTTTGCTGCTCTCTTTACGTTCTTGGGGATACGACAACCACCTCCAAGTTTGTCTTTGCCGGATTGTCTCACAGCGGGTTCGGGGTTATGTGAGCTCTTTTCTTTTCTTTTCTTTGATGGTGTGCCGTTCGATGATCCAAAAGAGTGAGCGAGTGAGTGACTGAGTTGCAGCTGGCTGATTGATTGATAACAGGCTAGGGTTCAGAAATTGCAATGAAATGGTCCGAAAAACCAACAAAGCAAGCAAACGAAACCTCTTTCCTCTTCACACACCCCGCCTCGTCGGCACTCTCCCCAAACTGTTCCTCCTCCTCCTCCGAACTGCCACTCCCCAACGCAAGAGCGATTGGGGTGGGCGCAGTAGAAAAAAAAATAATAAAAGACAAACCAACACAAATTCCGCTCTTCCCAGCCAATCGGTTCAGTCTTGCATTGTAGTTGAAGTCACCTTTCCGTTCCTCTCCCCTCCAGCATGTGTTGTGACGCGGGAAAGATGAACAAGCTCCCCTGACCAAGAACCATGGTAGGTAACTTTGCCCTACGGGGAAGGGAAGGGGGTCGGGTGAACGACAACCACTAAAGCTAACCCCCCTACCGAGTTATCGATACACACCGGCAATCCGAAATTCGAATGTTCCAACGATCGCCCTCGCACCCCCCAACATCCATTTCGTAACCCCCTTTTTTTGTCTCTGCCGTCGGTTTGACGCGTGGGGTTGACACTCACTCCTCTCTCTCAAGAAATCCGAGCGAACAGGGGGGGTTGTGGGATGTGTGGTTGTCGCCGGAGAGGGTTACGGCAAACCATGGAACGAACCGTGCACCCACATTACAGATGCATCCAGCCGACCCGATAAACTCACAACCGCGCGGCCGAGCCCGATTGAAGCGCTCCCACAAGGTGAAGTGATTCTTCCAGATTCGTGGATGCGGCAGCTGGATAGATGAATGCAACCCACCATTGGGTTTTGTGGAATCCCAGATGTGGAGCATCTAATATCTGGATGATCCATCCAGTTCATCCATCCATCCATCAAATTCCGACTCGCCGCATGTCGCATAAACAGAATCCGACAAACAAATAAATAAAAACCCATTCAGGGGCATTTATTGCCGTAATATCGTTGCCGTTGCGAATTACCGTACCGGCAAGCTCCAAGGCAACCAAATGTAGCTGTCCATGCAAACCGATCCGATTGGCTTTTCCTTCCAGTTGAAATAGCGGGGGGTGGGGGGCAGATCTCGAACTTCCTTTTTCTTCTCGTATTCTTCCCTAAGGGGGAGCGATTCGCGTTGCAAGTTACTCGATAAGTAACCGCGTATCCCCCCCAGAAATCCGATAGGCAGGGCATCGATATCCGTAATTATGGTGATGGATGCAACTCTTCTTTTTTCTTCATGAAAAAAAAGCTTTGTACATTCCCTTTTCGGGATTTTCTTTTTTCTTTTCCTGCATCTCCATCAAAGTTCTGCTCGGCAGACAAGTCCTTCCTTGGTCGGAATGGAGGGGGAAGTGTGGAAGGCAGATAAATAGATGGCCCAGACCACTGTATCCGACAAGGTCCATGCTCCCATCCATCGGCGTCATCAACACTGCCGGTAACATCTCCCCATTCGGTGCCCTTCCCCGAGGTCCGGAATTCACATGTTCTTCCATTCTCAACTTCGATCACCACCATCGAATATAAGGTTTTTTTTTCTCCTTCTCCCCGACCTCCCCGAGGCCCAGAACAAGCGTCCCCCCCGACAGAGCTTGGATCATGTGAGGTGTGAGAACTCAAAGTGAACCCCGCGAGCGATGGAGGGTTTGACGTGGATTTTTGTTTTAAGCTCAAGCTCAAGCTCAGGCTCAAAGCTTTCCATCCGACACATAACATGAGACACAAGTCACACGTCCCGTCCCGTCGCCGTCCCCCACCATCCACATCCCAAAGATATCCCCACAAAACTCAAATGCATCCAATCCCACTCTCCATATTTCGTATTCCAAAATTCCCAAAATTCCCAGAATTCACCCCAAAATGCAAAATGTGTTGATCAAAAACCAAAAACGAAACGAAATCCAAAAATGCAAAAATGAATAGAAAATATGAAAATAAAAAAATAAAAACTCACCGAATAACTAATCCTCCATACCCATCCCTCTCATACATCCCCAACGACGGCGTCGACGCCGAATGCTGGACAGGTGACCCGGCATTACTCAGCGCGATCCCCGCCGCCGATGATGCTGCCGAACTCGATATTGGTGTGTTATTGCCGCTATTGCTGCCTCTTTCTCCTCCAGTGACAAAGGCAGATATCGAAGATACTGATCCGTTGTTGTGATGGTGTTGGTGGTGTGAGTGTGAGTGGTGGGAGTTGTGGTGGTGGGGGTTTTGCTGCTGGTGGTGGTGGGGTGGGGAGGTGGTTCGAGCTTGGGGAGGGGTGCTGTTGTCTGCCATTGTGTTGTTGTTGTTTGTGTGGTGGGGTGGATATGGTAGCTTTGGAGCTTTGGTGGTGGTCTCGAGGGATAGATGGTGTCGTGGTGGTGGTGGTTGGGTTCTGGGAGCTTGTGCACTACGCTTCCGATCCTGGCCCGTGAGATGGATGGCTCAATCTCTATTTCCTATTCAAGATCCAGGTATGGTGTCGTATTCGGCTCGGGTAATCCCTCCTATTCAATTAGTTTATCCGCTTCTCCTTCCGAGGCAGAACTGCCGACTGAAGCCAAGCAGTATCTCCGAAAGCTGGGTGGCTTACAAGTGCTCGCTGGTGTAGGCAAGAGAATGAGATGTGTTTCCGCTCCCGTCGCCGACTCTCGATCACCACTCAAGTGAGACACAGGCGTAGTGGGGTTGAACGTGGGGTTGTGGAGCTGTGGTGGTGGTGGTAGTTTTGGTGGTGGTGGTGGCTGTAGCGGTGGTGGTGTTGTATGGCGCAAACTGAGCCTCTTGGTACGGATGGTACCAGATCTCCAGCCAATCCGAATCCTTCAATCCGGCCAGCTATGGTTCTATCTCTGGCCTCGGGCCCCGTGGTGTGGTTTCTCGTACGTGCGGCTAGCAGCTCTTTAGTGCACACAGAATGGGCTATATCTCAACCCAGCTACAGCTCATCCGGCATACGTTATCTGCGTCTCTTCCGTATCGTCGTGGGTCGTCGTCGTCGTCGTGGGAGTGATCGCGGCGAAGATGGCGGTGGTGGTGGTGGGTTGTGCAGAGGAGGGCAGGGCGAGGCTATGGCATGGCATCGGTGCTCGATGCTACGGTATCGGGCAAGCCGTTCGTCCCCCCGGTGCGGTGCGGGTGCGGGTGCGGTGGCTTGTCAATTGGCCTACGAGTGAGAAGTTGCCAAGCCTGGATGGGCCCCATTTGTGCGCAGGGGTTAATATACATGTAGCCTCGAATATACATGTAGAGCAGGGCATTAAAGCGCATAGCAGCTGTCATGCGCAGGTGGAGGCACAGAGAAAGAGCACTTTCAACTGCAGCGTATATGAATATGAGATTTCATGTAGAGTATATTCTGAGATTGAATTCTGTACTACGTCGGTCATGGGGAAGGGATATATTCAGAAAGGCATTAAGGATCGCAATTTTAGGGGGCTGGGCTGCGAGAAGATGGCCTTGGTGGATTAGGATATATAGAGATGTACATATGTGCACATGCAAGAGGTTTACAAGTACTATATGGATGTACCACCCGAGATACTTGTGCAAACTTTGATTTCTCGAAATTAATGAAATTTGTGAGTTGCAGATAGTTGTACTTTAGTAATATACCTGGGATACCTGGGGTCGATATCGTTTAAATGAGCCGAACTCAAGATTTAAATTGCTGCGTATGTAAAATCAGCTTATATTCTACAGAATTTTGCATCGAAAGTTTACCGACACAAATGCTTCGAGCTCACGGTGACAGTTTCAGGGTAACCCAGCTACCCTAATTACACTTTCATGGATATAGACTCGCACTTTGGAAGCTGCACAAGATCTAGATACCAATTGCAGTTCCCAGAAGCATCAAACATAAACGCTAAAGCTTGAAGCACAAAATCAATCAGAAAACAAGCAACATCAGATTTAGAAGCAGGAGGTATATATAACAAAAAGCTTCAGTATCACTCCAAGAAAAATAAAACCAAATTCCAAAAACTGCATCCTTAGCTCTAACACCGCGAATCCACCATCTCAGCCGATTCCGCAGGTTCCTATTCAGGAAATATCCCCAGCATCAATGCTTCGCGCCTGAGCCCCCCGTGTTATGGTGGCCATGGCTAATCTCATCGAGCGCCTTCACCCACCGCTCCCTCCACCCCTTCATGCCCTTGCCCCACTCGCCAAACTTCCACCCGTGATGCTGCCCGCCCTCGCCCCCCCTCCTCTCCCCGCCACTCCCACTCCCACTCCCACCACTCCCACTCCCTCCGCCCGCACTGCCCCCCGCGCCCCCCACCTTCCCCTCGTCACTCTGATTCCTCTCCACGACCCACATGGGCCTATTCACAACCCACCCCATCCCCAGCCACACCTCCACCATCTCCATATCCCTCTCCAGCCCCACATTCGTCCACACCTCCGCGCCCCCAACATCACTCGCCACATCCACCACCGCGCTCAGCAGCATCTTTGCCAGCGCCTTGCCCACGCTGAAATGCTGCGTCCCGCGGCCATGGTACTCGGGCATGACCTGGAGCTCGGGGACATACAACCTCTTATCCCCGCCGTCTGAGCCAGGGACACTCGATGCGGGGAGGAGCAGGATGTATGCTGCTCGTTTCGGCTCCCCTGGCACCGCAGCCTCCCCTGTAGCTCCGCTACTACTACCACCACCTCTCGGGGTGACAAACGGCGCATGTTTATCGATGACGCTCAAACACTTCTCGTACTTCATGACGCCCTTCCGCGCGGGGTGTGTCCGCGTGAACCACTCTGTGTCCTCCACTAGCTCGTAGTTCGAGAGGACCTGCGTCTCCTGCCTCGTAAACTGGATCTGGTCATCGGCCGCGGGGTGCCGCACGAGCTCGTAGAGCATCTCGGAGTGGTCCGAGTGCGGGAAGAGCGTGAGGATGGAGTTGTCGAAGGCGTAGACGGTGTACAGGGGGTTGATGTCGAAGAAGGCGGGGAAGTGCGTGAAGGGGATGGTGGAGATTGATTGCGCATTGTTTGGTGCTGTTGTGGAGGCGTCTTGGGGCGCTGTGGTGGTGGTGGTGGTGGTGGAGGTACTGGTGGTGGCGGGGAGTGGGGGGAGGTGGTAGGCTGGCGAGAGGAACAGGAAGGTCCGGTTGAGTTCGCGGAAGTTTGATTGTGTGGAGAACCAGGTTGGGGAGCTGCTGAGGGGGATGAAGGAGGTTGCGGCGAGGCGGTGGTGATGCGCGAGGAGGTCGTCACACATTTTGGAGGAGGTTTGTTGTTCTTGTTGGAGCTGGAATTGATTGATGAGATGAGATGAGGTTGATGTTGATGGTGGGATGAGATGGAATATGTGGATATATGATACAGGATATCTGCCGCTCAATTGCAACAACCCTGGGTGTTGTTGTCGCAGTTGGAAGTGGTCCGATCGATTTGATGCGGGGTTGTTTTTTTTGTTTTTGATGTTGCAACACTTCCCACTCGTGCACACTCACCGTTACCGCGGAAGTCTTCGGGATCCCGGATCGCGATCGCTATCGATTCCAAAAAAAAAAAAAAAAAAAAAAAAAAACTTGTGTATATGAAGTGAAAGTAGATCAGGCTTTATGATAAGGTTTAGTTTGGAGGTATGAAGTTTGAAGCCTGCAGATATAGAAGGTTAGAGAGGGTTGGTGATTATAATTAAGCTCCGAGGTTCGAATTCGGTTCAAAACAAGTCATCTTATGCTTCTAGAAACCTTCTCCTCGAGCTCAAAGGAATAATGTCAGAATCAGAATTCGAATAGCAGAGTGCGATATGCGCGCGATTTTCCGGGCGTCTCATCTCCGCCTCATCCCTTGTGCAAGTGTGTATCATGTATATTACGGCACGAGAACAGTATATTACCTCCTTCTCCCCTCACGGGTCGAGGCTACCCTCACCCCAGACGTCGGTGGGAAGAGCGACGGGGCCGCCATATGTACACGGTATTGCATATTATGCAGAAATATGCGCCGAGGCTATGCGCCTGAAGCGCTGAGGTGCCGGATGGGGTAACTTGAGTGCCTCGGCGGTATTAGCCTGGGGCGGTATTAGTCTCATGCCGGGCGGTATGTTCTTGTAGAAATCTGGAGAGAAAGAGAGAGGGACACTAGGCTAAGAGAGAGAGAGAGAGAGGGCAAGTGAATTGATCAATTTATTCATCAATTTTCTTATAAGGATGACGGGTAGACTAGAGTAATTTCTTGGATATAGTCTCGTTGCCAGATGGTCGATATTGCAGCATAATATCGATAGTAAAGTACAAAAATTCCCCAACGTCCAAGTACGCTTATAACCCACCATCCACCATCCCCAATCTCCAAAATAAAATCCTACAAATGATCATAAAAATACATCCATCCCTCATAAACCCGCCAGCACGATAACCCAAAACCCAAAACCTCCCAATTGCAATACTCAGCAAACCTCAACACCCTAATCCAACGCCTTTGAAACCGCATTATACGCCGCCTTCTTATTATACCCCGTATCAAACAACAACGGACTCGTGTTTGCCCGCCAACTATCCTTATCACTCACCCCCCACACCGTGATCCCCACACACGCCTTCTGCGCCAAACACGCCTTCGTCACAGTCTCATACACCCCCGCCCCCCCGCCACTCACATCCATCTCCGTGATCGCAACCTCCACCGCCCCCGCGCCCGCCAGCGCCGCAAGCGCAGCCGCCGTCGTCCCGCCCTGATTCGCATTCAAGTGCGTCTGCGTGCCGATCCCGTCGATGGGCACCCCCGCCGCCTTCATCTTCTTGACGAGATTCACCATCCCAGTCACCTTTGCGTTCGCGCCGTCGAGGTTGTAGTCGTTGATGTAGAGCTTTACGTCTGGATCCGCGGCTTTCGCGGCGCGGAAGGCGATGGATACGAACTCGTCGCCGAGGACGCGCGAGAAGACGGATTGTCGGAGGGTGCCGTCCTCGTTGAAGATCTCGTTGACGACGTCCCAGTGGAAGAGCTTGCCTTTGAAGTGTGTGACGATTGTGGTGACGTGGTTCTCGATGACGGCCGTGAGGGAGGCTTTGTCGTTGACGTTGTTGACCCATCTGTGGGTGGGGGGTGTTAGCGGGGGAGTCAGTTGAGGGTAATAGAGGTGGTGCCTTTTGTACTTACCCAGGTAACTGCGAGTGCCAAACAAGTGTGTGGCCCCTCACCAACTTGTTATTCTCCTGCGCAAACGCCACGAGTTTATCCGCGTTTGCGAAATTGAAGGTGCCCTTTGACGCTACGATCACAAAAGTCAGTCTCCAAATCCAAAATCAAAATCCAACCGCCCAACAACTCAACACTCCTCGCGGCGGTGCAAGCTACTCACGCTCCAAGCTATCCCACTTCATACTATTCTCCGGCGTCAGCTGCCCAAACTCATCCTTCAGGATCTGCGCATTCTGCGCATTCGCAATCAGCCCGGCGTCCGCACACGTGCCGAAATACTGCTTCCCCTTGGCCACGATCTTTGCGTGCAGCGAGCCGGCGACGACGTCCCGCTTGGCCTTTTTGGTGGGGAGGTTGGTGCGGATGGGTTGGCCGAGGTGGCCGCCGTCTTCTGCGACTGAGGCGGTGGTGGGGGTGGTGGTGGGGGTGCAGTGGGAGTAGAAGTCGTTCTGTGTTGGTAAGGTTGACGTTAGGAGAGGCCTAGGAGGGAGATATTTATTTTCTTTGGGGGAAGGAGGACGTACGATCTCTACACAAGATGTTCCCGAGACGCAGGAGACTGTGCCTGTGAAGCCTTTCTATTGATTGGTTTAGTTTAGTAAGTACTTCTTACCTACTTATTATCATTGAGATTTGAGATGGAGAGAAAGCAAGAAAGAAAAGGAATATTAATCAGGAGGAAGTAAAAGGAAAGGAAGAGACAAGACAATACAACTTACCCCACCACACTGCGCCCACGCAGCCTGCTCTGCCGCCACGGCACCAACGAGGCCGAGCGCGGCAAGGACGAAGCGGATCGTAATCATTCTCGACTTTTTTCGTTCTTTCCTTCTTTCCTTCTTCTTTCCTAATATATCCTAATCCAATGATGAGAGCGAGTGAGGTGAAGGAAGAGAAGAGAAGGAGGACGGACTCGAAAGGGCGGGAAGTAGGATAGGAGGGTGGGGGGGCGAGGGAGGGAGAGGGGTGTTTATATATACTTCCTAGCAGTTCTAGAGGAGGAGGAAGGTTAGGTACATAAGGTATGAAATGATTGTGAAGGAGATCTAGAGGGGGACGAATTTGCGGGCGGGGGGGGGGGAGGGGCGGTTACTTCCCTTCGTCCACCCATGATATCACTATTCATATGGGCTCCACCATCTTCGAGCGTACAGTATGTTATAATTATGAAGATCTAGTCTAGAAGTGGCAAGATGTTATAGTCATATAGTGAGCATCTTCGTAAATACCACCCCCTCCCCCCTCCCCCAACCCCCCCCCCCCGCAAAAACAATCACACATATACCTACATGAATACTTATTCAACAGATCTAGCGCCCAGGGCCGAATTCTCGTATATCCCGGAAAAGGAGGAGGAGCAGAAAACTTGGGACCTCAGCTGCAATAAATATTGGTGTACATGTAAGCGAGCTCGAGCTCGAGATATACGTACACTAAGTAATTTTCAAAAACAAACCGTTGGCCACTTATAGTCAAAGAAATCCGGGGAATTAATATATTAAATCTACTTAAGCTTGAATAGGTAATTTATAATCTATCTTTGATCCGGCCGCGGATTTAGGCACGTTGCGAGGGTCAAGTACGTAGACCTAAATCTATGGAATGTGGGGTAAATGATCAGTATACGTACGGCCGTGACCAATGTATGTGGTCGGTCATGATCAGGTACCTAGGTAGCCTGGTGTGCGTACCTAGGTAGGTACATCCCTCCAGAGGAGGGTCTGGGCATGAGACTAAGGTACATATAGGTACCTAGGTAGGTACCTGTGTGCCTGAAGTGGAACTAAGAAGTACCTAGTCATAAGGTGGAAGCGAAGCAGCATATATACTATGTGGATCTGAGGTAAAACGTTCCCGCTAGTTCCGGGAAGTGAGATATATATTCGGCGGAATGATATACAGGTGCTATAGCTATAGCTATATAAGATCGACTTGGCCCATGCATATAGTATACCTCTAGATTTTCCTAGCGAGGAGGAATACATCTGGGGAAATACCTATGTATATTCGGGTATATTTTGGACACATCCTAGATCATGTACGAGGCTAGCGTCAAAAGTCATGGGTCAATATGAAATTGCGGAAATAGCACAATATGACATTACAGCTCTTCATGCCCTCAAATAATTCCTCATTGCCCTCAATACAACCGTGTTCATAGCTCTGGGGATTCCACTTGGTTTCAAAGGTTTTTCAAAACATTTCTTGGGGTTCAATGTTGATTTTGAAAAACTCCGTTGACCCACGACTTTGACGCTAGCCTCGTACATGTTATATATTCACTCTAGATCTGGCCTTTTTTCAACCCATCAACATCACTCTGGATCTGGACTTTTTTCAGCCAATAAATATCAATCATTAACCGAATTGGAAGCGAGTCTTGAATTCATGAACGTTGCAATTGATTAATGAAGCTCGAGCTCGCCTGCATTCACCAAACAAAGGAGAGGAATGTTGCAATTGACTACATGCATCTTGAAGGGCGGTTGCAATTGGGCTTACAATGTTGTCTTACCTCTTTATTCATTATGTGGCAAATGAGAATCGATCGATCGAGATATATATATAAATATTATATATAGTATAAGGTAGCTATAGCTACTTCCCTATAGCTACCTAAGTAGGAATAATAAATAGGAAGCGGGTGCCACGGGTACCGGTACATATTCCCGTTCTGCCAGAGTATTGATCATGATCGCCAAAACTCCTTGAATTGGTAAAAAATATAGCTAACTGCCCAATACATGCATATCGACATCCAGAGCAAGTGAAAAAAGTGAAAGTGTATGCCCTACCCTGCCCTGCCCTACCTACCTAAAGTAGGTACCTAGCTTCGATAGCCCTGAGGCACCAGATCTAGACTAGCCCTGAGGGTTCATGCTCCTCCTGCGCACTTTAGCTTAAGCATATTATAAGATCCTCGAAATAGTACTCAAAATTGGAAAGTTTCCTGCAGGTATACCTAGGCCTATAGTTATAGAGAATTCAAAGCTTAAGCTCCTCTATAGCTAGACCAACTGCAATGCAATCGGGCAAAAACCTGATCAATATTTATGACTGAATAAAATTTACCGGCACGCACCGCACCCACCCAACTGCAGCCAGGGAGGGCACCTCACTAAAGTAATTACTTACTTAGGTAGGTAGCTATATTCGTAGAGTGTATTCATTTTTCCCCTCAGCCCCCAATCCCAGCGTAAAAATGCCGTTGATTCCGGAAAATCCGGGGAAAACCCGTTTCATTCTAGATCTGCATCTGGTGCATGTGCAAGGGGGGGGGGAGGGAGGCACTCGTGACAAAACTCGGAATATATAAGTACATAATTATAAGGTAGCAGACATGTAGACGCTGCAGTAAT
This sequence comes from Peziza echinospora, assembly GCA_024516245.1. Classification (NCBI taxonomy): domain Eukaryota; kingdom Fungi; phylum Ascomycota; class Pezizomycetes; order Pezizales; family Pezizaceae; genus Peziza; species Peziza echinospora. Next base: position 1,300,858 of record JAJLQT010000012.1, on the reverse strand, counting down.
AGTATACCTGTTCCGGCCAACAACATGTACATCTCATTCCAATTTGAAAAAATGAAGAATTGGGGGCCAGAATTGCTTAGGGAGTAGGTACATATTGTTCCAGGCCAGCCAGAAATCGAGTTTTTTTCACCAATGGACCGGGCCATTCATCACATCAATCTTTGGTGGTAGTTGGTGAATGGCCCAGAAATTGGCTAGCCCAGGCCTGGCCACCGAGTATTCCACCACCAAATTGTGCAGAAAAATTGGAAGTCCACATTTTCTTCAAAACACACCCCAGGAAGCAATTGTGTCTCAGCAAACAGATAGCTGGTGTAGCGATAATGCACATTGTAGATGGCATAGTCAAATTAATCAAATATCTATCATATTTCTGCCAATACTTGCTTGTTTGAATTTTTGCGGGCGATTGGTGAAAAAGACTCGATTGCCGAATATATAGCCCGGAACACATATACATACAGATCAGTCGATAGTACCTACCTCCTCATATGTACTCTAATTCAATTACAATCCAAATCCTCTTTATAAAGCTATCCGGATCCCAATCCATCGAAAATCTTCCTAGCTTGCTGGTGTGAAAAATTGGGGTATCGACAGGCGGGGAATTCCCACCCCCCTTCCCCCCCCTCGCCCTCGAGCTCGAGCCCGGAAAGGAACAAGCACACCCGGAGAGATTCAAAATCCCGTTAGCGATGCCGATATTGCAGATCTGCACTGCTACAGCTTCGAACTCTAACTAATGATCAATTGATAAATCGATCAACACCCCCCCCCCCCCCCGGCCGGAACAACGTTCTCCAGGTTCCGGAATATTTTGTAGATTGGTTGGGGGCCGCCGTTGGTTTCTTGTATATAGATTAGTAGAGTACATGTACATGTACCTAGACATATAGCACAATTCACCTAAGTAGATAACACAACAACTATACCTCCCACCCCGGGCCCGCCCATTTCCAAAGCTTCTTTGCAATTGAATCTCACGCCCAGCTCTCCCGTATACGTATTGGTTACATTCCTACATGCATCGGGCAACAGTACTAGAGTTGCCCTCGAATATTTCCCCGAACCTACCTCTTTACCAACACGGGGATTCCAATTATACTACGATTTTAGTATCAAAACCTGCTAAACAAACACATGTACATCAATCAACCTTGCTAGGTAATATGTATAAGTTCAACCTGCCCCTCGAGATATTTTGAATTCTATAATCATGATCATGATCAAGCTTTGGAGCTCCCCAAAGCTTACAAGTCAAAGACAACCGAACAAACGAACTTACCTGCAGGTAACTAGTACTCCAGATCCATTCTTTTCGAAATCTCCAGTCAGCTGCATCGGTCGGTCGATCTCAACCCTCCAGTATCTCCAGATCTAGACCTTCCGATAGGTTCTCCCCGGATATTAATATACCCCCGACGTCGAGGCCAGCCCTGCAACAATCGAAATAAGCCTTTTCGGTTAAAATCCAAGCTTCAATTTTTATCTTACCGGGCTCAAGTTTAACCTCCCCCCCCCCCCCCACATATAAAAAAACCGGTAAGTTCGGAACGAAGAAACGTACATATCAATAGCAACTTTTAAAGTACATTATGTGCCCGCAACAATTCGGATGCATTTGCTTGCAAGCCTAAGCGCCAGCCTTGACATAATGCGAGAGTGAACTGGGTCTATAACGGCAAACCAAATCTTATTGGTTGAAATCTTCCGAGACACATGCATGGAATTGGGTAGGAGGTGGGTTTTGCTTGTACGCATACTCGTTTCCAAGCTTTCCTTGGTGCAAACACAATCTGGTGGCAGCAAAGCTCATAATCAGATAGCTGACTCGGATTGGTACTGCATACAATTGGTACGCTTTTGTGTATCACAGGGTATAGACCCAAGAACAGACAACCCTGGTCATGGTTAACAAAATACGTATTCTGTGTCATTCATAAATCTTGGTATAAATCAGGATAGTGGACTATTCTAAGCCTATTCTATCTAGCCAACTCCACTCCCCATGCATATGGTATAATGCGCTCGAGGACGCAGAACCAACAAAATCAAAAATAGAAACGAAAAAGAGATGGAAGCGAAGGAAAGAAAGAAAGAAAGAAAAGAAGAACAACAAGACACAAGGATATAGGCCCTGGAAACTCCAGTGATAGTACCGGATGCGAGTAAAAATAGGAAATGAGATGAAAATAGAGAGAATGGAGCTCGAGGATTTGGAACATATATGCATATTATATGTACAGATAGTTATTCATTCATCTTGAAGGTGGGGGATACTGCGGGTGCGGTTGGGGATAGTGTTGTGATAGGCTGTGGCCATGTCCTTGGGCTGGTTGCTGTTGATGCTGCTGTTGCTGGCGAGGATGCGTATGTGCATGCCGAATTGGGGTGGTTTCATGTTGATTGTGAAGAAGGGGGTTCGAAAGTGGATGCTGATGCGGCAAGGCATGGCCATATACGGCTTGTGGCTGTTGACGTTGTGTTTGTGTTGAGTGTTGTGTTTGTAGATTCGAATTGGAGTTATCGCCACTTCTAAGGGAATTGTTTGCGGGCCCATGTCTGACTCCATCCACATTTGCCCTCACCCCGGAAGGGTATGTCTGGGAAGGCACTCCCGCAAGAAAAGGATTTCCAATTAACATGCCAGAGCCATCAAATAGCCACTGAGGCGTCTGTGCTGGGTCCACATAAGCTTGGTTTGCGCCAAGTCCTGAAACAATATGATTTGATGCCCCAGTAGTGTTAGTAACTGTCTCCATGGTGGTGAAACCATATTGGGGCCCAGAGTTGGCGTTGGTTTCACGTGCTCGCCGCGCAGCAAGAGCAGCACTTTGAAGAACTATTGCACAATGCTCATCTTGGTCAACCAACTCGTCTTCAGTCTCATCACCATCTTCTTCATTAGAATCTTCAGTAATTATTCTACCAACGTGCGTGCTTCCCGATGACGACATGTCGCCCTCACCATCAAAAGCCTGTTCAATAACTCTTACATTGGTATTATGTGATTGCGCGTTGTGAAGCTGTTGTTGCGCGTGATATCTCAGCCTTTCAAGGTCTCGCTGTCTTTGGAGATTCTCAAGTTCCTGCTGCTGGTGCTGCTGGAGGGCTGTGACTGCGGGTATTGCAAGAGGCCTGGTCGTTGTAGAAACAGTTGCACGGCCGGCTAAAGTAGATGAAGTGGCATCCAATGGACCAGTTTTCGCGAGCAAATTTTCATCCAGGAGATTATCACTTGCCCATTTCTGTGCCATACCAAGAACCTCGGGGTCCATTTGCTCGTCAGTATGCAGAGCCATGTTCGTATTGCTTGGGCGAACAGGCAATACAGGTGTGTGCGTGCGTGTAGGGTGTTCACTTGAACTTCTGCTGCCCGCACTTGTGCTATCATGCGCATACCTAATGCCCAGATTTCGCAACCGACCGCTGTGCTCCTCGATCGAGGCCAAGTCGAAGGGATTGAAAACTGGCGGGGTGGGTAAAGTTATCGGGGGCGGGCTGGTCGGGGCAATTTGTGATAATTCAGCAGACGGCATGGCAGGCGGAGAAACTGACGAATCCAGACTATTGAAGTTTACGTTGTAGTAGTGAGCGTGAGCGTTATAGAGAGGGATGGAATTTTGGAGGAGATTGTGTCCAGAGGCACCAGGTGGATTATTTTTGGCACCTTGTGTGGCCACGGCGGCCTCATCAATCTTGCCGATGGAGGCATTATATTGTTCATTAGATGACCTGGGAGGTGCGCTCGCGGATGTTGGTGTAGGGGAAGACGGACGTTCGCCTACGGTGTCGCCGCTACTGGCCTCGTCCTCGCTTTCCTGAAGAATCTTTTGCATCAGTTTCCGGCACCAACCTGCGACGGGATACATTTCCGCCAGTTTCGCCAGCGTCGACATATTGAAGGTAACTGCCCCCCTGACACTGGCCTCGAGCTCAGCGTCCCCGCTCTTAAGCTCCACGATTTGTACGGATAGCGCGCCAAATATAAAGCTCACTGTTTGGATTGGCATTATGCGAGCATCGCCGCCGCCAATGTGAAGTCCTTCACGCACAAGCTGTGTAATGGCCTTCGCAGCATTGGATGTGACCGGAGCGGGAAGCCGTTTAGTGGCCGCATCTTCTGGGTGTGTGGTGCCATTGTCCGCGCTGTTGATAATCGGGCGATGTAGTAGCAGCTCGTATCCGCTGTATCCATGTTAGCAAATGCGATGTTCAGGGTAACGCATAAACCTACTGCATTGTCATGTGGAGCATGAGACCCATCAACCTCCTCGTTGCCGCCTGAGCATCCATGGCCACCCTGACATCAACCTCGGTGTGCTGGAAAGCCTCTGGTAGCCGCTGCCTCCAGTCTTCCAGCGCCGCCTGAAAGCGTTTACGGCCTTCGGCCCTCTGCAGCGGAGCCGTACTTGATGCCGCGGGTGTGAATTCACATGCCATGACTGAGCGTAGTATGCGCACGAGCTTGATGGACTCCAGTAAAAAGGCGCCCGTCTCCAGTGGCTCGTCTTCAAAGTCTTCAATGGACAATTCTTCGACGTCACAGTCATCATCCCGAACCATTACAGGCTTGCCCATTGCTGCAGCCGTCTGGCAATCCCGGACGTAAATCAACCACCAAGTGCGCCGCCATGTTCGTCTTTGCTGGTCATCCAGCACCCCCTTAGCCCATGATGCCTGTGTTGATCGGTGCAGGCCCATGCCTTGGGCGGTGCGGATGGCACCGGCGAGCCAATAGCATTGGTCCCGAAAGTCCTTCGGCACACGCCACCAAAACTGCATCAAAAACATGCTCTGGACCAGACTCAGCCTGTCTTTCTCGACGTCGTTGTTAAAAAGTGTGCGCGCGCGGCTGACAAGCACTTCAGCGGCGGCAGCGCGTGACGAGAATGGCGTCCATGATGGGGCATCCTTGTGCGGGCTGGTGAGAAGCGACAGCGGACAGTGGATTGCCCCAATCATCAAGACGGACTGCAGTAGCAGCATCGAGGGTTCCTTGAGGGAAAATGAGCTGTTGAGACATGACAAGAACCGGGGCCGGGAGAGTAGTGGGAACAGTGGGTGGAACTTGTCAAAATAGGTCTCTATCAGCGCATCGCGTATTGGCGGTGGTGGAACGGTGAATGCATCTTTCAACGCATACATTGCCGGAGGAAGCGCTGGGTGGATTGGGAGCTCTATAGAAGGCCCACCCCGTGTAGTAGCGGCAGCATCAGCACGAACATCCAGAGGGCCACTATTGTTCACCACGTCCGAATCATTGCCGGCAAGACGTTTGCTGGTTGCTGCTGCAGCGACGAGGCCACCCGGTGGCATCTCTGGACTATCATCCTGGACTGGGCTATGAAAATGCAGGGGAGATGAACCTGTCTTCTGATGTAGAACCCAGCTCAGATGCCAGCTCTCGCCGATATAAGTCACGCGAGTGGTCTGTGGGACTCCCGCGGCTGCCCCGTCGAAGAGCCTTCTCCATACATTATTATCACTTGACCCTGCGGAAACGTTTCCAACCTCGCGCCGCCCCCCATAGCCATGAAATCCAGAGGAATTCCCACCCGATGGCCCGCCAGGCGGAAAAAGCGAGGCCACGATATTCGAGCCCGCAAACGCAGTGTTTCTTGAAAGTGCCCCTGGGCTCGCACCTGGTGGATATCGTGACTTGGGGAGAAATGCAGGTACCAATTGCTTCGCATTGGGCTCTTTATCCCGGGACTCAAATCGGCCACGCTTCCCACGTACGCGCTTGCTATCGATAAACATACAGTCGGTTCTTCCTGCGCCTTTGCATGTGGTGCATGGGAGGCCAGTAATGCTGCCATCACAGCGCACACGGCGTTCATTGCAATTCTTACATGCAATCATCGAGCGCTTTCGTTTCGCCTTCAGCTCAGCCGCTGCAGCTGCCGATGCCGTTGCCGGCCCTGCCATGGTGGGCTTGAGTGGAATAGGTGTGGTTGTTCGGCTGGAATCCGAGGTGGATGTAGTAGATGTGCCGTTGGTGTTACCCTCATGGTGGCCATAATGAAAATGATTTCGGGATGAGTACCCATCTCCACTATGCTGCTCCTCATCCCAGCCGCCATCACCACCTCCCGCCTCAGACGGCCATGAAGATGTGCCTGGACACACACTGGGGGATATGGACTGCTCACTCCCACCGCTCGCACTACTTGCCCTTCTCCCTCCGGATACCCCAGCTCTTTTGGCGGTATTGACATCACAGTCACCTGTGACACCGCTGGAATCACCCATGAACCTCCCTGGAATCCTTTGTGATGGGACTATAGGCACTTGTTGGCGAAGACCGAGGTCGAGTGTGTGATGTTGAGGAGGAGCTGGATGTGGATAGGGATGACGATGTTGAAAACTAGACTTGTTTTGGTGAGTAATGTGCATGTTTGAGGATGTGCCGCAAGACTTGGATGGATTTCCCTCCGTATGTGATATATGCCGTGTATCCTGCACTTGTAAGGGCAATACTTCTGCCGATGCTTGTGTAGGCGGTGATGATGTCGGCGATTGTACATTGAAGGAATTATACATGATTGTGGTAATCTGTATTTGGAGATCTCGTCCAGAGAATTGGTCATTAGTACATATCTTTTTGCTTAAAGCGCCCCAGAAAGGTATGGAGATGAACGAGAATAGGGAACTGAATATGGACTATGCAAAACGAAGGCAGTGCCAAAAAGGAGAACTAAAAAACCTCAGCGAAATACTGCTCTTTTGGTCAAGAAAGGAACATGGGAGATGAAAATGGTTCCCAAACAAAGCGAAATTAAGAAAGTGATATGCAAATTGAGAAAGCATTCTGAACTGAAAGAGAAAGTCCTGAGGAATGCTGATTCTGGTAATATCAAAGGCAAAATAACTAGAAAAATAGGAAGAAATCAAAACAAAAGACATCCTTCAAGTAGTGGTAAATGATGGATTTACTCTCAAACGAGTTTCTTCGCACAGAGAGCCTCTGTACGAAATCTTCATGCATTCTAAAAGGCACATTCGCACCAATCTTAAGGCGCAGTGCTCATTAATGTAAATAATTCGGCCAAGAGTGTTACTGGAATTCTCTTTAGGAGTAACACGGTGAAATCGGTAGGACAAAAGGGTATTGAAAAAAAAGGAGAGAGATACATGTCCAGAAAAGGCCGGAAATAGTAGAAAGGATGGACACATACGGTAGAACTTCGAGACCTGCATAAAGTTTAGTGGCAGCCCTTACGCGCAGTAACTGCCCCCCGAGTAGATAAAGCCAGCACTCTTTGAATTTTTCGCCTACGAGCTCGATTTCACTTGCCAGACTGCCAGACTGCCGACTTCGACGCTTTGTAACCGATTGACCTTGACTTGACTTGATCAATTAATGAGAATCTCTCTTTCTCTGTTCCGTATCGTAGTGCTATACCCTTCTGTAGTGCAATTGAAGCCCAGAACTGATCCAGGTAAGTATCGGGTGGGCTTGGCTGCGATTGTCTGGTAGGAAAATTATGCTTTGATTTTTTTTAAATTTGAACGTGTGAGGTTGGCACTTATTGAAATGCCGCCGTACACGATCTGGTCAATAACAAGAGATGCCTGGTAGATCTTTGCAGAAGTTTAAGCTTGAACGCGTCGTAAACACTGTTCGGGGCTGAAGGATGTTGCCTCTTCGTCGTCACACTCGTATGTGACAATGTGACTGCAGGGTACGAAGGTGTATTGACCGGATCGACGAGGGATAATGGATTGATGAGTGGGTGGCCCGGATATATATAACTTGACTTTGTTCATGTATGATAGCCTGATAGGCCTTAAACCCAACCCGCTGTTTGCTAGGTGCCAACGAACTCAAGCTCAAGCCGCGTGAGGATCCCGTATGCTGGTGATTCGTGCCAAATATAATGTCGCTGCCCTCCTTCTCAAGTTGCGGGCGTGATGTGCAGAGGCTGATCGGCCGTCAAATTTAGTCAGAACCTCACCGCTGTGCTGGGTGATATCTCGACAGTATGAACGTTGCCAGAGGAGCAGTCGTGGGCTTTTTGTATTCATGCACACCATGAAGTCATGAGCATGCGCGTTGATCGCTCCACGCTGTGATGAGGTGCTGCTGCTGACGTTCACCGTAAGGTACTCGAGTACCTGACTTTTGCGTTAGTGAAGCTGCAGTACAGCGGGTCGATCGACGCGGGACTGGGGTGTTGTCAGGATCCGCCCTTTCTCACCTGCTGCGACTCGAAGAGTGACCAATGCGTGAAGGATGCCTTCAGTGGACTCCCAAAATGACCGCTCTCCCACACTGAGGGATCGGTGTCAGGGGTCATCTCGACGACGCCCTGCTCCCACGCAGACTTGTGCACCCCTGGGGACTCTCAGCAGCCGAACCTCAATAACTGGGAATAGAAAGGGCATGCAGAGCAGGTCCTGTAATCCACGCCCTGGAGTCTAACAGTAGTCCGCCCACCGCAATGGCCTCCCCCGCTACGTTCGACTCTCGCAGCGTGAAACCTAGCGATAGGACGATGCATCAGCCGAGGTCGACGAGTTGCAACTGTCTCACTACTCTAGAAGATCGTCGGTGGCTGTCGGCTCGATATGCGGGGGCCACAAGGTCCATGGCCACTAGGCAAGTACGAGTGGAGGGTTGCTCTGTCGACTGGGTCCAGCAAGGGAGGGGGGCACATGTGTGCCTACAGATGAGGTCAAATGGGTAGGGAACTACCCCCACATACCTCTGTGGATGGCCATGGTAGCGCAGACTCCAACAACAAGTGACGAGGATGCAATCAATCTATGGATGCGGAAAGGTCAAGCTCCGAGCATATTATCAGCTTTGCACTCGAAATTCATGACGATAATAAAAACTGTGATACGACACGGCAAGCATATACGTACCGCCTGCTTGCTGCCGACACATCTTCCGACCTGGTATACTGCCATGACTGCGACAGCGGAAGCGGAAGCGGGATCACATCCCTTCTGACCCCGGAATCCGCTCTATTTGCTCGCCATCACCCAGAGACATTTGGCAGAATGCGAAGCCCATAGTGGCATGCGTAGACGTAGTGTTCCATCCAGACCACTGGCCCACCCACCTCATCTCAGGTGCCTCTTGAGTAGAGCTGCTGGAGGCGAGAGAGGGTGACGTTTGATGGGGGGTGGCGTGCTGTGACTGTGGAGGGGAGGGGGGCTGGCGATGAGGGTCGAGGCTGAGATGAGGGGAGAGAAGAAGAGTCTCGAGAGGATGGCAGAGTTGAGAGGCAGTGGCATTGGCGGCGGGTGATAGGCGAATAGTTGGCCACGGAGTGGGCTCGGCGTCTGAATCCTTCCGTTCTGAGCGACTCACGTGCCCATTATTTACTACCCAATTCGGAAGTCCTATTAACACTCAACCAGTGATGCTTCGATACACGCTTAAGATACTTAACTATAAACTTAAATATACTAGATAGACTAAGCACTGATTCATCTCAAGTTCAGGCTCGAGATCTGCAGGCAAGAACAGATCTACAGATGAAGCTTCAGCGCGATTAGGAACTGCCGCGGGCTTATAAAAAACGTTATACGTTACCTAACGGTACTATAACGCCACAAAATGCTTCCACCCCGCTATTAATCGTACCTGATGAAAGATACATTATATATTGGACAACCAGGTATCTACACCTCATGTCGGGATGAGTGTATGGAAAGTGGGTCCGCGGTTGCGGGAGGAGTTTTTCCCTGGCACTCGCAAGGTAATATGGCATTTAATTGATCATGTATAGATTAAAGTTTAAAGTACTGAAACTTCTGTACAGTTAAGGTTGAATTCTGGCGCCATGGTATCAATTGAAGCGGTGGATTGCCTGGACGATTCATGTGCCACATATACCTTAGGTATGTACCTGTCATTGTGAATGCAAGCATTCTCCAGTGTATGTATACTCGTCACGCCGTATTCCAAATATTCAAAAAAAATCTGTCGTGTGAATTAAATTGGGGTTATCGCAGCATATTACCCCCATATTATAATAATAGGCATGGATCATTCCTCACATACACACAAAACTTAATATCCGTTCATGCACATGCACATGTGAATTTTGTAGTGGGGTCGAACTTGACTAGTGAGGGATAAGTGGTACAGGATCTGCGCAATCCAGACTGTGGGGAGAGAAAATATCATGTCGCACAGGGTCATTCATGATCATTATGAGGTACCTACTTCTCACTTCCATACTTGGTAAGTCAGCACCAGAGCGAGAAACGGTTTGCTTAATATCAAGACATTCATTATACGAGTTTTCGATGCTCATCGCTTATATAATTATGATGATACGTTTGAATTCCCCACGTTGGATCAGGGCGGGGAAAGCCAGTTTCGAACCAGAGGGGAAAGCCATGAAGCGTGGAATGTTTGAAGTCGTTGTATTCAACTGTAACGTGCACGTGGCGCGCGTACCCTTTTCCTCCCACAACGAAAGATTTGCCGAGAGAGGATTTTTGTTCCACACCAGACTAGGCTTTTTGTGGGAAATCTAGACTCGTACGAGTAGTTTGTCATGATGTGCACGTGCTTCGTTGTGTACCTGACACTCCTAACAAGGCGCAAACGGGAAAAGAGCCCAAGGATGCGGGGAAATGGGGAAAAGATGGGGGAAAATTGTTCTCGTGCCAAGGTGGAAAATGCCTAAGAAACTACTTCCTTTCCTCTGAGTTAAGGTGAAGCACAATCCGTAAGATCAACTTTCGACCCTCGTTGTGCACAAAAGATTTACTCGGTTATTTTGATACAACTCTGGTTTCGAGGTATATAGGCTCTAGGTTTACTCTTCAGGATTTGGCTTCAATAACATCAATTCTAGACAATACCCCTGTTAACTGTCACTCTACCTCGTTCCAGTACAGACCGATTATGCATTATTTCACAACTTCTATCACAATAATTAAGGTCATGGGGACGCACTGTGGCGGTAGAATCAGCGAAAAGATTCTTCAATTGCCATTCTCTACACTCATGCATTCAAGCTTTACAAGAGGACTTCGATCCTGCCAATTTCAAAAAGAGGGATAATTTTTAATTTTTTGCTTCGACCCCCACGTTAATCCATGGCATCCTGATGTCGCTGATGCGTCAATTGCAATTGCTGCATGCAACAATAGTTGAAATGTTCGGCTTATACCGCTTTGATAAAACAAAATGCTCATTCGATCATATTCTTCCAATAGTGTTATGGAAATAAAAGGAACTTAGGAGGTAAGTAGGTATCCATGATGACTAGTTACCGATGGCCATGCCCATGGACCTTCAGGACACACTAGTTCCATTCCTCACCGTGCCGGCCAGGTGCCGCATGATCTGGCGAACAAGAGCCCTTGTCGTTTTCTAAGTCATTAAAGAGTCCTCCGAAAAAAGGCAGAGCACGGCCAGGGCATGGTCAGGGCACGGAGGAAATCCATTCACTTTGGGAGAAGCGTTGTATTTTTACATGGGCTCTTCTTCGCCAGATTGTGCGGTACCTACCTACGGCCATCTCGCACCCCTGGCTTCCACGCAACACTCGGGTAGAATAAGAGCGAGGTAGTATTAATTTGCAGAGCTTCAAGTCGAAATCACATCCAATCCATCTGCATGTGCTTCGTGTGGGTCCGTGGTGCACGGTGCGGGAGAGGGGGCCGGCCAGGTTTCCTCAAGTCCCTGGCCATGATCCCAGGTTAAAGAGTAGAGTAAACCCACCTACCGTACCGACTTCTCCTAAGCTTGGCCATCAAGTGCCCCGGGCCCCACAAAATCCATCATATCATCCAAGTTCTAAAACATGTTACCAAGAAACTCGAAATTCACCCTAAGCATAAACTGCTCGTACTGATTTTTTATTATGATCTTCGCTGAATGCATAAAGCATGATCAGACCGCATGGCCTCGCATGGCAGTGTCGGCATTGACATCCACGCACTTGGAAAAAAAATTTCCAAGCTCGAGCTCCATGGGCCGGCCAACCACGTGAACTCCACGCGGAGAAGACGGCAAGGGAGTGAATTCTGATATGATACGTGATAAGGGAATGTTGCGTGCTACCTCCTTGGTAAATACGTGCCATGCCAGAAATGTATTTTGTATTTTTAATCCATAAGTACCTTGTCGATTCAGAAACCAAGTTGGTCTCAGCATGCATGCGTCGACATTCAGACCTCTCGATTCCGGTACCTGGAGATGTGGGGTTCGCTTGGGTGATATCAGTTGAAAGGGATTCGAACTCACTGACCCTTTGGGTTCTCCATGTAGATGGACCCGGGCCGATCCATCGTGCACTCATGATCATGTCCAATTTTTACCTTTCTCCGAAAAGTTACCGGAATTGGCAAAAAGGTACATTCCTTCGACTGGGCTAGTATAAACGAGGTAGTTAATGAATAATCATGAAGTGCTGCCGTCATGCATATGTGGACTTTTAAAGTCCAAAAAGGGTAATGGTTAGATCTAAACACATCAACACCCCATGGCGCAGCGTCCTGAATAGCATTGTTCCAATTAACAATAAAACATCGGAAGAAATGTTTCAACGAGTTCAGCTGCTCCAAACGCCGTGGGCCAAATTCTCGCGACCCTCAACGCCGCCGGCCAACGACCACATCGGGCATCCCTTTAGCCCTCCAAAACCACCCTCACCCAAGCTACCTTATAACCCCAACCCACCACGCTCCCTCCAACATTCTTTCCTCATTCGCTTCTGAATACACCAAGCACACTGCAAGCCAAGCAACAGAAAGCAATACAAAACCCAGTCTTCCCAACTCAAAAAACCTCAGAAGACCAGCTACACACCTAGACTCCTCTAAACAAAACAGGCAACAAAAATGGAGTGGTTTACTATTCTTATCGTTGTGCTTATCGTTCTTGCTATCCCTTTTATTTTTAAGCGCTAGATAACGAACGACATCTGGTGTATCGATTGTTAACAGGCTCGAGCGCTAGCTATAGCTCGCCATAGGTTGACTGCCACGATGGGTGTACTTTAGATCGAATCCGGATCAAAATCTTTTCTTCTTTTTAACTGACAAAGGGGACGTTCCGTCAGTGGTTTGGTGTTTTTGATTCGAAATCAGAGACGCCTGAAAAGCATCATTCGGTGTTTTCTTTTGTTACAATTACGATCGTTTCGATCTCTTCAATATTTCCTTTCTATCATTATGATTTACGAATTTAATGAACTACGAATTAAATGGAATCTCATTATAACACTTAATCAGAAATGCCAGTGCAAATTATCAACTACAGAACCATGAGTGGCATTGGTGACTGTGCATATAATCTTTCCGTTCAAGATAGTTACAAGTGTTCTGTACTCGTGGACTGCAATTGCAAGTGTTTGCTTTCAATTTCTTACTGAGGAAACATTGCCTTCGATTGATTACCTACTGATTTTCCTGGGATTTTCATCCGAAATTAGTTGAAATTACAACACATTGCATGCACTGGAAATATTGGTGGTCCGCGCGTGGAAAGACTACGCGTGGGGTCGTTAATATTGAAACCCAACCTGCATTACACATCACTTGTCCTTATTTTGACTAGCTGGAACCAACCGGCACTGTCTACTCGAGTACCTACCTAACTTCGTTACCAAATTTCGTGAATCCTCTCTCAAAACCATATGGAAAGTACAATTGCAACTACCGATCACACACCATCTGCTCCAGGAGAGTAGGTTACTTTCCATTCCTTCCTCCCCCACACACAAAAAACAACAAAAATATAAGAACAATATTCAATATTCCCAGGCTTGAAAACGCTGATCGGTACACATTTTAGGGCTGGCGTTTGGGGCGGCGGCGCACACAACGCCCAGGACGAGGCGCAACGTTGGCATCCATGGCCATATTGCAACTGATCATAAGCAATTGCAAGCCTTGTAATGGTTTTGGATATTGGCAGCTCGGCTAGAGGCTGACATGCATCCTGGACATCCATGCATGGATATCGTGTGATGCATATGGCCATCCATGCATATATGGAGATGATGATTGACTGATTGAGTTACATACCAAAAGACTTCGGTTAGAGCATATAGGTAGGGCCCAAAACGTAATTACCATCCCCATGAAGCTCGAGAAATCACTTGCCGGTACGCATGCCAAGATAGGTCTGTGTACATGTTGAGCGGTTATTATGGTCAGTGTTATGAAATGTCTTGCGGAGATACTTCCTATACATCAAGGAGAGTGATGACTGGAGCACTCCATACCAACTTCGTTAGAGCCGAATGATTATGCTTCTGCAAAAACTGGCGAGATCAGGCCCTGTCAGCTTTTTGAGCTTTTCCCTTACAGCAAGATCAGTGAAGATAATTGCCTGTTTCAATGACTTTTTGGCCGTGCACACATTGTCTGTGGAAAAAGACCAGGGCCTGATCTCACCAGTTTTTTGTGGTACACGCCCCCCACATACATGTCTTCTTAAAAACCACTTTTTTTCTTCTTTTCACGCCAGTTTGAATGCATACGATCCTTACTATGGCCAGTGGGGGTGCATACGCTAACCCAGTACAGCACGCACCTGTACACATACAATTAGTTCACTAGGTGCTTGAGCTTGAGAGAATTCATGCTACTTCACATAGCGGAAGGTATAGGCCTAGGTACGTAAGGTAGCTAACTCGTCACTTACCGCAATCCCAACTACCGGTGTTCTTAAGTATCATCAAACATGCACAGAAGAGACACAAAAACCGCGTTACAGTTCCGTTCAGCTAGATCATGCATATGGCGCAGGCCATGACCAGGCTTCGCGAACTCGACCTTGATCAAAATCAAGTTTACGCTGTAACATTTTGCATCTACCAGAACTGCAAAAGGTTTGTACCATAGTTCACCAGAATTCTACAGTTTGTTAATTCAACAGCTTTCCCGCCAAAATAAATCTTTATAACCCCATTATGATTCGCAGATCTAGATTAGGGTTCGAAAATGTAAACTGTTTCACTGTTAGTTGTGATCAGATTGACAATCTGATGGTATCGAGGTGGGCCAATTTCGTGATCACAGACTAGATCGTGATATTTGTCATTGCAGGCTCGAAGGCCATTGTACTCTTGCATCACTTTGGTTTCTTTGATTGGGCCCTTGAGATCGCAATCGACGGCTTGGGTTGCCGAAAGGACCGGCCGCATAAGAAATGCATGCACAGCTGGTACCCAAATTTACCTGAATGTTCGGCGTTGCGTCCCAACTTGGACGCTGCCCGGCCATGCATCCAAACGATGAAAAAATACGGTAAATATTGACAAAATTCCATTTAACCTTTCCTTAATTGCAAGTTCAAGGCCTACATGCCGTTCAACACTACCAAATCTTACTAGAGCTCAGTAGGCAGGAACTATCCCCTCAAGCCCCTCGTGTGCCGGAAGCAAATTCAAGTGACGGAAACTAGCTGAGATTATTACTGGATAAAGCCTAATGTATGCAATAGACTGGGGAAAATGCTCCAGATAGGCCAAACGCCTTTGTTTAGCTTCCGGCACATTTAGCTCTGAGGTTTGAGGGGATAGAATATACTCGAGTACCTACGAGTACCATCCTGACATCGAAGTCCAATTGCAATACACCACGGCCATAGGTGGGGGCTAGGTTCAAAAAAAGCCACGTTCATGCAGGGATCTCCATATGCATATGGACCTGCAACCTGTAATGTAGGATCCGGATAACACCAATATATTAGACACACTCGCTGGGTACAGTACATTATAGCTGTAGGGTACAATTGCGAAGATCACACCTGGGTAGACACACATTGTTGTTTCTCAAACGTTTAAACCCAAGGCCAAGGCCTTTTCTTTCATTGGTTCGAATCGGAAGGTTTTACCGGTTTCCACGAGCACCTCTATAGAGGATAGCTATATATTACTCCACATTAATATTATCCCCAGATCATCACAATCCGAATGTTGGGGTTCGAGTTTCGAAAACCTCAGGCCTAGATGCATTGATACTTAAGCCAGGGTTTCTTTTCTGACAAAGCTTGATTTGGTGGTAAATTGTGTTTTTGATTCAAGTACCTTAATCTGGATATATCAAAGCATTATAGCCATCTTTTTTATCGATTGAACCTACCGTGATCATGGCCATGCAGGGTAAGGATAGATGATTGTACGTGATGCCGTGCATCAACATCAATGGTGGGGCGGTACTTGAAAATTTGAATAGCAAGGACATTTGGAAATATGAATTCGAACGTATCATGTATATTCTAACAGAAGCAGCTCATCGTGATGATATTCTCACGATCGATCCTTCAATTTACAAATCTCGTATTCAAGCCTGCTTGATTATGCTTGATGTGCAATAAGTCTCTTTTGTTGGAGAATTTCAGGGAATTAGTCTCATAAGATACAACATAGGTACCTATGTAATCATTAGTGATATGTTCATGTATCCAGCATGCATCCATCTCGAGGTTACATGATCTTTTGTCAACATATCATGACTAGGCCAGGCTAGGCTAGGCCTTAGACTAGTACTTCTAAATGTATCCTTACACGATCGAGCTCATCGGGCACGAGACTAGAGCTCATCAAAAAGCACTCTATCCATACCAGCTAACCACGTATATATGGTAATTAATATACTTCCTTTTGTCCGAGAATACGGGTCGAGCTCGAGTGCAATATTCGCTTATATGGTTACATCCACTAGGAAAGGTGTCGACTACGTGATTAGGTTTTAATATATAGCTTAAACTGCTCGATTAATCTATAGATCTAGGCAGATATCATAGCCAATATAATTATTTAAACGTTCTTCTAGATCCATGAACGAATCAATCTAAATTTCAATTGGAATTCGAACATGCATGTCACAATTGCAATATGGCCACTAGCTCGAGCTCTAGCTCTAGCTCTAGAAGCTCTGGCCGCCTCCCATGGTAAGAAACGCCCCCACCAAATATGGTGCAAGTAATAAACGTTTGTGCATCCTTTAGCTTCGAATTCTTTGATGCATGTTTTCCGAAATCAAGCGATCGCGGGCTTAGTTACGCTGTTTTCAGGACGAACATGGTGAGAGATATTGAAATTGTGAATATGTGCAACGTAGTATACGTGGGCTTTAGTATTCCGAATAGTCGGTTAATAGCAATAATTGGTCAATTTATGTTAAACGAATCAATCAAAAAAAAAGCCGATTTCGATTGCATCTTCGCTTATAAAGTACTCGTAGTGCGAGTCTCTTCATCCGAATATCTGAACCCAACGTTGTACGTATTTGCCGAAACAATCATACTATGTAGTTAGCATCTGGCTTCGGAAATATCGGGCAGCCACTCCACGGTTTGCATACGAGGCCTGCCTTGCAAGTCCAGGCCTGCCAATGGCGGCAGATGAAATTCTCCTATTCCGGGATCGATAGTGAAAGGAACATTCTATGCTGCATAATTACTAGCTGTGTATATATAATGTATACATTCATGTCTAGCTCTGGATTGTATACGTAATTACTTGTCATTAATTACAATATGTATTGTGATTGCGGTTGAAACAACTTTAATTTTAGTACCCATGTACAGCTTGCACCATAACTTTTAAAAATGGGGTCCACCGAGTTCGAACTCCCTCATTCTCGCTACTGCAGATACAGCTCGATGTGATAGTGAGGGCCCGGGTTACCAATTCAATCGACTTCCCTATGTAGGAATGGAACCAACGAGAGAATATTTCGCTCTCCTGAGGTACAACCGATGAAAGCATATTCAGGCTTGAGCTAGGTATCGTGAACGGAACTTGCCGCAGTGCGTACGTGTTGGTGAATTGCACAAATATCATGGATCAGAGATCGCAGATGTGATACGAGTCAATCTCACGTCTCCACTACGATGACTAAATCGGTGCCTGTCTTCTGGTTTCCGCCAAGTCAAAGCTCGTGTATCATTCATTCAGAACAAGGGTGATAGATCCAAGATGTAAAAAATTCGAGTTAAAACACATGTATAAGGATTAAAGCTCATGTTTGAAGTGAGTCTTTCCAAAGTCCTTATCAGTTAATCATACAATCTGTGTGAAAAGTGTATTAATTTTCCTTTCCTCTTATTTTAAAACCTGCAGAAGCTCGTGATAATTATAAGGTTCTTTGCAATTGGCCATATACCTGGTATTATATGATATATAGGTAAAGATATATAGGTACTTACCAATCTGGGTTGAATTGATACATCTTGATGTACGCATGGAAACCGGTCCGCTACTCCGCTATAAGCGTCCGACGGAATTTTTTTCTGCCTAGCTTTAGAACGG
The DNA here is from genome assembly GCA_024516245.1 of Peziza echinospora. NCBI lineage: Eukaryota > Fungi > Ascomycota > Pezizomycetes > Pezizales > Pezizaceae > Peziza > Peziza echinospora. The sequence goes on along the minus strand of JAJLQT010000012.1, from coordinate 1,282,613 downwards.
CCCCCAAACACTCTAGATCCACATGTCAAACATGTCACGGAACCTCCGAGGAACTAATTTACCAGCTTTTCCCATGCATGCGCATAGTAGTCTGAACTCGAGTGGGGTTCGGCAGCTGCAGGGAATACCGGTAGATCTTAAGTGCGAGTAAGACATCCCAGTAAAACGAAGAATTTTCTTGAATGCAACTTTCCGTTGTATGAAGAGTTTGCCTCTAGGAAGCACTGGCAGGGGGTATTCTTTCCTTGATTCGAATCTTGATAATCCGGATCCGGATAGCGGTACATGATCACGTATTGTCGTGGGTTAGAGCATGCTGCATGTGCAAACGTTAACGGAGAAATATGGGATGTTAGCTTAGGAAAGAAGAAGAAGATGAAGAAGTAGCTACTCATAGTGGAGAAGGGAACCAGATTACCTAGGCCTGTTACAGCGCTCTGGGCATGCTGGAGCTCTCACTATCGCGACCCACCTGCATGTTCTTACTTATGCAGGTGCACTGTCGAACTCGAGTCTCCACCAAGATCTTTACATTCACATATTCCCGCACCGTGGGAAAATTTACGTCTACTTCGGAAAAAATTAGAATCGGAGACGACCACTGCCAATTGCGCATTTTTTAATTTAGCATATTTCTTGAAGTTAGAAGAAAGATACCGATGTATACGTTAACTGTAGCTCATGAACGTTATGATATATCGAATCACGAGAACAATATCAATCGATGATGACCATGATTCCCATCCAGAACCAGAAATCTCCTATTTCCTACTTGTAATCTCTAACTTTTCATCACAATTAGTCATTTTATTGACCCCTAATTCTTGAATAGCAGCAGCCTTGCAATGATTAACTTCGAAAAGTAACAATAGCCAGCCATAGGACGGAAAGTAGCAGCGCGCATTATGAATGAACAAACGGACTAGGTACCTTACTACTTCCAAGTTCAGAGAAGTGGCAGATAACAAGGCCACTTCACTTAGTGTCGTGCCCATCCCCTCGTAGAGGCTTCACTTAATCGAGTAATCGCATTAAAATGGACTAGCTTACAAATTTAAATGAAAAAAACTCTCAGTTGAGGGTAACGATGAAAGGTTCTGTTGAAAATAATATTTCTGCAACATTCCAGTAATTACATCAAAACTTCCGTTATATGCGTAAATGACCGATACAAGCATTACTTTGCTATAAGCAAAGCTTTGGTGGCTGCAAAATCTTAATATACTCGTTACCCTCCTGAAATGACGGAAAATGGCCGGGGGTTTTGTGCATGTGCATTCCAGAGAATATCTTTGCTGCTCTGACGATTTGACCAATTCTCTATTGCATAAGATACACTGAAAATAGTGCCTCTAGACACTGGCTGAAAAAGCAGCAGACCAAATCTCTTGATTCCTATTGCTCAGCTGCTCTGCAATGCAGACGCAAAAGACCCCCTTGTATTTTCCGTCACTTCAGGAGGGTACCGAGTATATGCTGCATTTTAAAGTGCCTGTTGTTTGCAGCAAAAGTCCGTTAACGTCAAGACATGTTAACTCGGGTCCAGCAGGGATGCATGTAATACGAGAACCATATATTTGTATGCTTATAATTATAAGGAGTTTATGTTTATAACGAGAGGCACTTTGCAGTACAATGGGAATTTGGCACAGTCACATATTGATATTTGCTTATAACGGGAGCTTGGCCATGGCCATGGTCTTCGGGATATGCATCTTATAACGACAAGTATGCTTGTATCTGTCCATCCATGATCAGCTTAAAGCGAGCGTCGTGTGTACATATATCAATTCGAAAGAATAGTGTGTATGGTTGCTACGGCTTTGTGCTTACATCGTGAATACTCACACTTACGGTAGACATCTGTTATCATGTATGTATTTGTGGAAAAAATTAAATGTATAAATGGAGATAAAATAGAAAAAAGTAAATAATACAGATGGAACAATGTGAAACTCGCTGAAGAAGCTTAAGTGGATGACTACGTGAAATAAAAAAATAAAACAATAAGCCACGTGCACCTCGAGATCCAATTCTCCTTGTACATAACCTGAAAAAGAAAACTCAGGCCTTAACGAGAACCAAACTTCCCCCAAATCCACCATCCCAACCCGGCCAAACAGGTAAGATTGAAGATCGTGAGAAGGACATCCTTCACTCCAATGTCCGCGGAATCCCCTCCATCCTTGTCTTCATCAATGTCAACTAAAATGCCTGTTCTCTGGGGTGCTGCGGGTGTTGTCGATCGAGTAGACCTGTAATTATTGTATTGGCCAGATTCCAGGAGGGGAGAGGAGTTGTATGGGGTGTGTTCCAGGGTTGTTCTTTGGAGGGGATTGGTCGTTGTGGTGGTGAGGCGGGTTGATGTGGGTGCTTGTGGGCGGGTTGTTGTGGTAGGAGCCGTGGAGTATCGTGATGTAGTAGGTTGGGAATGTATGGCTGCTGGTTGTCTTGTTGCAGCTAGAGCTGGAGCTGCGTTTGACGTTGGTGTTGAAATTCGAGCGGTTCGACCTGATTGGAGGACCGATGCATATGTTGGTGGTTGTTGAGGTCGAGATGCAGGTGGTAGTGCTGGTGCTATTGGTTGTGCCGGCTGTGGTCTAGAAGGTGGTTGTGTCGTAACTGGCCGAGTTGTTTGTCGTGGTCCAGAACTTGAGGATGTTGCTTGTGGGGGTGGGGGTGGTGGTAATCTCACTGCAGGTACTGCTGGAGAAATAGAAATAATACCTGCAGTCCTTTGCTCATTCAGATTCAAATATAAATCTAAATCCCTCGGAGAAGAAGTAACGGCAGCCGCAGAAAGCAGTAGTTGTGAAGAACCAGCCACCGCAGTCCCACCGGCACCAACAACACCAACACGGGAACTCTGCTGCCTCATCAATTCCTCTCTCCTACTCATTATTCTCAGGGCTCGCCTCGACGTCCCTGCAAGTAAGACTCCATCTGTCTCCTCACCAACCCCATCACCGATTTTAATCCCAGGATACCGGATTCGAATTGAACGAAGTAGGACACGCAACGAGCCCCTCTCTAACCGAATCGTCCCGTCCCGTAGCCGCAATAAACACTTTCTTGGGATTTTGAAGGGTTCCAAGCTGGCGTAGGATTGTTGGTACACCATTGACGGTCGTCCCGTCACGACTACTGTTTTGAGTAGGGTGCCATGATCGGGATGGGGTCTCTGTGGTGAACAGTCTAGAGGGATGTATTCCAGTCTGTTTTCTTTCGAGTCTGCGAAATGTATCTCGATGGAGGTGTGATTAAAAGATCGGACCTGTTATTGACAGAATTGCGACAATTCAAAGTCAGTAAAATTCTATTTTTCGGATATTGACTGACCAATTCAAGCTTATGGTTGACTTTTGGCTGTAAAATATTTTGGAATATCAATGTACGGGGAAGAACTCACAATCACAACATCAATGCACTCCTGATCATCGGCTGAATCTCCAGGCGCAAGAGATGTCTTATCCTCATTTACCCCCCCAATAACAATTATTGGATGATCAAGTTTGTCGACATGGATGTTCGGAACACTGCCTGCGATCCCACGCGGCATCCATAAGATCGCACCGAGATAGATTTCCCGAGGTTCGAGTTTTCGGTCGGGTTGCTCATGGTAGGTGAACGGCTGGATCCGCTCGCGCTCTATTCGACCAGGCATGTTTCTTGTTGATTTATGTAGAGATTGATGCGAAATCGATACCGAAGGCTCGAATTGCTAGTTTATATGACGCCTTGACCGACTGTCTCTGATTTTCTCGGCAGGATGCGATCAGACCATGCGAGGCTCAAAGCCTTACAATTGTGCTTGAGATGAAACACCCCAAAGCGAAGAACTTTTGGTAAAGTTTGCTTTTGATAACTGTCTCTTTTTCTTGTGTCGATCTCGAGCTCAGGACGATGTTGAATAAATATAAGATTGAGGTTATAACCAATTTATTCGATGTGGCTGGTAACTAGGTAACGTTGTACACCGACTCAATCATCCAAAGAAGATTTGTGTTTGTTTCGTTCTTTGCAATTTCAATACCCCTGATCGAGTCTCCCAGCTATTGAACGAAGAATGGCAGCAGGGTTGCCTCGGATCTGTCGACGTCGTCGGTAACTGTGTTGGAAAATGGCTAAACATAAACAGGTCAACTCTCAGAACCTCAAGTTGGGTCAAACACAGTCGACTCGGACACAGGGCTGCAGAGTACGCCACCTAGTACTCTCCCATTCAAGGAGAGAACAAACATCGGAAGGATGGGTGCATTCAATCTATATATACGCGACTGCGATTGTATACAACGTTACCCAGGGTTATCCATAGCTCCTTCCCCGCATGAGCGGGTGGAACGATCATCATCATCATCATCATGCACAGTTGCGGCTGGGCCCGCAGCGTGTGCATGAGCTCCGCCTCGACAACGCACATGCATATTGTGAGTACTTTTTGGTATATAGAGTATATGATGCCTAAGCAGTTCCATAGGGAGGCGTGGGAAAATACAAACTGAAACCGAGCTCCAATCTGCACAAACGACATATGATAAAAATCATAGGTATTCACTCAAATCCTTTTGGAACCTCTGCAGGTGATGGCCATCCAAATCCGTCGAGGTTCTCCCATCAATTAATAATTGCAAATGGCTGCTACAGCTATACTTGCAAATATCAGCCTAGTTAACTTGCAAGGTTTCAGGCCTAGGAAAAACTCAAAACGCCATCCTCGAGCTCCGGTCATGTTGACTCTGCACGCGAGTTCCCACTGACTGACCGGCGAGAAGATATTTGTGTGGTGCCACAGCGTTCCGGATGATTAATCGTCGACTGTAATACCCATCTGCAATTGGCCATGACCGATTTGTTGAGGTTCTCAGAAAAAAGTCAAAAAAACCTGCATAATATGAAACGTCACCTCGCGATAGGTTGGTTCGATTGCGATCTGCATTCCAGGCCACATGTGGTGGTATCGGCTGCGGCTACTGCGGCTGTGTTGACGTTCACAATGCATGGGAACCGCCATCTGCGAGCAAGCAACAGTACCTCCTTGGAATTGATATGCATAATATGGCAGCCTAGGAGCGCAAATAAAAGATACAGAGCGCTCTTGCGCCATGAATCAGCTGATCTGCCTCGCCGCATGCTTGAGCCTTGGTTGTTCCGAGCTGAAAGCTGTGTGCGCACATGCTGCGCCGGCACGAGATCAGCTGCGCCGCGCGCTTGAGACTCAAATTGATACCGGTATACCTACCGATTTGTAGATCTTGAATTTAAGTATCTTCTCAGGGATTTTAAAACGTACCGTTACTGGACTCCATTGGCGTAGGGACGAGGCTAATAGGTGTAGTAATACGATATATAAGTACAGGACGTTTTTAATGTTAAAGAGACTAGGCTGGATCAAGTAGTCAAGAAATCTACTAGCGACACTCGCTAGGCCATTCGGGGTAATTATCGATTACCGTAAACATCGCGAAATAAGCATGTATGCGTGAAGGCATAACTGCAGAGCCCGGAGGCCACAATATGATAGGGGTGAGCTTATAGAAAGAACTATGTCTGCTTGTAAAAAGTGCATTACAAAACTATAGAATCTCCTCGCCCAATTGAATCCTTCCCCATGAAGGTTGAAGTACAACCTCTACCTCCAAGTCCTCCTCGCTGAAATCTGTGCAGAGCTCAGAATACTACTTCTAGGATTCAGATTCAGAAATTACTATGTAGACCAGATGCATTGGTAAGCTGCTAATAGATCAGTTATATTTTTATGTAGAGCAGAGAACCAAATTTGTATGTTTATAACCCGGACTATGCTTATACGATGATACCTGCTTATCTGCCGATGTTTACGGTACGATTCTTGAAGTAACCGTTAATGAAACAAAATGATCAATTGGTATCTGTCCTGGGCCCTTTAAAGTTGTGGCCATGACCAGCATCAGATTGAATCGCTGTTGTATTAGCCTCGTCCCAGGCGTTGTTCGATCATGGGATGCCGCCAAGCATTGGCCGCATGGGTCACGTGAGCGAAAAAGGTTACGTGTAAGCGAAGCGGTGCTACTGTTGTATAGCTCGCCGAGTAGCCGGCGAAGATACTACCTTTGAAATAATATTATATGCAATATGGAGCGTTGTTCTAGATCTCGTGGGAGAGAGAGGGAGGGCGTCAGGAGCGGGCTGGAAGCTCTCTCTCTATATATGCCTTGATCACACCTCTAGATCTCGGCGAACGTTTACAATCAGACTCTAAGGCACTCAAGAGTAATCCCAGGATTATCAATAAATTCCACTTTGGGTTAGATTGCGATTTCCGCATCTGGTGAGATTGGCCACCAGGAAAGGCTGCCAATCGGGTGTACGGCACAGTGTGAATTCAGGTGAATTGTAGAATCTGATAAGCAACTGTTTGGAGATGCATATATTTATTGGTTTCGTTGGTTGATGTCGGTGAAAACTTTGATCGGATAGCAGTGATTTGGATCTCCGTCTCTGCACTGCAGCTGTATACATACTTCTGAATTATATAAGGTGAGTATTGATTGATTGATATTAATCGAGTTACGAAATATTACTGTTACTGTTTAACTACGGCTAGTATAACTGTACTTACATGTATCACAACACTAATTGTCTGTTTCTCTGTATCGTGGTACAAGTTTGGTCAGTCTCGTGCCCAGATCTTCCATTTGAAGTTTGGTTAGTCTGCCACTTCCGGTAGTAACAAGCTCTTCTACGTACTCATGCAAGTGCAAGCCTCCCCCTCATCCTCCATATAATCCAGACCCCCCTCGTGACAGTGGGACCCATAATTATAATAAATGTTCATATCCTGGGGAAGAGCTACTTGCATGCATGCTTTCCACTCAATTTAAACCACAGTATCGATATCCCGAACCATATTTTATATAAATTAACATACGTACTGCAGATGCCAAAAACGAAAAGCATGAATTACTAGGTATACATACGTATATACGTATACGGAAAGGAAAAACCCTCGATGGATCGATCTATTGTTAACATTACAATATGCGAGCATCTTAAGCTTACTTCGTCAAATTTGCAAATCCCACCCAAAAATCCATATGCATGATGCCAAAAAGAAAGATACAGTATACACCCAACAATGATTATAAACCCCAGCCCTATAGCTACAACTCCCCGATTCCCCACATTCTCCACATTTAGATTTCCCCACCTCTTACATGCAGCGCTAGCTGCTACGTATACCTACCAGGTACCTTAGGTAGCCAGCCGCGGCATAAACTTCAAGAGTCCAAAATTAGGAGTCAATATATTGCATGACGTTACCCTGAACTACTGAACTGCGGGAACGAGACTACTGAACTGCCCTCTTCGAGGGGCTGGGCACGAGACTACATACCTACCTAGTAAGTACTGAACTGTCGTCTGGTACTGAACTGCACTTGTCAGCGCATACCAGTTGGGGCAGATACCTGATACCGCAGTCCCGTGCCCACATGGAGCGAATACTACTCTATTGAGCCTAGTCTGCTGATTTCTACTTCCAACTTGGACTTAGGCTTGCAGGTCCACTCGTCCCCACAGCGAGGTCTGGGCACGAGAACACCCACAGCAACAACTGTCAACTGGTATCTCCATAGTGGTATCGATAGCGATAGCCTGGTTCGATTGAAAAAAATGAAAAGAAAAAAAAATGAAAAAGAAGGTGCTGCCGCCCGCTGCAAAGTCAGGCAGCGGCGTTCTAGAAATTATTCGGGATAAGCCTCAAGGCAGTTGACCAGGGCGTTGCCCCGGAATCGAACCCCTTTGACTTCACCTCTCCCCAGAGAGAGGCAACAGCGGCCTAGAAAGACCCACTGCGCCATCAATCCCTAGGGATGAATTTATGTATTGTCCCTCCTACAAGTACCCCTCCTCTAGGTCTGGATACTGTACAGTGAACTGGAGTACGTCAAAAAACGTATATCTACGAGATCTCTAACGGTACCTGAGCTTAGTATTGTTCCGTCTAAGCCATAGCCTTCAAATCGATATCCCTTGTGGATTTTTTCCTTCAATTCATTATCTGTATTCAAAATACCGGTGATTGAACTTGATCGAAACATCGAAGCTTCTATAATTAATTCAGGGAGTTGCATTTGGGAGTACGTACGTATACCTAGCCTCGTCCCCACGTATACCTACCATGGCGGTTTCATAAGGAGAAAATTATACTGGTATTTTCATAAAACCCGGGCTCGTTGGTGGGAAATATCACGAGACTAGGAAATATCGATATATCTGTCCTCGGGAAATATCCTAATATATACACGATGGATCAATCTGATCTCGTGCCCTGTGAGATTATGCCCTGCGGAATGTTAACCTTCTATCGGTCTCCGGGGAAACGAGGCAATATAAACATCCTGGGGCGAGCTTAAAAAACACCCTCATTCCCCGAACCTTCGGATCCCCCCCCCAACGCCGTCCACTGCGGAGCACATGCCATGCGCGTTGAACAATGCGTCAAAATAACTCCCTCTCGTGTCAGTAAAAACCCTCTCAATGGCCTATAAATCAAACCCCCCCCCCCCCCCCCCCTCTTCCCCCAGTCTCGATCCCCTCCCTACGTATTCATGCACTTCCCCGGAACGAACGCACCCTCGCGCCCACGCACCTTGGTGACCCACATATTTTTTTTAAATTCATCTCGCGGGATAGGTAGTTCCTCACCTCCACGAGAACACTCACCTCCCCACCTACAATCTTCTAGATCTCCTTCGATTCATTCAACCTAACAAACCCACCGGAACCCCGCCATGCCACCAAAAAACCGTCCTTCCTTCCCACCCCAGGCGCCCTCAGCAAGATATAAAACCTTTCTCAATGGTGGTAGAAAAGACGGTGAACCCGCACCCGTGATGAAAACGAAGCCAGTCTCGGCATTTGTCTTCCCCCCACTCGCCTCCCCACTCAGATACCTCAGCCCCGATCCCAAAGGCCGGTACATCGAGCCCGAGCAACTCGCCATCGACGAGGACGCTGCACAGTTCATGAACGCAACTGGCTATCAAAAGCTGCCATTGACGGCAGAGAGCGCACCGGTTGCGGGGGTAAAGTGGTGTCCGTTGAGAGGACTGCTCCTAAAAGGCGAGGATGACGAAGCGGAGGGAACGTGGAAAAGGAAGTGGAAAAAAGTGGCCATGGGGGAGGAGGAGGAGGGTAGAGATGAGGAGCAACCGACGAGATTCAAAGTCTCTGATCCGAATGAGGTGGCTGCGTATGTGAGCCACCAGGAGACCATGATGGATATGAAGGATTACGGTACCGCGAAGAGAGTGAAAGATACACTCAAGAGGGCTGTATTGGTGTTTGATGTCTTCGTGTAAGTTCCTCCAGCGCTTTCCCGCATGCCTGGAAATTGTGAGATTAACACCAAGTGTGGATTTAGGCCAGAAGATCAAAAAATGAAAGGCTACGCCGTTGGTGTAGCCCCATTCATGCCCTTCTACGTCTTCTACCCGGCTCACCATCCGTTCGACGCCGCACTCAAGGAGGCCCTCGACAGGTTCGAAGTTCAGCGCACAGCATCCCCCATGGCCATCGGCAAGAAACTCCTCAGCAACTTCAACCTCCTCCCGAATAAACCCCCTCCTCTGTACACAGATACCACTCCCTGTCCCCCAGCGCCTCCCGCAGTCTCCCAATCTTTCCTGCAGGTATATAATCCCCTCGATCCCTCCGCTCACATCGCTGCTGGCCTCCGCTGGTCCACGGCTTGGCTCTTTTCCCGCCTCCAGGACCCAGAAACTCCAGACCCATCTCCAATCGTAACCCCAATTCGAGTCCCATCCGCGCCCGTCCTGACCCCCCCAGAGGTCCGCGCTCTCTACGCAGTCACCGATGCTCGCGCCAAGCGTCTCGCAGAGATCGGAAAATTCCCTCCCTTGAAGCGCTGGATTTACAGGGTCCTCAACAAGGATCGAGATATCAGCAGCACGCCCGCCGCCCGCTTCGACGAGGAAGTCAGAAGGAAACTCGAGGCGGATGACGACGAGTATAGGGCCGAACTCGAAAAACTCCGGAATAAAGACGTCCTTGCGGAGTGTATCAACATTGGAGGGCTATACATGGATCCAGATCCACTCGATGGCAAGGACCCAAGTATCGCCCAAATCATGTCTGACGCATGCAGGAACGTTTCTGCCCTCGAGGTCGATCATCTTGCCTTGAAGAGTAAGAAATCTAGAAAGAACGATGCAGAGAAGGGGAAGTGCAAGGTGAAGGGGAAGGGCAAGGAGGGGGATATTAATAATCAAGATGACGGTGTCGTCATAGTAGTTTCAACACCAGTCATGAACAACCGAAAAACCTTTGACTTTACACGCCTCCATACTTCGCACAGCGACCCCAGCATCAATCGCCACGTTCGAAACTTTTCCACAGGATCCGCACCTCGTTCACTTACCTCCTCAAATGTCCATGGTTCAATCACCGGGCCTGAGCCCAGGAAACAACATCACCGATCCATCTCAACCTCTACGGCCTCTTCTGCAACTCCCATGGACAGCCTTAAAGGCCCTTCGAAATCCAAATCCACACCCTCCCTCAAAACCGAATCAGCGACCTCTGCCGATTCTTCGACTCACTCCCTTGGCCCGCTCCTCTCAACATACGTTATCGCCCAGGACGTCGAGCACATCAAGTCACAGTACCCACCACCACAATCACCCGGGTCAGCATCCCCAGACCCTCCAGCAACCATAATCCGCGACTTCGCCTATCCCCCACGATCAACCACACCCCCACCCTCAATGACAATCTTCTACGAGCCCCCAGCCCCCATGACGTCCAAGCAGCTGAGAACCCTGGGGCTGGAGTACCTCAGCGGAAAGTACATGTGGCTGTTTGGCGGGAATAGCTGGGTGATTCGGTATGAGATCCCGATTGTATCGTCTGCTGTGTGGACAAGAGCGCAGAATAGTGTTTCCTCGAGATCTACCGCTGCAGCCGGGTCCGCTTCTCCATCTACCCCTTCTCTGGCGACATCGACGGGTTCTTCACCGAAATCCTCGAGTTCTGCATCTTCTGCAAAATCATCGCCATCGCCAGCAAAGTCCGAGTCCAATCCCAACTCCATTGACAAAGAAAAGGAAGCAACAGAGGGAAAAGCAGACAGAGCCCCATCTCCCTCTGTTTCCAATGCCGAAGCCGAGCAAGCGCAAAAGGACAAGGCCAAAGACAAGCGCTCCAAAAAGGCGAAAGTCAAAAAGGCAAAGGGAATCATCAAACTCTACGCCCCGACAGCCATCGGCCGCCAAGACGAGATCATCTGTCTCCTGGACTTGGGGGTGGGGCAATTCTATGTCCGAAAGGATTTGGCGCTGGATGCATTGAATCTTGTGGTGTTGATGTTTTTTTCGGTGGTTAATGTCGAGCAGGAAGTTTATGAGGTGATGAAGGCAAAGAAGAGAAAGGGTTATAAGAAGCTTCAGGGGAGGAAGGGGATGAAGGGGTGGATGAACAGGGGGTGAGACGAGATGGAACAGGATGGAGGAGATGGATGTTATAGATGGAAAAAGGTTGTTTTTATTGTGTGCTTTCCCTTTTCCCTTTTTCCTTTTGCTTTTTAGATGGTTTTTCTTTTTCTTTTGTATCTTGCATCGCAATATTGGCTGGACTGGCTGGCGCTTGGGAAAATTTGAAAATCTTTTGCTTGAGAGAGTAGGGAGGAAGTAAAATGTATGAAAGGTAAGCTTGTGGTTAGAATACTTGCATATAGATGACTTTTTGTTGCTACTCGTTTCGTTTCCTCTGTGTTTTCTCTGGCCCTTTTCCTTTTTGCTGGGTACTGCACCGCTAATGGCGTTCATTTGCTTATTTTGCATCGTTAAGGAGGAAGGGGTTTGTTTCAATAATAAACCCAACGGAAGAGGAGGGGAAGGTGGGGGGTGAGCTGGGGGGGTTGCACGGAGAGCATAAGAGGATAGGGGAGACGTGGGAGTGCACGGAGGTGATGTTGTTGATTGGTGAGGGCGTGTGTGTGTATGCGTTCGTCCGTGTCTTTGTGTGTGTGTGTGTGTTTTAAAAGGCAGAGAAACGAAACGGCACAGGCAGGCGGGTGCAGGGGAGGAGGGAAAAGTTCAAAAGTTGTGATTTGTGATTCGTTCGAGGGGGGCAGGGGGGCCCAGGGACTCATAGGATGGATATAAAATATCACGAGACTAATAGAATATGTACTTGCTGTAATCAGTATTATCTCATAGTATTAGTGCTTCCCGTATTCGGAAGGATAGTGCGAAGCCCTGGGGCATGAGACGTACCTAAGTACCCTTGATAGGAAAAACGGCACGCACGAGTTTAAGAGTCATGTGACGCTAAGACGTCTGGCTCGCGACTGCCAATATGACATGTGGATGAGGCATGTATAGAGTAGTCTCTTGCCCGTATATAGAGTGCGCTTCCCACTGTCGGCCGGCTCTCTCTAGTCTCGTGCCAGCCCCTCGAAGTTCACACCACGCTCCACAACTGGCATGTGACTACCTATAAGTACTCCACAACTAGTCTCATCTCCACAACATACATCATTGATAGTTACCTTTCACGTTACTAAGCCATCACCTGTGTACCTTTTCAAACAAAGACGATCTTATCAATGAAGCCAAGAGGTACCTGGGAGGTAATTACCTTTCCTGACATCGACTTCCCGATCGGGAAAATTCGGCAAATATGTGACTTCCGGATTTGGATTAGGGTGGAGTGGGGGAATTACTAGTCTCGTGCCCGGGGATTACCCGATACAGCTCATTAAAAGTTGAGTCTTGATTCGCCCGTGCATGTGTTTGCTTTGGTTTTACTCGAGTATTTTACTTCACTTTACGTATCTCGGGAAGGCTGGTTTTTGTGTGAAGGGGTGTGGTGGAAACCACTGCATTTACCGGGTTTGTAGGGTTGCCGTTCCGCCGTTGCCAAGGAGGGGGAGGGTTGACAGTTCATCGAGATCACGGCAACATTATAATCATTATCCTGTACAGATCTAGAGCCCAAAGTACTTCTTGAAGATCTAGAGTAGGTTGATCGTTCACCAGAAGAACGGCTAATTTTTACCGTTGGATGGCTTTCGTTAGGTTTGACTCTTTGATGCTTTTTGTGAAGGATGTGAAATTTAATCATCAAGAAGTGATCATCAATACTAAGTGGTAGATTTTTACCAGTGTTTATAGAACTCAAACCATATAAACAACGTTAAGGTTTAATTTCCGGCAGGTACCAGCCGGGACAAACGCACCGATACCCAGATGGCGGGAATGACGGATATATTTGGTATATATGAAATAAATAAGTATGGAAAGCGGTATTCGCCGGCGGAGAGGATCAGGCTAAAATGTCACTTTTTTTGTGTAGAGGTACCTACGACATGCGAAAATTCGAACAAGGCCTCTTGCAAAAAGAAAAGAAAGGTTGTCTTTGCCGATGTTCTTAAATGGGTATATATCTACCCAACTAGAGGCAATTGGTGACCATCTGCGTTGCGATTCGTTCAGGAGAAACATGAGCTGACAATGGGTATGATGGAGTGTTTAGAAGATATCCAGATCCAGAAGGAACGGAAATCCGAGATAAAAGACTCTGATCATGATCATACCATGAACCGTTAATGTCTTTCCCGTCGGCTCATATACATCATCATAATCAATGGCCTGAGAAGTTGACGTTCCTCCACTTTTTTTCTGATCATGATCATGAATGTTAACGTACGAGGAGTTATAGTGGGATTTGATGTCGGTGAGTAACTTTAAGATTCTAACCTAAGATGAACGATGACGCTAACCCGACCGTTATATAACGTTTTTCCTATTACCCCAGACGCCCCCGCAAAATCTCCGCAAATCCGGCTATTAAGGTTTTCCCAAGGCATAGCAATTAGTTATTAGATTAACTACATTTGCAGGCCTTCAAAGTTTGGTGGTAATATGTACGTCTCTATGACCAGACAACCATGCATATATAGCCGCGACATGAAACTGCCTGGAATTGTCTCCATGGCATGGAGGTCACCCTATACATCGAATTTATAGCTATACCCGGCATATATACAAAGGCGCTCACCTAAACATCATCATCGTTCATTGTCCAATTTTATTATAGGAAAGTTATTGCTATATTACACATATAGCTACTCTGCGGCTCCGACGGAGTTCACGGCAAAATATTGATATATGCTGATCTTGTATATATAGCCAGGCCTAGGATATATCGTCATCAAACTTGTGGGCTGTGAACCTTTCTGGCCTGGTTCACACAACTACAATGTTTTTCATCGAGCAGCGGAATACCAATTGATAGGGCCAAGCAATGGATGAAGGCTATATGTCCTGGCCAAACCCTATGATATAAAATCTTTAACTTGAGGGCGTTCTCGAATTCTCGGGCTCAATGTACTGTGATGAATTCTCCTTCCAGGCTAGGGGAACGTCCAAGACACCGCATAATTAATTCAAATAGATATATTCGACTCCTACTTGGTAGTTTCAGCATCAGGGTGCCCCCTAAACATGGTTGAAAAGAATAAATTATAAGTGATCATGCCAGAGCACTGCCCAAAAATCACAGAATTTTTAAGGCCCGTTAATCCACGATGGTTCGAGCTAGGAAGAATGTAGGGAAGAAAGGAAGATATACACGATGATCGGACCACCATGGCTCTCTCTAGGGCTCGGATGAACTGATTGATCGATTCAGGATCACCCTGATGGAAAATATATTGTCATGATATATATCTAAAGCCATATAAATTGGTACTTAAGTAAATGACTTATATACAAGCCAATTCTTTCCTCTCGCCGGCCGAACCCTCCTCCTCCCCCACCCTTCCTTCCCTTCTTTCTCTTTGCCTTTCTCTTACCCATTGCTGGTGGAGCAAAACACAAAAACATATACAGTTTCGAGTGGTAGCAGGTAATGATGGCACCAATAATCCTACCATTACTCTCCTTCCTCCTCCTCCTCCTCCCTACGGAAGTTCTATCCTCTCCAGCACCCTCTCCATTTCACCTCGGATACCCCGCCCTGCGGGTCGGCCACGCCCTCACCGACCGCGAGCTCCGCAACCGCGACCTCGCAGCAGACACCCTCTCGCGCTGCCTCTCGCTCTCCTTCCCCAAGCCCAGCACCGCCGAAAACTCCACCACCGCAACAACACAATTCTACCTCGCGGGGAACTCGACGGAATATGTCCAGACCTCGCAACCATTCAACTTGAATTTGCCGTACCAGCCTGTGGCGATCGTGGCCCCGACGACGGTGAAGGATGTCGCGACGGCGCTGAAATGCGCGAATGCGGCGGGGGTGAAGGTCGCTGCGAGGGGCGGGGGGCATAGTTATGGCGCGATGGGGCTGGGGGGGAAGAATGGGTCGTTGGTGCTGGATATGGTGAAGTTCAATGCGATTGAGTTGGGGGAGGATGGGGTGGTGAGTGTTGGCACGGGTGTGAGGCTGGGGAATTTGGCGAGTGCTTTGGCGGAGAAGGGGAGGGCTTTGCCGCATGGGATTTGTCCTGGGTCAGTACCTGCAAGAGAGACAATATTTATACTGAAGTCTCAATGGATGCATTGTAGAAGAAATTATACTGATGAGAGGGTGTTGTAGTGTTGGTGTTGCGGGACATGCTCTCCACGGTGGATTCGGGTTCGCGTCAAGATTGTGGGGAATGACACTCGATACGATCGTGAGCCTGGACATTGTCCTTGCGAATGGAACAATCACCAGTGCATCCGAGACGAAGAATCCTGAGCTCTTCTGGGTATGTTCATATCTCAATCAAATAGATTTCCGTTCCAAATTCTCTCGAATTTCACACTTTCGAATACTAACTTAATTATCTCCAATAGGCCCTCCGTGGTGCAGGTTCCTCCTTTGCAATCGTCACCACAATCCACCTCCAGACGAAAGCAGTACCAGCTTCTGGCCTCAGCTACACCGTCAACATCCCAAGTAACATCACCTCGGCCATCCCAGACCGCGTCAATGCCTTTCTTGCCGTGCAGAACTTTTCACTTACTGCACCAAAGGAATTGGCTCTCAGAGTGCTGTTTGCACCGGCCGTCGATATCCGTCTTACGGGTGTTTGGTGGGGTGATGCAGCGGAATTCAAGAGCGTGATGGCACCGTTGCTCAAGAGTCTCCCTGGGGCAAAAGTGACGAGCAACAACCAGACCTGGGTGAAAGTTTTGCAGAGTCTTGCCAATGGCGCCAGTCTTCAGCAGCCATTGAGCGGATATGATAAACATGAGACCTTGGTATGTCGGATCCTTCCCCAAGCCTCAACCCCCCCCCAAGAAAAACCACTTTGCCCATTGATGAAGGCTAAAATTCAATGAATTGCTAACCTCTAAACCCCCCTCTAGTACCAAAAATCCCTCTCCACAACCTCCACCCACCCCCTCACCAGCAAACACCTCACTTCCTTCTTCCGCTTCCTCTCCAACGAAGGAAAATCCGCTTCCCTCCCCTGGTACATCTTCTGCGACCTTTTCGGCGGCGGCAACAGCGCCATAACCAGCGTCCCCCTCTCGGCCACATCCTACACGCACCGCTCCGACTCCCTCTTCACCTTCCAATTCTACGCAAACACCCGCACACAGCGTCCTCCCTTCCCAGAGGACGGGCTGATCTTCCTGGACCTGATGGTGCGGAGTATCACTGATGAATTCGACCCAGAGAAAGGGGAGGTGATTAAGGGATATGCGAATTACAATGACCCGAGGCTGGATGCGGAGGAGGCGCAGAGGATGTATTATGGCGAGGAGAGCTGGGATGGGAGTATGGGTGGGGAAAGCGTGGTGGAGAGGTTGAGGAGGATTAAGAGGATGGTGGATCCCGAGAGGGTGATTTGGAATCCGCAGAGTTTTGGCGCGGAGCCACAGGCTCCGGGGGAGGGGCATGATCATTGAGTTTTTTGCTGATGGTGGTTGTGGGTGTGATTGTGAGGGATGATGATTATGGGCTGGAACAAACTAGCTGAAAGGGTGGACACAATATGTGGGAAATGGGTAGTCAAGCGGGCAGGAATCTATTTGGTTATTGCAATTGGTGTAAGATATATATCGAGACGTCGACGTGAACGCAAACGTTTGTAAGCTTAAGATCCAGGGTGTTTTTCCATAGCTTTTTTTTTTTTTTTCTTTTTTTTTTTCAATTTATTCATATTATAAATTTATATATACGAGGGGGGGGTTTTTTTTTTTTTTTTTTTTTATTCGAGTCAGCCAGAAAGATTTACCGATATCGGATCCTATATCGCTCGCCCAGTTCAATAATCATTATTGATTATAAGTTCGAATCAATTGGGGCCCACTGGACGTTTGTGGGATCAGCAAGACTAAGTCCAATTTGGAAGTACTCGCGTGGAAATAGTCGGACTAGGCTTGATCGAGTAGTCGCTCACTGTTCCTTGTTCCTACTTGCTAGTCTCGTGCCCAGCCCCTCGTACCTACTTACTTAAATCTCCCAGCTGGGAGGATACCTTTTAAATGCCAGCCGCTTGCAGTCGAACAACCTTTACTTTACCAAATACACACTATCTGGCTACCCTTGCTCTCGAGTATTCCCCAGCTGCCAGTCTACTGCTCTCGTGCACGCCTGGGGTGAAGAATCGAGTATGGGGATGAATACTCCGTAGTTGCCGCGTAGCTGCCTCCAAGCAGTGGTTCTGAATGGTCTTTTTGAGCACAGGTGCTTCGAGGCAAGGAGGGGCTGACTACACATGCTGCTAGAAGACCTCAGGAAGCTGGTCTCGAGCCTGGAGCTCAAGCTGTCGTGAGGTGAGCTCGAGCCTACCAGGTTTCTGCAACTAGGCGCTCACATGTGGTGGGCATTGTAAAGGCTTGCAGGTAGTTCAAAGTACTGCAGCCAAGCGGCTGTCACTTGAAAGGTTTCCTCCCCAGCTGGTGTGCGCAGACAGGCAGTAGCAGTTCAGGGTAACGCCATGCCATATATGAAATATATGCATCCCTCGTTATAGTTTATATTGAATACTACATTGGTATAATTCAGGGATGTGAATACATGTACATTTACTCGAGAGGACATGTACAAAAGAAATATCAATTGGAATATCTAGTAATCTAGTTTTGGTTGCAAAGAAAGGTCTCGCTCAAGAAGATAAATAAGGTTTTTTCGATTGTATGCCAAGCGCAGGTCCTCCAACGTTAATGTCCGCTGGTACTAGTTCTCTTACCCACCCTCTTACCCTCAACCTCTCACACTTCGGATTTTTACATTAGTACTTGCCGCAATTGCAAGCAAATATGCATATGGCCTTCAAAAGCTTATGTTCACGAGCTCGTATATATCTTTATAATGGCCTTGTATTCTAACATCCCGATATCGATATTTCCATGTGGCTGTTAGGCGTGTTGGGAATAGTAGTGACTGATCAAGATCATGATATATCGTTGCATACAGCGGGGATCGTATGTATACTGTACCAGTATATGCATATATTATCGATGTTGATCCGGGGCGCGGTTGTGAGTGATATTGTCCTTGTCTTTGTCTTTGTTGGGGATTTCAATTTTGCAATCGTCTCGCGGATGGATTCGAAGAGCGGTTTCTAGGTCTTTGAACCACTGTCCATCCTCCCTCATCGTCATGACCAGTCTCCCTCTCCCTCTCCCTCTCCCTCTCCCTCTCATTCTGTAAATTCCGTTGTTCCCCTAAACCCGTTTCTTGATTAGATGTGGCTGCTATAGGAGTTTGGCGTCCACGACGATAGCCTTCAACTTGCGCTAATAGCACACCAAAAGACGTTTCGAGCTCCACCTCAATCGTTCCGCTATCCAGTCTCAGAAGCGATGATTTTGGGATTGTGAATGGCTCCAGGCAGACATAGGATTGCTTGTATAGCATTGATGGTCTGCCTTCAAGAACGGTGGTTTTTAGGAGGAGACCGGTCACTGGGTCGGGTCGTGGGGGGGTGCAGTCTAGAGGGATGTTCCATGGATTTCTTTCTGATGTGAATGGTCTTCTTGTTGATGTGACCTAGTTTTGAAAATATAAAAATTATAAGCATTTAGAGAAATGTATTCTATTCAAGCAGTTGTTGATATCGATGTATATGCGTAGGTCTATTTCTTTAAGACATCGAAGAATTTTGAAAGCGAGGCAAGAGCACTTACGAGAGCAACACGAACGTCATCATTCAGGACCTCTAAAACAACAACAGGATGATCACTTCCCCTCATCCTGACGCCGGGTGTCCCAGGGGGCATCCATAGGATTGCCCCGGGGTAAATTTTTGGGGGTTCAGCAATTAGATCGCGGGGTCCAGTGCCATGTGTATGAGGCATGTCGAGCGTTTCCGTTAGATATGTTTTCTGTTAACTGTGTCTTTATCTTTTTTTTTTCTTAGAGATTGGTGTGTACACGTGTGTATATTAATATTGATTGTACCTATTCCTGCTGATGGATTGCATGCCAAAAATCAAGATTCAAGACTCCCCAGCTGAATTCGGATCGATGTTCAAAGGGGTTGCAGCAGTTGTGGTGTTAATGTTTAGCCCGGATCTCGATCTCAACTTACAATGCTGTAACGGTGGGTTGGAGTATTGTTGTCGTCTTAGCGTTAAATAACTAGGACTCTCGAGGGAGACATTCACTCTATCTTATACTCGCCCTCATCCTCACTCCCATTCAAACTTCCCATATACACACAATTGCATCAACGTTGCCTGCCCATAGCCAGTGAACAAAAAACTCAGCATACGCATTCGCAAGCAGAACTCTCCGATTGATATCGAAACATTCACGTATACCAACTGCGCATCTGTGCATGCACCTTTGTGGGGCGGTCCAAGTAGTATGTTTCTGAAGTTTTGGCACCTATATCTCATGTACCATATTTCTTTGTTTCTTTTATTTTCGGGTTCTCGCATCCGCTGCATGGTCATGATCAATACTCGAGGTCTCACTCTGCATGCATATGCGCAGACTCGTTTCGCCATGGCCATATGAAATGAGCCAGCTCGAAAGGGTCTTGAAAGAAATCAACACAAGAAATTGTGACATACATACTTATTTCTAGGCAACTCCTGTTGCGTTCGAAGTTCACATTCTCGGGGTCAATTATGATCACGCGTTGAAGTGAAACCCTAGTTTCGTACTTAGCCCGGAACGTTAACACTTTCATGAAGAACAATCACCATTGCACGAGAACAACACATACCTAGGTAAGTATGTCACCAGACTGAGATCCTTTGAGAATTCTTCAAACTTGATCACCGCAAACCTTCATTAGAGTTTCCTCAACTCGCTTCATACATGTGCTCGCGTGCGGTTGTGTTGAAACTTCAAGAATCAAAGAAATATGCAGCCCGCTGGCTATAGCGCTCGTTGTAAGGTCTTGGGTGGCCATCGGTATACGTGACTTTGGATACTTTTAGGTATCTGTAGATAGGGAATCCGCCTTGCGTATTTGTCTGGAAGTATACGCCAGCCCCTCGAACTCCGTGTAGTCTCGTGTCTTCAATCGAGTTTCGAAATACGCCGAATTCGAATGAAGTGAGAATTACCGCCCTTCCTCTGAACTCAAGCTCCCTATACACACGATAATTAGGACATGGTATTTTGATCCATATGGACTACGGGTTGTCGTCCGATATTACGATAAAAGGAAGGAAGCATGTAGGGAACAAGCGAGCGAGGACTACCCTTGAGCCTACCTAGCGAGGACTAGCCTCAACGCCTCTTCCGAGATAGGAAGTAGCAAGGTGGCGGTTCAGGAAACTGACAAGACACCTGCATGAAAGTAGGACTGCCTTTTACTTATCATGTACGAGCGCGGAGAACGAATTCTTACATACTTGGTAATAGGTGCTGATTAGTGGTAGGTACGTGCAGATCAAGTGCTGAATAAAAATCATATCTTTATTGAATATATTGACAATATCACAAATTAGAAGATCCTCGAATTTGGAGCGTGGGGCGCCTTCCGATCCTGAATTCTCCAAGGCCTATAAACACATAAAGAAGCGTTTCCTCGAAAGTGGCTATTGCCTCTCCTAGAATGCTACCAAGGCCCAAACTTCCATAACAACACCGCCAAACCCCAGAACGCCCAACTCCCCCCCAATATGGCCCCGAAATATACCAACAGTGCCAAAACACACGAAATCCTAAACAACTTCCCAAAGAAACTGGTTTCCCCTTCTGCATGCGCATCGTCGTCCACTTTGATGTTCAAGCCGGACACTTTATTCGCGCGTGCTACATCTCGGTAGTATTGTGCGCCGTATTCCTCGCCGTAGGAATACATATCGTCTTGCTGCTGTCGATGTTGTTGTCGTTGTTGTTGCTGTTGATTGATTATCCGCAATTCTTGCAAACGCTGTCGTGCAATTAAATCCCTACTCGCGGCTTCCCTCCTCGACTTCAAATATATACTCCTCCAAGAACAATTTTCATCCTCACCATCACTCTGTTCTTGCGCTGCCCACAAACCCGTTCTTGGACCCGAAGCACGTGCACGATCATGCCCCCCGGTACTAATCTCCCTCAGCAATACCTTGAAGGACCTCTCCTCTACCCGAATCTTTCCATCTTTTAGTTTTAATAGCGATAGTTTCGGGATTGTGAACGGCTCAAGACCGGCATAGGATTGCTTGTATAGCATTGATGGGCGGCCTTCAAGAACGGTTGTTTTTAGAAGGAGGCCGGTGTCCGGGTGGGGCTGTGGGGGGGTACAGTCTAGAGGGATGTATGATGCTCTGTGTTGGGCGAGAGGAGAGGTCGAGGGGAGAGATGTGGAGATGGATGTATCATTGAAAGATGTGACCTATGTAGTAAGACTGATTAGATATATAATATTTAACGGTAAGTGGGATTGAACGTTATGTATATGTAAAAACTGATTCTTGAATTTGCTGTCTGCAATTATGAGAAAAACAAAAGATATTGATCTCTATTTCGTTTTGGAGAGGGAGGTGAACAGGTACGTGTTATATATACTGGTACTTACGATAACAATCACCACCTTCCCCCCATGACTACAGTCTTGATATCCATCATCCACATGCCTTATAACAATCACAGGATGATTGCATTTCTCGTCCTCGATACCGGGCGTTCCATGAGGCATCCAGAGGATCGCACCAGGGTAGATGTCGAGTTGGCTGAGTGTTCGCGCGCCGCCTTTGTTCATGGGTAGACTTCTGATGCGGCCGTAATTGGTATTGAGCTCTATTTCTTGGTCTTCGAGGGCGTATCTTTCATGGTAAGGCCTACTGTCGAATACAAAGTCTGACATGTGGCTTTTTTTATTCTAATTGCTCCTATTGAATTGATATTTTTGATTAGCATGTGTGTTTTTATTGAATAATTTCGAATTCTTGTAATCGGAACCCATACTTTATATTGTATTTCTTTTCCCAAGATCTGGGTTTCAATTCCGCGAACCCCGGGACATCATATGGGGGAAATTCAAAGTGGGGTATTGTTACCTTAGGGATCTGTACCCACAAATTTTGACTCGTGTTACACCACCACGTCGTCGTCGTCGTCGTATGTTCTTGATCACCCTCCCCGCCTGTTTTTCCGTAACCCCTATAGGCCTTCGAGATCCTTGCCCAGCCGTAATAAATTTCCTCAAATCTTGAGCCTTTCGACTTCAAGGCTTCCTTCGTTCCTTTCTAAAGCTTCCTCCACCACCGACCGTATCCACCAATTCTGAAATCTTTTGAATTCGAATAGCAGAAACAGCCGAGTTATCGCTCTCTTCCAATGTCGATATCGATATCGTCGACGTCGTCGATATAGCTTAGGTACTCTAGATGTGGATCACAAATTTCCTAATCCCACCCCTCTCTCTTTTTTCACCTTCTCTTTTCTTGCTGCCGTTGGGTGGATGGATTCGACTCGATTTGGATTCTCAATCGTATTGATATGGTAACCGAGAATAGCTATCGCTCAAGCCAGAATTCGAGAACCGATCGATCAGGTGGCCACTCTCCCTCCGAGTGCGGATTCCAATTACGCGCCGAGATGGAAAACACAAGTCAGAGAGTTTGTGTGCGAAACAGGGGCAGGGAGAGACATCTGCACCATCTTATACTCTCCTCTCCTCACCAGCCGAGTGCACCCACACACACCACCAACAATAACGAACTCAACCACTCAACGTTGCCTGGGCAGCGAACAAAAACCCAGCATTGAGCAGAACTCTAAAATTGAATGAGTATCGACTAGGTATTGAACCACACACAGCCCACAGTCCAGCTGCACTGCGGGCCACCTGCTTCCCCGCATCAGTTGTGTGCACCATTTGTGGCGCAGATAAATACACATATGTTTCTGAATTATTCCGCATATCCTGCGGATTTTTGCTTTTCAGTGCATGCGATTTGCATGTAACCTGTATATGTGCGAGGCATACACACAGGAATGTACCTTATGAATAGAAAGTGCTTGAGCTGTTTAAGTGAAAAAAAATTCGAAAATGTGACAGGTACATAGGTACATACCTCTTTATATATACTCCAACCAACGTACGTGTTTGATTTGATACTCTCGAGGTTACCTACTTCACACGGCCATGGTGATAATGGTGCATGTAACGTGTCTGAATTAATTAAGAAATTAAAAAAATCTCGGAATTCTTTCAAATTATTCGACCGGCGAGTCCTTGTAGTTAGAACAAACAACAAACAATCAGAACCAATTTTGAAGCCGCGCACATGAGACGGGTGCCTCAGTAGACGCGCGCATGCACACTACACTGCCGCGCGCAGCCGCGGCAACCTAGGATACTGGTCAATGATGGAAGTATTGTGGCACACACGATGGGGCACTGCCGTTCCAGATCAATTGAGAATACAAGTGAGAACAGTGCCTCACATCACAGGTTTGAATTTCAAACTAAAGGAATGGTACCGGTACCTATCCCAGCATATGTTAGTATAATTTTACCAAGCAACAAGTTAATGCAAAATTATCTGAACGTTTTACCGAATACAGTGTATCAACCTCCTGTAACAACCTGCGGTCCCAAACTCACAACGGAAATTACGATGCAAATGTATCCTAGACCTTGATCCTAAAACCCCACTAACCTGTATACTTTCAACCAAACAAAATCCCCTTCTTCATCTCATATCCATCATTCCCAATAATACCCATTACTCTTAAACGGCCCACTCGGCACCAACAACTCCAACACCTCTGCCACCATCTCCTGCGTAATCCTCTCCCACCGAAACCCCGGCAGCCTTCCAAAATCCGCCCAAACAGAATCAAACAACTCCGACGCCACCATCCTCGCCGAGATCTTCCTATCCCTAAAATCCATCAACAGCGTCAAAACTTTGGCATTGGCATAGACTGTATTATTCGAGCTCCGCTTGTACTCCGGGAAATTCTGCAGTAGGACTTCAAAGACCCCGGCTTGCTTACGCTTGATTGCGGGGATGAGGAGGGAGGAGAGGAGTTTGCGCATTTCGTAGCCGCTGAGGGTAGAGTTGCGGGTTGGGATGACGTGCGGGAGAAGACATTGCACAATTTCTCGGTTTCCTTCCTCGATGGCGAGGAGGATTGCGCCATGGAGTTCGGATGCGGAGTATGCTAGATGCTTCGGCTGCTGGTCGTCATTCATATAATGAGTAGATGTTGATTCATCGACTCGACTATTTGTTGCAGAGTCCTTGGAGGCCTCTGTGATGTTGGGCCGCAGTAAAAGTAATGCGATGTTGACATTTTTAGGTTTAAACAAAGATGCCACCAGTTGTAGCGGATTGAGGCCGAGATCATCAAGTGCATGGCGGTCAGCTCCATGTTTAAGTAAAATGTTCACGGCATCTTCGTTCCCTCAAGCAACTGCATTGTGCAGCGCAGACCGACCTAGGATGTCTGTAGAGTCGATTGAAACCTTGATAAGTCTACTACTAAGAAGGTACCAGACTATTGCTTCCCAGCCCATGCATGCGGCCCAATTGAGTGGAGTTCGACCAAAACTATCCTTCACTTCATTTTTGACTGACTCGCTCTCACATAGGTATGCCACGACCCAATCATGCCCTAAAATGACTGACATATGTAACAAAGTCCATTTGCAGGGGTCCTTCTGTTGAAGTTTATCTTGGATAGCCACATCTTGATTCAATGCCGGTGGTGTAGTTGCTTCTCGATCTGGTGTAGCTGTGGCCAGTGGTTCTCGTTCCAGGATTGGATTATTGGGGGACCTTTTGCTTGCACTACATCCAACTATTTCGACTTGTGTATTCTCTACCAGGGAGCCTTTGTCGTTCATCTCATTTTCTGGCAATTCACCCACTGCTCTTTCCTTCAGATCCTGTCCGTGAAGCAGTAACATGATGATCATGTCGTTCCCTTCCAGAGTAGCCATCAAAAGCTCAAAGTAGTCTGTGAACCCAGGTTTATCCTTTAGAGAATTCTCCAAAGACTGCATTTTGAGGTTGAATTCCTTTACATCAAATGGATAGATTGATGTATCGAATTTCTTTTTTTTTATCTTTTTGAAATTCTCCATGTTCAAAAAGCACTGGCAACAATGCCGTCACTTTCTGGGCATCATCGGTTAGATTTAGTTTGCGAGAGCTGAGAATTTCCGAAACCTCATTCAAATCCTCCTGAATACGTTCCATTAGTGTTTTCATTCCAGCTTTCCTCCCGAATACGTCAAAGTCGGAATTTCGAGCTCCTGGTGGATATAAGTTGAGGTATCGACGCTCGAGGTTCAAAGCATTCTCCTCTTTTCCTACTCGAATGAGGAGTACTTGTAGCTTTCGTACTACTGGGCGAACGACAATTGAGTGTGCTTCGTTCGTGTAAAGGAAGTCGACCAATTGTACTATGAACCAGGCTATCATAGTGAATTTCTTCGCCTCAGCATCACTGCAACGGGCTGTCTCATCCTCTTCTGCCATATCATGAAGTGCTGTTAGCAATAATTTATTTAAAAGCATTCTTAAAGCTACTTTGGGGCCTTCTCTTTTTGCAACTGTAGTTGGTAGACGCCCACCGAGATGCTTTTGAAAAGTTAATAGCGTAATCACTTCCTCTCCTTCCTTTTTCAAAGCCACCAGCCGTCCAAGGCTATGGTCAATTGGCGGCATGTTCAGGAGCACATCCATGTAACAAGGTAAGAGGTTGACGTGATTGAGGCTGCTAATTATGGAGATGTGCAGCTCATCTTCAGACATAAATATTGCAGCCATTTTTCCTACATTAGAAACCAAAAGCTCCTGTAATACACTGTTTCTCAGTGTGATTGTTCGAAGTTCTTCCTGATTTGGACCTAGACCATCCTGTGCATGCTTCCCGTTTAATGTTTTCTCTCCAATGCGGGTCACAAGTGTTCCAAATGCAGCCATTATGAATGACACAAATATATGTTGAAAATACAGCTTGTCAAGAGATTTTTCCGTCTGGATCATTCTCATTTTGTGATCCGACAAGGCGCCACTCTGGCCGTCATACCCGCAGTAACCAATGAGTGCTGTTGGCTATTCCTCCTTAAGAATATCTCGAAACTTCCCAGCATCACACTTATAGACAATGTGTTTCCAGTTTTTCAACCAAGGTTCGATGGTTTCTTTCTCTTGCGCTTCTCCCAATAACACACAACCTTTCCAAGATTCCAAACGAGAGTTTACACCTGCGTAACTCCAATTACGCTTTCCATGGCGCCGCGAGTCCAAAAGCCAAAGCCATAAAATTGCGTCAAGTTCATCTGAGTCAACTTCCCATCTTGATGACTGGCCCTTGAGGGACCTTCGGTCACTAAGTCGCCGGATGGAGATGTTTATCGTGCTAAGGTTTTGGCCTCCAATCTCGGCGCCATCACTCTCGTAATCTGTCTTGACATGAAGCGGTAGGCTCATTGAGAATATTTCTGGATTGAGTGCAACAGATGAAAGTTCGATATCAACATTGGTAAATATAAATGCCAATAATTCAGTCATTGCACTTGAAAGTGCTTGTGCCGCTCCGCTAACATGGTTCGAACGAGGGTCTCTATATAGAAAGGGCACAGAAAGCTGGCCTAATCTCTGTCGTGCTCGGACAATGCGGTCTCCCAAGCTTCTTTCCATGTATAAATGAGAGAATTGCCATATGGCATGAGATCTTGTCGTAATTGTTAATCGTGTCGTCGCGCGAAGAAATCGTATCCGCTCAGCAGCCTTGGTGGCCGGCAGAGGATATTGTATTGTCGGCCCCTACAAAATGATACCCTAGGGATTTTTCTCCCGCGGAAAGTCTGACACCACATAGGATTTTATTTTTGGTGGTTACTTGGGATAAAATTTCCCACGTGTGGTGCCGGTAACTATCCAGGGAACCAACCACAACATGGGCCCCTATACGCTTAGGATTTTTCATTCCTTAGGACACCTGCAATAAATTTTTCTTGGGTTACATAGGGAAAAAACCGAGGTTACCTAGGACTTTTGACTTGTAAAATTGAAAAAGCTGTGATTTGACCGTAGGCTGGAAGGAGGGGGGGGGGGGTTAAGGGAATATGAGGGTAATCGCCAAGGGGGGGGGGGGAGGGAGGGGAGTGAGCAGTGCAAGGGAGGTGGAGAGAGAAAGAGGTGCTCGCTGCATAGCGCGGAACCCCCAACTCACTCGTGCACCTTTCCTGCACCACCTTCCGCACCTCTGATCCCCCCCGCTCCCCTGTTTGGCGATTACCCTTACGCTCCCTTAACCGCCCACCGCCCACCGCCCACCCCCCACTCCCTCACTCTCCGTGCCCTATTGTAGCATCCCCTCCCCCCCCACTGCATAGGACCACACTAACACCTCGCGGCAACTATATAAACTACTTGATGCAAATAAAGAATGAAAAAGCAAGAAAAGAAATACATGGGGCTACATATATCATAGCGCAATCCATCCTTATGCATAAACATTGAAATACGAGCATGCATTTACAAGACAACCATCATTGTTTCTCCTTCCTCTTACCCTTAGCCATACTATTTGGATCCACTACATTAGGATCCGTCCCTTCTACTTCTTCCATCGACAGCACAACCTTGGACAATATGGTTGCGCTGGAGCTAGTCAAGCTATCAATATGCCTCCCCAACGGTGTAATCTTCATCATGTCATTGTAGATGGCTGCCACTTTTCCAAGTGCATCAATCTTGCTATTGCGTGGAGATTGCTGCTGGGAGGAAAGTGGGATGAGTGCATTGTTGCTCTGCGTACGTAAGAGCTGTGAGGGCTTCCACTCGGGGTCATCGCGGGGCAATGGGTCGATCACCAAGGAGCTCTTTGGTGGACGTCCTACTGGTCGCTTTACAACTAGTGGTTTGGTAGTAGCAGCCGAAGCATTACTAGTAGTTGTGGTAGTTTGTCCCACTTGTCTTTGCAATTGGTTGATAGGTTTCTTCCCGATAGGTGCTACTGAGGTAGGTGCTGCTGTGGTTTGAACTACTCTTTGCTGCAGATGGGGAATCAATGAGGACGCTGGTGGTGCTGCCTTCCGTGTAGTTTCTGCTGTCAGAATTGGTGCAATAGTTGAAATGGGTGTAACCTGCCTTGCTCTCCTTGGAATTGCTCGTGGTACTCTTCGTGGAACCGGTGACACAATCTGCGGTTCTGGATTGATGGGTGTCCAATGTCCTGATTCACCCCCTGTACTGCGTGGGGCATTGACTGTAGAAGGGCCGACTGTATCACGGACAGGTGGAAGGTTTGTTGCAGAAGGCTTGCCCTGGATTTGCTTCTTTCCGTGTGGTACCTGTTTTGATGATGAAGCCTTGGACAGTTGTCCAGTCAATGAGTGGGAAAGAGCCGAGGCAGTGGTACTTGCGCCAGTTGAGTGGCCTCCAACTGGAAGCTTCAGCGTCTTTCCTAATACTTTACCACTGGAACTGGGGTGTGTAGAGTGTTTGTCGGATATGGTGGACACTGACGTACCGGAGGACTGGGTTGCACTAGGCTTTTTCTTCTGTGAGATTGCCACACCAGATGCAGACATGAGAGGGAGTTGGCCAGACGTCTTATTACCAGGGTTGCTATTGTGCGCATGTTTGGCAACCTTCCTGGGGCGAGGAGTGACTGATGGGATAGTAGGTGCTGCGGATCCAAATGGCTGTCTACTGGGTACAGGAGCATGGTCCAGATGGAATGTTAGTTCGGCAACATCCTCTGCAAATGGCACCTTTCGCTTCTTGAGAATTCCCTTTACAGGCATACTACTACCACTCGGTGTACCCTTCAGCAGCGACGCAGTAGGTGCAATAGAACTGGTGGAGGTAGGTAGTGGCGTACTCTTGGATGCAGAAGCAGTAGCAATAGGCATTTTCGATGCTGGCGGAGGAGGGCGGTGGGTTGGTTTGGCTGGTACCTTGAACACGGGTGGAGCTGCTGTAGTACTAGCACTTGGTACAGCAGGTTGAGCGGTATTGATCTCCTTTGGCTGGCCATAAATTGAAGAAATGTCCACGCTACTAGCAGGTGCGATTGGTAAATTGAGCTGTCTTTTGGTACTTGACATTGGCGTCTTGAAAACCCTCTGTGGTTGACTGTGTCCAATAGTGGTATACTCGGTCGAGCTTTCTGGGATAGAACCAGGCACAGAGTTGGGTTGATACTCCCTTTTGTTTTGTTCATCAGGAAGAAAATAGTGCCGTTATAAGGCCTGGTGGTCCGTTATAAGGCACGGCTCCGTTATTGCCGTTATGCCGTTATAAGGTCGATCATTACCGTTATGCCGTTATAAGACAAACAATGTAATGGTCTTCGTTCGGACGCTTTCAAGGCAGAATCCGACGTTATAAGAATCTTGAATTCTTGTCCTCCGCTGTAAGTCGATTTCCCCGAACATGATCCTTATAATTTTCAACACAATATTTATTCCCGGTTCCAATTGGTTATTTGTAATTTATGTGTTCCCCATGGTTAAGCGTCCGAAAACGGACTGAAACCGGCCATTTAACCATTTCAATTATATCATCGGACATCATTTTATTATTTCAATTACATCATCGGACATCATTTTATTTTTTTTCTATATACACACACGCTATATACAGATTAAACTAAAATACATCGTCATAAATGTCATGCCAGGTTTCAAAATCAATACGGTTGTTGACCAACCAGCGCTCTCCA
This sequence comes from Peziza echinospora, assembly GCA_024516245.1. NCBI lineage: Eukaryota > Fungi > Ascomycota > Pezizomycetes > Pezizales > Pezizaceae > Peziza > Peziza echinospora. The sequence continues at coordinate 1,252,526 of JAJLQT010000012.1, read as the reverse complement.
GGCTCTAATGGAATTAGATGTGCAATCCCTACGATTTCACTAATGCGAATTAAAACCGACATGTCCTTCGTCGGGAATCCGACTCTTATCATTCCTTCAGGTCCTGATGGCCTTGAGCCGCCGTATGCCTCGAGCAAACTAACATGCGCAAACAAATGGATTCCATGGTGTAATGTACGCAATTTAAAAAGCGCATTAAGCTTTCCCGGAAGTCGGCCATTAAGCGTCCCTCGTAGGGAATCCGACGCTTGCCGTCTCCTAACCCACACCCAGTCGGCGCGTTGTGTACCTTTGCGAAATAAAAAGGGGCCTGTACTGCGCGCAACATGTGAGTTAATTTCCCCGCCTTGAAAATTGGAAACAGGAATGACAAGACTCGAGAAACACTCCAATGTGGAATCATTTATAATTCTTGCGGTCTGGTCACCGTGTGATGCAAACCGTCGGGAAAGAAGATCAAAAAGGTCGGGTATCCGATGGCTGTCTGCAAGCTGTGTAACAGTCGATATCTTTGACATATCCACACGCCCTTGAAGTTTCACGTAGGTTTTGGTGTCCTTGGACTTTTCGATAGCGACGGTCGGTTTTCCGACCAAATTGATGATATCTGAAGGCACTTCGCAGTCTGCATTCGACAGGTATTCTCTGAGATTCTGAGCGTGCATGTGCATGTTATGGTCGCGGCTGTATTTGACAATTATCTGTGGGGTAGCGTTGATGTGATTCGTTCGACGGTATGCGTCCTTCAATGGCTTGTGAGAGGCTTCGCATACCTCTGTTGAATACTGAGGCAGTGAACCGAATTGCGAGATCTGCTCAGCGTAATGTGACAAAATATGGATTTTAGGAATATTATAATGGGCCTTTTCCTCTAGCATTTCTTCCATCAATTCCGCTCTTTTCTTTTGATCAATTTCCTTTTGCTTCCTCTTCACAACTGCAGACATTTTGTGTCGGTTTGCCGACAGTCTTTCCGCTTGTTCCGACGCCAACAGTCGGATTGCATCTTTGGCACCTTTTCGCGCAACCTTTCCAGCTCGGTATTGCAGAAATACATCCTTATATCGATGGAAATTGCTTAAAGAATTGTCCATATAACGAATAGTATCCTCGGTGTGTTGTCGGTATTGAGCGTAAAGGCTGAAGTCGGCCATGTGGTGAACACAAGAGATTGCACGATCGAAGTCCCTAAGTTGATCCTTGGTCGGACGGTTTTGGGTTGTTTTCCGACGCAGAGCTGCCGTGAATGCTCCAAGTATTACTCGCCCGAAATTTCTCATCTCCTTGCCCTGCCATTGTGTTACCGCTGAGTATGCCTTTGTTGGAGGGGTGAAGCCAGGGTACGGGGGAAGCTGTTTCCAAATTTCGTTAAAGTCGGATAACCGACCATTATCGTCCAAAAATTCAACGACCCAGTCCATTAGATGCTTAAACGTCCCAAGGTATATATTGTGCAATAGGTCCCCACGTACCAGGTCCCGTGGTTGTATATCCATGTGCCACAACGCATTATTGATTTTTTTAACTCCATCATTGGTCAACGTCGAATGGTCTTTAGTCTGCAATGCCTCTGCATACAATCGATGGTCTCGAAGGGGAAACTTATCGTCGGAAATGGTACCCAATTCGTTGGGTTTAGCAGTACAGCTAGGGCATCGGTTGACGTTGATTGTGTGGAGGTTTGCGTTTTCCATATGATCGGCGAGCCATGTTGAAATCACCGGAAAGCAATGTCTATAATTTCCGTCATTACAAAGCATCTCGTATCCGTTGTGACTTCTTTCGTCGGAAATCGGACTCATGAGGTCGCTGATCACCTCATGCAAAATCTGAAGAGACTCGAGTTCCTGATCCTCCATATTGAATCCGCGTATCTTGGTCATGCGCTTGGGGGCTATGGTGTGATGACCAGGTCCCGGTGGACAGGAACCAGGAGCGGGTATTGTAGCCGTAGAGATGGTGGGTACGGTTGGTAGGTTGAATGGAGGCGGGGTACGAGGAGTTGAGGGCGCGGACAACGTATTCGTTGGTTTGGTCTAGGAGGTGGCGGGCGTCGGTGATGGGTTCTGAGCCTGGGAGGATAAAGGTGCGGCGGGTAGGGAGAGTAAATCCTGGAGCAAGGCGAGGGGTCGAGGCACGGGGCATGGGACGTGGTCAAGGCGGGGTCAAGAGGGGCTGTCTAGGCCACGGAGGAGGAGAGTATAAAATATATTCGAATAACAACTTGTTAAGGTACAGCTGAGGGAAAGAGACAAGTTGTTGCGTGAAGAGGAAAGGAAAAGAAGACAAGACGAGAGGGAGAAAGGACTCCTTATATAGAGATCCTTCTCGAGCTATGGAACTAGAAAGACATGAATAGAATTGCAGCGCCGCGGCTGCGCAGTGGCTGCGCGGCGGCTGCGCAAGGTACATGAGTCAAAGGGAATTACAAATCAACTGCGCAATAGAAACAACTAGAACTTAATGGAAACTGACGGAAACATATGGAAACCTATTGCGCAGTGAAGGTTCGTGATGCTAGAACCTTCTGGTGGTTTCTTCTGGATTCCGAACTAGGAAGTCGAGCAGTGACAGGGATGCGGGCTGTCGTGTTGCAACGGTTACCAGGAACGGACTAGGACGTGGACTAGGTACATGGCGAGGTGGAGTATTGCTAGTAGTAAGCTGAACTCGGCTGGGGTCAGGATCAGGTGAACATGGATCCACTGTGGCTGATAGCGAGGCTGGTGCCGGCGGTGGCTAGGTGCGGGGTAGTCTTGGGTAAGGCTGGAAACTCGGTTCATGACAGTAGCCCCCCTTCTAGAGGAGAGCTCCAGCGATCTTTCTTGGATTGGTTCAAGGTCGTCGTCGATAATGATCGGGTCGTACCAAGATCCACTCATGGTGCGGGAAGGTTTTCGGGTCTGGGTTTTCGTGGGTAAGCTGTGTGGAAGCGCCTAACAATTGCTGGGGCGTTTTCGAGGTCGCTTGCTGGTTGCCAGGTAGGATGATCGTATCCAACCCAACGGACAAGATACTTGAGTTGACGTCGGACAAGTTTGGAGTCAAGAATATCTTCGACTTCCCACTCTAGGTCTTCGTTAACAATAACAGGAGGAGGAGGAGGTTGAACTTGGCCGGCGAGGGGGTCTGTTGCAACAGGTTCCAGGAGGGAGACGTGGAAGACTGGGTGAACTTTCATAGATGCAGGAAGCTCGAGCTTATATGCGTGGCTGGAGATTTTCTGGAGGATTCGAAATTTTCCCAGGCGCTTAAAGTCCAATTTGGTTGATGGGCGAGTGGTGTGGATGTGTCGTCTGAGTAACCACACCTCATCGCCAACTTGGTATGCTGGTGGGGGAAGGCGATGTCGATCGGCTTGTTCTGCATGAATCGCCTGGGACCAGGATATTTCAGCCTGCAGATGCTTGTCCAACAGGCTGAGTTTGGCAGCATAATTCTTGAGTGCTTCCGGGGTTGGCAATGGAACTGCAGGATTGGCAAGGATTTTGTATCGGGGTTGTTGTCCGTAGACGGCAAAGAAGGGCGTAATTCCGGTGGTTGCCGAAAGGGTGTTGTTGTATGCAAACTCGGCCATAGTCAAGAGTTCTGACCAGTTGTCCTGCTGGTAGTTGCAGTAGGCACGAAGGTATTGTTCAAGGATTGCATTAACTCTTTCGGTTTGGCCGTCGGTCTGGGGATGGAAGCTGGTGGAAAGCTTCTGTTGAATTCCAAGGAGCTTGCAGAGGAACCTGGAGAACTCAGATGTAAACTGGGTACCGCGGTCGGTAACAATAGAATCAGGGAGGCCGTGAAGGCGGAAGATGTTGTCCATGAAGAGTCTGGCAAGGGTCTCAGAGTTGCACTCGGTTGTAGTTGGAATATAATGAGCCATCTTGGAAAGTCGGTCAACTACTACCAGTACAGCATCGAAGCCGTTAGACAAAGGTAAGCCAGTGATGAAATCCATTGAAACTGAACTCCATCTGCAGACTGGGATTTCCAAGGGTTTCAGGAGTCCATAGGGGGCATGTCGTGCGGGCTTGATCCTCATGCAAGTATCGCAGTTTTGAATGTAACGTGCAATGGTCTTGCGCATCTTGGGCCACCAGTAGTTCCGGGAGACAAGTTCATATGTAGCAGCTCGACCTGGGTGGCCAGCGGCGGGGTGTTCATGGCAAGAGCTAAGAACTTTGGCTTGAAGTTCTTCGTTATCAGGGATGTACAAGAGTTTGTTGACATAGAGGAGGCCATCATTGTAAGTACATTCTCCGAGGGGGACTGTTGGGTGCTTGGTTTCAAAGTTTTCAAGGGCAAGAAGGATTGATTTTCCCAAGGCGTCGGTTCCAAGGAGGTTGCGGATCTCGTTGTTGAATCCAATTGAGGCTGCTGAGAGGGAGTAATCAGAAAATTTGGAGGACGGGATTAGAGCACGTACAGGTCGTGCGCGTTCATCCCCCTCTTCAGGGAGGTCTCCAGACCTTCGTGTCAATGCATCGGCTTTTCCGTTCTTTTCACCAGGTCTGAATACAATAGTAAAGTCATATTGCGCTAATTCCCCAGCCCACCGTGCTTGCCGCCGATTCAGGAGTGTTTTGGTCTTAAAGGATTCGAGGTTGTGGTGATCCGTAAGGATGGTAAATGGCTTGGGGAGTGCGTGAAGGTACATGTGCCATTTTTCCAAACAAACCACAATTGCAAGGAGTTCCTTATCACCGATTCCGTAGTTGCATTCGGCTGGTGACATTTTCTTGGACAGGAAGGCAACAGGGTGGAGGACAGATTTGCCGTTCTCAGGAACCTTTTGAGAGAGGATGCCGGAGACCACATAGTCGGAGGCGTCAGTCTCGAGGATTGTTTCAAGGTTTGGGTCAAAGTGCCGGAGGATTGGAGCAGAGGTGAAGGCGGTTTTCAAGCGAGAGAATACTGCATCGCATTCTGAAGACCACGCAAAGGGGGTATCCTTTTGCAATAGTCGGAAGAAGGGTTGACAGATCCGTGAATAACCTTCAATGAAGCGGCGATAGAAGTTGGCGAAACCAAGGAAGCATTGGATGTCTTTGACTGATTTTGGCGTTTTCCATTCCACTACCGCTTTAACCTTTTCTGGGTCCATTTCGATACCTTCTGAGGAGATAACAAAACCGAGGAAGGTGGTCTTTGTAACACTAAATTCGCATTTTTCTGGTTTGACGTAGAGACCAGCTTCCGAGAGCTTTGCAAGAACTTTCCTGACTTGGTCTTTGTGTTCGGCTCGGGTTTTGGAGTATATCAATATGTCATCAAGGTAGACAACACAAAAGACATCAAGGAATTCCCGGAGGGTGTCGTTCACAAATCTTTGACAGGTGGCAGGGGCATTGGTAAGTCCAAAAGGCATGACAAGAAACTCGAAGAGGCCATATCGGGTGCGGAATGCAGTTTTCCACTCATCGCCTTCCTTGATTCTGATGAGGTTGAAGGCAGCTCGGAGATCAAGGCGAGTAAAGTACTTTGAGCCTCGAATCTGGTTCAATGTTTCCTCAATCCTTGGTAGTGGGTAGCGGTCTTTGTGGGTGATGTCGTTAAGAGCACGATAATCCACACAAAGTCTTAGGGAACCATCTTTTTTCTTGACAAAGAGGATAGGTGAGGCACTGGAAGAGGAGCTTGGTCGAATAAATGCTTTGGTGAGATTTTCGTCAAGCCATTCTCGCACTTCCTTGAGTTCTGCATCGGACATAGAGTACATGCGTCCGAGGGGGGGTTTTGCACCAGGGAGAAGCGGTATTTCGTGATCCACATAGCGATGTGGAGGTAGGACCGAGGCTTCCTTCTTAGAGAACAAGGGAAGGAAATCATGGTATTCGGTGGGGACCAACTTTTCGGCTGGTTCAGTACTTGGGGTTTCCTCTGGAAGTGAGGCGAGAACACAGATCATGGAACCAGGTTGTTTGGTAGCGATTCTCATGGCGGCACGGGAAATCACAGCAATCTTATGGTTAGTTGGTGATGGCGGATTGCTGGTAATAGTGGTTTGTCGAACTGGGAGACAGTGGGCTTGACAATATCCTGAAGCGAAGGTCAAGGTGTTCTTTTCCCAATCGATTATTGGGTTATGGCGTCGAAGCCATGTTTTTCCAAGGATAAGGTTCCATCCGGCCAGTTTTGTCACTTGGAAGGTTAATACTTCTTCGTGCTGGTCGACGGTGAGTTTCAAGGTACAAGAGTGGGTTATCTGTCCGGCAACTGAGCGCCTTCCGTCAACGACGACAAGGTCCTCTGGTTTCGGTTTCAGATCAAGGTTTAGGTTCAAGGACAAGGCAAAGTCAAGGTCGATAAACTGGGAGGTAGCTCCACAGTCGATCATGCAGGTTCCAGACAAAGAGTTATTGATTGAAGCATTGAGAGTCATGGGTGACTCGGAGCCGAGATCACCAGAAAGAGAAACACAAGATAGACGCAAAGCAGCAGAAACTCGATACCTTCGCAACCTACTCTTGCGAGCAGATCGCGACTCAACAGGAATAACAAAGCCTGAACCAGGCAAATCAACAGATGGTAAAACAGAAAAAGAATTGACAGAAAACATAGGGGAACAAGAGGCGCACAAAGGCGAAAAACAAACACAAGAGGGTTCAAGAGAGAAGACACCAGGTTGCATCCTGGCACTCCTTGAAGGGTCTTCATTCTTCAAAGAGGCAGTTAGTTTTTTGCCTGATCGGCAGTCTCGGTGGTGCTATAGAGCACAGTTGCTGGTGGTCTGGCTGGGGCAGAGGCGTCGGAGGTAGCGTTAACCTTCTGGCTCTTATTGGGGCAGACACTTGCAAAGTGTCCCTTTGCGCCGCAATAGAGGCAGAGTCCATTGGCACGGCGGTAGTCCTTGTCGGCTTGGGTAAGAGGACCTCGTTTCCTTTTGACTTCGACTGCAGAGAGGTCCATTGGTCCAGCGTGTGAACCAGTAGCGGTAGAGTTACTGGTAGAGGCTGATGTTCGGGGAGTAGTGTTGTTGTGGTGTTGGGAAGACGTGTGGTGTTGGCTTTGCACACGTCTAATGTTGTTGTCAAGCTGAATGCACATTTGTGCAACAGCTGCGAGAGTCTCGGGAACATTGAGTTGGTAGGACAGCGCTGTTGCGGTATCCTTGTTGAGGCCAGAACGGAAGCGAGCAATTTGTTCCTTCTGGTTCATGGAAAGCTTGGTGGCGATGGTGACAAACTCAGCATGGTAGGTGGAACAATCCCTTTTACCCTGCCGGAGCTTGTCAAGTTTCTCCCTAGCTGTAGCTTCAGCATCAGGGTCGTCAAAGGCTGCTTGGAGGGCATGAATGAATCCCTCGTAGGATTGGAACTGGACTTGGCCAGTGACTGGGTCCATGTGTGGGTTGAACCACGCTTGGGCACCTCCGGAGAGGTGAGAGGCAGCATAGGCAATCCTAGCTGCGTCGGAGGCATAACGGGTGGGGTCGGAGGAGAAAACCAGTTGGAGTTGGGTGATGAACTGGCGATATTTGTCCCTGGTGCCATCGAAGGCAGTGGGGTCTGCAATCTTTGGGGCCAGGTTTCGTGGCACGGGTGGTGGTGGTGCTAGGGCTTGGAGTCTGGTCTGTACACCAGCGTGGAATCCGGATTGGAAGTGGGCATAGAGTGACTGAGTAGCAGCGCTCAGTTCGTCGACATCGGTGAGGTTGGGGATTACTGGCGATTGCCAGGTTCCAGTGGTGCCACACATAACACCTTGAAGGTGCGCATTGGTGAGGCTTGTCCTAATGTCAGGACGGAGGTTATTGGGGAGACTTGGGTTGTCACTAGCGACGAACTGTGTGGTTGAGAGGAGGGCAAGATAGTCGGTCCAAGGGGTTGCCAGCGGGGGGAGAGGAGTTTGAGAACGAGACATTGTGATGATGCTTTGGTGTGGCGGAGACAGTTATGTCGACGCAACAAAGTGTGATGACCAGGTCCCGGTGGACAGGAACCAGGAGCGGGTATTATAGCCGTAGAGATGGTGGGTACGGTTGGTAGGTTGAATGGAGGCGGGGTACGAGGAGTTGAGGGCGCGGACAACGTATTCGTTGGTTTGGTCTAGGAGGTGGCGGGCGTCGGTGATGGGTTCTGAGCCTGGGAGGATAAAGGTGCGGCGGGTAGGGAGAGTAAATCCTGGAGCAAGGCGAGGGGTCGAGGCACGGGGCATGGGACGTGGTCAAGGCGGGGTCAAGAGGGGCTGTCTAGGCCACGGAGGAGGAGAGTATAAAATATATTCGAATAACAACTTGTTAAGGTACAGCTGAGGGAAAGAGACAAGTTGTTGCGTGAAGAGGAAAGGAAAAGAAGACAAGACGAGAGGGAGAAAGGACTCCTTATATAGAGATCCTTCTCGAGCTATGGAACTAGAAAGACATGAATAGAATTGCAGCGCCGCGGCTGCGCAGTGGCTGCGCGGCGGCTGCGCAAGGTACATGAGTCAAAGGGAATTACAAATCAACTGAATAGAAACAACTAGAACTTAATGGAAACTGACGGAAACATATGGAAACCTATTGCGCAGTGAAGGTTCGTGATGCTAGAACCTTCTGGTGGTTTCTTCTGGATTCCGAACTAGGAAGTCGAGCAGTGACAGGGATGCGGGCTGTCGTGTTGCAACGGTTACCAGGAACGGACTAGGACGTGGACTAGGTACATGGCGAGGTGGAGTATTGCTAGTAGTAAGCTGAACTCGGCTGGGGTCAGGATCAGGTGAACATGGATCCACTGTGGCTGATAGCGAGGCTGGTGCCGGCGGTGGCTAGGTGTGGGGTAGTCTTGGGTAAGGCTGGAAACTTGGTTCATGACATATGGGTAGAAGTGCCAGGGGGATCCACGCTTGCTGTGACGGCTTATTGCGAAATTCGGATTTAATATTTCCCAGAGAAATATAAATCGGCCAAAGCTTTTTATCGCCAGAAAAGTTAGTCAAGTGTGTCTGATCCGACGCTAATAGTACTGGAATGAGCGTACTTCCGTCGGGTAATGTCTTTTGCTTCTCTGCCCACCAATTGGCCGTATGCATATCGGAATATATCCTTTGGCCTGCCAGGTTATATTCATAAACCGGAGCCCAGACCATATGTGGAGCGTACGATTTCTGACTCAATAGGTACTCCACGCAGTCTAGTGGATTGCGGTGAAAATACTCCGTATTAGGCTGCAATGTGAATTCAACTTTTCCACGAAACCAAGGGGGGTCCACAATCATGCTATCGAGCTTTTTATTGAGCGTGTATGCTGACTTAAAACTGATGCTTTGCGTCGGATTTGGGCTTAGAATGCGCACCAAACCGTCTTTGAAAAACTCATCAATCTTTGTCATTGAAATCCGGCTACTGTTGAAAAATCGCGCGAGCTTATAGTCCAGGGCGGAGGTGAATGGACTTAACCAGGCTGATTTTTTGAAAACCTGTGGGTGTTGCTCGACCCGGTGAACATGACCTGCGCGAAACTTTGCTGGAAACGGAGAAGTATTGAAACAGTCGGATAAAGGATCATGAGCGTCCGAAGAGTCATGCTTTTCTGCGGAAGCATCCAAGGTCTTCCCTCCCGCCTTCCCTGGTTTCTCCACTGATTCTAAATCTTCCACAGAAAATTCCACTTCTTCACGATCGGAATTGGCCCCCTCGTCCTCCCCCTCTGTAAAGGGCTCCTTGCACAGTGGGTCCCCGTCTTGCAATGAAGCAAACATGTCCTGTAAAGAGGCATCGTCCTCCTCCCCCTCCTCTTGCTCTTCCTTGATACGGATACCGTCGGATTCGGTACTCTTCGGTAGATCCATAGATTGTTCCCGTCAAATGCGCCTGGGGTGATTATTCTCCACATCTTTAGCACGTTCCGGATGCTTATTTCGTACATGGCTGGTATATGTTGTCACGTTTCCGTATAACTTCTGGCACCACCGACAGCGCTGCTTCTGTGCATACATTGAACTGACTGGAAGTTGGATCTTTCTTTCGAGGAAGCTGGCGCAAGGTCGCCGACAGTCCGAAATCCGACGCTTTTGAGTATTGAGAGGGCGTTGTCTAGTCGGTTTGGTGTTGGTTGGAAACTTGCAATCAACCCTTGAAAACCGCTCGCTTTTGTTTGCATGCCCGCGAAGTCCATCGAATATTGTTGGTTAGAAACTTCGCGCAAGTAAGAGTTTCTCGGAGGTTATTGTCAGAATAATCGTTCTTACCCCCAATTGAGTCCTTTCTGTTATATTCTATCTCCGTCATGTCTTTCTATTTTTACCACGATCTTCGCTGTTATATCCTGCTTTCATACTATATCAGCTCATATCGTCGCACTTCTCCTTCTACCTTCCTGTTTGGGATATCCATGTCCTCGCCTACGCTCCCACATGTATCACCCACACCTGTCGTTGCACCCACACCTTTCTGTGGCGATCCACACCATTCTATGGTGTGACTCGCTTATTTCATTTGTCATAGACGGTGTAACACACCCTCACGCTGGTGTGCCACACCTATTTCTTTTGTCAATACTCTTGGTATTTCTCAGGGTCAACGCCATGCCCCAGGACTTTTTGCTGGACTTGCGTCGAGCTTTTCTGTTGCTCGCTTCCTTCCCTACTCATGTATATAAGGTTGCTCACTCCCCCACTTAGTTCTGCTCTTTAGTGAATACGATTACCTTGAAACCGATAACTTGCTCCGCTGGCTACCGCCGTGACCCGCTCCTCTCTAAGATCTTTGAACCCTCTTGTGCACATCTATCCCCCTTTGTCTCGACTCTCGATACCTACGGAGTATACCTTCTCACAGGTTATGAGCCCGGCTGCCGCTACTATTGTTTAATCAATTAGCACAGCTGGTTCTTCTCAGATCTCATTGCGCTCACCTCTGCACGCTTATTCGGTCTCAACTACCTCGTCTCTCCTCACACCCTTCGCCGCATCTTTGCTATGACTGATACTGATACTACTGACGTCAAACCCAACATGTCGACTGGCTCCTCCTCCATGCCCTTCAAACTTGAAAGCTTGGAGAAGCTTCAAGGTCAATCCAACTACACTCGCTGGGCCAAGCTCATGCAACGTGTTCTTGCCATTCACGACTTTGACGATCTCATCGCCACTCAACAAGTTCCTCCTACCGATGCCGCTCTGCTTAAGCAACACAAGAAGAAAGAGTTGCTTGCCATCATGACGATTCAACTCACCATCGAACAGGACCAGCAGTATGTCATTGACGGCTGCTCTACTGCCTACGATGCCTGGAAAACTCTTCAGGACACCTTTGATCGTCAGAATGTCGCCTCTTCCTTCCACACCTTCCGCGATATCCTCAATCTATCAATGTCTGACTCGGAATCCATCAATGACTACCTCCTTCGATTTGGCAACTCCTGGGCCCAGGCCAACACTCGCTCCCTGAATGGAACAGATGCTCTTGCCACTGCCCTCAGGCCTTTCTTCGAAAGCGACCCCATCAAGAGTGCAATCCTTTTGAACTCGCTACCACAGTCATTCAACAATACAGTCAACATTCTCCAAGCCAAGGACTCCCAACGATTCGAAGACCATCAAACCCACCTTCGAAACATGAAGACCAACGAATATAATGCTAAGGCATTCTTCGCCAACAAGCCCAAAGGCAAAGGTCAAGCACCTGCGCCTCGCCCCAAGAACAACAACTCTCGTCCTGGCAGGACTGCGCAAGCAGCTCCAACCGAGTGTACTTGGTGCAAGAAGAATGGACATCCCTTCTCGGATCATGTTCACAACAAATGCTTCAGGCTCAAGAAACATCAAGAGAATCAACGCAAGGGCGTTGCTGCTGCTGCCGTCTCCTCCTCGGAACCTTCAACTTCCACAGCTCTGGTCACCACCACACCCTCTTATTCAAGTGGTGTTGCCTGGCTCGCTTCTGGAACTATTGGTAGCGCTACTTCGTCTCTTCTCGCCTCTTCTGTCTCTTCGCCTTCTGGTCTCATGTCTGGTCATTCTTCGTCTTCTTCTGCTGGTTCTTCTTCTTCTGCTCTTGGTCTTGCTCTCAAAGCTTGAGATGCTACAACATATCAGGTATGGATCCTCGATACTGGCGCCTCTCACCACATCACAGCTGACTTTTTCTGCCTCATCAATCCAGTCTCCCATCGTGTGGGAATAACTGTTGGTGGTGGTCAAGTGCTCTTCTCGGAGTATAAGGGAACTGTTTGTCTGTCTGTGGAGATTGGTGGAAAGGTTTCGAATATCTCGCTGTCTGATGTTTTGTATCTACCTGAATGGAATGAAGTGAACTTGGTCTCATGGAGAATGATTGATTTGATTGGAAACGCATACCTTCATGGAGAAAACAAAACTCTTGACATTAAACTCAAGACGGACCACTCCACCATGTTACGCGCTGAACTTGGTGCTCATGTTTATATGTTTGAATCTGCTGTTGGTTTTGGAACTGCTTACAAGTCTTCTGTCCAATTTTGGCATGAAGCACTAGGTCACTCCTCGCCTCACTCCTGGAACAAAGCCTCCAACATCTTCGCCGATGGAAACCTGCTTCCAAAACCTCCTTCGCAATTCTACTGTCACTCATGTGCCAAATACAACTCAACACACCAAACTCCCAAACCAGTCACACATAACACAAAGGAACCATGGGAACTACTCCACGCAGATCTCGCTGGACCTCTCCCTGTTACCTCGCTCGGTGGTCATCGCTTCTACCTATCAATGATCGACGATTTCTCTCGATTCTCCAAGATTGCATTCCTCAAACACAAGTCCAATGCTGTAAGGCATATGAAGGCTTACTGTGAAGAGATCAATACAAAAACTGGACGATATCCAAGAAATTGGCGCACTGATAATGGTGGAGAATTCGTGAATAATGAATGGTCTGCTTACTGCAAAAATAAAGGCATGATACATCAAACCACCGCAGCATACTCCCCAGAGTCAAATGGTGTTCCAGAACGCTACAACCTGACTCTCGCCAACATGTGTCGACCTACCCTTGAGGACTACCCTCAATTTATTTGGGCGGAATGCTATGCATGGGCAACCTACATCCGCAACCGCCTCCCTCACTCGGCTCTTAATGGGAAGACGCCGTTTGAAGTACTCAACAACCGCCTACCCTCCATCAAACATCTTCGACCCTTTGGTACACCTTGCATTGTCCACATCCCCAAGGAGAAACGTCCTGCTGGCAGCAAGTTAGATCCAAGAGGGATTGATGGAAAATTGGTTGGCTACACTGGAACCCCATCGATGTTCCGTGTTTACATACCATCAGAAAGAAGAGTATACACAGTCCGTCAGGTCAAGTTTATCCCGTCCGATAACATCACCTCCGTTGAAATGTATCTCCCCACAGAGTTAAACTCTTCAGAACCTGATCAAGTGGCTTCGTCTCAACCTGATCAATCTTCAACACCTACAACAGTCCCGCAACTTCAGCAAACTCCACAAAAGCCGCAGCGAATGCCAGGCGCCTTTGGTTCTCCTACACCAATGAAGCCTCTACCTCCTGCACCTCCTGTCGAACTCCCACTATCTTCAACCAAACCTACTGTCAATATTCCCTCATCGTCACAACACAACCATGACGAATATGAACAGTACTTTGATGAAGAAGAGTTATCAGAATCAGAGAGAGCTGTTTCACAACAGCTTCGTAATGAATCTCCTACCACACCTCCACGACGCATCCCACCACCACCTTCTGCACCCAAAACATCTCGACGCTCCTCTCCTCCTCCATCAGGCAGCTCCGAAGGTCCTAACCTCAAGCGTTCTCAACGCAAGAAGAAGGAAATCGAGCGCTATGGTTTCCCAAGAATCAACGCAGCCTTTGGAGAAGACACAGCTCGGATATTTCTGGCAGAAATTGGTGACGACTTTGCAGCATTTATTGAGGAAGAAATTGGTCAGGCCAACGTCACACTTGGTCCTCCCACCTACTCCCAAGCTATGAAGTCTGAAGATGTCGATAAGTGGATTGACGCTATGAGAGAAGAGCAATCTTCTCTTGAATCGCAAGGTGTTTGGGAAGTTCATGACGCTACTGACTTACCAGATGGCAGGAAAGCTATTGGATCACGCTGGGTTTACACTGTTAAACTGTTGGAAGATGGATCAATCGAGAGGTACAAGGCACGTTTAGTGGTTAAGGGCTTCTCACAAATTTCCGGAATCGATTTTAGTGAGACTTTCGCACCAGTGACGCGGTACGATTCTTTACGTCTCCTAATAGCCCTCGCAGCACTACACAACCTTGACACTGCTCAACTTGACATCAAATCAGCGTTCACTTATGGTCCCCTTGACGAAGAAATCTGGGTCGCACCTCCTCCTGGACTTGGCCTCGAAAACAAAGTCCTTTTACTCAAGAAGGCACTCTACGGTTTGAAACAAGCTCCGCTACAGTGGTATAGAAAACTATGCTCTGTCCTTGCTGAACAACACTTCATTCCCACTCACTTCGATCCCTGTGTCTTTATCAACACCAAAAGCAAAATTATCATGGCTGTCTATGTCGACGATATTGCTCTTGCTGGCTCCACTGCTGACCTGCAGAAACTCACAACTTTCCTGCAAACGCACTTTAAGGTCACTGTTAAAGGCAAGCTCTCCTACATGCTTGGAATCGAAATTCAATACCACAACGACGCAATCACTCTTGGACAACCCCTCTACATCACACAGATACTACAGCGCTTCGGAATGGATCAATCTCGCTCTGTTTCGACACCTATCGATCCAAAGGCCCAGCTACGCAAAGCCACGGACGATGAACCTCCTGTTGACCAGAATCTCTATCAACAGATGATTGGTGCTCTCATGTATCTCGTTACTTGTACTCGTCCTGATCTTGCTTTCGTTGTTTCATACCGCTCCCAATTCTCTTCTCGTCCTCTTGATATCCATCATACTGCTGTCAAGAGAGTCTTTCGTTATATTTCTGGTACTCGTGATGCTGTTCTCATATATCCTCGTTCTGGTTCTGTTAAGTTGGAAGGTTTTTCGGATGCTTCTTTTGCTAATTGTCTTGATACCCGTCGTTCTTATACTGGTTACGTCTTTCAGCTTGGTAAGTGCACGATTTCCTGGCTCTCCAAGAAACAACAATGTATTTCCAACTCCACTACCGAAGCGGAATACATCGCACTCTCTACCACAGCTCGACAAGCCAAATGGTATACCCACGCCTTCAAGCAATTCAACCTCAGCATTCCTGTCGATATATACTGCGATAATCAAGCCAGTATTGCTCTCGCCAACAACCCAGTTTACCACCACAAAACCAAACACATTGATATAGCCTATCACTACACCAGAGGATGCCTTCTCAACAACATATTTCAGCTCCACTACGTCTCTACCAAGGAAAATGTCGCTGATATTATAACGAAGGGTCTTCCAAACGACTTACACACTAAGTTTGCTCAATTACTTGGGTGTTTCGTTCGAGAGAGAGTGTCAGAATAATTGTTCTTACCCCCAATTGAGTCCTTTCTGTTATATTCTATCTCCGTCATGTCTTTCTATTTTTACCACGATCTTCGCTGTTATATCCTGCTTTCATACTATATCAGCTCATATCGTCGCACTTCTCCTTCTACCTTCCTGTTTGGGATATCCATGTCCTCGCCTACGCTCCCACATGTATCACCCACACCTGTCGTTGCACCCACACCTTTCTGTGGCGATCCACACCATTCTATGGTGTGACTCGCTTATTTCATTTGTCATAGACGGTGTAACACACCCTCACGCTGGTGTGCCACACCTATTTCTTTTGTCAATACTCTTGGTATTTCTCAGGGTCAACGCCATGCCCCAGGACTTTTTGCTGGACTTGCGTCGAGCTTTTCTGTTGCTCGCTTCCTTCCCTACTCATGTATATAAGGTTGCTCACTCCCCCACTTAGTTCTGCTCTTTAGTGAATACGATTACCTTGAAACCGATAACTTGCTCCGCTGGCTACCGCCATGACCCGCTCCTCTCTAAGATCTTTGAACCCTCTTGTGCACATCTATCCCCCTTTGTCTCGACTCTCGATACCTACGGAGTATACCTTCTCACAGTTATAGCTTTACCTTTAATGAAGATCTTGTTTGATAATTCCGACGGTTTGTATACAGTTTTGTACGTTTTCCGACTGCGCGGAGGTTGTTGTCTGCCTTTCGTTTCGATTCCGCGAAGACCTTAGAATATTCAACCCACGCCTGTTTGCCTTTTCATCACAATTAAGCATTCTCCGGGGTGCTTGCTCCTGCATGCTGCAGGGCATGCTTGCAGATCCCTGCAAAGCAAAGCTAGCTCGTGAATTCTAGAAATTTAGATTAGCACTCGGTTACAGCGGTTGCGGTTGCTGTGGACACGGACCGCAAGGGAAAGGGGCTCCTAGCGTCATAAATCCGACGGTTTTGGTTCCGTGTAAACATCAAAATATTTCCCAATTGGGGAATTACTTTGGAGGTGTAACCCGTTGAGCAAGAGAACTTTCGAGCAAGATGGCCATATTTTTGGCCAGAAGTTCGGTTACATCAAAGAAACATTGTGTTCCAAGGGGATGGCCATGGATAACAATCGATGGCCATATTGGCATGGATTTGGCCATGCTCGCGTGGATATATAACCCTCCCAAGTCCCCGGGATTAAGCTCCCTATACCATACGAGTACTCAATTTCACTATTACCAACCCAAAGAACAACACCACAATCAGCATTGACGAAATACCTGTAACAGTACCTTTTCCGACGCATTAGCATTCATTCTCACGCTCCTCTGATAAAGCTCGTTGAAAAGTGTTCACTTTCAAGAATCCCCGGGTTTCAAGTTTCAGATATATTTCATAGTTTAGGAGCAACCGATCCGGACCAAGTAAGTATTTGCCGTACCTATATCCGACTAGGTTTAGTCTAAATCCCGACGCTTACTGCCCTTTACTAACCTGGCCGGCACAGCATGGTTACCCCTCCGAATTTGATCGAGAATTCCAAGAGAAGGCTCGGTTTTGCATTGGCCAAATGGCCAAGCCAGAGCGCGTATCTCACATGGAGAAGAACAATCCAGGCTGAGGCCCGGAGGGATCCAGCTGACATTGTGACTGGAGTGAAGCACACTCGATTCAGAGAGCTAAGGACTCTTGCAGTCGGGTATAAGACGTTCCCTGGAAAGGCCCTGCTTGAGGCCGAAAAAAAAAAATATCCGACAACGTTCGAAGGTGCGCCATGCCACCAGGCGTTGGAAGCATTGGTAGCAGACACCATCAAAAAGATTATGAGCACAGAATCGAAGCACAAGAAACTAACGCTGGCAGAGGCGGAAGCCTTTGCGGAACTTGGTCCCGGAGACCAACCGACGGCCTCTGGGAGCAATCCCGACGCAAATGGTCCGCAACAACCCTCACAATGGGCCATCCGGGTCTACCTACGGGATCCGAATTTAGCTATCACCAATGACCTGGCGTGGAACAGCAATGCCATTAGGCATATTAAAATGATCAAAAGTCCGACGCTGGAAAATATATATGAGATCATGAAGAGTGCGATCCCGGAGGGTTGCACAGTTCGAGAAATCCAGGGGGCTCTCATGAACAGCGAACCTCCCGCAGCAGGAGCCCCCAGCAATCCCCCAGCTGACATTACCCCCTTGCGCGATGATGAGGAGGTGCACGCATGGCTCTTGAGCACAGAGTCCCGCCCCATAAAGGTGCTCATTACCCTCCACAGTACCCCCCCAAGACCCGACACCCCTGTTCCCGACGGTGGACAGTCCTATTTCGGACCAGATAAGTTCAATACGTACGACAGTGAGCCTGAGGATTCATCGGACGAATCCAAGGCCACTCGCAAGATCCCAATGCCGAAGGCCGACCGGGTTTTCTTGTCGCGAATCCGAAAGACGGAATCCAAAAAGAGGAGAATTCAGGCCAATTTGGAAAAGCTCACTGCGGCCTATATCCGTCTATTTCCCGACACTGACGACAACAATTGCCCCATTCGCCCCAATCCAGCGGATGAGTATGCCCAAGGGGCTTGGGATATTTTCATGGCCTTGGATTTGCCAGACGACCCGCACGCCCTATTGTGGGGACGTCGCGCAGTACTTTCAGAGAATTGTCAGAACAGGTTTGGGGACATGGATATTGGAACCTACGCGCAGCGTGTAGCAGCTGCTGTGGTAGACGCAAATGAGTGGTTGAGGGACAATCCGTACGCAGGCCGTGGTTAGAGTAAGACTGTTTCCGTCGGTTAGGTATTATTTCTGTGTCGGATTTGTGTTCCGGGTTAGGATTGCTTTTTGTTTCATTTCTTTTTATTTCTTTTTTCTCGGATCTCAGTAATTTATGTGGTTAGCATCGCGAAGCAATTGTCTGTGGGTATTTTGTGGCTTTTTTAGGGTGTAGTTGGTTGGAATGTAATGTGGTTAGCAACGCGAAGCAATTGTCTGTGGGTATTTTGTGGGTTTTTTAGGGTGTAGTTGGTTGGAATGTAGCCCGAGCGGAACATGTAGCAACGGAAGTTAAAAACAGGACGGTTTCCGTCAGTTTGCCGACTAAAAGTGTACTTTTAAGTTTACGTGCGCTTAGCTCAGCAATCATGTCACGCAGAGCCCTCCTTGCAAATCGAAAAGACGTGGTGAACAATACCCCGCCATCGGGGCAACATCCATCATCATCATCATCATCATCCTCACTCTCCAAGCCTCGCAAACGCACGTTGAGTGCAGCCTTGGACAGCTTAGATGATGAAGGGGACGTACCAGCTGCTCCTCACCTACAACCATCGGCAAAGAGACGCATTGCGTCGGGAGAAGCGTTGAGAGCCCCTTCCTCCGCCTCCTCCTCCTCTCTCAGCCGGTCATCGAGTTTCACAAACTATCGACATCAGCGGGTAAGGCCGAAAATATCTATTTCTAGTATTTGCTAATATGTTCAGGTATTATCATCGTCGCCTCCTCCGTCCAGTCCCCTGGCAAGAAAAAAAAGCCAAAATACGCAAAAGGACAGTAACCGTCGGGAATCCGATATTCCGGAGGAGTTATCGGACCATGACACAACTGCGGGTCCTACCAAGCGGCAGTCACGATCCCTCAAGTACATCCCCGCTGAGTTTCAGGAGGTCTTGCTTCTCACCAATGATTATATCAAGCATCATGTTTTTTTTGTTAATCCACTACCAAGTATTGTGGAGTGCATTGACCTGATGGCGGATGCATGGAAAGAGAGCTGCGTGGCTGTTGACACTTTTTGGGCAAGAAATGCGGAAGCCGACGCTCATGTAAGTACTATCCAACGGTATCCATTCTGTCATAGCCTAACTAATTTCTTTTAGATCAAGAGTATAATTTCCCGCTACCGATCTTTGCTCATCCATCAATGCAAAAGACTCCTTCCCAGGATTTACGACTTTGAGAAACTTGCGCGACATGAACGTGCCGTCACAATCAATTGGTTGCTAGAGGAAGATCGGTTTTTGTGCTCAAAGACTGGCCGAGGAGTACAAGACCCCTTATCGTTCCTCATTGTTTAATAACTAACCAAAACCGTCGGGAAATAGACGTCTCAAGAGCGATTCATTGCCGAAGAAGTGTCGGATTTCATTTACGAGCGTTTCTTCTCTGGCCCCAAGAGTCTTGGGAACGCCGACCCAACTTTTTTCGAAAAAATCAACAAGGTATTTTTATGCTTTGTTTGTACAGCCATACAACATAGCCTTAAGGCATGGAGAACAGGTGTTCTTGACGAACAGAAGGTAGAGTTTAGCTACCAGAACTCACACCGTAAGTACACTTCCGACTGTTTTCATGATATAAAGTACTGATACCGTGCGACATAGAAACATACCTGAGAATTCTAGGTACATACGAGAGACATCCTCCCCGCATGCAATCAATGATCCTAGATGTCATCCGGAATCGACTTGACAGGGCTATCCAGAAAGGCCATGGCGGCCCTGCTGACGTTGAGTCCAGTACCGTGCTTGACATTGGCGATGTCAATGCCTACATGGCCCAGCTTGAAAAACAGGTCGCGGAACTTCAAGCGGAGTCACGTACCAGAAACAGCAGAATGCGTCGGATTTCTGACCATTTAAGTCCATCTCCCAACGCACAATTGCAGGAGGCGCTTGCCCGAGATTTTCCAATGGTCCGCACTCCTGCACGGAGTGGAATAACCAATAGTTCAGAGTGTAGCACCACCGACAGGGATGAATCCGGGGATGAAGGGTCAGAGGAGGAATCAATTCTAGACGGGGGGTTCAAGATACACGTGGATGTGCCTGCATCAGACGACGACGCATAACGTCGGAAATCACACGCATCCAACCCGCTTCTCTCCTCTCTATTTTTTTATTTATATCTTTTTTTTTTTTTTTTTGTACTACGTTGTTTTTTTTTTTTTTAAGTCTTGCGTCGGATATCTCATTGTTTGTGTCGGATCTGGGTTTAATTTGCAGGTATACGTGTGCCCAGTTGGAGTGTTTTTTTCCTTTATCTACATGCTTTCTCGCTTTTTTGTCTTTTGTTATTTTATTTTTATTTTTGTCTATCGCGTCTCTATATATATATCAATATCAATGCCACATCGTTTGACGCATACAACGTTTGACGCACACAAAGCCTCTTGCCGCAGCCATGAAACCGACCCATGTTGATTCTGGAAATTACGGTTCTCATCATTTTATGCCAGACTTATAACGTCGGGTAAGAGATTCAATAAGTCTTATAAGGAATTATCATAAATTATATACCCGTTATAGCAATCGTTTTACAAACCTTCGCTGATTATAAGGAAAGGTATATTTCTAGTCTTTTATTATAACGGGAAGCGTCGGATATCCGACCGTTATAATCCCCTTACGTCGGATCACATATAGTTATAACGTTGGCCTACTTAATGACATTCATCTTATAAGGGAACCCTCCGATACCACCTCCGTTATAACAATCACTCTCCGTTATAACAATCACTCTCCGTTATAACAATCACTCTCCGTTATAACAATCACTCTCCGTTATGTGCCGTTATAACGCGCACAGTCGGACAGCCTCCGTTATAACGGAAATGGTCCGAGATCCGACGTTATAAGACGCAGTTTGTCTTTTTGCCGTTATGACCCTTATGACCCTTATAAGGGACGAAAGGCAAACACCGTTTTTGCTGATGTTTCCTTGGCATTGGAGGGGGTTCCATAGCACTACTTGCTGCCTCCTCTGGTATGTGTAGGAGCGTATGTGTTTTGGACTGGACAGCAGTATTAGCCACAGGCTTTGTCGGTGCTGTGGGTGGAATTGGTGTTGCTGTCATTGGAGTAGGTGCAATGGGAGGCATTGGTTGATTTGAGGTACGAAGGTTGACTGCATGTTGGATAGGCTTGTCTGCATCTTTGGATAAAACGGAGTTCTTCAATTGCCCTTGATCCTTTTGTTGGATAAACTGCCCAAGTGCCGTGTCTTGAATCCCTTTGGTCTTGATCAATTTATTGATTTGCATCATATACTCGGGGGTTGGCAAATCTAGCAGATCGGACTCTAAGGATCTATAATTCAATTGCATTAGTATTGACGTTCATGCAATACATGTGTAGGTGGAGGGTTACCTCTTATTATTGGGTGGCCCCGTTGTTGTATTGTCAGCTGCAGGAGCAATTGCTGGCGTCTGTTTAGCGGTTGGCACATTACTGGATATAGCAACCCTATCGTTCACTTGAGTTGTGCGTACAGGTCTAGGCCGTTGAGTAGTTGACCGGGGTACCTTTGTAGTAGAGGTTCCAGCAGGGGTTGGACGAGGATTGGCAGCTGCTGCTTGATTCAATTTACTCAATGCCGAAGGTGGTGTAATGGAGTTGGACAGATTGTCAATCGCCTCTTGAATTGTCCTCCATTTCTGCTTTGAATGTGGAGTGGATTGACCTGGCTGAATTGGGTTTGTTTCTATACCACTGGGCAAGCCAACAGCAGTCTGTTTGGGTGTCTTTTTTCTCCTTGAACCGGATTTCTTGTTGGTATCGGTGTTTTTGGAGCCGGAATTCTTATTGGTATCGGTGTTCTTGGAGCCAGGACTCTTGCCGGACATTGGATTGGATCGAAAGAAGGAATTGGTTGTATTTGTAGCTACAAACGGTGGAGGGACATCATTCCTAACCTGAGCTGGTTGAGAATTGTCACTCATGTCTTCCTTGTTGTAGGGCTTGGAGTTTGGCCTGACAATGCCTTTTCGTTTGGACGATGATATCTTTTGAGGGGTGGGCCGGACTGGAGGATGTGGGGTGATGCTACCTGGATAGTGCAAGGTAGCTGTGGTGGCGGACCGTTGATTCCTATCCGGGTCATGGTCCGTAGCCTCGCCATTGTCTGCATCATCTGCAGCAGGCCAAAGTGGTTGGTTGTGGTACTGGTAATCGAGGTTCAAGTAATTGAATGTAGGGATTTTGGGCAGACTGTAATGCTTGGCAGACGGTTTCTGAAGTCTTCTCTCTCTCACTTTTGGGTTAACTAAAGAGCAAGGTTGATAAATTAGTCAAAGCCTTTCGCGACGTGAAGGATGGTATTATACTCGTGGCACTTACAATCAAAATCCAAGGCATCTGATGTGTCCGATCCCGGAGTTGACCATTTCCGCTTTCGACTGTTTGACGCGATATCTGCCAATTCTGCTTGAACGACTGACTCTTCTCTTTCAATTTTGATGGGTTTGTTTTCTAAAGAATTGCTAATGCTATCATTCTCATTATCACTGTTACTTTCCTCGTTGTCTGCACAATCATCGGATTCTAGTTGGAAGCTACTCTCAGATCCCTTTCGGTTCCACTCATAAGAATCGCCATTAACAAAGGACAGGTTCTGTTGAGAGTAGTCCTCTGCAGTTGTTGTGGAGTGATCCTCATCATCTGCTGTGTTGCCGTCTTCCGCTTGTTCATCTGAGGTTACCAAGTTGATGACTTGCTTCTTTTGCGCACGTTTTTCACGCTTAAAGGAGACAAGATTATCTTTGGAATTAGTGCTATCTATCATGGTCATGTCAACTACCTCAACCTTCTGACCGTTGTGCTTGAGATATGTCTTGCGAGGGAGTGTTTGCTGAATTGGATGCCGTGGTCGCGAGTTGAATTCCAGGGGGCTTTTCTCATTAGTTGATGGCTCCCTCTTGATTCCTATTGCCTTTTTGGGATTGGAGGTAACAATGGATGTAGCATAGGTTGCCTTGGCTGTGTTGTCTGTCTGCATGGGTAATGATGCGGCAGATGGAACAAGGTTGTCATTGGATACTACGGTGCTATCTGGTATGACATTGCTTGAAATAAGCAGAGTAGACTTGGCTGATTGTTTTGATTTTGCTTTCAATAAAGCAGTACCCCTTTCCGTATTGCTGCTATAAATTGTCTCTGGAATACTGGACTTTATGAGCACTTTGTTGCAATTTGATTGATTGCGGCCTTTGAATGGTGCTTGTCCCTTCTTGTTACCTGATGAAGAATTGGGCACTTCCTTCTTTTTCAAACCCGTCCATGGCATTTTAATTGTCCGTTGGGTGAGCGCTGGCGGAAGGGGTAGATCGTATGAATCGTATGCTGGCAAAATCGGGGAGCTTGGAGGAAGGAGCATTGGTGGTACTAGGCTTTTGCTTAAAGCAATCATTGTTTCGGGTGTAGGCGATATCCCACTGTGCAAATTTGGTTGCGACTGCGGATACGTTGATGGATATAGTTTAAGTGTCTTTTTGGGTTTCTTTGCAATAGGTTGAGTAAGGCTCATGTGCTTGACTGGTACATGGCTGACATTCGTTGACGTACTTTTGGACTCATCTATTGCGCAAATACAATTCAGCGTTAGTGATGGGCTTGTTGCAATCATTGAAAGTGGTAGATGGTGCTTACCACTTTGCGCATAAACGGTAGTAATAGCAAAGTCACAAGCATTGTTGCGTGGCTTGATGTTGTTTGTAACCTGTGAAGCTGCATGCGGATTGTGGATGAGAATTAGCCGATCGGTAACAAACGTGCAAGTGAATTGGGAAAGCTTATCATCCTGTTGCGCATACTGTGTCTGTTTGCGAGTATCTTCTCCCGCGTGTATTTCCTCTTGCTCTTGACTAGGTATATTCTGCTGCTCCTGTTCTGCTGGCTGTAAAGATGCTTGTTGAAGTTGAATAGTAGTCGAGTCCAATATAGCTGGTTTGTGGTCTAAAAGACCACTGTTGTACAGGATGTTTTCGAATATAGGTGTAGGAATGCCACCATATATGTGAAAGCCATTAGTGGAATTGGTAGCATTGATTTGCTCCTCCTTTGGATTTGACACTTGATTATTCGTGAGCAAATCCTCCTGACTTGCGTCTGCACTCTCATCATTCTCTTCCAGAGAGTTGTTGTCCATATTGAATTCCTCATCTCTATAATCTTCTACTCTTTCTTCCTCCGCATCTTCTGCTTCTGATACTGCATCTTGTATCTCTTTGTCTACATTATCTCCCTCTGACTCTTGCTCCATTTCTTCCTCTATCGGTTCTTCCTCTATCCGTTCTTCCTCTACTGTTGCTTCATGTATTGGTTCTTCCTCCATCATGGCTTTCTCGTTTATCTCTTTCTCACTCATTACTTCCTCACTCATTACTTCCTCAAATTCCTGGTTATTCTCCTCTGCGGCATCACAATCAAGGAAAACATCATCATTCTCTGCATCATATTCATCATTATGAGCTTCGACTTCGTAAAGTAGGTCATCATCGTCATGGTATTGCTGATTATTGTGATTGAAACTGTGCATGCCATCATCTTCACCACCTTCTTCTTCGTGCTCCTCATTCACAGTTCCTTCTTCATCCTGTTGCCTCTGATCCTCCCAATTTCCTTCTTCTTCTTCCTCATCTGCCTCTTCTTGGCCTCCCTCTTCCTCTTCTTCTTCATCCTCCTCTTCTTCTTCATCCTCCTCTTCTTCTCCTCTTTCCCTTCCGTTACCATCTTCTTCAGCAAGCCTTCTTCTGCTTGTTTGATTATAATTCAAGACAACAGTTTGGACAAACCAATGCGCAAGCCAGTCGTTTTCTGCCATGGCTAGAAAAGGGTAAAGGCGTGTAAGGTCTTGAACTGCCAGTCCAACCTTTACGCTTGACTTGGTTCTAAATGAGGAAACATTGCCCTCTAAACTTATATGTCTCGCTTTGGTAATCTCCCTTGTACATGCCTAAGAATGTCCCTGGTTTTAGTATTCGCATCATTGAATATTATTGAGTGTGAAGCAGTACTACATACACGGAGGCTCTTGTATATCTTGGGATGAATTTGAAATGTGCACTTAACATAGCGTGCCGGTATCCCCCTGCGCCCTACCTGTGGCTTTGGAACAGTGCCAATGAGGTTTGCTGCTATAGGTGCATTTGCTTGGACGTTCCCCAGAACTATTCCCAGGTTGCGTTGATTGGTTGGTTCCGGAACTGGAGGTGTACTGCTGTTTTGCCGAGGACGGGGACCTCTGTGTACAGAAGCATGCAAAGCCTGTGAGGATTGCCCAGAATCAGACGGAGTCCCTCTTGGATGTCCACCTTCACTTGCCTGACTTTGGCTCGGTATCAATAAATTCTGTGCTCTGTGCCTACTCTCCAGCAATTGGGATGCAGTATGCCTTTCCTGCCGATCATGCTCAGATTGGCTCCTCTCTGGTGGCTGTGGATTGAGGTTGCGGGTCGATGAAGGGTTGACCTGACTCTGTCGGCGCCGGTTCCTTTCCTGGCTTGGCTGGTTGTTATTGCCGTTGAAATGTTCTCTAGACTGATGCTGATGATTATTCCCGTTAGGCTTATATTGCCATTGGGGCCATACAGAGCATACCAATTGGGGTTGAGGTTGAGGCGGCTGATCTCTTTGACGATCCACAATGCCACTACGCCGATAGCCATTCTCGTTATGATTGTGATCATATCTTCCTCGAATTCTATCCTGATTCCGTTGACTTCTATTTGCTCCGC
The DNA here is from genome assembly GCA_024516245.1 of Peziza echinospora. Taxonomy (NCBI): domain Eukaryota; kingdom Fungi; phylum Ascomycota; class Pezizomycetes; order Pezizales; family Pezizaceae; genus Peziza; species Peziza echinospora. Next base: position 1,226,619 of record JAJLQT010000012.1, on the reverse strand, counting down.
CATTAGGGTTGCTACTTCCTGGAATTCCCTCGTCGTCTGATTTTGGTGTGCTAAGTTCTACCGTAATGCTTCAATTAATAACAGATAGACCCAGGAATGCGCTGTCTTTAATTGACTTACGTGCAGTATGTCCATATCCTTGTGGGGGGTTATTCGGAGGTTGTGGCGGTATCGCGGATGTTGGATACGGATATGGGTATGGGTAATGAGCTAGTGCTGGAGGCGGCAGAGCATGTGGAATGATGTGGTTTTGACCAGCCGGAGGTAATTGATACTGGCCTCCAGGATTGTAATATGCCATATACTGTAGATAGTCGCGGTAAGGGTCCCTTGCTGCGGGATACATGTTTGCCATTGTGCCAGGTTCTGACGATTCTGACGTAGCAAAGACGAGCAACCGATATCGAGTTGAACATGGTATTTTGGATTGGATTGCTCATTCAAAGATTTCTCCCGCGCCCAACACCTCATGCCTATATCTGATGGATTATGAAACAGAAATTGCACTCTGTGTGTGCCAAGATTCATTAATCAGGAAGTTGAATATATTCGCTGTGTCCAAAAGTAGAAGTGTATCGACAGTGCGGTTATCCCAAGGCGCCCAAGCCTCGAATCATAAAGTAGGTACATGGTGCCCGCTTAACGCTCCCAAGCTCGCAGATACAGTCGCCTTGGAGGGCAGCTGAAGTGGAGGATAACTTGAGGCACTAAGATGACAAAGCTTGCACTCGCCTCACTTTACAATGGAAACGCAACACAAGGCTCTCCTCCCATCAGCAATAAATTAACGTAACGTCATTCCCTGGTGGACAGCTGCAGATTGGATATTCTCACTGAGAACAGGGCTAGAGCTGCCGCAATATGACAAATACATGTATGCTATTTACACACCAATGCAAAATGGGCTCATGACGTGAGTGTCACGGAGTCAGGTAAGCTAGTCCTATTCCTCTCTAATGCATAAGACCGGGGACTAACCGTGACACGGACTGATCATCCACACGCTAGTTAGGCAGCTATATTTGGAGTTGGATTTCTATAAAGTTCTAGCCGCATCTCTAGTTGGATTTGTCAGGCAACTACCCCGCTTTGTGGCTGAAGCCGTAAGCGAGGTAGTTATGGTTTTCAGGGTCAAATGGACTCCCCGCGTTTAATTCTTATTTTCTATCATGTATTTCGTTTAGCAGCCGGTCGGCTATATACCCGACCGCCCACTCAGTTTAGAAGGACAAGCGAATAGCGTTGTTCTAAGTATCTATCTACTTCTACACTTATATCGGATTATCGCATCTTTAGTACTTTGTACTTAGTGAACATCTCGTCGCACCTCTTAGTACTCGGTACTTCCGCAAATAAGTCGATTCATCAAGTGAACCGTAACATTACAACGCTAAAGTCTTTTACCTACCACGACATCATTAAAACATCAAAAAGATGTCGAACCACGGACGTCTCCCTGGCACCCACCGATCAGGTCTTCTCATGGGAGGAGACGAGCAAATGGAAAACTCAGAAGCAATGGTGGCCATCACCCACCCACAGCCAGAACGTCCACAACCCAGGCGTCCCCACCCCTTGATTGAGGACGCACCCAGCCCAGTATACAGCACCTCATCGGAGGAAGAAGAAGCAAAAGACCAAGATGGTGATACTATCATCCACTCAGGGGCAGCAGCAAACACCCCCATCCCAAGGCCCGAATCTCGCGCCCCCTCAGCACTCGCAAGACTTAAGGACAGGAACCGCATCTCCAGGGCAGGCTCCACCCACTCCGCGCCCCTTCGGCCAACCAACATTACAAGGGAGCAAGCCGAACGTTTGGCGGCAACTCTCCAAACCGAACGAATGACCGACGAAGCCAATCTCAGACAAGACATTCCTGCGTCAATGAAGCCCACCATAGAAGAAGCGCTGAAACAACTGCAGGAAACCATGTTGAGAGCTATCGCAATGCAAATGACCGAAATGGAAACGAGATTCAATGGTTCCCTCCAGGAACTACATCAAAAAATCCACCAGGTCAAAACTGACCTCACCAGGCAACAAATCGAAAACACTGGTAAACTCGAGAGAGCAATTGGGGCTGTGAGAGAAAGTTTGACCAGGGAAAAGAAGAGCCGGAAGGAGCAGGTCAACGAACTTGCAGAATCATTGGAGCATGTCATCAAGCGTATCGACGCAATGGAGGAGAGCTCCAAACACAAATCCGTCGCCTCCTGGGTTGACAATGTCGCCGCGAGTGGGGCACAGGATAAAGGAAAAGGAAGAGCAGTACCACCTGCAGAAGCAGAAACACCAGTGGAAGTAGCACCAGTGCCTCCCCCAAAACTCCCGCTTCACCAGCAAGTACTCGTGGGAAACTCGGGTCTCTTCCCCGCAACACAGCGGTTTCAGCCGGGACCATTGCCCATCCTAACATCGCCGGCACCACCACTACCACCACCAAGGAGACCACTGCCAGCCCAAGAACAGGTTTTCGAACCTACTAACCCTCCACGCAGGTACGAGGAACGAAGACCAGAGTTCAAACTGGACCCACCACCGAAGTTTTCCGGAAAGAAAACAGAACTGGAGAATTTCCTGTTTGCCATGAACAACTACATCAGAGCCAAAAGGATCACGGAGGACGAGGACCGCATCACCCTCATGATCTCCCGATTCGAAGGCGATGCATTGACATGGTGGAGAGGAAACGATGGGAAAATCAGCAGCTGGGACGACGCCACCCATGGGCTCCGCCAAACCTATGGGGACCACCAGGCCCAGCAGCGAGCAACAACAGAGCTTCAGGCTCTCAAACAGACAGGAAGTATCTCGGCTTTCTTCACCAAGGTTGAAGAACTCAACCTCGAAGCCAAGATCCCCGTCGAAAACCTTCGACTAACGTTGATGCCAAACCTCCGCCTCAACCTTCAGCATGCCCTCGCCTCTCAAGTCCTCAACAGTCCCACTTACCATCAGTGGAAGGAGTTGTGTATCTTGATTGGCACACAGCAGGAGGCAGTTTCCCAGGGCACACGCAACCAGGGAAATAACAACAACAGCAGCAGACCAAGTGGGCGGAACAATCGCCCACAAGGCAGCAGCAACAACAGCAACAATCGGGAGTCTCGCCCCCAAACAGGCGACACAATCCCGAAAGAAATCATGGCTAACCGTCGTCGAGATGGCAAATGCCTCAAGTGTGGTGTCTCTACACACCAGGTCCGTGACTGCACCAGCGGTTATAAACTTCAATCATGGGAAAGGGCCTCTTCCCAAACCACCAACACCACACCAACCCGCACAGTCAAAATGATTGCTGCGGCCCCCAAACGCAAACGAGTGGATGAAGGATCACATACCGTCGCTACCTCGTCACGCAAAAGGAGGTCGCCAGAAACAAAGACTGTGCGAATCACTGAGCTGGACTCAGATTACGAAGAGGAGGAAGCCGTGAGCACCGACCAATCGGGAAACGAGTAGGGGTCCCATCATCGGCCGTCGGAAGGACCCCTTGACACACTCCACTCCTGACGGTCATGGTTGCGTTGAAAGGAGGAATTAGGGCAGAAGCGGTCATTGACCCAGGTGCTACCGCCCCGGTAATTGGATGGAAATTGGGAAAGAAATTGGGTTTGAATAGGAGGAAGGAGCCTGTGCGAATAACGCAGGCTGATGGTAATAAGTTAAGTGGAGGATCTCATGTTTTTAATTCTTCTTTTAGGTTTTTGGAGCAAGACTCCGTTTCGGTATTGCCAGTCCCTACTTCAACTTTAGCACCCTCACCTCAGACAACCGAGTGGTCGCTAGACGCAGAAGTATTGGACATTGGACGGAGGGATTTAATTTTGGGTCTTTCTTGGTTAGAAGAGCATGGATTTTCAGTGGATACTGTTGAAAGGAAATTGGTTAGGAAGGATGGATTTATGGTAAGTTGTCGTCAGCGGAACATCCCTGAGATAACGGTAATGGAAGGAGAGATGGAAGAAGGGGATACTGTGTTACTGGTTGACGCAGCCTCCCATTACGCTGAATACGCTCGGGTGTTCTCATCCGAGCAAGCCAATAGACTACCCCCACACCGAAAATGGGACCACGAGATCCCCCTCAAAGACCCTCAATCCAAAGTCCCCAACGGCCCAATATATAAGACCACTTGGGAAGAAGACGAGGCCCTCAGGGCGTACCTAGCGGAACACACACCATCAGGGAAAGTGCGAAAATCACGGTCAGCAGCTGGAGCACCAATCCTTTTCGTCAGAAAGAAGGATGGCTCTCTACGACTCTGCGTGGATTATCGTGGGCTCAACAAAATCACTACGCCCAACCGATACCCCCTCCCCCTGATGAACGAGCTCAGAGAGAAGACTCAAGGCTCAAAATGGTTCACCAAATTGGACCTCAAGAATGGTTACTACCTCATCCGGATCAAGGAAGGTGACGAGTGGAAAACGGCCTTCAAGACCAAGTACGGCCTATACGAGTACACCGTTATGCCTTTCGGACTCATCAACGTACCCTCATCTTTCCAAGAGATGATGGACGAAGTCCTTCAAGGAATCGAAGAAGAAGTCCACTACCTGGACAATATTCTCATTCACACCTCCGGAACTGAAGAGGAACACCAAGCAGTTGTTGAGCGAGTTCTAGAAAGACTTCTGGACCACGATCTTGCAGTCAACCTCAGCAAGTCGGAATTCCATGTCAAAGAAACAATCTTTCTTGGATATGTTGTCAATGGATCGGAAATCAAGATGGATGGCGCAAAAGTCAAAACGATCGAGGAATGGGCAATCCCGCAAAAGAAAAAGGACCTCCAAGCATTCCTCGGTTTCGCCAACTACTACCGCCGGTTCATACGCAACTACAGCCAAAGAACTAAGCCCCTTACCGGACTGACCAAGGACATTCCATGGTCTTGGGGAGCTCAGCAACAAGAAGCATTTGATGAACTCAAAGCCGAGTTCCAAAAAGCACCTATATTGGCACAATGGGATAGAAACCTGCCCACACTCTTGGAAACCGATGCATCCAACCAAGCGGTGGCAGGCGTCCTATCTCAGCTACACCCAGCAGACCCGATGGACCCATCGAGTAAACCAGAATGGAAACTGGTGGACTGTCATGCAACGACCCTCAAGGAAAGCGAGCGCAACTGGCCAATTCACGACAAGGAACTTTGGGGAATTGTCAGTTCAATTCTCCATTGGCGCTCGTGGCTCGCAGGCCTACCTCAACCCTTCGTCGTTCACACAGACCACCAAGGACTCCAGTACTTCCAGACAAAGCAAAGACTGAATAGCCGTCAAGCCTCGTGGGCTGAAAAGCTCAGCGAATTCGACTTCACAATTCAGTACAAACCCGGAAGTCAAATGGGAAAGCCAGACGCATTGTCCCGCTGCTCAGGAGAAGAGAAATCTGGAGCCGATGCCCAGCTCTTCAAGGACGGACAATTAGTAATGGCTATTGAAAGGGATACTCACCCCGCTGGACCAGACACGGATGTCGCCAGCTGGGAACGAAACCAAGAAGGCCTCCTTGTCGTACCTTTGGAACACCGCACCACCATCCTTCGCCATTGTCATGACTCGCAAGTAGCAGGACACTGGGGACGTCATCGAACTCAAGAGATTGTATCAAGAGATTTTGTCTGGAACGGATGGATGGAGGATGTTGCCAAATACGTCGCTGGATGCTCTCGATGCCAAAAGGCAAAGGCCGACAGGCACTCAAAGAAAACCAAGTTGGTCCCAATGCCGACTGGAGAAAGACCGTGGGAGGAGATTGCAATGGACTTCGTGGGAGAACTACCAGAAAGCGACGGCTATAATGCCATCTTGGTCGTCACTGACCGCTTCACAAAGATGCAGCATTATATACCTGCTAAAACAAGCTGGACCAGCGAAGATGTCGCTAACGCCTACCTCTGCGACATCTGGAAACTCCACGGACTCCCGAAGCACATCACCTCCGACAGAGGGCCTCAGTTCGCCTCGGCTTTCTCCAGAGCACTTAATGATAAACTTGGTATCGGACTACGACTTTCCACCGCACACCACCCCCAGACGGACGGACTTAGTGAAAGAGCAATTCAGACACTCAAGCAGTACCTTCGGATCTTCTGTCACGACAGACAGGACTGATGGGCACGATGGCTACCGCTAGCCGAGTTTGCACACAACTCGACTTCGACAACGCATGGATACAGCCCCTTCAGAAGTCTCTATGGCTTCGACCCACGCACCATCCACGTGTCTGAAGAACCCTCTGCAAGTCCCGCCGCTGAGGAATGGTTGGATAGAATGACTGCTGTCCACAACGACATCCACAACACCCTCAAACACATCAACAATAACAGGAGTGGATTGAGTCTGGACAAGGCAAGATCATACAATCCAGGCGACAAGGTACTAGTGGACCGACGAAACTTGACCATCAAGTCAGGGAACAACCGAACGCTCACTTCAAAGTACATCGGCCCCTTCACAGTCAAGCGTCAAGTTGGTTCACATGCCTACGAAGTGGAAACTCCCGATAGGATTTGCCTCCACAAAGTCATTCATACCTCTCTCCTCAAGCCATTTCGGGAACGCAACGAAGACCATATGGACATTGACGAGGATGAGCAGGACGAACTATTCTTTGTGGTGGAGAAAATTGTCAATAGTCGCCGAGTGCGAGGACAAGTTCAATACCGAGTCAGATGGCAAGGTTTTGAAGAAGAGGCAAACACATGGGAACCGATCGAGCACCTCTCGGATCCTGATGTTATGCAATTGGTTACCTCGTTCCATCAAGAGTTCCCCAGGAAACCGGTGCACAGGTTACTGGAGGAAAGGTTGTAAACCCGCTAGGTTCTTCTTGTTCGCACTACTGTTTAATGAAACAGTAAGTACTCTCGTTACAGTTATTGGTTAATGTTCTATACCTTTCCATGCCCTATAGCGATCCCCTATTTTTACCTTGAACGGAGGGACGATTCAAGGGTTTTTGGGAAGTCTCCAGGAGTGGTTTTAACGGTGAACAACCAATCTAGGACGTGGCATTATTCTGGCAAAGTGGACGCAATGGCGTGGAATGGTTTAAGGGATTTAAAGGTAGCTCTTACATTCCCATTACACCTTTCATGAACGATGAATTAACTGAGCGATCTAGGGAGATCTCGGTTTTTTTTTTCGGAATTGTTACTTTGGGGACCAAAGTCCTCGGAGGGGGGGGTAATGTCACGGAGTTAGGTAAGCTAGTCCTATTCCTCTCTAATGCATAAGACCGGGGACTAACCGTGACACGGACTGATCATCCACACGCTAGTTAGGCAGCTATATTTGGAGTTGGATTTCTATAAAGTTCTAGCCGCATCTCTAGTTGGATTTGTCAGGCAACTACCCCGCTTTGTGGCTGAAGCCGTAAGCGAGGTAGTTATGGTTTTCAGGGTCAAATGGACTCCCCGCGTTTAATTCTTATTTTCTATCATGTATTTCGTTTAGCAGCCGGTCGGCTATATATACCCGACCGCCCACTCAGTTTAGAAGGACAAGCGAATAGCGTTGTTCTAAGTATCTATCTACTTCTACACTTATATTGGATTATCGCATCTTTAGTACTTTGTACTTAGTGAACATCTCGTCGCACCTCTTAGTACTCGGTACTTCCGCAAATAAGTCGATTCATCAAGTGAACCGTAACAGTGAGGTGGTTTGATGCAAACAGGGAGGTCGAAGTCACTTTAATTTCATAGAGATGTTGTTACTACATCCATGGCTTGTATATTGCTACTATCAAATCTCCTCCGGGGTCCTCCTTCTCTGTGTGCGTGCCTTAGGTCTTTACCCTACGCGAGTCACCTTTCCCACACTTCATCCATTCCGTGCATGAGGCAATTGACGTCACAGCAATGAGATACTACCGAATTCAGAAGTAAGCTTTTCTACACCACACATAACAGCAAACAGATACAATTTCAGTCCAGGCTGATTTGAACTATATTGCAAATCACTCGCTTTTGCCAATGTGTCCAGTCTGTCATTGTTTGCGGCATGCAAAACCCACCAATGTTTCCAGGAGTACGTTTCAAAGACACAAAGAGCTGGATGACACTATGGGCCGGAATCACCCTGTTGGTGAGATTGGTGGCCACTATGCTCCACCGCCAGATGGTCCTCAAGAAAGAATAGCCGAAAGTGGCGGTACTACATTCAGTGGTATTGACGCAATCTCATCTCCATATTGGCCAATGCACCCGACCTCGCTGGGCACGAGACTAAGTGGTATCCAGAACGTTGGCGGCAATGCCCATGAAGCCGAAGCCCTGTTGTCCTGGCCTGCTGGAATTCAACAAAGACCATTGAGAGTATATGACCAATTGTACCAAGAATATGTCACTAGCCAGTTCAACTCTAACCAGCCATTCATACATGCACCATACAAGCTTTCCTACCCCGATTGGCCAGGGGTACAACGTGCCTCATACTTTCATAAAGGTGGGCATACAGCAAATGCATCCCAGTTTCGGGACAGGGACATCGAGGACCAGCCACTTCCGGATGAAACCTTTACACAAGCTGCATACACTTCCCAAGATACTGTCATGGAGTCAGGTAAGCTAGTCCTATTCCTCTCTAATGCATAAGACCGGGGACTAACCGTGACACGGACTGATCACCCACACGCTAGTTAGGCAGCTATATTTGGAGTTGGATTTCTATAAAGTTCTAGCCGCATCTCTAGTTGGATTTGTCAGGCAACTACCCCGCTTTGTGGCTGAAGCCGCAAGCGAGGTAGCTATGGTTTTCAGGGTCAAATGGACTCCCCGCGTTTAATTCTTATTTTCTATCATGTATTTAGTTTAGTAGCCGGTCGGCTATATATACCCGACCGCCCACTTAGTTTAGAAGGACAAGCGAATAGCGTTGTTCTAAGTATCTATCTACTTTTACACTTATATCGGATTATCGCATCTTTAGTACTTTGTACTTAGTGAATATCTCGTCGCACCTCTTAGTACTCGGTACTTCCGCGAATAAGTCGATTCATCAAGTGAACCGTAACATTACAACGCTAAAGTCTTTTACCTACCACAACATCATCATCAACATCAAAAAGATGTCGAACCATGGACGTCTCCCTGGCACCCACCGATCAGGCCTCCTCATGGGAGGAGACGAACAAATGGAAAACACGGAAGCAATGGTGGCCATCACCCACCCACAGCCAAAACGTCCACAACCCAGGCGCCCTCACCCCTTGATTGAGGACGCACCCAGCCCAGTATACAGCACCTCATCGGAGGAAGAGGAAGCAAAAGACCAAGATGGTGATACCATCATCCACTCAGGGGCGGCAGCAAACACCCCCATCCCAAGGCCCGAATCTCGCGCCCCCTCAGCACTCGCAAGACTTAAGGACAGGAACCGCATCTCCAGGGCAGGCTCGACCCACTCCGCGCCCCTTCGACCAACCAACATCACAAGAGAACAGGCCGAACGTTTGGCGGCAACTCTCCGAACCGAACGAATGACTGACGAAGCCAATCTCAGACAAGAGATACCTGCGTCAATAAAGCCCACCATAGAAGAAGCTCTGAAACAACTACAGGAAACCATGCTGAGGGCCATCGCAATGCAAATGACGGAAATGGAAACAAGATTCAACGGCTCGCTCCAGGAGCTACATCAGAAAATTCACCAGGTCAAAACTGACCTCACCAGGCAACAAATTGAGAATACTGGGAAACTCGAGAGGGCAATCGGGGCAGTGAGAGAAAGTTTGACCAGGGAAAAGAAGAGCCGAAAGGAGCAGGTCAACGAACTTGCAGAATCATTGGAGCATGTCATCAAGCGCATCGACGCAATGGAGGAGAGCTCCAAACACAAATCCGTCGCCTCCTGGGTTAACAATGTTGCCGCGAGTGGGGCACAGGATAAAGGAAAAGGAAGAGCAGTACCATCCGCAGAAGCAGAAACACCAGTGGAAGAAGCACCAGTGCCTCCCCCAAAACTCCCGCTTCGCCAGCAAGTACTCGTGGGAAACTCGGGTCTCTTCCCCGCTGTCCAGCGGTTTCAGCCTGGACCATTGCCTATCCTAACATCGCCGGCACCACCACTACCACCACCAAGGAGACCACTGCCAGTCCAAGAACAGGTTTTCGAACCTACCAACCCTCCACGCAGGTACGAGGAACGAAGACCAGAGTTCAAGTTGGACCCACCACCGAAGTTTTCCGGAAAGAAAACAGAACTGGAGAATTTCCTGTTCGCCATGAACAACTACATCAGAGCCAAAAGGATCACGGAGGACGAGGACTGCATCACCCTTATGATCTCCCGATTCGAAGGCGATGCATTGACATGGTGGAGAGGAAACGATGGGAAGATCAGCAGCTGGGACGACGCCACCCATAGGCTCCGCCAAACCTATGGGGACCACCAGGCCCAGCAGCGAGCAACAACAGAGCTTCAGGCTCTCAAACAGACAGAAAGTATCTCGGCTTTCTTCACCAAGGTTGAAGAACTCAACCTCAAAGCCAAGATTCCCGTCGAAAACCTCCGGCTGACGTTGATGCCAAACCTCCGCCTCAACCTTCAGCATGCCCTCGCCTCTCAAGTCCTCAACAGTCCCAATTACCATCAGTGGAAGGAGTTGTGTATCTTGATTGGCACACAGCAGGAGGCAGTTTCCCAGGGCACACGCAACCAGGGAAACAACAACAACAGCAGCAGACCAAGTGGGCGGAACGATCGCCCACAAGGCAGCAGCAACAACAGCAACAATCGGGAGTCTCGCCCCCAAACAGGCGACACCATCCCAAAGGAAATCATGGCTAACCGTCGTCGAGATGGCAAATGCCTTAAGTGTGGTGTCTCCACACACCAGGTCCGTGACTGCACCAGCGGTTATAAACTTCAATCATGGGAAAGGGCCTCTTCCCAAACCACCAACACCACACCAACCCGCACAGTCAAAATGATTGCTGCGGCCCCCAAGCGCAAACGAGTGGACGAAGGATCACATACCGTCGCCACCTCGTCGCGCAAAAGGAGGTCGCCAGAAACAAAGACTGTGCGAATCACTGAGCTGGACTCAGATTACGAAGGTGAGGAAGCCGTGAGTACCGACCAGTCGGGAAACGAGTAGGGGTCCTATCACCGGCCGTCGGAAGGACCCCTTGACACACTCCACTCCTGACGGTCATGGTTGCGTTGAAAGGAGGAATTAGGGCAGAAGCGGTCATTGACCCCGGTGCTACTGCCCCGGTAATTGGATGGAAATTGGGAAAGAAATTGGGTTTGAATAGGAGGAAGGAGCCTGTGCAAATAACGCAGGCTGATGGTAATAAGTTAAGTGAAGGATCTCACGTTTTTAATTCTTCTTTTAGGTTTTTGGAGCAAGACTCCGTTTCGGTATTGCCAGTCCCTACTTCAACTTTAGCACCCTCACCTCAAACAACCGAGTGGTCGCTAGACGCAGAAGTACTGGACATTGGACGAAGGGATTTAATTTTGGGTCTTTCTTGGTTAGAAGAGCATGGATTTTCGGTGGATACTGTTGAAAGGAAATTAGTTAGAAAGGACGGATTTATGGTAAGTTGTCGTCAGCGGAACATCCCTGAGATAACGGTAATGGAAGGAGAGATGGAAGAAGGAGATACTGTGTTACTGGTTGACGCAGCCTCCCATTACGCTGATTATGCTCGGGTGTTCTCATCCGAGCAAGCCAACAGACTACCCCCCACACCGAAAATAGGACCACGAGATCCCCCTCAAAGACCCTCAATCCAAAGTCCCCAACGGCCCAATATATAAGATCACTTGGGAAGAAGACGAGGCCCTCAGGGCGTACCTAGCGGAACACACACCATCAGGGAAAGTGCGGAAATCACGGTCAGCAGCCGGAGCACCAATCCTCTTCGTCAGAAAAAAGGATGGCTCTCTACGACTCTGCGTGGATTATCGTGGGCTCAACAAAATCACTACGCCCAACCGATACCCCCTCCCCCTGATGAACGAGCTCAGAGAGAAGACTCAAGGCTCAAAATGGTTCACCAAATTGGACCTCAAGAATGGTTACTACCTCATCCGGATCAAGGAAGGTGACGAGTGGAAAACGGCCTTCAAGACCAAGTACGGCCTATACGAGTACACCATTATGCCTTTCGGACTCATCAACGCACCCTCATCTTTCCAAGAGATGATGGATGAAGTCCTTCAAGGAATCGAAGAAGAAGTCCACTACCTGGACAATATTCTCATTCACACCTCCGGAACTGAAGAGGAACACCAAGCAGTTGTTGAACGAGTTCTAGAAAGACTTCTAGACCACGATCTTGCAGTCAACCTCAGCAAGTCAGAATTCCATGTCAAAGAAACAGTCTTTCTTGGATATGTTGTCAATGGATCGGAGATCAAGATGGACGGCGCAAAAGTTAAAACCATTGAGGAATGGGCGGTCCCGCAAAAGAAAAAGGACCTCCAAGCATTCCTTGGCTTTGCCAACTACTATTGCCGGTTCATTCGCAATTACAGCCAAAGGACCAAGCCCCTAACCGAATTGACCAAGGACATTCCATGGTCTTGGGGAGCTCAGCAACAAGAAGCCTTTGATGAACTCAAAGCCAAGTTCCAGAAAGCACCTATCCTGGCACAGTGGGATAGAAACCTGCCCACACTCCTGGAAACCGATGCATCCAACCAGGCGGTGGCAGGCGTCCTATCTCAGCTACACCCAGCCGACCCGATGGACCCATCGAGCAAACCCGAATGGAAACTGGTGGACTGTCATGCAACAACCCTCAAGGAAAGTGAGCGCAACTGGCCAATTCACGACAAGGAACTTTGGGGAATTGTCAGTTCAATTCTCCATTGGCGCTCGTGGCTCGCAGGCCTACCTCAACCTTTTGTCGTTCACACAGACCACCAAGGACTCCAGTACTTCCAGACAAAGCAAAGACTGAATAGCCGTCAAGCGTCTTGGGCTGAAAAGCTCAGCAAATTCGACTTCACAATTCAGTACAAACCCGGAAGTCAAATGGGAAAGCCAGACGCATTGTCCCGCCGCTCAGGAGAAGAGAAATCTGGAGCCGACGCACAGCTATTCAAGGACGGACAATTGGTAATGGCCATTGAAAGGGATACTCACCCCGCTGGACCAGACATGGATGTCGCCAGCTGGGAATGAAACCAAGAAGGCCTCCTCGTCGTACCTTTGGAACACCACACCACCATCCTTCGCCATTGTCATGACTCAGAAGTAGCAGGACACTGGGGACGTCATCGAACTCAAGAGATTGTATCAAGAGATTTTGTCTGGAATGGATGGATGGAGGATGTTGCCAAATACGTCGCTGGATGCTCTCGCTGCCAAAAAGCAAAGGCCGACAGACACTCAAAGAAAACCAAGTTGGTCCCAATGCCAACCGGAGAAAGACCGTGGGAGGAGATTGCAATGGATTTCGTGGGAGAACTGCCAGAAAGCGACGGCTATAATGCCATCTTGGTTGTCACCGACCGCTTCACAAAGATGCAGCATTATATACCTGCTAAAACAAGCTGGACCAGCGAAGATGTCGCTAACGCCTACCTCTGCGACATCTGGAAACTCCACGGACTCCCGAAGCACATCACCTCCGACAGAGGGCCTCAGTTCGCCTCGGCTTTCTCCAGGGCACTTAATGATAAACTTGGTATCGGACTACGACTTTCCACCGCACACCACCCCCAGACGGACGGACTTAGTGAAAGAGCAATTCAGACACTCAAGCAGTACCGTCGGATCTTCTGTCACGAAAGACAGGACCGATGGGCACGTTGGCTACCACTAGCCGAGTTTGCACACAACTCGACTTCAACAACGCATGGATACAGCCCCTTCAGAAGTCTCTATGGCTTCGATCCACGCACCATCCACGTGTCTGAAGAACCCTCCGCAAGTCCCGCCGCTGAGGAATGGTTGGATAGAATGACTGCTGTCCACAATGACATCCACAACACCCTCAAACACATCAACGATAAGAGGAGTGGATTGAGTCTGGACAAGGCAAGATCATACAATCCAGGCGACAAGGTACTAGTGGACCGACGAAACTTGACCATCAAGTCAGGGAACAACCGAACGCTCACTTCAAAGTACATCGGCCCCTTCACAGTCAAGCGTCGAGTTGGTTCACATGCCTACGAAGTGGAAACTCCCGATAGGATTCGCCTCCACAAAGTCATTCACACCTCTCTCCTCAAGCCATTCCGGGAACGCAACGAAGACCAAATGGACATTGACGAGGATGAGCAGGACGAAGTATTCTTTGTTGTGGAGAAGATTGTCAATAGTCGCCGAGTGCGAGGACAAGTTCAATACCGAGTCAGATGGCAAGGTTTTGATGAAGAGGCAGACACATGGGAACCGATCGAGCACCTCTCGGATCCTGATGTTATGCAATTGGTTACCTCGTTCCATCGAGAGTTCCCCAGGAAACCGGTGCACAGGTTACTGGAGGAAAGGTTGTGAACCCGCTAGGTTCTTCTTGTTTGCACTACTGTTTAATGAAACAGTAAGTACTCTCGTTACAGTTATTGGTTAATGTTCCATACCTTTCCACGCCCTATAGCGATCCCCTATTTTTACCTTGAACGGAGGGACGATTCAAGGGTTTTTGGGAAATCTCCAGGAGTGGTTTTAATGGTGAACAACCAATTTAGGACGTGGCATTATTCTGGCAAAGTGGACGCAATGGCGTGGAATGGTTTAAGGGTTTTAAAGGTAGCTCTTACATTCCCATTACACCTCTCATGGACGATGAATTAACTGAGCGATCTAGGGAGATCTCGGTTTTTTTTTTTTCAGAAGTGTTACTTTGGGGACCAAAGTCCTCGGAGGGGGGGGTAATGTCACGGAGTCAGGTAAGCTAGTCCTATTCCTCTCTAATGCATAAGACCGGGGACTAACCGTGACACGGACTGATCACCCACACGCTAGTTAGGCAGCTATATTTGGAGTTGGATTTCTATAAAGTTTCTAGCCGCATCTCTAGTTGGATTTGTCAGGCAACTACCCCCGCTTTGTGGCTGAAGCCGCAAGCGAGGTAGCTATGGTTTTCAGGGTCAAATGGACTCCCCGCGTTTAATTCTTATTTTCTATCATGTATTTAGTTTAGTAGCCGGTCGGCTATATATACCCGACCGCCCACTTAGTTTAGAAGGACAAGCGAATAGCGTTGTTCTAAGTATCTATCTACTTTTACACTTATATCGGATTATCGCATCTTTAGTACTTTGTACTTAGTGAATATCTCGTCGCACCTCTTAGTACTCGGTACTTCCGCGAATAAGTCGATTCATCAAGTGAACCGTAACAGATACCAATCAAAGAACGTATATGCCACAGCATAAAGATCCCAATGGCATCAGGTTCTACAGTTCGAAGCATGAGGCTTCAGTATCCGGCTCACCACCAACAACACCAATTGAACCCATTAATCCTAATGTATCCCTTGCAGAACAATCCAGCTCAACTGTTGACCATCAGCTACAACTACAAAACCACCATTCCCTATCCCCACGGTTGCCAATACAATTGTCACAAACAAAACCACCATCTCTTTTTTTTGGCGGATCAATTGCTTCCAATGATCGCTTCTTCGGTCCATGTAATGGTATACTAGTACTCCTATTCCAAACATTATTTCCCAACAAATGGTGTGCCTTTGAACTAACATCCGTGTAGACATTGACATGGGAAGTGTGGAGCCAGACTGGGGTATCCTGAGCCAGCTGGAAGGTCTCAAGCTCAAGGAACGTGAATATGCAGCACGTCGACTATGTGAGGAAATTGAAACCCAATCCTTGTCAATTTTTGGATACAATCAGCTAGCACCACTGGATTATGATGCAAGGCCGCAATCAATTGAAATGCTTTCCATCAATGCTAGTCTTACTATTGATGAAGAACAGGGGAAAAATGAACCAATGATCAATGATGGCAATTCAAGTGATATTGAGATGGATCCGGAGGTTGAACCTGAAAACTCAGAAGCTCCAAGGAAACTCCAACAGCCAACGGAAATTGAAGATGAGGACAAGTATCAACTAGAGGAGCAAGGAATAGTTGAGAACAAAGTGGAACATAAAGATATTCATCAACATCATGAGAATCAAGAAGAGACAATCAATGAAGAGATATAAGGGAGGGGAATACGTCAAGATGTCGAGTCAGCAATCCCTCCAACCAATTACGAATATATCCATGACCCAAGTATAGTAGTGTGGGAACCTCCTGAAATGTCGGTGGATATTGATTGGGCATCAATACTCGGCCTCAATGACAAAGAAGGACGACAACCTGCGCCGCATGGACAGACACCTCCACATATTGACAATCCATTCAACCACAATCCTAGCTCTAGCTCTAGCAGCTCTAGCTCCAGCTCCGACAGCTCCTCTCAGCAGAGCGGTCGCCGCTCTCTGCCTCCAGATTCAGATGACGAAGGGCAGGACAATGAAGACAACAACCCAAACCCCAACCTGCAAAGAGGAGGATTCTTCGAGTTCTTTGATGTCGAGGACTTGGAAGAGATGCGTGACCTACCTGTCAATAGAGCCCTTGGTACAGCACTATTGATGCTTTTGTGGAAGTCCAAGGCAAGAATATCCAACGCAGCATTTCGCGATCTGAGCCGCATCATTGAACGCCAGTACAAGAGTAGGATTGACTCCCTAGAGACAATTATATCCCAACTGCAATCAATCACCGGCTACAGGGCCCAGGTATTCCACTGCTGCCCCAAACAGTGTATGGCATATACTGGGGAATACCAGAATCTGGACGCATGCCCCATCTGTGGAGAAAGCCGGTATCTCAGTGGGCAACCGAGAAAGAAATGGCTGTACATACCAGTGATACCCCGCCTTCTTCTACAGTACTCCAGCAAAGAGCGTGCAGCATTACTACAAACATATCCAAAGATGGTAGTCACTGCTGCTGGCGAGGAACTACATGGATTCCTGGGACAGCTCACTGGCCCTGCTTGGAATCACATCTATTCCGATTTCTGGGACGGCAGACTCTATGCAGAGATGAAGGATGCTGGCTGCTTTACCGATTTCTGGGATCTAGCACTCCTTTTGACTGCCGATGGAATCAAGATCACAGAGCACACAGACCACGAAGTCTTTCCTCTATTTCTTCTGCCTCTAAACCTACCACCAGAGATCCGAGTAAGTGTAATAAGTCTGATGCAATCTACCGACTACCCATACTTACACACCAATCTATTAGATCTTCAAGGAAAACTTTCTCCCCATCATTATTGTGCCAGGTCCAAAGAAGCCAGCCACCTTGAATAGCTTCCTCTACCCCTTGATTGAGGAGATGAAGATTCTTGAGACAGGTATTCCAAATACACTTGATGCATCAGAGGAGCTAGTCTTCAATGAGTGCAACACATTCACGTTACGGGCGTACCTACTGGGTGGAATTGCAGACCAGCCGGCAATGAATAAGCTGATAAGAATGAAGGGTGCTGGTGGTATGAAGGGCTGCCGCATGTGCATGATTGAGGGTGTATTAAAGCCACGGGGTACAATCTACTTCTACTACCATAGCAATGCCATATTGCAGCAAGAGCAACAGCTCCCGCTGAGAACCCAGATGAGGGACTTACATGCGGCCGTTGAAGAGTTACCAGATGGAATGAAGAAACACATCCAAAAGACCACTGGCATCTCGTTCATGCCTGCACTCATCGAACTAAAGGCCCCTAACCTCAACCGTGGATTTGTATACGACATCTTCCACTTGATCCTACAGAATATAGCCAAAGACTGGTTTACAATGTGGCATGGAATGGCAAAGTTTGACACACAAGAGGAGAGTGACGACTCCGATAATGAGGATGGACCCGTTGATCGAGGATATATACTGTCCACTCTGATGTGGGATGCCATGGGTGTAAAGTTTGGGTATAGTATAAAGGTGGCTATTAGTTAGATTACCAGAATCTAACTAATAACAGCTGCCTTAATATCTATATAAATAAGAGTCTGAATAGTTGTAATATCTTCAAGTCACTTGTGATTGTGGAGAGACTTAATTAACCATTGTAAACTCTTGTATTTGTTGCTAACTGCTAAGTTGCTTGCCCTTTCACTGAAGGGGGGGAATGGGCTTCTTTTATAGAAAGTCCCAAGCCTGTATGAGTCATAGTGACTCTTAAACTAAATTAACTATGATGTCAGAAGTGACTCATTTCCTATGAGTCAGTGGTGACTCCTTTCTTAATGTTGAGTCACACCTGTGAGTCAGAGGTGACTCCTATCTAATTGTTGAGTCATACCTATGAGTCAGAGGTGACTCAATTTCTTGAGTCATACCTGTGAGTCAGAGGTAGGTGACTCCTAGCTAAGTGAGTCATAGATGTTCTAGTAACATCTATGTTGATTAATAATAATAATAATGAAAATAATAATGAAAATACTATGTTCCTGCTCTGTCCTGTGTAATGATAGAAGTTACATGTGTATGTAATTTCCTATCCTTACATTCTCCCCAACTATCTTAAAGGATAGCCTGAGTTTCCTTCATGGCTAGAATTCTAGCCTTTTCTTTATTAATATGTCCCATTGTCTTTGTCCTACTGGAAGTATTATTTCCAGGTCTCTTTCTAAAGGTCCTTGCTTTATTTCCTGTCTCCCAGTATTTTAGCAATACTGGATAGTCAATGTCTTCAGCATACACCCAACTATCATCTTTTTCTTCATAACCTTTCCACCTAATCATATATTGGGGCCTTCCTGTACCTGGTTCTGACCTGTATTCCATAGCCTCTTGTACCTCATATCTGGAGCCTTCAACAGCAGAGGGGTATTTGTCTGCTCTGCCAGGGAATTTTCTGTTGTTGTTGGGCTTGTATCTTTTGAGGAGGCTGCTGTGGAAGACTGGGTGGATTTTCTTGAAGTTTGCTTCTATGTGGACTTCATAATTGTCAGTGTCTGGAAAAGCTTGAATAATACTGAAGGGTCCAATCCATTTGGGTCTTGTTTTACCTTTGAGTGAGAGGTCCAAATTTTTGGTGGAGAGCCAAACCAAGTCACCAGGGAGGTACTTCTCTGCCTTTCTTCTGAGTTTGTTGGCATGGTGAGTTTGTGATTCTTTGGCTTTGGTGAGGTTTGTGATGGCTTGTTGTTGGAGGGTAGGCTTCATAAATGGTGCTCTGGTATTCATGGGGATTCCTAGCTCATTGACATGTGGGTTTTGTCCAAATCTTGAATTAGGGCCAAACATGATTTGGTAGGGGGAGAATTTCCTACTGCTATCATGTCTGAGATTCATAGCAATTTGGATTTTTGGTAACTTAACCACCCAGTTTTCTTCTCCATCTTCCCTCATAGCTGTGGCCATTTCTATAATGACTTTGTTCATCCTTTCTGTTTCTCCATCAGTCTGGGGGTGGAATGCTGTTGAAAGGAGGAGGGTGATGTTGTGGAGGTCTGCCCATGCTGTCCAGTGTGCAGAGGTGAAGATAGGGTCTCTATCAGTGACAATATCTTCAGGATAGCCAAGTATTGGAGCAATGAACCAATCATAGTACTTGGTTAGCCACTCTGCTGTGACATTCTCTGGTAGTAGGATGGGAATGGTGTATTTGGACAGCCTACATACAATTGGCCAGATTTTCTGAAATGTGGTTGGCTGAATTGTATTGCTGTAGGAGTTTGGTGGATCTGTGATGACCTTTGGGAGTGAGAGGAAGTCCATGGTGATGCTCTGCCAGGGGAATAGAGGTACAGGCAGTGAGTGGAGTTCTCCTTGTGGTTTTTGAGTGGAGAACTTACTCTTCTGACAAGTAGTGCAGGTTTCACAATATTCCTTAATATTGTTACTCATTCCCTTCCAGAAGTAGCTGTGCTGGCAGTGGAGTAGTGTTCTGAGGTATCCTGCATGAATTAGTTCCTCATGGCTAGATTCAATGAATTTCTCAATTAAATCATAAGGGGCCAGTTCTCCATCACTGTCTTTAGCATCTCTCATCCATTTAGTGGGTAGAATCACTCTTTCCTTGTGGCATTCTTTGTTGGGATGGATGTAATAGAACCCATTTCTGTATGTAATAGAATTGAATTTCAATGCAGCACCTAAACTAGAAAATCTAGGGTCATGCATTAGTTTGTTGTATTCTTTGCATAGGGAGGTGTGAGTAGCAGGTTCTTCTCCAGGTGCACATACATCCAAAAATACAATAGGCCACTTGGATCCAACATCCAACTTGGCCTCAGCTCTCACAAAGAAAGATTCTTTTCCAGAATCTACTTGTTTCCACCTTTCCTGCCCTTCATTACCCTCCCAGACAAGATTTTGGAAGACCCAGAAGAGGCCTTCCTCATTTGCTTGTAGGGAGTAAATTTCTGGGTCCAGAAAGGAGTTAGCTGTGTACCATTGTCTGAAAGTTTTGTATGTGTTGGTAGAATGTACCTTTTTCCTCCATTCCTCAACCAAGTCTTTTTCCTCCTCTTTCAAATCCTCTGGCCTCCTATGGTGCTTCCACTTGCAGTTAGGCACATAACACTCCATATAATCATCTAGGAGGTGGTGCCTTGGGTGGTTCTCATAGGTCTTGTACCAAAGCCAGGATGGGTTTGGTGCAGGGCACAAAGGGATTTGTGGATGATAGATATCATCCTTGCTTGGCTTCCATCCAAACTCATCCATCTGCCCATGTTTCTGGCAATTCATAGCCTTGCATTGCCATTGGGGGAGGAGGTGGTGTTCTGGGTGCCTTTTGCTGAGGGCAGCCCAGGGAACTGGTTTTGACTCCACTGGTTTATACCCCTCAGGAGAAGGGGAGATCTCCATGCTGAGGGGCATGGTGGTATCCAGAGGAGGGAGTTGTGCCAGCTTCTGGGGAAGCTGGGAGGAGGAGGAGGTGTAGGTGGGCATGGTGCCCAGTGATGCTGGTGGTGGTGGTGGCTGCTGGTGGGGGAGCACTGTGGTGGCTTTGCAGCCAATGGTGGCATCCCCAGGGGCCTTTGTAGCAGGCATCACTTGTTGGTTGGGAGAGTCCCAGGGAGGACAATCTGTGACATTGCTGTCCCTGATGGCCTGTTCCTGGGCCCAAGAGATTCCATGGTGAGTGGGGTCCTCATTCCCATGGGAGCCAGTGGAGAGGGCAGGGGAGTTGGGTCCCCTGGCCTCATTGTAGGCCCTGTTAGCTCTCACACTTTCCCAGTGTGAGAGGGTGGTCCTTTCCCACTCTTCATTGAGCAGGTCCAGGTCCTCTTGAGATGGAAGAGTTGGCTCTTCCACCTCACTCCAGTCTTGCTCCTCCTCTTCCTCATACTGACTCTCCTCAGAGTCATTGCTCCTCATCACCCATTGCTCCCACTCAGTTTCTGGGAACTCCTCATCCAGGAGTTCTTGGGACTCCTCCTGGAAGTCCCTGGTGGTGTTGTTGGGGCACCCAGTTTGGTGCCAGAGGATGGCCCTTGGGCCATTGATGGACCTGCAGTGGCAGGTGGAGGGTCCTGCTGCTGCTGGTGCTGCTGATGCTGCTGCTTGTGCATAAGACATTTTCTTGACTGTGTTAGAGGGTTCCTTCATGTTCTTAGTAGACATTTGGGAACTTACTTCTGGTAGTGGTGATGGTGTTGGTGTTGGTGGAGTAGTAGTAGTAGTAGTAGAAGAGGGTTGGACTTGGGTAGCTGCTGTGTAGATGTGTTGCTTGAAGGGTTCTGGCTGATCTGCTGAATCTGAAATAAACTCTGAGAGAGGGTAGGGAGTGCCCTCTTTATACATTCTACTCAGCTGGTCTGCTATCTTATTGCTCTCTCCCTTAATATGTTCTATAGTAAAGTCCAATCTGGATAAGATCCTCCTAGATCTTTCTCTTCTGCCTGATAAGTTGTTATTACTCATAACTGTGAGTAATGCACTATGATCAGTCACAATTTTAAATTTTACCCCTGTTAATTCAGTGGCAAAATACTCAGCCCCAGCTACTATAGCAAGGAGCTCCTGATCTGTTGTTGAGTAACTGCTTTGTGCACTATTGAATTTTTTGCTAAAGTATTTAGCAGGTCTAGCCTCTTCCAAGGTGGGTCCTTGGCCAATCCATCCACCCACACCTACTCTACTTGCATCACAGACAAGGTATATGGTGTCATTTGAATTGTAATCAAGTGGTCTGAGGATTGCAGGTGAGTCAAGTAACTTTTTAATTTGGGTAAATGACTCAGTGTGAAGTGGGGTCCATGACCAATCTTTAGTAGCCCCTGCTAGTTCAGAAAGTGGGGCCATGATGTCAGCTAATTTGGGAAGGAACTGACTCATATAGATGATCATGCCATTAAATTCCTGGAGCTCCTTCCTATTTCCAGGGATTGGAAGCTTAGAAATCATTTCTACCTTGGTTGGATCCACTTCTAGGCCTTTTTCTGTGAGTATGACTCCTAGGATCTGCATTACTTTAGGGTTGATCTGAGACTTTGATTTGTTGATGTAAAACTTTTCCTTTTTCAGGATGTTGTGTAACTGTCTCAGGTCTTTCACATGCTGATCCCAAGTATTGCTGTAGATAAAGATGTCATCTAAATAGATTGCAACTGATCTGCCTAGCATGGGTCTCAGTATGTGACTCATGGTTTTTACCATAGTGGCAGGTGCATTGCAATCTCCTTGTTGCATGACTCTTGTTCTAAATTGTCCCATGGGGGTACTGAATGATGTGTACTTTTCATGGTCAGGGTTTATTCTGATATTGTGATAGCCATCAGTCAAATCTATTTTTGATCTGTATTTGTGTGATGCTACTCTATTTCTAATCTCATCCTGGTTGGGAAGTGGTGTGTTGTCCTGAATGGTGTTGTTATTCCTATCAACCAGGTCTAGCAGAAATCTAGGCTGATCTGGTTTGTCATGCTTAGGAATTGTAAACATGCAGCATGATGATGGATCATTTGATGCTATGATTCTGCCTGATTTCAGCTCTGAGTCAATTTTTTCATGCAAGGCTTGCATGAATTTAGCATTCTGCTTTATTGGTCTAGGTCTCCAAGTAATTGACTCATCTTTGATATTAATGTTGTGATTAATATCTCTTAGTGGGGGTAATTCTGTTGGCTTCTCTGAGGGGTAGACTTCAGGGAACTCAGCCTCAATATCAAACTCTGACTCTACTGTAGTGGAATAGGAATGGATTTCCTTTTTCTCAGCATTGATGGTGGCCCTTAATCTGTGTATGTGATTAAAGGCAATGGTGATGTCATTGTTGAGTTGTGTAGGGAGAGTTTGGTATAGTGAGTGATATGTGGTTTGAAGCTCCAATAGAATTTGATACCAGTTTTCTATTACTGCTTTTTCTTCTATAGTTAGAAGATTGATTACTGATATGGTGGACTTCAGCTGATGATGTAAATCATTTTTAGCCTGTATGTAATGTTGTCCACTCTCTGTGTAATCTATAACCTTGTTGTATGCCTTGTTGTAGGCTAAGGATGTTTGAGTGCTTGGAAATTGGTGTGATGTCATCACTTCCACCATGTATGAGTAATCTTGTACCCATGTTGGATAATGGTCTAGATCATTTTGGATAATTTTCCAAGCTAATTGTTGGATGATCATCCTTTCCTCATATGGTGTGAGTGAGCCTGATTCTTCCACATGTGTGGCTGCAGAGGTGACTCTTCTTTTGCTGATCTTTGTCTGAGGAGCTCCTCCAGTCCAGGGTTTCAAGGTGTATCTGAGTCCTTCCTTGCTTGTGACAGTAGTCTGCATGGTGCCAATATTGATCATGGCATGATTAGCCTTCAGGGCTGGATGTCCTAGGATAACATCCCAGTCACTGAGGTTGGCTGCCCAGAAGGTTCTTTCTTCCTCATGCTGACCATAATTAATAATTACTTTGGCATAATGCTCACACTTACCCTTGCTTCCTTTGATGACTGTGTTGATAACAACTGGTTTTGTTAATTTCATCATAGGTATCTTATACAGTATGCAGAACCTAGTGCTTATTAGATCTGCACCTGTGGTCTGATGATCTATTAGAGTGATGGCCTGATTTTTGTTGATAGTGGTGATAGCCATCAAGTGTTCTGTTGTTTTTAGCCTAGGATTGTAGCTTGGTGGTGTGTCCATAATTAATTTGTTGTTTTTGCCAACTGTTGGTACTTGTCTCACCTTGGTGGCATGGATATTAATTGCATCATAATCAGTTGAGTCTTTTTCATAGATTACTGATAAGGCATTAGATCCTATCTTTGGTGATTTGCAATCAAATGACAAATGACCCATTTTGCCACAATTGTAACACTTGGCATTTCTGTTGAGGCCAGCTGGAATTGGTTTCTTCTTTAGTAGACTCCAATCTGTAGGAGGGGGCCTTGCAGGAGGTGGGGGTTTGGTGTGTGCCTTTACTCCTGCAGGTTTATTACTGGCTTTTGTGGGCTGATGTGCAGGGGTTCTTTCAGGCTTTTCTGGCAAAGCTTTCCATGGCTTTCTTTGTGGCTTATTCCTTGTGTCACTGTGTGTGTGAGTGTGCATATTAGCCTCAAATTTTTCCAGGGTCCTGATTAATTTTTCCCATGCAGTATCCACTGTAATAAAAGCTCCTGCAGCTGTAATTAATTTCTGGTCTAATGCATCAATGAACTTGTGATACTTGACAGGGTGAGTAATAGTTTGATTACCATCTGAATCAATGAGTAATAGTTGGATCCTGTCCAGTTCTTTTGCAAATTCATGCACTGTCATTTTCTTTCCATTTTTGTACTGGTTGCATTTGGCCCACACCTTCCATAAATCATCCTTGCTTGTGCTAGGAATTAGGTGCTCTCTGATGTTGATAAAAGCCTGGAAGATGTCCTGGTTTTTTGACTTGGTATTGTTGACATACTCATCCAGCACTGTTTTTGGTCCTGCCTCCACATAGAAGTCCAGATTATCTACTGCTTCTACTCCTTTAAGCTGTATACCATTCAATTTCAGATACTTCTGTAAGTAAATACACCAATCATCATATGTTTGTGCATTCTTCCATTTAGGATCATCATTTAATTTCTTTGGTATTTCTACTTTGATCTTTGGAGGCTTCTTTGGTGTTTTTCCTCTAATTGAGGTTTTGCCTGTTGTTTTTTCCCAGCTAATTTGAGATGGTGTTTTTTCCCTATTAGATTTCATCTTCCTTTTCCTGGCATTGGAAGAGGAAGAGCTGTTACCACTGTCACTGCTATCAGAATCACTTTCTGAAGAACTTGGATCAGGTGGGTCTTCAGCATTCTTTTCATTTCCTGATTCCTCTGAATCAGAAAGGGATATTGCTCTGTCTTTTTGGGTTCCATCTCCTGTTTTTTTCTTCTTTGCTCCAAAGAGATCCTTCTTGGATTCTTTGAATTTCTCATTGGCTTCCTTTTCCTTCTGTGCCTGTTTTTCTTTCTTCCTTCTAGGTGTTGCTGTGAATTTTACAACTGGAGGTACAGGTACAGGAGTGTTGTCCTTATCAGTATTTTGTTTTTCTGGTATATACCTATAAGTGGCTATGGCTATCCAGTTTCTGATTATCCAAGGGATTTCTTCAATACTATTGATGCTTTCTACTTCAGGTTGGAAATTTGCAATTCTTTCCATAAGTATTTTCTCATCAATTGTTTCTTCTAACATTATCCTTGTTATATCTTCAATTGCTGTTTCCTCCAGTGGTTCCTTATTTTTAGATTCTGGATTCCTTTTTACTCCTACTGCTGAGGTTCCCCATTCACTTAAGGAATATTTTGCTACAATTTCTTGCAGCATTTTTCCTTCCTCTAGTGTATAATGGTCTGCTTCTGCTTGCAGTTTACTTTCCCAGATTCTGTTTGTGAGGGCTTGTTTCTGGATTCCAGGTTTATGTGCTTTGATTGTGAAGATATATTCTGGTGTTGTTATGTACTGACTTATTTTAAGTTCTAGTTCTGCATTCTCTTTACTGGTTTCCCTCACAGTACTCCAGTTGACAACTACTGGAATATCAATTTGTGCAGGTGTTTGAGATCTTGAAGGTGTTTTCCCCTTTGATCTCTTTTTCTTTGGTGTTAGAAGTTTGGGCATTAAGGAGCCCTTTCTGCTCCTGGTGTTTGGTGGTGTGGAAGTCATGTTGCTAATATTTGATTCTTTTTCTACAGATGACCTTCAAGTGTTATGTTAGGCCTGTTGAGTGTCCAGGCAAGGTGTCTAGGAATGATGTTGTCTTGAGGGGGCCTAAGGTAATTCCTGTTAAAAGGAATAGAAAGGTCTTTTTCTGGGTGACACCTAAGGATTTGGATGGATTCCTTGAGGAATTTGCTGGGTTTGCTGTTACTTGGAAGGGATGTAAGAATAAGGATTGTTCTGAACAGTGTGCTGAAAGGTATAGGTGGTTCAGAAGAATGGTGGATCAGGGGTGGAGGTATGATACTCAAGGGGTCCCACTGATTGAAAAGAGCTCTGCCTTCTGTAGATAAGGTCTTTTTAATTCTCAGATTTACTTTTCTTAGTATTTCTGAGTATCTAGATACTTCTCCTCTTCTAGGAGAATTAAAGAGGCCCTAGGTGATCAGTCTAGTCCTTGGGGTAAGGTTTTTATATAGGTTAAAAAATGTAAAGTTTGGGTATAGTATAAAGGTGGCTATTAGTTAGATTACCAGAATCTAACTAATAACAGCTGCCTTAATATCTATATAAATAAGAGTCTGAATAGTTGTAATATCTTCAAGTCACTTGTGATTGTGGAGAGACTTAATTAACCATTGTAAACTCTTGTATTTGTTGCTAACTGCTAAGTTGCTTGCCCTTTCACTGAAGGGGGGGAATGGGCTTCTTTTATAGAAAGTCCCAAGCCTGTATGAGTCATAGTGACTCTTAAACTAAATTAACTATGATGTCAGAAGTGACTCATTTCCTATGAGTCAGTGGTGACTCCTTTCTTAATGTTGAGTCACACCTGTGAGTCAGAGGTGACTCCTATCTAATTGTTGAGTCATACCTATGAGTCAGAGGTGACTCAATTTCTTGAGTCATACCTGTGAGTCAGAGGTAGGTGACTCCTAGCTAAGTGAGTCATAGATGTTCTAGTAACATCTATGTTGATTAATAATAATAATAATGAAAATAATAATGAAAATACTATGTTCCTGCTCTGTCCTGTGTAATGATAGAAGTTACATGTGTATGTAATTTCCTATCCTTACAATGGGAGTTGAGCTACATCGAGTGGGTAAGGCTGCTACCTTCTCACACTGCACCCAATCTTACTAGACTAATGCTAATCCCCAAACAGGCAAGACTATGCCACTGTCATATGGTAGACGCCCTCGCAACATCAACAAGTATGGCCACCACTTCAAGGCCTTTGAGTGGGCTGCGTTCCTGCAGTTGTACTCTCTACCGTTACTGCGACAGAGACTGCAGCCACGGTACTATGACCATTGGCGATGCCTGGTGGAAATCTGGTGCTTGAGCACTGCAGAGCAACTATCCGAGGAGGTTGTGCAACGCATCCACCAGCTTGCACTTGCATTTGTTGATGGCGCACAGAAATCTTATTATCAAGGTACTATTCTTGTAACCCAAATGAGTGATAGAATCAACAGTCTAATCAATGGCAATAGAACACAGAAAGAGAACACCTATAATGGACTCCAATGTACATGGGCTGCTCCACCTTGCAGATGCCATCCGTGACATGGGTCCTGGTTGGGTGACATGGGCCGCACCAATTGAGAGGTACTGTGGGACACTTGCAAGCATGGCCAGATCCAAGAGTCACCTCAACGAGTCCCTCTCCAATGCGGTGCGGCTTGAAGACCTGCTCCACCATACGGTATTTGCTAGAACCCAGCTTGGAAAAGACATTACCTATATTATCCGTCCTAGCGCAAAGACCGCCCCTTACCGCTCCACACCTATTCCTGGCCTTGTCAACTGCTGGTTCATCAACCGCGGAGTACCTACGGAGATTGCTGTAGTGGAGCAGTACCCACTGCTAGAGTATATGCGCAACTTCTACAATATGTTTGGAATATTTATTGACGAGTTGCCTACAAAATATCTCAAGTACAACAAGTTCCGGCGGGATGGCATCAACAACGGCTTCCCTATTGGATGCAGGGAAAACTACAAAGAGAGTGACTTTTACCGCGACAAGCTCTATATCCAATTTACGGAGATGAGGGGTGGGTTTGGCATATACAATGTAGACACTAGCTTCATTCCTGGGCCTGGACATGCTTCCTTCAACTGTAATGTGTATGATAAATATAGCAGACAAGTGATGGGCCATGCCCACAAGAGTATGTATGGGGAGGTGCAGTTCTTTGCTGCCATGGAGAGCCCCACCAAGGAATACCCGAGCGAGACTACTCCACCTGAGCCCTATTCCAGTGACCGTACAAGTGTTTCTGCACAAGCACCTCAGCAGCCTCGGTCTACTGTACGCTCATGGGGAAATCGCTACTTCCAGGGAATCCACTACCTGGCATATGTCCGTGTGTGGAAGACAGAGTTGATTGACTGTGGCAGTGGTATAAAGATACCAGTTGTGATAGATCTGGAGCCTTCTGCAAATCGAGACGGATCGAGAGGTAGTAGAGGTAGAGGTAGACGAGGTATGTATAGGTGGGTTCCTGTTGAAGCAATTGAGGACGGGGTAGGGATTTTGAGTGCTGGTGATCATGATTGGATCATTCGAAGGCCTGTATGGAAATGTGCCGATATTGCAAAGACAATGCTGATGCAGATACCAACTTGAGGTATGGCACGCCCAGCTATTACCCTCAGCCGCTTTAACTACAACTGCATATTTTTATTTATATGCCAGCACCATCTACATGATTACACCGGATGGCACGGTATACATATCATGCAGATGGTGCTGGCATATTGCATATCCAAAATCATCTACACGTAAATTTTGACATAGTCTTTTTCAATTCCATCTGAAAATCCTAGGTTACCGCGGGATATTTGCCATAGGTTACCCATGATTTTACTCCTATGTAACTCACGATTTCTGTCCTATGTAACCACCAACTTTTAAATCCTAGTTAACTTGCGTCCCTTAAAACCACAAGATACACGGGACACAAATTTTGCGGTGAAGATAAAATCCATAGGTCCGCCGCACTCGGCCTAGGGAAATTAAAAAAAGCCTAGCGAACATAGGGAAATCTCCAAGGGATTCATTTTGTAGGGGGCAACACAGATGAGCGATAGAAATCTATTCCTGTGAGCAGCACTCGCCAAGTATCGCAGCCAACGAGATGTATTGCAGCCCATTCAAGCTCGAATCCCTCGGTTGCCTTGAATGATTCAGTAGGCATGCCCGCGCTGCGTTTCACCCAAGCACGAAGTGCGGTCATCAGGGCACCAACAGCAAGCTGCAAGATGGACACTGTCCAGTGAACTTGACGAAAGCCCACAAACTGAACTATAAAGCCACCCATGCTGAGGAGAACAACGATAGGTATCAAGCCTGTCACAGCTGGGTTTATTTCCTCTCTTGGTGTCCTGGTTCGAAAGATGCTCTTCCCGAGCCCGGACAAAATTCCATATGATTGGAATGCCTGCTGTTGCCTACCCATATTTCTCCCAACGTATTCCCTGTGTTACCCGTGGCGCAGCACAGGTTGGCCATATATATATGCAGATGTCTTATCGAATAATGACGGCGCGCATGTTCTGCGCGCAAAATCAAGCTCAGCCTCCACAAAAAATCTATATTCACATGAATCCAGAGGTTTTGTAGGCACATGGAATGACATTCGTATCTCAGAGTCATACTACACGAGGGTACCTCCTTTGAACTCGTTCGTTAACATTGTTCATTTTTCACTTTCCTCAGATTCATCCCAAATACCTGCTTGTGTGCACTCCGACCATACGAAGTAGCTGCTCGATATGAATTCAATCCAATCCACAACAAACCCCAGAAATCAAAACACCACATCGATACCTACCAATGTAGGTTATCAACTAACATTAATTTAAGCCTCTCATTTTCGCGAGCCCCCGGATATTTCCATTTTAGGTTTACCGAAGACATGAGCCGAAAATAAAAAGCTAAAGCGAACCTCGGTACCCCCTTGATCATGATGATGATCGACTTCGGTACCTATCGTGAACCATATCCGCGGGGATAGCGAACAGATATGTATAAGGCGTTCCCACAAGGCAAAACAAATGATGGGCAAATCTGCATATACTTTCCTATCATGTCCATATTTTATGTTCGAGTGACTCTTCAGGCTGCAACGCAGTTGCGGCATGGGTCCCTTGTACAGCTATACAGAGGCAGATATATATGTGTGTATTCATCGTACATGATTTAAGCTTTTAAAATAAATATACACGCTCCTGTAGTTGACGTATATGGGCATGTTAGTTTTATAGATAACTTTAAAAAAAAGTCTAATCTACTAATCCATCACTCATGCAAAGCATCAAGCCTTATGCACAAAGGCAAATCATGATCATGATATCGACGGAAATCCCAGTCTCGCGGAAAACCAGGAAATAGTGATTCGGCAGTTTAGAGTGCACGCATGCTGCAACTGCCTGAACTTTGAACTTGGACTTAGTGATATCAAGGCCTAGACCAACGAGCTGTCGAATTACCTGCAGTGATATCGATATCTTGTTTGCCTGCCTTGGATGTGTGGATGAAAACTCCAGACTCAAGAAGCAGTACGAATAACCCCTAAAAACAAACTCTACACAGCGCCCAGAGCTCAGACCTACTGCTCAGACCGCCGTCACCAAGACTTTTGACACATAACTGTTCTTCAGGTGTGATAATGACATCGATCAGAGTTCATAGGTTTTTCGGTGGGAAGTCCGCGGGTGCCCTTCCAAACATATCGAATCGGAGTAGTAACGGACTCCGACTTCCACATGCATCGAGTAGTCGACATATTTGAAGAATTGCAAGGGCTCGATGACTTCTGACTTCGGCTAACAAAGTTCTAATCATGTAAGTAGGGAACGAGACTAATCATGTAGTAGTCTCGTGCCCAGATCATGTAGTTATTGAAACTCGCCGTATGGCACGAGACTGCTCGCCGTAGACAGTACTAGTTACATCTTGTCACTCGCTCTGCATCAATACTCACCGTATTGGGGAGTATAGAGCAAAGCCCTTGCCCTAAACTCCGACTTGTAAATGCCGATACACATGTGATAGCAAATATAGCGGGAGGCCTTCCCGCTCTCCGGCTCTTTCTTTCCCTCACCTGTCAGGAGAGAAAGTAAGATGTACCTGATTGGCGCAGACTACCACTTGGGAAGTTATCCAATCGGGAAGCCCCAATCGGGAAGTCATGATGGAGAAGGGAGGTTCCAAATGAGGAAGAGTTGCTCTAACCCAGACCGTCTTCTATAACTACTCAATCAGCCAGATCAGTTTCTATGCATGTGCGCATTGATAGGTAATTTATCATTGGAAATGTGGTGTACCTGCATAAACTAATTGATGATAGGATTACCCGGGTCCTTTCAAGAACTTTAGAATACTCAAATGCTTATGGTGTCTCGTATACCACAATGGGATTAAGATTTACATCATGATCGAGATGGAGGTAAATTACCATTTTTTCTTCTTATAATGACCATCTCCTTGCTTGTATCTTGTTTCCTGTCCTAACCCTTCCATAGCGATAAGGTTTAGCAAGCAAATCAAGACTGGTCGTAATTATTTTCGGAATAGAAAGGGTTTTTAAGGACACAATTTACGTAGGTAGTATTGACAATCATCTCAAGCTATCATTGTTTGACCCCTACCTTCAATGACAGATAAAACAACTTGGCTTACTTCAAGTATGATACAAATAAACAAAGTCCTGATGGCAAGGCGTACGTGTACAATCCTTCCATTTGAATTTATGATGTCAATACAAATACGTATACTACAACCGTTAGTCGGTACCCATCCCATCATTCTTTCACAACATGCTAACGGTCCGGGGATGGAGATTGTGGTACAAGCACAGATCGTAGAAATGGTACGATCAATGGAAGAGGCTTTGGGTCGGTATATAAGTTGAACGGAAGTACATTGACAATGTCAAAATCTGAAATTCCACTTCCTCTCATCTTCCCAATTATCTTCTACGACTTACAATTCTTTCTGACCTATCTGACGTACCTACCCTATCGCGATCGATATCGATATTTATTTTCATTTTGAATTCCCACCTAAGTTCGGCTCGAATCAGGTTCATGAACGCAATAAGCTACTAGGTAGTACTTTTTCCAATCTTACAACACCGTTTCTCCATTTTGCGCCATATCTTTACAGCTATAGTTCACAACCTCACGCTTGTTGCGAAATTTAAATATGGCAGATTTTCTCGAACATAATAGGCAGTTCAGGAACTTTAGTCGATTCGAGAGCTATGAACAAATAAAAAACATATGGGCATCCCAAGAGGATAGGGACGATAACTACTACAATTACGAGACGTACGCTCATGATCGAATTCGAATGTGGATAAAACACCCTAATGGCGATCATGTATTTCAGCGTCCGGCGCCACCGATACCGGCTTCAGCTTCAATGAGAAGAGTCTACAATAATTACTACAATAACCCATCTTACAATGATCAATACAGGCACGATGATTATGATCCTCCTGCTCGGAAATCGAGAAATCGATATCAATGTTCTGGCTTCAGCAATCTTGTTTTACCTTGTAAGTCCTCCAATGCTCACATCCAATATATTCCTCCCAGAAAACAGTGATTTTTTCTTTCGAGATACCATGTCTTCGTGATGCTAGCTGGCTTCTTGAGCCCCCCATAGAAGCTAAGTGTTACTTGCATGGAAATCCGATTGGTGATTCCAACAAAACTCTACCCCATTACCATCCGCCAGCTCTAACCTAAAAAATATACCTTTAAATATTAAGGTTCAACTAATATGTTTCCCCACACTCATAGTTACCCCAGAATACCATATGCCGCCTGCGGTAACTCTAAATGGAAACCAAATTGATCTTCCTGAACGAGGCAACCGACAGCATAGGAGTTTTCCCGAACCGATAGGCACGCCGGAATACAAGCCTGTAGAGTTTCCGTTTCCGAGCACACCCAAACTAGGAACAACACAAACTACTGCTATACCAACTGCAAAAGAAGATGCTGGGTTTAATGTCTCGATCAATATCAACGAGGATTATGTGGAAGATAATTTTGAGAAAGATGAAGGTAGGTTTCATAGATATATGTATCCCATCTATTATCCCTTACAACGAAGCCCAACTTTAATAGCAACTAATCATGTGCTTTGCTTGATCAAATAGACACAACAATGCTAATGCCAATGCAATTCTACATCGGCCTCAACCTCCACTCTGCAATTTTGAACTCCGCAGAATTCGAACCCCCAGCCACCAGTTCGAGCCCCAACTCCACAAATTCAATTTACAGCACCCCAGACGTCTTTTCACCGCCTGCGTCTGCGTCAACAATTGCAAGCCCCCTTCCAGCAGCTCCTCAGAAACTCCGAAAAGCAAAATTGAAACGGCCCACCACCACCGCAACGACAAGCGTTAACATTACCGTTAACCCCTGCTTGCGCCGCCCGCGACCGGCAGCACCAGCAGCAGCTGCGACTCTGTCTCACAGCCCTCAGAGTAACATTAACATGAGTCTGAATTCGAGATTGTCTTACTCACCCTCCTCTTCGAATTCAACACGAAATTTGAATGCAGTTGCAAATGATGACGACCAGATTGGGAATCTGAACTTGAATGATCATTTTATAAGCACTGCCAATGCAGCACACTTCCAACCGCCTGCGCCGAAATGTCTCGCTGATCAGCCCGAGAATGTATCGATATCTATAGCTATACACGAGTTACCCACATCGATATCACCACAATCTTTGAATAATTCTTTACCGCGGTCATCTGGCCATGGCCATGCAGATAGCATGCAGCAGGAAGGAAACATAATCAAGACGAAGAAGAGGAGGGGCGGTCGAAAGAGGAGGCCGAAGACCGGTGGGTTGAAAAGTGATCCCATGATTAGTGTTTCCGAGTTGGATTCGATACCGATATCGATGAATCCAGCGCAACAAGACCACCAGTACCATAACGGATATTATAGTCCGTTTATGTGGTATCCGTATCACAATGTTGAGGTCGACAGGGAAATATACTCAACTGGCCGCGAAGATAAGACGAATCATAATTTTGCGTATGCAGGTTATGATCATCCGTCCACTAACTTCAACGGCGAACATCCTTCTCCGCCAAAAGGCCCCAGAAATTATGGCGGAGGTTGGGGAACGGACAAGAAGGTTGCCAGCGGGGGAGGAAAGAAAGTGAGGTTTATGTTGGACCCGGAAGCTCCCATTTACAAGTGAGGAGAGAATGTTGGTGACTACTTAGGTATGGCACGTATAGTGCTGTATGAGTGATGTGAGAATTTGATGAATAGAATTTAGCAGAAATATTTGGAGATATTTTATTGTGGTTTCCGAGCTCGAGGGGTCGACCGGCGTTCGAAGCATTGTATTGAAAACCCGGTCAGTCATCCGGAGATTTTTTTTTATTTGAATCTCTGTTTTCTATTTCTCCTTCGCTTTGCAACTGTCAAAATTTACTCGAATCGATTTATAAATAGCTACGTATTACAGCGGGAAATAACTATAAACCTTGATGAACATCAATTGCAAATGGCTATCGGCGACTTGCAGCTGTTAAGGCCGTGCATATATATTTCCTTGCAAGCAAAGTTTACCTGGGTAGCGGACGTCGACCCACCCAAGGGGAAGTGAAGGAACGTCCTGATGATCGATCAGGTGTTTGGTGTTAACAATTTGGATTGTGCTAGAGAGCTCTAGAGAGCATAAGATTGAAGTAGAGTATATGTCACGGCTTCGATCCTTTACTTAGATCGTGTCATCGATGTGTTCTTTCGTAAAGTCTGGATCTGGTACAGAGACTGATGTTGAACGTTCGTACAATTGATATGTAAACCATTTCCTTACAATTGTAACTCCACTTGCAATCAATTGCGCATGCCCACTCAGAATTACGTATGATAGCGATCAAAGTATATGAAAACCACTCAACGCAGCAGATTGGACCGCATTTTACTCCCGACGTCACCCCTACTTGCCGGCCCGCTAAGAAAGGGAAGTCTCGCCTATTATACCACTCTTGGTCATGGTTTTTGTGACCGCAGCAGCTTGCCCTGGCCATGAGGAACCGAGACATGGCAGTACAATTGCAACGATAATATTAAAATTTATGATTCAGATATATAGATATCTGAAGTTTGAGTCAGCATTCGAATATTAATACTCCGTAGGCTGCGGATGAGTGTGAAATTTCCTACGCCCAGGAAAAATACACATAATCGATACATACCTAGGTACTTATGCCCTGTTTGAGTGGAAAACTATGTGAAGTTATGTTCAAGTGTTTACGAACAGGCGGATAGCAGTACTTGTTACTAGCAATTGTGAATGAAACTAGATTCCGGCACAACGGCTTTGTACGCGTACTTGTATAATTGCAATTGTCTCGGATGTTGAGCGGTGTCCTCGGGCTGCAGGTACCTGTACGTACTGGAGCTGGTAGCTGCATGTAATGCCTCTCTAAAAGCGCCACAAATTCAAACCTTAATGGGATGTTGTATGTACATACGAGTAACAGCACCCCAATTAAAGGCTTCTAGACGTCTACGTATACACCTCTACGAGGGTCTGGGCACGAGTCTACGTATACATCTTCTTACATACTCCGATCAACCCCAACCCCAACAACCTTACAAATTACTTTCTTTCTCTCTCCCAACCATAATTCAGTCAGCATCTAAAAAAGGTCGGAGATATCGCCGCGGCTCAATTGATCCATCGACCCAGTCACCAAGCAATGGCCAGGTCTCGCACATCCGAATTCGGTCAACTCACAATTGCAATCCCTGGCCATGGCCCAGTACAAAAAAAAAAAATGACAAACCGCGTCCACGTCTCGTTTAGGCTCACCTAATCTGTGATGGTTCAGCTGCATGCAGATCCGACATCTATTGGGAAAAAAAAAGTCTAATAACCCTAATCTTATTAATTGTTGCGTCCGCATGCGCAGTCAGTCACAGCTATATCTCGGGAATGTTATATCCTCCGGTCGACATCGATATCGTAAGAAAATGTCAAGGATCTTCTTGCATTTGTCGATTTTGTCGTTAGTTTTTTTTCTGGATGTCTGATCCTTGAAGTCTGTGAGCGTGTATAGGCCTTACCATAGATGGGAGGGAACGGAATTGCCGCTGAAATTGATATCTTATCCATCCATGAAGACCATCATGATCATGATCCTTTGATCACCATCATGGGCATGCGCAGGCCTCCGGATCCCTCGCTAATCCCCAAAAACTCAAAGACTTCATGCACGCACGGGCGGCTGTCATCACATACTTTCCTACTAAAAAAACCATAAAATTAAAACTTTAGCATGGATAGCCGATTAACATAGCTATAGATGCAAATACGCCAGTATATCAATACTAATAGCAAAGCACGGTACCACATGACGGCATGCATGCTTGCACACATTCCAAGAGTGCTCGCTCGCATCTGCCGTGGAAGGTTTGACAGCAGCATACATTGCATATACGTGCAGCAGCAGCAGCAGCAGAAAAGCGCATGCAATGCATGTTTAAGACAAGCTGGATTGTGTAAAGTAGTGTGGATAGATTAATATTAAAAGGTATCATTTTCATAATACAAAGTGTGAGTTGAGTGCCGGCAGACACGATCGCCAGCTGGTTGGCTAGCTGTCGACTCGCGACTTCGAATTTGAATGCTTGGTAGCTGATCGCGATCCAGAACTCGTATTTCGAAAGCTGGCTACCTTATAGCTATAATTGGTTTTTTAATCATGTTGACTCAAGTGGGTAGGTACAGGCGCTTTTCAGAAATCTTTGTTCCAACTTTCCCAAGTTGAATTGTTGATGATGATGATGATGGTGATATGTCGCTTGTGAGGAATCACGATGCATTGTGGAGGAATTTCGAATTAGCCATGAAGGGCAATACAATGCGTAAGGCTTCAAATTTGAACCTCAAGGATGTGAGTTGAATGAACATTCATTGTAAAAGCCTTGAGAGCTGGAATCCTTTTCGGTACACGTATGTACTCTTGTTCTGGATATCTCGGCGATTTCTTTGATTTCTTTTTTTCTGTTTCTTCTGCTTGTAATTTCCCTGGGAATGCTAACGCGGGGGGGGTGAGAATTAAGTGCAGTCCTGCTGGCTGTGCAGAGGAGATTTTTCACACATGTATCTCATCGTTTACTCGTGGATTCAGAGATCATGAAGATTCATACGGAGTATATGAAAGGTCTTTATCAACGCGAATATTCCCACAAGACCACGTGCGCGCACGACTTGGAAGAATTGAATACAGACTGTCATCATAGAGCCCTCTCTGGCGCACAGTCGTCGTCTACATCGATATCGATAGAATCGAGGCCTGCGCGCTGAGTCCTCCTGGCGAATCACGCCCCCGGACACATGCCCCCAGGTCGATGCCAGCCACGGATCGGCATCGGCACTGACGACGGCGTCCGAGGGCAGGCTGGTGGCCTCCCCCCCTCCCAAAGGGTTGCCAGCAACGGCGGCCGCTGTGGGCTGCCTCAAGCCACTAACGCGTCCCTGGACTGGGCACCTAGCGGTTTCAGGTCGAAGCTTAGCGACGTCGCATCAATTGCCCGTTTGGGAAGTGCCCCACCCTAGCACCCCGATTAGGCCGCCCAGGAGGGGACGGGGGGCGCAGAGAACAGAACAACCGTACTGGGGGTCGCGATGGGGAGTTTAGGGCGAAGATGGAATTTCATGGGACCAGTGTGTGTGTGTCTGAGTTAGGTATGTAGGTACTACTGTACCCTCGCCGGTGTTGTGACTGAATGCCAACATGTTGTAATTGTGGCAATGTCGGTATCAGATCGTAATCGTAATAATATGTGAGAAAGGCGGCTGTGATCTTGAAATTCTTGGACTAGGTTTCCACGGAAGCTCTTTTGCAAAGATGTTGCTTTTTTTTCTTTTTGAGGGAAGATGCTGAATCAAGATCTACAAAGAAGACCCAAAAAAATTCAAAGTTGCCAACTGGAGGAGTGCCTGTATCGGTGTCGATGGCGTTGCAATTGTGGGGGTCCGTTCCTTCGACCCCTTCTTCACAACCGTCCAAACAGAGGCGCGTATTTGCTCAAAAAGACACTGTCCAATGGATTTCCATCCAATCAAGGTGCCCAATGCATACACAATTTCAGCAAAAAAAGACCGGATGCATAACATGCAGACTCCATCTGGAAGAACGCAAAATGGATAGATGGACTGCTAGCCTTGTTGATATTCGAGTTGCTTTTATTTTTTCCATCGCCTCCTGAGAGCAATGCATCCCGATTTGACCAATTCTACTGGCTTCTTGGTACGTGCTCCTTGGTTTGGGGTCTGGGAATGGTCGGCTGCTTTTCTTGCCGGCGAATAAGCTCCCTCTTGATTCGAAGAAGAAAAACGCATTGCGCGTGAATTGATTCAAGTTTTGTGCAGAACATTGGTACGAGCGCTCTGGGG
Source organism: Peziza echinospora (assembly GCA_024516245.1). Lineage (NCBI taxonomy): Eukaryota > Fungi > Ascomycota > Pezizomycetes > Pezizales > Pezizaceae > Peziza > Peziza echinospora. The sequence continues at coordinate 1,188,068 of JAJLQT010000012.1, read as the reverse complement.
ACAAATTTACAAAATATAAAAAAAAAAAACAAGTGTGGGATCTTTTTCGTCACCCAGGAAAGGGCTTACCTACCTATTCGCCGGCTGGAGTCCTCCGTAGACAAGGCCGACGCTACCATTGTGGGGGGGAGGTGGAAACACTTGGTGGGTGTCGAGCTCGAGACCACCCACACGCACACACACCCGTGGTCAAGTCGAGTCCGCCCCCCCCATGCTAGTTGGACAAGGCACCTGGACCAGTATTTCCAGGGTGCACCGAGCCAAGGGACATCCTCCCAAAGAAGACAATCATCGTCCTCGGGCCTCATGCAGAGGGTGTGGTGGATTGACATGTATATAACACAGGGACGTTCCCCCTTACTTCAGATCCCTACTTCCACATCTCGAGCAATAACACGCGACCTTTAGGTGCCATTCTACATCCGTGTTTTTAATTCGCTCTCTTGATTTGTCGTCGTCGAAACAATATTACCTGATTCAGATCAGCAAAATATCCGCTTCATTGCAATCACCCAATTCACCGACTTCTCAATAAAACAGAAATCGCAAATATGCAGTCTTCAATGATCAACAGGTCAATCCTCCGAGTTTACGCTTTGATGATGATTGCTTCGGCAGTCATCGTGTGCCTCTCATCGGTACCTTTGGCATCCGCTACCCCAAGCCCTGCAGGCGTCAACCAGCTTCAGGCACGCACACCAAACCCACAACGCAGATTCCAACACTACTCCAGCTTCATTGCTTCATGTTGTACCGGAGGCGTTACTGGGGAGGAGAAGGTCGATAACGTGGCATGCTGCGGCGTTGATAGCACTTGTATGTCCACCCGAATGGAGAAGGAGAAGGAGAGGAACTTCAAGATAAATAAGGAAAGGAGAATCAGAAGACTAATTTGTTCTTCTTTTGTGTGTTTATAGGCTGTGGATCATCATGCTGTGATAAAAATGCCGTCGTAAGTAATCCTTTTCTATAAAACATATACTGTCAAAAAACCATTACTAACATCTTTGATTTCTTAGTGCAACATTGCTTCCGACGGTACCCCAACCTGCTCAGAAGGCCTCCAAGTCGACACCACAAACCCAACATTGGCAAAGATCAATAACACAAACACCGAGAACAAGACCCACACCAACGGCACCAACAACACTGGCGGTGACTCCGGCTCAGCTGGCTCTTCAATCTACACCACACAATGGTCAATCGTGTCAACGTTAGCACTGGGATTGGTCGCTATGACGGGAGCTATGGTTTTGTAAAGAGTGTAAATAACATTTCCTCTTATGCATGATGATTGCGGCCTGTGGTGATGGGTGGGGGGGGGTGCACTGGGGACTTGGGGGGGAAAAGGTTGAAAAAGACATTTATTATCAATGTGAATCTGAGGCACTTTGTGCCACGTTTTTCTTGAAATATCTTCATCTTCGAACGTCGCCTTCATCAGTACCGTGTGCCTGTGCCTGTTTGGATGTAGCGGGTGTGTGTGAGATGGGAAAAGAAGCTACACATATTGACATTGTAAGAAGCAACCGGAATGGAACTTCTCTCAACGACATTTTCGTTTCACACCATTTCGTTTTTCGCTTTTCGTTGTTTCTTTCTTTCTTTTTTTTTTTTTTTGCGAAACGCCTGAGCCAGAAAGCAAGCCTCGGGGGGATTATAACAGCACAATTTAATCATAGATGTCTCCGATATTTCATACCTTTTATATAATGTTTTAGTTTCCCAGGTGCGCGCAGTGTCGAGAGAGCTATATGGATGCAATTGGCCATGGCTGTATACCCACACGACGTCGTTTCTGTTTCTTTTTCTTTCTCCTATGTTCTTATTTTAGGCGCATCTTTTTTTTGATGTATAAATATTTTCTAATTCATGTTGATAATTTAAAGTTCGAATATTGCTATATCATCTTTGGTGTATCTCATAATCAAAAATTCTCCTGCGTTGAACGTTTCAACTATATTTCATGAATGTTTTCACGTATACGTATTCGAATTCGAATTTTTCGTACAGTGCCATTGGGAAATCACTTGAGCTTGGGTTCGAATTCGAAGGTACAGATGCATTTATCCATGCTTCAATGTTTCAACATAACGATATGTTTGGGGGCCTGTTATAAGATGTAGACAACATACTAAGTTACGGTTATGTGCTACACTTCAAACATTGCATCTGCTCATGTGGCCTTCGGTAGGCCTCCTTGAAATATATCTCGCCAAACATCACCGCAATATATGCACAATGGCTAGCTGTTAAGTACTACGCATCACATATATCAACCGTGGCCGGTACCGCTCGACCCCGCAAACCCCAAATATTGTTTCATCAGCGATTTCGCGGTACCACGAAACTTGCAATATATCATCCATAGCTTGGGGTAATACTAAATTCCTTTGATAATATGATCAAGGTTGCAGTGCATATGCGCACACATAATATAACATGATGCTTGACTTTTGTTGGAATAATCCATGGACTCGGACCCCAACCGAAGCCGGGGACCCCGAATACTTACCTAAACTCACCTCTCCCCCCGCGCTCCACGAATCAATTGCAACCTACCTAGTCTCCAACCCCCCCGCCGGGCCTTCCGGTTCCCCTGTTGTTGAAACATGCATGCAATGTGTGTGAAAGAGCCGAAAGGAGCTGCCGACTCTAGAGCGAGCGAGGGTTTTTTGTGCAACATTGTGTAGCTACTCGAGTACATGTATACAACGCACTGTACTGTACTGTGCTGTTCATCTTGTGTAATACTTCATGATCATGGTGAAGTGAATTCGTAGAAAAAATAATTTATTTGTTCTTTGGAGGCTTTCACAAACTGTAATCAAGACGCGGGTCGATATTCCCCATTGTTACTCGAGTCGCTGAATTCCAATGCCCTTGTAACCAGCTGAAGTCATGCTTGACAGGAACGTTGTTCTCGTACAGGAACGTCAACCTTAAGTATGTTGCTGCAGAGACCTCGCTCGCTATAAATAAATGTAAAATTTAAATATGTAATTGAGCACAGCGAACACGAGTACAGCAGGATTGTGTAAATTTACCAATCCCACGTAAATCTGCCAAATATTCTCAAAATTCTGGCGACCGAATTTTTCATTCATTCGGTACCTGCATCGTCATCAAAAAGCAGGTACAGATTACTCCGCACATACAACATCGTTGCCATCTACCCGATTAAGCGGCACGCGTGGCACATTAGCCCAAAGTCCGGACCATGGGTCCCTAAAAGGGGACGAGGCTACCCTAAAACATGCCAATAACTTGTAATTACTTAAGGTACTGCAGCCATGCACTGCAGCTTTGCTTTCTTTCCACGCCGCTCCAAATTTTCAACCACTGGTAGAGTACTCTAAGTACCTAAAGAATTCGAACTTCTTCAGTCGTTAGTGCTTATATCGAGAGAAAAAAACCCACTCTTAAGCTTAGTACTGTGCATTAACCCTCGTCATCATCATGGAGACCCTGCCTGCATGAAAGTGATTTTGTTCCTCGCTCTGGATCTAGAGTCGAACGTTAACCCAGTCACCACGCGATCTCGCATCGAGCGGATCCGTAAGAACCGCGTACCCGGTCTGAAAGATTTCAGTTAGATATCATTTATGTAGGTAGGAAATGGTACTCCACTCCCTTGCAATCTAGTTATAATACAATTCGAATCTTCTAATGCATATGGGTTGTTCAATCTCACTCGGCACACTCCATCGATATCTCTACATACGTATTGAAAATCTCCAACATATCCCTCGTAGACGTCGACGCGCCTAACGGTGGCCTCGGCCGGCTACGGTTTCTAATGAAAGATTCCAGCCAACAGACTCGCAAGGATAAACGGGCTTGATTCTCAAAGTCAGTCAGATAGGAGAGAGACAACGAAATCTCGAAATTTGCGCGGGCCCTACCTACCTGCTACTCTAGCAATAGCTCCTTCCAAGACAAGCGCCGCCGCCTCTTCCGCTCCCCAAACCAAGGGAATGGTGCCAAATGCGCATGCCCATGACCCACCCCCCATCCATGGACCATCCCCGGCCGCGGGCATCGGCTCCAAGCCACCGAAATTTTTTCTTTGAAGTGTGGAGGCATGCACAGTCGATGGGCAAAGGATCGAGCGGATTGCTCTCGAGCTGGGGCCCAGGTCCTCTAATGAATTTCAATAAGAAAGAGAGAAAGAAAAAAAAAGTAAATTATTACCATGAATAATCAAAAAGGGGACGTGCACTTTTTCTTACATGCATGCAGTGCGTTTTGAAGTGTTTGTGATTTGGACATGGGGTCCACGACGTCGACTGTCATCATCCATGGCCAACAGGCCCTCGAGCTAGGATCCGGAGCAAATAACTGTGCCTGGAGAGGCCCGTGTTCTCGAGTTCAAGGTCGAGGAATATGAAGTCCTCGTGGGATTATTTGAAATGGCCATGGCCATCATTCATAAACAATCGACAGCTAGGGAAGTAGATCATGATCACTCACCACACGTGGATTTTCTGAATGGGATTGCTTCAAGGAACAGAATGCGCAATGGAGAAGATCATGAAGATCGACACTTTCACTTGGGTAGAGTGGACTTGGGGAAAAATCTTTGGGAAGCACTGTTTGGTATGAAATGTCGGCTGGTTAGCTCTACATATGGTCATGTGGGGCTTGTGGTAGTGGGTTATTGTTTGTTCTGCCGGCGAGAAAACCAACAGCATACATACATAGGTATGTACTTACTTCTGGTGTCCCGGTACCCAGACTTCCGGGCTGAGTTCAAATTGAATACATCTCAGGAGAAATAACAATTATTAATCACTCGACATGTTTCCTTCAAAACTCTTGATCATTATGAGTACATATAAATGTAAGCACCAATTCGAATTCTGCTCTCCCCTCCCGAAGCCGCGACCCGCAATCTCACGTTTTCTCGGCGAGGTAAAACGTTCCCAGTACCGACGGAACTCGTCAATCTCCCAATTGCCAAATCAACCCTTAGCTCCTCGGCACTCGGTAAACTAGCCGAGCCGACTATACCGCAAAAACTGGCGAGATCAGACCCTGTCAGTTTTTTGAGCTTTTCCCTTCACAGCAAGATCAGTGAAGATAATTGCCTGTTTCAATGACTTGCTATCTGTGGAAAAAGACCAGGGCCTGATCTCACCAGTTTTTGCAGTACTCGATACTCTACCAATTGCAGAACCCGTTCCTCTAATCTGTAGGTACTCTACTGGGTAGCCCAAATTCCTGAAGTACGTCGAATTGAGACCTGAGCGTTGAACCATTTTCTTTTTTTATTTGGTATGGTGTCTTGGACAAGCTAGGGAAAAGCCACAAAAAACTAGAGTCCCTGCCCAAATAAGCCACAGCTCGTCATCTGGTGAACCCCTGAACGAATCAATTCGAGGGGTTATGGATTGTGGATTGTGGGTTATTTGAGTGGGTTAGGCCGGTAGGATTCTCGCTAATTCGGTGTGACTCTTCAGAAGGATGTCAAACTCTGCGGAAATGGATGGATATTTCTACATCGCTATGATTTGTCGTCTGCGTGAGGATGGTGACATTTCTCGATTTGATTGGTTTTTATGGTACCGAATTTTGTGAGAGGTATAATGGCATAATTGACATTTTTGGGCGTTCATGTCGAGTGTACTCGGGTACATACTCGTTTATTAGCAAAATGCATCTGCGGCCGGGCCGTGGGGGTGATTGTGGTATTCACGTGCCGTGATTGGAAGGGCCTTTTTGGGGTTTTTTTGTTTACTTAGGTAGCTAGGCACGTTTATCGATCTTGTGGCTTGCTGATCCCTCTAAAGGGAAAAATGAGGCTTGAATGCGCCATGTTAGTCTACATTGCCATCATGTTGATTACTTGAGCACATCAGAGAGATCGATTCTTCATCTATGGCTATGTGATCCCGTGATTCACCACATAATAGTACTCTTCCATGGAAATCAATTTTTGAGGATGGCAACATCTAGAGGTTACATGCGCTCCCCAAACCGAACAATGGCCATGCATGCCCCAGACTTTGCCCGACTTCTGCTTATTACCTACCTAGTACTTATAAACTCCTCACCGTAATAGTATATTACATATATCGGTGTTATTGCCGGCGGCATGCGTATACGTATGCGCAACTAGCTAGTCACTAATATTTCTTGCGGTTGCACCGCCATCTTCACCCATTGTTTTATTTTCATAATTACAATGAATTTTAATAGCTAGCAATTACCAACGGATCCAACTTCTTTTGACAATGCGCAAGGCTTTTTCTCAAAACGTGGGGCCATTGACGTCGCTCCTGCACACACACGCAAACCGGGAATATAAATTAATTATTCATGGGGCAGCCCTCGCCGTACGCGTCGGTGGCTTAGATACTGTCTGGGCCCGGGGAAGACCTAGGAAGGGAAGGTTGATTTGTCTGGGCCATGAAACGAGCAGGCCATGAACCTGGGGTTTCTCGATCCGTACAGGCCTTGACAGTTGCTCCGTGTAATTCTTTCCTTTACGTGGCCATGGGTTTGGGGGTTGGGAGGAAGTTGGATATCCGGAACCGAGTTCGAGATTCACCGATTTTACTGATTAAATCAATCGCGAAGTAAATTACGTCGTTTAGATCTTCCGTATATATGTACGCAGATTCGAATTCAGAGAAAAACGAAGTTACGAATGCCGTACTTTTTGTAAGTTTATCATGATTTGGAAGAGGGATGTTTGAATGCATGCCAGCGCGAGACTTGGAATTCGATTTGTAAATCTGTCAATTGAGCCCGAAGGAGAAATGGGAGGGTTATCTAGATCTATCCGCGCATGCCGGCAATGGTAGCCACCATGAGCTCGAAATCTTGCTTCTGAAAGATACGAACTTTCGTACATACGTATGATTTTTGTACTAACAGATACATACGTACACTGTGTAGGTACTGAAGCATAGGCATCGATGCGATCATCACTACCTCAGCACCCCAATCCACCGGTACTATCGGTACCGAATGTATGTACACACGTATGTGTTGGTTATTCTCTAATGAAAGGACTTTGACATCATCCATCTTGGCCAATCGGAACATAAACAACAATATCCTTGTGTCAATTCCACATACGCGTACGGCATCCGTACACATGTAACAGATCTTGAATTTTCATGCAATTAGCCTCAACTCCATTTTACCCTGAATTCCAAGCTGCTTAGCTTCTTATGTACCTATTGTACCTGGTAACAGGTACCTCATGTTTGTATTCCAAAATTTCAAATTACTAGCTACCTAATTGGCACTTACTTACTTCAGCACCCTCCGTACCAGGTAATTGATAATCCGTTAATTAACATATGCATACGTTGAAAGGCAGCGCATGCTGAAACGTTCGTGTTCTCGTGCCCAGACTTGGTCGTTCCACAAACGTTCGAAGGAATTAATATATACCTTAGTCTCGTTTTCCAATTGAGGCGTTAACGTTTAAAATGAATCAACGTCATGGAGTAGGAAGTGCTGAGCACGAGACTAGGTAGGTGTGCAATTGGGTTTGTCTCAATATCTCAAATAGGTAATTGCTTAGAGATGGGTCCGGATGTATGTACATTACATGTGCTGCGGGCCTAGGGCAGGGTAACGTTCTAGATCCAGAGCATCTCGATCTGTGAGAAATCTTTATCCCTTCTGCTAGATCTTGCTAGTTGCAACGTTGATCAGTGGGCTGTTCGGTTGCCTTTGTGGGTGCTTTCGGTACGAGTGAGTAGCTTGTAAAACTTCGGCATCCTGAAGCTTGTATCCTTCCCGACCTAACGGCTGACCATATTGCAAGCTTATAATGAAGCTCAAGCATTAGAGATTGGCATTGAAAGCGAACGCGGCCGGCTGGTTGCCATTATTCGACGTGCTCTATCTACATTGGTGGCGTGGGAGAGCGCTAGAGCAGAGCGACCGCTCGAGTAAATCGCGGGTAATAACGTGCCGAGCCGAAGCACAATTTTTCGTATTCATTTGGGAGGAGGCTTCAAGCTAAACGTGTGCTAACGAACATGTCTTTAAATTTAGCGAAAGACAGCGACCATATATCATTAATATGACGGGCTGTCATGATAGGAGTTTAGGAAATGACGATGGTACCACTCATATGCATAGTCATCCTTGGGCAAATTGTGAACAAAATAAAATCAACCAATAAGTTAGATTAGTTGTTGCAATTGAAACTTAAACTCCAATGAGATCTGAAGGCTTTTTAATTCAGACATATTTTTGATTTTTTTTCTCATCGCTTTCACATATCAATATTCCGGATCCGCAGCTGCCGGGTGGAATCGGATTCATGATTACCCTGAATGGGCTAAGTACGTATTTTTGGCCAAACAAAGTGGCGCGGGGGAAAAATACTATGTCAATGTAATCTGATCAAACTCGTCTGGCTAGGCTAGACACCGAGTCCGCGGAAACCCAGACGATTATATACTTATGTTTCATATTCAATCATAATTATAATTATAAGGCTTAATTAAGATCATCATAGTCACAACCGTTAACCTTAACATTTATGTTTCCCAATTTCCCAACCTCTGGTCACTCACATCACTCTGTACTACCTTCGCTTATATCTCATTTTTGGGTTAAACGGTTCTTGAATTTTCATATCGTTTTTAAATAGGTATAATGCATTGTATAGAGAGTGATCCCGTTATAAGCATATCATTTGCTAGTTTATATATAGAAGCGGGTTCTTACATGAGCGAATAAAATATTTCAAGGAAAAAAACAGAGAAGCTCAATTGCAGGTAGCTAGTAGGTAAATTCGAATAATAATGTTATGCACATAAAAGAACGAAAGTTTAAAACATGCATTATCCCATAATCTACTAATAAACAACTTGTAAATTCCATTCGACCCCGCATTCGACATTAGAAATTCCAATTTAGACATGACTTGCTGACGCTTAAACACCAATTTGAATATATTCTTATCTCTAACCTGCACGTCCAGCTTCACCATTTCAGCTTCTTGTCTCCGTGTTAAGCTGTCAATATTCTCTTTCCTCGATGTTGGGGCCGCGGTTGCCTTCATATTCCTTCTTCGGGCCCTTCAATCCTCCATTCTAAGCATACTAATCATCCCGGCCCTCCCTCGCCCTATCCCCGGGTCCACCATAGTGGTACTGTCCCGACTGCTCAGTAAGCTTCCACTCATCCTTCCCATCCGTCAAATTCGAGCACTCTGGATCCGTGCACCTGACGTAGGCACACTCCTTGGAATCATCCCAGGGGAGACAAGTACAATCCTTGACTGCGTACAGATCGAAGCATTTGGAGATGACGAGGCAGCCTTTTCCGAGGTACGAGATGGGCGATTGAAGAATTATGACGGTGGAGGCGCAGGTGGCGGCTAAGAGGGCTTGGTAGGCGTATGGGAGGCCTAGGAGCAACATTTGTGGTTTTCTGGGGATGGTGGCTTTTTGGGGATGGTGGTTTTTTGGTTTTGTGGGGTTGTGCGGGTTTGGGCGAAGATGTGAACTGAGATGTATCGGTTGGATCCTTTAATGTACTGAGTGATCGAGTCACTGAGGTATGTATGAATATCCCGAATCCGAAAGTGGGATTATCTGGACGTTTATATACCTGTTCTTATCACAAGGCATCGATCTATAGCTACAGGTATGAGAGCTGCCTTTGTGTAAGCCAAATTCCGTAACAAATCGAAGCTACTACCTGTGAAATAGGTTCTCCATGCATATCGCCAGGTTCGTATACTAGAGATAACCATGAACCACAATTCTATCCAAGATATATTCTAGAAATCGAAGATATCGAGCAGGTCTAGAGTAGTAAGTTGTTGGTGCCCATGATTGGAGGCATGGAATATGCGTACCTAGTGCATAAAGAAAATATTTACTTTCGGATATAGGCTACATGTATGTATATCTTCATTTGAATTCGACGGTCCACCATGGCCAGGTATTTAGGTGCCTAATAGGTATTTCTAACTTTGCGTATGTACCTACTTAATCAGGTAGCCAGCTTGCAACGATGAATTGGTTCTACAGGTGAATTTTGTATGTACCCACTTAGAATCCAAAGCCTACGAGGCATCCCAGGAATAAACTAAACTATAAGGGAGTTACGATCACGGGGCAAAGACATCTCGATATCGAAAAAAAAATATATATTTTTGAAAAGTTCAGGGTAATGGAGAAATATATATATTTCAACTCGCGTGCTCCGTTGGCCATGGTAGTAAACCGAACAATGCTTGCACCTGGTATGAATGCATAGCAGATTGTATGATCGAGAGCATTTGGACTAGATTAAAATAGTGCCTGAAACTGTAACGTTTGTACTAGCAAAGAGGACTATACAAAACATTTAAATAAAGCAAACCCTAGACCTAATATATTCGAATAATAACACTAATTTATCTACTTTTGTATTCAAATTTCTCAATCACAAACTAGCGGAACTACTAATACGACAAGTACACCCAACACCATGGCTAGCTGAACCTCCGGATCCGGATTCCTCTCCCAGATCGTTGACGCCTCCCCCAATTGCATGATCCCCATCATCGATAATATCTTTCTTCCTCACAACATCCCACGCAAAACACAACTCCCTCGAACTCTGCTGCAACATCTTCTCCACAAACGTCTTTACATAAACCTCCTGCCCCCTATGTCTTCTTGCATCTTGAGCCGTATATTTTGCGTGCGGGCAGGTACATCTCGCGGGACGGAGGCGCAGGAGGGAGTGGTTATGGGTGAAATGGATTGTTGCTGGTGTGCTTGGTCTTGCAACGGTAGAAGTTTGGGAATTAGAACTTGAGGGAGAGAAGTGGATATGTGGCACATTATATTTGCCTGAATATAGATCGACATCTGGATCGAGGTCACCATGGTCATGGCAATGTTGCAATTGGGGAGATGCCATGCGGGAACTCGAAGTTGGTTGGAATTCGGGTGCGGTGGGGTTGAGTGTGTGGCATTGCAATTGCGGGGAGCTCGTGCTCGAGGAGGGGTGCTGCAAATTGTGACGATGATTCTGGCCACATGAGGATGATGCAAATTGGTTCCTATATTGACTATTCCTAGGTGCTGGTGTTGGAGATTCATGGATCGTGTGTGGCCTTCGGCTGTGGTGGCTTTGAAATGTTGGTGGTGCCTTCAGGCCGTAGGAATGTCGGCCGGCGCCTATACATAGTGCTGCTTCCGTCGATGTTGACTGGCGCTGGACAGGGTTCGCAGATTCTTCCTGAGATCTGGAAGGACTAAGTTGGGCTAAATGAATGGAATAGTAGAAGTAAGGTAAGCCAAACGCTCATTGCGACCTTGCTGCCCGGCTTGGACAAGATGAATGCAGAAAGACATACATGTACCATAAGCTCCACGATTATAGGGAAATTCTTCTCGATTATCCTCTGAAGTTGAATCTTTTCGTCGATCATGTATCCCGAATCCTCTCGCTGGAGTGCCACTGGCATTGGTAGTAGCTTCATCCTTCGTTGGCGTGATATTCGGGAAGAAAATACTTGTCTTCCTCCTGCCTTGGAATGAAGTTGTAGGAACATCCGGGATCCCGAATGGTGGCTTATTTCCAGGTCGATGCTTAAAAACTAGGAAACCAAGAAGTCAGCCTATTTCTAGATGTGTAGCAAAATGTCCGTAACTATTCGAGTGACCAAGGCCACAATTTGAGGTAATAGTGATTCCATTGGACATTCTATATGGAAAATGTTTTTCAGGCGTTGAGAACTTACCATCCTCAACACTATTTCCACGAGGACGAGAGAGCAAATCCTTCTCAACCTGTGCACCAACACCAAGCTGCCTATTTCCAGCATCCTGTAGCACCCCATCCCTACCAACTCTAGGCTTCACTGAGTCAACCCCAGCAGCAATAGCCGAATTTGAAGTCTTGGGATGACTGCTACTTGAGGTAACATCCTCATCTCGATCTCGAAAAACGTGGAATTTCTGTTGACCAATGCCGGGTATGGATGCATCATCTTGCGAAGAAGGCATCAAATATACTAAAAGAACGGTATTCCTAATTGATAAGGGTACTTTAATGTATTCTATCAACCTACTTTCTTTTCGGTCAGGTACATTAGTTCTGAGTTCCCCGTTTCCATGTGTATAGCTATTGATGGATGATATATTATTCCCTACCTACACTATCCTTGACGTTAAATCTATATTCCCGTGAGCGGTTGACGTTGCTTGCCGAGCTGGAAATGTCAAGAGCTGGTATTATTTCGAAAGACTGAGTGAATTGATTGACACTGTGCGGGTACCTGAATAATTCAATGTCCCCCATCATGGGTAGAAAGGTTATATACTTGACCAAACAAATCAACAATCGATTGTTTGAACTCGGTCTAGCTAAGCTGGGTTATTTCGATTGTATCAAGACAAGACGTTTGCAAGTACTTGTTTCGAGAATGTTTCGTTCTGGTGGTGCCTGAGTTAACTACCTACCCAGGTACCATCAGGCCATCACAAAACCAACAGCTCGGTATACGACCGGTAGAAAGCACAGATTACTCTCCTTATAGGAATATCTTTGGGAGCCAAGTTTAAACCTACTTCGGTACGCTTCATAAATACATTAAATACCTACAAACCATGATAAGCATAAACTTTTATAAAGCTGATTAGGTAGACATGTACGTACTAGCAGTTACAAGAAATCCCAACTTGTATGTCATTTATCACTACCTAGACATGTATTTATATGAAGAGGACTATATTTTCCGCATCCCCATCCATGATCACTCAAAGTAATAAACACCAATAATCTTCAATCATATATATTTTGCAATAAATCTTCCCCAACGAACTCCACCACCCCGAACAACCCACCATGAGACTACAACCCACCCACCCACCCGCAAACCATAATTCCAAAACTAAAGTTCGCAAAAACCAAATCGTCGGAAACAGGATTCGAACCTGTGCGGCAGAAGCCATATGATGACGAACTGTATCAGCTCTCTCTGGTGAACATAGAGATAATTCGAGTCATACCCGTTAACCACTCCGGCATCCCGACCGTTAGAGATAAGAAAGTGAAATGCGGCAGAAGGTGGTCATTCGTGGCGATTTCGTACGAGATAAGCCATCTCGCAATCTTGTATCAGCTATACTTACCTTTGTAGGTACTCGGGGTGTACAAGAAATACTGAAAAGTCGTTATTAAACTACTAGCAGGCCGCTCTCCAGTCTCTCCAATTTATTGGTAGAGGAACACCATCTTCGACAATTCACGTTATTTAAGCCCTGCACTCAACCCTGTGAATTAAGCGGATTTTTCAGTATTTTGTGCACACCCCGAGTACCAGGCTTCCACAAAAGTGTCACTAAATTAGAATATGCTCTTTTGACGAGGCAGAAAATTCAGTCAATGAATTATGTGTAATTTCTGTATGAGCTCCGGATCGGGCCAAGTCCAGAAATCCCTCTTCTAATTGAATTCAACATTATCAGATAATGATCACTGGCATGCCATCCCACGCCACTGAAAACTGAAGCCCATGAGAAACTAATCTGAGTACGAGCTCTTCTTAAGTCTATATTTAGTACCAACAGGTAGATATGTATGACATCAACCATTTTTTTTTTTTGGATCAATCATGTTGGTCGACTTCGACCCGTGGCCATGAGGTCCACAGCTACAATGGCTGTTGGTTATAACTGCATGAAAGTTAGTCTCATGCCAGTAACGATCCTCAGATCTACAAACCTTACATATTCGAGTACTTTACTTTACCTACTTTACTCGAGTAGAGTAAAGACTTACTCGGGTACGAGTAGGTAGCATAAGTGACCCAGCCGCAGCAGCGGCAGATACTAGCCTGAGGCCTCGTCCCTAGGGCAGAAATTGCTTCTGGCGTAAGTACGTAATGATAAGAAGATAGGTATCTAGAGCACTCAAACATCTCTATCATGACTATCATTCGTCTAAACCTTCCCCAGCTGCCCAAAAAGGATATTCCCCTCTTCAAGCTCTGCACGTTGATTAATCAAACACACGACACTCCTCAAAAGATATGTACGAGCACGGCACAGCATCCCACCCCACGACCCACCTCGAGCTCCCACACACACACACGCAACTACTCGTACATTCTGTCGAAGTGCCTCGCCTCGGAACATCCCGTACGTTGGGCCAGGAACATTTCTACCCTTCAGTACAAGTAAAAGAAATGTACAAGTGACTACTAACTGCAAGATAACGAACGGTACGATGAGGTGGCTCCATACAAACCACAGATGCTTGACGCTTGTACGAGGTCGGAGTTCCCCCCGTGGTGGTCAACGGGGTATGAGGCGACATCTCGGTCAAGTTTCCCTCCGTTGATATTCCGGAATTCCTCCCGGCCTCGAGCTCGTCGTTCATTCAATCAGGGTTAGTGGTGAAATTGTCGTAAAGTAAGATGATTAGCTGTAGCTGTGATATCTATCAGCAGAATTGACGATATTGATCTCAATTTTCTATACAATTCGCAACTTTGAAGAAGTTGAGCACTTGAGTAGATTGACGTTGGTATAAGTATACTCAAAAATCCCCGTTATGATGATGCTTCTCAAACGGTTGGCAGGATTAAGTGATATTGCATACTTCACGTTATCAATTTTATAATTAGCAATGATTAGACTACCATTAAGAGGCTTGATTCAAGAGTGGATGGCAAGCGTAAAGAATAAACTTAACTGGCAATGCAATTTTTTCAAATAAGTACTTACATGTAAGAAGTAGATATCATACCTAAGGTACTCATGTACCAGACAGACGTCCCGTGAGTGCCTGCATGCGTATATTCCAGGCAGAACACATACATACCTACTAAGTAGGTATGTATGAATATTGCTCGGGAGCACGAGGCCTAGGGGTCAGATGGTAAGTCTGGCCTCGTGCCAGTATGTCGGAAAGGAATCATTGCCTACCTGGGCAGGTAGGTAGAAGTTTGGTCCTTTAATTTATGTAAATGGATCCAGTCGACTCATCCATACTGCAAACTCATACAATGAGTTCGAATATTCGAAGATACCGTATATATGCGGTAGGTTAACTAACGAGATCATGGTATATATCAAATTTGTATATTGATCAAAATACATATTAAGTACCTATAGCTACTATCATGACCATACCTTCTGGGCCCACAAGAACAACCATACCTCTGGTATACCTAGGCCTGTTTCAATCCTTACGCAGATATATCCCTAACATAGCTATAGGTACACATTTGGTAATGGAATCGAGTTACGTCCATCGACCGATGGCCATGTATATATATATCAAGGTACCGGCCTGATATTCTATCATTCCCATTCCGTACGATCAAATGACTGCTGAAAAGCATGTGGGACATGGGCCAGCCGAGAATCGATATCGATATCATCAGTCGGTATACTGGAAGCTCAGCCTACAGGTTCCAAATTACACCGTTCG
Organism: Peziza echinospora; assembly: GCA_024516245.1. Lineage (NCBI taxonomy): Eukaryota > Fungi > Ascomycota > Pezizomycetes > Pezizales > Pezizaceae > Peziza > Peziza echinospora. The sequence continues at coordinate 1,172,651 of JAJLQT010000012.1, read as the reverse complement.
AGCCCGTTCCTAATTATAATGCACCCCCCAACCAAATTCAAATCCAGAAACCCACGAGCACCAAACAACATAAACGTGCAGTGCACCCCCGAGCTCAACTAGATGCTCGAGTCTGGAAGAACAAATTCACAAATCCCTCCAACGGGTTTTTACGCAAGTAAGTAAAACGTTTTCAAATTTAATTGAGCGTCACGTTTTTCGATCCGATCCAGGGTCTCGCACTTGATATGTAGCTTAGATACGAGCAGCTCCATGGCAACGGAAGAAGGGTGTTATATTACTCTCCATGCATATGGTCGAATGTGTTTCTTGTGCCAGTAAAGTGTAGGCACCTTTCAATAACAGATTGTCGGGGTCAAGAAAGTGGACTGAGCATTTCCCTTCAAAGGAATAAATGTACACGTAAATCAACCGCCCTTTCCAGAAGGAAACAAGAAAACAAAACAGTCAAGCAAAAGAAAAAAAGCAAAGAATAAAAACGCGAAAATGATGAAATCACCCGAAGGCCATATGCATGATGCTGAAAAAAAAGAAAAAAAAGTTTAAATTGCCTCCGAGACAAATGAAAATGATTGTTCATTGTTGTGATATACTCCGCCCTGTCAATGCAATGGCGGAAAGTGATTTCAAGAAATCCATCACAACAACGGATCCGGATATCCAACCTCCCCCCGATCCCCTAGTTAGTTTGCGTATTTTGGTTTTCCGCACCACCACCACCATCACTATCATCAGCGTCCGACAGCCCCATTGACTTTGGTGGTCGCCAGATGTGTCTTTGCGAGACCTCGTTCGCCATCTTCTAGAAAGCGGCGAAGCACATATTGAGGTGCTCTACCACTCTTTGGACGTCTCTGGATCCTCGCCCCCTTGCTATGCTCCACCTTACGTACATATCTCCCCCCAGGACGAACACCGTCTAATTGATCTTGCCAACGTATCAGCATCGTACAGTCCCCTTTGCCGCTGTGAACCGGAAATGGTGATGGGATGAGAGTAGGAACACCGCTAAGCATCCACCTTCTTGCATAATCCTCATCCCCTGTTGGGCCACAATACCTAGTAGTTGCAGGTTGCTGTGTTTGGTACTGCTCGTCTTTATACCCGAACCATGTCTCTGACACCTTTTTGATCGAGAGAAAGGAGCTAAGTGCCGTGAGGAACTCTGTGAAGGTGACTCCACCGCCAGTTGGAGATTGGACTGCAAATGTGACCAGCTCTTGTGCACCGTCCTTGTATTTCAGGAGGTAACAGGACCAGGGGTCGATGAAAACCACGTCTATGCGAGGAACGGCGGGGCGGGTGATGAAGGTTTGAACTTCAGCGCCTGGGCCGAGTGAATGTGAGAAATCAGAGTAGAGGTAACGCTTCTGGCTGATTTCCCACATTACACGGGCTGAGGCGGCAGTGTAGGCATCGGGATGGACATCCGTGAATGCAGAGGGACTCCAGGCGCTACCACTAGAAGATGAGGAGCTACCACTAGAAGATGGAAGGTGCTCGGATACACAGAGTTGAGAAAAGCTTCCAAAGGTCATTGATGATGGATCAAGCTCCACGTCAGGGCCACCAACTGCCTCATTCTGGATGCCGCCCCACACCGACAGCTTTTGAACCTCGCTGGCGGAATAGAGTTGAGGTGAATGTTGCCGGGGGTTGTCCAAGCCCCAGGCGCCCCAGCGAAAGGCACTAAATGTAAGAGAGTTGGCGAAATGGGCGGGGCCGTGGCGGAGATTGTATAGCGACGGGTCAAGTTGTGAAAAAAGCAGATCGTGAAGCTGTGGTGGGCTTCTGTTGCTTGGGCGTGGGGGAGTGCGCCATGTGGCCCACAGTAGACACGGGTCGGTGTCTATAAGAGCCTGCCACCCTCGGCACACGAGCCTCATCCGGAGTAACAGTTGCGGGATATCCTGTGCTGCATCGTTTGTAATCTGAGCACGTAGGATCAGGACAAGAAGCTCCGGGATGCCGAATACTCGGCTTTGGGCGGGCCGATTTTGGGAGAGCATGCCGGAAGGTGCGATGTCTGTCTCTGTCGGTAGGGACTTGAGGAGACCTGGGAATGGTTGGCAGGAGGCGGGCTTGTCAATCATCCCCATGCAGAAATGAGACACAAAGCCGAGGGTGATGTGTGATATTTGATGTGATGAGAAGAGTGATATTTCCGTTCCATTGCTCCAAACTCTGGCCTTCTGCAGGCTCCACGCAGAATTTATAGAAACAGTGCCATGAGTGAAGTAAAGTCGTCCTGCCACCTGGCGAGCAATGACACGACCTGGCAGGTGGAGTCTGATTTAGATGTCACTGTCATCGTGCATAGCATGCCAGCCTTGCCCTCTGTGGATGTGATGGTGGACTTTTCCGTCGTGTAGTGTATACCGGGTGGCTCGCAATCTGCCGTGAGTCAGATGTGTTGAAGAAGTTGCGAGGTGAAAGTGAGGGACGACGGTGTCTGGGGAGCTGTGCATCTCGGGGGTCCACCATGCCCAGCCCAATTCGAAAGAGGACTGCATGCAGTCGAAAACGAGACTAAATCGAAATGGATATCAGGTGTCGTGCATGCGAAGTAGCCTGGCAGACGATCCGAGGGCTCGCCCCGTGATCCAGTCGGGAGGATGGGCGGGGGCATGGCACTACATAGCCCTGTGGAACGAGACTACCCTGCAGAGGCGCGATGGATTGTCATGAAAGGCAGCCAATATTGCCGCCAGTGCATGCTGGGGGGGAAAGAGTAGGTAGTCTCGTGCCCGGGAAAGAGAGGGAATTGGCGATGAGCACCTCATCCTCAAGTAAGGGACACGACAGGCTGCAAGGAGGCCTCCAAACCTCAAAAGTAATGATGCGTCGAGTATCTGGCGTGAGCAGCATCGCAGAGTATTGTCGAGGCCATCGAGAAATGGAGTGGGGTGGGGAGCAGAGGAGAGGGGGGGATTCGAGACTGAGAGGGAGGTGCTGAGGAAGAGGTGGAGAATTGGTGAGACATCTCCGGTTCCATTACAGTCTGAATTCATTATGTCATTAGCGGAGAATCCCGGAAGTTCAGGCAGTGGTCTAGGCGCCCTAGAGCGATCTCGATCCAAATGCAACGCAACGATGCAAGGAACTTTTCGTCGTGGGATACAATCGACATCAAGAATGTCTCAATTTCTACCTGGGTACGAGAACAACAACTAGGAGCATAGAACTCGAGACCGGCCTAGATCTCCAGCTGATCACGTTGTTCCGGACTGAGAACAACACACCAACATGAGTACCGGCTTTACTGGCGACGAAGCCCCACCTCGCAGTCAATCTCGAACCACATGTACACCTTTTGAAAGTCTCACCTGGCCATGGCAACAAAGTCCATTTCGTGGCAATTTTCAGTTGAATGTGTACAAAGACTTTGTCAAAATTAAAAAGTATGTTTGGGGAATTGGGAAAGATGTGCATAATCCAATAAACAAGCACACTTGAAATTTTTTTTGGAAATCCATTCATATCTGACAGTCAAGTTTCCCCTCGCTGAAATCCCCCCCGACCCCGTTAAATTCTAGTGGTGCAATTATCGTAAAGTAAGATGATTAGCTGTGATATCTATCGGAATTGACGGTATTTGTCTCAATTCGCGCGCAGCTTTGAAGGCATTGAGCACTTGTGCTCTAGGCAAATTGAAGTTAACGTTGGTATGCTCAAAAAAACCCGTTGCGACGGGGGGAATTCAGCCTTTGCAATTTGTATGGAGGCACCATACAAATTCCTGTGTTACCTGACCTCCTCGTACAAGATTTCAAAACCCTACGGGAGGTGGGGATTTCAACGGAGAGAAACTTGGCCTATTTGTCGCCTCATAGTTCTGTATTCTACACTAATTTTTTATTTTTTTTTATTTTTAAATCTGTGTTGAGTAGTTGGATCTTGAGAGAAAACTTTCAAAGGTAAGACATTGAAAAGGTGTGGGAATAGAAGTGCTAGGGGGTGCTTCCTTCGCCGCCAGTAAAGCCGGTAATCTAATTAATCTTTCGCACAGCGAGGTTGAACAATTGTGTTCTCGTTCGACTAATATTTTTGTCGGTGGTAATGGTTAATACCCGTGCATTTAACCAACTGAAATTGTCGGCGAAGTGACTTGTGAGATTCGGTAATGGGTTATGACCAAGCGAATTCGAAATTCTGCGGTTGTAATGGTTTGAAGAAAAAGCCTCCCAAGTCCCAGTGGTACCATGTAACGGATAAGTTGTGGAGAATCGTATGACTGCATGTTAGAGTAATGAGGCGGGCTCCAGACTGTGGACTGATTTTAGTCTCGTGATTGATTTATGCGGCCACTGTACTCTACTCGAGGAGAGTAGAGTGCATGCTAGGATTGATCGGGGTACTCGGCACTCGGAGGTGTTTGGCGGAAAATGGCTTACAGAAGACGGCCGAGTCCTCGTACGGTGAGTAGAGGTAGGTACTTGAGTAGATCGCAATGTCGAAATACGACTGTGATTTCAAACACCTGCACCAATTATAGTTGGAATGAATTGGATATCTTCTCCGGATTGCAATATCTCCATGGAGTCCCCGCGGGCTCATAACAATAAATCCACCATCTTATCCTAGACGACTCGTTGTATCCGGAATGGCCTTCGCCTGCCAATGGGATGACCCCGGCTGCAGGTACACTTGCAAGCCCAGGCCGGAAAAACTAGCCCGTTGTAGCCCAACATGGATCCTGCTCCATTACCATACCATTGCCTCATCCTGCCGAAACTAATTGGCTTTTCCATCAACTCCAGGGAACTTTTAGTTACATCGCGTTTTTTCCCTGGAGCAAGCAAGCAACAGCCCACAATTTTTCTTCGTAGTTCATGATGGTGGACATGATTGTGGAGCAATCACGTGTGGTGGGAATTGGCGAGCGAGCGAGAGAGCAAGCGAATTCCTACCATTATTATGCGCCTAGTCTTGTTCCCCGTGCGCCCGGCCGGGGGCTGCCGTGTTCTGGGCTGCCGGTGACGTTTGGCTTCGTCTGTGGTCCGCTTATAACCTCCGAGCCAGTTCCCTTTCATCCCGACCTCATACATACATTCCAAGGCAGCATTTGCTACCTCAATTGATCGTCTATTACTGTTGAAGACCTATCCCGAGCTTTAAACCATTTCGACTTCTCGGCAGCTCTTCCACTACCCCCACCTGGACAGGCCCGACTCTTCCGAAGCATTGACCCCTCCATCCTCAATTCCTCGGCAATAACCCCACCACAACCTTCATAATGAAGATTCTCACCAAAGAAGAAGAAGACGCCCACTACCGAGCCACCGTCAAGGGCGGCACAATCGGCGGCCTCATCGGTCTCGGGTTCGGAGTCGGCACAGCCATCCTCGCACACAAACGCTGGCCCTTCGCCAGGAACCTCACCCTCCCCTTCAAAGCCTTCTACTGCACCTCCATCGGCACATTTGCCGCCATCATCTCGGCCGACCGAGCATCCCGCGGCTTCGAGGCAAGCCGCCCCGAAGTCTCGGGCCAGCACGAGTACCAACACTCTCTTGCACGGGCCATCGAAGAGGCCAAGGCGCGGAGATCCACAAAGGAGAAGTTTATGGATTGGGGGCGGGAGTGGAGATACTCGATTGTCTCTGCGGCGTGGGTGGCGTCCATGGGCGGATCGCTGTACTATGTCTCCAAGGACCCATTTTTAAGCAAGTCTCAGAAGCTGGTGCAAGCGAGAGTCTACGCCCAGGGCTTGACACTGTTGGTGTTGATTGCGAGTGCTGGGTTTGAGGTTGCCGATGCGCGTGCCGGAAAGGGGAGATACGAGACCGTTGAGGTGTGGGATGACGATTCCGATTCAGTCGTAAAGAGGAGGGTTTTAGTGAGCGGGGGTGGATCCACAAAGCAGGGCGGCACAGGAGAGGTGTGGAGGGATATGGTCGAGGCCGAGGAGAGGAGGATTGCGAGGGAGAAGATCAGGAGGGGTCAGCCTGCAGACCAGAACAAGGCAGCTGAAGGGTCCCAGAAGGAGGCTGGAGAGAGTACACCAAAGGAGCAATCTACCCAGGATACGGCATAATTTTTCATCATTTCTATTACTTCCATCTCATTACCTTCCGGGGACTGTCTAAAACCGTTTCTGTTTCTTCCACTTACGTATCTTGCATCATCATGCATAGAATTCTGTATACTCCACTTCATTCTTCATCCATTCACCTCCAGGCATATCGGGTTTATTTTCCTACTTGTAAAGTTCACATTCATGTAAATATCGTCATGATTGCGATTTTCATTTGGTTTGTTCATAGCCACGTCATCTTCTAGATCTCATTACGTACTTCTTTTATAGCTTAATTACGGTAATCATGCTACTTTCAGCACCAGGCTGCTTTCAGCGCTGACCTGTACTATACTAACATACTTAGAGTAGTCTCGTGCCTACTAAGAGGTAATAATACTACATGTGAGAAGGTGCTTTGATTGTGCCGACCGGAATGATGAGGAAGCCAACTCGATCAGACACTTGGACCTCGTGATAATCAGTACAGCCACTTCCTCCACAGTCTCGTGCCCTTCCCCCTGTTCTCCTTACCTCCTCCTACTTGCCTCGAGAATGGCTTCCAGTCTTGTGACCGGCCGCGAAGCTTCCTCTAGCCTGCTCGCTTCCTCCAATCCCAAAGCGGAAATTGCCGAGTTCTCTTCCCTTCCGAAAGTGGCAGCCGGTGGTCTTCCTTTAGCTTGCCTTGCCAGAAATGGTTCTTGGCGGCCGACGATAGTCTCGTGCCACTGACGATGTAGAATCTAAAGGAAGTTCGAGTACATGTGATCATGACCAAATGCATTGCTCTATGGACACATCAAATAGTTGCCCGGACCTTGTCTCGTGCCCAGAGGATATCGACAAAATCATCTATTTGCTCGAGTGTGGCAGATGTGTTCGACATTATGAGATCCGGAGAGGACATGATTAACATTCTGAGGGTAATCGATCAAAAGATATGCATATGTATCGGGACTTATTGAGGTGTATCAATTATAGTATAAATTCAAGTTTTGTAACTCGGGTCTCGAGAGGAAAAACGCTCGCTGGGACAACAATAAGGTGAGCAATAAATAGGAAAGTATCTAGATTCCCTTCGGCATAATGCACCCCTGACCCCCCCTTTCCTCGCCGCAGATTGCTTTGCAGAAATATGATAGCAAAAGTAACCAAAAACAAAGCAAGAAATGATGATGTAGACGGAGAGATTAGAAAGTAAGTAAGATCGCTAAGGTGTACGCGTGATTAGGTATATCATGTTCGTCAGTGTGGTGTGGTATACAAAGGAAAAGATAAAACGGACCAAGGAGAAATAAGAATGGTATAAATGAAATTTGCTTCCTCTCTAGAATCCACATCCTTCTATTGAGGGTAATGCCACTCCCCACCTGCATACTGCTCTGATCCTGGCCGTGGAGGAGGAGGAATTACTACCCCTCCAGAATACTCTGGCAGCTCTTGCACCGTCCCACCGGCACCAAACCCCGTTTCTACCAATTTTGGAGTTGGAACTGCCTTTCGTGCCATGGATGCCCGTCGAGAACTCTGACCTGCATCGAGTTGGTGGAAGACAGCGGGAGATGCTGGATTCATGGAGGTTTGGGGATTGGTGGCTGCAATATTTGCAGTATTTCCCGGTGCTTCATATCGGATATCTTGAGCTTGCGGAGGGAAATACATGTTTTGTGGGACGTGCTGATGCTGGTGATGTTGGGACTCCAGCTCGTGCTTTTGTGGTGGAGGTGAGGCATCGTGATATCCCCCGACAACCCCGCCGGCCGCGCCGACCTTTCCAAAGTCTGCAGAGTCCCAGGAGTTGAGGTGGGCGTGGTGGCCGACGGAGGGATTGCCGCCCAGTTCGCTGCGGTAGGCGCCGGGTGTGCCGCCCAGCTCGCCCATGACGAGTGGCGGTGTAGTGGGAGAGAGAAGCGGCTGCGTCGGGGGGACTGCCACAGTCGACATTGCCGCCCCTCCCGCGCCGGCCCAGGGCTTGCGCATCCCCACGCCGCGATAGGCGCCGGCGTCGGGATCGTCATGGCCTCCTGCTCCTCCATGCGTGGCCCCCGAAGCCGTGGCGAGCCCGCCGGTGCCGCCCACGATGTCCGGAAGGCTTCCGTGGTGCCAGGCCCGCTGCTTGCGCTTCTCCTTGCGGCTGCGGAGGAGGAAGAACAAGCCGAAGGCTACCGCAACCAGAAGGACTCCCGCAGAGGCCCCGATGATGGAGATCTTGGCCGTGGATGTGAGGCCTCCGCCCGACCCTCCGTTCCCATTACCTCCTCCTCCTGCGCCGTCTTCCACCGTCACCACCGTCCCAGTCTGCGTCTGCGTCTGCGTCTGCGTTTGCGTTTGCGTGATTTGGGTGGTGAAAATCGACCCTTGGCTGTTCGTCACTATCGTATCGGTCACAATCACCACCGTCGTCTCAATCACCACGGTCGTCTCGACCACCGCCGTCTTTGTCGTCACCCCACCACCACCAGTGGAGCTCGTCTTGCTCTCGCCTGTGGGTTGCGTGGGCGTTATCGACGGCGTGGGCGTCTTTGTGGGAGTGGTGGTGCTCGTGGTCGAGGTCTTCGTCGTGGTTGAGCTGTCTGACATCCCCGGCACCGTCACAATCCCATCATTCACCAGCACAATCAAGCTTCCCCACGCCGTCCCCGTCGTCACGGCCCCTCCACCTGCCAGCGTTAACGGCCCCAGTGCAAACCTCCCCGTCTGCACACACGCTACCCTTCCTCCCGCCAGCCCTCCAGTTGCACAGTGGTCAAACGAAAAACCACTCTTGCAGCAGTACACCGTGCCCTTCTTTGACCACGGCTCAGCAGGCCCCGTGGGCTGCGGTGCAGGCGTAGGCCCACCGGGGCAGGGATACCCGCTGCTCCACGCTGCGAGGTTCATCTCGTATCCGACTGGGCAGCCTCCGTTTCCGGGCTTGAATGCCCCAGGCCATCCACCGTTAATGTGAGCTGGGAGAGGAGTTACATAGCCGGGTGGCAAGCATGTTGATCGTGCTGGGTTTCCTTGGGAGTACTGCTCGTAGATGAGTGCACCGCCGGTGGAGGTTGAGATCGGGGCCCATTGGGCGTTGCAGTTTGACGGCGGGGTGAAGAGGGTTGTGAGACCGACCATTTTGCCGTGGGTTTTTGGGTTTGGATGAAGTGAGTTTGCTTGCTCCCTTTTGCCTCACCTCCGTTAAAAGGTCCTTGTTCCTGCTCTTTGTCGCTGAAGCGGAAATAAACGATGAATTCCGTGATTTATCTTTTCAGAGAAGATGCAGAGTTGAATTCGAATTCAGCTATACCGTGGCCGACGTTTCGATATATCAATATCTGCCCTCAGTCCTTTTACACCTCAACCCTTCCTTGCTCCTTCTCTTCAACAACACAACAATATCCTCCGTCAACGTCACGCCTGCTAACTTGAGGTATCTCCTCGTCGTCCTTCCGTGTAGGAGCTGCTGGGTTGTCGGTATCGATAAAAGGCGTTATAGTCGTTCCGAACAATCATAAACTCGTCATCCTGATTCGCGAAAACAGTTGAAATATTCTTTTAATCTATCGTTGTGTCGGGACGTCAAACTGAGGATCTTCAAATCCAGCGAAAGGAAAAAGGCCGGGAAAATCAACAAGAGATGAGAAAGATAAACGTGGTGGAAGTAGAGTGTGAGGAAAAAAAATATGTTATGCACAGCCAGACCCGCGGCCGGCCAGCACCAACGCAAGGCAGCATAATCGATATTCTCTCCAATGATCGGGAACCAGGGTGATGGGTGGCGGGGGAGGGAAAGGATTCAACTGGCAATTGGCCATGGGCGGGGACGGAGGATCTGCACGCAGTGCCAGGACACACCATATGCTTAATCCCACCACACATTCAGAATCCCTCACACTCACAGCCCCGTGTCCAGCCACCATGGTAGCGCTGCTAGCCAGCCAGCCAGCCGGCTGGCTCAGCCCCAGACATGCACATATGAGTGTGAGCAAGTATGTTAGAATCATAGTATGCAGAAACTGATGTCTGCAGATTCGAAGACGCATAAGCATCCAAGGGCCTTGAAAGGCTTTGTTACTCGAGTCCACTTCAATACACATTGACTTCAGTTTTGTTTTCTTTTTCTCGTTCCTTTTTTCTGCTGGAGCTGCTAGAGTGGATAAGGTAGGTCCGGACAATAACGGAATTTGAGACAAGATTCTCGATGGAAAGGATGTGAGTCTTGAACTTCAGCCGCAACTTATTTTTCTTGCTGGTCAAACTTGAGAACTTAAACTCCATGATCCATGGCCAGCCTCAGGCTATCTTTGTTAGGCGCGGGCATGGTGAAGTGATATAGAGAACGTAGGTATATACCTCCCAAGGGGTCAATTAATATCGATATTGATATCGTTTTGCCATTTATGAGCAGGATATAGAAATCTTACATTGCGATTGCACTTTTACTCTCATGCCTTGCATTTGGGTGTCAATTATGACCCTCAACAGTGGGATATCGGTTTCGGTGGAGAATTTTGTTTGACAACCTCTGCCTGCAGCTTGAGACCCTTTTCCCGAATCATTCTCGTGATTTTGGCGAATAAAGCTGCAGACAGATGTGAATCACCTCTCGACCATTCATTCAGTCGTTTCATCTGACAATCATGACAGGGCCGACCGCGCCAGAACTTTGGAGAGTCCAGCACTCAAATCATTCAGAGTTTGCGGAGCTGTAACCTAGCTGATATGTGTGTAACCCGATCATGAGCGCCAATGCTACCTATCTAAGTGTATTCCCCTTGATTGCGAAAGGCAATTGTGGTGAGGTGAGGTTGTACAAACGGTTTAGGGTTGTTCTGGGGTTGATTGGATGGGTCGTACGAGTTGAGCAAGGGGCGGGGTTAAGGGGTGAGGGGTGAGGTGAGGGCGAGTTACCTAGCTGAGGCTTGGCGTGTATACGGAATGCTGTATCGATTCGATTTATTTCATGGCTTATGTATGTACCATGGAGCATTAATATTGTTAATGAATTTTTCTTGCACATACCTAACCTACCACCAACCGCTGCAATGAATACTGTTGTTTCAAAATTACATACAGCTGCAATACCAAGAAGCTGGTGATTGAGCACGAGAACAGCGATTGAGAAACAACCACCACCAACAGGTAACATGCAATGGTTACTATACCATACAAAGCAGTATGAGCAGGAGGGAGTTTTTGATATCATTATGGATATTGGTATTGAAGCATCAGATACATATGACTGGACAAACGGTACAAAAATATAATTTAATTTCTACAATTTTCCTGTATTCAATCTCAGTTATAATATTAACTTGTTATATTTTCATGCATGTACAAACAAGGATCCCAGGCTTAGCTAGTCTGATTTAAAAATTCAAAAGTCACCTTTTGGTATCATTGGTGCTCCGTAATCACGAAGGTCTACCTACTTGTCGTGGGCACGAGAACAGTGTGAACGTCGGTCGCTTCAGAAGTTCTCATGTGCAATGAATCGACTGCTTCATTAGCGTCCCTGGCGCTATGTCGGCCGAGGCTAGGCTAGCTATAGCTTCATAGAAACATTCCTGCTCGGAGGTGCTGACTAGTCTCGTGGGTGCCGACAGCATCAAGAACTCTTCTCTTGCTCTTCCAATCAGCTCTCCCCAGCGCCCACCACATCACCACCCCCCAATCGCCGTTCGCTCCCATCCTCTGACTCTCTTCCCTTTATACGCCTCAAAATGGGCAAAGCAGCAGCCCGGCGCAACTTGAAGAAAGCTCTTTCTCGGCCTACAGTACCATACATCTCTCCAGCAAAGACGACTCAGCATCGCAACACAGCTGCTGAGACTGCTCTCGACGAGGAGCTCCAAGATGTCGATGTCGCAATCACAATAGAAACCCTCAATTCGCTACTTGCAAATCCTGCTCTGCTTCGCTCTCCGGCGCACAAGGAAACCCGGACACTCATTCACAAGCTCCACGCTCTTGCAATCGCTGGTACTACAACCCCACTCAGCTCAGAAGACCAATTGATCTCCGCCCTTCGATCTGGGGATCACCCTCGAGCACGATTACTTCTCAGCTCGATCAAATCCCCCAAGCTCGGCGCCCTTCAGCGATGGGTGCGGGAGTGTGATGCGGCCAACATGGCTGCCGTTGAAGCAGAGGGAACAGACCAACAGGACGAGTGCTGGAGGACATTGGAGGCCATCATTCGCACAACTACGGCTGCCGAGTCAAGCTCAGAGGAAGAGAAGAAGTCTCCATTGATTCGGTTCCCAGCGTGGCAACCGCCCATCGGAAGCAATTCAGGGCTCGACATCTACGGAATGGTGCGAAACAACTCAATCTGCTGTACGGTTCATCCTCCCAATCCATTTTTTTCCCTCCCATGAATCAACTAACTCTTGCAGGCAGCCCCATCCGAAGCTGAACACATCAAATCAAACTTCCGTGTCCTCACCACCATACCCGGAGAGCACCGCAAGCCACCAAACGTCTACCCAGCCATCATCTGGACCTCAACAAACAATGCTATCCCTCTGGTCTCAAACGAGCCAATTCAAAAGTTCGACATTCCAGATATCCCAAATGCAATCATGCTCACGAACGTGATTCCAAAGGACACTTGCCGCATGATTGTCGCCGCTGGGGAGACTGTGGGATACACTCCCGACCAAGCTGCTGCTGGCTCTGCGACCGAACTTGCATCAATTCTCGCACACAACTTTTACTGGATGGCCGATGAAGCGTTCTCAAACGCACTCTTCGACAGAGTCAAACCTTTCCTCCCAGAAACCATCAAAGGACTCCCCATCAAGTCATTGAACCGCCGATACCGGTGTTACAGATACGTTCCCGGCGCCGTCTACCGAGTATGTATTCTTCCTTTCCTTTCCTTTTCCTCGATTGAGTCAAAAACCATGTGTTAACACCTCCCCCCCCCAACAGCCTCATGTCGACGGCGCCTGGCCACCATCCGGAATCTCCGCCGACGGAGAATACATCTACAACGCCTCCCCCCCCGGCAGCCCCCAATACTCCCGGTTCACCTTCCTCATCTACCTCAACGACGAATTCGACGGCGGAGAAACCACCTTCTTTGTCCCCAGCGAGTCTCCCGAAGGCGGATTATGCGTGCGGTCAGTCAAGCCCCGGCAGGGCAGCGTCGTGGTCTTCCCGCACGGAGATACGGCTGGATCATTAGTCCACGAAGGATCTGGAGTCAAGGGGCAGGATGGGACGACGGCAAAGTACATCATCAGGACGGATGTTATTTACGAGATCCCAAAGACTGGGAGGGCTGCCGCCACGAGTGCATGATTGAGCGAGCGAGCGAGCGGAGGTGGGATGGAGGAACGTATTTAAAAAAGTTTGGTACTGGCCGCGGTGTTTTTTAACGGTATCTGTCTAGATCTTTGTTTATCATTTTCTACTCTTTTTATTTCATAATTATATGCTTTTCGTTTCTATAATTTGAGCATACCCACCTGGTACATAAAACAATCAGCGTTGGAGGGTCACAATTCTATATTTACATAGCCGCGAGCGTGGCGGGGCAATTGCAATATTACCCATCATATTATTTTTCATTCAAAGCTCTCTTTCAACATATCATGGAATTTATTTCAATCTCCACCACTCCATGCAGATAATACTGCAACCCTTCCCCTTCCTCACTATTGAGTTCACTCGGTGATAATTTCAGGGTAACCCGAGCTCGGACCGTGATATTATTATTTTAATCCCTTGGATCCTGATCGGATTATAATTACCTAAGTAGTTATCAATCCCTCAAATTTAGAAGATACATACATGGACGCCCATATATCTGCCCACGGTCCCCGCATCCCATTCCTGTCCTGATCAACCTCTTCGCGAACGAGACCAATCTCCGCGCTACATGTAACTGCCGTCATCAGCTGTAGATATATCTACTATTATAACCTAGGTACGTTATGGCGTAAACCCATCTATCCCATCATAATATTACATCACGAGATCCTATGTAGAATTCAAACACCTGCACGACAGCTACGATTCCACATTCTACCGTTTCTCATAGATCATGAATCAATCTTCCTTGAAAAAAAAGAAGAAAAAAAAAAAAAGGCCCTATCCACACAATGTCCGTAAAGCAATACTTACTTAAGTACGTATACAGAATCTAGATAGACAAGTCAACATGTACATCTTGACCCGAAACCCCCCCCCCCCTACCCCAAACTGCCATCAGTACATATGTACTGATCACGATCGTTCCCCACTCTCCCCTCCACATGTCAGCAAGCTTAAGGCCTAGCTAGGGAGGGTGGCTGGCATCGCGGGTGCTGATGCTGATCATGGAGCCACAGGTTAAGTAGTCATCACAAACAATCCCTCGTGCTGGGGTTGTAATCTCCAAGATCATGGAGTACTTAAAACCAAGCACTTGACAATTCTGGGCGAGTTACAACACTTCAAAAAAAAAAGAAGCATATAGACAAATAATGAGACCACCGACCACCTTGGTATTCATGATCAATTCACGGCAGATATATAGAACAATTGACACCAAACAACGCAGCCGTACAGTCGAAAGTGGTGCCAATTGATTGTTACCAGAGGAGATCGATTGAAAGATTGCTATATTGCAATATAGTTAAAGTTCCAAAGGCATGATCATGATGTACTGATAATGAAAACAATACTTTGCAAATTCAACACGGACACTGATAAAAGTTTTTTCAAAAAAAGAAATCTTCCAATAGCCTAGTAGCCCGCAATAGTTGGCTAGGTATGCCTAACAAAGTGGCATAACCCGCCCGCTGGCATTATAAACCACAACCCCTGCGAGCAGTGGCATTTTAAACCTTTTCCGTTCTAATAATCACCAAGGCTTACAAAAAAAAACAAGGAATCGTTACACACATTCACATCAAACACTCAACAGAGCTTCAGAAAAAACAGTAAACACCCCCCCAAGTTGCTTTCATAACCGGTGCCCTCACGCCACAACCAGATCGAGAGCTGTCTATCATCCCAGTTCATTCCAGACTTGGGATGTTGCCCGAAACCCACCTTCATCAGAAATCTCACCCAAAAGCACGTGAGCAATTCACAATTCGAAGTGTAGTTTAGAAAAAACGAATTGTATGTGACTTTTATGCAAAACAAAAAGAATGAAAAGTTATAAAACAGGACGAAAAAGAAACATGAGTGGATATATCGTGGGTAGACGTAAAATTAGTACTGTTTTTCTTCCTCTAATCAGAGTCGTCGTGGTAGATGACTTGGTTCTTGGCCTGGGACTTGGTGGACTTGAAGACCTTGTCGTCCATTGGCTTGACACCCAGTCCGTTCCTGTTCCTGAAGAAAAGCACGTGCTCTCCCTCGCCCTGGGCACCCTCGCTCTGCTCAAGGAAGTTGCACCACCTGGCAGTGGTCCAGAGAGCCTTGAGAAATCCGAAAGCTCCACCCCTGGTCTCTGCGCGATAGTGACTACCCATTACAACCTTGATTGCGTCGGATGCCTCGTCGGCATTGTAGAAGGGGATAGTGGAGACATAGTGGTGAGCGACGTGAGTCTCAATAATTCCGTGGAGGAGGTGGCGGCCGATGAATCCAAAGTCACGATCGATGGTTGCGGCTGCGCCACGAGCAAAGTTCCATGCCTCGGGGTTGTAGTGGGGAAGAGTTGGGTCAGTGTGTTGAAGGAAAGTGATGGCAACTATTCATTATGTTAGATTGCGTGATATAGATTCAGGAGCTTAGGAGAATACATACCCAACCAGTGGTTAACCCAGAGATAAGGAAGACCATACCAGACCAACATGTTCTGGAATCCAAACTTCTGAACACCGGTATACAACGCAAAGAGGGTTATTGCAAGGCCAAGATCGGAGAGCATGATCAAGTGAAAGTGCTTGTTGTCGTAGAGAGGACTGGCTGGGTTGAAGTGGTTTGCACCGCCGAACCATCCGTTCTTCTTTCCCTTTCCACGGCCTTCACGCTGACGCTCGTGATAGTTGTGCCCAGTAACATTGGTGATGAGATACATGGGCCATCCAACGAGTTGTTGCAAGACAAGGTTGATTGCAGTGACAATTGGGGTTTCCTCGCCCAGATCGGCAAGTTTGGCTACCCAGCTGCCAGTTTGGTTGTGGATGTATTGCTCCCTTGTCCTGGGCACGAAAACCATATCACGCTCCATGTGTCCGGTTGCCTTGTGGTGTGCGCTGTGAGACAGCTTCCATGAAAAGAATGGCACCAAGAGTGCAGAGTGCAAGACCCATCCAGTGATGTCGTTGACCCGCTTGGAAGGCGAGAAGGCCCCGTGGCCACATTCGTGTGCGAGAACCCAGATTCCGGTCCCGAAAAGACCTTGGAGGAATGTGTAGAGTGCCCAGGCGGCGACCCTGAGTGGGTAGGAGGAGATTAGTGGTGTGTAGGTGTTGAAGAGGTAGAATGTGGACGCCAATAGGACGAGATCCCTTGCAACGTAGCCGAATGACCTGGCATAGCTTCGCTCGAAGCAGTGCGCTGGGATGGCATCTCTGATGTCCTTCATTGTGAATTGCGGCAGCTCGAAAACGTTGCCATAGGTGTCTAGCAGAGGCTTCTTGTCGGCCTCCTCTCCCAATGAGGACAGCGAGGTTGAGGACGAGGTTTGCGAGGCAGCCAGCGAGCCAACGACGGATGGCAGGACTGATGTTGCAGAGCTAGTGCAGAGAACATCTTCTGAGTCGAGGGACACTGGCCCTCTGCGTGTAGCTGTCGTAGCCATGATGTTGCGGTGCGTGGGATGGTTCAGCACAGCGGTCGTGTCTGTACCAAGAGTTCTTCTGGTCGAGGCCGTGAGAGTGATCTAAGGATCTGAAGGAAGGGAAAAGATTCCAAAGGGCGGCCGAAGGGAGGGTTTTGTTGCCCACGGGGGTGCAGCGGCCAGAACCGATGGATAAAGCGCAACAGCCGAACTCTAAACCAGAGTGAGCCTTAGATTGATTAGTGCCGGGGGGGGGAAGCAGTAATATGGCGGGAGAGGGGAGGGATGGGTCGGTTAGGGGGGGGGGGTGGGCAGTGTTGGTGGGCAGCAGACAGAAGCAGAGGAAAAAAAAAAGAAAAGAAAAAAATTGACGAGCAGACCGGTGCCGAGGCGGATACGAGAACAGAGGCGAATGGGACGCAATGTCTGCGCTGTCTCTCTCCAGTAGCCGATTGCCCCCGCACTCGTATCGCCAGCGCCCACGCACGCTGGCATCATATCCACCACAGTGCTATTGCATTGTCGCGTGACAATCGTCCCAGCTCGCGGAAGGGCAAACTTCCAAACTCTCCTCAAGTCTCCTCTTCAAATTGCCCCCGCTGTCCGCAATGGCACAGCTCTGCTCTAGATCTAGAGCTCAGAGCGATACTCTACCTCCGGTGCGTTGGTCCAGAGCGGCATTGCGTTTGAGAGTTAACGTGCCACCCACCCGAGCCCGCTGGCCGGCGTCGCCGCAGAGGCCCAAGCTCCCTTATCACGTGGTGCCCCCCCCCTCCTCCTCCGCCTACCCCACGCAGCTGGTACGTGGCTACAATGGCCATGGGGAGATGGGCCATCCTCTTGCACAGCATCACCAACGCTTGCCCATAGCCAGACATTCACACTGGCCGCGACACCATCCTACATCCCGCACCCACTCCCTCCATGAGAACGAAGAACAATCGATCCCCACCCCCGACCTGCGGCCGAGTCTGCAATTGATCGGCCTTTACGAGGTCGAGCATTCCCTCAAGGCATCAGCTGCCAGTGCACATCAGTCTCTCGCCCGTGGCATATGCCTCTCGCAGCCTCGCAACCCTCTCTCGTCTTCAATTCCGTCGACGCCGATTCGTTGCAAACCTCAGACGCAAGCTCCCCAAACGAAAAAACATCAAAATATCGAATCGTCCCTGCATAGCAACCCTCGCACCCCGGCCGCTGATTGGGCGATTTCGCAGGGGTGCCGTCAAAGTAAGGTTGTAGATACCCTTGAACCCTTGCTCAGCTCACGCCTCCCCCCGTCTATCGATAAAAGGGCGACACAGCTAGAACGGGTGGGCATGCCAAGAGCGGATTTTGTTGAGGTGCAACCCAGCTGCTTCCACAACAAATTCCCTAGGGAGAGGCCACCCATTGGCTGCGCAGGCGGAGGGAGGGGGCCAGCCCGCGCCGAGAAGGGGGTGGCGAGCTGCAAAATGGCCATTATCGACGCCAGCAAAAAGAGACAGAACAAATTTTGGCATTTCACATGGCAAGAAACTTTTCCAGAGAGCGATATCCGTCCCAATATAGGATGGGCTCAGATGGCTTGGGAAACTATGGATTGATCCTAGCTAGAGACAACATGATCGATATCGATCCACAAATCCGCCCATCAAGATGTCTTGGGGCGCAGTCTAGCAACGGGGGAGAATAGGAAGAATTCGGGTCTTTCTATCCAGATCTTCCAGCAATCAATTGATGGCTCCTTGTCTCGTGCTTGAGGGTCTCTTTTGGAATCCGCAATCTGGCCGAGGTAGCATGGTCCCTCGGCTCTTGGCAGTCTATTCTCAGCACACTCTAGCTACATCTTCCCCACCAAGTGACCCCACGCAGGTAGGAAGCCGCGACTGGCCCCAATTGCAGGACCAATTACGCTTCCTCTGATTCCAATACTACTTAGTAGAGTCTCGGTTTCCGAAATCGTGCTGGGTCAAAATTTTCTTCTCAAGACAGGAGCAAAGTACTGTCCCAATGCGATCAAGCGCACAGTTGAATTCGGACAATAGCATTACTGCCTGGGAATTTCTCCCCAACAAAAAAGAAGGCCACCAGTTAGTGTTCTCGGCTAGTCTAGCTGGGTATGGCAGCACTGGCATCCGTTTGTGTAATCCTACTAGAGTGCCACGAGACTACTAGAGTGCCTCAAATTACGCTTGAATCATACTGTCTTCATTCACGAAACCCATGGATCTGGACACGAGCACCGTTTTTAACCAACTAAATGGCGATGAGAATATGTTTAGAGGGATTTTACAACTGAGATTGTGTTTTTAAAACCTTTTTACCATGCGCGATCTGATCTCACACGATGGAGGTTCTTCTCCGCCTTCATAGCATGGCCAGCCTGGTGCACAAATTGACCCTCCTCGACTTCAATACCCACAATTATGCCTAGTGGATATCTACCTGAGCAGAGTCACTACATTGCCTTGGTACATACATCGCATCAGCCAGTCTTCAAAGGTAAAGGAGTTTTGGCAGCATCCTTTTCGGCTCCATAAACAAAGCTGGCATGTGACAGCTACAAGGACGAAACAAAGCTAATCTATACTGATTACCTATCGGCACTCGCTTGCACAAGAGAGGGAACTGTTTCAGCTGACGCAACTTGCGAACGCATGCACGGCCACCATGGATGTTTGACCTCCAGAGCCGTAAAATCCTAAAAAAAATCGAATTTCTAGATTCAATTGTTTTCACAATTGTCTGATTTCGAGTCTCTCTGATTTCCACTTTCGGAAGTGGAATGCCGACATCCTTTGAAACAGAAATACGTCGAAAGTGTCTTGGTAGTAAGTAGTACCTAAACATTCTGCGAGACCTCCGAGCTCACCCCTCACGCCAGCTGTGCTCTGAATGGGCAAGCTTCAGCAGAAGCTTAAAAGCATGCATTTGTTTCTCACCTACGAGTCTAATCTATGCAGGCGCCGCCGCAAAGATCTACGTTACAGGACTAAGTACCTTATCGCTGGCGGGAATATCGAGCAGGATAGATAAAATGGATACTTTACTCTACTTTACTCTACTCTACTTTTACTCTACTTTCTACGATACATGTACAAGATAGTACGATCGACATTGTTGCTCTACTCACCTCTACCCATCCGGACCTACTCTCTATTCAAGATAGCATGATCAGAACATGCATGATCGATATTCTACCGACCTACATATATGTACTGAAATATACCATGTCTCTTGCCGCTGCAACACGTTGACACTGCAAGCTAGGTAGCTATAATACAATATCTCTTTTAATCTATTCCATCAAACATGCATTCATGTCGACTGCGGGTATTTGGGGCGAGGCTAAGAGTGTTGTATGTAGGTGGGGTGCATGTTGCACATGAGCTGAGAGCTGAGCGCTGAGTGAGGGCTGAGAGGTGAGTATCGTCGGAATATATCACGGGATTCGAGGAATTGCGAACGATATCCCAATTGCCATGCCAAATAGTGCCGAGAGAGATTTCCCCACATGCACTTGGGGGGTGTCAGGCCGCGGCCCCGCGGTAGGCAGGCATGTGAAGGTTGCCCTTTATGTACATAGGTCCATACTAGCCTCGTCCCCAGGGTCCATACTTTGTATATATGGATGGCCATGGAGCTCTTGATGGGAAGGATCCAAGGGTTTGTGGTGAGCAATGTATGTGCATCTAAGCACAATTGCAATTCATGTGACAAGACTACTATTTTTCATTTGGGGTAATTTTTTTTTACTATTTAAATTTTCTAGATGATGGTTCAAAATTGCAAGTACAATTGCAAGTGCAAGTATAATGGGAAGCTTAGGAACAGTAACCGCCCCCTGGCCATTGATATTCCCTGAGCTCATGATGAGGCCCACAACGTTGGAAATATATAAAAATGTTAATTCGACCACGCAACGAAAGGTTAAACGAATTATAAGCCCGTGAGAGAGAGATTACATGTATGCGTTTATATCATTCAATAAAATGCAGCCATGTGTAGCACGTCGCTCATTACGTGACCGCGGACAGACCTCTTCACTCGTTACAGGACGGTGTCTCTGCACGCACGCCCAACGCGCCTTTGTAAATGGGATAGGTAAGTACTTAAGTATGCAGTCACACAATTCCTTCGATCGATCGGGTTGTAATATATAGCCAAGCCCCTGGCCAGGTGTTCTCAAGTCTCGTATACGAGTCTATCAAGTCTGGGAACGTTCGAGACCATCAAGTCTAAGTAGATCTACTTTAAGTAGCTCCCCATATCCAAATCCGGTAGTACCCCATGGCCACTTAGCCCTGACATCCGAAACCGGTAATTCGGTATACTTACTACCTTAAGTAGGTACATTTGTCCTACTGATCACGCCACGTACGTATGCAGAACGATTGAAAGGACCTTGTTTAAATTTATTCTATGGCACAGCTGGGCTAATTATAATATGAATGCAAAATACTACCCAAACAAATCCCTCGATTCGCATCAGCGTAACTCAAACTCGTGAGCTCAGAGAGTAGGTATATAATAATACAATGCACTATATTCTCACACGGACAATTATCCTACTCATATATACGATACAAGTGAATCTAAGTTCTTTAAAAGGTTTTAAAGCTCGCGACCGGCTTGAACGAAAAACATGGTGCAACTGAAAATTTGAATGAATTCGAAGTATAGTATCATGGGGAGTTGAGGAATATACATACCTACCTAGGTATATATAGCCCATGCGGTTTACTGGAACATACGTATATACGTAACCATCAACTTTAGATCTGAGAACAACCTTAACCTCTACAAATTTATATAAACATATTCATGAATTCTAGATCTTTTACCTGGTCGATGCCTGGAATCAAGATGTCTGCACCAGTTGTCATTATTTTATATCGTGGTTCAAAGTTTCTTTGCTTCAGCTCTTTAATCATTTTGCAATCTTACCTAATTAATGTTTGAAACGTACTCACTGTTTAAATTTATAAAAGTTGGTCTAGTCTAGATCTCATGATTATGCCAAGTTGGTCTTTCTTTTCTTTTCTTTTCTTCGTGGTCAAGTTCAGGGTAATTTATCTCGGTAGGTTTATCAATTTTACTAGCCTCGACAATTTTACAGGCTCGGAGTTACCCACAATTATCTTTGTAGGTACTTAGGTAACTTTTACTTGACTGGCATGCGTGCGTGCGCGCGTGCGAATTCATTCTCCCGGAGGCTACCAAGACGAACTCCAACTTCTCCCCACATCCAACTCTCTCCTTCTCCTGCCCTCGTTACCCCAAAACCAAGAATCACAAACATAACAAACAAACATCCCCCCCCCGCCTTCCCCGCCTACTTGCAAGCACACCAACAAATATGGCGTCTCCAACAGACGCCTCGAAAGAATCATCACCAGTCCCGCCCGCGGTGCCTTGGAGTTGGACACCATGGCAATCTCGAGCCCATTCTGGATCTAAATCCATAAAAAAAAGCACCAACATCAACATCAAAACCAACACCAGGGACATCGATATCGACAAACAAAAGCTTACTCCCAATCTCAAGCTCAAGCTCGAGCCCAGCTCTCAATATCAATGCCTTTTCCAGATCTTTGTTCTGGCTTTGGTGGGAGCTGGAGTGATGTCCGGGGTTTATCGTAATGTTTATTTGTGAGTCTTTTTTTCAATCATGTTCCATTGTCTCCTTTGCACCTTTGCAAAGTTGTTTTCTCTTTCCCATTCTAGATCCGAGCTTGAGCTCGGATTTTCTTCTCAATCCATCCCCGAATTCCACTTCCTGTTTAAATTTGTGTCGCCTGGAATCGATAGATCTGGCTTTAGGTATCGTCTTAAGCCAAGTTCAACGGTGGAGGCAGTACATGGACAAGACTCCATCTGCACTGGGCTGTTGACTCTACCGGCAGCTGCACTGGGCTGTTGACTCTACCGGCAGCTGCGAAGGATTTACTGATCTTTTTGTTTTACAATCATAATCATATTCCTTACAGGAATTCATCTGGTCTCGAAACTTGAACGATTGCAATGGACTAACAAACAAACAAACCGTCTTAGGCCCACCACCACCACCACCAACAAGAACCCCCCCATTAATACCAATAATCGCCCAAACCCAAACCCCAACTCAAACCCAACTCCCCTCTCCTACCTCAAGTATCTAACCCTCAAGTTCATCAGCCACACCGCAACCAACTGGCCCCACCTGCGCCCAACATCTCTCCTCTCTTTCTACTTCCCCGGCCCCAGTACCGGTACCAGGTGCAAAACCAAACCCCCTCACACCCACCACTCTTTCCTAGCATCTACCCATCTCCAGCTATTGAATACAATGACAAGCCTGCACATCCACTAGAATTGGAGTCAGTTCATCACAGGATTCTTCTGCGGCTATTTCTGCTTCCTCCTTCTCCCTCTTCTTGTGACCAGTTTACTCGGGCATCGGTATGGATCCTTCAATTTGGAGAAAGATGGCAGAGGTAGAGGTAGAGACACCGGTCAGGTCGATATCGCTATCCCCTCAGGGGCAACATTGCAAGCCACCACCACCAACACCAACACCACCCACCCCTCATGGGCACAGGACCTGCAATCACAGCTCGAAAAGCTCGTAAAGTCACTACTCAATACCCAGGAGCGGGAGTTAGCGCGAGAGCAGATACTGGCCGCGGCGGACGACTCGATTCATGAGTCATGTTCGGCAATGAGGGAGCTTATTCAGAGAATGGAGGAATTACAGAATATGGTGGAGAAACAAAAGAAGACGGGGGAAGGGGGGGCGAGGAAGGTGAAAAAAGATACCGATATCAACGTGAACCCAGAGCAGGATGCCCAGGGGCAAAGTGAGCGAGGCGGGCCAGTGTTATCGGCAGCATGGGAAAATGAGAGCCGGCAGCTACAGGAGGAATTGGCGATAATGGAAGAGCAGGCAAGACGGGAGGATGCTGAGGCGGAGATGAGGAGGAAGGGTTGGGAGGCGAGAATGAGAAGGGAGGATAGGGAGGATGAGTTGAGGAGGTGGAGGAGGGAGCATGAGGTGAGGGAGCAGAGGAGGGAGGATGAGTTGAAGATGTGGAGGAGGGAAGATGAGGAGAGAGCTTCGCATGCGGGAGTTTTAACCTCGTCCCCAGCGGTAGTTTAAGCTAGGCTGAGGGAGCTGAATAGAGGAGAACAACTGAACATCAAATCCGTGACACAAGTTTATATGCATCACTGCCAATTGCTCAGAGATCTATACGAGTGGATCTGCAAAAATGCTCTCAAGTCAAAGTCTCGGGCGTCAGAAATAGCGGGAATTTGCCTGTGGGATTTACCAGCGCCGTGCCAGCTAATAGCCGTCATGCATTCTCCTAGTATCTTGTTATTTGTTCTATCATGTAACACAAGTAGATTGAACTCAAAATTAATTGCATGTCATAAACGTGTTCTATATGTTCTCAATTTGTACCAGTACCTATTGCAACCGATCCAACAAGATCAGCATATATTAGAATCCAAAAAAAGACAAAACTACCGACAGTGGGGCTTCCTACGGAACCTGGCACCGCGGTACTAGTGCGACAGCCCTATTTAGGTAAGCACTTCCTCTTTCGGCTTAACGCTCGGGTTGAATAGATTGATACATGATTACAGCAAACTCAACCCATCTACTCACGCCCAGAGCATCGCCACCACAAAGTGTCTCCTTGCAAAATGAAATTTGTGAGGCTAAAAGGACTAGGATGATGCAATTTATAATTTACCTGGGATTCCCACGAGATCTCGAGCCGTAATCGTCCATTTTCGGCACATGGGGGAGCCATTTTCCGGCAGGTTAAGGTTCCGTTTGTGGGTTGGGAGGGATCCAGAAGTGGATACTTGGGAATCAGGCTGTGGTATGAATTCATGAAGGCGCCAGTTTTGTTTCCTCAGGGGCCTAGAAATGGGCCCCCAGGATTGAGTTGTCGTTCCGGATCCATCGTGTATGGATCACATGCCAATTTGTCAGAATAATCGTTCCTACACCCTATTAACCCTATTATTGTTTGTCACTGTATTGGGTATCTCTAATGTTTCTATCTTTGTAGCCTCGTGCCCAGCCTATCTTTGTCTCTACTTGTTACTGTCTCTATTTTTTAATAGTTTTATGCGCTTGATATTCGCTTCTTTTACTATTTCAAACTATATCAGCTGATATCACCGCATTTTCCAGTTATTCTTTCCCGATTAGTTCTTTCCTGTATTTCGTCTACTTTCTCCCTCTCCCTCTCCCTCTCCCTCTCCCTCTCCCTCCTCTACGTCCCAGGCTCCTTCCCCGCCCTCCTCCCCCTCTTCATCTCCATATCCGCCTGCATCTCTACCACCACCACCGGTCCCTTCATCGCCGCACTTGCTTCAGTCACCCAAGATGAGGGTCATTCTCGCAATAATAATCCTTCTGGCTGCCTGGCAGATTCTCGCTGTCTCTTTGGACACCAGTCCACATTCTGTGAGCAGGTAAGAGCCCAATCAATCCTTCACGGCAGGTTGTGTATTGGAGAATTAATGTTAGTAGCTCGGTAGCCACACCTCCAACCCCCCAAACAACCACCGGGACAAACATCGCGCCGACCAGCGCCTCCACGGTCACCATCTTGAGCACCACCACCTTTACCGCCAGCACCACTATCACCACCGAATCCACCTTCACCTCTCACATCATGATACAATCAATTGTTTTAATCTTCCCCCCCCCTTCTCATGTCTTTGTCCCAACTATCGTTTTGATCACCCCGCCGCCCTCCCACATTTTTGTCACCTCCTTGGTCATCATGACCTCCACCACTACGTCTATTATTAGCGCCACCGTCACGGAGACGGCAAAAATTGGTTGCATGGAAATGCTCTCTGAGCAATCCCTGGCGGGGATGTCATCGGACTGGAAGAAAGGAATCTGGATATTCGTGGGTTTTTTGATATTGCTGCAAGTTCTGAAACGTGCATTTTTTCAATACTTGGAATTACAGCTGGAGAAACAGAGGATTGATAATGATAAGATGCCCTCGTGCCACTCACATCATGTTCTGCACCGTGTCTCTTAACACTCTGTTCCACACCTCTCACCACTATTTGCATCCCCTGCGCAGAACGTTCCATGAAGGAAGAAGATTTGCACAACCAAAGGTACGCTTTGCGCTTGTGTATATACTTCTCATTTTACTAACTAAACTTGAGTGCAGCTATGGCCCCCTCTGGCGCACTTCCCCATTCCCTCAACGTACCCTCAAAGACATTGGCACATGGTGAAATGCCACTAATCCTGGACTCCCAAACCCACTACGACGTACTTTTAACTGATATCTATCAATGATTCCCTCCTCAAAGGCGAGGTTTCAAAAATGCTTGGACACCCCTACCTCAGTCCGGTAGGGGAATCTGGCCTTGAAAACAACATTTTTGAAGGGAAACTTAATGGACGATTCAGAAGGCCATTCATATCCCTACCACTAGCCCTCGATGACAGTACAAATCAGATTTGGGTCCTGGTCAGCACTTGTGCTGGCACTTCAGTATTCCGAGACGCTGCTGCGCTCCTTGAAGAGAATGACAGAATGGCCTTTGTGGCATCCAGGCAATTGCGGAAAAGGTGGCAAAATGTTGTGAGCGAGATGGACAAAACCAGAAAAGCCTATAGGCTAATGGTACAGGAAGCCACCGAACAAGCAATTAATGACTCAATTGCGGCGATACCATTTCGAAGAATTCTCAGAGTGTGGTATGAGGATCACAATGATGCCCTCCCTGCCTTTGCAATTATCACAATTCTTCCTGGAATTGCACATGAATTTGTCAGTCGGCAGCTATTTGCAAACATTTTGGTCAAGGTTATGGCTATTGCTGGTCACGACTCCGAATCAATATGTAGTATTGGCTCAACTTGATTCGAGGCTGCAGCTGGGGGGCAGACGCTCTAAGGAGGGGGACGAAGGGATCAGATGCTCCACAAGAACATTCAGTCCGTGGTTGGCCGGCAGACTCGCCAGCAGTTCCGCGGCTTCCTCAACCTGTCCGCGCGACGTTGCGGAGTTTCTCGCTGGCGCGAAACTCGGCGACGGCGCCATGGAGGGCCTCCTGCCCAGCTCCAACTCCAACAGCTCCAACTCCAAGCTGACTTTCTTCGATTACGTCTCTGCTGACCCCCAGGCACTCCTCCGGCAGCTGATCGAGGTGGGGTATTCTGAGCCCTTGAGGATGCTCCGGATGGACGCCAAATGGTGGCTTCATTTGGCGGCTTCTCAATAGCGGCGGAGGGACGAAAATGGTGATCATTGCCATGATCAGCATAGATCTAAACAAATTGCATATTGAAATTTGGCAGGATATGCTAAACCCAACTTCCCACACCATGCATTCTCCTCCCACAGTTCCACTGGCTACGAACACTGTCGACATCTATGAATCAGGTGTTGTCAATTCTCCATCTGCAGCAATTACCATCCCATACTATTTTTTATTTGATGTCCAGAATCTGAACGCAATGGATATTACATTTACGACAGCTGTTCTAGCTCACTTTGCCTTGGGAACATTTGCAAAATCCTCGCAAGGAAGTATAAAGGTAGATGGGAATAGGAAATGTGGGGTTTTAATTTTATTGATTTATTCCGGTTCATTTCAACATTAAGCAGGGGGCATGAAGTGAATTATTTGATGTGTTGAGCGGAGAGTTGTGTATGTTTTTTTTTCTTTGATTCATTGAGTGGAATTAGTGTGGTCATTTCAAACCAGCGTCCTAAAACGAGCAGGCGCCAGTAGGGGATAAGTGCGGCAAGGTCTCGGGTAAGGCTAGTCTCGTGGTAAGGCTACTCGAGTAGAGTCATGGTTCATCACAATTGGCTAATATCTTGAGTTCCAAGGCGTTTCGGAGGTTGTTGGCAGGACAATGCTGAACGTGGAGGTTTAAGTAGGGCGACTCTCAACAAGAACAGCCGATTCTTGAATCCAATTGTTGCACTGTTGCAATTGCTCTTACCATGCCTTGTCTGTGAGACTGACTTTGCCTGGCTCATCACGTGCCAGTAAATAAGTTTCTAGGGAGCAAAATGTTGTTCTCGAGGGCTAGGTATTGTTCTCTGAAATGGCAAATCCCCCCATTTTTTTCCTCGATGTGTATATACAGGCAGAGAATCTGATTTTGCCGGATATTGGGCTTATCTGATTCTCTAAACTACATCCAGATCTGCAGTCTCGCCGTCTTCGTAGGTGAGCCAGATCTCCTCGCCCGTCAGTTGCGACTGAACCCAGTTGCGACAGGAAGCGAGCTCGAGTAAAGTATATCAAAGTTTTAGTCTCGTTCCCCTTGCCCATCCATACCCTCTTTCAATCAACTCTGTATTCAAAAGTCTGAACATACATCCATAATTTATTCGACATCACATCTAGATCTCCATCTCCAGCAAACAATCGTGAAAAAAAAAAAAATATAATTAAGAGATCTGATAGGATAGGCCAATCATGATCAGATCTCTCCAAATCGCAAGATCTGCAGTCTCGCCAGGTTGACGTCCGGCACATAAAAACTAACCCATAACCCAATCCGAGATTAAATGAATAAAATCCACACAAATGGACGCAAAAATGTAACTATTATTTTCAACGGCAACTTCTGAACCACAAGTGATTTATAGGACTTTAAGTAGGTATGCACGTGGTCACCCACCGTAGTACTATAGCTAATCCAGCGATCTGATGCTTAGATTAATACCTAATCTATGGGACAGGAAGCCTCGTGTTCAGTTCGTTCTTAAGTCTATGGCCGTAAATGTAACCCTCTCTCCTTGCCAACATCCCATATGGCGCATCACCACACAATCAACTACCTAATCAATAGGTTATAATATAGGTACCTCTTTAGGTAGCTATAGTACCTTCGAATTCATTGGCTAATTAAAATAAAAAAAGTAAATTCTTCATATTCTCTCAATTCAATCAAGTAATTAATGAATGTAACCAGCAAATACAAAAGGGGTGTGCATCGATCAACGAGCTCAAGAAAAAACACGAGAAAAATGAATGAATAGCAATTAATTGCAAATATACAAGAGTCGACCTGAGACGGATTTCATGTAAAAGATTAAGGGATAGAGCTATGTAATGTGCAGCTCACACTCACATGCACAGGCACAGGAACAGGCACAGTTCCAGCTATACATATAGAGCAGCTACTTAAAAAAAAAAAATTACATCAAAAGAACCCTTCAAATTGGTTTGGATTCCCAAGGCTGGAGCATTGAAAAAATAGATGGAGGGAGGGTGGTGCACGTGGTGAGTGAGTGAGTGTTCGATTGATATTTGTATTTTGGTACTTGGGGGCAATGGCCATTACAATTGCAACGTTGATGATGTATTCTAGATGGAAGCTTCTAGATCTGAGCCCCGTTCAGGTCAATATCGGTTTTTCAATATTTTCAAAAATATGTCTCCTGACTACCCTATTACTAAATTTCGATTAGCGGTGATTATATGGAATGCAGGAGTTGATGGAGGGGGGTAGGTGCTATGTACCTCAGTTATAGTTATTTGGGAATTATACAGGAACCTTTCAAAACACCGAGGTCCTAGGTGGGATCGTGACCGTGACGACAACGTTTATTCCTTCAACCTATCGTGGCCATCTGCATTCGATCCAGATATCGATCCAGATATCGATCCATCCAAACGTACTCCTCCCTCGACGCTCTCTATATCCTGATTCTGATCCTGATGACGAACCCCAAAGGTCCTCAAGACACGCACAATATTGACGACGGTCCGAAAAATCGAGACCCTCTGGGACCTATGCGTGGCATCAAAGTAGCATCCCTTAAGCCGGCGACACCGCCCATTCCGGGGCGTAAACACACAAAACTGGATCTTTGGGCCGCCGGTCGCATAGCCAAAGACAAAGGGAACCTGGCCATAGATATTCAAATATCCACTCCCACTCCCACTCCACTCACCAAATTTGGCGCAGAGCGTGTTGTATGCGTGGTCAAGATTCTGGGCGCTCTCTTCGCCCCGAAGGACAAGTGCTCCATGCATCTAGCACAGGAAATCAGGTCTGGACGGCGCAGGTGTCGTAGCTGCCACCGGATGCGTATGAACATTCCGGCCGCACTCCAGCCCCATCCCAGTCTGCATTGTATACAAAGAAAGCGTCTGCCAGACCATCCCGTCCCACAAATAGTGGTAGGACTCCACCTCCTCAAACCCACCCCCGTGCAAGACCGCTTTATCCGCCAAGATACCCGCAATATGGCCGCCCAACTCCATATCTGAATCAATGGATGGCGCTTCCGGGTGGTTCGAGGCAAGATAGGGGTGTGAGGCTTGGATACTCTGCGGGATGGTAAAGTCGCACGGTATCAGGACTTGTAGCGGCGCCAATAGAAGGCTATCGATCTCGTCTGCTGTTGTAGTTGCAAGCTGCAGGCTCGAGAGCCGCGCATACTGGGGGAACGGTGCTGTTGCAATATCGTAGAATTCCACAAGGCTTGAATAGCTACCCAAGGTGACAAAGGGATGCGAGGTATCGATATCGAACATGCATGTGGTGGACATCGGTGCAGTGTTCTCGGAGCGCATACTTAATCTCTTCATTGGTGATTCTAGATATCGATCCTGATCCATCTTGGCTGCAAGAATAACGAATAAGACTTTAGAACAATCAAGTAGATCTTGCAATAACAATAAAAAAAAAGAATAACCCACTGGCAACTTCAGAAATCAATCAATACCAACCATCAGCATATAACGCACAGTCATAGACATAAGATAGCAACACAATACAACGTACCCCCCACAACACAACCACCAAGATCCGAGGGAATTCAAACTTACTTCGTTGATTGGTATAATCCCTTACAAGCAACCTAACTCTCTTCGCCGGCCCCGGCGGCAGCCCATGCCACCTCACCAACTCCTCCATCCCCAGCTCAAACAAATCCCTTCCAGAGACCTCACCCTCATAGAGGCTGATAATATGACACCGCTCCAAATCATACTCATCCTTCTTATATTCAAGGAACATCCGAACGCCCTCTCGGCTCCAGTGCCAGGGATATGGTGACGCGAGATCCGGGGGGATGTCGAGGGAAGGAATGTCGCCGGTACAGGTAGTGGTGGAACACATATGAATGAATGTGAAGTTAAGGAGAGTGTGGAAATGCTAGGTGCGTAACATATACATGGAGGGAGGGTTGATGTTTGATCAGAGGTTCCGCCTGACTTGATGCGTGCGAACGAAGATGAAGGGCGGCGTTGCGTTGCACACCAGGCTGGCTAGCGAAATGCCAGAGAGCCTTCTACAAGTAGAAGTAACTCTGCAAAGTATCCAACTTAACCTCATGAGAAGTAATTCCTAGGCCCTCGGCACATGATCTGGCAGATCAGTGATCTCGTGCCCAGAATTGTGTGGTACTGGCTAGAACGCATAAAATATCCCATGCTTCGCTCGTGGTCGTGGGATTGGTATTGGGTCTTGATGCGCCATCTCTGTCACAGTCCCCGCCGCGCGAAGACATACACCCTTGGTTTGCCATTTCCTATGGTATTATCGTGGCAAGTTGTGGACGTGAGCGTGTGGTGAACGATGCTGTGAGTTGTTATTGCTGTATGAAACAAGCGTGTGCTCGCAGCGAGACTCGGCTTTGGTGGACCTTATGGTTAACGTTGTTGCATTGATGCAAGGAGGGATGGTGTAGATCTATAACGGTTGATGCCTGAGTATCGGCAGTTCTAACTTGCCAATTCGTTTTGCTTGACCAACAATGTCATCCTTTCGAATTCCACAACTTTTTTAACTTTATATTTCTACAGACGTTACGTTACCCTGATCTTTGTCTTTAGCTTTGATAAGTAAGTAAATTTAAATAGAGGATATTCGTAGAAAAGAAGAATAAATAATTATATTACGTTTGATAAAAATACCTAAATACTTTGGTTTGTATGTTAATGTATAGCTATAGTATGTGTATGATGACATATATATACCCAAGGGGGTACTATGTATATAAGGTATATATAAGAAAAGAAAAGAACAGAAAAAAAGAAGAGAAAAGAAAGAACCCCCCCCCCCCCCCCCTCTCCCCCACGTGCACATTCCCACACTCGAATATGTAGTGTGTATCAATCCACTCTCCCTCGTCGCCCCCCGTTCCTACAGATTATTCCTTGTCCTCACTTCACTACACATCAAAACTCCAAGTCTCTTATCCACACCCAAAAAATTTCAAGATGAAATGCCAATATCAACAAAATTAAAAAGGGAGCTGGAAGATGGATGGCCAACAAGAAGTATCCAAGCACCCATCTCAAAATCTACCCATCCATCTTCCCCCAACTCTCCACATCCCTCACCTCCCCATCCAACCGATCAAGATTCAACATCGCCCTCGCAATCTCCATCCCCCTCCTCCTCTCCTTCTCAATCCTCTGCCACGTCCACCCCCCCGTCGTCCCCTCCTCCTTCCCGCCCCCATTATTCACCAATAAACTCTTCTCCAACACCCGATCAAGCACATCATCGTATCTCCTCCCCGCCGCCGTCGCCGCCGACAGCGCCCCCCCAGAGATACTCACCAACTCGGGCGTACTCGTCGCCGCCACCCCACCAGGAACATGCAACTGCGGCGTCGAGATCCCCGACCCATCCTGCTGCTGCTGCTGTACAATCCCCGCCAACAACCCCGTCGCAGCAGCATAATAATCCGGCGGGGGCACGCCCTCCGGCCTCGGCGGCAGCAACCCGGACTCAGTAAGCACCTCCTCTGGCGGAACCGTCTTCCTGCCCATCTTACACACATACTTACTCAAACAGCTCGCATAAATCCGCTTCGACATATCCTCATCCTTCCTGCCAGTGCCCCCACACTTTACAAAATGCGAGACAACAAACAACCACTTGCCGTCCCAACTCAGCACCCGGCTGCGCATCTCGTACTTCTCAAACGGCTTGATCTCGCGCCTAAACAGCGCCGTCACGCCGGCAAGCGCAACGTACATTGGCCGCTCGTTGCGCGCCTTGCGGAGCTGCAGGGACTTTTTGATGAGGTGCGCGATCAGGTGGGTGCGGTTGATGTCGAGGTCCGAGAAGTAGGTGCTGTTGGATTTGTGCATGTTCACGTCGCATTCGTAGAGACTTGGGCGCGAGAGGGTCGAGATTGGCGCAAAGAGGTGGGCCGAGGTTGGGTAGCGGTCACGGTTACGGAGGAGGTGGTGGTAGAGCGCCGAGTAGAAGCGGGCCTAGATATTAGAAGTAGGTAGGTCAGCCACAATTGTTGGTGATTTCATGTTTTGGTTGTTTTGCTTAAAAATCTACAAGTCGACAGAAAAACAATTTATGTATATATAGAGGAAAATTGATAGGTCAATAGGATAGTACTCAGGAATATTTTTTCCATGATGGAAATGTATGTATGCACAGCAAGGAAATAGGTATGGTGTGGGGTTTTAGCGTATATATGTGCATGTGTAGAGTGGTATGTAGAGTTCAAGTAGCCTCGTTCCCAGATGTATAAGCGTAAAGTAAGGCTTCACACAACGCCTGGGACAAAGCTAACGTTATACATGTGCATGTGCCTCATGTGCGTGGGTAAGTCTGATGGCTCCTGACATACACAAATCTCGCATGCCTTTTTTGTCTCATATTTTTAGAGTTTCCAACGGGTATGCGCGGAAGGAGTAGGATGGAGGGGTAAGGATATAAGGTGCATGGAATTGAAGATCGGGGGACAGAATATGTAGGCTATTTTGGAATTGGACGGCCGCGGGCGGAGGAGAGGTACTTGGCTTTCTTTTTTTTGAATATATATGTGTTTAATTCAACTTTTAGGGTATCCATATGGCCATTCACCCTCCGTCCGCCCACTTCGCTTTCCCTCTACCTTCCCCGACCCCAGGCAGGGGGCCGGTTCAAGTTGCATATAAAAGAGCAAAATAATGCACGTTGGACAAGAGAAGCGGATCGGCAGTTTCGAACCAAGAATTGGGACTTCAGGGCTCAATTCACCCTTGGCCTTCACCGCTCAACCCGCCTCTGGGGGAAATTGTAACAACAATAATAATAATAATAACAATCGCAATGGAATCGGGTATATAAATCGCAATCGCAAATTCACGGGGCAGGGGGGGGAAACATACATGCCAGAGCATCGGCAAGCTCTTGAGATTGACCAAAACCAGCAGCACGCCCAACAACCTCGCCAGCCCTCGCACATTCGGCGGGAATATGCCCGCGACCCTCTTCAGGAGTGCCCGCGGCGACAGTAGCGCGAGCAGCGCGGCCACGGGCCTCATCGTGCTCAGTGCGGCGGCCATGAGTAAGCGGCGGTACAGTCGCAGCGCCCAAAACACCCAGTAACTGGCTGTGCGCTTGTAGAGCCGAATCGATGGGCGGGACGGTATGGCTGGAGGTGGCTGTAGTGGTGTTGGAGGTAATTGGGCGGCCGTTGTGGGTGACTTGCGCGCGCCGGGCTGCTGTATGGAGGTTTGTCTCAAACGGCCTGCGACCGGTGGCGGCTTCTGTTGCGACTGGCGATGAAACGTGTAGCCGGTAGACTGGCAGGTGTGCGGGCGAATCTCTGGGCGCGGCCGCGGTGTGGTGATGTGGTGCTGGTGGAGGTGAGGTCGATGGGATGGGATGCGATGGACGGATGCTGCCTCGGGACCGGCGCAGCTGAAGCGTGGTGGTGATGATGATGCTGGCGGATACCGTCTGGCCGGCTCGGCAACTCCCATGCAACAACCGCGCATGCACGCACGTGAGTGCCAAGCGCGGGCACATGCCGAGGTCATGACGGTTGCCACAGCCGGCCCCCCCATGACGTGTGCGTCGACGTCAACACACATGACGGGACGGGCGGCACATCCATCGGAAGCTAGTCTCGTGCCTCGGAAGCGCCCGTTGCTGCCGATCAAGCTTGCAATCATGGGACGACTTTAGATTGTGTGCAAAAAACGACTTGAGCTTAAGCTTGATGAAACGACCACCGCCGACCCGTACGTCGCACCCTCTAGTCTTATTTATAATTACACGACGAGACGAAATATGATAAGCAGATTGACAAAAGAAACGTACAGCCCATCCTGTAACATGTATTCACCAGTTCAAAAAGGAAGCAAGTATAAAACAAGAAGGACAGAATAGAAGAGTGACAAAAGAAATAAAAAAAGAAAACAATGAGAAAACCGAAATCAAGCTGAGAAGAAAAGAAAAAACAAATGAAATCTGAAAATGATCAAGAGAAACACCACCCATAGCATTACTACTTGTAGTGGTGGTCGGCCCTTTGCACCAAACACCACCCCCTCCGAGAATAAGGGACAGTGGTTTTAAACATTAAAAAATGGCATGTAACAAGGAGATGAACCACAAGTAAAGTTTCCCGTCCAGGATCTTCCGCACCAGCCGTTCCACTACCAATTCTTTCTCCGTCCCCTTTCCCATTTCATATGTACCCCCCACACACACTCTATACAACCCTGGTTTAATGCCCCCACCGCGCCCAATCACCCCTTCAACCCCTTGTTTTCCCGGCCCCCTAGTCTTCCGACAGAATGATATCAACGTCCGTACCAATTGCCCCGAATACATTTAACCCACCGAAAGAAAATGAGATAGGAAAATCCAAAGCCATAGAGAGCGACATGCAAAAAATCATGTAAAAGCAATAGCAATTTGCTTCAAGAAAAAAGAGAAAAAAAAGAGAAAAAAATAGCCCCAAAAACAAAGGAAATTTAAACAACACAATAGGAAAAAAAAGCTAAAGCGAAACGGATCAACATTTTAAAAAGAAGTCATCAAGGTTAATGATGAGAAAGAGGGAGTAAGAAAAAGAAGAAAAAGTGTATAGAAATGATAATAAACTCTGTAGATCAATAAACACCTGGCTAAGCTGAAACGGATTGAAGGCAAGCTGGCATGATTGGCGGTGGCGCAAAAGGTGGATAGTGTGAAGGGCGCTGTACTTGATGACTGGAGGATCTAGACGGGGTTCGTCGGCCACCGGCGATGATTGACATTGGCCGTCTGGCTCCCACTAGATCGGGGTAGTGCTGTTGGTTGCCCTGGAAAGGTGTGTCCTCTATGTATGTCACTGGGCTGTTTCGTCGTGGTGCTCCCTGGGGTGCCTGGTAATCCATCATGTCATTTTCCTCCTCAATAGTCATTTTTCCTCCGAACCGACCTCCAATGTGTGGTGCCCTCCACACGGCACCTCCGTTTCCTCCACTTGCCTGAGATGGGCCCCAGCTATTTCTCCTGGACGGGTCGTGGGGCCTGTTAGACCTTCTGGGTCGAGGAGCTGGCCCTGCAGCAGCCTGTTGCGGGCTGGGCCTCTTGCTGAGTGCACTGCCTGGGTAAGCATATGGGCCTCCACCTCCAAGTGGGTCGCCCATCAAGATTGCCCGATGGGCAGTGGCCTCGTTGCGAGAAAGCATACCGTCTCCAGTCACATCGTCGGTAGACACATTAATGACTGATCTTCGTCGCAAAAAGTTCACAGATGATCGACGAGAAGCCATGTGTGGTGAAGGGGTGGGTGGGGGGACCAAATCTTCAGATGGCATGAATGGAGCTGTACACGTGGATGGGAGAGTTGTCGTGGAATTTGATCTGGAGGATGGAGCAGAGTTTGAAGCGACATGCTGGGACCTACGGAAGAGATTGTAGATTGATGTACGGCGTTTAAGGTTTTCATCCCCTGTGGCGACCGAAAACTCACTGTCAAACCTGCCTGGGGAAGGCGGTGGTGTGGGAAGGTTATGCACATCAGTCACTACAGAGAGTGGGGATGATGGCTTGCGGTCCGGATACCCACTACTGCTAGGGGGGCGGGAGAGAGGAGAGGACGCTGGTCGGGAGACCTGGATACCAGAGCCAGATGCCATGGAGGATATTGATGTATTCGATCCGGGAGAGCGGGTCAATGTCGAGGGTGCCGGCGAAGTCCTGGACGATGCAACTTCTGGCGGAGGTGTCGTGGTTTCGGTGTAGCTCATGACAGAGATGAACGAAGACGCGGACCCTGTTGGCGTAGGGAGGCCCATAAACTGCTGAGTTGCGGGTGGGGCCATGGACGCATCAGAGGCAACCGACGACG
Organism: Peziza echinospora; assembly: GCA_024516245.1. NCBI lineage: Eukaryota > Fungi > Ascomycota > Pezizomycetes > Pezizales > Pezizaceae > Peziza > Peziza echinospora. The sequence goes on along the minus strand of JAJLQT010000012.1, from coordinate 1,135,855 downwards.
AGCTGCTGTTACCTTGTGTGCTTGCAGGCGGAGTGATCACGGCCGTCTGCTCCTCCTTTGTCCTCTTTTTAAATAACGTCTTTTTAGGCTTGACCTCCTTGCCTTCCTTTGCAGGCTTTGCAGGCTTCGCGGCACTCTCTGAGTCTGACTTGCGGGAAAAGAGACGACGCATTGTGGGCTGTGTGGATTCCTCGGAATGGGTTGATGTAGTACTACTACTTGCTCCTGCTGCGGCCGTGACTACGATCGAAGGTGGTTCTTGTGCTGGGCAGTCGTGGGTGCTTGACAGCAGCTGGTGACTGGGAGAAGCCAGCTTTAAATGTTGATAGTGTGGAGTTGGGGGAGGTGTGGAGGGGGGGGGAGGGTGGGAGAGGATGGTATATTAAGTGAGTGCACTTGCGTGTGTGCGTGTGCGTGAGAGGGCGTGAGTGTGTGTGGGGGGGTGTGGTATGTGTGGAGAGAGAAGGTTACTTGGAAGGGCTTCTCTGGTTGGAGTGTGGGGCGGGTTGGAGGGGGAGGGTTGTGGAGGGGGGTGTCTGGATATAAGAGAGTATCAGGGCCCAAAGCTAAGGGTATAAGGCTCGAAAAGTATAATTCGGTATAGGGTATTATGAAGGTGGTAGGGGTAGCAGGCGAGCAACAGGTGAGCAGCTGCTGGCCAGTGGGTGTGCTTCTGGGAGGTGTCTGGTGTCTGGTGTCTGGTGTCCTGAGTGGAAAGTGGTGTGGAAGTGAACGATAGAGTTTCTGCCAGCACGTAGTACTACGGCACGCACGTACAATGGCACTTGTATAACGCGAATTGACGGCCCAATCGCCAACCGACAGCTGCCAAACGAGGGATATGCGACGAAGCGAGCGTAGGTGGCCGAGGGCAGCTGCTTGGGGTGGTGGTGATGCCGGCGTTGGTGGTGGTTGAGGCGACTGCTGCGGATGCTGAAGCTGCTATCGTCTTCACACACACGGCTGGCTGGCTGGCTGGCTGGCTGGGGGGTTCGAAACGAAGCGGACGGACGTAGCGAGTGCGGTGCGGTGCGGAGCGAGCGAGCGAGCGAGCTGGACGGGACGGGACTGGACTGGGCGGATTGCTGAACTAGGACAGACTCGAGCGAGGGGGGGGGGAGAAGGGGCGGTGGCCTTATGAGCCCGCAGCGAGGAGAGAGCAGCTGGAATTAATGAGCGTGGGCGTGAAAAGCGTGAGAGCGTGCAAGCGGACGATAACCAGTAACGTGGGCACGGAATCTCAAAAACAAGGAAGGGCGGCTGATGATCACACTCCTGGGCGATAAAGAGCGGAAGGGGAGGGGGGGCTGAAGGGGGGGGGGTGGGTGGAAGTGAAGGGGGGGTAGGTGATGGGAGGGAGGGGTGGGGGATTGGGATAGGGATTGGGATGGGATATCCTGGATGTGAGCGAGTGAATCTCAGCGAACGAACGGCAGCCCGGAAGCGAAGGGCGGGCTGCAAGCTGCGAGGTAAGTGGGCAGGCAGCTAAGGGCAATTGAGATTAATGCGATCGAAAAGATGGTAAAATGAAATGAAGATAAAAATAAGAAAGAAAAAAAAAAGAGCGTGTGAGTGCGGTGCGTCGGGGGACGACTCTACTCTACGTGCGGTGGAGGGGGGAGGGGCAGGAACAGAAACAGGCGCAGGAACAGGAGCAGAAAAGGTGCAGCGCATGCATCGGACTGTATCTGTGGCCTGTGTCTGAGACTTGCGAGACTGCTGTCTGAAGTCTGTGTAGTGTCGACCGTCTGGGCCGTCGAGTCGTGTCGTGTCGGCCCCGCCTGCATTGATTCCAATGGCGATAGCGCACCATTGACGAGATGAATTGCCCATCTTCATGATTTCTCCGAATACTAGATCTGGTCCTGACCTAGCGATGTTGTCATAGTATCTCCCCCCCTAGTAACCAATGCATATCCGATTCGGCATTGCCCGCGACGACAACGACCTTAGACGACCTCGTCTTGCAACGACGACGGCGGCGGCGGCGACGGTGGGCCATCATCATCATCGGCATCATCATGGCAATAAAAACAGCCTGCCCCACCACGCCATCCGCCAGTGCTCAATTAATCAAATCAATCAATGCCCAATTCAATCCAATATCCATCAACAACATCATCATCATCAATCTATATCATCGCAGTCAATCCCTCACTCCCCTCAATTTATCGCGACAAGTTCACACAGCCCTTATTCCCCCCAAACCAGAAGCAAAAACCAGTCGAGAAGGGGGGGGTGGGAGGGGGCCGCAATTTAATTCCAGTCAACCATACTAAATTTTAAAGTAAAGTCAGAAAACGAACTTTACCCCTTCCTTCTAGCATTACTTTTTTTTTTCTCCGTCCATTTCCTTCAATTTTCAAGTGCAAGCATTCAAGCAAGTTATAATGGGCGACGGCCGTCAGCCCAGGACGACGACGACGACGACGGTAGGTACTCAACCGACATTCACCCCCCCCCCCTGGTTACTGCCTGCTGCGGCGCGCGCATGGGCACTCCCTTTTATTTTTTTTTCTTTCTTTTCCTTCCTTGCGTGGGTGTGTGCGGCGATCCCACAACGATGGATGGGCCGGCAGCGCGCTGCCTGCTGCATGGGTACGTGAAGTGGGCAGGCAGGATGAAGTAAATATGCAGGCAGGCAGGCAGAGCAGGCTGGCTGCTTGCGTTGCGTTGCGCGTGCGGATGGGGGGGTGGGGGTGCCCGCGCTGGATGCTTGTGTCGTTAATGTGGGTTGGGCTGTCGCGACAAGAAAGGAAAAGGTGGGGGGGTATTTTTCGCTCGCTCGCACAAACTTCCACAGCGAAGGAACTCGGGAAAGCAAAATATGAGGGGGGGGGGGAAAGGATTTCAGACCATCCACACACACTCACACTCACTCACACACACACGATACATGAGACACTCAGCGCAGCGTAACCGGCTGGTCGCAAGCAGCATAATTTGCCAATTGCTTGCCAAATATGTAAAGCTGGGTACATCTTATCTCCCTCCCAAGCTTTATACATGGAGAACAGGATAATGTATCCGGATCACAATTGCCAGTGCAATGCCAGCCAAGGTATGCATTGATATGATAGATATCGATATCCAAGAGCACTATTGCAATTGGAAGATGTTGTAGTCTACCTCATATGTACTCTCGGTCCCATATGCTCTACCATCATGATCAGCTCGAGGTAGTCTGGTGTGAGCTCGAGGCGAGCTTTCCCGTCTACGCTTTAAGGAGTCGAGTTTGAATTCCTCCACACGTGCGACCGTAACGTATCGGCTTAATTCACTTCTTTCGGATATAGCATGCGCATATACTCTCGAACATCGCGATACCGATTCTTATCTATAACTATAGACCCTCTAGATCTTATTCACTTTTTTCCCCCTCCCTTTCATGATCCAATCTGAATCTGAACCACAAACCCCTACTTACGTCGTCGACAATCGGAGCCAGAGTCAATCATGACTCTGGCTATCTAGACGAAAAGAAAAAAGAAAAAGATAAAACACATGTACAAAGACAAGAAAAGAAAAGAAAAAGGAAAAAATAATTACATGTTCCAGAGATACGCACAGATCTATCGAACTTCAGAGCTGAAGCCACGAGTTGGTTAATCAATCATTAAGGCTGGCAATGGCGCATGCGCATGCGCAGTTGTAGGGTCGCTATAGGTAGGTATACGTAGCAGTGGCCGGCCGGCCAGTGCTTTAAACCAAGAGATGTCGAGTGCCGAGTTCGAGCTCGAGCTCAAAAACGTGCCCGTGCACATATTGATGCGTACGCGGCGCCGGCGCCGGCGCAAGCGCCCGCTAGATTTTTCCGTAAAGATGTGTAGATGCAAAATGAATGAATCAGTTGATGATATATGATAGGATCCAGGGGGGGGTAGCTATAGAGTATAGACGTCCAAGTTTAAGCTTGCTGAAGCTCGGGATTCAACATGTTTGCCGACTAGCTAGCTATAGCACTGCAATTATGGTATTGTTGTAACGTTGACGACGAGAAGCTCTAGATCTGTTGACGTCGCAAACTAAAAAACAGGATCTAGAAGGAGAGCATGGAGACCCGGTACTTATAGCTGAGACTAATATAGCTACATTTGTACCTGTCTGATAGTATAATGATTGGTAGTATCTAGAGGTAAACCGGTATCCCAGAACACGGTATCGATCCCCTGCCTTTCGGCCTTAAATAAGCTTCCAAATTACGTATCATTCACGTGTTAACGTTTTTAAATATCCAATTACAATTACATAATTCTTTTGAATATATATTTAAATCCCAACGTTCAACAAAAACAACAAGTTAACCGCAATACAAGAAGCTTAAAGCTCAAAGATCTACTCTACATACCAGTACCTACTCGAGCTGTGGTAAAGTGGATCTGTACAGCTAAGCCACACCACACTCCACTCAACTCCCACTCGCTCGTTGAAGATTGAAATTAATGGGGCGGTGCATTTTTTAGTGCGCATGCCTGCACTCGTTAAAGTACAGATCTCCAATTGCATGCACAACCAGGCTACAATCGCATAGCCTGGCTTACAATCGCAAAAGTTCCTCTACTTACCCAATTGGGTAGTAGTACTCCAATCGAGTCTCAAGCCACTTCCACTCCACTTTAACTTCATCCGCATTCACCCCGAGCCCGAACCCGAACGCCAATTGCAATTCATGACCACGAATAGGTATCGTTCCCTACTCTACGAGTAACCCCCTAGGCCTTGGCCATGGCCATGGGCTTCCAGAAAGTTAGCTCCAGCCACGCATACAGACCCCCTATGACCAGTACCGGCCGGTACGTATACCCTTGCCCATTGGGCCTCTTTGGGATTCGAATTCGGCTTTGTGGCGTACACGCGCGCGTGTGGGCAGGGGTTGTGATGTGATTGATTGATTGATTGATTGATTCGATTCATTGCTTTGCTTTGCTTGCTTGATTTTTTACTTGGATATGGATGGATATCGAACGATTATGGAAAAAAAAGGAAAAGGGAAAAGGGAAAAAGGTGAAGTGAACCCCGGCGAATTCGAAAAAAAAATATACCCGAGTTCGTGCTTGCTTTGCTGGCCGTGGCTTGCGATAATGTGTATACTTGTGGCGCCAATGAATGGCAGGATCTACTCAAGAGGTAAGTAGGAGGTAGGTACTCTACGATGTTCTCGCGCGTACCCAGACTTGAGTACTCTACGAGTAGACTACCTCCTTGAGTAAGGCAAGAATGTTTCGTGGCAGATTTTTCCTTTCTTTCTTTCTTTTCCTTCCGATTGCGATTGTGCTGCAAGTCCATGGCCATGTGCAGACTGACTTTTGCTTTTTTTTTATTTTTTGCGAGGGAGGCCGGGGGCGGGCTCGAGAATGGGGGGCTGGAAAACCGAATTGAAGTTTGAAACGAATGTGGGATACTCTGGTTCATTCGAATAGCACGCGCGAGTACTTGTCTGGTGAAGCACCTCGTCTCTTGCCGGAGATCTACCTCCTTAAGTAGGTAGTCGAGTACTTCCCAATCAAGACCACCGTAAGGTTTTCGAGAACTGTGGACCGGTAGGCACGAAACTACGAGAACTGGCACGAGACTACCTATGTAGGTGATGAGAACTTTGGTATGGCGACTTCCCAAGTGGGCAGTCTCGTTGGCAGTACTTCAGATCAGAAATTTCCAAAATTGGCAGTCCCCACGCTCCACCACCTGGCCAGACAGTATCGTGGATTCTTTCCATGCCCATTGCAACACGCAAGTAGAGTATAAGGTATCGATGGCAGCATGCAACCCAATTGGCCCAGCTGGCCTTGCTCTTTTCTTTTCTTTTCTTTTCTTTTAGTTTTTTTTTAGTTTTTTTTTTTTTTTTTGGGGGGGGGGGTTCATACGCATATACATAATGTGGCTTCTTCGGATGCACTGCACTCGAGTATGATGTATGTGTTATGTGTTGTTTTGTTTCAGTAGTTGTTGCACACCAGACTACAGTAGTTGTGGAGTACTTCATTTACCTAGTTACTTGCAGTACATACCTCTTAGGTGCCTGAAAAGGAGCTACATCCTAATCAAGTGCAAGTTACTCGAGTAGAGTACCCTCCTCTGATCATGACCGATATCTAAATTTGCATACCTACTCAGCCAGTCAGAGGACGTTGAGGCTTCATGTCCGTGTCGATCACTGTTCCAATTGTCAAGCCACAATCAAACCTTTTTTTTTTTGAACAATGTTTCAGGCCGTGGCCAGCAGGGAAGATAATTAGGTAGTGAGTGAGTGCAGCGCTTCAGCCACGTATCTACCCAGATATATAGAGTACAGCCCCGGGTCCCAATATACTCGAAGATACATGGAGTTCTGCGATAAATTTAAATGTACCTATTTTCACCTTAAGGCAAGTAGGATTTGACCTCATGCTCGAGTATGATAGCTATTGCCGGTACTCTCAAGCGACGTGCATGTTATAAATACTTGAATTCAAAAAAGACAAAAAGAAAAAGAAATGCCACAGCAGGCGCTGTACGGCACGAGAACCACCCAGCTGTACCACCATAATTTATGATTTTCATTTATCCAATATATTATACGTATACGTATACCGCGGCCGTTACCTGCTACTGTATAGTATAGAGTCACTTAAGCTTCTAATTCTCTGCATGCATGCATTGTAATTGCATATCTATCACAATTAATATTTGAAAAAAAAAAGCCGTTTTTCATAACAGAGCAATTAATACTTATCTATCTTATCTTATAAGGTGAGGCGAGGCCTAGGTCTGTATTTCTGTATACCCATACCCTTGTCTATAGACCATAATATACGAGTACGGCGTCGCACCTCTCCCTCGGCCAGCCGTCCTGGGCCCGATATCGCATATATGTCCCAAAAAAGAAACGGAAACGAATTTGAAATCAAACATGCAATATGCATATATATTGTACGGACATGAATTTCGAAATTAGACAGTTTGCCGTCCGTCTGAGTTGAGTGAGTGGGTGAGTGAGTGAGTGAGTGGGTGGGTGGGTTGGGTGTTGCAGTTGCATGCAGACATGCAGGCATGGCATGGCGCCCGCATGCAGCCTATCTACTCTACATGGAGCACGATCGCGAGTAGTTACTTAGGTAGGTTGGAGATTGAGAGGGTTGAGGAAAAAATGACTGGAGTGAACGAGTACTAAGAGGTAGGTGTTAAATGGTGGTGGTGGTGGTACAACGGCGTACCGCGTGCGATGGGGGATGGATGGATGGATGGATGGATGGACGGAGGGACGGAGGGACTAGGGTGGGATGTGTATGTTGTGTGACCATGGAGATGTAGATTTTGTACGACGAGAATTAACGAGGTACTCGTACCTACCTAGGTATAGACGTATTTTAACCTACTGTAAAATGGACTAATTGTAACGAGACGTGCATACCTTTTGCGATCGATGCAGGTACCGGTACTCTGTACCTTACTTCTATTTTACAAACTTCAATTGTTCTTGAGATACCGCTTGAACTGGGAATCAAGAGCCCTTGTCAATTGCTCGAATCAATTTGCGTTGGTAGGTAGAACTAAACCTCTTCGAATCAGCTTAGGCCGCGCTCTAGCACCCGTTGCAAAGAAATACTGAGAGTGTCTTAATATCAACAATGGCTCTTAATTCCTAGTTCACGCGGTACTCTGTACGGGCCCTACTCATTCACAACCTAGGTAGCCTCTTCACAACCATCGTTTTTGGCCCCCATGATTCACATCGCCTTGGCCATCTACGTACCTCTCTTGCTCTATCTCGCGATCGATTCGATTCAAGCATTTTATCATTCTTTCCCATGATCGATATCACTTATCACGGTATCTACCGGATGAGTTGGTACCTGAATCAAATCTGCACAAAAAAATAAGAAAAAAGGATACACATGTACACTTTCCCTAATCTGGCGCCCTTGTCCCTGATGGCCAGGGGAACGAGACTTTGCAGGCCAGGGGCTGTTATCAATGATCCCGAGCCGAGGCTTGGTTGCACAAGCTTCTTTCTTTTTTCCTACAAACGAATACATTCCGTTTCCTTTCCAGTTAGAGCTCTAGAGTCGGTCGGTTATATAATTATTATAATATGATTACCTTGATAAGTGGATCATGGGCTAAATTTCTATTCTCCGAATCGCATCTTTTGTAACACGAATCCCAACCTAGCTATATATGCCGGGCCCGGGAGTTCATGATATGATATAATATGGGTATATGGTGATCATGAGAATGCATCCCTAAGTATATGTTTGTTTGAACCTTCGAGAATATAGGCTATAGCTATAGTCATGTAGCTACACCAAGTAGGTACATTTGAACGTATAAGAAGCTTAAGCTTACTTCAGGTAGATACATGCGTCCACATATTTATATGCTGGGAGCCACACAGGCTAGCTGGGAGCCACACAGGCTAGCTGGGAGCCGGACGAACCGGCAAATACTCACATACAAAAATCCTTATGTATACACCTAAGGGTAAATAGGCACTTATTGTAAGGCCTAGGAAGAAGTACCTGCATCCAAACTTCGGGTTCACAAACTTTCTGTATGACCATGCACATGTGGAACTACCCAAATTTAACATTTTTCCTCTCCCAAAATATATGCATACAGTAACATCCTCTCCTAAGTCCGTCTATGGCTAAATTTATCCATGCCGGCACCCATATATATGGCCATATGGCCATTGCATGATACCTACATATATGTCTGCCTGCTAACATCGTCGCGTGCCTGCCTCGTTGATCTTCGAGGACATGTTGCCAAGCTGGGTTAAATTAATTTAATTAACATACCGGCCATGGCCATGCTCGAGGTCTTGAGGTCTTGAGATAAAGCCCTTGCAGTGCAGCATGATCATGTCGATGCGCCGTTTAACGTTACCTATAAATATAGATATGAACGTTAACGTTAACGTTGAAGTTTATTTATTATTTCTGCAGCTCACGAGGTCCGGTTAGCTCTGAATCGACATCAGCCAAGGAACATGGAGGGAGAATTTGCAGCGCGAATGCAATATGTCCATATCAGCTATCGTGCACCTATATCGTGCAAGTTCTGCAGAATCAATTACATGTATACGTAGCCACAGTTCGCGATTGTGGATGTATTGGCACGTGAACACGGATTCAATTACTCTATGCAGTAGGTATCCGTGAGAACCTTGGCTCGACCAAAGTAGGAAGTCGTAGATCATGCAACGCTTCACCACTGAGACCTCGATCTTAACACACCGTCTCCCCCAAGAGTCTCGGCATCCACCCAGCCAGCGCAGCACAAATCATATCTCCACCCTTGACCTTGTCGGCTACAACCAACCAAATCCAGTCGGAGATCCGCAATCTGGATCAAAGCCGACGATGAGCAAAACGGCAAAAAAGAATTATACAGCTGCTCTACGGCTAGGCTCACCAGCTGGTTCGAAGAAGAAGAAAAGAAAAGAAAGGAAAAAAAAGAACAATTGCAACGGACGCAGAAGGCATGGATGAAGAGCTGAAGATTATGGTAGCGGGTTGTACACGTGTCATTGGCCGTGGGCGGATATTTCATGGCCATGGTACTAGCTAGCCATAGGGAGAGATAGGTTTGTTCATTTTTTGCTTGATGATGCTTTCATTTTTCCCTAATTTCGTCGAAAGGCTGTGGTCTAATTCTTCCTGTGGCCAAGATCTCGGGTAGGTAGCGAGCAGCTAGGGAAAAGGCTGGCTATCTATAAACACTATTTCGCGAGTACCACTACGAATTGACGATCGACTCTAACCTTATCTCCAGAACGTATCCGACAAGCAGGGCGTTGGCACCTTCATCACCTAATTACTTCTCCCACTCCGGGACGCTCTCATGGTCGAGTATCGTCACACTCATGATCGGCCTCAACCCCGTTTTGATACTGGTCTCGACCCTCCCCTCTGCTCAATCTACTGCAAAGCTAGCGGCTCAAGTATCCACCACACACTCATATCTCTCTCGCAGCTGAATGAATTGATTCTGGTCAACAAAACTCTCCGAAAGGGCAGGTCGATTCGCTGATCCAAACTTGATCTGAAAAACCTGAGCAATTGAAAATGTCTCTGATATTATTCCTTTCCAACGGCACCAGCCCATGCATATCACTCTAACGGTCTTTCCCACACCCCCGGCCACCGGTACCGGAACCAGATGTGAAGAAAAAGAAAGAAAATGGAACAACACAGACCCTCGAGTCCAGTGACGAGACTGGACCCTACATGAGGAGTGCATGCTTTACTCTAGAGAAGTAAGACCTTTTATGGCCAGCAAAGGGATGAAAGGAATTCTGGAGGCCCAGGCAAGGTGCTCAAAGAAAAAAGTTCTGAACACCCATCGAGGTTAAAATGATATTTTGTTGAACGAATCATAAATGCCCAGCACATGAAACAATTGACGCGGGTCGAAGTTTTCATTGTTCTGCTAGGAAGTTTCTGACAAGAAGCAATGGCCGGTGGGCTAACTGCAATTGCAATTGATGTGTTTCCTTACCTATAAGGACAAAATTGCTGCGCGCTGCGTAATTAATGGAAGGGGGATATTGTTCGAGACTGGGGTATAATCGTGGGCTGGAAACGTTGATCGTCCGTCCCGTTGCAATTGGAATGCAATTGTCGTTGCCAAGAATCGATCAGACTGCAAGCATCACGAAGGTCGAATCGGTCGAGAACCATGCCTATGGCAAGAAGCAACAAGGGATATTTGTGCTCAAGTACGAGGTGAGCAGAATGTACCGGCCTTTTTTGCGCTCCGGAAACAGCAGAACCCACAGCTTTGAGAATCTATCTAACAGAGATTCATCTCGTTGCATGCATATGTATGAGTGTATGTTCATGTCAATTGCAATTGGGCCCTGAATTAGAGTCTCCATAAATTAACCCTCCGTCCAAAGATCATCTGGTTGGTCCGATGAATGGAGAGCTCGGCAGGGTACCCATGATCGATTATCAAACTACCCATTCAAAAATATGATATTCATTCATGCTCCAACAACAACCGCGATGGGTTGTGCAATATTTATAATCCACACACGTGCTGCAAACATCGGCCTAAAGTCGGAATGTTTATTTTGAGAGCTCGAATTCTTCCGGCAGAGTCTGTGTTCGTGGGGGGAAGTAACACTGCGCAGAAAATCGGATGAAATTACAGTATCACCCAGCTACAAAGTATACAAATACCCATTGATCACAATTAATTAACTATCGGGCACAGGCGACACGGCAATATTTGGGTTGCATATTAGGCACCTGCTTAAGCAAGCATTATACACGAATTCGGGCGATACAGTGGCACCGGTGAGTGTGAACTCCGACTCATTGCCATTTGGATGAATGAATCACTTTGAGGCAACAATCATTTTTTAGTGTGGTTAAAGATAATGAAGATTATCGGTTTCTCAAAAATATGCAAAGCGCAAGCACAGGTCATCTTCTGTGCACAGCGAAAAAAAACACAACCATCCCTTTGTCGGGCAAGACATCGAAAATTGAGTGCCGACCGACCAGGGTGGGCAAGATGAGAGTAAATTCAGGAATGGACAAAGTATTTTGAATACTTGGTTGAGCTTGGGCCAGTGGTTAAACCTTTGAGAGTAAGGTGATTAACAAATACAGTAAAGCGAGCAGCTTTTTAATCCTGGTCAGTCGGCACTCAATTTTTGAGGTTTCGCCCGACAAAGGGATGAAGCCACGGCCACACATTAACACCTATCAAAATCTGCCTATCTCAAGAGTTCCATTCCAGTCTCGGGCTGCCTCTCCGGCCAACGAGCCCTGAGGCAGATCAAACCGACTCGCGCCTAGCTCAAACCCCACTTCCCAGGCGGTCTGATCAACAGCCAAGAGAACCATCGTCAGGCCGCCTAACTTGACTTGAACTTGACTCAGGCCACCCAAGATCGTCGGACAGATCGCGCAAAAAGTGTGACACTGGCTAGAGAGTATCTGGCTAGGATGGGGCTGTTAATTCATGACTTACCCTTGGCAGTGCAAACGTCAACACAAAAGTCAGGGGAATTTCCTTATCTATGCGAGGGCCGTGATTGATAGCGCTTCTTCATCTCCAAGGGGCCTGTTCGGATTGTGGAAATTTAAAGATGAGGCCAAGGACTGGCAAAAAGTTGCAATCTAAGGTCAATGCCTCCCTAAGTAAGTACTGATGTCCCTCCTGAGCGGATTCAGTTACAATTGTTTTGTGGAGCTTGACAAGTCAAAAAATTTAGGTGCTGTATTTCACGACCGGCTTCTCCTCCGCCCGGCGCTACTTTTTTTCAAGAGTGTACGCGTACCGCATAATCTGGCGAAGAAGAGCCCATTTAAAAATACAACGCTTCACCCAACGTGAATGGATTTCGGCCGTGCCCTGGCCGTGCCCTAGCCGTGCTTCAAGCTCGTGCGCGTGTGATGGTATCTGTTGCTGTTAATGAGGATGCCGATGCCGGTGCCGATGCCGATGATGATGATAATGATGATGATGTTTGCTGATGCAATATATATATCGACGATGAAGGGGGGGGAATTAAGGCGTTTATTTCGGCATGCGGACATTGCAATTTCATATACATATCGATATCGATATCAATTAGCCGTCAATTATATATGGTAGGAGCATACCTATTTTACCCAATATTCCTTAATTTGCCCCCTACTTATGTTAACGTATGTAGCTAGCTATAGCCCCAACCAAGCTTAATCCTCTTGCTTTCTATAAACTGCATGTTTCGAGGACGCATTGTAATACGTATCATGATCATATCCCTCTGCGAGGGCCTGGGTATAAGACTAGATCATTATGGAACTTGAACGGGGGCAATTCAGTGGTACCAAAAGTGAGATCGGCCATGGGCCGTTACATGCCCGCTTCAAAGTTGGCACTATAAAAAAAAATGACCCCACATGTACAATTTGTTGGACCAATGGCCACTGGCTATATGCATCAGAGCTATCAATTATTTGAAACGTTCGCTTCGACGGCGCACTCCCGCGGTTTATATCTTTACTCACTTGGTCATGTATGTATGCAATTCATATATTGCAGTTGATAACCCCGGGCCCCACCGGTAGGTACCTCAGGCCTATTTACGCCTCATGCTCATGAAGCAGCTCTCGATAAGCTTCTTATATATAAGGTACTTGATGTATTAGAAGCATGTGTTGTAACCAAGTAAGCACGAGTATAACAAGTTCGAGCAAGCTTTTGTACATGTCATTGCAATTGGAAAAACCCCGGTATACGTATACGTAGTATAGATCTACCTGCTTAAGCTTAAGCTTCTGGAAATATAGTAAACTCCTCCGTGGACAAGTCCAAGACCACCGGTATGTACCGATACCAGCTTAATACAAGAGAAGCTACCTCTCCATGCATATGATGCATATGGCAATTGCAAGTTTAAACGAACCTGGAAACCTGGAAACACATGTATGTACTAGCCTGGTGTAGGGTCGAGACTGCTTAGCGTATACGTCTGGAAAATGAAAAAAAAAATGAAAACGCATTATAATTAGGTAATTATTAGAAACCTGGAAATATGTCATTTGTCCGCTCTTCCACGTGGTTTACTTATGGCAGAACGAAATCAATATTGTAGGTAGGTAACAATCTCTTGAAACCAACTTCAAAAACGGATGTTTCCTTAGCATGCAAATGCATTTCGATTGCAACACATGGCATCTTTTTAATTTTTTAATTTTAATTTTTACGTATTGGTTTCATGGCGTCCTACTTAACTACGTATACTCGAGCTCGAGTAGGGAGTAGCAACACATTGTACCTATCAAGCGAGACTGCTGTCGAATCCCCGATACCACGAGACTACCGATACCGATAGCCTTCTTCCTTTCTAGCCTAGGAAACGAGACTACTAGCCTAGGCCTTCACACCTTAAAAACCCTACTTCCGGAATCCCCCCCGCTCCCATGGCCATAAAAGGTAAACATCAACAAATATCCTGTTACGGAACTTCCCGCGCCAAAAAATACCGGTACCAGTATGTTTAGTAAGTTTTAAGTAACCTGTGTGCGCAAGCCCTTCATACCCGACTACTTGACCTACCTACGTGTGCACATATGCATCATAACTCATGGCTGGGCATGAGAAGAACAGACTAAACTCATGGCCAGCCCAGGAAAATCAAAAAAAAAGAAAAGAAAAGAAAAAGAAAGAACGCCACGGATGAAGTCGAGATTGATACCCAGGTGGGTACTTCAAGTGCCCCAAGTATTTTCCACGTCACGAGTATGCATGTAGGTACTCAAGTACAGATAGGTGTGGGTGAACTCATGTGGGTACGTCTTGGTACTCGAGAAGGCCTACCTAATTCCTTAGGTGTGTAGATACCAGGTATGTTCTCGTACGTATTCCCAGATGCATTATGCATTAGAATAACTCGAGCTCCACTTTTAGTAATTACAGTGAAGATGTTAGCAGACCTAGGCCTTTTGCTCTGTTCAATCCCAGTTGCAATGGCCCGTTACATTGATTATTCAAATTTACCAGACTATTCAAATTTAAGCTTATAAGCTTGCAGAATATAGGTAAGCAAACCGACCCTCTACTACGGGGCTTTCACCGATATCATAAATATGGATTGCCCAATTGATATGGGTTAATGTCCCTTAATTAAACCGAGAGTACGGCCGTAGTAGAGTACTCGACTGGAGCAAATCTGCTTGCTTCATCAACATAGAACCCCGGAGTAAAGTAAGTTGCAAAGTACTCGTACACAACCCCCCATCACCCATCACCCCCCGTCCCCCGTCCCCCCCTTCTCCTAAATGATCGCAAACGCGCACGCACGCACATACCGTAAGTTTTTTCTTTTCTGTAATTTACTTATTTTCCAAAAAAACCGGTTTTTTTTCTAGAAAAGAAATTTGCCCATCCCCCCTCCACCCCGGTACATGTGGAAAGTACCGGTACCTAGAACCTCCCATGAGACTAGAACCTGCCTACTGTAGCCAAAAGTTAAAGTACAGTTAGGTAGGCAGGTTAGGAAGTAACACTTTATTTCTTACCAGGGTGGGGGCCCATGGTTGACATTTTGAAGTGTCTGTGGCGTCAGAACCCTAGGGAGGCCTGTTAAATGTTGTTGGCCATTTGATGTGGGTCGGGGGTGGGTGGGTTTCGGTAAGCACCGAAGGGCTACGAACGTTTCATGTTCGGCTCGATTACAGTGAGATATGGGTATGAGCCGAGAAAGAAAAAGAACGCCTATACGTAGCTTTCGGTGGGTATATACAACCAACGTATGTAAGATAGAGGAGAACTTGAAGCATGATCATGAAGCAAGCACATACCGGAGTCATGCAATATGCATGTTGTTTTGTCTATAGCGGTTTGAGGGGAGGAAAAAAAATAGAAGGACGAATAAGATCGCAGCTGGCCATGGTATGATCTCAGGGCTGCATGGGCCGCATTGATGCCAGTTGCAGGCGGTATCATGTTTGAATGAGGACTATAAACTAGTAGAGGTAAGCCGTGGGAAATGGTTCGCAGGCGTTAGTTATGGAAGAGGGATGCAACTTTAGGGTTTTGACCAAACCGTATAGCATTTCGGACGCACAATTCACTGTGCGATGGGATGCACTTGCTGGGAGGGGTTCGGGGGTACGAGAACAGGGGTTCGGGGTTTCTCCACGAGGGCTCAATTTCAACCCGGCTGGCGAACATGTTGCCTGGTATAATTTTCTAGTGAAAAAAGAGCATGAGGTGTCCATATCGCAGTCTGAAGACTGGGGATATTGCGCCTGCCTCAAATAGCCCGCTTGCACTCATTCGAATT
Organism: Peziza echinospora; assembly: GCA_024516245.1. NCBI lineage: Eukaryota > Fungi > Ascomycota > Pezizomycetes > Pezizales > Pezizaceae > Peziza > Peziza echinospora. The sequence goes on along the minus strand of JAJLQT010000012.1, from coordinate 1,120,083 downwards.
TATCACAATCAATTTGTTATAGGCAGTGGAAGCCTATTGCCACAAGGCAGGTAAGGATATCTTCCATGGGCTTTATTTAAATTGACCAGCACTCTGGAATGGAATTTCATCATCTGTATTTAATTCAGAAGAAATGGAGGAAGTAATTTCGAGTTAGCACATGGGGGAAGTCGAAACTGGAATTTGCCATGTTGTTGTTTATGAGGTCATACCTTTAAGCGGATAGGCCAAGCATAACCCAAGCGTTGTGACAAAGGGAACAAGTGCCTGCTGCGTACAGGCATTGAGTACCAAGCCTTCGGAGCTACTTCGGAGCCGACAAGGGACAAACTATAGGCTGTGTGCGAAAAGGCAGTAGTATCCTACAGTTTCTTTTCCGTAGTTCTCGGATATGAGCCATAGCCGTGATAGTAGCATGCAAGCCGTTTCTCTACGCAACTACGAATTTTGTAGAAAGAAGTTTCCCTCTTTCCCAATACCGTATTTGGAGTTTGTACTCGTATTTTGATAAGGAGAAATAGATGACCAACATCTTACATGATCATGAGTGGGGGTAACTCGATGGTGGGGGATAACGGCATGCCAAAGTTGAATATTTGGCTCATGGATTGATCACCGCAATTGGCCTTCGAGTGATTGGGAAGAGGGTGATGCTCTGCAAGCTGCTCCGATTGTGTACTCTAGCATCCCCAGCAACGAATGTTTCTCCATTTGGAAGAGGCGCAACTGCTTGTGTTTCGGAAACATGACCATTCCGGAAGTGGGGGCCGATGGACGAGCGAAAAATAGTAGGATTTAACCTTTTGATTGGCGTGATTCAAAGGAAGCCGTTTAAAGACTGCGGCTATGTCTCTGCGTCTGCATGTCTTCTTGCGCTGAGATTATCCTCAGCTAGAGGAAGGGTTCATGTTTTGACCTATATATTGTGATAGTTTTAGATATGACCACAAGTCAACTTCCAGTAAAAACATCATATCCAAGTTCGGGCGGCCAATTGGATGGCATAGTATGGAATGAACAAGCCTAGCTAGAGGAAGCTAGCGAGAAAGCCAAATTGCTTGGGGAATGGTGATGTGGAATTTATGCTGGGACGGAGCTATTGTCGGCTGGTGCAGGATATCGATTTGTATGGCCGGGTTTTGGTTCCGCTGGCTGCGGCAGCGGCTTATGCGGCTGCAAATAAACCCCCAAGAGAACAGCAGAAGAAACCTGCCTGCCAATAATGGCTCGATGGTGCGATGCGCAATTGTTGGGCGTCTGGCCTTTTCTCAAGACATTGAACGTACGACATTGAATATTTTTGGCTAAGAATATTGAAAAAACGCCACTCAGCGATCGTCTTGTCATGTTCTGAATGCATACCGCTACTGCTCAGCAGCGCAAGCACCATCACCACCGCCGCCATGCATGCGCACGTGTGTTGTCAGGATGATGTTTCTGGTATCTGTGGTTAGCTTAATGATACAAGACTGCATGGCAAAAGGCCACCATGGAGCTGAGAAGGATCGCGCAAGCGATGAAACCATTGGCAATGGCGGGTCGACAGATAGGGAGGCAAGCAGAACCGGGCAGCAGCACGACCCTGACCGGCCAGTCGCCTAATTGTGGAGTTGCAGCCTCGACTCTGGCGGCAGATATCGACCGAGCCACTGCTGATACGGCCCGATGGCTACGCACTGCGCCGTAGAACCGATAACGATGGAGGCCAGACAAGGCTCTGCAGAATTGTGTGCTTGGTATCAAAGCCACAGAAAGTTCGCCCCATGCGCCTGTCTTTCTTCACCATTTTAGAACACGTCGATGGCAAGGAGGGAGGGGGGGGGGCTCTGGATACTCACCTGGTGCCGCATTGGTGCTGTCGTCTGTGGTTTCATCACGGCTGATGGCCCTCTGCTTGCGTTTCCATCGTCCCGCGGATCCTGGGGAGCTGCTGTCTCGAGCCTGGGGGAGTTGGGCGGCTGGTTGGGCCGGGGCGTCCGTCGTTGCGTTCGTTCGCCCAGAAGAGAGGGAATGATTTGATCAGATGTGAAGGCATGGGCTGACCCCGTGATTCAGCGTGAGGACGGATTGCCACCGGCTGGATTGTGGAGGCGCTAGCCGCATTCGGGACCGTTGGTGGGCGAATTTGCGTGGGGATCCGTATTGGGAAGTCGGCAGCCGAGCCCGTATGGATCCAGCACGCTTCCATCGACAAAAGCAACCTAACCTCCGCCCAGCCTCATCCACCTCACCGATTCCAGCTGTCGAGGCCGCGATACCTAGCCTCTCTCTTCACCACCACCACCGCCGGGCAAAAAGAAGGCACCTCTGCGTTTCGGAGAATAGGCCAAGCGGCGTGGCTGAGCTGCACTGCACATGTGGTTGTCACAGAGCCATTGCATGGCGGTCCGTCAACGACGCCCAAGCTGCAAGTCGGCCCCTTCGATAGAGATACAGCCGACGCAGCAATCTAGGCCCCACCATCTGCGATGATCGGAGGCTCAGTTGCTGGCGGCACAACATCAGCGATCCGGAAGGGCAAGAGTCTGCTCACATGCAAGCAGAGCATTCCACCAGCTTGGGTCATAGAACCAGCTGAGTTAGCGAAAAAGCCGCTCCAATGGGCCTCTGCCTGGCCAATGGCCATGGGGCTGCACATGCACAAGAGGCAAGTCTCGACATAGCCTATTCTCGATTAAAACTCATTGGAATCTTCAATTACTAGTTTGGCCATGTCTTCAAATTCACATTTCGCCATACAAATGTACTACGACGTCACCCCAATAGCAAGCTATGCACTTGGATGGTATAGAAAGCCTGAGCTTCACGAGACGACCCTCTGAAGGCCACGACTTTGAAGCGTGGCATGAATCATGACCGAGTCAATCCATAACTCACCTGGAAGAAGAAAGGAAAAAAGGAAAAGGGATTTTCAATCATTCAAACTATTTTCATTTTTTGCTAACGGTAGTCTTCATGCAAACCTTAGCAAGATCGGCTTCGAAGCAGGTGCTGTCATGATGCTATACGCTGAAGGGTTATTGATATACTCGTTAGTGGGTTGTGTGCCTCTTGGGTTGTGTGCCTCTTGCAAGGAAAGCAACTACCGACAAGCCATTCATCAGCTTTCCCCCATCTCAGCTGGAATTCGAAAGCTATCCACGCAGCCTTCCCGCTATCTGCGGTGGCCCACACAACGATCAATACTTCTCAAGTCTCCTAACGACGGCACGGGTAAGGTATTGGGTAAAATTTCCTTAATCCATTCTGCACGGGGCCATTCTTGCTGTGCACAGGCAATAAGATCTCGAGATATGAGGTCCATATCAGCTGCAGAGCAGGCATTGCTTGCCAACTCAGGGAACCTGCAGGATAAGGTGCCGTGTTGATGGAATGATCTACTATTAGATCCGGGAACTGCGACAATAATGGAATGCTGCCGTGGTATTGGTACTTGAAAGTATTTTCTAAATTTTCAGCTCGAGCCGCATGCGTGGGGGTAAATGCGCACAGCCTTTTTTCTGATATCTTGAAGATTGTGCAAGAATACTTGGAGCTCTGGAAACATCAGCTACAGGTTCCACGGATACGAGGGACGCATGAGTTGTCTGCCTCACTCTCGATAAGAGTGCATTTGGGTGTTGGTGCCTCCACACTGAGCCTTTCAGGCGACTCTAACCGTGCTTGTTCCACCTGTCTGACAGAAAATCAGAGATAATGCAGAATAAGCCGAGATACGATGATTATATCCCCAAGAACCGTAACTGAGGCATACTCGGTTAAATTATACTTTATGAGTATAATCCCCAGTCCCGTGGTAACACGTGCTTCTGACTTACGGAAATTGAGCTGTACGACGGAGTTTACGAGGGCACATGTTTTTTAATTTCTTTTACCAGCAGAAACAGAAACAATATGTGTATGCGTTTGCATGGACTGTTCGAAAGCTTCTCTAAGGCTCCATGTAACTAAACAAGCTCGACTATCATGTGCAGATGCATTTCATGTCCAGAAAGATCAGAGGTAAGTTCCTATATCTCATATTATTACCGAGGCACAAGCTGACATATCTATGTAGTACCACTACGTTGTACGCACGTTGGGTGTTTACGACAGCCAAGTTCGGACATGATATCATATAGTTCTCCAGATTTGCCAAAGTTAGGAGACAAAGGTTTACAAACGATCACTCATATCTGCATTGCTTCTTATTATGCATAACACAGCCACACGGGTTTTGGTCCCGTTCAGATGGAGAACGCAGACGGGCTACTGCATTGGTTTGCAATTTCGGATCAGAAATTTTTATACCCAATTTGAACGTCACATTCCGCGGCCGATATGCGCTCTTCAGGCTGCTAAATATATGTCTCAAGAGCCTTGGTGAAGTATCTTTTTCATTCATTTAATTCATTTAAATTAAGGTATCACCAAGGAAAAACATTTCGATGAAATTCCCGCGGCTGAATGATCTTCACAATATTACACCTATGATTATCACACAGGTAACTGCTACTTACTTAGTATAGGCCTACATTATCTCTGGATTTGGAAATTTTCAGCGGCATCCTTGGACATAAACGTGTTCGATTTATAATATACCCAAACATACCCATTTAACATCTATCATCGCTAATGCATATATGATCATGATTATACATATATATACAAGTGAGGATTGAATACTCGGCTAGCAAAGATGGATATCTATGGATATCAATTCTAAATTGGATTACCTCGTATGCTTATGATCGATCTGAGCATAAACATATCCTTTTTAGGTAAATTGTTTACTGCATTCGAAGCGAGAACAACGTTAACACCAATGAGGCACGCACGTTGTTCTTGCTAAATTACTGATCAGGGGCATTTTTACATTAATCTGAAGGTCAATATTTCACGAAGTCTGGCTTAGCATGTTTATAAAGATACATGCACAGATGTATAACTGCATGATTACAACAGGAGACTTCGAAAGTGGCGGTGTTTTATTTTAGAATTCGAATACATACTTGTCAGCAGGACTTGAAGTTGGAAGGTAGGCAGGCCCCTAATGAATTAGGATGCGACCATCAAATTTAAAGTTAACTTTTACTAAAGCTATCACGTCCTTATAGGTACGTATAGAAAATAGTCGCTAGGTGTTCCAGACTCCAATATGGTTTGCGTTGTAAAACGGGTTCTAAAACACCCAGATCATATGTTACCAATCAACCGCATACTGCCTTTGAACATCGCGCAAAAGAGTGAGAGTCTCGGTCAAACAAATCTACCCTCTAGATCTATATACTCAACTGTCAAGAGCAAGTATTTGGATAAACAACCTGGGTTGGAATCTGATTTTCTAAAACTCCAACAGGAATTTTGTCATCATAGACCTCTAGCTAGCTACCTAAGCTATAGCAAAGCCAACAATAGCGAGGTAAGTGGGCTTTATCAAATATATGTAATTTATATTGGTGCTAACATGAATACATTTTCAGGCCTACAGTCAGTGCAAGGTTGTTGTTATAACAGCAGTGTGTCTTGTAGATTCCAGGTATCACATCAGAACTCTGCTCTTCGCCCCAGTTCAAAATTGCATTAAATCATACGCGGAGACTTGCCTAGGCATAAGACCTGCGTCTTTGGATTCGAAAAGATTATCCGCAATATATTCAGGTTTCTTGCTTGAATATGTTGCATTAGCGAGGCTTAGGGTAGGATGTATATGATACCTTCTTTTGATACCCCTCAAGCTCTCCTTGTTTGAACTCTAGACACGGATCCGGATGGCTCTGCTATATTTGCATTTTTTTTTTGTTATTGCATTAATTACCTTCCGACGGAAAGATATCTTTTTGACTGCTGAGACTGATTTCGTTTCATTATCTCATGATCATGTTCGGCACAGAATTTAAAGTGGAAACACTTATGATATCAATGTTACATGCATGGCTAACTCCAGAAACAGGGGGTAGGATCAAGGAAATTTAAACTGTGCTTCATCACCATCGATATCGGATCCCATGCTAGGTTTGCTATAGCCATCTACTCTATAGCCTGGCCTTGGATGACGCTTTCCCTATATGTGCATGCGCTTCACTATAAGATCGGCTCCAAGTGGGAAGTGGGGGGCATCAAACGTTAACGTATCTTGATCCAGATTCACATTGCCGCCGCCCCGTCATGCAAAGCCGTTGGCCTAAGTGATCCACGTTGGTTGCAGACCCCCCCCCCTACTCAAGTCATTTGTTAACGTTCCTGCATATTAATTTGAATGATATTCGAAAATATAGTATAATCCTCCAATGACATATACTATAGATGCACATGATATTTCTTCAAGAGACGCACACGGCAGGAAGTTGAATTGTTGAACTGGTGCAGGCGGATATGCATTTAATATATGGCTATATAGATATCGATATCTATTTTATCCGGAATAATAGGTAATGCAGGGGTCAAGAATATTAATGATGGCAACGGCTCCCACCATAAACGGCCGCATGTGAAGGCAGGTACTTGTATTGTAACCATACACGTCTATCTATTACCCGGCTTATAGTTACATTACAATGTATACGCGGGAGGGAAGGGGGGAAAGGTCTGTTGAGAACATGCTTAGGTGTTCTCGTATGCTTAGGCACTGAAGGTCAAGCGTCAAGTATGGATATCGATCATGCTGCCAGTAATAGCTGCTAGTTGCTTTGAATTCGGTATCTATAATACCGGGACAAAAATATCGGGACATGTCGAGGCGAAATTACTAGCTTAGTGTCCCGATACTTTTGTCCTGGTGTAATACTTATCTTATCTTATCCTCCCCTCCCCCCACACTGCAGAGTGCAATTATAAGGATGGATGGTCATCTGACAAGATTTGGTCTAGTTTGTGAGAACATGGACGATTGATTCGATATTTATTCGCCGAATGAAAGCGTCTGTATGCGTGCGCCCTTACAGCTTTTTCGAGATCCATCTAAGCTTTAAATTGGCTGGAGTTTCTTGGCCATGGCCACACAGCACACACACACAATACCCTGCATTAAATATTGCATTGGTCGATGCCGAGATAGCCCTATCAGTTGTTCTGGCTGGCCTCATGTTTTGTTCCGTAAAGTTACGTTGGAAATACGGAAGATAAAATGGAAATGGGATTGGTGGCATTCGAATTCGGTATGACCGGGGCACTGAAGATCATACTAGATAGGTGGGGGTTATAAAGTTGTACATATATGATCATGATCATGACTGCATGGTCTGTTGAAATTCTAAAATAATGATTATGAATATCTAGCTAGAGCTTCAAATATGAGTGTACATGTGCTAACGTTGATCATGTAGGACGATACATATTGATGAATGTGATGCCTCGAGCCACACAATCTTAGGAAGGATTACGGGCAGTGCAACATATTCCAGAAAAAGTTTCTGGAGTTGAGCTTGTATATGTGGAGTGGAGGAAGGGGGGGTTGGGGTGCAGAGCAGAGCTCGGAAGCCATGATCATGATCATGATCTATAGACCTATCCCACGTTAATATTGGTGCTGTAGTGGCCATGGCTACACACACATGGACATGTCCATCTGAGTGGCACTGTGATTTTCTGATCTAATCTGATCAAAAAAACCTGCCTGCAATGCAGGCAGCATCGTGACCCGGTTACGGTCGATATGCGTGGTGGCCGGCTGGTTTCTGTGATATATATAGATAGGGTCTGCCATTGATCAATATCTTAATCGATTGACTTCGTTGACGTTGACGGTTGGTTTTTGAGTGTGAGGAACATCGATAAGTTGAAAATTCCGAGGTTTAGGCCTTTCTGCACCTAGGTTATCCTCGCGATAATCAATATATCTCTAAATATAGGCGACGCCTAGCTAGGCTTTACAAGATCTGAAGAAGTTTTTTGTGGGAAGCGAGCGGGTATGGAGAGTTTCTGGATAAGTGAATCACATTGGGTACATGATCATAATTTTGTCATTCAGCGATAGGTCAGATTAAAGAAAGGACCCATGACATGTGGTTGTGGTTGTGGTTGTGGTGGTGTAGTACTGGAATTCGTTGGTGGCCATTTACATGTACATGTATGTGTATGGGTACAGGTAATTGTAACTGGCCAATATAATATTTCCTCTCACCAGCTGTTGATCATGATCATGAGTCGTTAGGGTTTCATTCATTACATATTACCTAATTACTTTACATCTAGATCTCATGAAAAGGAAAGAAATGGAAAAAAAGAAAAATAAGCAGAAAAAAGCAATCCCCAGTACTACGTACCTACCTATTGTACTTTCACCAGGTTACCTTATAATTAGTAGGTATGTAATTATAACCGGAACCGCAAATCGGAGAAAAAAACCAAAGAAAAGAAAGGAAAAGGAAATCAAGAAATATTAATTCCACGAGAACGTTAAAAATCGTGTGTGTGACTAAAATAAAAATAAATAAAACATGTCATCTGTCAAAACGATGTGCCTTATACTGTTAGGGTGTGTGGGTGTGGGAGCGTTAACGTGAACTAATTGGATCTTCAGTAGATCTACTCGAGTACTCTATCAAATCATGATCGTGATCGTGGTGGCACACACATAGCTATAGTTACATATGCGGGTACGCCGTTGAAGAAATTCCCCGAAAGGCTCGCTGGTAAATAATAGAATATTTCTTGGTTGATCATATTGGTTTAGACTTTGTTTGTGTAATTAAGGGAGCAGGATTTAGGTAGCTGTGTGTCAGAATAAGGGATATCAATCCGGGGGCTCGAGGTCGAGATTGCGAGGGTGTAGACGTACCGATTGCTGTTTTTGATATCGATATTGCTTTTTTTTTTTTTGTTTAGTTTTGGAATTACCTACCGGGAAATCTGGCGAGTAAGACCCCCCTGTCAGACTTCACAGAGGCAAACTCTTCATACAACGGTACCTAAGTTGCATTCACCAGAATTCTTCACTTGACTGGGGGGGTCTTACTCGCCAGATTTCCTGGCACGTTTTGTGGCGAGCTCGAGATCAGATCTGTGGCCACCACCACAGTTCAAGTTTCAAGTTCAGCTGCAGGTATGTATAAGATTTCCCGCCATAGGTTAAGAATATATCTCGATATGGTATCTAATAACAAAACTTGGGGAAAGAACAGACTAGTCAATTTGCAAGTTTTTAGATTTTCGAGAATTTGTCTGTAGTTAAGGGGCCTATTCATAGATGGCTGTAATGAATGATTGAATATAATCATGATAAAAAGGGTGTACATCAGCATCGTGACTGGGTATCAGCATACGCATACGTTAACGTTAGGTCTATGTCAAATACTACCTATTGGCTGTCAAGAACTAATATTTTGTAATTCGACAAACCCAGCTACACTGCAAAACTCGCAAGTACTCCGATATGTATGAACCATGATCAGAAACTCGGATTTTTTATGCTCAAACACCATGCATGCATGCCCTATAGCTATCCCCCGGCCCCGGATAGGTTTCCAAGCAGAGCAGCTATCAATCTAATACATGCATAAATTTCATGATGCTGGATTCCAGGATTGATTCCTAAAGCGCCCGCTATTGGAAAATGGTTCAATAGAGTTCTGCAAATGCATGCATACAACTAGTTTGATACTATAGAGGCTGCAGGTAAACCTGTAAACAAAGGACCCGGGGCCCGCGGGGGGTTGGTATTGCAATTGCAAAACAATGTCGACGTCATCGGTATCCATTGCTATCCCATATTGCTGTTATTATTTATACAGTTCCTTGGTTAAATTTCTTCTTACTACCGGTGTAGGTTTAACTAGGCCTGGGCCCGGCTGCCTAGTAATATTAATACAAGGATATTGTTGTTACTGGCACCTCGCGTGGGGCTATAGCTATGTGATCTCGTGGGGCCTATATACATACATTATGCTATAGCTAGGTACTTCAATTATTACCGAAATACTCAAAGTTTCAGCCAGCTAGAGCGTAGGGCTCGATCATGAGCCTACTCTACTTAGGTAGTTACTTGAGTTCCAATATATGCATACAAGTACTTCCGTCCATAAAGGTAGGTATACTTACCTACTACAATGTTAATACCGGATTTTTCGAATTATGTATCACCTTATGTATGTATGATAGCATACCGGTATCACCCCCTGTGCCTGCTCATGGAAAGCCGTTACATGTGCCAAGATCCAGGATTAAATATCACTTCCTACAAGCCTGCAGCTGCAGGCCTCGAAATTCATCATGAATATAGCCCCCCTGGTCGGCCCATGTCTGCTACGAACATACACGTCTCGAAATGGTAAATCATGTAGGTACAGATGGTAAGTCGCATGTGGCATGGCATGCTAGGGGTATAATACGATGTTCTTGTTCGATTTTTGTGTTTTTCAATTACGGCCAAAAGCTACCCAATAATCAGATAGATAAGCTTTGCTGCGTTCAAGCTCAAGCTTGCCCCTGGGACCGGTACATAATGCACATGTAATATATGTGGATTATTTTTATGGGTTTGTAAGTGCGTACCTACCGTATACTTATATACAAGTACCCCGAAACTTCGCAACGCAAGGTACTTATATTTAGGAGCACTCAATGGGAAGCTGTTTTTCTAATATATATGCCTTCACGAGGACGGATTGAACTTCATAGAGTATAAAAGAATTTCACCAAGAACTTTTCCTACACTTCTGGGCGGGATTGGCATTGTTTCCTATTTGGGACAGATATTCCTAGTTAACGCCAGGATTTGTTGTATAGCTTAGGCGCAACCCAGGGCTTACCTTCGCTTTGCTCTTGGACGTATGGTTTACATGTCATTGTGGGCCTGGTTTACTCACAATCGTTAGGTAGAAATCAATGTTCCGTCGAGGCAGGCAAATCTGTTGTGTGAGTGAGGTGAGGGGTAAAACATTTGTCGAGTGTCTAGACGTCTATAGAGCTAAACAATTGAGGGAAATGGCCGACACTTGTACATTTCTATCCTTAGTTGAGGGTAATATGAGCACGTGATACAATTAGGGGAAGGCATTTGAGGGTAACCCATGTGTTTGAGATCTAGTTATCTTATTAATGCTGTCTGGGTAAACGAAGAGTGAAGCAAATGCAGAAAGTGCTTCTCCCAAGTTCATCGATGAGCCTGGACCTCCCTTCCCCACTACTCTGGATAATGGGGAAAGTTTTTGCATAAAAGATGTTTGCAGACTATTGTGGGGACATGATCCACTGGCAGTTTCGCTCCTCAGAAGAAAGTCGCTCCTGGAGAGCCGCAAGAGAGTAGCCATATTATCTGGTATTCCAGTGCTTGTGCAGGCTCTGGAGGATACCTAGGGCCATCGTGCTTTCTTTGCTGGTTGTTCTGATAGGATCAAGGCAGGCTAGGACGGCTTTTTCGAAGTTACCTGCCACTCAGCAAGCCACTCCAGTGGCTTTGAAATGATAGTGATTTTTGGAGTCGCCGAATCAGGTCACTTCCTCTTTTCAACTGTATCTCTAGTTGGGTGATTTGAAATGAACGTAAGGGTCCGGCCTCGTCACATGTGGCTTTCAATCTCTGTACGATGGCTACTGGTAGCATCATTCCATCCGAGCCTGGGTCGGGCGCGTCTCCAATCTGCCGTTGAAGATGCGGGCGACCTTGTTTTTAGGGCTATCCCGTCTTTAGGGGATCTACTTTGCTATAACACCCCAAGAAGAAAAGGAAACATTCCCGACCACCCCGAAGCCCAGATAAATTCCAAGTATTTCAGTGGTGACTCAAGCTGGCGGCACAGCTGATAATCTTCCTCGTCATCAGGTTGCAGAGGGGAAACATCTTCCTCCAAAGCATCTATGCAAGGCCTCATCGCATCCTCTTTAAGCTTCTGGCCACCGCCTTGGGGGAGCAAGACCATCTCCAAAGTCACCGGCTGATGTACTCCATTTTGACCAAAACCGGGGCATCCGCCATGTTCTGGCCGGCGGCGCTGTGGGGCCGATCCAAGAGGGGGGTGATCGGTATACATATCTGATGATGGAGGATCTGGGGGGGGGGGGGGGGGTAGGGAGCTCCAGGCTACCCAGGAGTTGCTGGTCTCGCTTTGCTTGCGCGACTGTATTTGATCTTAATCTAAACATATGACAGCGTGATTTTGGAAGACTGGTGGCACGTGGATCTAGAATACGTAAATTATAAGTACGGCCTGCGCGCCCGGGTACCTAGGAATCCGTACCATGGTACCTGGCCATGGTTCATGGTCGACCAGTGCACGACTCCTCGAAGGTTGTCTACACGTAGGTGAGTGATTCTGCTACATAGTAGTTATATACCAGGCCGCGGTTTCAGCTATACAGAGTAAATGAGTGTAGATTATTCTCGTTATAAGAATACGCTCGTGGCCTTTATCTAGGTACTGGTTTGTATGCCTATATATAATGGATTTATAAATCGATTCATGTTTATAACGAGAGCGGCGCATTTGCAATTGCAGCATTATGTGATACATAAGAAGAGCTTATGATAGGTTTATGACTATATCGGGCATGCTTACAAGGGGAGTCATCTGTATCTGGTATATATTATGCGAGCTTTGGGTACTTAGGTACATGGGCTGTGAGGGGACGAAGCCGTACGACCTAGCGTGTATAGAGAGAGAGAAGAGTATACTATAATGTATTGATGATCTCCTCTTCACGAGAGGGGAGGGGGGAGACAACCCCTCCCAGTGTGCTGACGGAGGTAGTCTCGTGACGGAGGCTGTAGAGCCTTCGTCCTAATCAGGAAGCATCACCAGCTGGGCTCTATGGCCTCAGCCCTAATCGAGAAGCATGACCGGCTTCACAAGTCGTCCCCCAAAGGGGCAGTCTTCTTTACCCCAAAGGGGTAATCCACCTCCTCCAGGCTTCTCCTCAAGCCTCCATCCGAGTCATGCATTCCCTCATGCATTCCCACACATCATCTCTCGTGACATGGGCAATCATAGCGCTAGCGCACATAGCAAGGAAATCTTGAGACAACTGGTTGGTTGCTCATGAAGACACTTACGCTATAGCTACTACTTGAAGACACTTACGCTATAGCTTGTTGGAAACTTTATCAGCAAAGGTCGACACGGCGCTGCAGATACTGCAGCAACAATCAGGGTAAGTGACGCACTATAGCGACACAAGCAAGCTGAGGGTAATGATGGTGCTGTAGGACACAAAGCTCAGGGTAATCTCGCGGTGGAAAAAGAGTGCCCTTTTGCGCTCGGACGGTACCAAAAACACCAGTACCGGCAGGCTGCACTTGGCATAGATCAAGTACTGGCACTTGAGATGTTTTCACCATGGCTTAAGTAGGTACTGTGCATGTATTCGGTGCAACTGGTATACATGTACCTATACAGCCACGAATATAGCTGGCCGGGTTCAACGTCCACCTGCGCATGCTGAGTGTACCGTCGGATACAGTACTTACAAGTAAGTATAAGAACTTATAAATCAATCATGATGCCCGGGCCCTAGCGCACCTGGTTGTACAACGCTGATCATACCCATACCTACTTCTTTCGTAGGTACAACGTACCTTTATACTAATCCGTCAGTATGTAGCTAAGCTATAAGGTACGTGTAAGTATCTTTATAACCTCTACGAAAGTTGATCTCTACGAAAGTCTGGGTACGTACGAGTCCACTTTATTATTATACACTCAAACTAGAGCCAGGATACCTGGGTACCTTCCTACTTAGGTACCGGTCGTTTACATATACATGAAGCGGGGCTTGGCTGCATGCAGTATATGAGTCGAGGCAGTCCTTCCCCCAGAACATCCTCGCCCCACTCCAGCCTGAGGTGGGTACTTAATCGGGAAGGAATTCAACTACCTATTCAGGCCATGTAATGACCATTAGAAGGTACATCTTAGGGGCGATCGAGATCCTCTTCTTCTTCTTTTATCTCTCTTCCCCACTGCCATCCCCGCCATCACCATCACTATCACCATCACTTTCGATTACAACCCCGTCACTCTCACCATCACCCTCATCCCAGCCCAAAAATGCCAAAAACCCGCTACGAAATCGTCAAATCCGGGGCAGCCGCACAAACTTCCAAGCGTCCTACGGACTAACCATGGCCCCGGGGGACATCGAGCAAGGGAACGCGATACTTGATGCCTTGCACGAGCAAGATGCCATCGCGGAACGGGAGCTCGAGCTTGAGTCCGAATCTACTGCTGCAAGAGCTCATAACCAGGAACGTAAGTATTTTAAATTTGGGGGGTGTATCAAAAAATCCATCCTAAACATCTATACCTACATACCTACACCTTATAATAAGCCCCACCATGAAGTATACATCTAATGTACATATGTGTTAATCTCGTACCTACGTACCGTGCTGTAGCCGCTTCAAGCCACAGTGCCTGGGTCTCAAACAACCGAGCAAGATACGAATCCAACGGCCGCAGCTTCATGAAGGAAGCCACGGCGGCGCAGTTAGCGGAGGAGTACGAATTCGAGCCGACCGGGGACCCGGAGATGGATATCATGATTGCAATTGGATTGCGGGACATGGAAGAGCGGGGTGAGATTGAGCCCTCGGCACAGCGGAGGGCTGCGGCTGCTGGGGGTAATGGTTCGAGGCAGAGTAATGCATATCAATATCATGGGGATGCCGAGCCGGCTGCGGCTCAGAATAATGATGCAGGCTTTGGTGGTGAAACAAGGTCAAGGAGGCAGCAAAAGCGGGACAGGCAGAGGGAGCAGGCAAGAGCGCATAATATGAGAAGGGAAGCCTGAGTACGTAGATGGGTAGCCCATCGTGGCAATCTAGAGGAACTAGAGGGACAGAGCATTATTTGAAAAACAATGTGCCTCATGGATTATACGGTGAGCAAATGTTGGTCAAAAGAGATTCCTAGTTCGCGTGGGCACGAGAACAAGTTCGCGTCCCAATAATTTGAAAAGGCCCAAAACAATTTTATACTTGACTATATATTGCGGGGTTTCATTTGTGGATTGAGAGGATCAATTTTCGGTCAAAGGAGGATCTACATTCAGGTTCCACATAGTAGGTTCCACATTGAGCAGTCTGAAATCTTAAATAGTCTAGCGGGTGCTTGCCAAGGGATTTTTCTTGTCTTCCAAAAGTGGGAGAAGTTGCGCCAGCCAGTACTTCAAGCCTTCAGATGCTGAATAGCCTCGTCCGCAGAATGAGGAAGCGGTGCATCTGGAGCGCGTTGTGAAACCAGCAGTACGAGGCATCGATCCTGCCGAGGTCGGTTTTCACCCAGGGTCCTCCTTGGGCTCGCTCGCATATTAGGGGTATTCAAAGCTCAAAAAAGTTCGCTTTTCTGAGTTCGTTTAATTCGGTCCGGATATTTGCCCAACTTTGAGTACCCTGGTGATTTTTGCGGATTTCTCAGGGAGGCCTAGAGCAGATATCTGGTTTTTGAGGCTAGCAGACATCGTCACATAAAATCACCCAAATAGGGTAGTGTTGAGTTGTTTAGAGTGGTGATCTTGGCAGATAAAACGGATTTTTTTGAAGCAGATATCTGCTTTTCTACACTTATCCATGGTTCAAGTACGGATTTTTTGTTGTGTGGAGAAAAACAGATTTTTCGGATTTTTTTTCGTACTGCGCTAATTTTGAAGTTCGAAAAATCCGCCGGATTTTTGAAGCTTTGAATACCCCTATTATTTATATATCCTCACTCGCCACACACGGGTACATGTTATATGAACGTTCTTGCTCCGTCATGTAATATTTCCATACCAAACGAGAATTCAGGGTAACCGTTGTCTAACCATCTACACAAATGAAGCCGATCCCGAGTAACCCCAAAGAGGCTCTGGGCACGAGACTAACCCAAAAGTGCGATCCTATCACCCCAAAGTGGCAATCAAAATTGGCTTGGAGCCCATATCGTCGGCTATTCAGGGTAACGTGGCTCAATACCTTTGTCATCCAGCTGAAGTACTTGCATATGATACGGCAGTCATGAACTAGGCATATAATAACGTCGAACTGTTCTCGTGCTTTCAACTTCTCTCCCTCCATCACATCAAATCTCCCCACTTGCATGATTTTCGAGCTCAAGACCGAAAATCCCATACCCACGGCCGAGGCAGATGATGCGTTAGGCGCCGATATCCATCCCCAATCTGCGACTACACCAGTACCCCAACCCGAGATGGCTGGCCAGTGAGCAGTCGCAACAATTGATTTCTGCAGGAAGGTGGGGCGGTACACACGCCAACACCATTCCTGTACTGTTACCTGTACTGGCACTGTACATCCGAAAACGGTGCGTGCCATTCAAGGCAGATGGCCTCTGTCGACCTCCGGGACGGGCAGCGAGCGGTGAAGTACTTCCTCAACCGGCGGGAGCACGAGTTCGATCCCCCCACACCGCCCACATCCTACATCATCTCCCTTCTTCCAATCTCTCTCTCTCTCTCTTCCTTCTTCCACAGAGAGCTATAGCCATAACATCTAGAACGACTTCAACGCTAATCTATATACCTACCATATAAATTAGCATCTAATGCCCGCAGGCCAAACGTTTCTCCGCATCCTCGTCCTGTTGTTGCTGCTCCTCTACGTCCCTATGTAGGTTATCACTCCACCACCTTTCCTTCCCCTCTCACTGGCCCTCTCGGCATGCTAATACCACCATTCTTCTCACAGCCTCAGTTCAACGCTACTCCAGCAACCTGTCTCGTCCCCTGATCCGAGTGACCACCCACTCCCAGCCACCTTCCTAGCCGAAAAAATGTCCCCCACCCACTGTCTTTCCAAATTCCCAAGCGGAATCAACTATCGAGAACGTGGATGGGGGGGAGGATGGCTCGTGGCTGCCATGCTCCTGGTTACCCTGCCAATCTGGGACCCTGAGTTCCGCCAGTGGGGCTCTGGGCTCTGGTCTGCTGTGTGCCATGTTGTGGCATGTATGTGTGCGTTGTGGCTTGATCAAGCCCCGGAGAGAAGGAAGATGGGGAGGGATATGAGGGCAGCAGAGAGGGCGGCGGAGGAGGCGGCGGAGGAGAGGAGGGTGGCGAGGATGAAGGCGGAGAGGAAGAAGCATGGCAGTGGAGCTTTGCGAAACTCCGATGTCCTAGCTAGAATTTGTGGCTAACTAAGTTTCCAATCTCTGGTGGCGGTGCCTGGTGCTGCCCATATCATGTTAGATCGAAATTGCCTCTCGTACATTGACACTTCCGAGGACAATTCGGAAGTTGGCTGTACAAGGGCAGGCAAACAAATATATTTCCTTTCCAAATGTCGATGCCGTAGAATTTGATTAATATGTCTCCAGGAATTACATCCTGCCACAAGAGTGTATCGATATGGCGCTGTAACTGACTGAAAATCCATACGTTCAAGCTTATAAGTTTACCCTGAAGTTGGCTAGAAGCGGTTAGAAAAAAGTGGAAAAATTCCACCTCGACACTGAAGGATTTCCACATAGTCTCCCGTTTTATCAGTGGAGTGACTACGCTTTTGGGTGTTGCAAGGTTTCCATTATGAACTGGGAAGATCACTAATGCACGAGACTAATCACTAATCAGTTGAAGGGGTATCCAAATTCGGGACACAAAGACGTTATAATAATTAACGGTACTAGAGCCTGGCCATGGGGCTAAAATAATGATTTATAAAGGATATCGAGAATAAGGTAAAATAAAGATGTACATTCGAACCCCAGGAGGCACCCATATACATCCACGTTCATAAATCTCCTTCGAATTCTACTTCTTGGAACCCTGGGCAGATGGCTGAGTCCCCTGCGGCGCGGGTGCTGCTACAAAAACCAACAAACACGAAATTTAGCAAGAATTTTTCTCCTTTCAAAAATTACAATTTTGCAATTGCGCATGCTCATCATGATCATGATTGCATGATCTGAATTAAAATATAAACAAGCAACTCGGAACTCACCTTGTTGTGAAGAGCTCTTCGCAGCCGCCGCGTCTGCCGCGGCGAACGCATTCAGGATCTGGTTTCCTTCTGCGATGCCACTTGGGGTCATGTCCAAGCCATAGGAGGCCTGGAAGTTGGGGCGGCCGCCGTAGCCTTTGATAGTGGACGATTGGCTTGAAGGCATTGCCGTTGGGGTGTACTTGTAAGGTAGATGAATGGCTGTTTGGGTGGAGAGGATGGGGTTGTGTGTGTATTCTGCGATGTATGTGATCGATTCTCGAAAAGAAGAGTAGAAAACTAGAAGAGCACAGTCGTCGTCTATATAAGCCTCGGTAAACGGTAAAGATATTACAGGGATGATTGATCACAGTTAGCCTCGGATTACAGTGCGAAAAAGAGACGAGACTACGAAAAAAATAGTCTCGTGCCCTAAGCAGGTAGTCATTCGGGGCCGCGAGGGAAAATCTTAGTCTCGTGCGGAAAATCTGACAGATTTCTGGCCACGAAATAGGTAATATATGCCATTGCCATTGAATTCCCACGTAATCCCTCAATTTCCTATTGCCGCATAATATTAACGTTGGCCATGACCCTCAAATAAAATTTCCTCCATTTCTCACTCCCGGTGCTCGCCCTTATTCCTGTCCCATAGAATTGCGGAACTAAAGCCCATAAGTTAGAGGTTTGCTTCTCAAATATAGGCGAGACTAGAAAGTTTGCTCACCAGAAACCTATACCCAAATTCCAAGTGACATTTAAGCCTTCTTGCTTCCGGATCCAGGTCCTTCAACCACCTCTGCATATCCAATGAAGGCGTACTCGACAACGTTTCCGCCTCCAGTACTAGTACTGTTATTTTTCCCAGGAGCCGCAGCAGGCTTGGGCGTTTGCTTGGAAGCTCCTACATTTAAGCCCCGCATCGTTAGCCGGTTTAAATTAAAATTCTGCATTTTCTCCTCCTCAAAACTCACCCTTCTGATGGCTATTGCTATTGCTCTGCCTCTCCTCCTGCTCCTCGTCGTCGTCATTTTCGAGCAATGCATCCAAAATCGTGTTCCCCTCTTCGATGTCTTCCGGGGTCATCTTCAATCCAAAGGAGGCCTGGAAGTTGGGTCGGCCGCCGTAGCTTTTGATGATTGAATATCGAGTTCGTTTGGGCATTGCTAAGGTGATTGATTGAGTTAAGTGTTGTTGGATGGGGGACGGGGACGTTGTGCTGGAGAGGATATCGATGATGATGGGGAGAGAAGAAAGGAAGAGGAGTTGGGGTTCTCCGTAGGAGGGGCTGGACTCAGTCCCGATTTTGAAAAAGCCCCCCTTTTGAGTAACTGTATATAGACGGCCATACGACTAACCTAATATAGAGGAGGCAGAGCAGTTGTATCTGGGTTGGGAAAGCTTTAAAACAATGAGAAGTGGTGGCAAATGTGGAGATACTTCCTTTTTGGGTGAACAGAACCAAGCTTGGCACCACATTACCACTTTTATTTCAGGGCAGGCATCACCACTTGAGCAGTTCAACCGAATATCAATTTGGAAGCAAAGATGATGTCCCTCTAAATCAATTTTACTGCTTATGGCTGTATACAGACGGCTATAGAAAAACCCGCTTTTTTCTTAGTATGTACCCTATTCAGGCAGTAGTAACCTAATTGGGAAGTATATGGATAGTGCCAAGACCACAAACTACATACCTAAGGATCTGGATTCATCACAGAAGAGCTGTACAGTACGGCATACCAGCTGCGGGCACGAGATCACGCAATACTAGGTAGGTATCTCTGGACCAGCTGGGCACGAACTTCGAAAGCGGAGAATTCGAATGATATGATTTTCAAAAAAAAAGCAACGAAGGGAGAAAACCCAATTTACCAAAAATGAAAAAGGGAAAGGGAAAAAAAAGTAGCATGAGGTAATATAAGCAGTCAATACTACATGGCCTAAAGCATTGTTTCTCATTATCTAGGAAGCTACCTACAGCCACCCCAAGGAGAAAAAAATTCAAAACCCATCCCTTTGTCAAATCGCTCGGAAAGGATCGATATTTGTGACGGTGGCCCACGTTTACTGGTAAGTAAACTCGGATGTCGAGAAACCGTGCTGAGTTGAATGTACCTGGTGGCTGATTACTGACAGATAGACCCCACAGGTCATAATCATCGAAACGATCGTGATGAAGTCTCACACATAGGTAGTGCAGCGAATTCTGAAGCCTAAACCCCCACCACAATCGCTCTACATCTAATGCCCCTGTCTTGCCAAACCATCAGCAAAAATCATCACCAAGGCTAGGCAAACACCCCCTCACGAGACAAACACAAACCCATAGTACCATCGTAATGGCACGCTCACAAAAATCCAAGGTATCAATCAGGGTAATCTACTGAAACCTAATATCCTCCACTAACATCCCCACCTCCTCCATCTTCTCCCCAAACCCCCTAACCATCTCCTGAACCCCCTCTACCCGACTCTGCACATCCCTCACCTCTCCCTGAATCCCAAAAGCCTGTATCTGCATATCGAGAAACTGCTCTTGGATATCTCCCACCTGCACCACGAGATCGTTGACCTGCTTCTGAAGGCCCCGTTGCCCCTTTAGTAGCCTTTTTAGGATCTGGAGGGTTTGGGTTTGAAGTTGCGAGAGTTGCGATTTGGATGATAATGATGATAGTGCTGAGGCGGAGACGAGTTTGTGTTGGCTTCTGGTTTTGGTTTTGATGGGATGTGGATGTGATATCTGAGCTACGACACGGTCGATTTCTTCAACAGCGATGTCGACTTTGGCAGCGGCACCTTTAAGGGTAGCTGAAGATGTGGATGTTTCTGTGGATAGAGATGTGGTTGTAGATTTACACTCTCGATCTCTCGTATTTGTTGTGGTGATGGGAGGCTTGAATTTGACGTTTGGGGTTTTGTTGGAGATGTCCATTGTGTACTCAGTGGGATTTAGTGGTTTGTGGGGTTGTTCGAGATGAGAGAATATCGGTAGCAACGTATCTTGTATATTTAATATGAGGTCTACGACAATTTTAAATAGCATCAGATCTACTAGTAGTATTCCGGCCAAAATGGCCAACGCGATTTCGATAAATGAGATCAACATGGCCAGGCTGATTTAATTGGTTCCTATCGAAGTAAGCTACTGTGTTCAAAAGGAATTTAGTCGAGTTTTCTTGATGGTTCTGGAAGGCGAAAGCCAATTGTGATCTTCTCGGGCTTTGGGAATGGGAACAACAGATAGGTAGTCTCATGCCAAGACGGTAGGAGAGGTGTAATTTCCTAGACTTACCTAGATTCTCACGGAATAATGTGCTATACATCGATATCATTGCATCCAATTAGCAAGTCCGTAGTTATTCTCAAGACGTACCTGATCGTGCAATACCTCTCAGTCACTTCGTTGTGGGATGCCAAATATATGTATCCAGTAGATCTAGAGTCTTGACGCGGAAATTTCGAATGGGGTTGCTGATCACAAACGTTTGTTCTTTGTGAGATTGAAGTTAATTGAAGGTATCGACGTAAACTTTGGCCACGGATAAAAGGCTACAAGGTGGCGTAGTTATGACGAGTGAGTGAAATTAGACGAAGGGTGTTCTCGTGCCCGGACTAACCGCGTTGCAAAGGAAATAAAATTTCAAAAAAAATAGGCGAAGGGTGCCCAGGGCGTTTCTTCGATCACTCAGTAGGCACGAATTGTCGATTAGTCTACGCAGGCATCATGGGAGAGACAACCAGAGCTTCCTAACTGCTCATGATCAGGTACCACTGAGCGGAATACCTAATTGGGAAGGAAGGGGAGTGTTTTGCAAATCTGCAGATTAGAGAATGCGAGAACCCACACGAACCTGCCCACGAACCATGATCGCGAGATTAGCACAAACCTTTGCGTCGACCACAGAAACCAATTTCGATCTCGAACCGACAGAAACTCCTTTGAAGCAGAGGATCATGGCCAGGCACCAGCCCCACCCAGAAGTTCCCAGAACCCCACCGCCAGAAAACCAAAATTCACCGAGCAAAAGCAGCTACACATGACCAAGCAAAGCCGCAAAGCAAATTCTGGAATACACTCGGGGTGGTGGTTAACTGGTGCTACCTTGCGTGGAATATAAGAGTTCATTTGGAAGAATCAGCCTGAAGGAAGTCAAGGTAGGTGCATGGGAGGCCTAGAGGCGTTCGTGCCGTCAAGAAGCCTATCAACACGCAGAATATTGCCCTCGACAGACACCGAGGAACCCTGTTCGCCTCGTCGGCCCTTTCTCAAAAAACACATACAATTACATACATCTGGGGAATTTTAGATGTTCAGGGTAATTGCGAAACCTATTACACTTCACACTTCAATGCTTTTCTCTAGGCTATTCGGTATACCCATTCAGCGAAGATTGAGATCGTCTTGCTATTGTTCCAGGCCTTTCAGGACCCATCTCGGCATTCTAGCCAGCCACTTCCACAAAACTAAAGAGAAAGCCGAGTCCGCGGGAATAGGCTATGCACCTTGCCTAGACCTCAACCTTTTTTCTGAAACTCATGAAGGTCTTTAGGATCAGGCTCGAGTTGGTAGCCTTCTTGCACGGCATCTGATGGAGAAATATAGGCATTTTACAGGAGAAAGCCATATGTGGGGGATATGTATTGTCCGAGCAGAGAGTTCTAATATATTCCATCTTTCACGGAAAGTGTGTAGCTTTAAAGATCAATCTTCAGGGTTGATTCCTTCTGGTTTACAGCTCCAGATCAAAATGGACTTGCAACCCTCCAAGTCAATTTGGCACTTGGGATTCTTTACTTACTTTGTATATGGACCTGACATCTGAAAGCCCTGTAGGAAGGTTACTTCCCAAATAGGAAAGTTGTGCTAGGGCGTTGCACAGCAACCTTCAAAACCACCAGCCGATTGGAAACTACAAGAATTATTGGGCACGCAGCGAACCAGCTGGGGAGTTTGTTCCCGTGTTGAGGAATGGTGCAGACGAGCAAATCTTGTGATAGAGAAGAACAGAAGGCAAAGAGAAGACTGGGGGAAGAGCGAGGCTCGGTTTGTGGCTGGCTGTGTGCGGCTGCTCTAAGCAGAAGGCCCTGCCAGAAATTTGCCAGAGCACTATACAGCTGCCGGATTAGGCAGTGAGAAGTGTCGTCCCCTACTACTTATTCCGTCATATGAAGGAACTCTAGAAGGCTTTCGGCTTTCCTCCAAACTGCTTCGGCTTTATCCCGCCTCATTCCCTTCTACCTCAGCCTCTTTACTGTTCTCGCCTCTTCACGGCCATCTCGCCAATCATCATCTCCCACACCGTATTGGACATCTTCCCGTCCATGACATTCCGACCCATCAAAATTGCGTATGCGTAAGGACCACGAATACGCCACACCACTGCGAGGGACTAACCACTGCTGCAGGCAAGTCGTCCCCATCCCCCTCGATCGTCCTCAATGCTTCGAAGCTTCAAATGGGGCGAATTTGCTGACAGATAGCATTGTGGCTTGCAGAAACTAGCAGGAAATATACTGTACCTCCTGACTACAACTTGCAGTAGACCGTAGGCCTATAGCTAGTGAAGGACACTGCTTGAAAAGCTCGTCTGGATATCCACGGCATGGTACTCTTCCCCTTTGTCGATCGCACGAGCCTTGCAGGAGTTCGTTCTAATCAGTGCCCAGAGTCTACATTCTGCACCTTCAAATGTTATGTCTGCAGGCTAATCGGTCTGTAAACCCAGGCCACTAGCTGGGATATGAACAGAACCCATATGCAAATAGTACCTTTACTTCAAGGCAAAGGTACGTACATGAGGCTTTTCAAGAATGAATGCAGACAAAGTGCTAGCGCCACAGCCGCGAGCGGGGCACGAGCATTGATAGTCAAGTCTACGAGTACCCAGGTGAATAGATTTGCTAAATTTAAAGACTTGGGGCATGTATTTACGAGTACGACTACCTTCTGATTCGCATGATAGCAAGAGAATACATTGCAGGGCAGCACGTCCATACTGACAAGTAGGTGATGATACATCTAGGCAACCGAGAGTCAGCCATACAAACGAGCCAATAACAAATCGGCCAAGATAGCATACTCTCCTTAGAATTTCAAGTCCATTTTCAGGCACCCTAACACAACATTGCTCTGAGCTTTGCCCAATTAGACTGCTTATTTTCCCGCCCTTTCGTCACGCAGGCTAATCGATGGCAATGCACATGCAACAAAGTCCACCCCTGTCACACTCTAGCTACCTTGGCCTACATGACATTGCATGGCATTATACAGCTGCGGGTATTGAACCTCTGTACCAAACTTCTCTTTGCGTCCTCATGGCCCATGGAAGAAATATATTTTAGGCCGAGATCGGCCACTGCAGTGTGGGGGTAGGAAGAGGGTGTGTGGGTGGAGTAATGGTGACTTCCCCTTCTCAACCGACTTTACCCTGTATCCTCCGACAAACAATGTTTAATGCAATTTGACCTAGTTCGAACTTTGTTTTGCTCTGCTGGCCATAGCATCTCGATATTCGAGCCTCTTGTGCATGTGAGCATGCATATGTTGAAGATTTACTCTTGAAATTCTCAACAGCAAAAGGAAGAAAAAGCGGGGCAGAGAGCCTTAAAAGGGCCCAATTGCAAATCCGCCTAAGAGCTAATATATAGCCTACATGAAGTATTGAATATTTTTGTTGATAATAGAGAGGCTGGATAAGTTTTTTGGTAGGAAGGTCAAGTCCCGCTAATGATGCATCTGTCTATAGTATTTCAAGCTGTCAGGTAAAGACGTACGAGAAATGATGGGCCCCATTGGAATAATGAGATCTCAATGGGCAACGGAGTCATGACCATGGATGGATGAATTGTCGAATTCTGTGCCTTTCATTAGAGTAAGGGACTTTTGGTGACATCCATTGAGCAAAAGCAGTAGCAGTTTGGTGCGCTGTTTTCATTGGGCTCTCGTTTCATCAGGTATGTCTATCTCCCTTAGTACTCGCAGCCCGGGTGACTAACACCTTCCAGTGGATAGACGGCCCTGATATTTCATCAGGTAGCTAGCTCCGATTGAGATGCATCAACTCCCGAAGTGACGACCTTATATCAAGTCAAAACGAGGCCAGTTGGTTTTTGCTGTATGAGGCTACTCTTGCCCATTGTTTCTTCGTGGTTCAAACTAGCCATGTTTTTCAAACTGGCATGTGAAAAGTTGAACTATATTCCAAGTACTGACTTTTAGATGCTGTTAGCTTCTCCTGCATATTTCTTGCGTTTACCTCCCTAACAAAGCCAAGTTACGCACAGTGCAGGACAGACATCTCTTGAAAAGCACTGAAAATATTAGAACATATTCCCAGCCATCTAAATCATGCCACACTCCTCAGATAACGCTTTGAGGGTGTTCTCGTCTTTGAGGATAATATAGGCCCATATGTTTAAATTTTTACCAGGTGCGTATGAGTCTTGCTGTTGATTTGCATGCCAGGGGGCGTTACCCTGAACTATGCACATTGCCAAAATTCAGGCCTGACAGGGCATCTTGAATATTGATTCCACCGAGACTGGATTCCACCCCTTTTTGTACTGTATATTACCCAGATACAATTATGAGCCCAATATGCTTTGGCTGATTTTCTAACGACCTACGATTCTCAAATAAAATTACAGGCTGGACATAGTGAGGTTCATAAATATCAATCGGTGAGACCATGCGCCGAGAAATTGCAAGCAAGCATTCTTCCCGGCCATTCCCAATCGAGCCAGCATTTCACCTCCCATTAAGGTTAGCCTCTCTCATACCCAAAGCTTCTCTAGGGGATCCAGAATGGCACTGGAGTCGACGCTGGCCGCAGTCATGATTCCGGCAACTCGGGTTTCGCCCCTCTGGAAGCTCTACTCGAGTCGAGTGCTACCTATCCCATTCTTTCATTTCGTTGGGCTTATCGGTACGAACTGGGACTCTGAGCCCATTGCTGCTGAGTGGTCCACTCTTATCCCACTCCAGGTCGTGCAAACTGAGATTGTGATTCCTCCTACAAAACAAGGCTCCCGTGCAATACTCTACCTGAAGCTGCACCGTGCACGCCCGTTCCTCCGCACCCGCTGCCCAGTCTCGAACCCGCTGTCCGCCTGCCAAGCCCTTCTCATGCACGTCCGAACGCACGCGCCCGCTGAGAATCTACTTGGTCATGTTCGGCGGGGAAGAATTGGCGAGGTTTTTGCCTGGGGCGGGGGGGCACTTTACGGGGAGGTTGTATCTGTATCGGACTGGGAGGGTAACTCACTCTACTTTCTCTACTAATAAGAGTCCCGTACTCTACTCTAACTCGAACGGCAGCAGTCATGGGGGGCGGTTGAGGCAGAGAGAGTCATGACCAGGGGGAGGTGGGTGGGGGGTTGTTATTCGAGGACTGGGGGGGTGTTGTATAAATGCGCATGTGTGGAGTGTCATGTGAAGCGTAAGGAAGAGGGTGGGAGGCACGAAATATGCAGCTTAGCAGCAGCAGAGAGGTGGGCATTTCTATGCAATGCAATGCAGCCAGGGGTTCTTTGGAGGGATTGATATGGAAGAAGGCACGAGACTATGGAAGGACGATATGGAAGAAGGGAGGTGCAGTGCTTGAACAGGAAGCGGCATCTTTTGCGGAGGATATCTTCCTTCGTTCACCACTTCTTCTCCATGGCCGACCTCCAGCGTGCCGCCTCCTGCCGGCCGTCTTGATACCTTCCTCTGCTTCGACCCGGCCACTCAGCGCAGAGTGCTCTGCACAGACACAGCGAACAGCAGCCCCCTCCACCACCCCATCATGCACCCCACCCACACAAGCAACACCCACGCACGAAGAGGATGCTGGTTCACATTCACATACCTCAGGTATCTCCTCTTCCTTACCCCCCCCTCGAACCACATAACAACCGCAAGCAAGCACGAATATATCTTTGCAGCCAGACAGTACCACACCAACCGACCACCATCCGAGGCCAGCTTCCATAGCTTTTTTCTTTTACATTAACCCATGCCATACCTTCTTCCTTGCCAGCCCCCCCCCTCTCATCCTCATCCTCCAGGGCCTCTCTACCACCACTCCGTCTCCACAACCATACGTCTCGGCCGGAACCACCAAGCCAGGTCGTGCCATGCCTTGCCAACCCCCCCTCTCCCTCCCCCCCACCTCTGGCGAGTGTCGGTCGGTCAATGACTATCCGCCCACCCACTCACCATGGAAATTTTATCGATGCCTGAGTGCAGATTTTTTTCTTGCGGGAGATTGATTGCAACCTTTGCATGCATTGGATAAGCGTTGAACGAAATTCTACTTGTGAAGCACGTCGGGTTGTTGCTATCTGCCTTTCCGACTTGAAATACGTCAATCCTACTCTTTTTCACAATGTCGCGCGGTGGCCCATTTGTATGGTTCAGTCATTGGCTGCGTTTGCTCTTTACGCTTTCTTGCTCTGATGGCAGGGAGGTGAGAGGGGGGGTGGTATAGTCTCGTGCCCGGGTGGTAGAGTACGCTTACGAGCGTTAACGCGTTTGGACTGGCTCACTCCCTTCTGTTCGATCCTCTTTGCCTTCTGAGCAGCTCACCCCCCCCCTCCTCTCCCTTCTTGGTCCTTTCTGCTGCAACAACATTAGCTGCCTCACCCTAGTTCATGGGGTTGCACCCCCCTTCCCCATCACCTTCTCCAGAATCCAACCCCCATGCATTATCCCTGGCAGTCGTGTTCATGTTGTGGATTGGAGAGTCGATACCTAGCCTTTGTCGCGCGGGGCGGGGGCATGCAACCAACTGTGTGGTCCGTCCTTACCACCACCAATACAGGCTCTCTATCTCTGAGTTGCATACCATCTGCTAATATTTCCTGTCGGGCTTCAGGTGATGGTGACATACCATGTGTGTAGAGTAGAGAGTAGAGCGACAGCTACTCTCCTCTACTCGAGTACCATATCTAACTTAATCTCCATTGGGGCTGCATTCCGGTTGGTGCAGTGATTGGAGGGGAAGTGAAGCTCCATGGACGTCCGGCGCGGTAGCTTTCACTGTTCTCTACTACGTGCATTTGGGACCCAGTTGTGTTTTTGATCTCTCTTCCTAGGTTCCTAGGTAGAGCGAAGGGTACAGAGTACCGTTAATCCTTGTCAGGGTGGAGAGAGCTCAAGAAGTCGCGGGGGGAGGGAGGGGGGGGGGGTTGCAAGAGGAAAAGTATGAAAAATGGAGCAAAAAGAAAAGAAAGAAAAAGAGAGGGAAAAAAAGTAAAGAGCTCGGCTTGAGTGTGAGGCGATGCGGGCTGTATGTAGGGTACCTAAGTCGTCGGGCCAGCCTGGAGGTAGCATTCCTATTGCGCTTCTTGCGTTTGATTGTTTTGGGTTCATTCCTTTTTATTTTTATTTTTTGATTGCCGTGTTTGATGTGTATTTCAGATTGCGTTGTGAGCTTGCTTGCTTGTTCGAATGCTGCCTGCCCTTCCTTCCAGGCGAGAAGGTATCATGGTTCGGGTGGAGCCTTTCCATTACATTTTGCTGCAGTCCCGTCCATCCATCCCAACCAGCCGGTGGAGGTAACCCCCCCCCCCATGGGGCGGCCAGGTAGCCTGGGCTATGAGGCTAGGTTTACCCCCCCCCCCCCCTTCTCCCTGCTCAACCCTCCCCCCCCCCCCGAGGCTACCCCCCCCACCCCCTTCAGGTCCATCCCACTTGCACTCCGCCATCTATCGACCACTAACACACCCCCCTCCCACCACCCATCATCACCACCACCACCACCACCACCATCCACACCTCAGCGGAGGAGGAGGAAGGCAGCTAACACCCCCCCCCCCCCTCCCCTCATACCCCCTCCTCTGCTTCACCCCCCCCTCCACCACCCCCTCTCCGGCTTTCTCAGGGTGTCTTTCTTCTTTCTTTCTTTTCTTTCTTTCAGTCATTCCTTCTTTTCTCGCCCACTTGCACCCTCGGTGGTACTCTGTCCGCTCTGCTCCACTCTACAAGGCTCTCCACCCATCCATCTCAATCCCTCCCCCCCCCCCCCCGCCCCTCACTCACACACTCACACAGGCCCGCACACTCCTCCTCCTGCTCCTCCACCTCCGGCCGTCGTCGCCGCCGCTACCTGCCACCCCCCCCCTCTCGTCTTCCTTCCTGCCGGATTTCTCTCTTGGTCTGTCTTTTTTATCTCGTTGGGCTTGAAGCGTCGTACACATTTTAGATCTAATAAATACAAAGTCTCCCTCCACCACTGTCTGTACTTTTGTGCACTCCTCCCTCTCCCCTCCCTCTTCCCCGCTCTTCACCTCTCTCTTGCTCTCCAGCATCCCTTCTCCACCTGTGACTACCACTGCACCCCCACACAGCCAAACGTCTCTTGCCATTGAATCTCCTTCCTCGCAACTCTCATCATCAATTCACCCTTGACGGCTCTACACAACCGAGGCATATAACCAGCAGCAGTCTGAGCAACTGAAAGCCAGGCTGTGAATCGAAAGATATCTACGATCAAGACACTGCTTGGGCGGAATTCAGAATCATCACACTTTCACCGAGCTCTTTGCAACACTACAAGGAAAAGGCTCCAATAGTTTCGATTTGACTTGACCCACACGCCGAAAAGCACCCACTCTATCCTCACGCCCTGTTCGTCACAGCTTCATTCTGGAAAACGCGCACGAACGGTGAAAGCTAGAGCATACTAGAGTAGCAAGCGAGGTGAGTGTTTGACGCAGGGTACAAACAATCCGGCCATCACTACCGTCATGTTCTGCCCCACCCCTCCCCCATCCCCTAAACCCACCCCCTTGGCAATTGATGAGATGCGTTATGCATACGAATGGGACGGGTGGTAGAGATGCCTGCAGCTGCTATCCCTCCACCTTTACTTTACCCCCCCCCACCCCCCATTCCCACCAACAGCTTTTCCGATTTCTAACCTGCGGATTCTTTTTTTCTGCCCAGTAGCCATCATCATCAAACAATTGCCTCCTTACCCAATCTCGCCTCTCGCAAAGCATAAACTATTGGCCTTGGCCGTGGTTATTTCAGATAAGCCTCGCGCTACTGCCGCCGCCATCGCCATCGCCATCAGCACCGTTGGCCCCACCACTTGGCTCCGAGGCTACACTTGTCGCGCACTTGCACCTTTGCGACTCCACACATTTTTCAATACTCCATCGTCCTCTGAAAAGCTAGCTGTGCAGTGAAACAGCTCGACCTTCTAGGTACGATCCACCAACACCTACAACCAACAAAACCCAACCACCGCAGTCACGCTGGCGTCTCCATCACCACCAGTAGGGGGGGCGGTCCCCAAGAGGAAGAGGGTACCAGGTGAATTGAAGTACTATGCAGTTCGGAGAGGATACACGCCAGGCATCTACACAACATGGAAGGAGTGTCTTGGACAGGTGACGGGCTTTAAAGGCGCTACATGTAATTCCCCACCCCATCAACCTGGCGACTGTCTATTGCTCACATATGGATAGTCAAATCGTTTTCGTCCGAAGCAGATGCGCGGTCGTTTATGGAAGGCCAAGATCCGACTTTGGACCCCGACTCTAGTGTTTATGTAGCAAAATGGTACGGCGTCCGGAGTGGAAAGTGCCCAGGCGTGTACACAGATTGGAAATCGGCCTCGGCGCAGGTTATTGGATGGCAGAAGCCCAAGGTCAAATCGTTTGCTACAAGGGAGGAGGCGGAAGCATTTGTAGCTTCGGGCCCAGGAATTGCCAGCGCGCCAATATCAGAGGATAGGAAGTCCAGAAAGGATACATCAAAAAGAGACGCTACAACAAATTCGACAGCAGTTAAAAAGCGGAAAACAACCACGGAGGTGGTTGAGACTACAGTATTGGAGCAGGATGAGCTCTCGTCGGATCTAGAGATCGAACAGGCTCTGGCGGCGGGCCTACAGCAGATGGAACAGCAGGCACAATACCAACAACAGCAGCAGCAATTACAGCAGCAGCAGCAACAACAATACGGAACGATGGAAGCACAAAGGTCTAAAAAGATCAAATCCTCGACGACAGCGAGTGCTCGTGTTCCCCAACAGCACAGCACTGCACCTCCAGCCCCACCGGCAAAAAAGGGAACGGTGTTGAAGATTTACACGGATGGCAGCTCCCTCAGCAATGGCCGTGAAGAAGCAACTGCCGGCGTCGGGGTCTGGTTCGGCAGCAACGACTCCAGGTACCCCCCTCTTTCTCTCCCACAAACTACTACCACTACATCCTCGTTTCAAGCATCTTCTCCTGCTGCACTGTTTGCATCTTCTTCTCCCGAATCATCCTCGGATGCTTCAGACTCCTCTTCTGATGCTTAATGCCCCTTTTTTTTTAAATTTCGCATCCCCATGAGCACCTTCTTTTATTACTTCTTCTTCTTTTTCTCCTTCTTCGTCTACTTCGCCTTCTACCATCACTACGTCTTGTGCATTGCCTCCCTCACTTCAACCACCCACACTGACCCTTCCAGCAGAAACATCTCTGAACCCCTCCACGGCCCGCGCCAGACCAACCAGCGAGCGGAGCTCATGGCCATCTACCGCGCCATCGAGATTGCGCCGAAGCACCGCGAGGTGCTGATTTTCTCGGACTCGCAGTATGCGATACACTGCGTGACGCTGTGGCACCATAATTGGAGTCGGAACAATTGGAAGACGACGCTGGGCAAGCCGGTGGAGAATAAGGATATTATTATGGAGGTGCTCAAGATGATTCAGGAGAGGGAGGAGATTGGCGCGCGCACGCAGTTTGAGTGGGTCAAGGGGCATACGGGGGAGGCGGATGGGAACTCGATGGCGGATTTTTTGGCGGTGGAGGGCGCGAGGAAGGGCAAGGCGGCGGCGGCGTTGGCGGCGGCGGGGGTGGGCAGGGGGAGGTAAGGGTGTGTGAATATTAAGTGGATTTTTGGAGGTTTTTCTGTTTCTTTTTTTTTTTTTTGGAAAGGGCGTGGGGATGCATATTGGGGAGTTGAAGTGAATTGAAGTGAAGTGCATTCAATGAATGGGAGAGAGTGGGGCGGGGGGCAGTGGGCAGTGGGTTTTTTGTCGTACAATCGCAATGGTGGGACGTCATTCTATTGTTTTTTTTTATCTCTTTTCCTTTTTTGAATTATCGATATCGATTCGGGGTTTTCTTTATTTTTTTTTTATGTATTCGGGATTGGCTTTTTTTTTTTTTTTTGTGAAATTGCGAGTGTGTGGGGTTTTCTGCTATTTTTTGTTAATTTGGCTTTTTTTCTGCTTTGCGCTTTTTGTTTTTTTCTGCAGGTTTGGTTATTTGTGCTTTTCTTTTCCCTTGCGTTTTGTTTCTATTTTTTGAAGATTGAAGATGATGATGGATGGATGGATGGACGTGCGTGCGTGCGTGGACAGACAGACAGACTCGGGGGGGGGTTGAGATATCCTATTATTGATACCATCAATTATAAACCACCTGGCCACAAAATGACATCTTGAAAAAACTCTTTTTTTTTACCTATGAGCTCACACGAAGGACGGCAGGACGCATGAAGCCTACCTACCTACCTACATACCTGATTAGTGGTGGGTAGGGGGGAGGGGGGAGGGGTTGCCTGGTGTAGCGTAGCCTGGTTGTGGGTTTGGTGTTTTATTCGTATCTCCTCCTCGTCTTTATTTTCCTTCTATGATCATGAGGTCTTGTAGTCTTGTGTTTTTTTTTTTGTTTTTTTTTGCAAATTGTCATGATCAAGTGGCCATCATCGATATCCATGGGCGGTATATGTGTCTTTTTCTTTTTTCTTTTCTTGCTTGCTTGCTTGCTATATAACATTGAATTTTGAACTTATCGCTTTGACTGTGTGTGCACGTGTGTGTGTGTGGACTTCTGTGTTTTTTTACCCATCTTATTCCTATATACCTACTCACCATTGTTTTTTGTAGGGACTTTTTTTTTTTTTTTGAGATTTGACATAAATTTTGAAAAAAAAAAAGAAGATTGATGATGGGGATGTACATGTCGGTACCTAAACGTATCAAACGTACCTTCAATTGCGATTGCATCAAGCAAACTCGGGGGTTACTGCTTCCAACTTAGTACATATATAGTAGCTCATGTATACATGTACTAGTTGGTGTTACGGATTGATATCGATATCCATGTTGTTGATATACTATGTTTTATGTTTTGTGTTTTTGTGAAAGCAACGTGAACGTATATTTGCAATTGATCATGACGTGCGTAGCGTAGCGTAGCCTGGTTTCGAAGTACTTTCTTTCTTTCTTTCTTTCTTTCTTCTTTTATATCGAGTTCTTGGACAGATTACATGTGTGTTGATTGCATTACGCATTACGCATTATAACTATCGAACCTATATATAGCTACTTATAATTAAATAGGCAGCATCCATGCATGTTTATAATTTTTTTACATTTTCTTTTTTTTACGTAACTAGTATATACCACATAATGTCCAGCTATAATTTTATATAAGCTCGAGGTCGAGAGACAGCTTTAAAATTTATATCTAGATCTAAGATCTATATTGAAAAAAAAAATGGCCATGGGGGATATCGATATCGATATCGATATCGATTGGGATTTGCAATTGCAATTGCAATTGCTGTATTTCAATATAAT
This sequence comes from Peziza echinospora, assembly GCA_024516245.1. Lineage (NCBI taxonomy): Eukaryota > Fungi > Ascomycota > Pezizomycetes > Pezizales > Pezizaceae > Peziza > Peziza echinospora. The sequence continues at coordinate 1,086,681 of JAJLQT010000012.1, read as the reverse complement.
ATAATCTTTCCCTGCATTGGCCATATGCATCTACATTTACTACCTGCCCAATTGCAAGGTATGTCTGAAGTTGAGCATTTCCATCTGTATATCCAAGTACTAGGTCCCTAGGTACCCTAGGTATGTATGTACAGTACAAACGGGAGTCGGATAGACGGATAGGATAGATAGACCCGCGGACCCACCCCATGGTCACTTTAAAGCTTGCAATTGAGTGAGTGAAGCTCTAGATCTAGTCTCAGAGGTAATCGATGTGTTACAGTAACCACCTTTTATATTATCAAAGTTTAAACCCGACTCTAGACTCTGGATGGGCCCGCAATTTAGAGTCAACTCGTGATCACACGAGGTCGTGATCGGCTTTCCTCAGGTACAAATCTCCTACTCCTAACCTCCATATGATAATTGGATCACCACATACCCACACATGCACATGTAGAGTGTATCCCTGGCCAGTGCACCGATCCCCGATGTAAGGAGGGATCGGGAATCCGCCCCGTGGAATGTATATCTGCCACCCACATATATATATTCCCAAAGTACCCACCAAGGTTCCCAAAGATTCTCTCCCCTCCCCCTCCCCCTTCTTCAAGAAAATGAGCAACCTATTCAAATTTCCGTCTAAAAGGCAAACACCCCGATCAAACAAACAACTGCCGAGTGAGCGAGTGAGTGAGTTCATACATACCTACTACTTCTACCTCATACCATATCTGATATTCTAGGTATGATGATGATCCAATCTTGAGCCCATTTGAATTCCGCAAAGGGTATGTCTGGGCCCTCTGCTGCCCCCCCCTCCCCCTCCTCCCCTTAGAAGACGCTCGAAATCAAATCAAATCCCATTCTTCCCTCTTTTCTCTTTCTCTTCTTCTCTTTCTCTTGTTTCTCGTTTCTTGCTTTTCTCTTCTTCCTTCCTTCCTTCCTTCCTTCCTTCAACTTACCCTCCACTCCAGCCAGACCAATCGTAAAAAACAAAAAGAGAAAGGAAAAGAAAAAAAGAAAGAAAGAAATAGGAAAGGGTATAGGAGAGCACACGCATACTAACCTCTTTACACACAAGGCCAAAAAACCTACCTACCAAAGCCCCCATCCCAAACCCAAAACTCGTAAATCCAGAAGCTCAAAACCTCCAAAAACCCAGAATCCACGCCCTCAATTGCGATGCCCATAGTCCTCGCAGCCCCATCCCCCCCATCACCCTACACACTCTTCGGCCCCTCCTCCTCCTCATCATCACCACCGCCGCCAATAACAGGCCACACAATCACCACCTCCACCTCCTACAACAACCACCACCAACCCCCTTCTCCATCCTTCCACAACACCACCACAACCACCCCCCTCCAAATCTCATGTTCATCAGGCCACTCCTCAACCTCCACAACCCAACGGCACATGTACCTCCAGCTCGTGGCACTCTGCACAATCCTCTTCATCTCGACGTTTTTCGCCACGTTTCCGTTCTTGTGTAGGAGGTTTAAAGATCGGGGGTCTGGAGGTAGTGAAGGAGGGAGTGATCGAAGTGGAGGAAGTGGTGGAGGAGGTGGAGGTGGAGGAGGTGGTGGCGGTGGTGGTGGGTATAGAGGACTTAGCTGGAAGCTCAAGATTTGGGCGGAAAAGACGTGTTGGGGTGCAAAGTATTTTGGGACGGGGGTTGTGCTCGGGAGTGCGTTCATACATGTAAGTATAGTATAGTAAAAACCATCCCACCTCCAAAAGAGCTTCATCTAAAGACCAAAAAAGAAACGCAGCTGACATACCTCCCTCTGCTCAACAACTAGATCCTCCCAGCAGCCCAAATGTACCTCACAAACCCCTGCCTCCCCAAATTCTGGACAAAAGACTATCCCTCGATGGGGAATGCGTTGGTCCTAATTGCGATCGTGCTCGTCTTCCTCGTCGATTTCTGTACAAAGAGGTGGGTCGAGAGGGGACGATGGGTGGTGATGAGTCTCGAGATGCCGATTATGGATGGCCCACCATCTACCATCGGGCCCTACCAGAGCCACAGTATCAACGACTATCGACTCGAGACTGCATCCGAGATGCTTCGAGATACTCGCGAGAAAATCGGAAAGGTTGGTGATGATATTTCTTGCTGAAAATTCAAAAACTCTTTTTAAAAATAAAAGGCTATGAGATCAGCTGACTGACTATACGATGGTGATGCATGCGTATATAGGGAATTCCTCATATATCAATGTCTGCGTTTAATTTCGATATTCCCCAACGGAGTGTTCCTCCAAGTCGGACAAACTCGGTGTTATCCGAGATCCCATTGAATAGGGCCCCGACTGCATTGGCTTTCGATGGGCCATATAATAGGCTCATACAACAGACCGCAACAGTCATGCACCAGGAGCTCTTCAACCTGCTAGTTCTCGAAGCCGGAATCACTGTGCACTCGCTCCTGATTGGTGTTGCCCTCATGCTAGTCGAGGAGCAAGACTTCACCACCCTCTTCATTGCCATCATCTTCCACCAGGCCTTTGAGGGACTAGCAATCGGCGCACGATTGGCCGAGCTCCGAACTAGTAGTGGCGTGCCGATAATGGCATGTATAGTGTATGGGATAACCACGCCCATTGGCTGCGGGATCGGTATGGCTATTCGGAAGAATACAGACATGTATTCCGTTGGAGGGGTCATTGCCATGGGGGTGTTTGATGCATTGAGTGCAGGACTTTTGATTTATGCTGGGATGGTGGGGTTGCTGGCAAAGGACTTTCTGGGGGATATGACTAGGGCCAGAGGAAGGACTGCGGGATGGGCACTGGGGATGTTTGGGCTGGGACTGGTTGCTATGAGTGTTTTGGCGTTGTGGGCGTAGGTGTGTGAGGGCGTGTGGTGGGTAGTCGAGCTCATGGTGGGATGAAGTGTGTGAGGATAAAAATTTGTGGGCTCATGTGAGCATTGAGAAAAAGCCGCGAGTGGGGATTTCCAGCTGAGTGTGGGTGGGCCATGGATTTGGGTGCGAGTTTGAACTCTAGTAATTTATAAATAGAGATTGTGTATCCTCGAATTTGGGATCGGTGGCCGGAAGTTCGGGGACATTATGCGTGAGCTTGAGTAGATCGTATTTGAGCCTGGATCGACAGATTGTAATTCAAAAGTGATTGATGAGGGTCTGGGGATTTGATTGCAAGTACAAGTACCTCATGCCTCATGCCTAGCCTCCTTGCCTCTAGCATCAGGTCAAATAGCCCCGCCCCCAGCATGTTCGAACGATCCTGTGAAATCAACGAAAGCTGAGAGTGCAGATATCTTGGTGAGTACACCTGCAGCAGGGTCTGCTGGGAGCGGACGAATGAGGATCGTGAGAATTGGATGCTGCCAGGCCGTGCCCCGATGGGACTAAGGGGCCATGGCAGCCACGCTGTGGCGCTCAGGGCGCTCTGGTTGACAGCAAGCAAGCATTTCGAGGCGGCCTCGTTTGTCGTGGGCGGGCGTCCATGGGCTCCATCGCTTGAGGATACGAGCAGCTGCTGCCCCGCCCCCGCAGTGGTGGGGCTGGCTGTCATCTCGCCAAAATGACGCGCTTGTTTCGACCCTCCGGATGCCAAGCGCCACAGCCCGTGACAGCGCCCTTTGCTGCTCTACCCCTGCCTGACTTTTTTCTTATTTTTACATCAGCCTCTCTTTACATACCGATCCTGAGTCCAAGGGAGCTGCTAAGGCTCTCGCACCTGGCAGCCAATTGGCATGATGGGAGACACATCCCTATTGAATTTCCGTGCGACCAAAGGCTAGGCGCTGTGAAGCTGTGGGTGTGGGGATCGTACAGGTTTTGCAATATGTCTTTTAACTTTTGACTTTGCCGTTTCCTCACTATAACACTAGCGCATAATGTCGGAATACGAGGTTTGCAGGATGTGTGAGCTACATTTCTTTCGAGGCTGCATTTTCCGGGCTGTAGAGGCAAGTGAGTCCTGGCCAGGCTGTGGAGAGAGGTGCTAGAGGGGCGAGATACGACATTTTGTACGCCTCTTGGCCGGCAGAGACGTGAGAAGACTGGAGGGAGGCAGGCGAGGCTGCGTGGGTGGTGCGAGGGACTGAGGCTATTATGAGGGAGATGCTTTGCTAGTCTTGGGTCGCCGGTGCGTGCCGGCGCTCCAGTTTGCCCAGAGGTGGCCAGGAGGAGGCTGGCCGGTGCACCGCTTGCGTCCCTCGGCCACACTGCCCTTCCTCCATCTCTGCCTCTCCTCGGCGCCATCTTTAACTACCGACCACTCCCTCCTCTCACCCTCCTCCCGTCTCCTTCCCCAACGCCCATAAAGCTCCATCCCTCTGCCTACATCTCTCCCTTCCCCAACGGCCGCATCGCCACCCCGCAGTGCCGCTTCTCGACCGCCTGCCTGCCTGCCTGCGGGCCTGCTGCATAGAAGGAAGCTCCCTGTGCCCGTGCCCAAGGCAGCTGCGGAGCCCGCCTTTTCTGTTTTATCGCATCCGCCCCAAGCATTCACAACCAAACTAGTGGCAACCCTGGCTGGTTGACCCTGGCCAGAGCCCTTACCCAGTCTCCACCTCCCCCTCCATACACCCCTCTCCATCATTATCCCCCCACCTCATCCTCGTCGCTCTATTATCACCCCACCAGCTTCCCTTACCTGAATACTCCCTCTCATCAAACTATATCGTGACACCTGCCCACACACTCAAAACCACCCCGCCGTCCAGCTCCGTCGACTCGAGAAACGGCGAGAGAGACCAGGAAGACGGCCGTGAAAACCGAGAAAGAAAAGTAACGAGCAAAGATATCACCTAGTTCGTCATGGAGAACGGCAAGACTGAGGATGCTGGTGCTGTGCTGGGGAAGGTGATGCCTCTGGCAACCTTCATGGAACACAAGGCTTCGGTCGAAACAGGTTTGCTTTTCCCCTACGCTGTTTCATTCTGGTAGCGCGTTGTACCTCCTCGCATGTTGCTGACTGACAAAATTTGCACATAGTTGAGGTTTATGTTTGTCCTGTGCCCTCAAAGAAGGCAAACTTTATCTTGAAGTTGGTGTCATCATCCCTGTTGCAGTGCGTTGCATCATACTAACACACAGGGCACCTAGTGCACTTCGCGAAGCCTTGCCCAAGAGCAAGGGTGGGAATGATCTACAACATCTTCGAAAGCTTGTGAGGGAAGAGTTCCTATCCAGGAACGTCGTAGAGCGAATCCGCTCCACGGCCCTTGCAAATGCGGTGACGATCAAAGCCGACGCCGATTTTGCAATCATCGAAAGTGAACTTGAGGCACACGCTCAGAGTATTGCAAAGTCACGCACTTCTTCAAGTGGTAGCAACAACAGTGTCCGGCCTACAAATACTCTGACTCGTGGACAGTCAGATCCCTCAAAGAACACCAACGCATCTTCATCACAGCCTCGAACCCCTCCACAAGCGGGTACGCCGCCTTCTACACAACCAACAGCCACGGTCACAAGCACCGCAGCAGCAACAGGAGCAACCACCGAAGCTGGTGCTGAGCAACCAGCCGAGGCACCAAAGAAGAAGCCTAGGAGGAGATCGAGCGCAGAGAAGAGGGCTGCAAAGAGAGAACGTGAACGGATTGCGTTGCAAAAGCTACAGATTGCGAATGGTATTGCAGATGAGGTTGCGGTATCAAGCAGAAATGCGAGCCCCAGTCCAGATTCGACCCCAAATGGTCCATTAAGCCCCACTATCGATGAACCGCCAACACCTCCACCTGCTCCTCTCGAAACCACAGAAGAAAATTCATCGACAACCTCAAGCTCTGCGAAGCGCCGACGCCGCTCCAGCGCATACAAGCGGCGACGCTCAGGATCTGCTTCAACAGAAACTGGTACTGTTGGTACCACGGGGACAAGCTCGCCAAAGGTGCTTGCCGCTCCAAAGAAGTTTCAAAAGCCGTCGATGTTGTACATCCTCATCTGCCCTACAAGTAACATTGATCTCACCACACTATATGCAAAGCTCAGTCCATTGCTTTTCCCTGCATCTCCTGAAATTTCTTGTGTGGATGTTCCCTTTCATGCATGCATTTCACAGGATCAGGCCGACGAATGGTCAATCCAGTACTGGCCTACTATCTACAAGCGTGGGAATCCTTTTGGCCCTCATCCACCATATGTCGAGCAAACCATCAACAAAACACTCCCAAATGTGGCCAAGTATATTAGTCTTGCAAGGGAAGCTGCAAAGCAGTCCTTTGATGCCGGCTTTGGTATCCAAACGGGGGCCGTCGTCGTTGACCCAAGTAATGAAGAAGTTGCTGCCGTGGCAGGAGATGGTAGACACATGACGTTTGGCGGAGACGAAAGGAACAAAGGGTGCACGTGGGGCAACCCTCTTGAACATGCTGTGATGAGGGTGGTGGGCATGGTGGCTTCAAAGAGAAAGCTCCGCGAGGAGCTGGAAATTGGAACAAAGGTTGACATCGAAGAAGGTGTTGAGATGATGAAGGCTAGAGAAAACGATCTGCGGCATATCCCTAATACTGATGTCGAGAAGAAGTACTTTTACTCCATCAACTTGAAAAAACTTTCTTCAACCTCCATTGTCAATACAGCTGAGAATGGTGGATCCGCACCCCGACCTACCAAATCATCCACAGAAGCCACCACAGAATCTACAGAACCCACCACAGAATCCACATCAGAGGAGGGTAAAGAGCCCAGCACAGCGGACTCTACTGTCCCCGTCGATGAAAAGAAAGGACGAGGTAATTATAAATATAACGAATCACATTTCATTCTAGAGTCTATGCTAATTATTGCAGAAACGGGAGAATACCTCTGCCATAACCACATTGTCTACCTGACGCACGAGCCTTGCGTCATGTGCTCTATGGCCCTCATCCACAGCAGAATCGGGATGGTGGTCATTGATGGCAAAAACAAGGCTGCACGACCCGGATGGGGTGGGCTCTACGTCGGGGGCTCTCAATACTGCCAACCCTCTGAAGAACGCAAACGTCAGAGGGAAAGAATGGAGAGGAAAGCCCGAAGGGGCTTCAGCAGTAGTGAGAGCGACAACGAGCTCGGTGCAGGGGCAGGTTATGGCCTGTTTTGGAGGAAGGAGCTCAACTGGAAGTTCCTGGCCTTTGAGTGGGTCGAGCCCGGAGAGAATCTCGGCGGCGAGATTGAAGGCCACGATTACTACGTTTGAGTAATCGTGTATGAGGAGGTCATGTGAATTTTTGCCGCACATGACTGGGATTCTTTCCTTTCTTTCCTTTCTTTTTGCATTGGGTTCCATTTCTTTTATTCTAGTCCCTCGCTTTGTCTCTTTATTCATTCTCCAACATATTGTTTCGGATCTTCTTTTCTTGGGTTTGGAGTCTATATTGATTCTGCCTCTGATCTGCCGAGATTGAAAGAAACATGTTGGTGAAAGAATGCAAAAGTTAGGTAGAGGTGTGGGGCCAGGGTAAGGGAATATGGGAAAGGGCGTTTTTGTTTGGAAATCAATTTTCCCTCTAGTCTGTTTTACTTCTGGCTTTTCTTCAATCCTGCATTGGTTTCTTTCAATTGTTTCTTGATGGATTTCCTTTCTTTTTTTCCTTTCTCCTTTATGCTTTTTTTCCATAGGATTTTTTCCTGTTTGCGATTCCCTCTTTCACCTTTTCTTATTTCTCCTTTTGCTTATACCTGGGGGATCATTGGCCATGGGTACTTTTCATTTTTTTTCTTTTTTCCCTTTCCCTTTGTTTACTCTAGGAATTCGAAATATGGTTGGGGGGGACGGGAAGTGGGTTCTTTTTTTTTTGCTCTAATATTTCCACTTTTTCGTTTCGTTTACTTGCATTACTTTACTTGAAAATACCAGGATATGGGAAGGAAGAAGGGGGCGAGCTCGCGCGAAGCCTAGGAGGATAATTGAAAAGAAAAAAACATTTGCTCTACATGATCGGAGGTACTCTTGTAACCTTGTGAAACAGGTACCTACTTTGGCTACCTTAGCTACCTACTTAGGCAGGCAACCAATGTAGTTTTGCTTCTTACTTGGGATGTTGCTTTTTTTCCAATTGTCGTCTGCCAATCATGATCAAGTTACAGCATCTGTAGACGAGGCTAGTGGAACACTCACTGGCAGTATTGCCATGTTGACGTTGGAAACTTGCAAGGTGTACTCTACACAAGCGAGACATATTCGATCGCGAATCGACGCTATTGTATTTCTTTCTTTCCAAGAACAGGTATGTATTCTGGCCATATTGGGAGTGCCTATGTGGTCCTGTCGATCTGTACTGAGGTACCTTGAAGCTCTCGAAGATCTCGAGCTCATTGTCTTGCATTTTGCAGCCTCGAAATATTTTGTACGAGAGGTAATATAATGTATGTACTTGATGTTGCAGAAATATTGTACTGAATGAACTGGGATTTGGTACCTCTGCTACCGAGGTCTACTAATTACTCTGCACACCACGATCCAAAGTATATGTAGAGTACTTGCGGTAACAAGAAAGGGCGAATATGCGGGATATACTTAAGTAATATAAATGTAAGTAGGTATGTGAGATCGCCTGCGCGGGGTTCCGATCGTGAAGGCCATCGAGCTACTCGAGCTATAGGAGCTTAGCTATAGGTACTTCGTCACTTTTTTTTTTCTTGCAGCACATTGATTTTTTTTAAATTTTCGTCTTGCGAGAGTATATACCTATATAGCTATAGTAGGGCCTCGATATACCTATTTATTTTTCTTTTTCGATTCACTTATTTCACCCGTCTCGAGTACCGTATTGCTGCGCCAGATCAGAGGCTAGTGATCAGAGGCAACCAAATAAATGGCTAGCAGCGCTACAGTAGAGTACACTACGACTCCATTCAATCCAATCCACCCGCCGCCGGGGCTGCTCGCACCAACCAGGCCTGGCCACTCAATCCACTCCTTGGCGACGACCCTCCATTGGCATTGGCTGGTCGGGCGGAACGGGGGATGCAGGCCCCGTGCAGCGCAGGATTACTTGCGTGAATTGGGGGTGGGCGGGGCATGGGGGGGCGGGCAGGTCCATGCAGAGGTGGGAGAGTTGTTAGTGATGAGATGTACTGTGGGGATTTGTTAGTGGTTAGTGGAGTGGGCGGAAGGTTGAGGGCCAAGGCTAGGTTGAGGAGAGGTGTGAAGTGTGAGGTGTGAAGGGTGAGGTGTGAGGTGTGGATTTAGGCGATTGGTGAATTCGAAGCAAAGAAAATTAGGAATAAAACATGAATTGTGGCCAGTCTTCGTTCGAACTTCAGTACTTACTCTGCAATACATACCATACCAGGGAGGCAGAGATGGGAATTGGAAGGGGAGGACTCAATTCCCCATATGGTCTGTCCATCGGCGACACGGTACCAGCCCGAGCTATTAGCTTACCATGGGTTGAGTTGGAAGTTCGAATAGAACGTGTGCGGTGAATGGTGATACCTGTCGTTCGTCGGTACGTCGCATACGTAACCTCGCCGGATACACCAGCCCGCCCCGCCGCAAGATGTATCTCCAGCCCAAGTACAGCCCCAGCCTGCGTGCTGTGTCCGCAGCACCACGGTACGCTATTCTGCTTGGAGGTAGAGTGCGTGCGTGCACACGCCGCCGCCGTCGTTGTCGTCGTCGTGATCACCACCCTGCTAAAAAAACGAGTACTAAGAAGTACTCGAGTACCACTTTATGAGTATTCTGTAGAGTACCAGCCAACCCCCGCCCCCCAGAGTGCTCGTTAGTAAAGTACCTATCCTCTCAACTCTTTTGCCGCCTTTCAAGGCTACCCCCCCGGCACCGATACCGATTATTGTGCAGGCTGCCTGTGCCTTAATTCTCTCTGTGTTTTTTTTCCTCTCTAGCTATCGCTTTCGTCTGCTGCACTTGCCTCTTACTTATCTCTTACTGCATCATCCCCCCCCCCCCCCGCCCTCTTTCTTGGAGGAAAAAGCGAAAAAAAAGAAAAGAAAAAGGTACTCTTGGGACTGCGGGACTGGGAGATCGATTTCATCCCGGTTGGTTGGGTGCTAAGGACTTGGGTGCTCTAGGGGCTGCGTGCGTGCGTGTTCTGCGATTTGTGAGTTTGCGAGTGAGTGGGCGAGGGAGCGTGAGTTGTGTTGTGTTGTGCGTCGTCGTCGCCGTGTTCGTTCCGCGAGAATCGTGTCTGTGTGTGTGCGTCTGAGTTAGGTCCAGTGCCAGTCAAGCCAGAGTCCGTCAGGAGTTTCTTGTGGTGGTCTGGTCTGGTCACTTGTCACTTGTCACTCGGCCAGCCAGCAATTAGGGCCACTTTTCGCAGCCGAAATCTCGCCTCCTTCCCTCTGACCTGCTGCTCCACCACCTCTACCTTCAACATTCACAATCGCTAACACCCCCCCCCCTCTCCGGGACGAGGCGACAATCCGCTCCACCCCTTCCACGCTTCACTCGCACTTGCACTTGCACTGGCACTCTTTGCACGACGATCAAAAACAGCCCGCCGCCGGAATCCTGGGATTATCTTGGGCCACAGTACTTCGTAGCACACCCTCCGCCATCCCAGCTTATCCCTGGAGATAGTTTGACTCGAGCGAGCGACCAGCCCAGCACATCTCCCACCCCCCCTCCCCTCCACCCCCCCAACAATAAACGGAACGGGATTCGGTTGTTGCGATTTCAATTACACAAACACACACATCCCAAAAAAAGGAAGAACGAAAGAAAACGAGGCACTTTCGGACGGAACAACAACAGTTCGGTGTCACCTTTTTGTTTTTTTTTCTCCTTCCCTTTTTCGGTCGGGTTCGCTCCTTTTTCGCTCTCTTCCGAAAGCCAAAGCAGGTAAAGCAAAGCAGAGCAAGAAGGAAACTCCGGTACCCTGGAGCTTGGGGGTGGATCGTCATAGCAGTTCGACACTACGACACATAGACACATACACACACACACACACATAGAGAAAGAGAGGATACCTTTCAGTACTTGCTTTTAGATAGCTACGTTCTACACCGCCTTTGAGGTAGCTGCGGCTACAGCTAGCTCCTCTATATCATCACTCGCTCACGGTGTTTTCGTGGTGAGTCCCCCTTTGTCAGGCTTGCGAGAGAAAAGAGTAGGGGACAGATAAAAGGCGCACGGAGAAGAGTGATTAACATTCGGGTCCGACATACAGCAGCCTCAATGACTACCTTCGCCGCCGGCAACGGCCCACATCATGACGAAGATGTCGGCTCTTTTGATTTTGGAGGCCCAGATTGGGGTAACATGACAATGCGTTATGATGATGATTCCACAATGAATGTACCGTTGGGCGGATCAGGGGCAATATACAACAACAAATCAGCATCCAGGCAACACCTCAGCGCCGACTCGCCGCAGGGCTATGACCCGTCTTCGGGTGTGTCGAGTCCTGGGCTATCGGACCATAACTTGGATACATTGAGCTCGACGTCGCTGGAGGATCGGAATGATTTTGATAATTTAATCAATTATGATGGCGATACGAATAATGAGGGGGAGTTTTTGAGTACGTCGATTCTTGATTCACACTCACATTCACATTCAACTTTTGCTTCACATCAGTCTGCTCATGCACGATTTCCGGCTACAGTGCCGGTTAAGCCCGATATCAACTTGCTTCAGGTCAAACCACAGCTGGATGAATATGAGTCGATGACTATATTTGGTAATATGGATTGGGCGTCACCGAATGTGGAGGATACGCAGGTTTATACGGGATTCGCGGACCAGGCGGATCATATGTGGGGAGGTACGCCGGCTTCGGATTCAATTTTGTCGGAGATGACGCCAGAGAGCGCACTATCGAGTATGAGCCCTAATCACAGCAATCCAGACACGAGGCCGATGTCTGCGGCCAGCATGACGCCACACATGGATCGCCATTCAGCTTCACCGGAGGCGGTCCTGTTTCACGCAGGGTTGTACGGTGGATACCTAACGCCTGCTTCAATTGACCAGAAACTATCAGCTGCGGCAATGGAGATGGAGGATGTGAAGGTCGATGGGTTGGGTCAGGATCTTGATGCAGACGATGAGAGCTCATCGAGGGGGGTGCGATCGGGTGGAAAGGGCAAGAGAAAGTCGTCGACACAGGATTGGGATAATGGACTCTCGCACGAACAGCTTGCACAGAAGCGACTTCAGGCTGCGAGCCTGGAGAATCAGTATCAAATCCCTCAAACGATACCGCTCGATACCCCCGGCTCGAGAAAGAAGACGTTGAATCTTGGAAAGCATCTGAGCGATCAGCCTCTGATTGTTTTACCGCTACCGTTCAGCGAGAATGGACCGAGATATATGGACTCTACTGCAAGGAAACAGGCGTCTGCGAGGTTACTTTTCATTAATTGCGAGTTTCCCATCAAGTCGAGAGTCGAGACGCAGACTACTCTGAGGATAATTATCGCGGATTTGCCAGAGGGGGTCAAGAAGTTGCACATGCCTCGACACACGATTTCGAGGCCTAAGCAGATGCTGAAGGACCCCCATGTGCCATCGCCGGATACGTTGGAGATGGATTGCTATGTGGTTTGTGAGACTGCGTGGAGGAAGTGTCCTGAGCGACTTGTGCGGGATGCGTTTAATAAGGCTTGCAAGGAGCCCGAGCAGCCGAACCCCCACATCAAGCTCCGCAGATATGAGGATGAGGACGATGAGAAGCCAAATACGAGAGAACGAGGTCCATCGATTGTAGAGATGAGCCTATCAGACCCAAAGAACCCGTTGAACGGAGGAGAGGTCTGGGTGTGTGCTGGCTGTATGGACAGGGAGGGCAAGCGGTCGACACGGAAAAAGGTCAAGAGGCCAAAGGAGGAGCAGCCGTGGTGGGATCTAGAGAGTCGGAGAATTGTATTGATGAATACGATGGAGATTCGTGATTGGGGCTTACTACCAAAGGACCAGTATGTTCCTCTGGGCGGTATGGAGACTCCCGGTGGGCCTCAATACCATGTCGATTCTCCGGTTAGAATTGCATGTTATTGTCGACACCAGCATGAGAAGGTTGGGTACAGGTACGTGTTGATTGGTTACGCTTGAATTTATTCACACTAATAAATGGGATAGAATTATATACACGATCAAAAACTACAAAGGGGAGTTTGTGGCACAGGGCGTCACGGCGATACTAACAGTTACCGACGACCACAAAGCGGAGCGGGAAAAGGCCAAACTCGAGGCAGCTGCGGCAGCTTCAGTGACCAAAACCGCTCTTAAGCCACAGCCGACAACTCCACAACCAGAAGTCAAGCGGAGGAAGCGTGTTGGAGAGCCACCAACGACTCCAGATCAATTACCATATCCTACTTCCTCAAACTCGATGTCTGCGTCACAAGGAAGCCCGTACCCATTGCAGAATCAAATGAATCAACTCAACTTTAGCCATGGGTATCCAGTACTCAGCCAGGTCAATCACTTGATGCAGAACTCACACACACCACTTGCCACCAACCGCATGGCAAATGTCTCGCAACCACCAATCACACCACTCACGGCATTCACACCCCAACCAGTCATTTCGCAGCCGCCTTCGCATAGCAACACATTTATACCCCAATCGTTCCAGTTTAATCCAACCATGTTTGGGAATAATATGCGCATAACCCCAGACATACATCAGTTTTCTGGGGGTGTCATGCCCGAACACAATAATCCAGGGCAACTCCCACACATATCGCCAGCAGCACACCAGGCTCAACTCCATCAGCAACCACCGAGCTATACATCGCCTAATCCTCCGCCAAATATGCCAACCCATCCTTCGTATCATCGAACACCACAACCGGCACCTTCACATGTTCATAATGTGATACCGAGCGAGGGTCCTGTTACGGGCGGTGTACCGGTTTGTGTACTTGGCATAAACTTTACCCCCGAGACCGAGGTATTCTTTGGTACAGTATTGGCGCCGATGCAAAAGTTTATGAGTGATACTTGTCTGGTTGTCACGTTACCGGCAAACAAGCCTGGTTCCGTGCCGGTGTATACCACCATGTCTAACAATCCTGCGATTGAGACGAAGATTTTCAGATATATTGACCATAATGAGAAGATGCTAATGGAGTTGGCGCTGAATGTGCTTGGTTCCAAGGTTGCTGGTGGAAAGTTTTCGGCGTCGGATTTGGCGAGGATGATTATAGGAAACAACATTGAGCTCAGGCCATCCAACTCACTAGGCGAATCTACGAATCGGCAACAGCTGGAACACAATCTTTTGCGAGTGCTGGATTTGATTGATCAGGATGATAGTCCGTTCCCGGTCAGGTTGGACCTTCCCGATAAGCAGACTGGACAGAAGATGCTGCACATTGCTGCTGCCATGGGCTTGCAGATGTTTGTGGCGGCACTTTTGGCAAGAGGCGTGGATCCAAATTGTCGAGACCGAAACGGAAACACGGCGCTACACTTTGCGTCTCTATTTAACCATCCAGATGTCGTCAAGAAGTTGTTGATTGCACATGTGGAGCCTAGTCTGAACAATAGGAGTGGGTTGACTGCGCTTAACCTTGCGTCATCGGAGGCTGTCAAGATGGAGTTTAGGAGGCATACTCTGGAGAGTCGGTCGAGGCACCACAGCAGGAGCAACTCGGGTAGCTCGGTACGGTACAGCATTGGTAGCCGACAGTCGAGCATGGACCTACCATCCGACTATGGCCTCGAGGTGCTCGATAGCCCACTTCACGAAGGGCCAGACCCTTTCTACGCCACGGCGAGATCCTCGAGACGAAGCAGCACGGTCAACTTACCCGAGGATATGGGCCCGCCTCATCCAACTGTTACAAGGCAGCCCACGTTCTTTGAGCAGCTTCCACAACCGAATTGGCAGATGTTTAGCAACGGGTTCCAGAATATGAGGAATATCAGGGGTAATCTTCCGACGTTTACGCCCGTTACGCCGACGTATCAGCAGCTGGTGGAGTCGTTTAATCGCAACGTGGTTGAGAATATGCCGATTGCGCCGGCGCTGCCGAATTATCATGGCCTCTGGCAACGGTTGAATGGAAACCAGGCTGCGGGCGCGGGCGGAGGGCAGACTGCGCAGGAGGCGCCCAGAGGGGGTGCATCTGGTGCTGGTGCTGGTGGAGCAGGAGATGAACTCCCGCCGCCGAGTTATGACGAGGTTGTCAATCCTGGGGAGACGCTGTCGAGTGATACAAAGACGGCCCTGGATATGATGAGCATGTCGATGATTGATGGCGTCCCGGTAGCCGTGATTCCCCCGCCGAGTAGGGTGGGAAGTATGGGCGAGGTCGGACAGTCGTCGGCGTCGGCGGCGGCGGTGGAGGTTGTGCTGAGCGAGGAGTCGACGGATGAGTTGGTGTTGAGGAGGGGGGATAGGCAGGTTATTGTTGTGGGCAAGCCGAAGAAGATGGATCAGATGAGAAGGAGGATGATGGTTGAGGATGGCGCGGTGGATGGGGGCGCTGTGGGAGGGAGTGGCACGGATAAGATGCTTTATATTTTCTGGGTATGTCGACTATTCTTGGGTACTTGTTCTGTGTTGTGGAAACTAATTTTTGCGTGTGTGTGTGTTTTGCAGATCCCGGTGCTTGTCTGTGTGTTGACTGCGATGATGTGGAATTTCTCGCAGACGCGGCAGGAGGAGATTCGCTATGTGGGCGGGCTGGTGAGGGATGGCGTCGTCAAGGTTGCGGATTTTGTGAGGGAGCGGGTGAGGGAGGAGAGGAATGGGGGGATGCCAATGTTGGAGAGGGGGAGGGTGGGGGTGTTTGTTTAGGTTTTGTGGGGTGTGTGTGTGTGTTTTGGTGTGTGTTTTTCTTTGGTTTTGTGTTCGTGTTTTGTGTTTTTGTTTTTATTTTTCTTTTCCGGGGCAATCTTTGATGGTGACGTTTCTTTTCGAACGATCGCGATATATCAGATCTTGTTTTTTTTTTTGGTTTTGTATTTTTTTTTTCATTTTTTCATTTCTGTTTTTCTTATGGATATCTTATAACGCAGTTTAAATGCAGTTTGGCACGCACAGGCCATGGAACGGACGGAGGAATTTGTTTGATTGGAAATTATGGGACCAATTTTTTTGTTTACGTCTTTTTACTTTTTTTTTTTACTTTTTTCTTTTTTCCATATTTTGAGTGGACGTCGATCGCGGCGTCCACGTCTTTTTTCTTATTTAAACTAAAGTGTCTTTTTTTTTTTTTTCTGTTAACATTGACGTTGGGTGGGTTGGGGATGTGTGACATCGATGGTTTTCTCTTCGTTTTTATATCTTTTTTCCTTTTTTATTTATTTCTTTTCTTGATCATGAGATTGTTTATATGTTTGAGCTTCATTTAAATGTGTTTGCCCATGTCAGACGGCCGAGACATTATCTTTTTATAAATCTACTTTTTTGTCTTGCGTTTTTGTTGACGTTGCAGACGTACAATACCTTCATTCATGATCAGTACATCCATCACCTTTGATCCTTACCTAGTTTTGGCATGGCCTCACGATCATCTAGATCTCTTAATATAAGTAGTCGTGCCTGTTCACGTTCACCATAACAGATGTATGTATCAACCGCACTGATCATGATCGTTGTGAAAAAAAAAAATTAAATTATAAAAAAAAAAAAAACACAATCATGTACAGAAGCAAAAACTTTTGTTCCAACAAAAAAAAAAAAAAAACATCTGCAAGTCAAATCAACTTATCTATAGGATTCAGTCGACGTAAGAACGATGCAATGCAATTGATATAGGTACCATCCATCCATCAATCCATCAATCCATCAGTCCATTCATCCATGCAAAAAACGAAAAAGAAAAAACAATCCTGAGTGTGATCTCACACTCTTGAGCTGGGGTATCGTACATGCCTTTTAGATTGCAATAACACAGGTAATCGCAAAACAAAGGAAACAAGAACGGCCAGCAAGAAACTCAATAAGATGTAACCGAGAAAAAAAAAAAAAAAAAAAAAGCACAAGCAGGACTAGATTTCTCATAAATGGTACTCCACATATATTTGTGCAACGCTGTTCGCGGGTATATGGAAAACAAAAAAGCAGAAGCCTAAGGACGGTGTGGTGTTGCGTCCAATCCAATTCGGCAGATCAGGCTATTCAACTTGAGGTATAGTCCGATTGATGGCGATGTGGTGGTGAGAGGCGTCGTGTGGGTATGGTAATAGTTGTTCTCGTGGATAATGTGTGGTGGACCTGTGGTAATGTGTGGTGGGTCTGTGCGTTTATTGGTCATGATCAGCTTAAGCCTTTTTTGCAAGAAAATACAGTTATACAGAGACTGGAATAGAGTGCACGTGGGATATATACCATAGCTTTGGTAGTTTTCAGCCATTTCGGGCCCCTGTCGGGTAGTACAGTTTAGGACCTTGGTGGACTGTCGAGTGAATCGATCCCGAATCAATTCTTGCAAGGAGAAACAAACGGAACACTGGCGTGAGGTATGTCGATAACATCGAGTCATATATCGGAGTGTAGTTTGATCAGAGTTTTGTATTGCGTGGAGAATTGCATCGTGAAATCGAGTATTTGGCCTGTAGTTTGCTGGCGATAGTTTAATGCCATCTCGGGCTGTGGAGGAGAGATGCAGATCCAACTATTACAAGAAAGAGACCAAGCACTGGCATATGGGAATATCGAGAAAGAATCCTAGACCCAAGACATCAATATCGATATGGATTTAGTTGGCCTAGAGTTTTGCGTTGTTCTTCGTATTGCTTGGAGAATTGCATCCTTATATCAGAATTCGGTTTTATATTTATTTTGGGCTTGCGTTAGTTTAAAGCCATTTCGGGCTACATTTATAGTTTTAAGCCATTTCGGGCCGTCAAGGAGATCCAGATCCAAGTCTTGCAGGCAGAAACAAGGTTAACAATGGCGTGGGATATGACCATATCGAATTGAAGCTTTGTCCTGTGTTTATGTCGTATTGCGTGGAGAATTGCATTGTGATGTCCAATGACCGGTGATTTGCGAGCGGTAGTTTAAAGCCATTTCGGGCTATCAGGAGCAGCGTTATAGTTTTAGGCCAATCTCGGGCTCCCTGAAGAAAATGCAGAGAAAGGAAATAACCCAAAACTCCCCGAACTCCTCAAACTCCTCAAACTCCCAAAAACACTCTGGTATTCCCAAAACTCCTGAACTCCCCAAAAACCCCGACAAACTCCAATAAAACTCCGGATCCGGTAACGCCAAAACTCCCCAAACTCCGAAAAACTCCGGTAGATGCTAGGGTATATTTAAGCAACCGGTTGGTAGTTGGAAATTGCATATGGATATAATCCAGAGCCCATGACCCTTTCCCCCACTCCCTCTCCCCTACCCTCAACTTCCCATAAGCCTATGAGTGGCTTATAAGCCCCAGCCTAGGCCGACCACCAACCTCAACCATCCACCACACACCCATCAGGATCCCAAAACCGCGGACCTCGCCAAAGGAGGACGAGCTCATCAGTTGCAATTGGGCCTTGTAGGAGGAGGAAAATGAGGATAAAGTACTTGTGGTACCGGTGGCAGTGATGGTAGTGAAGTAAGAGAAAAGAGGGGGGGTCCGGATGGATATATGAGGTATGTGCTCCAAAATATAAATTCCAAATACTAAAGGAGTGTGCAACCGAGGACGAGGGCGGGCTCCGGGGGTTCCTTTTGAATGAGTGTGGGTGAAGTTGGATCAGATGGGCCCAGGGGAGCAAGAGCAAAGAGCAAAGACGAGCGCCGGTTTGGTCATATATTAAAGGAATGTGGGTGAAGTTGGGAGCTGAGGAAGGAAGGAAAGCGGGGGCCAAAGAAGCCAAAGAGGTTTAACCAAAAATGAGTGTGATGAGGATCTGAGAGATCGAGCTCGACGCAAAAAGGAGTGTATTGAAAAAAATAATAGTACAAATGTACTGCTGAAGTGAAGGATTGTGCGCAGTTGGTGAAGGAGTGTGTGTGGTTCGTGAAGGAGTGTGTATAGTTGGTGAGGAACGAGGGAAAAACAAGAATGTCGGCGGGTCTGGAGGCTTTATATACAGTTCCGAGGCCTTGCGGGACCACATACCCAGAACTCCTTTTTGGGGGGTGTATGTTACCGTTTTAGGTACTGTGAGTGTTTTCATTATCCTTATGGGTACATGCGAGGCTGTGGTTTCGGTCGTGGGTTGCGATTTGGGGCGGCTTTTACCCTGAAGTAGGAGTCGACAGATTGACCGAAATCGCTGCCGATAGCCTGCTACTTTATTGAACCTCAGCCTTCTCCATGCGAATCCTTCTAATATTTGCGACCCCGAAGAGTACATAGTCAAGTTAGTTGGCATTAGATTCCGACAACTCCGGCTCCTTCTCCACATAGTAGCAGTCATCCCAGAAATCATTGAATTACCCTCAACTTCCCACTTTCGCAAATCGCAAAAAATACTATCGACATTCACACGTGTACGCAAATACTTTATACATACATAGACTCATGGCACTCTCAAGCACATTGCAACTTCTACTATAAGCGTATAAAAGCAATATTCAATCTCACTACGATCGAGCCACACTGCACGAGTCTAAGCAAATTCTGTTTCTTATTATGGCCGAGACCGGTAGGTACATGTACGTATAAGGGCAAATAATTGTTTGCTACCCTAATTGATTGACTTCGCCATGGCCTGTGATGACCCGACTTGTGCAGTTCACCGCAATATCGGAAGATGACATGAGAAAGAAGGCCTCGGTTCAGGGTAATTACCTTCCATACCTAGTAGCAGGTAATCAGAAGTAGGCACCTGATACGGTAGAAACTCGAGTTTATCTATATCTTTCTCTGGGATCCGGATGCCCACCATCCCAAGGCTAGTCTGGCCCTCTAGCTCGGTAGAGGGCCCAAGGTCTCCTCAACTCTCATCCAAGCTCGGAAGAAAAACTTTAGATCCATAAGTAGTACTACTATTTCCATTTTTCGATCTCCAACTTCTAAGGTTGTCAGGCCACGGTGCCAGTTCGACTCAATCTCGAGGTATCATTCGGCGCCGCCGCCGCCTCAACGAAAAGGGTATCATTAACCATGTATGTACATAACCTCAGGAAGTAGTACGTCTTTAAGATCTTCACAAGTTTAGTAGTAGCGTGCGGGAGGAACAATACCCACAAGAGGAAACCTGAGGAGATTAGTAGAAGGTTCACTGAACCACTTGTTAAGCACCGGTATCAGGTACATACCATAAGTTTGTGAGCTGGTCATGCCATCCACCCTCCGTCATAATCCACATCACCGTATACTGGGTATCTACTTATGTAGATCCATGCTAGTCTCGTTCCATGACCCTCCTTCATCCATGCCACGATCATGATGACCCCGCCATAATCATGACCGATCCCCGATCGAGTGAGGTCATGCCAGCCAGCAAGTATCATGATCATGATCATGACCATGTGACTGAAATCATCATGACTTAAGATCATGATCTTCAGAATCCGAAACTTAAGGTGCATGAAGCCAAAGAAGTAAGTATAGGTACCTGACGTGAGGGTGTGGAGAGTTTGCGGGGTACTTTAGTGTACTTGATGTTCGTGCACTGGGTGTACGAGAAGAGGGAATGTTCCGGTTGATCATGGCCAAGTCGAATAGAGCTCAAAGCTTCACTCAAGTTGTGCGCGTGCCGATTGACCGAGTTTGGAAAACGGCCGGAAAAACGAAATACTGCCTTATTAGAGAGGGCACTAGATAAGTAGGAAGAAAGCTAAGTTGGCGTATCATGAAGCTCATTCCAAGGGGGTATCAAATGATCTCGTGCCCAGACTGGTATCAAAGGCGTGTGGAGGGAAACGAGAAAAAAAACAAAAGAAATGATTTAAAAGAAAAAATTTATAAATGATAAATAAAAAAAGAGAAAAAAAGAAAAAGGAAGGAAAAGAAGGAAAAGGAAAATAAAAAAGGAAAATAAAAAAGGAAAATAAAACTGGTAGTCCCAAGGGCGCATACGCCTGGAGAAGAAAAGGAAACATGTGCTCGCGATCGAGTACATCCTCTTACTCAAAACGTGCATATGGCAAGAATGGCAAGAGGAAGCAAATCAGTAGAAAGTAGCCAATTGCAAGAAGAGAAAAACGGGAAAATAAGCGGTATAATTCATTTTTGCAAAACGCTCTTGACAACCATCGACGGTAAGTAACCTGGTAAAAAGTAAATGCCGTGCTTAGACATGTAGGAATTGTTTGACGAAATGTAAAACCTAACGTCCAAATCAAAATGAAACATCCAGTGCTAGTTCTGTTTTTCAGAAAAAATGAAAACAATTGCATTATCGAATTTTGCACATGATCAGCCATTATCTCCAACTCTCAATAGCCAGTCGAAAGAGATGAGATGGCGTTCAGGTTAGGTAGGTTTCATGGATAACTCGGATGCGCTCTCGATGGCCATGGCCGAGCTCACAAAACAGAGGAGAAAAGTCTTCATCAGATGTGTTTGAAATAACTTGGAAAACAAAAGAATTGTTTATATACTTTTGCATACTAAGAAAGGTGCGGCTGTACCTTTTCCTTTCTTTTTCCTTTCCTTTTCTGTAAAGTGATGTGATGTTTATTCCTTTTTTTTTGAGCGTGCACGGGATCCTATAGAAGTAAGAATTAAGCTTATAATTAACCTTATTATGATAACGTGCCATGTTATCTACCGGTGCCACTAGAATTCCTTTCAGTTTCTTTTTATTCCATCATAAGTGAGGTCGTGAATATTCGAGACAGTCTGAGACATGCAGACAAGCAGAGTAGAGATAAAGTCAAGCTGCATCTGCATTGCATATGATATGCACGGTGCCGACATTCCCGAGGAAATGCTTTACCTGCGGTCGCGTTTGAAAGGCTCAATAGGTGTGCGTGATGGGGCTTTCTAAGAATTTGGTATGAAACAAAATTTGGATTTGTTTGAAATCGCGAAAATGGACGTTTTTTTCTCATGGGATGGTGTTCGTGGATGATGGAGATAGTGGCAATTGATGGCAGATGTCACAAAACCTAAGTGCTGAGATAGATCGAATTGTTTCAGCCTAGTTCTGATGTGGAGGGGCACCTGAGAGGCTGAAGGGAATTCGAAGATAGCATTTCGAAAGTGGGCTTTGGCTTTTGTGATCGATGGTGGCGAATTGCGCCTAGGTGGGTATCGAATTCAGGCTCCCACTTCAGCGATAAGAGTCTGATCAGCAGGCATCCATGTGGATGATAGGTGCCTCTGTCCTTCTTTCAAACTGCAAGAAGCCTGGAGTTGTGTGAAACGCCTCTCGTGATGAGGCTGACAGGAGGAGTAGCGGTGTGGGGGAGATGAAGGAATTCGATGGAGTGCATGCCGAATGCAGTAGGTTGGGGTCGGTTTCCGTATTGAGTAGTGAGGAGTAAATTGGGGCCCCGGCACGTGAGCCGCTGACTACCGTGAGACAGGTATCCCCGCATTCTCGCTCCTCATCTCCTGGCCCTCCGACATCTCCACCTTCTCGCCTACGCACGCCTCAACCCCCCGCCAGCCGGCCTCTCGGGACCCTGGATATACAAGCTTCATGCACGGGATATTCTCCATCTACGAGGCGTCTCGTATTCCTAGTTTCGAGTGGACGTACATACGCCACAGACAAGTGCCGGCGCCATCCAGCCCCATCAGGAGCCGATGCCCGCAAAATCTAGGGTTCGATTGTTTACATTTGCGTCATGCACGGCATTTGGAGCAAGGCCAAGTGTAGGTAGGTTAGGTAGGGTCCTCTCCTCCTCCAGTCTCGCTTAACCTGCATTTATTTGCGCTGCAGTCCAGGGTAACTGACACATTACCATTCCACTCCATTTATTTCAATCCAGACTTGATCGACATACCATAAAACATCCCTCTGCTCGACTTCACGGCCCTCAAATATAAAGCCTGCGGTAAGCGTCAAAATTAAGCTCAGCGGAACCGTGGGTTCATGGCTATTACATGCAATGCAACCGGGGTGTGCTATCATGAGCCCTGCACAGAAAGTAGAGACATGATGACCTGCAGAAATATCCCAAACCATCCATCCGAGATATCCGTATAGATTCGGCCTGGTTCGCCCCTCCTCTCAACTCCACCACCCCCTCAATTTTCCCCACCCACACACCATCAGATTTCTGAAATACAGAGGAAGAGCCTATCACGACATTTACACAATGCATTTTCTTATTTTTTATTTTATTTTCTTGCGTCACTCTCGTCTATTGCATTTGTTCATTCATTCACACCCCGAGTTGCCGGCCGGTCGAAATTGCTAGCTCGCTATAAGCACAGAGAAGGTTTTTATATAAAAAGTTTCATTATCCTAAACGATGCATATTCAAGGTCCGTCCGTCTGACTTCCCCCCCGCCTCCATCTTCATTAGATTACTCATATAGCAAGCAAAAACTTGGAAGTTTTGAAAAAAAAAAAAACCATATCCCGGGGTTTCAGTGACAATAATTATGGAATACACGACATGACATGGCATGGCATGGCATGGCATGGCATAGCATAGCATGCGCAGCTCATCTCAAACTCATATACCCTCATATTTCTTTTCTCCCCTTGTCGTACCAGCCGCAAGGGATGGATGAATGGATGGTGATGATGGTGTACGCAGGTGGTGCATCTGGGTGAATTCATGTGTGTCATGGAAATAACCCGCGCCTATGCCTGTAAGTACTCTGCCTGGCAATGAGCATATTTTTTTCATATTTCATTTTAACTGATTCCTGGTTGCAGAGAGTGGGGTCGACGTTTAAGTCTACGTCCACGTTAGGATTCGAAAGATAGGAAGCAAGTCCCCGCTCCCCGGTGACCGACCTTTTGGACCTGGCGAATCCCATGCTTTGTTTCATTGATGGGCGTTGGCATTGGGCACCTCATCCCGGATCCCCCCCCCATCCACGAAACAAAATGCATGCATATGGGATGGACAAACAAGGCAGCTGCAGGTTGGTGAGATACCGAGTTGGGTTAGGGTAGGGTAGGGTTAGGGATGAACTAGAACTACCTGGCTAACTAGCCTTCCACATTTCACATTTCCCCAACCCTGTGTTTTTTTTGGTGGGGGTAAGATATGCACTGTCGTGGGTAGGTTATGGGCCCCCTGGAAGTTTGGTTGGC
The DNA here is from genome assembly GCA_024516245.1 of Peziza echinospora. Classification (NCBI taxonomy): domain Eukaryota; kingdom Fungi; phylum Ascomycota; class Pezizomycetes; order Pezizales; family Pezizaceae; genus Peziza; species Peziza echinospora. Next base: position 1,062,703 of record JAJLQT010000012.1, on the reverse strand, counting down.
CATGGGGGTCAGTTTATCTAACGTTGGTCATATGGGATAGCTGTGGGATGGGATAAGTAGGTAGGTGGAGTACTATACAGCTGCTATAAGCTAGTGGTTAGACGGATATTGATATTGACGTCCCCACGGCCCTGGGTTTTGGGTTTTGGGAATGGTTCCTCCCTGGTTTTGTAGGTGGTCATGGCCATGGGTTCGACGTCGTGCATTTGTTATTATTGCAACATATTGCAAGTATGATGCTCATTGCAATATTGGAAAAAATTTAACATCATTGATCTCATCGATGATAATTTAATTATATTACTGAATGTGATGTTTTGACAGATGACAGATGACAGATGGCATGTCGACTATTCTGTTTCCTGGGATGTCGATATATTAGGGATGTAGAACGTTCATCATCATACGGAATACGGAGAGGTGCATGAGTATGTACATGAGTACTTGTGTCAGGCAAAAAGTATTGCAAGTGGGCAGGGGGACGTGTTCGTGGATTCGCGTTGATACTTTACCTTGTTCAGTAAACTTCATACTTTCTTCAGCATAAACCATTTGCAATACTTATTGCCTGACACAAGTAACCACTGACGAGCACAGGCACACACACACCTATACATCCCAGTTGTTCCAGTACTAAGTTCCTATCTCGTCAACATGATGACGGTGATCTTTAATTACAGTAGCTAATTCCCTTGAATACTACTTTTCATAAGACATACATAAGTAGCTCTTGCATCTTGATCATGGGATCCGTGTTTATAAGCTGGAGTACAGTACAAGTGTTATTATCTCGTGATCGATCATGACCAAATGTTCATGATTATTATTATCTGAAATTACTATGCTGTGCTGTGCTGCACCATGATGCACACACAGGTAGCATTCTCATCCCGTGAATCCGTATACATGTACTTGGTACTGTGCCCTCGCTTTATGGATGTAAGCGTTCAGGTAGGTGCCTACCTGTTACCTGAGATACTTCCAAGAACTTATTTCGTGTTCTTGATGGTCTGCACACGAGACAGGTAGTATCTTGACTTTGGATTCATTCCACTAATTAAGCCGGCGTTCTAAGGATCACAGTAAACGTATCTAAAACTCGAGGGTAATGAAATCTTGTATCACGTGACACCTAAAAAGAGTTCCGAAACTTCACCCGAATTATACGAGCAAGTTAAGTTGTAAAGTGTATATCTACAGTTATAGTTATACGTATAGGTACAGTAGGCCACGCCAATGCCATAAAAAGAAGAAAAAAAAGAAAAAAACTTTATTCGCCATGGCCAAGCATATCGCCACCTCCACCACCTCCACCACAATATATGACGTCCGCTCTCCGGATCTTTTTTGTACACGTCGATGAAATGAATAATATTTAGATTTGCCATTGCATTGGCCAGCCGCGTGCAATTACTCAAATTACACCAACCACCAACCACCAACCACCAACGTTAACACCTGCAACATGTTACCTAAGTATGTATGTATGTAGTAGCATATAAACCCATCACATCACACATCACGGTTAAACTTTATTCGAATCCGAATCCGAATTCAATTGCAACCAACTTAAAAAATAATTATCATAGTTATAAGCAATAAGTACATACCCACAATCACCCACCCACCCACCCACCCACCCACCCCAGTAGCAGCCAAAAAAGGGTACGAGACTACCAAAAAAAACACCAAAAAGTAATCCCCAATTGGGAAAGTGTAAAGTATCAAAAGTGTTGAATAAGTATGTAGGTAGCCCTGGTAGTGTTGAACGAGACTAGCTATAGTTGAACCTAACCTTAAAGCTACCTCCTTACTATAGCCGTATACACACACACCTTCCGCAGCCCAAAAGTCCTTGCAAAACGTCAAAAAATCTTTAGCCCCGGTATGTCCAAGATCAGAACTATATCCTACGCCTTTCACACACATACACCTCAACACCATTACATGGATGTACTCGTACAATAGCCAGCTCACTCACGAGCATAGCACCACCACCACCATACATCAAACTTCAAATTCACACAACACAATTGCATCGATTGCAACACGAATCAAGAATCAAAAGACTGATCAAATAACATAACAAGCACATAAGTAAGTAAGTAAAGTAAGAGGTAAGTATACGTTATATTACGTACTCCACTAGTATAAACCACATCAACCATCCCGATCCCACGATCGGTGATTTTGTTTGCAATTGTTTGTTTTCTGTCAAACACCACACAAAAGATAAGAAAAAGAAAGGAAATCCCCTCCCCTCCCAAATACCAATCAAAAATGCCAGCAAACAAACGAACGAACAGCACAGAAACGAAATACCACACACTATAGAAAGAAAAAGCAAGCAAAAAAAAGAAACGAAAAAAAAATAAAACACCTGGAAAAGCAAAACTTAAAAGCCATCACCTGCGCATAATACCCCACAAGACCAGAATCAGTAGTAAGTTGGACCAATCACAAAGGGAAAGAGAGAAAAAAAGAGAAAAAAGTAGCAAAGCATGCACCCACGACCGTTAAAAACACAACGAAAGAAGCAAAGGAAGAAAGAAAGAAAGAAAGGAAGAATCAACAAGAGAAGAGAAAGTAGCCGAAAGAGAAGAGAGAAGAGAAGAGAGATAGCGGAAAAAAAAAAAGAAACCTAGAAAATCAGAAAGGGCATTATTGAACTTAAACGCCAGTATAGTACCCCCTTCCAAATGAACCCTTATAGCACAATGATGAGTCAAGTTATTGACTCGGTTTTTTTTTTTTTGTCGTATGTTGCATTTGAATGTTTGATGGGAATCAACTCTATCAAACGTACTCAAGCCCCCCAATGCTGCCCGCGCGCTGCAATGTGTAATCCAATTGTTGAAAAGCATAACTTTCTATCTCTAGCGTCTTTGTCTGTCGTGGCTGAATTTCAATGCTGAAGAAAAAGGCGATAGAGCAACATTCTTAAAAAACCTTGTAGTAGCGAACTGAGTGGAGAGAATTGTAATAGTGAATCTGAATTAGTGGGGGTGTTCCTCCCGCTTAACCTTGTAGTTTGGTAGGCAGTCGAATCCGTCTGTCGAGGGGTTGTATTGGTATGCTTGGAAACCAACTCCATATGGTTTCTAAAGAGATATTAGCATGAGTCATGGACAATAAAGAGATGAGGAATTGCGAGGCTTACCGGCTCCAAAACATAAAGCATTCCCAAAGGAACATCTAAACAAGCGACATCCTCTCTGTCCAAACCCAAAAAGTATGCCAACAACACTCTTGCAACAACGCGATGTCCGACAAGGAGAACGTGGTCAGTCATCCTCTCCACCTCCACAATGACTGCTCGGAGACGGTTGATCACATCAAGGTAGCTCTCTCCGCCTGCACCAGGGTAGCGGTAGTGTAGTTTGTCTGCTCTCCTAGAGGCGTACTCTTGAGGATACTTGCCCTTGATCTCTTCGTAAGTCATGCCCTCTGCAACTCCGGCATTGAGCTCGTTGAGCATGCGCATCTCCTTGATGTCGTATTCTTCTTCGTCAAAGTATTGCGCAGTTTGGACAGAGCGCTGGAGCATGGATGTCCACACGCAGAAGTTCTTCGCTACAGGTCCCTGATTGGGGTCGTCGCCAGGAACCGAGTACTCTGGATTTGGAGGTGTAATGTCTCCTGGCCGCGGTGGCAAAAGAGATGAGGCATGCTTTTCCTGCATCTTGATGTGGAATGCCGTTCGTTGTTCTGTATCAAATTAGCCCCGAGTGCCCATACATAATTGGAGTAAAGTTTGAGCTTACCATCCATGAACCTGGCAAGGGCTTTGGCGTATTTGTCTCCATCGTGGCTGAGAGGAGCATCACCGCCAATCCTTCCGTCAATGTTATCAAGCGATTCTCCATGTCGTGTGATCCAAATCTGCCGTGGGGCCAAGTTGAAGTTGAGAAGGTAGTAGACAGTCTGGCCTGCCAAGAACCCTCGAATTTGATGTGCAACCACTTTTCGTCCAACATCAACCATCTAACAAAGTTTGAGGTAATTAGCCGCAGTCCCACATGTCAAAATAAAAACGAAGGCATGTGGCAGGTGGACAAACCTTGATGTACTGCCAATTCATACGCTCCTCATAGTCGCCGACAGGAACGTAATTCTTCTCGTAGATGTGGACTATGCCGAAAATTAGATTAAACCCAAATGAATGTAAACGTCTGAAGGAAACTCACCCCTCTTCTTGAAGTCCTCAAGGGCAACTGTCGGGTCCATGCCCTTGTAGTCTGGTCCACTCAATTTCAATCGCATATTGGCATCCAATAGCTTCTCATCGGTGCATTCACTCTCCAAGAAAACGATTCCCAATTCATTCCCAGCGACTTCTCTTATTCTCTTCACAATTGCTGTTCGTCGCTCTTGTGTAGAATTCGTTGCATCCAAAATGCCCACGGAGCCGCCCTCATAAAGAATGTAGTTTAGAAGCTCATCTAAAGTCTCCATGGCTACCTTCTCACGGAGCTGTTTGGCTGGGAGGTTGTTTGGGTCAAAGAAATCTGATGATTGGTCCATAGAGGCCGATGTGGCATTAGACATTGCCTCTTGCTGCTGCTGGGTGTGCTTCAAAAGGGTGGTGAGGGTGGCTGGTGAGAGAAGACCTGTACCGGTGGAGTGCACCTTTGGTGGCGTGTTTGCTGGATGCGGATCTGGAGCGGTAACATCCATTCCCGCAGCAATTCTCCGTCGTGAACCGACATTGAATATTTTTGTGTTGTGTTGTAACCAATTGAGGTATCTTGCGATTTTGTTGGTAACATACGACTTTCCGCGAGCTGGCAATCCGACCATGACGATAACTAGCTTCGCACCTATATCCCTGGACGCAATTCTACCATCTGGTGAGATTCGACTCTTGGTCAAACCAGGAATGTCCAATGTTGTTGCACGTCTAGAAGGGTGCGGGAGGGGTCAGTGGGTCACAAGAGACAAGTGAGTCAAGAAAAAGGTAAGTAAGGGTCTCTGGTATAAAAAGAAAATGTACAAAAGCATTGCCCAAAGGTAAATTCATGAAAGGAATTGTGTTGCAATCAATAAAAAAGAAAAGGAAAACTCTATCAGTATACTCACATCCTGGGACTGCTTGGAGCTGTCGTTGCTGGTGTATCTGTCAAAGCCATTCCTACTCCGCCATGTCCAACATTACTTCTGTCCTTATTCAAGCCTGGTGGGCATAGATAGCCGTTTGTATGATTCGTACCTGCGCTGCTACTCCTACTCATGGCCGGAGCACTCATGACGGATTTGGCAATTGAAGAGTGTTGGGTCTGCTTCCGCGAGGCAATTGACCCCGCGGGAGAGACTGGGGGGGAAATTCGGGAAGGCGTGGTGACGGTTGGAGAGTGCGAGATAGAAGCCGCCCCCGTGATCGGCGGTGATTGGTAGTTTGAGGTAGGGAAGTACGAGGCAGGTAGGTGAGAAGGTGGAAGGATAGTTGGTATCTGGTCTGCGGGTAGGGAAGATATAGTTGGAGCTTGTCGCTGGCTGCGGTAGGGTGCTGTTGATGTTGGAGTCGAGGATGTTTGTTGTTGAGCGTTTCGTGACGGGGTGAGGGGGTTTATATGTGGCGAGGGTGAGGGGGGGATAATTGTAGGCGAGGGTATTGGTGTCATTGTTCTTGGGTGTGGGGTCTGATTTGAATTTGGTCGGGAGGTTGTGAGAGGGAGGAAAGGGCAATTGTGATGAAGTGGAAAGTATGCAAAAAACAAGCCCGAGCAAGGTTGTGTGTGGCCGATCAGTTGTCGTTAAGCACACTCACACACACACCCACACACACTTTTCGATTCTGTGTGTGAAAAAAGTAACGAAAGCGTAAAAACTGATGCTCGGAACAAAAAAACTGTCTGCCCGATGAATTATTCAAATACACGCACGGACGTAGTCACACTGGAAACTCCTTCTTGGAGGAGGAGCAGGTTTGGGTGTGTGGTTTCTGAAGGTGGGGTGTGACTTTCTTGGTGTAGGATTTCCTGCTCGATACTGCGGATCAAGCAACGTTGGTGAGCGACTCGTCGTCACCGGTTGATGGTTCCAGGAAGGGGTTTCCTGGGCGAGTATATGAATTATATAGAGCTCTGCGTCTGCCTTGGATTCTGTTTGGCTTGTCCGGGGGAGTGCTTTGTCAGTGTTACTCTGTTTATCCGTCCGAGTCCTTGTGCTTGCTGTGTCTGTGTCTTTCTGTGTGTCTGTCTGGTGTGTGAATGGTCTTTGAGGTGGCCGGCTCAACAGCTGACGACGTAACGTAGCACGCTTTGAGGATAAGGTATGTGCGATAAGGTGAAGCGAGCCAGAGCAGGGGATCGTGTAGCGTGGGTTGAGGGGGGGCGAGGGTTTTCCTGTAGCGGTCCCACCCACCAAGCACGATGCGAGGCCGGCGAACGTGCTGGTCTGGGGGGGGTCACGGGCGGACAATGTTTTACAGGCAAGCTTCCTGACCAGATGGGCCCTTAATGCAGGCTTCAGCCCAAGGATGGAGATGGTGTTCTAAGTGGTGGTGTTGGTGGTGGTGGAGGTGGTGGTTGTTCTGATTCCGCCTGCTGGGTGTGCTGACGGGGAATATGACCTCGAGGCGGACTCGAGCCTGTGGTGGTTGTGGTGGTGGTGGTGGTGGTGGTGGTGGTGGTGGGCAGAAGGTCTTGGGTTGTGTGCGTGTGTGTGTGATGTGACTACAATGATGCCGTGGGGCGTGAAGAGGGTGAGGGTGGAGGAAGGTAGAGTTTCGTCTGGGAAATCAGGAGGCGAGACAAGGGCGTGCGGGACGGCGAGACTGGAAAGTGGGCAGGGCTCGGAGTGAGCAGAGTATGGCCGAGCGCGGCGTGGGGCATGGGAATAGCACGATCCCACAGTCCCACGGCGCCGCCGTCCCTTCGCAGCCACCAATATGCCAGCCTCGCATGGCCACCGGAGCTGAAATTGCGGCGATAGTATTCCATACCTAGTGGGCTGTCTAGGAGTCTCGGCCGTCGACAAGACGTGCCCTCCAGAGCTGCTGCCACTAGAGCCCACCTAGTCTTGGTAGAGTCATCGCCACGAGAGATACGAGGGAGGCTAGCGTCGTGCACGCTCTCAGACTTGCATAAAGACTTCGCGCTCGCAGAACCATCGCAGACGACTTCTGGACGCTACAGCCCGCAGAGGCCCAGCCCGCATGGCTTGATGCCTCGGCCTCGCGCAATAAGGCTGCCTCGAGCCCATCGTGGCACTCTCTGGCGTCTGGCCCTGCGCAAAGCCCGTCGGCGGCATTCTGTGGCCGCGCCGAGGCCGAGCTGAGCCCTGAACGAGCCCGAGCCCTGGATCCAGAGGCGGAAGAGACGGTGCCTGTGGTCCGCCCTCCACCGCGGCCTGCGGTGACGATACTCGTGGGCAGAGTAGCGGTACGGAAGATCACGAATCCGTACGGCGTCACCCCCACCATATTGCGAGCCAAGCTCTACCCTCGCCAGCCTCATGATCGCCGCAGCCACAGCCTGACCACATCAGATATCTCCAGGCTGCCCAACGCATTGCTCCTGGGCGGCGACACTTGAGGCGACAGGCCACGACGTCTGCAGCGACAGCGACAGCGACACGTCCGACAGCGGCAGCTCACAGGATGGTGTCGCTAGCACTCTTGTCTGCCTGCTGCAATATGCTGGCATCCAGCTTCTTACTCGTTCAAGGCTCGAGACAGCTCGCCGAACACATCCAATCGCACTCCAGAGGCTACCCCCCATGCCCTGGCCCCACACATCACCATCCCGCCGCAATCTCTAACCTCTGCCCCATACTTTCACCCTCGATCGTGTAAGCAACAACCCCCATTCTCAACCCCTCGCACTCACATCCCCGCCACTGCTCGCATCCATCACGGCACACCCCCAGCCCTTCCCCGGACCCAGAAGGGTAAATGAGAAAAAGCAAAACGCCGTCCCACATCTCGCGGAAAAAGAAAGCAACTCACAGCATCAGAAGAACACCACATCACAATTTGGATATAAAAAAAAGGAAAAAATGTGAGGCCGTGACGCTAGCAATGCTACCCACCATCTTCAGTTCGACTTTTCCTTTTTACTTTTGTATCTGCTTGGACGGATTCGATACCTAGCTGCCTGCCCATCACTTTTCCGTCTCATCTCACCTGTTCAGACGTCTAGCATCCATCCATAATTCCTCTCTTGATATTCGAAAACGTCGACATGAATGAATTGGACCACCTGGTCTTCCCGTTTACCCCCACGTGCCCTTCAACAAAGGGTATATCTATTTTCTCCACCCCAACGCATCCCTCAATTAGCATCAATACACTAGGCATAAAGTAGGTAGATTCGATTCGCCCCCTTCTCCACCCCGTTCCTTCTTCCCTTCCCGCCCCTTGTACTCCTTAGCGTTTCCGCGCCCGCTCACACCCCAACCTGAGTACGAATCTGCATACCAGTCTACCAGTTGCAGTAGTAGCCTTATGTATTACTGTTTCTTCTTTGTAGGCCGCAACCAACATCTTGCATAGATAAGAAACATACTCATGCACACTACCGAAAAAAATAATGACCCCTCTCTTCCCTACTAGGCCAGGGCTGCTCTCGAGGCGAGGTAACCCTAGGGATGAACAGCATGTTAGCCCAGTGATTCCTCTGGTACCTAAAGGCGTAGATCAGGAAAAGGGTTGGAATATCGGCTTGTAATTCGACTTACGTATTCTTTCAGGTTCTTTTTGTTTTTTGCTCCTTAGTAAACCACTTTTTCTAATACCTACAAGTACCCATAAGTACCTTGCAATTGTCCGTAGATCTTTGATGATAAGAAGTGTTTCCTACACGTATGCCCTACACAACTCAAGTGAAGAATGAAGGTCAGCCTAAAGGGCATGAGACTACCTAAAGGAGTAGTAGTGTCTAACCATGGTTGAAAATGCCTGTTATGCTGAATGTAGAAATCCGGTCAATGTTGAAGTGGCAAATACCAACTTTCAGAGATTTAAAGCACTCGCAATCTCAATCAGATGATTGTTTCTTAATAGAAACGCCGAGTGTCGCAGCTTTCGTATCGGGCGTCACGCTGATGTCCTTGGAACATTTTCGGAGCCATCTCGAGCTCTTTTGATAACGTCAGGCCAGAAATGTTTTTGTTTAGTTCGTAGAACATGCAGGCAGTTGAACTAAATTGTGAATGATCCGGTATGCCTTTCCACGAAGGACATACATATCTGAAGCAAGGGACCTGGGACAATTGCCGTCATGAGTGGGGATTGAGCCCAGAGTATGCTATCCGCACACATCATTCGTACACATTCGTAATAATCAGGTGAGGAAGAAGTACTCGAGTACTAGTGTCCAACTGATTCAGCCAGGCCCTGTTTCTGTGCAGTTGCGCCAAAAGAGGTGAAAGATGTTGGAACACACATGGCTGCCCCCAGATCCTGTGCATGCCGTGCACGTGCATGTGCTGGAACTTTTAAACCCAACTGTACCCTTTGAATTTTCTTCACTTGCTCCCTGGCTGTCCTTGTTTTGAGATGCGGTAGGTGCATGTAGCTCATTGCACTTTGCCATCAAGATACTATTTTGCCTTCCCAACTGGATTAGACAGGTTGATTTCTTGACCAAGGATAAGAACACAGTATCGTCTGTTGGGATCGAGGCTACGTCTGTTGGTCATTATCACTCTTAACGTCTTCGTGTCCTGGCGGTGAATCTGATAGGGAAGATTTTAAATGCTCTCGTATTCAAGTTAGCAAGCTTCAGTCAGAAGAAATAAGTACTGGAGGTAGCAGTAACTGGATGAACCTTCCACTGAGAGCCACAACTACCCACAAGGTAGCAATACTTAGCTTGTACTTAGTACATACCACAACCCACTACAACTCAACTTCGGTCCCCTCTCTTGATCTCCCCGACACAGATCTACCCCATACTAATAGAATGACCTTCTCCCAAATCGGCTCAATTTTCAGGCCAAGAGGCACTCGAGTACCTATTGTAGCTATAGGGCTAGTCAATAGGACTGACCGACGGTCAAGAGATGTGATACAGATGATGCTGATGATCATGCGGGGGTTTTTGGGGGGGGGCAACGTCAGATTTGAAATCGGACCCCCAGAAATTTTGAAGCCTGCATCTCGGCAATAGCGTAGTTATATTGCTTTTTTCTTTTTTCAATTCTGTCTCTTTGAGGATTAGTTAGTAGAATGAAAAGCATTGCATGGATGCAGCTTTGGAGGGAGGTTCTGAGGGTATCGGGCATAAAGATATATACTTCCTAGATACCGGGGAGGTCCAAAGAAAATAGACCAAGAAACACTCGATGGTAAAGGTGGCGGTTGGGACAAGTAGAATTGGAAAAGAGGGGTATAACAAAGACGAAGAGGTAGACCTGTGATAGTGCACACAAATGTGCCAACCCTGTCAATTGTGAGAAGGTTGCTTTCTTTTTAGCTTTATCTGGTGCAATTTCGAGCATGAATACCTGGTTCTACATCTTTTGAGATGTGAAATGTGAGCTCGAGAAGGTGTGTTCCGCATGCAACGTCGGTGTAGAGATACTGGCAGGTCTAGTTGGAAGGCCGTATGCACTTCGTCTCAGGAATCGATCGATGCGGCTGTAAGTACCTTGTGAGTAGTAGGATATTCCCCCCATTGGCTGAGTGTGGAGGCAAGGTAATTAATTGAAGGTGTCGAGAGATCTGAGCGAAGGGCTCGAGATCTAGCGAATGTGGGGGAGAATCCTTGGGATACGAGGATTGATGGTGTCTGGAGTGCTGGAGATGTGAGGTTGCAAGGTGAAGTGGAAGTACTGGGTGGTACCGATGGCTCACACCTCATGGATGCGTCATGTACTACTACCGACTTTGGAAGTTGCAATTACGACTGAGCAGTCATGACGGGAACCAAAAATAGTCTCGACCGAACATTAATTGAGGAATGGATGACCCACGAGAACAAATGACCCTGCACATTCTCGTAAATGACCCCGACCCCTCCATATTTATCGGTACTTGATCATGAAAGCAGCAAGTCATCATAAAAGAGGTATCAATCGTCATAGTTGGCAAGAAGTAGATCTAGATTTAGACATGAAGCTATGTTGTACAACCTGTCAATAAACATATTGCTAATCACCTATTTGATATGCATATACATATGCATATGCTTCACTATTAATTTCGATATCACAACTCACTATTCATAAGCACCATAATGTAAGGAACCTCAATGCTTCAATACCCAGACGTTGAATTTAGAGAATTATCAGATTCTTCAACTAGGATCTGTTTAATTCCCGGCCCGTAGTCCATATTACAGCCGTGGAAACACTACTTTAAAGTTATTAAAGAATGCATATCCAACAACCTAACTTGGAGTTGATATCTGTATGTAGATCAGATCTTGGAACTTTGAGATGAGCTTCGTTTTATACCCAAACGAGTAATCGAACGGAATCACCACCGCGCAATATATGTGCAATAAACATTAAATCAACCCCTCTATTGCCGTTTTTCATCATGATTGCAGTATGATCAACAGTGTGCGGGGAAGCGGTGATGGAATGCAGTCTCGAACCAAGGAATATTTGATCACGAGACCATACCACTGTGCAGATGCCGAATACTATATTCTACAGGGTTTAACCCTCCAACCTAACGAAACTCCAAGCCTCACAACGTCCTGGGAAGTTGAGAAAAAGTAGAGCCGCGGAGGGGTAGATCACATGATGGTGATAAAGACCATATGCGGCATGCAGGGACATTGGACAGCACATGTGGACAAATAAGCTTATGTGGAAGTTTGGGGGTCGCAAGGCACTCAATTCATCCGAAGCATTCGACTGCCGGCCACGGTAGATGGGCGGCGGGCGATGTATCGTCTATATTCGATCGATGTGTCTTTCATATGACTTTGTGGAGGGAGATTTGCATGTACATGGGAGCCTGGGCGCAGGGCTACGTGGGAACATACGTGTGCGGAGAACAAACAGCGACATCACATGCAGTAGGCCAAGCCTTGGGCAATCTCGTGACTCGCCATTGCGCCCAATCGAGCATCGATGACGAAGCGACTTCCTCAATGGGAAGTAGTCTTGTGGACTAGGCTGTCTCTTGTGCTCCCTCGGTGAGTGAAACGTGGTCGTTTCAACCATCCCAAAATCCTTCGAATCGTGGCCCAATGGTTTATGGGCATCCATTGATCTACCCCCACGGCCAGGCTCTTGCTCATTGGCCACCTCCAACAACTGACAGAAACCGTTTTGTCGTGAGTAAGATGGAGGATACTATTCGGCACTCTCTCCACTGGATTTGGGCCTTTGCCTTTCAAAGCCGACTGAATTCTTCCAATTTGGCTATTGTAGTTTGCTGACTTCCATATTTCTCCACGTAGTCTCCTTCGTAATTATTTTGTGTCTTCGAGGCCATTCACCTTTAATTTCCAAAACAAAAACAAAAACCCTGGGATGCCGGTACGGGACTTCCTTGGCCATGTATGAGCGCGAGATAGCATATTCCTAACTATCACCGTCAAAAATTTTGGATTTCAAAAGGCATCGTGCAATTTTGCCACTACGAGAGAGTCAACGGTGTGCCGGTAAATTACGAGCAACATCGCATCCCCACACTTATAAAAAATAAAAATAAAATAAAAATAAAAGGTAAGACCCCCCTTGATTTGCAAGTGCAATTCGTTAGCTCCCTGGGCTGGACTAATCACTCAAATCATAGCCCCACATTCATATCACTTCGGAGAATATGCAGTAGCGTCGATGAAGGCCTGCACCAAGAGGGAGCGGCAGTTGGGTATCGAGGGGAATAGCCAACATGGGGCATGGTGTGCACCTATCCTATACCAGGTATGGCATTCAACAAGCCTAGACTAGTTGCATCAATTCTGAGTATACTGTGGTTTTACTAGATGTCGATTTCGACACACGGCGTTGCAGCCTTGAGGACTCCTTGACATCTCGGCTATACAATACTTAATGGAGATATTGTTCAACTAGTCTGTATATTCAAAATTCCCTGATGCCCCCACGTGGAGTTTGGACCAAAAAGGCTTTTAAACTAAAGAGATTACATAAAAATTAGCCAGATCAAGCCCTCTTATTGTCGACATCTCAAAAAGGCCTCGTTACTCTCAACCCTACCGATATACTGAACTCATCTCCAGATTCAGTACATCGTAATAAGTATGCATGTGTACTAGTCTCATGCAGGTTTTTAGGTTTTATCGAATTTGAGGTGACGTAAAACTGACTGATTCTATTCTAGACGGCATGCATGTAATGGGATCTTGAGAGCCTAATCATGTGAAATACCCAGCCGAAGCTAAAGAAATCCCGCTTTTGGGGGGTTGCGATATTTCTTTTCGGGTAATGTGTACTATCAAGTACTTGGATCGACGGGCATCGCTGCAAAACTGCATGAAGAACACACACACAACATATTCGCAAGCTACAGGCAACGCCGACAAATGTAGACCAGTCGTTGCGATCACAAAGGAAATACAGATCTCATCTCGTTGAGCGGCAAATCTGTTTACACATTGGACAGGAATCGCTCGCTCGAGGTCCAGTCAATCTTTGCACGTTTTTTCTAATTCAAAAACCTTAAACCTTTAGACACCCCATCTATGTCAGCCCCTCAAGATTACTAAATACAATATTCAACTAATCAGCTAGCTGGAACTGACGAGCAAGAGACATTTGAATTTCATGACAAGACATTGCACTTGCTAACGGAACTCCTTCTCTAGATCCTCCCCCCTTACCTACTTGCCAGCTAGCAACCAAATCATCATGATGTCATGTGTTGTGAGCGCAGACAAAAAAAAATATGTCCACGAATTGGAATTGAGGAGGGACATATGTGCCTACTAGTCTTGCTACTTTGGTGCTGGCAGCACGTTACATTCCCGCCACTTTTTACAAGTATATTATGCGCATTCCGGCTAGGACCTGGGCCAACGTACAAATATCGAACTCAGATCGTCGATTGAGTCAACTAGCTGCATACAACGAACGACATTTAAAAAAAGCTAAGGACGGTTTCTATACAACTCTACAGTACCAAGGCGCGCACATACCGATATATCATATTCCACTTGTAAATTGAGCAAGAAAAAAAATAATAGCTTGATGTTTGCAGAGAGCAGGCCAGAACTATGCCGCGGACACAGATTCACAGAAAGTACCGATTTGACCTGACTAGCTAGCTATAAAGGGTCAAGCAAAATAACTGGAACCTCCTGCGAGAGTGGAGTTTGGGTATACGTTTTAGACGACGGGGGTTTTGGGGGAATTCAATGAGGGTTTTTCGGTGCATTTTGCCTCGGCAATCTCAGGGTAACTACACGCTTCGGGTTGATTGTTCCAATTCCCCTAGACCTGTGAAATATTAGTATTGCTAACACGAATAAACCTCCCGCTATCTGACATTTAGAAATATTGGGAGTGATGCAGTTCTGGAATTAAATTCTCAAAGAGCTCTAAAGATCTGGGCTCTGGCTGATCTCGTGGGCTTTGGCACGGGCTGGCTTGTCTGGAGGGTATGATATGCTTGTTCAAATATTTTGCAGCTGGTATAGTATATCTAATCTGGCCCGCGGTATCGGTGGGTTTACTTATTAAGGTGCTGCTGATTATGGTATAGACGAAAGCTGGAGTAAGATCTACATGCTTATAGTCTCATGATCAGATCTTGCCGCCAGTACTCGTCATGGGGTTTCAATGTCTCTCGCGTGTGGAGGGATAATCACAATTCGAAGTTTGAAGAATTCACTGAACATACTATGCACTTTAGGAAGCCTGTTATTACCGATATCCATCTCTCTCATGTTACAACATTGGGTCCTATATATATGGGCTACTTATTCAAATATGAGTACGTACCTTGGAATGTCTTTCCATGGACGCGAGCAGGTGTTTTATACTTCATGTTTCTGGGATATCGATATCTAGCCATACTGATTTTGTGGATGTAGCATCTAACAGATGTAGATGTACGCGCAGTACGAGACTAACACGCAGTATAGTATAGCTACCCTTACTTTTTAGGAATTAGCGAGTCGATACGATGTGTGCATACTAGGCACATATACACTACATGGTATATATGGGACCTCGGATCTGGATACATGAGATATTGTCTGCGATCTAGACCTTTGATCTGAATCATTGCTTTGGATCTGCAGCTCCATGTGACATGATGTGTGTTGACGTTTCTTCTGGCCATCGATATATTTGATCAAATTCTATTCTTACAGCAAGTTGACATGATGGGATGGGATCCGATGGGAAGATCCGGGCTAGCTAGAAAGTATTGATCAGCTGATCATGAGATCGAGGTCTACAACCATCTGATTGGCAACTGAAATGTCAAGTGACCATGATGCAGATCTAGACTTGTGATTAGATTCGACTCTTTCTTTCTATATTTGGCATATACATGCACTTGCAATTTGTTTGATCGGGGAGGTCCATTCCGGGTACCATATTCATGGCCGAGAAAGCTACCGCATACGTAAAATCTCTGATCACTCAATAGATTTAGAGCATACCCAATGCTCAGACCATCCTGGTGAAAGAGATACTACCTAGGTAGTTTCGGCGGTCAATCATGACTTGCAATACATACATACATAGTCTCTTGGAAAAGACCCGGGTGTGTGTCGTGTATTCTGGTGCATGCAGGCTCATGGCCGAGTCGATTCTGGGCATGGGGGGGATATCTGTACAACAAGGCCCGGACATCGCTCTTATCTTTCAAAATGTTTAGTAATTTTAATTTTTTTGGTGGGTACGTATACTTCAGGGTAATTAACTAACTCACCGCACACTGCCGGTCATAGAAGAAATTTTGAATCCGGAAGAAAAGAGAGATTTTATATCAGCTTGAAGTAGAGCTTAACGAAAAAATAGATCTAGATCTAGATCTTTGATTTATATTATTGGGCTCGTACATATGCATCATGGTTTAATTTGATCATGATCAGTTTAAGTTTTTGAACTTCAACTTTCAAGTGAAGGCAGATTATTTCGACGGGGTACCTACCAGTCAAAACGATCATGATAATATACATGTCCGCCAGGAAAAATTAATTAATTCGAAGCTCCCAGTGATCATGAGTGCCACGTGCACTATACAACTAGCTAGGTAGATACTCAGCATATCTGATTCGAAAGCCGCCCACAGAGAAAGGCCTAGGCCTACTAAGGATCCGGCTCTGGAAGATACTTAATTAAGGATAAATCAATAGCACAGAACGTCAAACTCGAGAAGATGCTTACCTACGTATACCGTACCTACCTATAGCTATGTAGTATATCTCTATAATTCTCGTTGTCTGGATTAATATTAATATTCCGGAACCCATGATGCATATAAAAAATTATAACTCCCGTATAAAAATTACACCGATACAACGATAACGTCATTGATCGATCAATCTTGATCAGCGTGAATTCGAATAAAAGCTACCAATTGCAACCTAAGGTATGAAATTTCCCGAAAAAATTATAAATATGTCAAGAAAATTTAAAAGAGATATATGCATATGCCATCGTGATCAATTGCAAGCTTAAGCTTAGGCCGACTCATTCATGATCAATAACGACCTCAGGAACAAGATGAAGAAAAATATATCTAGAAAAGGAAAGAAAGCTCGATCGAGAGTAGTAGTTAGGTATGTACCTAACTTATGTAAGTAGTTACTTATTTAGGAAGTAGGTTCGTTCTTGTAAGTAAGTAAGTAAGAAAAAAGAAATTTAAAAGCCTCCAATCTCCGCCATGACCACCACCTAACCACCTAACCACCATTCCCACCATATCATCCATCCCCCACAACAAGTACCAGTACCATAACATAACCAAATTGCAATTACAATATGACTGACCGAACTCGAAATCAACATTGCCCATCTGTGCAAAAAAAAAAAGAAAAAGAAACGAACAGAAAAGGTGGGGGGGGGAAACAAATTAAAAGCAGAGCATGCGCAAAATAAAAGGCTCACCCTAAAAAAGTGCCGAAAATAAAGAAAGAGTGATAATTAGCTAAAGCCCGAAAAAAAAGAGAAAAATGTTTAACCAGAAACAAAAAACAAAAAACAAAGCCGTAGAAAAATGAAAAACACCATGAAAAATATTTCCCACATATATAAAATAAAGATGAAAAAAAAAGGAAAAAGGAAACAAAACAAAGGAAGATTATTCCAGCAAACCCCAAACCCCAAACCCCAAACCCCATACCCCGTATTTCCATCCATGGACGAGCCCTCCACTTCCGATTCTTTAATCCCGCACTCCTCCACCGCGCATAACCTTCACCCTTTACCATCCATCACTCATTACCTCCCATTATCTCCCTCCGCCCTCAACCCTCAACCAAACACTTCCCAACTTACACCACACACACCTTACCTCCTTATCGGCACAGGCGGTGGCCCCATCGGCAACTTCCCATTCGCCTGTTGCGAATGCACAAACCCATCTTTAACCTCCACCCCCTCCATCTTTTCCCCCTTTCCAGCATCCTCTTGGTCCTCCTCCTCATCCTCCTCCACAATCACCTTTTCCCTCTCCCTCCGACTCTGGCTCTCCCTGCCAACCTTCTTTCCCTTCACCACATCCCCATTATGGCCAGCAGCCGCGCCACTTTGGCTGTGACTCTGGCTCCCACTGCCACTCCCCCCACTAAACCCATTCGCAATACTAAAACTCCCCCCCACAAAGCTTCCTCCATTCTCACTTCCCGCGGGAGTAACCTTCACACTTGCCAACCCGCCCGCAGCCTCAAGTTCCCTCCAGGTATCATACAACTCTGCTTCCAGCGCCGACACCTTCTTTCGTAGCCGCACCTGCTTCGCCAAATCCACTTTCATGACAATTGGTTTCTCCGCCGACGAAGGCGGGGAGTTGTGGTGCTGGTTGATTTGCATTTCAGGTGTAGTCTCTCTCATCTTTCCCGCGCTGGTACTACCACGTCCATTCACGTGGGGGATTTGGTTGTGATGATTAGAGGTTGTTGGATGGGACGTGATAGAGCTACTACTCGCGCCACCATTCACCCCCCCAGAGACCATCCTCGATGATCGTGGTGGTGCATGGATTGTCGATGCAGCAGACGAAGTGAAAGAGCCCTGTCTCCGTAACCTGATCCCATTCCCGGCACTTGCACTCCCATTACTTTGAATCACACCGTCTATCGACCGGTACCGATCCCGTCGACTATTGTGATGAGTCTGTCTTATGTAAGAGTTAGGCCCCTTCCGCCTCTCCTCGTCTTCCGGGTCGGTGAACTGGCTGTGACTAAAAGCGAAATCATCGTCTGTATGTTCGAGTTCCTCGGCATCATAGACACTTGGTTGTTGATGACCATGATGATTGTGGTGCCGATACCTCGACCCTCCTGCGGACGTACCAGCGGAAGTGGTTGATCGTGAAGAAGATGCTGAAGGATGGATGAGTTTGTGACCGGTGATGGTCTCAAGTAGGTCTTCGACCTTCTCCATCTCTGTATCACTTAGTTCCACGGGCTCCTTGTCTTCAGAAGGCGTGGTGTCGCGGGAGGTTTTATCGAGGTCCTCGGCTTTATGAATCCCGTCATCAACTGCCATGGAGTCCACACGTTTCCGCTTCATGCCAGTGCTACCTGTGGAGTCATATCCTTGATCAGGTTGACCCATCACCTCAACTCCACTCTGCTGTCGAGAAACCGACGAAGGACCAGCAACAGCTTCAGCTGCGGCTCTCGCCTCCCTCCTCTTTTTCCTCCTCAACTCCTCGACCTCCTTCTGCCTCTTTTCCTCCATCACCCTCCATTCCTTAGCCTTTCTCATCTTATAGAGCTCCTCTGCTTTCTGTCTGACAACCTTGAGCTCCTGTTTCTGCCACGCGCTCTCCGCCTCTGAATGGATATTATCAAAAAACCTCTGCTTGGTTGGGGTCCACCAGTTTTCCCTCCAGTACTCGATCCCCTTGAAGTGAAATACAGAGTTGATAAATCCACCAAAGGTGAATACCTCATCACCAGTGCAGAGACGTGGCCGAGGCTTTGCCGGTTTCCTCCAACGTGAGCCAGAACCACCCGCTGTGCTACCGCCAGCACCACTCCGTCGAGGTGAGCAAGGTCGTTCAGAACGGTTACTTCCGAATGAGGTATTCATGGACTGCATCCCCCCCGGATGGCCATTTGAGTTTCCATTTTGTTGCTGCTGGTAAACAAACCCCATAAGATCGGCAGGAGGTGCATTACTCGCCCGATCATTCATGCTCCCTTCCTTGAACTTCGAAACTCGTGCGCCTTTAACCTTATTCAACCCCCCGGCTTGCACATCCGAGGATCTAGCCCTTCTAGCGGAGCGCGGTGTACCACCGTTCGTAGCTCCAGTACTGGAGATGGGCTCGGCCGAGAGTAACCCTTGTTGTAGCTGCAACTCTGGCGAAAAGTCCAAGATATCATCTTCGCCATATGGCTCTCTCTCCTCCACTTGTATCATCGTTTCCTGAGTCTTCACCAGATCCGGATGATGGGCAGCAGAGTCTAGCACATCTTGCTGCAACTGTTGCGACTCTGCATCGGCATTCCCTTGCTCCAGTGCCTCTGCCCCCTGGCTTGACATCTCCTCAACGGTGGCAACCTGTGGTGAATATTCCCTCTTCACCCTCGGCGTCGTAGCCCTTGTACGTCGTCGAGGTGTGGTAGATCTCTGCCTGCCGCTTCTCGTGAGTGAAGGTGACATCGATGCTGTCCTTCCAGCACCTGTTGTTTTTTTCGGCTTCACCTGCTCATCAACCTGCATCTCTACATCATCGCTGCCGGCATCTTCAACCTCGACACTCCCCCCACCTCGTGTTCTCGTTTTTGCCCTTTTTCGAGCTGGCTCTACCGACTCTGCCTTCTTCTTCCCTTTTGTAGCTCTCGATGTAGTAGTAGGTTTTGGTGCTTCGGACTGGGCATCCTCTATCGCCATGTCTACGTCCTCTTCTACTTCTTCGATTATGACTACCTCCTCCTCGCCCCCTCTCCCGCCAGCACCAGACGATGATGGATTCGAATTCTTATTGGGTGTACCGTTATTCGTAAACAGAACGACAGGTGCGGGAGTTGCTCGTATCTTCTCCCACTCTACCTCTGAGAGAGAGTTCCTTAGTGTGCGACGAAGGAGCTAGATGATGTAAGTATGTGTGAGTAAGTGTGTTTGCTTGAGCGTACCCTTTCTAGTGTTCTTTCCCGAGGGAGAGAGTAAAATGTAAAAAAAAAATGCGCGACGATGAGAGATGATGCTGATAAGATAAAGGATATGCGGGTATGAGTAGAGAGGATGGGGGGTATTTCGAGGCGACAGAAAAAATATGTTTGCCCACTCAGAGTCGCTCTGCGTCCTCGCGATCGATGAAACGCGAACAAATCAAGCGGGCAAGCAGGAAAGTCCAGTGACGATGGGCTCGATCGATCCCTCGGCCCTCGTTTGTTCAGCCGTTCCTATTTTTTTTTTTTTCGCTTGCAGCAGCCGACCGAGCGGGAGCGCGGGAGCGTGCGGTACGGTGCGGTGCGGGGATGCGTGCGTCGCGACGGGTGCGGCGACGGTGTCTCTTAGTCTCCCTCACTCGCTCGATCGCGAGGCGGGGGTAGCTTGGGTGTATGCGGTGGTTTGGGAGGGGTAGTGGGGGGGGCAAGCGACACGGTCGACGTTCGTTGATGAGGATAGTGGAAAGCGTGAAGAGGGAGATAGAGCAGACAGGCAGGGTTTAAAGAGATGATGAAGGATGATGGAGGCGGGGGAGGGGGGGTGTTGTTACGTCTGTGTGCGGTGGTGGCGTGGTTGTGAGGTGCGACAGGAAGCAAGAGGCACTGAGCGCTGCCCCAGCGACGGACATCGCGACATAGCATTGGACAATATATCGTCGACACCGGTGCCACCAAAAGCCCAAACCAACCACAACAAACATCTCCAGAATAACACAACAAAACACAAGAATAGGAATCTTACACAAAAAAACAGGATATATAAAACAAGATAAAACTTTGCAGAGGAAAAGGCGGCCAATCACCATTTTAGGAAATAGAAAGAGAAATGATATGAGGTCGGGTGGGTGCCGGTTATGACTCGAACCCGATGGCCGGTCGAGGAGCGCCGCATACAATGATGTCGTGATACCATGACCACAGCTATCATCCTATCATATGCGATAACTCCCCTTCACCGCCATCAGGTACGTATCCTCAACAATCCACAACACCCAAAACTCGGGCCCAATCAAAACAAACAAAAATGCAAAAATGAAACATTCAAACGTACCCGTTGTGGTGTCGACAAACTCCTATCCCTCTGCTCCGCGAGATGCGCCGGCACTCTGGCTAATTCGACCATTTGCACGCCTTGGGTCTATCTTGTGCACTTCCTTCTAACCCGCGTACCGACTAAAAGATAGACAAGATACTCTCCCGAGTATATGCCGTCGTCGTCGCTCCACGCGTGTGCGTGTAGCGGAAGGTATCGCTCTGATCGCGGGTTGAAATTTTCGATGCGGTATCTGTTCAAGTTGCTGTATTCGGCCTCCAGACACCTGGGTCGGTACCTAACCACCGCCGGGGTAAGACGCTCTTGAAATTCCTTTCAACTCTTTCACCTTCAACTTCTCCTCCAACCTCCAACGTCTCGCCGTTTCGCAGTGATAAAACCTTCGTCGATTCAAAAGTTGCCTTCAAAAGCCTATTTTTAATAACTCTTCGCACCACCAGCCCTTCTGGCTTTCCCCGCTCTAGAAGGCGTCGTACGGAACTCCAGGTATGCGTCGTTGTATTTGCGTTTTAATTTTTTGTGCTACCCTCCCTCAGACGTCAGCAACGTTTGTGTGGGTGTAAGCTTCGGTACCGATATTTCGCTGTCGAAAGCGTTTCCGGATCCTAGCCGACAGGTATGAAGTATGTATGTGCCGACTCTCTTCAAACCTCCTCGCAGTTCTCACTTCGTTGAAGCAATTCTGCAAGGCGTCGTTTGAATTTCAACAAAAAAAAAGAAGAGAGCAAAAAATCCGTTAATGAAGCAGTGTAATCGCGATCGCGCTGCGGCGTAATGTCAAAAAGCTAAAAAAGCGGAGTAAGAGGAGGCCAGGTCGACGTGCAAGTATAAGAGAAAAACGTTAATTACAATATTAATCAAGGCTGGTGCTGCGGAAAATCGACGCAACCCTTCACAAGGCCAGCGGAGCCAAACCAAATGCGCAATCGAACTCCAAGCAAATCAGGTATTAGAAATGTGAGAAGTAATATAGAATAGAAGTATGCGTCTAGAAACGACGATGGGTGGGGTGTGTGTGTGAAACGACGGCCAATGAGGTACGTGTACCAAGATGCCACCGGTAGGCGACGAGGAGCCCTGAGGCGTAAGGCGAGGGAAGGCAAGGTGACGGATGGCAGGCCCCTCGTATGGCCTCTCGAGCTCAGGGTGACGAGAAGGGAGGGCTGGAGTCCCGATTAAAGAGGCGCGAAGGAAAGGTACCAACAGCTGGGTACCGAGGGCCACTTTGCTTTTTCATATGTGCGGTGCAACCAATCAGGAGGCCGAGGGGGAGTTGTTGGGCGGGCGGATGGCTGGCGATAACGGGCATTGGCTGAGCTGGCATGCCTGCTGCTTACTTGGGAAGCCAGTAGGAGGCAGAAGTGCCTGATCACGAGTATTCCATGAAAGCACATGATCCAAGCGGAATGCAGATTCTCGTGATTCGTGGTGGGGCCCAAGAGGAAAGTACTCGTGTATCCTTCAAGGTTATACTACATCGCGAGTACCCGGGCAAAAGAGTAGGTACAGTCGCGTTGGAAAAGTGAGTGGACGATCGGCACGGGATTTGCATTCAAAACGTCCACTCACTTTTTCGACGCAACTGTACATATAATTGCAAGAGCTGCACATTCGCGAGTTCTCGAAATGAAGTGAAATGATGATAGTGAGCTATTGCTATGTGATGCGGGAGACCAACTAAATATGATAGGAAAATGAAAAGAAAAAAGATTAAACGATAGTGACAGCCAAAAAGGCACTTCCCCCTCTTCCTTTCCATCAATCTCCCCAAGGGCCATTTGATTCTCGCCAATGACTGCGCCCTGTAGATGACCCCAGAATATATATCCCATCAGCAACCCTTATTCCGCCATTCCTTCCCTTCCGTCGTATAAATCAGTACCAATGCCAAGCTCTCCTTCATAACTTTTCACGAGAGGGGGTAGTACAATTGCAAGAAAAAAAAAATAAAGCTGGGAAGAGGATTCAAAAACATTTGCAAAAAGCCGTTGCAACCAAAAGAGAAGAGAAATCCGCAGTTCTCTGATCATGGGAAAGGGGAGTAGAAGTCAAAAAAGTATAGATTTCAAAGCAGGAAAAAAAAAGAACAATAAAAAAAACCATAGAAGACAGACCCACCCGCTGTACCTAAACTATTCATTCAAAAAACCCCGACTTCCATCCGTTGAAGTTAAAAAAAAAAAGTAATAACAAACAAAAACGTAAAGAAAAAAAGGCAGAGGTATAACGACGTGGATCCCAAAAGCAACGGATGTGACGACTTGGATATACGTATGGGAAAAGCCAAACAAGACCGACAAAAGAAAGCTAAATGATAAACAGCAAAAGAGAACATGGGAATCCAAATGTTATACATGAATCCCACGAAGCAAAAAAAATTACCCGTTTTCACCATGAGCGAAGTAAAGAGGAAATGGAGAAATACGATTATAAACACCAGTACTGAGCAAGAAGAATGAGAAATAACTGGATGGAAAACGAGAAAGAAAAAACTCGACCAGCCTATGGTTCCATTGGCAGTCTTCGCACAATCTCTTCACCGTCTGCCCTTCGGTAGGTCATCTTCAATTTTCCAATGTCGAAGTCATCGTCATCTTCATCATCATCCACGGCATCTGCTCCATATCCAGAGGTTTCGGAAATTGTGTCCGGGCGTTTGCCATTGTGAAGAGGTTCGACAAGGTGGGAAGCATTGAAAACACTTCCCCATTCGCGCTTGGTGCCACGAACAGGCTCGGGTGCGGCAGCAACAGGTGCTGCTGCTGCTGGTGGTGGCGGTGGTGGTGGTGGTGGTCTAGCGGCCGTTTTGGGAATGCTTGCTGGGACATATGGCTGTGGTGGGTAGGTGTACGAAGAGGCGGCGTGAGGGGCCGTGTGGTGAGTATTGGAGGAAGTGTATGCACCAGGAGATGGTAGGGCAGCAGATGGCCCTAATGTGGATGGCGAGTTGAGATTGTTCCTGCTATCCAAAAGCCTATTCTCACTATTGATGGCAAGGGGTGGTAACCTGATTGAGGGGAGGGTTGGGGCGGACGAGTGAATGGGAGCAGGTGGATGATATTGGGGCTGAGATTGTGGTGGTGGTGGAGGAGGTGGCGCCTGGTAAGAGACAGGTGCATTGTATGCATGGCTATCTACTTGACTGTGATAGTGAGAGGGCGGGCCTGATGCAGTTTGAGGTTTGTACTGTGGGTGCGCCTGTCTGTAAGGACCATCTGATTCCCGCCTGTTGTGTGCCACTGGTGCTTGGAACTCCTGGGAGGTTGAGCCACGCCGCATTGAGTTGTCGCGGTGGTAGGGCTGAGGGGCGTACTGGTTGTTTTGAAGGCCTTGCGGGCGTGGTGCAGGTGGCATATGGGGAGACTGGTGGGTGTGTTGTGGTTGAGGCGCTGGTGGAGCCTGGTACCGGGTGGGTTGAGGCGGTGCGTGATGATTGTAGACCTGCGCTTGGTGAACATTTGGTGGTGGGGCTGGGTGGTGAGAAATATTGCCTCCATTACCGAAGGTGAGATGGTTGTGACTTGGTGGTGCCGGCTGAGGCGCGCCATATGGGCTGTGTTCTTGTCGAGGAGCGTAGCGTTCATCATAGCGAGGTGCTGGTGGCCCATCAGGAATGGAAGAAATGGATGCATCGGATCCACTCCTTCTGCGATCAATTGAGCCAGAGCGTTGCATGAGGTGGGCCGGTGGGCCATTGTGAGGAGATTGCTGTGGTTGACCATGAGGATGTTGAGGAGCTTGATGTCCATGATTACGCATGTCATCATATCCATCCGGAGATGACCTTCTCTGTCCTCTCAACATTGCAGTTTCATCAAGTTCCGAATCGCCATCACGTCCACTCCGATCATTTCTCCTCCTCATCCTAACATCCCGACGAATACGCACACGGCAGCCCTGTTCGGCAACAATCCGAGATAGTGCGGTACTCTCAGCCAATCCAGGAAACTTCTTTGCCGAGAAAACTGTAAATGGCATCGATTTAACTTCCACTCTCTGAGCAGCAAATTCACGGGGCTCTCCTTCACGTTGTGGGACCATTTCATCCCTATCTTTGGTCTCTTCGAACAAAGAGAACCGCAATCGATATTTGCCTTCGTGCCTCACTGAAAGGTCTGGGAAAATAAAATAACCAGCCGGGTTAGGGCGATCAAGATATGCCATGCCAGAAACAGGAACACCGGTCAAAACAGGCGCTGGTGCAGGGGATGGCATGCCACGCCCTTGAGCAATTGGCCGAGCCTGCTCCAATGTTTCAAACAAGAAAAAGTTGGAGTTGTGTGAAAATGTACTAATTCGGGTCAGGCGAGATTTCGTCAAAGATTGTGAGCGTGGCCAACTTACATGTCCGACTTTTCCTCTCCAGAGAAAATCTTCAACTCAACCACTGGTGGAGGATCGACTGGTCGACGGTCGGCATGTGCTAGAGTGATTGTCAGATCAATGTCCAATGTGAGCAAAATTGAAGTTCAACTTACATTTTGCACCCATGCCACATGCTCTGGCGCGTTGTGGCTGTTGCAAAACCTTCAACTGGTACCGCAAAAGGGTTCCATCTCGTAACCTTCTATCCGCAATGGATGTTGTTTCTGGTACATCATGTATCTTTGTAGCCATTTTGGAAGCGCTCCCGAAAACTCTAAATGTGGTATTAGTATTTTTGTTCAACGATAAAATAGACGAACACAAAGGGTTGCTCTCGTGCCCATGAGAGGCCTGTCTTTTCTTATTTTCCTTCGAACTTTGACTACTGGCCAAGCGCGCGGAACTACTTGATGCCAGTTCGCGGAACGATTGGTCATGCACAATAGATCAAGATATTCGAGTTTCCCTCGTGGACTGAAGATAAAGAGTGCAGTTGGGTACTGT
This sequence comes from Peziza echinospora, assembly GCA_024516245.1. Lineage (NCBI taxonomy): Eukaryota > Fungi > Ascomycota > Pezizomycetes > Pezizales > Pezizaceae > Peziza > Peziza echinospora. Next base: position 1,036,561 of record JAJLQT010000012.1, on the reverse strand, counting down.
ACTCACAATAAGTAATTCGAGTATTTCCCACTAGCAATGCCCGATATATCGTCCTCCTAAGCCCGTTGAAGTGTTGTGTTTCCAATAGGATCAGGTTGATTGAATAAAAGGTTATTGGTGGGGTTTGTGCGGCAAGCTGACTCGATGGAGATGCAAATAAGGTGGAGATGACTTCGACTACGAAGCGATTGATTCGAAAAAATGGGGGTTGATTGCTCTCCTCGGTTGATAATATCACGGTAAACCTTCACCTCTCATTCCTGTCTGATTTGATTCCCAGTGTTCGTCTGTCGGCCTTTTGTTGAGCTTCTGTGGTATGATTAAGGCAAGTGGGAGTGTTGTGTTATCTGATGTCTAACCGCAACACCCTTTTCTGTCTGTATTGCCTTCCTCTACGTGCTGGTTGCTAGCTGGCGAGAAATGCTGGCGTTCTCGCGATGCTCTACAGAGGAAGAAGGAGCAAGAGAAGAGGAGCGGGAGGAGGAGATGATGAGGAGGAAGGATGAGAAGGGATGAAGGGGGGGGCGTAGGAAGGAGGTGTCAGGGTATATTTTCTGGGCTAGGAAACAATCCTTCCTTCTTCCTTCTCTTGCTTCGGCCTCAGGTGTGAGTGGATGCGAGCTAACTCTTGGTGAGGAGGCCACCCGTCGGCTGCAGAGGGATGAATTATTGGCTCCCAGGGGTGGGGGGGGTGTTCGGGCTTTGGCAGGGTGGATGAATTGGTGTGGATATGGCTGAGCTTAGGTCGTCCTTCTTTCCCAAACTTCGGAGAGGGGGGGATGATCTGTGGATATGAGGGAGGAGAGGCGGACAAGGGTGTGGTGGTGCAGGGAGACAGTCTCAGTGCCCAGGCCGGTCTTGGAGCACTTTGGGCCGGGGCAGGCTGCTGGTGTTGACCCTGGCAAGCTGTGAGGGTGTGGTGGGTGCAACTGTTTAATTCCTTCGCACGCCCCTTCGCTCACCCTGCTGGCCCCGGAACAAAAGGGGACGCAGTGGTGGTGTGTGTCTGCCACTGGGAGAGGCCACAGGAGAGGGAGATGCTGGTGATGATGGTGATGGCCGTGAGGTTGGTGGCAGAGCGGTGCAGAGTGGGAGCAATATGGGCACGAGGGGCGAGCGGCGCAGCACAACAGCAGGATTCCCCAGATCCAGCCAGCGCCCAATGGACCCGGCCATCAGCTCTGCAATATCTATCTGCGCTGCCAGCTGCGCACGACGATGGCGATGCTGCAGTATCGAGACTGGCGATGCCGCTCGCTTGCTGGCTGGGAATTCCCACAGCCCGTTGCGTGGGCGCCCTCCCATACCTGCTCTAGATCGCACCCAGGCGTGCAACTCCAGTGTGGTGTGCTCGAGACGGCGCTCACCCAGCGCCAGACGCCCGCGCCAAGCCACAGCACCCGCACACACGAATCCCGGGACCCAGCTCGCTTGTTCCCACGAGCGCCGGGCACCCACTCGCCGCACAGCCAACCAGGCCGCCCCGCTCCCCAGGCTCGACCCGCTCCCGACGAACGCTCGCGACTGCACAGCAACTTGCGGCCACGCCGTCATGCAATGGATTGCCAGTGGAGTGGTGGCGAAGTGAGCAAGCTCCTCTCGAGGGCACCCCAGAACTCCCGACAGCCATCGCCAACCACCACCACCACCACCACCACCACCACCGCCGAGTGCACAAAGACCTGCGCCCCAGCACACCTCTCAGTCCACTTGGGCCACCATTTCCCCCCACACAATCTGTGAGAGCGCGACTCTGGATTCGCACTTTCAGGCGGGGCCGCATGTGGTGCAAGCCTGTTGCGAGCCCCCCGGTTCTGCAGGCATGCCCCATGTACCGCCCAAGGCACCACACGCCGCTTTCAGGCAAGTGGCGCTATCTCGCACCCGCATCCCGGCTTATGGATAGGCAAAGTGCCTTGGCTTGTCTGACTGGAAACCACTGAAGCAGAAACCCACAGTCCGCCGCATACCAGGCACGTTGTTGTTGGTCTGGTGGATGGCTGCGATCGTGTGGGTGGTGGTACTCTACCCACTCAAATGGTGGTTGGTGAGAACGAGAGGCAGTATCGAACGCGGGGGTCTTCCAAATGTATTGACATTGGCCATTTTTAAACTTGATCAACAGTTGAGTGTGCTCGAGTAGTCATCTCCACCCTATCCCGCCCATCTTGATAGTCTCCATCTTGATCGGCAGTATACGAGTGAAACTGGCCAGCAGAGCATTTGGGCCTTGTGCGGAGCTGTTGGCTTTAGAGTACAAAGTAGAAAACTTTATGTGGAGAGATTTCATTCGCCTGTCCCAGAGTTAGCCGTCTTGCACCTGTGGCTTGTAACCGCAAAGTATGCCGCCGCTTTTCAGTGCAAGAATAGAGTGGCTTCCAACTTGCCGGTGCCGGACGTGTGAGCGATTGTAGAGTGGTATCTTGACGCCTGGAAACCCACCATCTGAATACCCTAGAGCATGCTATGTTGACCTAGCACAGTCGGTAACCAACGGGGTCACACGCTTTTCCATCCAGTTGTCTGTGCGTGGCGGGACCTGAGACATCCGATCACACCCATACCTTGTCCGCAACAACAGGCCAAATAGGGTAAGAAACCAGAGATTGAAATCCTTTTTATGACCACAATCAACCTCCCATGAAGTCTTACTCAATATTGTCTGAGAAATCGTACTCTAAAATAAAATGAGACTCTGCTTTTGTGAAGATGAGAAGACCAGCAATTTGAAATACCTTTCTCATACCATCGCAATAAAGCCGATGTATGTACTCGAGTCCTCTCCGTACCCAATTCGTTGTATATTTCATTTTTCGCAATACTAGAATATGTAATCTCGTTACCAGACCGTTGTAGAGGGAGGGCCCATAATTTACTTTTCAGTGAGGAGGCAACTTCGAGCTCGAAGCATACTTATTCCACAACTTATAATAGAGGGTGCTGTATACATACTCAAGAAATTTGTCGGCTGTTCTCGTGCCATATGTCGAGATATATGAATGAACAGGAAATCGCATAGGTGAAGGTATAAGTGCGTGGACGGTAATGGTAATATGCTTCTTGCACATTTGGGTGCTATCAACAAGTGCGTCCTTAAGCTTAGGAATAACTCGCACACCTCATTGAACAACACCCAGTTGTCGTTTTGTTATTTCTTATGGTGTTTATCATCATCAGTTTCGTCATTCAATGTTCTGTCACTCTGAAAACTTCGAAGCTGTTGGCAACGTGAGTTGTGGAAAGATGTGGGAACATAACGCAATACGTAGGTATGCACTGTGCATGATCCCCCGCAGACCCTTCTTCAGAGTGATCGAATGTCTAGAGTAGAGCTAGCGAGCATAAGATTGATGTAGAGTAATTTAGGTTAGTACACTCGAGTACTCACAAGTTTTGAAGGTATGTGGGATAGGTACCTCCTACCTAAGTATTCAGAGGACTATCTGTGTGCACTTCCACTCGAGTGGCAGCAGTAGCTACCTTAGGTACGTAGAGTTGTCAACTGTCTGTCGGCAGTCGGTATCCTGCGTGCAGAAACCTCCATGCACTCCATCTCAAGCAGTCGAAGCAGGTAGGCAAGGGTTGGCAATGGACAATGCTCTCCTTAGTCTGCTGTTCTCCTCACTCGTTCTTGGAATTGACCATCTTGTATGAGGAGTTGCACTCCGTACTCCATTCATTGCCATTCCTTCAAGCAGCCATATAACTCGTAGTTGTAAAGTATGTATTCCAGTTTCCCGCAGCACGCATGGCCCTAATTAGAAGCGCAGCAGTTGCTCTGCCACTGGCCTGCTTCAGCGCTTCTTATCTACCGGCATCCCAGGTCCGCCAATTATGGATCGCCCCTCCTGACCGAATCCCGGTATTCTGCCAAACTCCTTGAGGTCTGGCCTCGGCAAGGAAAATAGACCCTTGTCTGTAGCGTTTCGAAACCGAGCCAAGGACGGGTGACTTTTGCGGTGCTGACACAGGTAAATACTTCCAGGGTGAGATGAAGCTGATGCATGATTGGTCGATCTGTGACTACCCGTATGAATTACCTTCACCGTTGCCCACTTGACAGACTGGCCCCTAGTAGCTGGGGGGCTACTATAGATTTGGTTCTCTTGTACGGAGCTCTACCGAGATTAAACTCCACAGATTCGAGCAAACGTTCACCTGCACATAATATGTTCACTAACGTGTTTCAGCCTGGGCGCGGGAGGATCGGTAAAGCATGGAAGGGCAGAGGTACCTAGGTAGCCCATTGATTTAGAGCAGTAATATGTCCTGGGGAGGAGGATGATATATCCTCATCATCCCATGGACGAAAAAGTTGTGATGGAAATGGGTCTGGTAAGAAAGCGTCATGTCGTAGTCTCGTTCTGGCATGTTGGCGTCCTCCAGTTGTAGGATGAGGATGATGAAATCATTGTAGAAGTTAGAGATGTGGAGTATTGACGTTCTTGTTGCGTGAAGTTAGGCTCGCATCCCTGTGGGAGTAAGGGAGTGTGGTTGAGGGGAGAATGTCGGCCTCTTGGTGCTCATGGCAAAGATTTTGAGAGGCCGGAAACTACTTACTCGAGTAATTGCCACAACGGGCTCTCAATCTGCCAAGTCCGCCGTAAGTTGGACGAACGGTGTCCTTACCTTACCATGGATCGCACCCTACCTTGAGGTTTAAGCCTTGAGATGGTTCAAGTCTTACGAGGCTAGTTCAAGTCCCCGACACACGACATGGCTCTGATCGTTATCAATTTCTAGGATCCACTAAGGCTGGTGTACTTGAGTACAAAGCTGCCTCTACCTTTGGGAATCCACTTCTTTCTTGTCGTCTCTCTGCGCCAGTTCCGATAGAGATTATTGTCAGTGCCATCACGGCGAGGCGGCCATTTTGCTTCAAGTGTCGTGCTTTGGGCCAAAATGGTTGGAATTATAAGCCAAATTTCAGCATACGCCTTCTTGTCGTCTCAGCAGCTTACGACACTGGTTGCCCGAAATTGGTGGTTCTTACAGTGAGTTCGTTATCCCTATGAAGCCTACGTAATTTGATCTGCTTGACATATGAGGTACGATTGTAATCTAGGCTGTTGCAGCTAACACAATTCTCAGGTTTGTCCCAAGGGTCTACATGTATCCGGCCAACGGACGGATCTCTTCCCAGCGTATTTCGACTGTAATACTCCCAACCTCCACTCGGATTTGCCTTCACACTTTACCCTCGACAATTTTCAAAGGAGTCGCAGTTTTGCATGTGGACGGGGATAAGCGAGGATGTTGGTTGAGTAAATGCCATGCATTCCTCTCTCCCATAGCCGCGGCCATCAAACATGCTGACTCTGCCCAAAAAGTACCGAGAGCATTCGAAGGAAGCGGTGATCAGCTGTCGGAAGCATCTCCTGCTTCACTGGCCGGAGAGCAACAGCGGGAAAAAGAAACTTCATCTCAACTCCCTGCATCCTTCGAATGTTAAGGCACCGGTACGAGTCCGTCCTCCGGGCCCTTCCTTGCAAAGTTGCAAAGTGAGCCGACCAGGATTAGAGGTGCATCCATCCTGCACCTTCCTGAAAGGTTGTGGGCCTGCAATTATTCCGTCACCCCCCCTGTGTTTTTCCTGTGGCTTGACTGCACCGAACAAGGCCTCGTCAAGGTTTTTTCGCCGCTGGAATACCGTCTTTGGATTTTCAGATTCTGCCATAATCTTAAAAACGGTACGGACCCATGTACCGGTGCACAAAACTCCCAGGCTGTTTCCACCCACAACATGAGTGTCATGCATGAAAGTTGAAGTCCCCATGCAAAACAATCCTGGACTGCTCTGCCCTTGTTCGCAAGGAGAAAAATAAAAATCAAAAGGTCACAAATAATAGAGTTAATGATTTAATTAACTCTAATTTCGAATTTAGTTTCTTATGCTGGAATTGAATACATACTACTCTGCTCGAGTACCTCAAGCTATTGGCCTACGAGCACTTGCACCACAACCAGAACACTAAAATAGCAGAATTTCAAGTGGAGTGTCATGTGTATTCGATATGGCTGATTTTTATCTTCACACCGCTCTCTAGTGAGATTTTTTTTCACTTCTCCTTCAAATCCCTCATATTCCGATTCAATACATTTCCAATATCCCAATCCGTCACGCGGAAGCCTGCTTGCTTGTTGGTCAACGGTAGCTTTTAACCAAGTGGATACTGTACGAGTAACCTTTTACACGGGCTCCAGCCGCTAGATCTGCAGGAAGCCATATTCGCAACCATGCTTAGAGAGCATGGCTTCCCGTGGCCGTGGCGTGACGGGAAGGAGGCACAATTAGGTTACTTTACTTTAGAATCGCAACTTATGCGCATATGCGGGAAACATCCTAGTTTCACATTGTGGTGGAAAAAACTTAGCAAAAAGTACGTTCCCATCCACTTTTGTGAAATGATAATGGTCTTTTTTGGGACAGGAAATGAATGCTGTATCGGGGCTCCGAAAAGTGTTGCCGTTTTGTCTGATGCCTACTAATTTGGAATTTGTGGGTTGATAACCACGAATGAGGGTGGTCTATACTCAATTGTGGCGGCGGCTCGTCATACCACACCCGTTCCCACACACCATGGACCACACACACACACACACACCCACGCTGTGGGAAACCCACCTCCGATTAAACAGCCAATGAGATGATGCCTACCTATTGAGGGCCTATTGGCATGTGGGTATTATTTTTTGTGTAGAATGGTTTGACCATGATATACGAGTACTCGAGTGGGTGGGTTTTTGCATACCTGGTACATTTGTACGAGTATTCGAGTACCTACACAGGAAGCTTGCACCTGGTTTAATTGGCCAGAGAGTTCCGAGTCGAGTACACCTTCTCACAAGAATATATGGAACAACCAGGTTATGGTCTCGAATGATAAGTGGGAATTGAATGGTTGCTTTGGATAAGGACAACACCCAGTAGGAATTGAAAGTACTCCAATTGAAGCAAAATAAGAAATACTGACATGTGCATCCAGAAAAAAATCGACGGCAAATCCGGTTGAACATAGCCATTAATGGCAAGTAGTAAAATAAAGAATTCTCATTTTGGTAAGTCGAGACAGGTTTTTCTTATCTCATCACAGCACCTTGTTAGGCCAGGCTAAAAGCCTAGGAAGTAGGGGCACGAGACTAAGGAAGTAGATGATATTCGTTCAAGAAGCTCACAAAGAATCAAGAATAGATGACTGGAATTACATCCCTATGAACTACTTGTCCTTCATCTCAATTTGTGCATAGCACGGTCCGAGGCACCATATCATATACCAGATGCTCCTTCACAATCGTACTATTCAGCAGAATACCCCAGCTGCCCCCACAAAATCCAAACAAGATACCCCTCCATACTTGCCTACCAAATCGGAACTTGCATTTGAATTGTGGCAAATGAAGTGCTACTATTCTGCCAACTCCGGAAAGATAAGAAACGCGGCTGACCTGACATCTCCGTCAATTACGCATAATGCAGAGTTCACGTGAGGCATCATCCCAGTCCTAAGCACTGGGGCAAACCGTTACACTCAGGCTAATTGATTAATCAACATCTTTTTCTTGATTTTCCGGGAAAATGTTACTTACCTCTTTCTCAGCTGGTTTGTTGGCTGCTTGAGCGATGTACCCTACATAAGTACTCTATCTATGCGGAAGTAATATTAATATACGAGGTATGCATGCATGCAGGAAATATTAAACAAGCCAGCCAAATACTGATTAGGTGCTAATACAGTGAATTCGAGGATTCGGAAGAAACGTACACTCTGTATATCTGCCAATCGGTATATATCCCAAGTGACGGTATCAATATTTGAATTTGGCCTCCAATGAAGTCACATAACTTCCCAAAGATGCAGCTCCTGATTCTGATTAGATGCTCAGCCCTCTCTCTGAGCAGATACTTCCGGTATCTTTTACTATTCAAGTGTCTATTAAGAAGTTCGACGGATAAGTCGGCGGGGCTGATCATGTGTGATGTCGTGCATACAGGCACATCTCTGAATACGAGCTAAGGTGTACCTTATTCACGCTGCGGAGCTTGTGAAGCGATGAAGATCCACCATCGCCCGCAACGCACGGATCAAGTCTAGGCATTTGCCCGGAGTATCCCTCAATGCGGTGGGGGTGAAAGTATTTTACCTGCTGGGGCTCCATAAGTAAGTTCACATCGATGCCTGCTTCAACTAGTGGTTGCTGATGTATGAAATAGCAGATTAACATCTCTACCGTGCCGCTGATTTACTTTGTTGTGATAAGATTTAAGAGATATGCCTAGATGCCGAGGTATCACCTACCCTCTGGGCATGAGAACACACCTACCCCCGCTGCAAATTGGGGTTAGTCAAACGACGCCAGCATGATAAACATCAGTCGAATGAGTGGAAGAGAAGATTACATCCGGTTCAGCTCGCATTGAGATCTGAGCATTGTATTGTCGGTTGTCTTGAATCGGTGTCCCGAATTCTCTTCCGCTAAGTTTACTTGTTTTGGCAAATCTCAGCTAGATCTTGGAGCGATGGAATTCCTCCAGACCCTCTTCACCATAACCTCCAGCCACCTCAAGTTGTCTGATAACCTTCCTTAGCAACGGGCTGATCAGTCTCACCACTCCGCACCTTGCTCTCACCCACGACCTTAGGCGCTGACACCTCGGAGCCCCATTGTGAGATCCACCCCCCCCCCCCGCCAAAAAAAATTATAAGCACTCTGGGCTCATCGGCCGCGGGCTCCGGTGTTTCTACATCTCGATTTGAGAGGTCGGGCAAACCTTCAGATCGTGTTTTTATTCTAGGCAGATTCTGGGGAGTGTGAAAGCCTGCTTACCTGAATTGGGCATAGGTTGATTACTTAGTTGAGTAACTGGTAGGACAAGCTCGGGGGATTTGCAGCGGACTGCATCTGCAAAATGCACGTCGAGTCACAGCCTTGATTTTCTTCCATGCATACACATGCACGCACACATGATCTTCCGCTCTCAACCACGAGGTACCGCGAGCGCTGGAACATGAGAGTCTAACGCCTTTCCTTTCACAGGCAAAACTATACCTAATCGAACAACTCTTGGGCAGCTCTGGACCCGTGCGCCTGTCCGCTGCAGCGGAACCCTCGGTGCCTCAAGAGTTAGCCAGGCCTCTTATTTCTCAGAGTTTGCGGTGCGGGGTGGCTAGATTCCGAAAGTTTAAAAGCGACGGCGCAAGTAATTCAGGCAAGGCTTTTGGGGGTCCCAGTTTGGGGCGAGATACCTGCTTCATCCGCCCCACCAGTTCCCAACAGTTTGTCTACTCGAGTACTAATCATAATAGCCATCTCGAACTGGCAGAGGCAGGGGACGAACATTCAGATTAGAACTCTGATAAGCACGAATTTTTTTTCCTTTCAGTACCTGCATACTGACCGGTACAGCATATTCATAACGTCGAGCTTCCATATATATGTTAGGGTTCTCTGGCATTTATTTCTGGCTCATTACTACCAAGCACCTACTCCATGGATCGTCTTGCCTGTAAATGACGATAAAATGTTCGGCATATACCCACCCCCCCGCGTCCACACTTGATAAAAATAATATCAAATCTCTAATTAGCATCCAATTCCACAGGATTTGTCCCGCTCCCCAAATACGGTCACGGTACATACACACCCATGCCTTTTCCAATAAAGTTGCCCTCGAGTATATTAATTATACATTTTAATCACATTCAGGCCTAGGCCTTGCACAAAAACTTCCCTACCTCTCTCCGTATCGGGAAAACCGTTTGTTATTACCGAGGGGAGTTTTGGATCATATAGTACCTGGCAGCTAGGTGTGTGTATACCTTACGTCCAGCTGATTTCTACACTCTTACACCTACCGGTTTGCACCAAGCTTCGAAATTCCTACTCTACTCTACTTCAGTACCCCCCACCTTCACGCTGTCTAGATCTCTCTCTCTCTCACTCACTCACTCACTCTTTTTCCGAACCCCTGCCCTTGCGAACTAAACACAAATAAAGTGTGGCTTGATATTTTTCGCCCCATCTCACTTGCTTTAAACTCCTAGGCCTGGATATATACACATCTCACGGGTCGACTATATATCCGCGCCGCTCGCCGCTTTCGTTTGATCACCAAACCTGGACTCGGAGTTGGGAAGGTATTAAGAGCACTCTAGGTACATCTAGGCGCGCAGGTGTGTATATAAGTGGAGTAAATATAGCCCCCCCCCCCCCGCGCGCATGGATATTTCTTCCGGGTCCTCATATAGCTAGCTACCTCCTGGGCCTACCCATACTACTCTACTCATAGGGCCCTTTCATACGAAGAAAACTCGCATTCGCTTGAAGTGGGATTGTTGCAAGGATGGGGCTGGTTGTTGTTGGGAAAATCCAGCTGCAGGTGAATTTACCGTATACCTCGAGTATAACGGATAACTTTATATACAAAGCTCTAGATTCCTGCTGGGGTTTACCTTCGTTGATGAAAATGGACTGAACTGGATAATATAGTGAGCTTAGCTATAGGTAGAATTCGGACGACTCGAGGGAAATGTGCTAATAAAGAGTACATGGTATTTACTTTAGGCATGTACTCTACTCGCTATAGGAATGGTATATATTGCGTGGTTTTATAGGGTGTATGTTTACGGATCTATTAATTATAATTATAAGGATAGGAAGGAATCTACACTAATAATTGAGCGTAGAGTATTACAACATGTCATGGCAACTCGCTCGAGTTCGAACGTTCCCAGCTCACGCACTTTGTTAGCTTTAGATTCACTTATCTGAGAACAGATCTGGAGTACTATAGCTAGTTAACGTTACCTACCTAAGGCCTGCCTATAGCTAGGTTAAATTGAATTCTGGAATTATTAATGAACTTATACAGATTACTTAACCTTATAATTAAGCATTGAGCTAAAGTATACTTATCTACTTGGCTAGGAATCACGCTGGGCGCCGCCGGCCGGTATCACGATAGATTGCGATTGCAATTGGAATTGGAATTGGGAGTAATTATAAGTTATACTCTTATATCTCCATGGCCACTTCTTATACCCCCCCCTCCCAACAACTACCGGTGGTGATGTGATGCACACACACTTAGGCAAGGTAGGTAGGTATGGCCTCCATACATAGGTATTTACTCATCGATCAGGGTACGTATATACTCTATGTATATCCCATTGCAATTGCTATTAATTCAGAACTTTCATTGATTTGAACCCTACGAGGCCCTGGGATCTATATATGACATGGATCATATTGATCGATATTCATGATCATGTGAAATTTAAAGCGTATATCTGCATGCAGCTGCCTGCCTGCTTTCTCTTATAATTATACCCCGTAAAATTGATCATGAAAGAGTGCTCGTTTATCTTGCAATTATAGAGTATATTGTAATGGCAGGTTATTTACTCTCTGTGGGGAAATGACGACGGGCGTTCGGAGGCGGTGGCGGTCTAGACCTATAGCAGATGCCATATGTGGACAATCGGTTCATGATCAGCCACCCCTCGCGATCGCCCCGAGGCTTATACTCCCAGACATTGTTTTTTTCTCTTTTGAAGCTCAGCCACATATACCTAGACATGTAGTGGAATGATTTTATTTTCTTTTCTTTTCTTTGTTTTTTTTTTTGTTTATTGGTTGGTGAGACACCTTATAATTATGATACCGTACCCTACTTAACCTTGGGCAGCTACATCATGAAGGCCTAAGGTGAAGATATCGTGGCCAGCTGCAGGTGAGTGTGGCTGGACATACATGTATGTATGTATGTACAGTCAGGCAAAATAAGTGATCGGTCAACGCTAGAGGTGCATAGTCACACACAGGGATTAAATCGTACTTTGCTTGGTGGTTTGGCAAGATAAAATTCTTATGCACCAAGTTACGCACCTCTACCTTTGACCGATCACTTATTTTATGTGATTGTACAGCCGGTGCAGAAAAGTAATCGGACAGTGGCGTCGCCAAGCAGAGGTTTTTGTGTACAGCGAGTTGTATGGCATTTTCACCGTGTCAACCGTACACAAAAACCTCTGCTTGGCGACGCCACTGTCCGATTACTTTTCTGCACCGGCTGTATATTGTGGATGGTGGATGGTATCGAGGCTAGGTGGATGGTAGTCTCGTTCCCAGCCGCTCGTAGAGGGGTGGATGGGCCCGTATATGGACATGGCTGGGCTGATATTTGTGGTGCGAAGTATATTCTATAGAAAGTAACTAATTATAATTACACCAGGTACTAGTTCTGGGCGAGAAACATTCAAGGTTAACGTTGTTACTCAAAATTCGGAGCCTTTTATTTTTGTTTTTTTTATCTTTTTTTACTTTATTTTATTTTTTGTTTTTATTTTTTTTGTTTATCTTATAATTAATATTAATGCGAATGCCCGTACGCATCGAATTCCCATTAATTATTCTGCAGAAATTTAAACATACCTACATAGGTACTTAGTAGGTACCGTGTATACGGCAGGCAGGCAGCTGAGTCGTACACTTTACAATATATATCGATACCATGAACCATGATCATGATCAGACTTCCGGGAGTTCTGGCAAGTTATAAACGGCCCTGTGGGTTTTTGAGACAGAAGAGAGCTCGAGTCCTTCCATACATGTACAACTGGCTCGGATGGACAGCTTTAAATTCCTCAAAGCAGGCAAACTCTCAAGTAGTCGATCTTGCTGAAAATCATGTACAAAGCTCAGAAATTGACAAGGCCGTAACTTTGCAAAAGTCCGGGTACTATAGCTACGCTACTCGGGGACTCTGAAATACCAGGTACGGTAAGGTACTACGCTACTCGGGGACTCTGAAATACCAGGTACCAATGATAAAAGAGATACTTTTATGAGCCTAATTATAAGCCTGATGAATTCGAAATTGCACATGGCCAACTGCAGCTGGGTACGAGAACGTTAACACACACACACACACACACACACACACACACACACACACATTGCATTTCGAAAATATTCCGAGTCTACTCCTTGCAACGTTAACTCTACTCAAGTGGAAAATTAGAGTATATCATGACCATTCGAATTCGGATTAGAATTCTGTGATTATAATATGGTTATACTTGCAATCTAGTGGTTGTACTTAAATTAAGTACCTAGGTAAGCTTTTAAATTTACTGGACTGGATATATTTTACATGGTACGAGGTAACTGATTATAATAGATATAAAGAAATATTAGTGGCTTGAATTTAGGTACTGTGAGAGGTTGTGAGAGGTTGTACGGCATGCCAGTTGTCTGCATATCGATATCTGTGGGCGTGAGGAGGTGGGGAGAGGGGGGAGGGGAGGGGGGGTATAAACTGTACATCGGCGAGCTCGAGCTAGATTTAGAGAGCAGGAGAAATGCCTTACCTGCAGGTATGAAGTAGGTAAATGTACATGTGTTGTGTTGTGATTAATTATAATATTATAGACCTAACTTCTGTTGTGGATTGAATTCAAGGAGCTCGAGCTCATGATCAGGGTGCACTGGACTTATAATTACTACAGGTTAGGTAGTGGACTGTTGACGTTACAAGCTTATAATTATAAGTAAGCCCCCATTATATATAAGTAATGTTTGCAAGCTTAAGTTTATGTGGCTGAATATTATTGAAATGGAATCCAGTGTGCGAATCACATGTACATACAACTAGTATTGTACAGTATATATACATGTCGCTGTGACATGTCTCATCACAATATATTAGGCTCCTCCATCGAGCCCAATTAGTTATAGGCCTGGGTGTATGTACATGTTTTTTAATTCTCTCCGTGATTTACCGTAAGTACATTGTACCTATGTATGTATGTAATTTGAGCAGCATCAGCAGCTTTATACAGATGTATACGTACATACAAACTCTTCCATTCATTTATTGAGGCCTGGGTCTTGGGGAAGAAAATAGAAGGATTTAAAGTACAATAAGATTTAGATTTAGCATATTAATCTCGATGCTCTCCAAATGAGCAACGTACCGGTAGGTACGTATACGAAGCCCTTCATCAATATATCTGCATGCAGAGTATACTAATCATAACGCTGTAACATTGAACGCTCGAGCTCGCCCGTATATTGCTAATTAACTGCACTCTACCTCTCTCTACCTTGTACTTATATTCGAAAAATTCCATATATTGACATGTAGTTACATTACATCCCCACATCCGAATCCAAGTTTCTGTTTCTGGCCTCATGACATGATCGATATATCGATATCCCTACAAGATCTGCATAGATGTACCTATATATGGGCACGAGACTATACTATACATATAGCCAAGAGCCCTCACTTAATTAGGTATCACTGTGTATAGATATACTTACCTGCCCGATGGGATAACCGTTTAAACGTCTTTCCCTTCTAGGGGTACCTTGGCCTTTTCGGACCCCATATGCATCCTCGTACTCACCTGATGCCTGCCTGCCATTCAACCCCCCCCTGGCCCTTCAAATTGTGAACGTTTTACCCCCACCTGGAGTGCAGATACATAGAGTATATCGATATATCGCCCCACATGTACATGTACAGCCAACTCTAGATATATATGCATTCACCCCCCCCCCTACTCGCCCCCATTCTGCTGATGCACCGTGACGGCCTCCACTCCAACGTCGAGCTCTGCACAGCACAGTACAGTACAATAACCGTACGTACATACAATATAGAGTACCAACACGCGCACGCCCCCTTACACAGATACCTCCATATATCCATATGCATGCACAATCGGAGAATTTTTCTTGTCTGAATCTGTATACATAACATGATGCCAGCTGGGTAGGTATTCGGATTCAGACATGTCCTCTCCCTGTTGGGACAGAGAGATGTACCGGTATCCACTCGACCACTGACATGGCCATGGGATACCTTTATCCAACCAACCGCATATATAATACCCCACAACCGATCTGGAAGGGAAGGACATCCTGTTTTGAGAATATAAAACCTGATTGGATTTGCCTCTACTCGAGTACCTAGATGAATGAATATCCCGAGGAAGGATTGGCCTGTCTGTCAGATGTGGGATGCCGAATGTAGATGACTATATCCTTGCTTTTGTTGTACTTGAGCTCGAGAGTGCCTCTGTTGTGAATATCCAACGTGAGTCAAAATAATGATTCTTGCAGTTGTAATGACAATTGCTTTTTTTTAATCCAGGAAATGTCCATGTCAAACGTTAACGCCCACGAAGCTCCTAGCTGCAGGAACATGAACCATAACAGTTGCATCCTTACGCGCGCCGAATTGGCCCAAACTTCACCGACGAAGCACCTAGGTAACTTTGACGCGCGCTGGGAATGTGTGTGGAGATGCCGTTCGAATCGAAGGGAGAAATGTGTGACGATGGCTGCAGCTGCAGTTGGAATTTTAATGGGTTCCATCGAGTCTCAGTTCGAGTTCGAGTTCGAGTATCGAGTACCGAAGCGTTTGAGCCACGCCAGTTGCGATGCAGTGGGAGGTTGACGGTAGGTACCGGTTAATACATGTATCGATAGCGATAGCGATATCGATCTTCAGCATGTTCCATATCCCCTTCATTTCCCAGCTTGTCTTTTTTTTGGGTTCTTTTTGCGAACTTTCCGTAGATCTCAACTTCTCAGCCAAAAACTTAAGACTCCAGTACCGCGTGAACTTTGTTATAAGAGCCCTTGTCGTTTTTGAGAAACTCTCAGAGTTTCTTTGTAAAGGGTGCCAGAGCATGGCCTAAACTGATTCGAAAAAGTTTAGTTTTACCTTTGAGGCCAAAGGTTCGAGCAATTGACAAGGGCTCTTAATTCCCAGTTCACGCGGTACTCTACATAGTTACTCTTATTAAGGCAAACCCCGGAAACCTGGATATCATGTCAAAAACGATCGACGTGGGTGGCGACCTCTCTCGCGTTCCACAACTTGAGCTGGAACTGGCGGCACGGCTTGATCTGCGTGCGAGGCTTCGAGGAGGAGGATGTGTGATGTTTGGACAAGCACTCAAGTAGTACCGCCGCCGTAGATCTGGCTTGAGCTTACGAGCCACCCCAAAGTTTTTGTTTGAATGCTTTGAAATTGTGCATTAGTGAAGCCCCAATTGCAAATTTAGGACAAAGAATTCGAAAGGAGGTTTATACCTAGGCATGCTAGTCCAGATGGACACGATACTGGTTCGACTCGAAGAAGGTTGATGATCGATGGCATGTGCGTTGAGAATCAATCGAGTCGAGGCGGATGAGTGGTGAGGAGATAATTATAAATCCTATCGCGAAGTTTGTAATTGTTAGAAAGGCAAGCTTATATAACCAACATCATAAGCGGAAGACAAAAAAGAGGCAATGACATGTACCGGTACATAGTCTCGTCCCCATGACATCGCTTCCTCTCCGGGAAGTAGTTATCCTAATCGGGGTGTGTATACCCCATCGGGAAGTATCTTGCGCTTTGACCCCTCGGAACGTACATAGGTATTTAAGTACTTACCTTAAGCTTAAGCTTAAGTTTACCTCCAGTTCGAATTGAGCGTCCATGTTTTGAAGTACGGTACCCCATATCTCAATACTAATATTCCAGAATTCTATATACATACATGACACGGGATAACGTTGACGGTGGTGTGATAGTTGCCCTTCAAAACAAGTCCCGGCAATATATACTTAGATGTACGTCTAGATCTGGATTTCTATTTCATGAGGCCTCATGAGGTACGTTGGGTGTTACAATTCTAGACTGTCAAGATGGCCATGGCATCTGCCCATAATTGACTAAATGACAGTATATATATATATGACATTGACATATGCACCAACGTTTTTAATTTTAATCAGGCATCTCACCCGCCTCCCCCCCCCCCCCGCCGCTCGCGATCATGATCGTGGATATCATGATCATGATCAATCCATCCTGCAGAATTTCTTGAAAATTCCATGAAAATTTCAAATTCTCCTTTATATTTATTTAATTAAAATTATAATTATATTGCAAAGAAATTTGAAAGTTCCTCGTACGAGATCTGAGCTCGAGAACCCTAGGTGTATAATATTATAATTAGGCCAACCTAGGCCCTAGGCCTTACCAGCCACATCAAATCAAGTAACCTTCCAATAGATATCTAGACATGATCATGAACTTGGTGTGTGACGTTCAAACATCGATATCGATATCCCTTCCCTTAAGCTTGAGTCCCCTCTGCTGTACATGCAACCCAACCCATTTGTCCGTAGCCATGGATATGGTATTATAATTATAATTAATATCAAATATCATGATCACCCTTCAAGGTCTAGAAGTCGAATCAGAAAGTCCAGCCCCCTAAATTCCAATTAATATATACCAAAAGCGGGGTGGCGCCACAATCAATCAATCAATCACCTAAAGCACCTAAAGTGCACCTAAAGTACCTACTATAGGTAATCTACCCCTAAAGACGGGATTTTTGTGGCGCTTCTAGCAATTGGTTTCTGGGCGAGCTCGAGGCGGGCAATATATCGAAGTAAGTTATTTTGTATTAGTACGTATACGAGCATTGCAATTGTGCAGGAATTTAATCTCCATAAAGTTGACTTAAAAAAAAGTGGCTCGAGCTCAATAATCTCTATGGATCTTGAAGGTGCATCCATATCACCTGGCCACAAGTACCTTAGGGACTTGATCATGAGTATATACAAACTTGGTAAGAGAGAGCCTCGATCGAGAGGAAGAACTTACCAGAAATCCAAAGCCAAAGCAAAAAGCTCAATCCCCAAGGCCCAAACATCGGTTCCCTTGGGTAGCTATAGCTTGATCATGTGGATGCCGTCCGTAATGTAATATTAATATATATAGACTCGACATCCACCTCCATCAATCAAGCATGTATCCTCTTCCTTCCAATTTTGGAAATTTGAAAAGTAGATATTGACTTAGCTGGCCATATGCCCAGCCTAGAGCACCCCGATTGCGATATACTTCTCTGGGCAGCTGCGGCGCGGGGACTCACATCTCAAAATTCTCGGGACCACAAAAGAAACCCAAAGGTGGTGTGATTTCTGCAAGAAGAGAAAAACCTAGATCGAGCCTGCCGGATTGTGTATATTCTGCAGATTAATTTTAAAGCAGCAAATGGTCAATATTAATGCCGAAAGTAGTGTGTGTGTGTGTGTGTGTGTGAATTCGGTCGGTAGCAGGAGGTAGGCTAGGTAGGTATGTACTTGGTATATATAGTGAACCGTAAATATACTTTCTCCACCCCACACTACTGATCCTGTAGAGCTCGAGAGAAAAAGAAAAAAGTGGTATGATCATGATCGATATCATCATGAATGATGCAAAACGTAAAACAATTGCAAATGGGGAGGTCGGGACATCGAACGTCCATGCATGGCTGCTTCCTACCTCATGATGTACCCAAGGGGCCAGCCAGCCCGCCATGTTCACAATCCGCATGCTTGTTCCGCCATATCCATAGAATATGCCCTGCATGCCAGCTGTAAGTGCCGATATTAAAGTGCAGGTGTGTAAGTTCAATATATGCATCTGTAATATCATGACTTTGATATTGGGTGTTAAAAGGTAATTATAATAATCTTGGGGGCTCGAGTCATACCGTAAGAAGGTACATATACCGGTACCAAGCGTAAGTCCGCATCCTTTGTTTGCTCTTGCTATCATTTTCTTATTCTCGTTCTCCAGATAGATCCAGAGCATATCTCCCAACTAGTTCGAATTCTGAGTGCCTCCCCGGTCCCCATATCCTTGCCTGCCTGCCCTGCCAACCCTGCCTCTTCATTCATAGGTACCTTCAATTCCGCAGAACGACAAAACCCATAGATATCTGTACTGGATGGATGATTCAGTGTTAAAATTTTTCGAAATTCTTCCTCCACCAAAGAGAAAAGAAAATTTAAAGGAAAAATCGTGGAAAACATACCCAAGTACTGTACATGTATACGCACCCTCACCCTCACCCTCAACCTCACCCTCCCTCAGAAGGAAACCCCCGGCCTAATCTCTTAGCCCCAATCACGAGCCATACATATACTCTACTATAGAATACGAGGCGTCGTCGTCGACGCCAGAAGTGGCAAACCCCCATGGCCAGCCACTACCAATCCTCTGACCAAGTTTATGAGGCCTAGGGCTGATCCTTCATCCCCAAACTAATACGAGTACTCCGCTTTGTCCAAGTCTACCTAGTGTCGAGAAAGTGAGGCGGAGGAGGCGTAACGTTAACGTATATCGTTTTTGACATGGGTTAAATGGAATGGTATCGAGCTCAGCCGAGCCTAGCGGAAACCCTGGATATGCTATACATATAAATGTGACTGGACGGTACTTCCCTCTAGATCTGTAGACATGAACCCCGCCCCCCCCCCAAAGCTAGATCTAGAGTGCCTAGATTTATAGAGAACAAGTGGGTATGAGTAGCTGAACCATCCAACCCTAGAAATCCCTCTAGATCTTCAGTTAGCCCCAGTATATATTACCAGTGCACAATTGCAAGCTTAAGGAAAAACAAGTAAATGATATTTGTTTGCAGCTGCTTAACTCAAGTAGTCCCACCTATACGTAATCATAACCCATCGAGCTTCATGCCGATATCGGGTCCCACATTCCCACCGCCCCGGATATCCTACAAGGATATACGAGTCCCCCCAGTACTAGTGCTCGTGCCATGAGCGTAGATCTCCTAAGCCTAGCTACACTAAAGTAGAGTACCTACAGGTAATCTGTACATACGAGTACTCGAGTACGTATTCCACTCAAGTGGCTTAATGTAGCGTGTTTATCAGAACTTGATCATGATCGAAAACCCGCGGCCATGGGAATTAGTATTCGGTATCTATATCCTGGAGGTATGTGTCATACCGTGACCGACCATTCAATAGGACACACCGTTCAATGGGACAGCGCCAGCTAACTATTGCTGGCGAAAGAAGCTGTTAGTGCCGTGATCTCTTGTATGTAGACTGGGAGCCTCTAGTAAACTGGGTTAGTTGTCCCATTGACCAAGTCTGTCCCATTGAACGGTCAGTCACGGTAGATATGAATCCGGCGTGGCTGGGAGCCACATACCTACACACTTGCTTGTGAAGATGGTGACTCTGTGATGATGATATCGACATCGATGGCTTATATTCCAGTCTAGAGTACGTATACTAGGTATCTAGACTTGTCGGAGGCTTGCGAGTACTAGTTGGTGGGATTTGGGAGCCCGGCTTCTACCCCGCATCCGCAATTGCAAACTTACACTGACCCGATCTCGGTAGCTTCAATGTTTCTAGTGGGGGGATACTGCCTATTAAGGAAATCCAAGCATTGCAGTCAGCCTGTCTACGTATATACTCCAACCAAGTATACTCACCATCCGCAGAATAAGTAAATTACATCTAGAATTTCATGCAAGTATGTACCCACGTACCTAAGTACATGTAAAGTAGCGTCTCAGCTATAATTACAAGGAAATAATACCTATCGCTGGATCTCGGCACTGGCCATAGCTCCCGGGTCGTTCCCAGGAGATATACTTATTATAATGAACTATTTCCGACATGCATGCGAATGAACGTCAACATGAAATTCCAACTAAGTTCTAACTTCCCAGACCCTACAGTAATTATAAGCATGGAATCTCTGGGGGGGAAAAAAAAAGAGAGAAAAAGCAAATACGCACCCCCTCTACAAGTTCGAGTTATAATTACCGATCCAAGTACCGGTGTTCGGGCGCCCGGGTCACGTTTCAAGATTCCCCGCAGACCGTTTCGTTGGAAGTAGATGGAGAATACAATACCAGATATGCTAGGTAAGGAAGTAATCAAATCATGACCAATCGACTGGGAGCTGGTGTTTCATCATACTCTAGATAGATCCCAGCCGTTATAGTATTGTGAGGCTACTTAAAGTAAGTACTGTATTCCAATTCTTTATTGATCTTGTGTCATGTATTCTGCATGCATGTATATGAAAGCAAATATGCAGCAGGAGCAAGGGGGGGCGGAGAATTGCATAATTCACGTGCTTCCAAGTTACCCTGAACATGTGCGGATCAACCGTCCAGAAAACGTCGAAAGCACAAATCTCGAGGAGAAAGAAAATCTAAAAATGGTAAGGCGTCTAAGAAAACCATGCAAAGTTTATGGTATATACTTCGATCAAAGAAAAGTCCCAATATAGCAAATATCTAAAGCAAAAGAGCGGGAAAAATCTTGGGTATAGTACTAATCATGAGTGTAACATACATACTTTGGATATTCGTACAGATCTCGTTATAGAAGGACAAAAAGGGCGCAGAACAAATGAAACGTAAAACAACAACAAAAATGTTCAGTCAAAGGTCGTAACAAGCGTGCGTATATGGGGTATATCGTCATCTTCAAATCACCTCCAACCTCTTCTCCCCCTTTCCCATTTCATTCTCCGAAGTCTCGGGGGTAAGACCGCCATCTTGGGCATGAATGATATCCTCCTCCCTAATTCCCTTTGGCCCAACAAAGCTTTTGCGGCCGCGGATGAAGTACCATCCTGCTGAGATGGCCATGAATCCCGCAAAAACAACGGATGCGTAGTCTATATGTTTGAGGTTAGCCAGTTTCTCATTCGTAGGATAGATGAAAAAATCGTAGAGAATTGTGAGAAGTAATCGAAAAGGAAAAGAGGACATACTCATTCCCTGGGGGGTAACCGGTATGGCAATTGGCATACAGAACAAGACAATTGCCAATGAAATCCAGCAGAGGGTAAAGATGTTGATAGCTTTACCGTAAACGCCTAATGAAAATGGGGAATTCTTGACAAGTTTACGCCCACGGAGTAGGGATACGAGAATCGGTAGTCCGTATGATGCTGACAAGCAGATTGTGGCAACGCTGGTGAAAGAATTGAATGCAGCAGTACTAGAGGTTTTTGTTAGCCGATATGCCATATCATCAAATATAAACACTTATATGTACCTTCCAAAGTAGATTAAGCCTAGGAGGCAGCAGACGCTCGTGGATAGGACGAGGCCCCAAAGTGGGACATCTAGTCTGCGGTTGACCTTTGACCACCTATATCAAAATTAGTTTCCTGCTCTGAAAAGATTCACTCTCCATCAGGGATTTCCATACAATCTTGAACCAGGAATAGCACCATCTAAACATAATTAGCACTAAGGGAGACGTAAACGAGAATGTACAGAAGGACATACCTCGAGCGAAGGCATAAGTACACCGACTTGATGCGGTGAGTGCACCAACACCAGCAAAGAACAAAATTCCCAAAACTTTTCGACGGTTAGATCCCAAATAAGCTTAATGTTTATTGAAGTTTTGCTTACTTAGGAATAGTAGCCCAAATCCCCCAGCAGAGCTTCCCGTTACCGTCTTAAACAAGAGACCTATGTGCTCCTGTTAATAGCTGCAAGTTTCACCTTGATGGAGGGTGTTTAGTACTTACCAATTGGCTGCCCATTTGCAACTCCTAGCAACATCTTGATGTCTGGAAGGACGAAAAGAATCGGAATAAGATATAAAACACCAGTAATCCCTGCTGCTGCTACTGAAAGTACCATTGCACGGGGAACCTCGCGTTCAGGATTTTGGACTCTATGAAATGTAAGTTGCTGCTCACACTAATTTTTTCGCTGCCAAAAAGAACTTACTCCTCACACATGGATGCCACCTGTAAAACTGTTAGTGTATTCTTCTTATTTCTGTATTTTGGGTTTATCTCACCATTCCATATCCAGTCAATGTATAAGCAGCTTGAAGAAGCCCGAGCTGCAGAAAAATTAGCTTTGAATAGCAAAAGGCTGAGCTTAGAGAAATTCACGAAGAATGCCCATCCCGGGGCCCAGCCACTCGCAGATGCGTCAAAATGTGTAAACACAAACTCGGCACTGTTCTTGTGATCTGCCATGGTAAGAATTGTAATCATTATGATTATGACACTAGCACCAGTCCAGTATATGCATATTTTGTTGATGATATCGAGGTATCGTGAGCCAAAGGCATTTACCAGTGCACAAACCGTCATGACGCCTAAGTTTGAAATATCGAGCGTTAGGAATTTGAGAGTCTAAAAGTTGCCGATTTTAGAGACTTACACCAAAACATGAGAATTGTCTGCCATTCGTTTGGAACAAAATCTTCTTTCCAAAGGGATATCGCAGAAAGTATAAGCTGACCACCAGAGAAATTGATAGATGTCGTAACGCTGTGAATCCCTCAATTCATTTAGTTGGTGAACATAGATCAGGGTTGAACTGTTTACTCACGTCCAATTGCCAACAAGCGTCAACCAGCCTGTAAAGTGTTAGCATCTCGAGAATATGAGCATGGTTTCATGAATGGCAATTGACATACCAGTAATCCATGAAGCAACTGGCGCATATTCTAATCAAAAATCAGCATCGAACTCCTTGACTTTTGGTTGAAGGTGGAATTCACCCTTTGTTGATAGCATCGCAGACCACTGCAAATTGTCAGCCTGCTATTCTTACAATTGATTGTCCATATTTCCCAACTTACATAATATACACCTCCAGCGGTTGGGTAGACAGCACCTATGGTGTAAAGATTAGCCTCTCATCCAAAATACCAACATCTCGGTTCATGAACTTGCAAATTTCACCCAAGCTTGCAGCTATGCTCAAACTTATCAAACTGACGATTATCCAGCCCCATATCACTGTGACTGCCTGGCCATCTGTGAGTGTTATATACATTGTTGTACTGAGTCCCTAATGATTGAATGGCATGGTTAGCAATTGCAGACGGTATCACGGCCTCCGCCCGAATTTTGGGCGTACATACAAAAGGGACGGCTATTGGCGAGGAACAAATGCATTAGAATCAATTCCTGGATTAATCGAGAGGAATTGTGACAAACCCATGATGGCAAAGGAACTGGGCACGCCGTGACATTAGCACATATACTGATGACTATCGGCAATTGGAGAAAAGCCACTCACAGGCCTAATATGGACATCATGCTCAAGTTTCTCGGTAGCTCCGACTTGTATCCCATCTTTGCCAACTGCGCATCGGCAGTGGCGTCTGTCGCCCGTGGAGCCATTCTCGGCTAGCTTTCGAAGATGGCCTGGTGAGATCTAGACAGCTGTCGATACCACAGTCCAAGCTATTCAGTTGCCGTGAATGTCAAATTGGCGGAGTTTCAATTTCGAAAATTTGCTCGAGGGCAGGCCGAGGTCTGTCGATGTCGTGGGTGGGGAAGAGGAGGGGGATTTGGGCAGAAGAGAGACGGGCCCCCAGCTTTCGTGGTGCGTTGTGCGAGTTGGAATCTGCAATTGCCGAATCGGCTCACCTCGGGCGTGCTATTCCAAGAGATGGTCTGCAGCACAGACAATTGAATTGGACTCGATCGAGGGGATGCCAGAGAACGAAGAACGAAGAAGAACCACACAATCCTCGACCGCAAAACAAAGCAGCTTTAAGCTCGGCCACTGGCTGGGGGCTGTTCTCGTGCTGGGGGCCCTCCAGCTCTCATACCTGGAAGCTGCCCTGGTGCGAGACGGGGCCTGTTGGGCTCCCCACACCGACAAAACCCACAACCATGGCAGCTGCAACCCTCTCTAGCTATCCCGGCCGCACGGCCGGAATAGCTTCCTAATCTCTAGACATCACCTCCTCGATATCGGTGCAAAGCAGTTGCTAAGCTCATGACAATCAGCGAGCGGCCGCCGGTAACGCTCATCTTGCCTACCGGTACCTCTACTTTAGCTACAGTAATTTCTGGCTATACCGAATGGCATAAATCCGCCCAAATTGGTGCGGTATAACCAATATTCGATATAACAAAAGGAGCTAGCAATTTGGGGGCAGGAATACAGCAGTTTGGTAGGCACAGCGGGGGTAATTAGTCTCAATATAAGCTAAAGGAAACAGATTTAGTGTAAAAATAGCTGCTTTGTCATGTATATTTGCTATAATTTTTCGTTATAGCAGGTTATTTTGTATGGTGAACAGGGGTTTGAAGATGAATTTGCTTGTGCGGTGCGATAATTCGGTATATCAAGTAGATTCTGGTGAGAGAAGTTGGACGCAGCAAAAAAAACTATAAATCGGCCGTAATACCAAGGTGTGCGGTATAAAGAGGTTCGGTATAGCCAAAATTTACTGTATCTGCACACTATCTCAGGCTACTGTTCCCTGGCACAACACGACATCCTCCACCCTCATACCCCTGCACGCCGGCAAGGCCATGCCAGTCAGCTGCCCGCTCGCACTGCACGCTTACCACCTCGTGCCAGTACGGAAGGTGGGATGGAGCTGCAATTGGGAGTTACCTACGGCCTCGACACGCCATGATGCGTGCGGAGGCCGGGTGGGGGTACGAATTCACTATAGAGTACTTTGCACTACTCTACGGCCAGGGATTGTGCATGCAGAAAGAAGGACATGATACCGGAATTGGGCAGGAATTGGCAGGGGACGATTAGTCTCGTGGACGAGGGACGATAGGTGTTGAAGGAGGTGCTTTGGTACTAGGAATCAGCATGTTCTCTCAGGACGCCTCTGAACAAATTCGAAGAAGCAAAAAGAGTCTGGCCTTCAATCTGGGTACTTAGTCTCGTGCCCCAATCTGGGGTATGGCGGGCTTTGGCAGGAGGGGGAGGTAGAGGTAGGGATGTGGGGATAGGTGCTGATAGCTTTACCGAGTTTACTCCTCACTAGCATCACGGCCATCCCGAAGAGGGGCCGACTACCCCACATTCGACGAGTGGCTTTGTTTGTGGCTTTCTCGAGCTCTGCATCATCCTGCATTGATGAACGGCCCTATGCAAAAGAGCCATCAAATGCATCAAGACAAAACTCAAACGAAAGGGCTGTCGCTGCTGTTGGAAAATAAATCTCAAAACACACTGGCAGTGCGCCAAAATCTGCATGAGCGTTGATACTCCTCGAAGTCTGGAACGAATACGGTTCAACAACATCGCAATGTCTTGAACTTTGAGCTTAGTTTAACTAGTGCTGCACCTGCAGCTGCAGACGACCAAGACACCAAAGAATATACTGAGACACGGTTGCCAAGTTGATGTGGACGCCGAAGCAATACGAACCCGTGACATCACAACGGCTGCTTCCGACATGTTCCCCCCGAAAACCCTGAAACCAGCCGAGTCTCGCTACGATTCGGCTGTAGGTTTCTCGGCTGGCTGCGAGGAAACCGTTCCGAAAACTTTAAATGAGAATGAATATGGAAATTGAAAGATGAAGATTAAAGATCAGATTCAGGGGCGAGGTTGCAAGATGCCCTCCATAGATCTTGTTTAAGAGTATAGCTAAATTCGGGGCTAGGAAGCATACTGCCCGTTCTTCATGCTTCGTTTTGCCTGATTTCCCATGGCACTAATGGGCCCTTTTTCTTTTTTCTTTTGGCAATTGAAGTTGACGAACTTTATGATCAAACATTTCCACTGTATACTTACTAATTCGTCACTTTACTCATTTCTAGGCATATCATGGCCATGGCTAGCGCTCTACGATATCAATAACGAATTCTAAAAACACGAAGCTTTGGAAATTGTACAATAATTTTTTACAAATCGTCACTGACTTTTAACAATCGATCACATCTCCTCTTCACGAACTCTTACATCTCCAATGCATGCATGGCCATGAGGTACTGGGCTGGTAACAAATTATCAGGACTACACATTTCAACCAATAATCAAAGTGCCGCGCTGTACATAGATTGCATGCATATACTTGTGACGTGAGAATTCTGCTGGATTAATTAGCAAGGATACAGCACACACAAGAGCCTCCCAGAACTTGCTTGATCAACATCAAGTTGCTTAACTGAGGAGGCTAGCGGAACATTCGAGATGCGACAAAGTATTCCGGGGGGATGTGGTGGAATAGGTACTGATCGACGTTTTCTTTAAGGGTACGAATTTGAAAAGTGTGGTTACAGAATATGGATGGTTTTGTTTACTATCATCTGTTGGCGGTATGTTTGGCTTGAATCTCTTCGTTTGAAAGCTTGTTTGCCTAGATCGACTGACCAAAGTAAAAAAATGCTTATAGGTCGGGTTCAACGTTTAGATGGGGAAAGCAAACAAATACATCGGTGCCTCAGTGCGGGCGATTGCGACAAGTAATACCAATTGGAAGGGCATCGGAGAGGAGAATTATAATTGGATACCAGATTCCCACCGGCTTACCTATTTCAGCAAACCAATTGATTCGCGGAGAAAAAATGGAAATTCGAGAAATATTTGATTATTCAAAACTGTAGCCGATTACAGCTGCTTGAAAGTCCAATTGAGAACAAGCCGTTAACGAATTGGAACAAATTGGGGAGGGTTCAGAGCTTGAGTAGTACTTGGCCTATTCTTAGCTGGCCCGGATTCTTGGAGCTCGGTGTAGGATCCACGCCATGCGATTGCGGCGTTCAATCTCTGGATTCCTCAGCCCTCAGGGTTTTCTCCGAGAAACATTGAAACATGCAGATGGGCGGGCATTCCACGGCCAACATTTTCCACCCATTTTGCCTTGATTAAAGAGCTTTTGTGGATGCGGCTCTCGTACTGGCGGTTATTTATTCGCATCCACATACCGCGGCGGCTGGCTTGCTGTGCAGCAGCAGCTGCAGTTGGTGATCAGCCCTGCACTGCAGCCAGGCGGCGATACCACCACCTCTCAGCATCCAATCGAAGGACGAACTGGCCGCAGCGTACGCAGCCAGTGCGGGGCGGGATGACTTGGGGGCTGCATGCGAGGAAGGAGAATTAGGAATGCATTGATCCGCTGATGCCCATCACATATATCACGACTTCGGCCCAAAAGTCCACACACTTTGACGTTGTGCCCCCACTATCCCCACCCCTCACCCCGCCTGCATCCCGCCAGTTCTAGACCTCCGACCGTCGCTCCCCATCGATAACTACACCATCTGGCAACGCCCATCCAGCACCCCTCCACCACCACCACTGCTGCTGGTCGCACGACCCCTCCCCGGTGCCAAAGCGCTCTCCGCCTGGGCCACAGAGCATCACAGACCAGCACACAGGGCTGGCGGCCGGCGCCTTCTAGCTCATTGTGGCCAGACCCGGAATCAACCTCGAAAATGAATCCGGCCGGAGGTCATCGCTCCCACCATCCTCCGCCCCCTCTCCAGCAAGATGAGTTTGCTCAGTCGCCAATCTCATATCATGATTCCCCACACTCGCATCCTTTAGATCCGTACTCGCCCCCCCGCCATCACTCGTCGACTTCTCGTAGCAAGGGCTCCAGGTCCTACCGTGATCGCGGGGTAAGCTTCCCACTCCTTCTTTAGATTCCCATGTATTTAGCGGTGAAGCTGTCCTGCGATACAATCATTCAAGCATCACTGGTGTTGCCATTTTAGAAGGGGATAGGATGGATGTGTCAGGTGTTTATTGAAGATTAACATGAATTTTGTCTTGTAAATTGTAGGAACGCCCTCCGAGGCAGCGCAATATCCCTCCAGCATGGGACCATCCGTCTCCTGGAAGTCATGCGCCGCCACGAGAACATCATGCACCCCCGCCGGAGCATCGTGCACCTCCACCAGAGCATCGTGCACCTCCGCCAGAGCACCGCCATAGCTACCATGGCCACGAGCTCGGCGGTGGATATTATCCCCCACCCCCGGCGCCGAATGGGCCCTTTGTTTACCCACCTAGCGGTAGTCGCCATCAGCAACGCCGCCACTATCCCCGCCATCCTCCTCCTCCCCCAGTGGCTACCCCACCCAATCTTTCCAACTTACCGTCGCCCATTCCTCCACCTCCACTGACCTCCCTGCAATCTGGGCTTCCACCTGCCCCTCCTCCACCGCCGACGATATCCCCAGCTCCCCCTGGATCGTATGGCCAAGATGCCTATCAGCCTTACCCTCCACCTCCACCACCTCCGCCTCCATATGGACACCATTTTTACCCCCCCCAACCTCAATCCCATCCGCATGACGATTATGGATCTTCTTTTAAATCTCATCCGCCGCCACAAATTCCACCAGATTACTACAGTGGAAGAAGACACCGGGATCATCACAGGGACGGGAAAAGAGACCGAGAAAGAGATAGAGATAGGGACAGGGAGAGGGAGAGGGATAGAGAAAGAGAACGGGAACACCGAGACAGAGACCGAGACCGAGACCGAGATAGAGACAGGCATCGGGATAGCCATAGAGAAAGAGAGAGAGACTTCCACCCTCCACCTCATAGGGAAAGGGGATACACCATTCCATCATCAGCACATGACGACTACAGCACCCTACCACCTCCAAGAGAGTATGTTCCACGCAGAGAGAGCCGCGATTATGGCCCTCCCAGGACGGAATACATGCCTCCGCCCAGGGAAGAATATTTGCCTCCACCGAGAGAAGAATACTTGCCTCCACCAAGGGATCAAGACTATGGACCACTCAGGGACTATCCACCCCCTATGCAGCACGATAGAGATTACGGCCCTATAAGGGATGGTGGATACGGCTCACTGCGTGATTATCCCTCTCTTGACAGAGATTATCTGCATCCAGAGAGGGGCGCATATGGCCCTGCACCTTCCGCACCAAAGAGTGAATATGAGGCTGAGTATCAATCTGCCCCACCCTCGAGAGGCAAGGAGTATATCTCCCAAGCATCATCTGCAGTGAGTAGGGATATGGACCCTATTGCTCCACCGCGGCCAAAGGAATTGGAATACTCTGGTACGATTCCGAAAGAGATTGAGTATAACCCAGGCGAGGGGCCTCGGGAGATTGAATATCATCACACCCGCTCCCGGAGCCGTGCTCCCTCCACAAGAGAAGTGAGGGAAATCGAGTACCATACTAGAGCGAGAAGTAGAGCGCCATCAACAAGGGAAGTTATGGAAATTGAGTACCCAACCTCAGAACACCCTCCGGGCGGAAATGCGCCTCCGCAAATCTTCCCGCCGAGAGAAATTGAGTACTATGAAGGAGGCGGACACCACTCGGAGCATGGCGGGGCCAGCGGATTCCCGCCATTTTTACCAGGTGTGCATGATGCGGAGTATGCGGTCGCACATCGGCCTTCGACAAGTAGATCCCACAAGTCGGAACTTGGAGGCGCAGGAGCGTATGACTCTCAAATCGCAATCTCGCAGCAGCGTCCTATCGACCCAGCTCTCGTAAACACACCTCATTGGCCACCCCCACAACAGCAATCGGAACTTGATGCTACAGACGCTACGGCGTTGATATGTAACGGCACTCCGCAGTTCCGCGGGCATATGAAGGAGATATTGGATGCTCCGAGAGGGTATTACAGTTACTATGCCACCGCGGGGAATGATTGGGATGAGGTGACGGATTGTGCTTTATTCCAGAAGGAGGTTTATGAGGACATGTGCTCGGATACGTCGCAGGCTACGGCGCTGGAGAGGCCCGCAATGTGTCATGCTTTTGGAAGATATCCGGGAACGATTACCCTCAGCTGCTATGTTTCTGGGTTCAGTAGCAATTGGAAACGAACGTCGGAAACGTCTGGGTCGGATGTTGGTGGGGCGAAGATCAAGTGGAGGAAGCTGAGTATGATTTATGTGATGGATAGGTTGAGGCATTTGCAAGATAAGGGTATTGAGGAAAATGTGAATATACCCCAACATCCTACCTATCTACTATATAGTCGAGTTACTTGAGCTAATCTGGGCTTTTTTTCCATTTTTGCAGGATTTGGCGAGTCTCCATGACCATATTTACAACTTCCTCATCTACGAGCCCCACAGGCCAAATGAATCTCATTCCATCAAGAACCAGATTTTGGATTTGGTCGCTGCGCTATTACGCTCCTCGTGGATCGACTTTTCCCAGCAGGAAAACCAGACGGTATCGAGATTCATCAGAGATCCAGACGCAAGCGTCCGGATCGCATTTTTCCACCAGCTGCTCCTGTCACTGGAGTTGTTCATGCGCTTGGGTATGGAAGGCGTGGAGAGGCCCACGGATCCACTACCAGAGAAGATCCGATGGGATCTTATGCTCGCAAAAAGGTGGTTGGAGAATGTAGAGATTCAGCCGCCTTTGGCGGCGAAGGAGGGTAAGAGTAGTAGTGTGTCCTTTGGGTTCAAGAATAAGGCTAGACAGGTGGATGCTTTGAAGGAGTTTGCGTGGACGTTGAAGTATGTATACCTCTCTACAATAGTTGGGGCCATGAAGTACTTACTTTTCTAATTTTTTTAGGTGGCCAAATATGCATGAAGTTTCATATACCCTTACCGAAGAGGAGGACCCGAACGAGTTTCTGGAAGATCGATCCGTAAACTGCATGGCTTGGTTCACGGGGCTGATTCTCCCGGGGAAATCGATCCCCTTCATCCTCATGAACTCCCTCACGGACTGCGACCCCGATACCCCCCAGACCTTCCGAAACCTCTCTTGCACAGAGCCCAACGTCGGATTCCAGTTCCGTGGGCACACGTACTGGTCCTGGGAGTGCATTGTTGGGAAAGTCCTCGGTGGAGCTCAAGGCGTAAACCAGATTGCGGGCTGGCTCGGGCCATGTATCTCCTCGCCAGACTTGGGAAGGGCAGAGGTGGCGAGGATTAACCAGCAGAAGCCGAGGAATGTGATTCGTCTGACGGCGATGGATGTGAGGAATATGCAGATGGCGAGTGATCCGCTGGGGCTGGCCAATCAGAGTTGCTATAGGGTCGAGGACTATGATTTGATTATCCCGGATTCCACGCAGCATACGGATACGATTAGGATTGAGAGGTTGAACTTCACGCCAGCTTCTTCGTCGTCGTCGTCGGGTGGGAAGAAGGGCGGGGAGGCGGGGAAGAAGGATAAAGAGAAGGCGAAGGAGGAGAAGGAGAAGGAGAAGGAGGAGAAGGCGAAGGAGAAGCAGAAGCAGAAGGAGAAGGAGAAGGCGATGGCGAAGAAGGTCAAGGGCAAGAGGAGAAAGTCCGGCGGGAACATCATCATCCAGGATGACACCGAGGACGAAGATATAGTTGCTGGTGGCGAGCCTGGCGATGCTGCGCAATCAATCCTCACCTCCGCAGTCAACCCCCCCACAAACAATAAAACCTCCCCCCCGATCCCCGCCGGCACGAGTTCAATCGGAATCGGCCTCGGTTTGGGAGGTGTGGTGAATGCCGGAGGTGGAGGCCCAACATCTAGCCTCTTCCCCCGCCCCTCGGGAACCCCCACAAACGCCCCCCCTCCCACAACAACCGCCCCGCCGCCGCAATCAGAAGTCCCTCCAAGCACGACGAACCCCGCAAACTTGACGTCCCCCACGTCGGCGAAACTCCCACAGACGATCTCGCCGCCGTTGATTACGTTTGATGCGTCGATTACGTTTGCGATTAGGCATAGGAGCTGGAAGGTGAATCTCCGGTATGACACGCCGTTTATTGCGGCGTATCCGTGCACGAATGGCCCGCATGTGCTGTTTAATCAGTACTATTACCGCGCGGTGAAGGTCGACTCGCTCGTCGAGATTGAGAATTGGGGGCCGAGGATCGGGAGCGGCGGGAGGAAGGGGATCCCGAGCCAGAGCAGGAGGAGTGTTGGTGATGGAGGGGGGAGCGAGATTGGTGGTGGTGCCGCAAAACTTAAGAAGAAGCACAAGAAGCACAAGAAGAGGAAGCACAGGAAAAGTAAGAAGGGCAAGAGAAAGAGTTCTGGCGGCAGTGATGAGGGCGGTGGGAGCGGGAGCGCGAGTAAAGACCGGAAACTCAAGCGGAAAGACAAAAAGAGGCGGAAGAAGGAGAAGGAGAAGGAGCGGAGACGCAAGCGGCGGGAGAAGGAGAAGGAGCGCAAGAAGCGCAAGAGGAGGGAGTTGCGGCGCAAGGAGAGGCGGGAGAAGAGGGCTCGCGAGAAGAAGGAGAAGGAGGAGGTCCTCCTGGTGGATCTCGAGGACACGGAGGAGAGCGCGAGTGATACTGGGGACGATGTCTCGGATACCACGTCGAGTTCGAGCTCATCATCATCATCATCTTCTTCTTCTTCTTCCTCCTCCTCGTCGTCCTCATCATCGTCGTCGTCGTCAAGCTCGAGTTCATCGAGTTCATCGAGCTCGAGTGATAGCTCGGGGTCGAGTGCTTCGGATACAGCTTCAACAAGATCCTCGTCATCACGAACCTCCGCAACTTCTTCATCTTCATCCTCATCGAAATCCTCCCCCTCCTCCCACCTCTCCTTCGAATCAGTAACCCACTCCCACTTCTCCTCTCACACTCACTCCTCACATACAACAACAACAACAAATACCCACTCCCCGCTCTCCCCCCTCCCAAACCTCTCCACGCAGAACAACGACCTCGAGGAGGTCCTCGTCATCGAGGCCTTCGGCGTGCACGACAACGAGGTGTTTGCGCGCGCGTGGTGTAGCTTCTGGGGGGTCAGTGCCGTGATGGGGGATCTCAGGAATACGTGTCTGGCGTGCTGTGTGAGGGAGGCGTATGCGGTAGGGGTGAGTGTGGTGGTGTTGACGGATAGCTCGACGGTGAGGGGGGATGAGGTGGAGGAGGTTGATAGGGCGATGGAGATGTTGTATGTTTAGAGGTGGGGGGGTGTGGGGGTGTGGGGGGGAAGGGGGGGGGGATGGGAATCTGGAAAAATGGGAAATGGATAGGATAGGATATGATTGGATGTTTAGGGTATTTTTTTGGGATTGCCGGATCGGGATTTGGGAATTTGGGATTTGGGATTTTGGGATTTTATTGTGGAGTTTGGGATTCGGGTTGGGAGGAATCGGGTTTATTTTGGTCGATGGTGGGAGGCCAGGGAAATTTAAATAATATACGGTTGGATATGAAGGGGGGATGGGGGGAGAAGGGGAGGGTTTATATTGGGTTATATATGGATGAACAAGGGGATTTAAAAAAAAATTATATATATTTCTAGCGTTGATGATAGGTAGCAGAAAATTAGAATCAGGATTTGGAGTACCTACTTGTTTTATGCAGGTATTTTTTTGCCTCGGCGAGGGGTCGGTCTAGGGGTCTAGTTACGAGCTCGCGATCGCTACCTGCAGCTGGGTATTTGGGGGTATAAGATGATTTTTAGGGATATCGATATCGATACGGAAAATGTTCGGGGGGGGTCCAGCTTTTTAACTCACTTTCAAAGTTTGGTTAATGTTGTGATGTAAGAAATTCAATTGAGCTAGAGCTTATATATAGCTACTAGACACGGCTACTATAGGTACCTAAGTAGGTAGGTACCTAGATTATCATATGATCATGAAGGTAGAAACAAGAAAACCCCGGGACCGGTACGTAAATAAAAAAAACATGATCATGAGAACAGATAAAAAAAAAAAAAAAAGAAAACAATAAAGGGATTATAAATGCAAACGAAAAAAAAAAAAATAATAATAATAATAATAATAATAATAGAAATGAAGTAACTACGTATACGTATACAAAATATAATAATAAAAAAAAGGCCGTAAAATAACTAACAATGCAGCTAAGATGTATTAACCAGGCAGGAAACGACTACGACTACGAAGCTACGACTACGAACTACGACCTACTTCTTCTTGCCCGTCTTATCAACCAACACCACCGCCTTACTCGGCACCCCGCGATCGCCCAACAACTTCTGCACAATCTTGGCCTGCGGGCCCTGGACCATAACCTCCATCACGGGACTCTTTGGGCTGGACCCGACCAGCTGCGTGACGCTCGTCGAGCTGGCACACACCCTCTGGAGTTCCTCCGCCACGGCGGCAGGATCGATGCGGTAGGCCTCGAGCCCAGAGACCTTTGTGATGGTCTTCCTCCCCTGGCGGGTCTCGAGGGTGATTGTTATCTTTGGGGGCGCACCGGAGCGGGGCTTGTGTTCGGATTTCGCGTTGCGGTCGTAGGATTCGCCGGGGCGGAGGATGAGGTGGTATGGCGAGCATGCCTTCACAAACTTATCTGCCAGGACGTCCCGCTTCAGGAAGCCCGATGATGGGTCGGTGGTGATGTCTGGGAATGCCTGGGCGAGTTGCGGGGTGATTGAGACGAGGCGCTTGTTTGTTGGCGGGGAGGTAGTTTCCGAGTCGAGGTATGTGGCGAGGATACCCGAGAGCTCGCTTGCGGAGTACAGGTCCTTTGTGGACGAGGGGGTCTTTGGTGTTGTGAAGAGGGGGAAGAGTTTTGGGGTTGGTTTGTAGAGTTCGAGGATTTTGAGGGGGCCGGAGGAGGAGGTGGTGGATGATGAGGATCCTCCGGCGGCTGTGGCTGAGGAGGAGGAGGAGTCGCCTGCTGAGGGCGGGGCGGGGATGGGGAGTTTATATGGACAGACAAAGTCCTTTCCGATGGCGTGGTCGGCCCAGTCGATGTCCATCACGACGACTTCCTGTCCAGTGCGGGTCTTGATCTTGATACGGCCTTCCTTTTCGAGTTGTTTGAGGAATTTGGCGGCGTTTTTCCACGAGGATTTCTTGAGTGTTAGGGATGGGTGGATTGTGGACATTGAGAGATCAGAGCTGAAGAAGGATGCGGGTGGGAGGAATGGGTGGACAAGAGTGGAAACAAATGCTGATGAGGTGAGTGGGAATGCGAGGGTGCCCTGGAGTTTTGGGGTATTGTAATGGTGGATGCCGTAGAGAGTGGCAGAATGGAAAGCATCGTCAATTTCTGTACAGAGGTTTATTAGTTGATTTGAAGATGATGCATGAGATGGGAGATATTAGTACCTTTTGTAGTCAATTCTCTCTCGGGGGCTTGGTCTTCATGTGCTTGGTCGCCTTTCTCAGCAGTATCAGAGTCATGCTCTGGCGCTTCAAGAGTTAACCCTTGAACTGCCTCTTCCACGCCGCCTTGTTTATCCTGCTCCTCTGAATCTGCAGTTGGCACTTCACCAGCTCCACCTTCAACATTCAACTCTGTAGGAGCCTTGGCACCAGTGCCAAATAAATTCCAAATCTCGTCCCCGTACCAATGCAGTATCCGCACCGCTTTTCCCTTTTCCCCAACCGCTTTAGATAGCCCAGAAACATCTATCTCGGCTACGCCAACAGCCATTGGAACGGTGGGGTTATCAATTGAGTTTATGGAAACCAGCTTTCCCTTCTTGGCACCTTCCGCGAATGGAGGGCCAATTAGACCTGGGGTCATGAGATCTGCGCCGGTGAAAAGCTTCTCGAGCACAGGTTGGTGGGTGTATAATACGGGCAAAATGGTCGGATTGTGCCATAATGTGTAAACTAAGATTATAATTAGTCTTGATATTTCATTTATATAAATACGAACATAAATACCTGTAGGTAGCAGCACATCGTCATACTTTACCCACAGCGGCCTATTTTGCTCGCCTGGGTGCGATCCCGTGTAGACGACACCGCTGACGGTGTCCAAGTTCGGGCCGACCTTTGTGGTGAATTTTGCCGAAGTGAGGATTTCGGGGACAAGCGAGTTCCTGACAGCAACAATCTTGGCATCTCGCTCCTCGGACTGCGGCCCCTCTGGGACAAGGCCGAGCTCGTCGATAATCTGCTGGGCGAACTTGCGGCGGTCCGAGGACCTGATTGGCGCATACGGCTTGATCTGTTTGCGGCGGGGGCCGCGGTCAGTCCAGGGCCATACGCTGCGGCGGGGATGCCGAGGTCCAGAGAGCTTACCTGGGGCTTCTTTTTGAACATTGTGGGGTATGTGGGGCTCACAATTGCTGAGAAGTGGTGATGAGCAGCTCCGCGGCCGCAACAGCAGCAGTCAATGACGGCGGGCGTGGCTTGGCGATGAGTGATGCGATGCACGTGACGGCGAGTCGAGCACCAGTGCAGCTCGCGGGATCTCTTGGCCTCGGCCTGGAGCAAGCTTGCCGTTTGGCTGCATCTCGCCCATTGGAGAGCTCCAGCGGCCGTATTGGAACTTGCCCGGCATCTCACGATACGATGCAAACAGCCCCGCTTCCGGCAGCCTTGCGGCCTCAAGTCACCCCGCAACAGTGTACGCTCAGCCATGACCTCGTCCACCCAGGCTGATTGCGCTCTGCAGAATTCCAGACTGGCCTGCGGGTAAACAAGGACGCCGACAGACAGGCGAGCCCCATCAGCCCACAGCCGCTCCTCCCAGGCTTCGCAATCTCCACAGGCGGCGGCGTGCTCATTCGATTGGCCTCCGTATCCGCGGCCCTCTCGCCCCGGAGCAGGCCGCCGAAGGAGCGCAGCCGCAGGGACTCTGGCTGCACGAGACGCACGAGGCTGCGGCCGCCAAACAGGCTCCATCAAGCCCCCAAGCAGGGCCGAAACGGTGAGCGTGCTCGATCCGCGGGGCCCGGTTGGAGACCGGCCTGGGAGCTCTACCAGGCGTGGCAGTTGCTTCTTTCGTCGATTGCTTGTTGTGGGACCAGTCCACATCAGGTAGCTGCCACCGCTTTTGGACATTCCGCCAAGGCCATCCCGTGACTTTGAGGGAAGCTGGTCTGAGCTGTTCCCTCCAGTTGATTGGGGAATCAATCCCCCACACCTCGAGCCCCAACATTCTCTCGCCGCATTGCTGCCAGCACGTTGAACCAGAGATGAGCGTGGGGGGTTGGAATCTTGAAGTATGCTCTCCGATGGTCAGATCAATGGATGCCTAGTCCCCAAACTTCATACAGATCTTCCGTTGCAGGCCCAAATCGTCAATCCAGACATCGCCGGCCAGGTCCACATAATGGGGAATCCACAAAACCAGCTATCCACCTCGAGTCTTTTTTCAACTTCCCCATCTCACGCCGGAACGCAGTCCTGTTCGGAATAACTACTGGAGGATATTAAGCTGAATCCAGATCTGAGCGCGTTGTTTCGTTTCCAGTCCCTAATTTTCAGTGTTTGCAGCTCTTTCCCCCCACTCCGCCCCCCCGCATACCCATCCTTCCATGCAAACCAGCTGCACCGGTACTTGACTTCCGCAACTCCTCCCTGTCGGGGAAGGCCGAGGAGGACCCTGCGTCTGTTGTATTGTTTTTGCCACAAGTGCTCTGTACACATCAACTCATCTCATATTAAAACTAACAAATGCTCCGCTTCAACTGCCTACTGGTTCGACGTCATGGGGGCCCTGCATAATACAAAGCTACAACAGAAAAAGAGAACACAAAACAACAACAAAAGCTAAAAAGAAAGGAAAGTACTGCAGTCATACCTCACTTTGGTGGATGTCCAGGAAGCATGGGCCGCTGGTGGAACGAGGGGATTTCGCTATATTAAAGACAAGTTATCTTTTTCAAAGCCCCACCATTCAAAGCGAGCTCATTCCTTTTTTTGCTCCATGCGCCATGAAAAAAATCTCTACTACCCTGGTGTTTAAAATCGATCTGAAAGGGTGGGGTTGGGAAAGTTGAGCTTTTACCCAAAGATCACCTTCTGGCGCCGACGGCGGACGTTTACCGACCCCCGCATCTGCGTCGTGGCCTTGTGTTTCTTTTTTGAACTTCAGCCAAACTTCTATTTTCGAGCAATTCATGCCTTGTTTCTTTCCATCACAGCCTTTCCCAGCCTTAATCAGCTATCTCACAACTCGCTGTTTTCTTTTTCGGTACTGACTTTGAGGTATAGAGCAGCCGCAATGAATGATTAAGTTTCAATTATCTTTGAGAAACAGTCAATTTGTATGCGACAAGTGGGTTCATTAATGACGTCCGCCAATAATCCCAAGGCCAAAATAAAGTTGAGCAACAGAGATCCATTTCTCAGAAAGCCACCTGTGGAAAAAGCAAATAATTTGATGGGTTTATTTACCCAACCCACCCACCAATTCGGTGCCAGGTCGCACCAAGCCTACGAGTACTAACCCCTTACGCTGAAGATCATGCGGCCGCGGAAAGATTAGGAAGGCCACATCGAGCTCACTCAACTGCCCTCGCTATCGCATTTGACTTCAGCCAGCTTCAAACTGCGGGCAGCTCTTGGAAATTTTACTTATCTCTCCGCTCGAAGGACAAGGAGGTTTCTGCTCAAGTACAGCCAAATGGGAAATCTGGTGCACCGGTGGAACTCACAAAGTTCTGTAGAAACCGGCTGGTCGTTAGTGTCCAATATCCTTATCTTTGACGTTTCTGTTGCCATAATAACGAGGGGGGGTTTGCAGGTGAGCGCGTGCCTCCAGTCATATTGACGAGGATGACACTCGCTGTTCTCACGCGACACTTTTCAGAGGGGGCGTGGTAAGATGGTTCATATTATAGCCCAATCAAGCCTGACTCAGATATTGCGGCCGAGTTTCGCCGAAAGGATAAGCTGGGGAATATCCTTTGCATATCACCTCGTATTCTCGTCTTGGGCCCAAGAACATCTCTGGCTCTGGCCTTTGGCGACAGTGTCAATTCTGGGTATTTCACACAACCAGGCTAGGTATTTCATTGGCCTCCGTCGCGGAGGCAGTCCTCATCTACCTAGCTTCCGCCTCGAACCAAGGCTCCAAACCGTTGGAGAGTATTATTTACGTTATCGCTTCGCTCTGAGATCGAATAGGATTCGAT
Source organism: Peziza echinospora (assembly GCA_024516245.1). NCBI lineage: Eukaryota > Fungi > Ascomycota > Pezizomycetes > Pezizales > Pezizaceae > Peziza > Peziza echinospora. Next base: position 997,215 of record JAJLQT010000012.1, on the reverse strand, counting down.
CGTTACGTCGTGCCAGCTGCGGCCCCCGGGCGATACAGGGGCTTCGCAAGGGTCTTGAGCCAGCGACCTTCCCCAAGACGAAAATAAACATACGTAAGGTGAGGTAGGAAGTGACAGAGCTCGAGCCTTCGTCAAATCATCTGACGAAAATAAATCAGACGGGCTCCGTAAAAGTGGGGACTTCATATGAATAGGCAGTGTGGATGTGCTGAGTACTGTTGCAGCTCTGGAAAAAAAAAAGCAGATATACACGCAGACTGCCCGAAAGGGCGCGCGAACTCAGAAGCAGAAGTGCCCACTTTTTCAGAAGCGGAAAAGGAATTACATTCACAAGGTTCCGTATGCTACCAAACAAGCAACACATCACATCATGTATGGAGAGCTCGGTATGATCATGATGCTCGCGTTAGTATGGCCATTAGGGCGGCGATAGTGGAAAAAGCATAGCACCACAGGGCCCTGTGGACGCCCAAACATGGGGTCGCTGGAGCTTCTCGAGGCTAGCTAGGAGCTTCTCACGCCCACCTCAAACCAAGCTATCGCCAGTACTCGACCTCGCTCACCCGCAATGGAGGCCTCTCCGCCGTGTGTGCCACAGACCGGCCGCCCCCTCTTCTCCTGGTGTCCCTCATACCTAGGCCGAGTCGTTTATATTGGATGGGTGTCCGCGCCCTGCATGGAATAACCCTCCCGATAAGCATCTCCCAGCTGCGCAGCCACCTTTTTCAGCGTCCTGTCCCCCATTGCCTGTCCAATACCTTCACGGCACTCGCGCCTTATCTATCTCCTCCGTTCCCTGGGTTCATAACATTAGAGCCACCCCCCCCCCCTCCCTCTCCAAACCTTCAGATCCGCCATTCATCCGCCGATTCCAAACATAACATCTAGCAGCCCGGTCCTCTACCATACTGGTCGAACGGCCCCCATATCATCCATCATCCCTCAAGCGCTTTTCCGTCGGCATCTCATCCTGTCCGGGGGGCTTGTTTATTCGCAGCATCTCAAGAAGACACTTTATTAGCGCACTACCCCACAAACCAGAGGGCAGCTGGACCTTCGGTCCTTTTGAGTAGATCCCACCGGAAATCTGTTCGTCTGGCCTCGGGGCGGTTCAGTTAAATCAGGGAGCTGTCCTGGACGACATCTTCTCTTTCTCTCCTCTTATTTTTTATTGTCGATCAATCAACTCTTTTCCATTTCGATAATCCCCAATCCCCCATCCCACGAGATGACTCTCTACCCAACATGCGTCCCGACGCACCCATTCCTGGAGACTCTCTCCCAATACCTCTCGACATGTATCCCAACCCCGCTCGCCCTGCTCTCGACAGTCTTTGGCCTTTGCTCAATGACCGCATGGCTCTTCTCCCAGCTCCCGCAGATTGTCAAAAACCACAAGTCGAAATCAGTCGATGGCCTCTCGCCCATCTTCCTCCTCAACTGGCTCCTGGGAGACGTCTGTAACTTTCTCGGCGCGGTGATCCTGAGGCAGATGATCTTCCAGCAGGTGATTGGCGGGTACTATGTCCTTGTGGATATCTGCCTCATGAGCCAGTTTATCTGGTACTCGCTGATCCAGCCAATCATGATCAGAAGGAACATGGGAAAGGCGTATTATAATGCTATTGTCGTGGATGAGTACGAGAGCGATAGCGACTGTGATAGCGAGGCTGAATTCGAAGGCAAACACGCCCCGATGGTGATCGAGGGTCTGAGTCCCCCGATGAGCTTATCGTCCAGTGCAGCGAGTAGCTACATCCCCTCCAGCAGCTTTGGGGGCGAGAGCTCAAAGGGAAGCTATCTTGGCGAGAAGAAGAGGGAGAAGAAGTACATGAAGTATGGATCCAGTGGGAGTAATAGCTTCCTTGGTGGTGGTGGTGTTGGAAGGAACTCGGCGCAGATGATGGTGATGTTTGCGATGATGGTTGCGATTGCGACGGCGTTCCCGGAGAATAAGTTGCAGCGCAAGTATGTGTCGCCATTTGCGGCTGCGGTCGGTGGGACGGTTGTGACGCCCACAACAGGTACGGACATGGACACGCCACTGGTTGCTGCGAAGGCGGCATCGGGGTTTACGATTGAGGTGTTGGGCAAGATCCTGTCGTGGGTCAGTACTGCATTGTAAGTATATTGATCTCCACACTCTACAGCTATCATTATTCCACACCCCCCCCAAAAAATCCACCATCAATTAAATATGAACAAAATTTCAAATAAAATAATGAAAACAAAATACTAACGATAAATTTTTATATAGATACTGCACCTCCCGCATCCCCCAACTCTACAAAAACTACTCGCGCCGCTCAACCTCCGGCCTCAGCATCATGCTCTTCATCGCCGCATTTTTCGGAAACCTCTTCTACTCGCTCTCCCTCCTCACAAATCCCCTCGCATGGGAAGACTTTGGGCCATACGGCGGCGGCGGCGTCGCTGGCCCAGAGGGAAGTTTGAGGAGCGAGTGGTGGGGAAACACGTTACCTTTCTTTTTGGGCGCGAGTGGTGTACTGTGTCAGGATGCGCTGGTGTTTGTGCAGTGGTGCTGGTATGGCGAGGGGGCCACGACGGGGATGATGGCTGAGGGAGGTGAGGGTGAGGGTGAAGTTGTTGGTGGTGGGGAGAGAGTGAAGGGGAAGAAGGCGAGGAGTGGTGGGACGAGGTCCACGGGGGCGTTGGAGGGAAGGGGCTTGCGTGGTGAGGAGGAGGAGCAGGGACAGAGGAGGTTTTTGTTGGCCAGCCATGCGGGGGGGTTTTTGGTGGGGACGCCGCCGGGGATGGGGTATGGGACGGTGTTTGCGAGATAGGAGATCTTTTTTTTTCTCGGAGTCCTTGATACCCTTCCTTCCTTCCTTCCTACATATACTCTCTCTCTTTCTCTGTCTCTTTTTTTTTTTTTTTTGCTTTGTGGGGTTTTTGTTTGGGTCGCTGGTTGCTTGCTCGTTGCTGGTTTTGTGTGTCCGGGTTGTTTTAGGGTTTTGGATACCCCCCCTTCTTCCATCATTCCTTTGAATTGGTTTTCCTTGATTCTTTAGCTATAGCATTGGGACGGCGTTAACGTTATATATATTGTTTTTTTTTTTATTGTTCTTTAAATCTTTTTTTTTTTTGGCATTAAAGATTTGGATGTCCTTGCTTACCATCTTTCGTTCTTCTTTCTTTAAATGGTCCTCGGAGCGATTTCTTTTTTTATTCAATTTGGGTTATAAATTATAAATCCAATGTTTGCAGTTGTTTTGTTAACGTTGGTTGATCATGATATGCATGATATTAGAGGAAGGAGTACTTGCTAGCTATAGCTTATAGCTGGAGTTTGAGTAACGTTATCAAGCTTGTGTACCTACATACCTATGTACATAGGTAGAATACATTGATATCTTATTTATAGCCTTGCAATCTCATTTGGATCATTGCAATTGCAATTGGGTACCGGTTATAATTATACTCGTCAATTCATAAAGTCCGGATCGATATCCCCGGACAGTGCACAGACCTTAAGCTTGCAACACAGGCATTTATTCAGCCAGCCAGCCAGGTGTCCGAGGACTTTTTTTTTTTTGAATTGACGAGTATACATACATACGTATATCATTTTATCGTGTTGAAAATTTATTTTGAGATTTTACGGAATTTATTATGAATTTATATCCGATTGTTATAAGATCTGTAGATGTACATGTGCGCATGATCATGACGTAAATCATGACTTGGATTTGTCGGTGGTGGGGCTTAATTATAAAGCTTAAGCTTGGGTTTGGGTTTGGGTTTGAGTTTGGGAGATGGGGATTTGCAATGAAATAGAAATAGAGTCGACTGCAGCTGCGGCCAGGGGAGGGGGGGGAGGTTTTTTTTTTTTTTTTTTTCTTTCTTTCTTTTTTTTTTTTTGTTTTGTTCTGGATTAATATTAATATTGCGAGGCCCCCAGATAGCTAGATCTTCGGATCCGGAATAGTACTTCATACTTCCGAGGATTTAGGATTTAGGATCTAGAATATTAATTATAATCTAGACTTTGCAATTACGTCAATTGAGCTTGCTGGATTTATGAATCGTTTTCTTTGAAGATCTATTTTAATTCTTTTTTTTTTTTTTTTTTCTGGAGTTTTTGAATTTGAATTTTGAATTTTTTTTGAGTTTTGAGTTAATTTTCGTGGAGTTCGAATCCTGGTAGGTAATAATATATATATATATGTGCAAAATCCATTAAATCCAAATCGATGGATCGCGAGAAGCCTGATCATAGGTGCCAGGTGGGTGATCATCAATCTCCTCCATGCATGGGGGGGGGAATCTCGAGGATATATATAGGACAAGACACAAAACACAATTGCAAGTAGATATCAATCTATAGATATCTACCTACATCCCATGTACCTAAAGCTTAGCTCCACCGAGAATCAAAGTTTTGCATTACACAGGCAATTAAGAAAATCGTGCCAGATTGTGTGTATGTATGTATGTACGGGGAAGGCGAAGGAGAAGGATCCGGAGAAGGGAAAACTACGAGTACACATTTTTCAATGAAAAAGCTATGCATGAAAGCAACAAAGTCAAAAAAAAAAAACCATGGCCAATTGCAAGAGAGAAATAAGACTGTAGTTATGAAAGTATTTATAGTATAGTATCAAGGAGAACAAAAAGATGTATAGATGTAGATATAGAATAAGTACGTAAATAGATATCATGAGAAACGCGTGAGGACGTTGAACGTTAAACAGCACAGCCTAGTACGAAAAAGGAAAGCTTTAAAAAAGAAAAAAGAAAAAAAAAAACTAGACTAGAAAAGAAAAAAAAAAAAAACCAATTGCAATCGCAAAATCTTTAAACTTGAAAACACTTGAAACTCGTGATAAAACCAGACTGGATAGAGAAATAAGGGAAACAACGACAATGAAAACACAAGCCAAAACTCATTTTTTGATCAAAACTGCTATAAGAGAGAAAGGAAAAGGAAGAAACGAAAAAGAGAAGGAAAAAGAGAAGGAAAAAGAGCCCCCCGGGGTAGTAGTAGATGGGGAAAACAAGAGTATCCTAGCAATCCAAGCAAACGCAATCACACACAGACAAAAAATTAAGAGAGCACAACAAAATTGTAAATAAAAGAAAAGAAAAAGAGCAAAAGGAAGAAAAACAGACTCGACGACGACAACAACGACGACAACACTAAGGATGAGAAGGAAAATCCCGACAAGACCCAGAAACTAATGATGATGCCTTTCCAACCACCACCTTCATTACCAATCTCATGCATCCGAATCTGTTGATGAGTCGACCATTGGTATGTTTTTTCCAGGGTCGTGATCACTCTCCAGTGGTCCAGAAGAAGCATCATGTCCAGAGGAATAAGGCGAGGCGGAATGTTCGACGGCACTTTCAACTACAGTAAATTCACCTGCCATCAGCTGCCCTGGCCCTAGCTTCGGGCCCGTCTCATCAATTCGATATCGATTCGAGAGCCTTCCAATCAGACTCTGATAGTACTCTCCCAGTACTTCACCCCTTGGCACAATCCTCCATCCCACCCTCGTCAAAAACTCTAGCTCCAAAAGATTCAATTCCATAAGACTCACACCTCCCACCTTCGCATAGAAAGAGTTGGTCAGGAAAGAGTCACACAGGCCCTTGGATGCTACGGTTGCTGCAGTTATCAGGAATCTGTGTACCGTCAAGGATGATATTGTGAATGTTGGGTAAAGTGTCGAGAGAATGTCGATGTAGTAGACCATGGACAAGAGGATGGATGGCTGGAGCGTCGAGTGCAGGGTCAGGCGGGAGAGGTAGTCTGGAATCGAGATTGTTGGAGGAGCCCTGTGAGATCAGTCAGCATCGTGCAAAGATAAAGATCGATATGGGTGCCTGGGCCCTTGCATACCGCGAGTGGAATCGAGTGAGGCCTCCCGTGGACAAGGGAATCTTGTCATTGATGCCAACCAGCTCCCCTAGCATGTCTGATATCAGGATGACCAGATCCGCCGTCTCGCAGTGCTGGTACAGCGGGGGCAAGAGTTTGATCTGCATGTCCGTTCGTGGACGTTTCGGCGAGCTCGATGTAGAGGACGAGGAGGGCGTCGGCACCTGCTGCTGCTGCTGGTGCTGCTGCTGGGCGGGCACAAGTGGGGTGGACATGCGAGACGAGGGCTTGCGCGTGGGGCTGCCCGTGATTGAGGCCGAGCGGTGGCTGCTGCGCGAGGAGGTCGTGGGCCGGCGGAGGGGCGAGGATGGCGCCGGCGAGCTGCTCTGGCGGGGGCGGGGGCTTGCATTAGCTGCGGGCCTTGGGCCAGGCGAGCCGAAGATCGGGCTCGGGCTTGTCCTGCTCGGCGCGGACGACGCCCTGTGGTGCGGGCTGTGCGGGTGGTGGTGGTGGCCGGCCATCGCCATGAGCGGGGAGGAGGCCATCTGCGGGCCTGCGTGTGCGTGTGCGTGCGCGGCTGCGTGTGGACCTGGGTCTGCGTGCTCGCGCAAGCTGGCGGCCGGGACGCTGTTCGAGTGTGCAATTGGCTCCGCAGCGGAACCCGTGCGCCGGGCCTCGGCCTCTGGACCCAACGTGGCGGGCGGGCGAGCCGCTGGAGGCGCGGGGCGGGTGCGGGGGGAGGGGGGGGCGAGGCAGAGGCTGGACGGCTCTGGTTCGGGACTCGAGGCAGACGGCCGCGGCGGATGCTAGGGGGGCTGCGCGGAAGTGGCGCTGCGGGATATCATGTCAGCGGGAGGCTCCCGATGGGGCGGGCAATGGCGGGGGAGGATGTGGGGACGGAGGGGCTAGGGGCTGGGCGGGGCGGAGGGAGGGAGGCTCAAACCTAGGATGGGGACGCCGGCGGGGGGTTATTGTGGCGGCGACCGGAGGTCGATGTGTGCGGTGCTGTGGCGGCTGTGGCGCGGCACAGATGGGCGCGGGGAGGCAGCGGGCTCGGGGGGCAGGCTGAGGCAGGGTCTCCTCAGGGCCTCGCAGGGCGGGTGGGCGCCGGCCCGGGTGTGCAGAATCCGCGGGGCCGTCTGTTCTCGGCGGCAGTCGCAGGGCCGGCCGGGGCGGGGACGCTGCTGGCGGTGGGCTGGGTGGATAGGTGCGAATGCGGATATACGTGCTCCGTCGCAGGCGGGTGGTGCTCGATGGCGGACAGAGAGGATGCCTGGAGAGGAAGGGCGCACAGAGAGGAGTCGGGGCGGGAGGAGGAGGAGGGCGAGGTGAAGAGGACAGGGAAGAGTCTGAAAGAAGTATCTCCACGGAGGGCGCAGGCTACGTCCTTGCGGCTTGCGTGCGTGCGTGCGTGCGTGCGCATGTGCGTGCGGGTCCTATTGGCTGGGCGATGCCTGCGGTGGGTGGATGGCTGTCGTTTCCGCTGCTGTCCTGCCGTACCTGTCTGCGGGGGAACGCAGGCTCTTTTGTGCGTGCGGGCGGCTGTGGGGCAGGGGCCTCAGCACCAGGGCGCCGCCAGCTCTCGATCCAGCCCAATCATGGGCCCTGCGCCAGGAAGGAAATGCACCACGCCGAGTGGTGGAGGGGCAGAATGGCTTAATCCACGGGCCGGCACAGGCGCCGACGAAAAAGAAATCCCAGAACCTCATCGTTATCATCGCCATCATCCTCCTCACATTCGCAGCCTCTACCGGCCTCCATACCTCCCGCAATCCCGCAGCCGTGATGCTGCCGGCCTCAAACCCACACGATGCCATCAATCTTCCTTTCACCTGGCCGTTGCCCATCAATTCCCCCTGCCTCCATGATACCCCCAGGCCCAGGCAGCTCGAGATTGAAAGTTACCACGGGGCCGGCTAAAACAAATCTCCTCGAGCGCCCATTCCCATTGGACAATGGCCAGCAGCAAGCAGCACTTTAAGCTTTCTGCAGTTCTGCACTCCACATTCGTCTTTTTTTCCGAGGCGCAAGAAAGTAAGTTTTCAATCCCTCTGTCTGCGTATGCATAAAGCAAAGCTAGATATTGGCACACGTCGTACTTACTTCTTCTCCTGTTCCTCCTCCTCCTTCTTTAAAGCTTCCCACCCGCCTACCTGGCCTAGATCTCACACCATCCTCATCCATTAATTACTCATCGCCCACCTAGGCCTCAAAACCCAAACCTAAATGGCCGTGGAAGCTCAATTTCCATCAATCGCATACCTATCCCCTGGCCACGAGAACAGCCCTACCTATCCTACCCCGCTCCCTCCCGGCCTACATCCCGAGAAAGCGAGCTACAAGCTACCACTTGAGCTTAGCTACTCTAGCCAAAATTATCTTTAAAGAGCGGCGAACAAACGAGAACCAAAAGAATCGACCATGTGGAGAGCAATGACGGCTGGTGATTGGCCATGGATCGGCCCTTACTTGCGGATGCACAGACCGTTAGGGTCCCCGGAGCAGACCCCATTGAGGGCGGCGACACATACGTATCCCAAACCTACCTTACCTTTCCAGCTCACCAAGGGATAAGGAAAAAGGTAAACAAAGCTTACCTTACATACCCAACTTTTTTTCATGGTTGTGGATGTGGTTGTATGTGGTTGTGGTTGTGGTTGTGGTTACCATACATCCTTGTGTGCGTACGTTCCGGCGGTCTGGGCCCATGGCATCGAATCGTTTGCCCACATGGTCTGCAAGGTTGCTGCCGATAGGCGGGCTGGCGAGCGTGCGTGGGTTTAGCCTCGCCATCATGAATAGGAAGGCGGAGGGATTAGGGAAGGGATGTTTTTCCAGGGGGTAGGGGGCTTAGGTGGAAAATCGGAAGGTACTTTCCTTACGGTACATGAGGTAGGGAGGAGGTAGGTAACATCAAAATTATTCTGCCCCTGCGGTTGTGTCGTTGACCGCACGTTGTGCTACAATATAGTTGTTACTCTTAACCCCCATAGGCTTGCCTTATGGTGTAAGATCACAGTTATATGTACAGTTTTGTGGGTGATCTACTTCCGCTTCTGCTTCTAGATCTGCTTCTGGAAATGGGGCCGGCGCTGTTGTTGCCCTTCCATCAATTGGTTGGAATCAAAGGAAAAAAAGGAAAAGATTACCGCCCCTCCAAAAAAAAAAAAAAAAAGAAGAAGATTACCACGTGCGTGACGAACTGGTCCAGTCAGTTATGGCGAAATTTGCCAATTGCGTCTAACTTGCAACAGCTCTTTGGCCATTGCCGGTACCGGTACCTGGACTCTTGCTTCAAGATACTCGTACTTCGGTACTTGAGACTAACTTTGGTATTATAATACCTAAAATTCTATACTCACTTACCTAATACCAGCCGGGAGAATCATTGCAGATTGTGCATTCTGGTTCTGGGGGCGAGGCTAATTCTGGTCATGAAATTGTGATGATGCGACATTGGTTCGAATTCATATCAGCTAGGCACTTCTTGCCTTACTCTAAGGATCTGGACAAGACTACTAACCGCTACAAAGAATATGGGGTGTGACATAGCCATGAAATTAGAGTTATCCACCTACTCCTACCTACGCCGTCGTCGTCATACTTCGCCAGGGCGAGTACAGAAGCGAGGTATACGTACTTCGTCTCGAGATGTACAACAAGTCGCTAGATCTCGCGAGGAGAGATCGATCGAACGACCGATCGATACCTCTATTTTGATCATATCATCATGATATTTCGGAAGTTTCGGCTTTACTCGCTCGCCAGGTTAATTAATCGGGTCCAGATCGAGATCCGCGCCCCTCGCTTCGAGTCTATTTTTCAGAATTCAAATCTGGTGAGCAATGGAACGAGTCTAGTGAGCAATTGGGGAACAAGACTACCTGAGTACATAAGGTAGGTAGCTAGAATTAAGCTACTTACTTGTTGTGGTAATTGCTAATGTTGGTAGTTGGATGGGGCTTTTTCCGATATCATGATCAGCTTTCTGGACTACGAAGTTGTTGAATTCACTTCCTGGACTTCGGTTGGGTGGTGGTCGTGGTATGCTTTGAATTGAGATAACAGCTGGAACTATACATCTCGAGACTACATCTTTGGGTATAAAGTTAAACTGACATTTTATTAGGTAATTAGACTTTCTTACTGTAGCTCCAAATCCGGGGACAATCGAGGCTACATCTTGGAACTGTATGTCCCTAAAACCTACATATGTATTTTTCTGAAATGCAAAAAACATGGCTGGTGTTATTGATTGATGGTTATAGCTTATACTAGCTATAGCTAGACCAGATGTGAAGAGAGCCGAGTTGTTTACATGTACCGGTACCATAACCGGCCGCCTATGATATCGAAGGTTCCACCCATTGATTGAAAGTGATATATTATCATCAGTCACCAAAAATTTCCGTACATGACTGGGGACGAGGCTAGTACTCGAGTACATGAGACGTCATCGGTGTCGGCGCCCCAGCCCTCGCTCGCCTGCTTACCTTGTATGCATGTTTCAATGCTGCCGCCGTTGAATTACTTTAAAATTTTCTCCATGGCCAGCGCAAAGCGCAGCTCATCTGTCGATCAATTGATCAATCAACTTTTGCGTCACAAAACCAATGTGGGATATCGATGTTGAGGCGTGATACACGTATGAAGGCTGGCTGGCTGGGCTCGCCGGCCCCCCTCAAAAACTGCGTGCCTTTGTGTACGAGGGCGCTGCGCAGAGTTCAGGCCGGGCGGGCATCGCAACGGCGCGCCACCACCCGCCAGTCTTAGCGAGCGAGTCAGCGCACCGCAAGCAGCAGCCGAAGCAAGCGCTTTAGGGAACACGAGCCTGGCGACCTTTCGACGACTAGCCCGCCATACTAGCCATACCCAGGGAGACGAGCAGAGGCAGGGCGGCATCCAGTGGCATAGAGCAGCAGAGAGCTGCGGACATTCGCCAGGCATCACCAGCCCTCCAGCTTGCCAGCCTTCCCAGCCTACCCAGCGTAATCGATCCAGCCCAGCAGCCAGCCCATTCACTCACTCATCACCACCACACACACGACATCTCAGGTCACGAGGAGCCGGCTTTTTTTTTTCCCCTTTTTGCGCAGCTCACCACCCATCGGCAGCCATATCGATTTGACATCTCCACCAGCCGACATCTAGACCACCTGCTGGACCTTCCATCACATCCTTGCTCTCCCCTCCCCAGCTAACCCCCGGATCTTCAACGGGCACCATAGCTTACTTCCTACCGACCCTTGGCTGTGAATAGCTTGGAATTTACCTCTCGCCTCGCACCACTGGGCGCCAGACATCAACACTCTCATCAGCGCATATCGAAATTATCCTTTCACAATCCGCAAAACCCCCACCCTCGGTACAGCAAGTAACGGCTTTCCCGCGGACCACTACAACCCATCAATCACCCTCCACACCGACGACCACTGTCGACTAAAAATAACAAATAAACACTGCACGATACATCTGCTGCTCTCCGGAATCCCCCTCACCCCTGCCAGCTCTTTTCTTCTTCTTTTCCATACCCTGATTCTCGCACACGCATAGAGCTGATACCCCACACAAAAAAACACGCCCATATTACCCCCACACCAGAAATCCTTCGATTGGCTCCCGTAGGTTCCGCTTAGGCAATAATATCAGCACAGTCGAGACACACGACCACTCTTTGTACTAATTAGTCAATAAGCACCAAGCCACCACACACTCGTAGCGGTTATGGCGATTTCGGAGGAGGGAGCTTTCGCAACAAGTCTACTACGTCGGTTGGAGGCTTCGTATCCAGACTCACTCGATGACTGCCTCGCCACACTCAAAACCATCAAACATTCTCTCATTGGTCATGAGCAGGCAAAGCAGCTCTTTATAGAGAAGGGGGTTATTCCAATCTTGGTCAGATTTCTCCAGGAGAGTAATACTCACCAGGGATTGAAGCTGGAGGCGGGGATTTGTATTGGAAGTCTGGCTTATGGTATGGTTCTGCTTACACACACACTACACACATGGTGCTATTTTGCACCATAATTCTATATATTTTTTCGAGGTTCAATGGCTCACATGCTAGGCTAAACACAGGCGGAGAGTCGTTTGCAATAGAGTTGCTCCGCGAAGGGGCTCTTGGCCCGCTAATTGCGGCTCTCGATATCGATAATTCGCCAGCTCAGCTTGTTTTAACAAGCTTACGGACGTTGAATACGTTGTTTGATACTTGCCCGCTAGAGGCGTTGGCTACTTCGAATTCAATTGCGGGGGAAATTACTCATGAGATTTACTCGAATAGAAATACGCTCCAGTTTATCGAAAGGATTTTGGCTCAGACGTCGGAATCGACTTGTGTTCAACAGCAAATCAGCCTTGCAGCAACACTCGTGTCAAGAACATGCAGTCATGGAGGCTCTGGAGAGACGGCGGCGATTAATATGGAAAAGCATCAAAAGTTACTCATCAGCCACGGAATACTGGAAGTCTTGGGAAGGAGGTTGGCTGGGTTTGTAGTTCGGGGGCGAGACGCAAGTACGTTTGCGGGATCCGGAAGTCATTTGGCGAAACCAACGCCAGAAAATAGTGGGGCAACACGATATTCAAAGGTGCATGACGATGAGGATAAGGAAAACAATCTACCGCCGCCGGCACCCATGACGGCCAAACTTGCGCCAATCCTGGATGCTATTGCAGTAATCATCAAAAATAACAGCTACCGTGCATATCAACTCTTGTACGCCCCATGGATTTTGAGTGCGTTTCCTGCACAGGTTACTCCAAAGAATGCAAAAGGTAGATCTAAAACAGGTTCGACAACCTCAACCCAGCCAAGGAATGTACCTCAATCTCCTACATTACTGACGGCATCAGCATTTCCTCCTTTGACGGCCGCGGCGCATTTTTTCCAGGGTAGAGGTGGGTATGGTGAAACAGGTTCGGATATCATGGGGGACACGGATTCGGCGGTCAACACCCCAGCGCCAAGCTCGGATACGGAAGACACCCCTAGGCGAAATAAGCGAAAGAGGCTCGATAATACGGTACTTGAAGAGTCACCGTTGGTCCGATGGCTTATTGGTATCGTGAGAACAGGGGATCCGCTTACTCGGCTGATGGCTACGAGTCTTTTGACGAATTTGTGCCAGACTCGCCTTACTGGCCCGATTGTGAAGTCAATCGAGCACATGGTGCTCCCAATACTTGTAAGGCTTCTGGATGACGAATCGACGTTCGCCAGTCCCCTGGATAACCTCAAGGGATACTCTTCGATTGCCGGTTATGACGTGCCCCAGCGGGTCGAGTGGATTATCAGGGAGCGAGCGCCGTCCGTCTTGGCAGACTTGGTAAATGATGATGCTCAGATGCAGAAGGCGGCGGTCGAGGGTAATGCTATTAAGCGCCTTGCGGGCATGTTTAAGCGGACCTTTGAGGTTGCAAAGAAGAAATCCGACCGCTCTAATGGGGTGTCTGGGAGAAGGGATAATTACTATGATGAGGATCCTGATGATAATTCCAACGGATCTTCTGACGTCAACACGCCGTACAAGATTCACAGGATGAAGGTCCGGGAAAGCACGTTGAAGTGTATTGCGGGGATTACGAGTTTGAAGGATGATTACAGGAAGTTGATGATTGATACGGGGATCGTGCCCTATGTGGTTGCGGCGCTCCAGCCGACTGCTGCTACTGCTGATGCGAAGGCTCAGGGTGGTGGGGAGGTGGGGGAATCATCTACTGATGTCAAGGCAGATACACCCCCGAATCTTAATGTTATTAGGGAGGATAACCCGCCGAGGGTTCTCATTGCTGCAGCCTATGTGATACGGTCATTTAGTAGGAGTGTGCATATATTACGGACCAATCTTGTGGACGCCAAAGTTGCTACGCCCTTGATGGCTCTCCTCAAGTACGATGATGTGGAGGTGAAGAATGCGGCGACGATGGCGCTGTGTAATCTTGTGCTGGACTTCAGCCCAATGAGGCAGCCGATTATTGATATGGGCGCGCTGAAGATCTTTTGTGAGCAGGCGCACTCGGCGAATGTGGATCTCAAGTTGAATTCGGTGTGGGCGCTCAAGCATCTGGTGTTGTCGGCGGATAATGAGGTCAAGACGACGGCGCTGAAGGAGCTGGGGAGCGGCTGGCTGGCCGATCTGATTAGTTGGGATGACGAGATGATTGGTGGGGGGCTTGGGGTGGAAGATGAGTTTGGGGATGACGAGGATGATGAGGATGGCGGTGATAATGATATGATGGGGCACGATGAGTTTGAGTACCACAATACTACGCTGGACAAGATGAATACGGAGTATGCCGGGAATCGGAACGAGGCGGGGGGTTATTCTGGGGATGAGGATGATGAAGGGGGGGATCAGATGAAGGATAGTATTGGCCAACTCAGCCGTGCACGGGATGAACAACAACAACAACAACAACAACAAAATACCGACGATGCGCAGTCATCGACAATCGGCGCCTCCCCGGCAACAACAACGCTCCACCACCAGGACGACACCACGCCGAGCTCGTTCTCGCCGTCCGCTGCCGCTACCGCTGCTGCCGCGGCGGCAACGTCGCCCCGCGCCCTAAGACACACGAGACAGCAGCTGATTAGCGTCCAGGAGCAAGGGTTTAACTTTATACGAAACCTGATTTGCGGGAATAACTCGGCGGAGATTCTGGATCTGTTGTTTACGGGCGTGGGGCAGGACCGCGTGTTTGAGATTCTCACGAAGAAGTTGAAGCCGAAGTACACGACGATGCAAGGGTCCGCGGCCACGGCAACTTCGTCGAATAGTGGGACTCCGGCGGCTTCGGTGGCGGGTGCAGCTGGCACATCTACAACTCCAACCACAAGACGCCCCACCACCGCCTCCTCGACCGAATCCGCAACAACCCCGCACCACCAACTCACCCCCAGCAAGACCCCCGCAACAGAGATCCTCGTCTCGGTGATCTTCATCCTCGTGCACATTGCCGCCAACCACGCGCGGCACCGACAAACACTCGTCGAGCAAACCACACTGCTAAAAGCGCTACTACCACTGTTTTCGCACGAGAGTATGGATGTGCGAGTGGGGCTGGCGTGGGTGGTGATTAATCTGACGTGGAAGGATGATAGCTCGGATGAGGTTGCGTGTCGAGCGAGGGCGGCGGAGTTGAGGAGACTCGGGTTTGTGAAGAAGATGGAGGGGTTGTTGGAGGATAGGGAGTTGGATGTGAGGGAGAGGGCGAAGGCGGGGTTGTGTCAGATTAGGATGTGTTTGGAGGAGGGGGGGGCTTGAGTGTGGGGGGAGGGGGGAGGGGGGAGGGGGGGAGGTGCTTCCCTTTGAGGGTATTGAGCCCTTTCTTCTGATTTTACTTTTTGCCCTTGACTTTTTTTTTTCTTCATATTCATGAGGTACCTATGTGTACACATATATATATGTGGCAGCATCCTGCATTTCATTTATTACTCTGCGGGTGTTTTTTTTTTTCTTTTCTTTTTTTTCTCTTTTTTGGTATTTAATATCTGTTTTGTCTTTTTTTACGTATACACTTTTTGTGAGTGTGACGGTTTTTTTTTTTTGTTTGTGTTTGTGTTTGAGAGTGGATGCCAAAAAAATTATAAGGAAAAAAGATGAGATTGGGTTGGTTTGTTTTTACGAACGTTACGACGGTGATGATGATGATGATGATGATGATGTGTTATTATTAATATTTTTTATTATAAAATTCTATGGCTATATCTATATACATATCCACAAATTAAATTAACGTTTCAAGTTATATATTTGGAGGAGGGGGGGCCCGGGGGGGATTGGGATAAAGTGAGATGATACTCTCTCTACCCACTACATCGATTGTCACAAAATTAACTCCCATGATATATATCTGTGGGAACTCGTATATATACGTGTATACGTGGCCATTGATCATGCATGATATTGATATATAGCTGTCGATATCGATGAGGAGCTCGTTCAGTATGTTATGTATGTATGTAGAAATGCATAAAGTAGATTGAGCTTCCTATGTACCTACTGGATAACTGGAAAGTACTTAGGTAACGATCTTGATCTTTTTTGTTTCTTTTCTCGCTATTCCCTTCGCCTTCCCCCCCGCCTCCCCCAATTCACCGAATAAATCCTACCGCCTCTTCCCCCCCCCCCCACCACCACCACGCTTCCCAGCACTCTTCTCCGGCACCACCGCAGCCGCAGCCGCAGCCGGCGCCGTAGCGCCCGCAAGAAACCTTGCCGCATCGAACCCCGCAAACGGGTTCATCGCCGCCGCGGCCCCCCCCGCCCCGCCGCCAAGAATGCTATTTTTTTGTTCCTTCTCGAACTCGGCGCGCATTTCGGGGTCCACTGTGGTAGAAAGAAAAAAAACGTCAGTTCAGCTTATCTATGCATGTGGAGGAACGAGAACACGAAACAACAGGGGGGGGGGAAGCAACAGCAAACGTACTATTATCAATCAACTTCGGCACCAACACCACCCCCGCCAGGCCCACGGCCGCAATCAGCATCATCGGCGAGCTCAGTAGCTTCAGCGGCGAGAAGCCCTCGCGCGCGGTGTACATCTCTGCGGGGGTGGGCGGGAGGAGCTCGATTCGATACCCGCTTTCCTCCCCCTGCCCCTCCCCTACGATGGCGCGCCGCTCGCCTTGGTTCCCCCACTCGTTCCCGCGGAATGTCATTGCGCTTTGCACCTCCCCGGTGGGCGCGACGTCGACTCGTAAGGGCGGGAATGCGAGGCCGAGGGAGGTGACTTCGAGGAGGTAGCTCCCCGGGGGGACGTGCGCGAGGAGAAACTCGTTTGAGCGGGTGATTGGGGTTGAGAGGGTTGGGTGGCCGGCGCGGGTGAGGGTGAGGGTTGTGTGGGGTGTTAGGCGGGGGAGGAGGTCGGTTGGGGGGAGGTGGAATGTTAGTGATGTTGAGAGGGCTGTGGTGGCGAGGGTTGTGAGGAGGAGGAGGAGGGGGGGGAGGAGGTGCATTGTTGGGGGTGGCAGTGGGATTGTAGAGTGTGAAGTGGGTGTGGCCGTGGATTTTGTTGTGATAGTGGTGGGAGGTGGTGATGGTGGTTGTGGTTGTGGTTGTGGTTGTTGTTTCGGTAGAGAGCTTACCGGGCTTAGCCTCTGGCAGGCTAGCATATCTGTCCGTCCGGAGGCTACCTAAGGTAGGCAAGCCGGGATAAATACATGCACGTGGCAACTTAAGCGAGAAAATCGCACCATCGAATCGATATCCATCGGTACCTCAACCGAAAAAATCCACGATTTACCGGGTTGTAAAGTAAAAAAACACGAGAACAAATAGAAACTTTAACTTTAGTGTCCAGAAAATCCACCTATAGGCATCTCCTAGGTAGAATCAAGCCAGGGAACGGTTGTAGCAAAGATATATTCACGAAAGATATCATGGATCCGGATGCAGGCATTTCAAATAGGGTAGATCAAAAAACGTTAACCCCAATTCATGATTTTCAAGAAATAGTACAGCAATCCCGATCGATATATCCGCGGCCAGAAGATCTAACAAACTTGGGAAACATATCCCTTAGGCTTATAAAAGAATCCAGGTTTTAGAAAAGCCGCGGGTGGTTTAGTTATTTAACATCAACCCCATGGCCAATATATATGAATAGAAAACTGTCGCAGAAATTAATGACAGAAACGATAAAGGTATTAAAGAAGTAATCATGATGACACTATGTGCAGTGTATGAAGTAGGTAAGTAATGGTAATGTCGACGTCGTATAAAACCGCAAAGTAAAACAGATGTAAAAAAGCAAGCAGAATTTGCAAACGATAAAATTTAAACAAAGCTGGACAATGAGAACATAACCTTTCGAGCCCCATGAGAATATCACTACACACAACAACAACAACAACAGCAACAGACCACAACGCATCAACTGCATCTGTATATAAAAACCGGATCGAGACTGTATAAACACAGCGAAAGAAAAAAAAAAGATCATGAAAAACCACTGAATGAGTCGGAAATAAAGAATTCAAAGATAAAAAAAAACACCACACCGGAATTCAAATTAACGAAGCTAGCAAAGTCTAAAGCGACTTTGTGGAACAGGCCCCTAGTAACTGTCCATGACTGCTTCCAACCCCTTCTCGGCCAAATCAACTTTATATCCTTCCCTTGCCGCCTCCCTTTCGGACCTTTCCCACATGCTCAGCCCCTTTCGTTTCTTCTCTTGTATAAACTTGTTTTCCTCTTCCAGCTTTTGCTGCTCAGCCCTCAGTCTAGCGAGACGCTCTGTACTCTCGCTAGGGATGATGCTTGGCATAAGCCTTCCACCTGGTATGAGCTGGGGCCCTGAAGGTGCAATGGAAGCGGAGGCTGGGGAGCCTCGTATGGCTATACCAGAAGAAATGGAACTGCGGTATGGGTAGTTTCCTGCACGAGGACCTGTGGGAATTCCTGGAGGTGGAGCGTTTGTTGCAGAGGACGCCGGCGGGGCAGTAGGTCCAGGTCCAGGGGTAGCAGGTGGTGGATTTGGTGCAATAGGCTTCACTTCTTTTGGAGGTGGAGCTGCTGGAGGCTCTGCTCTATTGGCGTGGTTGTTTACTACTGGTGTCGGGATTGGCGGGGGCGCATCGGTTTCCCTGTCCCGTGCTCTCGCCCCGGCTGGTCCAGAAGAGCTGGATGGCCTTTGAACAGGAGCTGGTGAGCGAGGCGGTGGTGCCTGGGGAGGCATACGTCGGGGACCAGTCGGTGGCGCCACACCGCGAGGGGCTGGGGCAGAGGGTATATGTTGGGTTTTTGGCGGTGGCGATGGCCCAGGCTGGTGATTGTTTGGTACATTTCTGCCACCAACGTATAGCGACAGATTTCGGAATGGTGGCGCGTGATTGTGATAGGAGGACGGGCCCCTTGGAGGCGGCCGTGGGCCAGGTGGTGGGCCAGCACTTCTATGTCCTCCGGGTCCTGTCGGCGGCGATCGAGGCTGCCTCGGAGGGGACCTCACTCTTTCCCGATCAACTGGCCTCGGGGGTGTTCGTGCCCTCTCTCGATCCATGGGCCCCCTTGGTGGTGGGGGTGATTCTCGGGCAATTGGCGATTGTGGCCTCGATGCACGCCTTGGTGGGGAGCGGGGGCGTGCAGGTGGTGGCGATGGTGATCTCGGCGCCCTGTGGTGGGGAGGGGGTGAGCGCCGGAATGGAAGGGGGGATGCCGGTCGCTTCCTCACGCCAGTAGGAGGCGAATCTTTAAAGGGAACTGAGGGCGACCGTGGTCGGCCATGGCCTGGGGGTGGTGATCGAGGCCTGCTATTTGGCAATGGTGACCGTTGTCTACTCGATTGCCCTGACCCGGGATGCCGTATTGGAGGAGGCGGTGGAGACCCAACTCTACCCTTCTTCCTAGGAGGGGATCCTGGGGACCGGGAACGCCGTGGAGATCGCGAAGGAGCTCGCCTAAATGGAGAGCGCCTGATTGGAGATATCGAGCGAGGGCGTCGAGGCGGTGACCTAATCAGTGGTGATTTTGAGCGAGGACGTCGGGGTGGTGACCGAATCGGTAGCCTGACTGGTGAGCGAGGACGAATCAAAGGTGGTAGTGGAGAACGGTCTCTCTTGTCTCGATAATTATCTCGAGGATCTCGGCGTGATGGGTGGGGGGGTGGCAGAGGGCTTCTCGTTCTTGGCCTTCTCATATCATGCCTCGATCGACTTCTCGACCTTGGCCGTGTACGAATTTCAATATCTCTCGAACGACCACGTACGCGCGGAGGAGTCATTGAGCGGTCCCGTTCTCTGCCCTGTCGAAAAATTGGCGAGCGAGATCTCAATCGCCTGTCCCTATCTCGGTCCTGATCATCTCTGGAGCGTGATCGTCTTCGAAGAGCCATTGGTGGGGGTGACCTGGAGAATCGCCTTCGAGACCGTGACCGTTCACGTCTCCTCATTCCTGGCGGAGACCTGCGTCGTGGCGGAGGAGAAGGAGACCGGCCACGTCTATCTCTTGCACCGGGCACCCAGCAATCCGCCTTGGGCGGGGGGAGGTGAGGCACATATGAATCGATTTTCCCACGGGGAGATGGGGAGCGGTGGTCGCGGTACCTTCTCATTTTGGTGATGTCAGCGGGAGTCCTCTCATTCGATGAGTTGAAGCATGTCTGCGGGGCTGCAGTAGCCGAGATGAGGTGGACGAATGGTGAGGGGGGGGAGGGAGGCTACTAGAGGGTGGGGTCAATCATATACCTGCGGTCACGATCCATGGGAGCTGTCGATTCCAGCACACGAGTCGAAGGAGCAGATGCTAGAGCAGCCTCAAATGAGATTGGGCAGAGGGTTCAGTCGGGCTGAGTGAAGTCCTGGTGCCTGCCTGTGTGCCTGGTGATGCTCAGGGTGAATGCGGAGAGCTGGCGTGGGCTGGTGGTGATGGTCGTGGCGGTTAAGGCCGTGGGGATGGATGGGGGGCAAGGGAGGGGGTGGGGACCGTGTCGTGCGTGTGCCAGTAGCCAGGGTGGTGATGTGGTGATGGGGGGTGGTGGTGGTGGTGGTGGTGGTGGTGGTGGTGGTGGCAGTGGCAGTGGTGGTGGTGGGGAGGAGGGAGGGTGCGAGGGAGGAGGGGGGGTGGCTCCAATGCGTGTGAGCTGCTGCTGTGCTGCCGCCTCTCTCACAGCTGCGGCGTCCTCCCAGCAAAAGTTTCTGAGCCAACATGGACATGGAACAGCCCGCACGTTTCCGGGGTCTTGCGTGTGAGCGCACGCGCTACGACCGAGTGGGCGTAGCCCTTCGCGCATTAGCCCCGATTCGCGCATATCGCGTGAGAGCCTCAGAGCCCATCAGATAGGGCTGGGCTTGGCGCGCGAATGAAGTGACGGAGTCGTACTGTATAAGACGACGGGCACGGTCGTGAGTAGAGTAAGAATTAGTAGTCTCATTCAAATGCCACCTCAAGAGAACACACCTTGCACATTAAATGAACTGTTCAACTAGAACTTGAAGCTTTTCCCTTTCCAACAAGAACAGCCTTTCCCTTGAATGTCTCTTGACCGACGAGATTACCCTGACATTCCGAGAGGATGCGAGAAAAGTGAATATGTAAACTATGTGGTCACATGACATCAATCAGCACCATAGGCCCAAATCCCTTGTCCACTCGCCCATCCATGATCATGAGTATGAGATATTGGAACTCCCAACTGTCAAGACCAGTGTGACCCCGTTCCAAGCTCTTTTACCTTCATACAGTGCCTATAAATACCCTAGCAGTCGAAGCAATCCCAAACCTCACCTCAGCATATCGACTTCACATTTGATTCAGAAGCATAGCTATGATGCGTTGGCCCTCCCTCTCTCGAGCTTTTGGCTAAGGTCAGGTGTCATGTGACCCTGAATCGCAGGGATGGCTGAGTTGTATATATCAAGCTGTCGCGGAGGTGTTTTGGGATCCCCATACGATGGCGCCGTTGTGGCGAGCCCCGGCCGAGTAGGTATGGCACTCCAGCTTCCCCCTCTGGAGGGCCTGGGCACGAGTAGATCTAGCAGCTGCCCTTTTGGCATTTGGTGCGATAAGCAACGCCGCGACCGGAATTATTTAGAGGGCTGGCTGGCCCCCCGTTGCAAGCATGTCATCGCTCTGTCGCATCGCATCTATCGCACCCTCTCCCGTTCTCCGCAACTACTCTAGCCACAATCACCAACAGCTTCTCCACATCTCTCTCATCGGCCACATTCCAGTCGCAGATTGTATACGTTACGCGGACGAGGCCCTTCCGCAGCAACATACGTAACACAAGCTGGGCACGCAACCGTCATATAAAGTAACCAGGCTCATCGCCAGGAGCTACAAAGCCAACCGAAAAGCACCCAGCTACATACCTACCTGCCACCAAACATCGAAAACATATACAACTCTCCGAAACTCTAAATAATCGCCCATCTCACCGAAACAATGAAGCTCAGTGTACTCGCCCTCTTCGCCTTCGCCGCTCTAGTCGCTGCGAAAGGCAGAGTGACATATCTGGTTACTTTCCCCGACGAGACGCCACAACATGAAGTCGACAAGGCTGCAAGTGAAGTTGAAGGAAGGGTATTTTATCCAAATATTCCCACGGCACAAAGAAGAAGGCAAATCGCTAACTAGTTTTGACTGGTCGCGCGTAGGGTGGAGTCATCAACCATCGTTATAGTAAGTATCCATCGACTACAATACCCGATATTCTTCCTTCATGCTAATACTTGCCAAATCACAGCTCTCATCAAGTCAGTATATAGAGCCACAATTTGGGCGAGTTACCAGAAACTAACAGCTTAATCAGGGGCTTCTCGGTGATTTCCGACGAGGATTCGATGAACATACTCCGAGCTTCAGGAAATGAAAAGTACCCGCCAACAGTAGAAGAGGACCAAGTGGTATGAAGCTTCCTTCCACTTGATGCTGAGGCGTTCCGAAGGCAATGAGCTAATGACCCAATAGGTCTACGCGTTGGGCCCAGATCATTAAATCAATGATTTGAGGAGTGGGGAGTGACGTGCCGAGCAGCTTTTTTCATGACTTTTCTTAGTTCTATTTTGGATTATTCTTTATGATTCTTATGCTTTGCTTCTGTTTTTTGTGCTAATCAAGGCCCCTGCACGATACTGAACGCCAACGAGCACTAGTAGGTACCGTGTTGTGTGCGATTGTATTTATTTCTTTGTATTAAACAGCTTTTGATATATATCGGACGGAGTTGTTCGGGATTGGTTATGGGGCGTTGCAGCAATAGGGGAGTGATGTGAAGATGTGCACTGTACCCCCTTGAGCTTCACCTGTTTGTATTTGTTTCTAAATCCTTCTCCCGGAGCTCTCGAGATGTAGAGAGCTTTCCTTGTATGCTATACCTAGATGCAATGAAACAAAACCCTTAATTTCCGTGCCAGAGAATGTTTCTGATGGAGGGGCTATGCCGCAGCTACAGTTTTGAGCTTGCAATATTTAATTTGATAATGATGGGTATTTTACATCTTAATTAATTGCTTCTTTTCTTATCGTCGGGAGGGCCAATAATTGCAAGCGGAGTGCGCTGCCCAGCTCTGCGTCTGCGCCTGGCTGGGTTGTGGGCTGGGTCCTGGCCTTGCATTCCCACGAGGGCCAGCTCTAGCGTCCCTGCCGCCGCTCAACCGCCACGGCCGTGACCGCCCTATTCTAATTAATGACAGTTGACAATACAGAAATTCCTCGTTGTTCCTGGCACCGTCTCTGCTTCTATTCCCCCATAAACACCCCCCCTAATCTTTAATCTCCTTTTTTTGCTGCGTCAACCATCCATCCCATCTCCAGTAACCTTGCCGTAAGGACGTACGTGCAAGCATTCTTCACCCATCACCGAGCTCTCCCAGTAACCGTCACGCCTATTTCGCACCCCCACAATACGCTACATTTCGGCATCTCGACCCTACGCCTATAACACTTCTCAGGGGAGCATCTGGACGCAAGTCTGAACGTCACGATGAAAGAGTCTGAGCGGACGTCTGCAGCTCTCGTCGACTGGGTATGCCTCCTTTGCAGCCCCCCGTGGGTAATCAGGGGAGCTTGACGCTAAGTGCAGCTTTGTGCGGGGGACAGATCAACTCCTTTCCACTCGACAGCAAAATATCCTCACTAGATGACCTGAGCGACGGGAATGTCCTGGCCAAAGTACTACGTACGTAAAAAAAAAATGAGAAAAAGAGATGCGGATTATGATCTGGCGATGGCGAGCGGGGTGCTGCTGTTTTTTCCTTCCTAGGGGGGGGGGCAAGGAAAGCTCGTGGACATTGTGGAAGCGGAACAAGATGTTTTGTGAGAATATGGCTGATGAGGCTCTATTTTTATTTCGGCGTGGACGTTATAGTTGACATCGACTCGTACTACTTCCGGGCGACTGGCCAGGGACAAGACTCGTCACCCGACGGGCACTGGGTGTTGAGGTTTCACAAACGTATGGATTCCCTGCTTCTTTGCCGTTTTTTAATGCGTGGATATCTCTTCACGGAAACGCATTCGTCTGATGTTTTTATTTATTTATCGATTGGGATTATAGTGAAAAGGATACATAAGGATTTGACACGATATTATACGGATTCATTGGGTCATCGACTACCGAGTACACCACCTAATTTGACTTTAATCGCAAAAGACTCGGCCCGAGATGATACCATACGGGTATGTAGCATTGGAAATTCTAGTTAATCTCGGGTGCATTGGATGTTAATTGTGGTGTTAGTTGGTCAAAATTATTGTTGCTGCTGCAGTGCAGAGTGAAAGGAGGGAAGAGTACATCAGACGAATTCAGGGGCTGAGTCCAAGGTCACAGACTGAGTTGATGTTGGTTATCAATCAGGTATGATATATTTCCGCAATAACCGCTCTTGTTGAAATTGAGCTAAATGAAAAATAGATGATTGAATTGGATGACTCGGAGGAAGATTCATCGTTTGACAAGTCCATGGAAATGTAAGTTTATTCAGGCATATATCACTTTAATATAATTTCTAACCATGCCGATAGCGATGATAACGAATTCCGGATGGAAGAGGAAATGGCTCGGCTAGCTGCAGAAAAAGAGGCCATTGAAGCCGAGAAAAAGATGATTTCCCGGAAATATGAGAGGCTATTACACGATTATGTAATTTTTTCTGCACAAGTTTGCCGCATTGAGTCATTGCTGATACTTTTTCCAAACAGGACGAGAACCAAAGAGAGCTTGAAAGACTGAAGGATCAAGTGGGCGATGATGAAGGAATGTCTGGAGATGGGTTCGCCAGGGCAGATGCTGTACTGAGAAGCCAGATTGATCAGTTACAAAGCGATGTGTAAGTTGGGAAGTGTTAAATTGTTCCAATATATCACTGACAGCGGAAAAAAACAATATAGCCAAAGGTTAGAGGACATAATAGTAGACAAAGAGGCCCTCATTGCCGAACAAGGATCTTCTATTGCATCCTTCACGCGAAAAGTATCTTTTACTGTTCAATAGCGATTTTGATTTTCTAAAGCTAACGATATAATTCAAGGTTGATGAACTTTTACCCCAAGCAGAAAAGGCCATGAAGTGGAAGGATGATCTCGACGAAGCCAACCATTTAGTGGAAAATCTCCGGAAGGGCCAAAACGTAGCGGAGAAATACCGGAAAAAGCTGGAGGGGATGGGGGAGCTGGAACGACAGGTCAAATCCCTAGAACAGCAAAATACTCAACTTATACAGAGCTTACGGCAAAGCGAGGAGGTGTCTAAACAAGCCCAGGGTCTGCGGAAATTGGTCGACACTTACAAGAAGCAAGTCGATAAAATGGACAACGACCATGCGGAGTTGTTGAGGGCCAAACAGAGGATGGAAATTGAGTTCAATACGATGAAGGAGAAGGCTGCTGGGGCAGAGACGCAGAAGATTAGGGATATGGAGCAGATACAGATCTTGGAAGAGAGGGTACGGGAGTTGGAAAGTGGGGTGATGAGCAAGGTGGTGGAGGAGGTTAGCGGGGATCTAAATTCAGAGTTAACTTTCACGACGAAGACCAAGGCGGACTTGTGGGTGTTCTCCCGTCTGCAGTCTGCTGTGGAGTCTTCGACTAAGTATCTTTGGTAGGAAACTACAAATATCGAAGCTGGAGGCGGAAATAGCTAGGCTAAAAGAAGGGGGTGCTACTTCTGCGGATAACATGCTATTGAAAAGTCTGCTTGATGATGCCACAAAAGCCAAGGAAAAGCTGGAAAATGATTACCTTGAGGCCCACACGGAGAGGTTGATTTTGGAGTCTCAGCTGGCATCCCTGAGTGGTGGTGGACCAATCGAAGGGTATGCAAAAGGCCCATCCATCATCATTATTTTCCATCATCTCTGTGGCGGCGTGGTCCAGCTTGCTGACTCTTTGACGGTCTTGCAAGATCTGATGTATATCAAAAAATTCGAAGGAATTTGCTCGAACTCGAACAGGAGCTTTCTGCAACTAAAAAGCGTTTGTCCGAGGTTACGGCGGAACTCACCACCACTAAGAGGGATCTTGTCATTGTTAAATCTGATTGTATGAAGTTTTTTATTTCCGTTTTTATTCTTCTTCTTGCAGTCGTGTTGCTTCCTGAACTAATACGGCGTTGCGTGTGCATCGTCTGCGGGTTGATTTAGTGAGATTAGTAGGTAAAGATAAACTGGAGGCCCTGGCTGAACTCAAGGATATGAACTCTACAGAGTTGATTGAGTTACGCGAGGAGCATAGCGTGCTGGAGCGCAGATTGAGGGAGGCGGAGTCGGAGCTAGACCAGAAGAAGACTCAGCTCAACACAGTCCTCCTGGAGAAGGACGAACTTTCAAAGAAGAAGAGCGACCACCAGGATGCCATGCTCGATCGGGTCAAGGATATCGCAGAACTCAAGGCAACCATTGCAGCACTCGAGGGATCCAGTGAAGGCCGGGATGCAGCGTTGGAGAAGAGGGTAGTCCAGTTGCAGAATAAGCTCGAGGACCAGAGGGAGAAGATGACAAAGTCCCGGGAACACATCAAGAAGCAAAACGCCATCATCAAGGACCTCAAGGAACAGATTGAGAATGGAGCCGGCATGGACGACAAGGCTCGTGACGAGGCTATATACTTGCAAAAGGTGCGTCACCCCCTCCCCCCTCCTTATCCGTATTACTGGTGAGTTTAGTTTGGTACTGGAAGGGCTGACATTTTCTGGGATTGGGGGCTTTGAAATTTTGGCCCCCGTCTTCCCTTTTTTTGTGATGTTTTTGTAGAAGAAGAGACAGGAAGAACTTTCGGCGCTACAGCGCGAGAATAAGTTGATGACTTCGGCGTGGTATGATTTGTCGAGTAGGCTCCAGACGAATACGGTGGTGTTGTTGAGAAGGAGTGAGCCGCAGAGTTGGCTGAATAAACAGAGAAACGCAATACACGTTCCTATTGTAAGTTTCTCTTTCTCTTTTTTTTTTTTTTTTGTGTGGGGGGGAGGGGATTCTTATCCCCCCATCCCTCCTGGGATGAGTTATGTTTTTCTTTACTGACATGATGATTGATGTTTTAGAAGAGATGATACCATAGCGACGGCGTTTTATTTTGAGTTTTTTTATGATTTTTCTTTTTTTGGTTCCACGGCTGTGGGGGAAAGGAGGAAGTAGGGTGGTTGATCATGAAGAGCCCCACGAGAGGTAGGTAGCAGTTTGGTTTGGTTCTTGGTTGTGGTGGTGATTGTTGTTTGTTACATGTTTGCTACTGTTGTTTCTGTTGGTCTCTATGGTGGTGGTGATGAGATGCATGCATATGGATGAGGTACGCACAGTTTGACAAAAAAAAAAGAGAAGGAGAGAAAGAGATAGATGCTTCGAATTCTTATGATATGCACGAAACGAATTTTCTTGATTGTTTTATGATATTTTTATTTTTATTTTCCGTTATATAAGAATGTTCTTGCATGCTCAATGCGGATTTGTTCACGGCTACGCCTTTCTGGTTTTTGGTATCGGTTTCAAGAATCATGTGATGGCCCGTTTTTTCTTTTTGCAATTGCAACTGCAATCGGATATGGCCATGATACCAAGATCACTTTGATTTCTCGACGAATTCGAATTCCCAGTTCACGTCACTAGCGCAATACAGCTCCCTAGCTCACTCACGCCAAAGCCAAGCCCTAAGCGAGCAGCATTCTGAAATCTTGGCGAGACTTCGGGGGCCGGGGGCATCTGGGATTTTTGAGTTTAATGTGCAGGGTACCTGGGGGGATCAACAAGCTTGCAAAAAATTGTGCCTGTCAACTGCCTGCTTTCCTTCCTTCATTCACTCCCTTCCTTTACGGCCGAATTCACATCCACACCCCACGCCCCACACCCACCCACGCATTTACACATCATCGACACCTACATAAACACAGACATATAAAGATCCTCAGCATATTACCCCGGACGCTCACTAAACAGCTTCGACAGTAGATCGAAGGCAGGGCGAGGCGGAGAGGAAAGCACTTGAAAGAGAAAGGAAGGAAGGAAGGAAAGAAAGAAAAGATGTCGTTGAAGCTCTACAAGCCGCTGACGTCGAACATCGAGAAGGTGAGGCTCGATGCGGCGAGTCAATTGACGAGGGAGCTGTTGGCATGGGTCGAGTCGGAGCCTACGAACAACATTACCAGCACCAGCACCACCACCACGACCGAGGAGAACGCTGAAGACGCCCCACCTACCACAGAAACCACGGCCGAGGCAGTAGTCGTCATAGAGCAGCGCCCCACCATCCCCGGCCTCAAGCCCGGAAAAGACACAAAAACCGAACTCACCTACGCCCTCACCCGCCTCATCAAGGGCCTCGCCTCGGGCCACGAATCCGCGCGCTTCGGGTTCGCCGTCGTCCTCACGGAACTCCTCTCCTCGCTGCTCACGACCCCCGCGCAGCGCAAATGGGGGTTCACGGTCGAGACCGTGCTTGGGCTTGTCTCGAAATGGATGGAAGTCAGCGAGCACACGACGAAATCCGAGGAGCGGGACCGCTGGCTCGGGAAGCTGTTTGGGCTGAAGTCGATATTGATGGCGCCCGGGCTATATACGCTGGAGAAAGGGGAGGCTATGCGGGAGAGGGAGTTTCGCACCGTGGTGGGGGAGGTGCTCAAGTTGGGAGGGGAAAAGAGTTGGTTGAGGGAGCCGGCGGTGTGGGCGTTGGTTGCGGCCGCCAGGGAGTTTGGCTGGGGGAGAGAGAGTATTGCAATTGTGTGGAAGCTTGTGGTGGAGGGGGGTTGGGAGAGGGAGATTGAGGCTGTTGGGTTGTGGTTGGTGTTTGAAGGGTTGGTTCCGGGTGTTATGGCGGAGGTTGGGGGTAAGGCGTGGGAAGGGAAGGGGGGGCCTCTGGGTGTGGCGAATTTGACGGCACTGGCAAAGGCGTTGAAGGAGAGTGGGGGGGCTAGTATTGCGGCTGCGGCGGCGGAGAAGAAGGAGGGCGCGAAGAAGGAGTTGGGGAGTAAGGGTGTTTGGAGTGCAAAGCTGCATTGGGTGTGGGATGAGATCTTGAGGGTGTATATGGTGAAGGATGCTACTTCTGGAGGTAATTCTGTTGCTGCAGTTACAGAGACGCCTGCTGCGGCGGAGAAGAAGAGCAAGAAGAAGGACAAGAAGGAGAAGAAGAGTAAAGATGTGGCACAACCCACCGCCGCCGCCACTACCAGTGGAGAGTTTGGTGATATTGCACCATTCGCAGACTTTTGGAGGGTCGTTGTTGATGGTAAACTCCCTCTCTTCTTATCCATTGTGAGAATAGTTAAAGTACTAATTACCTTTTCTAGAATCTCTCTTCTCCGCATCTTCCTCCGAAGAGCGAAAATTCCACGGATTCCTCCTCATAATCAAGCTCCTCACTATCCTCACTGCTGCGCCACAACACATCCCATTCTTCCTCCCACATATCTTCACCCGCAATCTCCTCCGATGCATGATCAACCATCTCTCGGATGAATCCCGCTACCTCCACAAGTCGGCTCAAAAGACAATCAAAACCATCCAGCACTTGGCACAAACTCACCCCGCCGAATCCATCCCTACGATTGTCAGGGGACTCGTATTGGGCAATGGAACCACCGGCTTTGACCACCTCACAAAAACCAAGACGGTCGAGAAACTCCTCCCACTAGCGGGAGAGAGCGAAGCCGCCATGAGCGCAATCGTGGCCATGTTCGTCGACATCATCATCGCCCCACCAGTCACCACGCAAACTGCCGAGGATGCGGATGATGAGGAGGTTGATGAGAATGGAGAGGAAATCGTCACCAAGAAGGCAAAGAAGGAGGAGGACGTTAAGCGCCAATGGGCTGCCGATCAGCTCCTCTCAATCATCCGATCCGGGAAGGTCGTCAAGCATGTCTCTTGGACCGGAGCTGTGGTGGACACATTCTCCCTCCTCGGACATGTCGAGATTCTCGGCGCAAATAACATTGAAACCCTCTACTCCCGCGTCCCGACCCCGAAGGTCTCGGATGCGAGTAGAGAGATGTTCCGCGCCCGTCTTGCGAGCGTGTTGGGACACTTGATTAGTGTTAAGCAGGATGATGAAGCTGCTGCTACTACAACTACCGCAGAGTCGTGGCCGTATAGAGCTATCAAGATGCTTGTTACGGCAATTGATAGCTATGGCGTCAAGCTTGCGATGGAGTTTGATGAGAGCATTGCCAAGGCGGTGAAGTTGGGATGGAAGAGGTTGGATAGTATTCACGAGAAGTACACCGCGTGTATCAAGGCCGGGCAAGCGGTTTCTTCGCCAGAGGTTTCTCAGCTCCAGGCTTTCGAGTTGCTCTACTCTCTTGTGCTTCTACAGGTTTATAATGGAGATTCCGATGCGGTTGAGTTACTCGGGGAGTTGGAGTTGTGTTATTCAAAGATCTTGAAGAAGTCAAAGGCCGTCAAGGGTGAAGCGGAGGTTCAGGATTCAGGGGCAGTGTTGGTGGAGATTTTACTCTCGTTCTTGTCGAAGCCGAGTGTGTTGCTCAGGAAGCTGGCGGGGATCGTGTGGAGTAGTCTTGCGACGACGGTTGTGAGTAATGAGGGGTTGGAGGCTATGTTGGATGTCCTAGATACCAAGGAGAGCTTGAGTGGACAGTCGGAGTTGTTTGAGGAGGATGATGGGGATGATGAGGAGGATGATGAGGATGATGTGGAGTTTGATGGTACTGGCGGGGACGTGAATATGGATAACGAAGAGGAGGAAGGAGAGCAGGATGTGATGGATGTGGATGAGGAATACAAGGACTCCAAGATTCCCAAGGTCGCCGAAGACTCCGACGCCGAGTCCGGGTCTGGCTCCGACGATGAAGTCGATGCCGAGGAAGATGATGAGGAGGAAGATGCCCCAACCGACGACGAGACCGCCAAATTCGAAGCTGCGCTCGGGAAGGCCCTCCAGACACAGAAACCCACCGCTGCCGGCTCCAAGGCCGCCGTCGACTCGGACTCAGACGCAGACATGACCGATAGCGAGATGATGCCGCTCGACGCCGCGCTCTCGATCATGTTCCGCGAGCGCATGAAGAAGATTGCAAAGAACGGGAAGGGGAGGAGTAAGAAGAAGCAGGCGAAGGACGCCAAGGAGAATATTGTGGTCTTTAAGGGCAAGGTGGTGGAGTTGTTGGAGATGTGGGTCAAGGCTGCGTCCCCATCCTCTTCTTCTTCATCATCGGCAAAGGATGCTGTTTCTTCTACACCTACCGGATCTGCGACTCCGCTTTTCATTACAATCGTGCTCCCACGCCTCATCAAGGCTATTAGGATCTCGACCAAGCCGCAATTGAGGGAGAAGATCTCGGCGTTGGTCAGGCTGGGATGTAAACTCTCTTTCCCTGCTACTACGTCAATCCCACAACAATCTCTCTGGACGACCCTCACAACAATCCACACTGAGCTCCTCAACCCCTCCGCCAACGCAGCGGGGCCGGTATACCTCAAGGCCTGCTCTGCGGGGAGTTTGTTTGTCGTCCGAGCGCTCGTGCATTCCACCATCACCACGAAGGATGGCGAGAGCGACCTTGAGCTCGACCAGGTGCTGCAAAGGATCTCGACAATCTATGGCCAGACGATGGGTAATTGGTTGGTTGCGACCAAGGAGCAGAAGATTGGTGCCGAGCACTCGAGTTTCTTTGGGGAGTTTGTGGCGTGGGGAGGTGGCGGGGGGGTGGCCAGGGTTCTTGGGACGACTGTTGCGGGGAAGAAGGCTGTTTCTGAGGAGGAGGAAGGGAAGAAGGCTGGTGGTGGGGATAAGAAGAATAAGAAGAATAACAATAAGCAGAAGGCGAAAGAGGTTGTTGGTGGGGATAAGAAGAAGAATGAGAAGAAGGATAAGGATGGTGGCAAGAAGGGGGGGAAGAAGGATCTCGACTTGACGAATCCGCTTGAGAAGAAGGTGGCTGCTACTACTGGGGCGGCGGAAAATTCAAAGGGGAAGAAGGACCAGAAGAAGGATGAGAGGAAGGACAAGAGGAAGGAGGAGAAGAAGGCCAAGAAGGAGGCTACTGCTGGCTCGAAGAGGGAGCTTGTTGTTTCTGGCGGTGGGGATGGAGGGAGGAAGGTTGCGAGGAAGTAGGGGATTAGTGTTATCGTGATGTGAGGGAGGTGGATTCGGGAGGGTTTTTTGGGGGTGGGGGTCTGATTCTTGTATATGATATGATATCTTTGGGTACTGAAATGGGTACCTCATTTGCATTTGTTTATATCCTTTTTTTTTCATTTTTTGTCGTTTGTTTATTTCAAATTATATATCAAAAGCGTTGTTTTGTTTTTTCTAATTATATTATTATCGATATATCACATATTGCAATTGCACGCATCAGAACCATTTTATTAACGATTAAAAAATTATAAGTGATGTGTACAGGTATCCGGGGCTTCACCCCGAAAGAACCCAGGAAGCTCTTGGCCAAAAATGAAAATGGCTTACTTGAAGCTTTCTATGCAGCTTTCCTAGCTGGTTTATCGGCTACTTTTTTGTGCATCTTCAGCCAATTTGGCTTGCTGCTGACGTATGTGATTGCGAGTCATCATACGTGCCATTGAGAGAGCTTCTCACATATGGAGGATTTCGATGTGAGATATAATTAAGGTATTTTAGCGAGCGCGAGATACTACCTACCTCCTCCTAAGGTAGGAATTAACCTCATGAGCTAGCGCTCACTTCCATTTCTTCGACAATGTCAACGTTCGGCGGCCCTAGGGCTTGCTGTAAATTCAATTCCGACTTTGCTTTTGAAGCTTTGGGTGTCGCTAATTGCCATCTTTTATGTATATGACATCATCGAGACCTCGGAATATATGATCGCGAGCGAGCGCCATGCAACTCTTATTCCCACCTCATGCCTACATTCCGGAAAATCGTTGTTCCGCCTGACTCCTAGGCATAGGTGGGTATGCTATATTTCCAGATACCGGTTTCCACATAACTCTACGCATACACCGCCATGGCCAGCCAATCAAGCCACAGCTGGATCGGAGACGGTGCGAGCTGCGGGAGTTTGTTGGTTGGATTGGATTGGATTGGTTTGGATTGGTTTGAGTGTATCCGTAGTCCGGTGGTTGGGTACGTTTTAGGTACGTACCTGCCTTGCCTTGCCTTGCATTACAATTACTGTACCTGGTCTTTCTTTGCCTTGCGTTAGGTACCTGTGCTCACCAGATAATTTGTTTGTAAGTTGCCCTGCCGGGCCGGGCGGGTACGTATGTGGCGGGCGATCCATTCCCAACGGTGGAGTTGAGGAGATCGAGAGGTTCGGTAGATATTTGTGAACGTTGGAAACCGGTTTTTTTTTTTTTTTGGGGGGGGGGGTAGGGGGTAGGGGGGGGTTGCTTTGTTTTTTCTGTAGATGGAGCTGTTCGGAGTGGGAGGACGTACTCCTTGTATCATTGATCTTTTTCTTAGGAAAGGAAAAGAAAGAATATGGCGATATGTAGAAGGTACCTGTTGGCCTGGAAATATCTCTATAGATTTTACATATATAGAACTACCTACCTACCTAGTAGAGGCGTTTTAATTTTGGATCCTCCAGAGCTGAGAAGGACATATATTAACGTTTGCAATTAAATAGGTTGTCTACTAGTCTTCTAGCTATAGGTGATCGATCATGATCGCGATCGAGTTCGCAACTTTATGATCACCCATATATATATTTTACGTTGGGATTTTAAATTTGTTTTTTTCGTGATTCACATTGATATCGATATGGGCATGCGCAGCTGGGGTACCAGTTAACGTTACTGGGATTGAGTCCAGGTCTCGAGTCTCTCGGGTTAGAGTAATCTTGGCGATCATGATGTTGGATTTATTTGATATCTCGTTTTGTTTTTTTGTGGAATAACTAGAGTGTAAATGCAACTGAGCCTGGCCATAATAATTATGAGGTACCTAGAAATCTTTAATTACTCTATCAAAAAACGAGTAGACAAATAAAAGTTGGGACACCAATTATTGAATTGTAGAATACTCGATACGTACCTAGTTACCCCCCAGGTCCATCACGAGGAGCTACCTGCAGGTCCATACCCAATTGCAATCGATAGATTTGGCGCGCTCAAATTATTGGGATTGAAATTGAAATTGACTCCCAACAAAAAAAATAAATTTAAACCACCAGCTGCAATAATCACCATCATCATCATCATCATGATCATCACTCATGCATATACTTTACATACATGGTAACTTTTCGAAACATGTACATACAGCATGTATGGATCGCCACCGCCGCGGTTACGAGTACGATACCGGGACTGGGCCCGGGGCCAAATTCCGAATAATGAGACAAAAAAGTTTTTTTCAAATGCAGGTACCTTTTTTCCTTTTCTTTTCTTTTCTTTCTTTCTTTGTATTAATGATGACTCGTGCCGAAATAAGAAATAATAGCTATATGGATCCGGAACCTAGATACTTCCATCAGGCCTTGATCATGAGGAAGGTATGTACCTAATGTTCTCGAGAACTGTTTGGTCAGTAGTCAGTGTTCAGTGAGTGGCCCAGCCCCAATTGCAATTTTTGAGTACCAGTAGGTAGCTATGTACGTAGATATCCACGGATCAAAGACCCGGCCTTGCGCGAACACACGCGCGCGGGTACCTACGGATATATTTCTTTTTTTCCTTAGACGTGGGGGTTCCCGACCGTACTCTACATACCTATAAACCCGAAGAGTAAGTGTACAGTACTTTACAGTACTTATCAGATATCTCAATTTCATGAAATGATGAGCAACAACAGTGAAAGGTCTTCCTAGATCGTAGTGAGGTTATTGGTTAACCCTGCCTGGATTAGCCGCTTTGTTGTTTCGACCAATTGAAATTATTGATGTCGATTTGGGAGTAATTATAAGTAAATGCGCATGCGCACCCTTCGCTCGAGCGCTGAGGGTAACAACTAACAACTACAAAAAAAAAAAAGGCAAGAACTCGAGATTTATAGACCTTCTAATCTCGGAAATCTGCAGCCAGCGGCCCACCCACATGACCAATTACCCAATTAGTAACGAGCCCCTCTAAATCTAGAAGTAGTCTCCGTCTTACCTCTAGAGTAGAAGTCAGCTGCAGTATACCACCCATTAACTCGGCTAGATCCAAGCTACTTTACTCTAACACAAACGAGAATCCATTGAAAAGCAAACACTTAATCCAACGAGACCTAGCTATAGGTCAGTAGGTATTTATTTGAAGCTCTAGAATTCGAAGTTCAGGTCGTACAAAGAGACAACACCCAGCCCATAATTATAATCTCGCGAAACACAAGGGCGGTGCTGGTGCTATAGATCTATGGAGTACGTCATCTTTTCTCAAGTTACACAAACCACAAAAAAATCCCAATCTACCTACAATCTACCAATGCAATTGAGTAGACTCCACGTGCGGCTGAATCCCGCGTACCCGCGCTTCCCTTGCAAAAAAGTACCTAAACTAGTACTGTAAGATTGTATCGACACGGTGATCATGAATTAGCATACCGAGTCTAGTTACCTATAACATGTCAAATCGGATCCTCATCATGAATATGATATGGGCCCGAGGGTAAAATGGCCCGGGGGCTTCCTTCTCGAATAAGCCCCACTCACCATCGAGATATCGTAAAATTCAAAAGTGACAGTGGTAAACATTGACATTTAATTATAATGTGATTGAGTCATACCTGTACATGTACACCAGTATCGAGGCAGCTAAAAGATCTCCCACCAACCCCAACCCCAGGAACCCAAGAAACCCAAGAAACCCAAGAACCCCAAATAATCTATTAATACATCCACACTTCACACTTCACACTTCACTTTTATAATGCACTTGAGCCTCACTCCCTCCCACTTACCCAGTTACATGCTACCCTCCAAAGAAGTAGATACCTACCCCCCGGTCTGCAGCCGGGTCCAAACTCCGAAAATTACCAAAGTACTCTACCTATTTAAGTACCTACCAGTGAGCACGTGAGTAACATTTTCGAGAAAAGATTATAATACTATAATACACAGCACAGTACTTCTAGAACAACTTGCACCACTAAGATCTTCTAATTCGAAAAAAAAAAGAAAAAAAAAAAATCAGCCTAATTGTACGAGTACATGTGCGCAACCTGGATGTGGATGTTTTGTGTATCAAGCTTAATCCTCACATTGTATTTTAAATTTGGATTTACCAAATTTAGAAAATTTAGCTATAGTTAAAGCACTCACTCACTCACTCACTCACTCACTCACTCACTCACTCACTCACTCACTCACTCACTCACTCACTCATCCACTCACCTACGTGCCGCCGCCAAATATTATGGGGGGGGGGGGGGGCACTGCACCCTCAACCCAACCAGTCTCAAAAAAAGTGATGTTAATTCGATTGGGAACGTTAATTATAATTAACTCCGTGGAACTCAACAATTTTCAAGAATTCCATGGAACCAGGCCTCAACGCAGTCGAGACAGTCCATTGCAATCTTTGACCAATATCGACCGACATCATGATCTCATAAAACATCAGTTCCATAGTTCTAGCTAGTTCCAAGCCGGTCGGGCCCAGAAATATCAATCCATTTATAACATTAACGGTAAAGCTCAATTGCAAGTCTATCAACAAAAAACATAAAACATTCTTCTCCACCTATAACCACCGCGTGCACTCGTACGTATACGTACCTACGACAAAGAAAGAAAAAACCTCAACGGACATCATATCATTGTGGTAAGTGTCAAATAAATCCTGAATTTGTAAACGTAGATTTATAATAGACACCTCTACGAGGGGGGGTTGGACACGAGACTAAATAGACATAGGTAAAATTGTAAATCGCCCGAAAAGGCAATGCCTAGATAGGTAATCGGGCAGGCCTTTAGCCGAAAACTTTTACAGAAAGCTAAGAGAAACAAAGCGACCGAATTGCACACCAGACTTAGCGTCCGAAATCACACTTTGCTCAAACTAGAAGGCTGCGGCCCAATCTCGAACCACTGCGAGCTGAGTAGTTGCACCGAAACCTTTTCTAGGATATCGATATTTATATTCACGTCTCATGTCTGTCTGTCATCCGCATGTACAGGATTCAAACCGAAATTTGCACGACCAAAAAATTCACAAAGCAGATTTAAGTATATATACGGCTCAAAAAGAGACTTTAAACGAGAAAAAGATATATCACAGATGAAAAAAGGATAATAATTTGCTCTCTCAAAACCACCATCGACCCCAACCACCCAAACACCATTCCTACCAAAACATGAACGACAACAACAAAAACGATATCCCAAAGCCTCCCTCCCAAACTGCTGCAGTACCAATCGACATCACCCACCAATACAAAGGGCGGCAAAAACGTGGTTCAACGAGACAAAAGACAAAAGACAATCGAGAGGCCATATTAATCGATGAATGATGATGGTAATAATGATGATGATTGAGAAAAGAAAAAATAAACAGAAAAAAAAAACGACCGACCGACCGATCCAAACTGATGACACCCCACCAGTTACAAGATATGTAAAAAAACAGTAAACAAAATTAACAACAAAAAAAAAAAGGATACATGAACGCCTAATACTAATAATAGAAAGAGAAACAAAAAGAACAAAAAAACAACTCACGTTAATGCAAAATCCCTCTCACCCCAAATGAAGTGTGTGCCAACAAAGAGAACATGTAAAAGATAAAGAAAGAAAGCAAGTAGGCTAGCAAGGGAAAAGTTGAGAGACATGCTGTGCGCGGCCGATAATGATAAGCTCAAGGGAATAGGAAGGAAATAGAAAGAAAGAAACCCCAAGACAAAAAGAAGAATGAAAAAAAAAATGGGGATATACAAAAACAGTGAGTACTCCAATGCCCCTAACCCCTTCCCCAACCAGATACATGTGTGGTAATAAAAGAAAAATAGAAATATGTGGATGAAAACAAAAATACGATGCTTGTCAATACTCACCGCCCACCAAACATGATGTGTTGATAAAAGAAAAATGGAATCATAAAAAGTGTAAAAAGGGCGCAATCATAAACCATAATGGTACTGCAAGCATAAGTGTGAAAGACAAAAAAACCGCCGTGAATGCTGAAAGGTTGGGGAATAAGTCAAGGAAAAGGAAGAGAATAAAGAAAAAGGAATAAAGAAATGTCGCAAAAAGGTCGTTGAATGCCCATCATGTTATGCACCCGGCACATCCCTCCAATATGACCTTCCCCTAGGCTCTGTAGCCTCCATACCAAAGTTGTCCACCCTCACCATTCCAACGTGATGATCCCATCATGCCTTCCAAACCCAAGTGTTCCTTCCCTTTCATGTCCCACACAAACAAGGAGCGCACGGCGCTTACAAGTGAGGGATTATGAACTTTGCGTCGAACCACCCAATCTTCTCATACGCCGACCATAGCTTCGACGCCTTGTTGACATCAATCTTGCAAGCCTTCTGCGAATCCGTCTTTCGGAACTCCATATTGACCCTTGCTCTTTCAATCTTCTCCTTGAAGATCCTCCTTTTCGATGTAAGGTAGGATGCGCATGATAGGCGGAGCACGGACGCAAGGTGAACCTCTGCGGGATGGAGCAAGTGTCGGTGAGGGTCGGTCGATAGATCCAAAGGAGTTCCCTTCCATTCAACCCTGAACTTTGAATTCTCATTTAGTGAGCTGGTTGGGGGGCACATGTCGGGAATTGAATCAAAATCAGTATCTTCACGAGTGGCTGGCTGGCGAGCTGTACGGGCCGCTGCCGCTGCCGCAGCAGATGCTGGGCTGATTACCCTAGCATCTCTCGCAAATGTCTCAAAGTTTCCTTGAGGCTTTGGAACCTTGGGTGTTCGTGGGGCCCTTTGGACCTTTGGTGCAGCTGGGTGTGAGATCTGCTTTCGTGCTGGAGCCAGAGGTCGGACTGTCGTTGGTGGCTTCGCAGTAATGACATTCTTCAATGGACTCTTTTGCACTCTGTTCAAGGTGGCCCACTGCGTGGGGACATTGGCAATGTATTTCCTTTCCCTCTCAAGCCACCTCCCTGGATCTCGTCGGCATAGTTCGAAAGCAGCAGAAACAAACACCTTGTACTCTTGTTCGGTTGGTTTAAGCTTTGCGTCCTGAGATGATGATGGCTCTGCCCTCCGTGAGATTAAATCTGCAAATTGTTCGGCATCATCAAAAAGCGGCCTCTGTGAGGCCAGTGCTGGAGAGTTTGGTGCTGAGTATAGTGTTGGATCGGTCATTCCTACAGCTGGTTCGGTAGATGCTGAAGCTAGAGGGTTGAATGGTGATGGCGGGGGAGATAGTAGAGAGGCCATATTCTTTGGAGGACCTGCGGCCGGTGGTGAGATCATACTTCTATGTTGTTGAATTCCAACCATCGGCTCTGAAGAATTGTATCTTGTTGTGGAATGTGGTGGAGAAATGAAGCATTCGTATGGGGCAGACTCTGGAGGAGATACCATGACGTGCTTGTTGATGTGTGAGTGTGAGGCACGAGATGAAGTTGAATCCATTTCTTGTAAATTCAACAATTGAATGCAAGATCTTCCCCTTGATGATGAATTAAAGGGACAGCTTGTTTGAGAGCGCCAGGTGTCTACGACAACAGGTAGAGATACCTGACGCGCGTCGTAGAATAAATAGCTGTTGGGTCTGCGATGTGGCAAACGCTGCAAGACACCGAGCGTTGTGCTTTTGAGGGCGCGTGCTTAATATGGAGGTTAGTTTAAGATACCGGTAAGCTTCTTGGAAGTGCTCTCCAAGCTACCTTTCTTCTCCAGGTGGATATGTAAGCTATTTAATTGATGACGGAACCGCGGATATAATCCTTAATCCCGTAAATTGAGCAGCTTTTAGAGCTTGTGATCTTGTGTGTGTGTGTGTGTGTGTGTGTGTGTGTGTGTGTGTGTCTGGGTTTGGGTGTTATGGGGAGGGCTGTGTGAGGGCAAT
This sequence comes from Peziza echinospora, assembly GCA_024516245.1. Taxonomy (NCBI): domain Eukaryota; kingdom Fungi; phylum Ascomycota; class Pezizomycetes; order Pezizales; family Pezizaceae; genus Peziza; species Peziza echinospora. The sequence goes on along the minus strand of JAJLQT010000012.1, from coordinate 957,545 downwards.
GGAGTGTGATTGTAGGATAGGATTGTCTTGAGCTTCTTTCTTTCTCTGCTTTGACTGTGAAGGTAGTGGATGTGGTGGTGCGTGTGGGGGGGGGGGGAGGGAAGCAAGCGGGAGAAGGGGGAGAAGGGGGAGAAGGAAGACAGATGAGGAGCTGGGGGGTTGTAGAGGATTATGTATGGAAGGTATGAGAGGTATGTGAGTGAGTGAGGCTTGGATATTGGAGGGAGGGGGGGGGGGAGGTGAACGGTCAGTCAGGTATGTATGGGTATGGGTATGGGGTGTGTGGGGGGGTGGATTGTGAAGGAGGTGTGGAAGGGGGTGTGGAAGGGGGGGGTGTGAACGGGTTGCAGGGTTCAGGTTGTATGCGAGACCTGAGGAGGAGGGAAGGTATGAGGCAGGGCGCTGAACAATGAAATCAGAGGGAAAAGGTGTGGTGTGCGGCAATGGCAAGGGTGTGGCAGCACTGCTGAGCGCGGATGATGATCGTGGAGGGTGGAGGTCGTGGTGGTGGTGTGGTGGGAGGGCACCTGGTGGGGTGTGTGGCTGCGTGGGTCGTGAGGGTGTGGTGTGGGTGCGTGAGGGTGTGTGGGAGGGAAGCAGATGGAGCTTGAGCTGGTGGTTGTGTGTGTGGTGTGCCCGGCAGCACAAGACGCAGCAAGCAGCAAGCAGCAGGAGCAGCAGTGCAGGCGGCCGGCCGGGGTGGGGGAGGGTCCCAGGCAGGCCGCGGGAGGCTGCGCGCGCAAAGAGACGACGACGACGACGACGGCTGTCTATCGGCATCGATGGCATTGTATCGCGTCCAGTGCAGTCGAGCTCCGGAGGCCGAATTCGTGAAGCTGTCGGATCCGCCGGGGGGGATTGCATGGGAGGCGGCTGTTCTGGCAGCATCGCTGTGCAGAATCATGTGCAATTGCAAGGCCCGGCCAGCAGCCAGCCAGCCAGCCAACGAGCGGAAGTTCCAGGAAGGTCGACGACGACGACGACGACGACGACGACGACAATGCCGGGGGGTGGGCGCACTGGCGGGGCGGAGTCGCGGAGCGGATGAGCGTACCTGCTCTACCACTCTACAGTAGAGTAAATGACCGAGAAGCCTGGCTGGACAACTGCAGTCTCCAATCCATCCCCCCCCCCATGCAATCTGTAGAGAGAGGCATTATGTGCAGTCGACGGCAGCTTGCAAGCTGGGCCTGCAATGCAACGATGCAACGAGCCTCCAATTCCAATTCCACGGCGGTGAGCCAGGCCTCACCAGTTGCAATGCCGCTTCCACCCATCCTGCGCTTTCTGCACAGACATTTCATTGATTGTAAACCCGTGCCGTGGTCGAGCGGATGCGTGCGGCCAGACCTGTGCGTGCAATTGTGTGGGTATCGGTGTGTGGGTGTGTGTCTGTGTGCCCTGTGTCTGCCCTGGCCCGCGGTCAATCGCTCGGGAAGCGTAGGGGCCGCGCGAATGCAATCAATCCATCAATCAATTCATCAATCGATCCACCGACTGATTGCGAGGTGCGGTGCAGTGCATTGCGGTGCGGAATCGCACGGGGCGGAGCGGATAGATTGATTGATGGATGATGGATGGATGATGGATGGAATGCCTTCCGAGGCCAGGAATACCATCACATTACAGCATCACCGCTGGCCCATCCCCCCCATCCAATCTGGGCCCATTATTCCAGCTAGCCAGCCAGCCAGCCAGCAGGACGCAAGAGAAGGATCGCATTCGCCAGCAGGCCAGGCCTTGGTAACTATGCTCTTGCGCGATCTGCAGCAGCTCTCTGCTCTCGAGAGAGCCAGTTGATGGCGATAACCCATGGCGGACCGCCCGTGATCACCTCTCTCGCCTCTTCTCTGCTCTCGGGCTCACGCGGCCAGTTGCACCAGCCCGCCGCGTCGAGAGGCCCAGCTCAGAGCACCCATCCGCGGCCGCCCCCCGTCGCCGAGAGGGGCAGGAGTCAGGAGGGGATGGAGAAGGCCTGGCGGGGGCTAACCTAACCCACCCCGTCCTCGTGAATGTCAGCGTGCGGAGGCCGGAGGGCCGGGGGCACGGGTGTTCTCGTGCCCGCCGGGGGTCTGCATCTGGCTTGAGCGAGGCTGCCTGAGGGGGAGCGTGGGCGGGGGCGGCAGTCCAGTCAGTCCGTCTGAGTGTGCTTCGTGTGGTTGGCGGCGTGTGTGGTGTGTGGTGTGTGTGTGTGTGTGTGCGATGTGATGAGGACAAGATGGGCTGACAGGGCCTGGCCTCGCCTCGTCTTGTTACGGTGTATCGCACACAAAAGAAAAAGGAAAAAAAGCCATAAAAACAGCGACAGCAACAGTCACGATTAACCCCCTCAATTTGCATCAACACATTCCACAATTCAACATTCAATTAAAGATGACCAAACTATCATCCACCAGGCAACGCAACGTGAAATACCATTTCAATGCAATTGCAATTCTAATTGCAAGACACAAACAAAGCTAAAATCACCGTGTGGTAAAATGTAAAATAGAATAGCCAAAGTGTAAAAAAAGACAAGACATGACAACAGTGGATACCTCACCTAGCTTCCACCTTCCCCCACACATCACATCACCCCACACAATCCATATTCCATATCGCAACATACGGGGTAGTCTCGTGCCCAGCCCCTCGTACGCAAGCATACGGGGTAACGTAGGCAGCTATCGCCGTTACCTTCTTACCTATCGTATCACCGGCACTATCATCATCGCGCCTAGAAAGCCTAGAATCACACAATCGCCCGCCCATGTACTCGTACGCAAGGTACCTCTTCCCAACGTCCTTCCGCCCACGCCAATTACATGCGCATGCTGCACTCAGTAGGTACGGCGCTCGAGTGCCCATTCCTTCTTTCTTTCTTTCCTTCCTTCTTTCTTTGCTTCCATCTTTCTAAATATTTCTTTCCTTCAAATAACTCACTCAGCCAATCCAACAATTGATTTGTTGATTTCAATTGATTGCTCATCCATAACACCCCCATCATAATCCCGGGGGTGGCTGTGCACTGGTAAAGAAGCATCCATGGAAAACCACCGAAGCTTCGACCCTCAGTCCAGTCCTGTCCAGTCCAGTCAGTCAGCCAAGCTAGGGGGGGTTGCGTACCTCACCTCCATCTGAATTTCTCAAACACTCCGGATCCCCTTCCCCCCAGGGGCGATTACAGCCTTGGGTAGGTAGGCGTCGTGGAGGGCCTGATCTAATCGAACCAGACAGAGACCTGATACTCGAGTAGCTATGTGTGGGAGCGGCGGTTATAAGCTGCAATAGATGGATTGCTGGGTTGGGTTGGGGGCAGGGCAGCCAATTGCAATCACAATCGTTGCGGCTGTTCGATGGAACAAGGTAGACCTGGAGTCATTGACAGAAAGTTCGCCTCAACTCAACCTAGGGCGCTAAGGCACGAGTAGAAGGTACCGTAGCTCTCCGAGCTCTGTCGCTCGCTACCTATCCCAGTATTCCTCGAGTAGGTAAATATACACGAGACTAGTAAATATATCGCCTCATCATGGTAACTCACTGCACGCAATATATCATGTACCTACATGTCTTCCTAGGGGGGAAGGGAGGGATGTGTTGAGTCAACGCAATTACATGGAAGATGCTACGGCGGTACATTCACAAAGACAGTGATCATGACTCTTCTCTTTGTTTCTCGCTGCGCATATCCCTCACATGTTAGAGTACAGCTCGAGCAATATTGCAATTGGCCCAAAGTTACCTGCAGCAATTTGTAGATTAGGAAAGTAAGGTAATATGATAGATAGGTAAACCTGGGGTAACAGATACTCACTTCCTAAGGCAAAATTACCAGAACTCAATTCCTCTTTTGCAACCCTAAGCTATCGCGATATCGCGCCCGTGATAGTCGACCGGATACACAAAAAAAACCACTTAACGAAATAAGCGTACCAGTCAAGACTGGCGTAACACCACCCTCCGCACGCGCCCCCATCAACGCCAAAAATCACAGGTCAGCTGTACTCTACCTATCCATATCTTACCCCCCCTCCCCTTGTCAACCCAGTAACAACCCCTTCCTCCCCTGCACGCGTGAGTCGACAACCACTCACTCACTCCCTGAGTAGCTTCGGCCGCCACTTCAATCCGAACCGACGGACACTTTGAAAAGTGAGCAGAGTAGAATACTCTAGAGAGCTAGGTAAGTAAGAAAGAAGCATATTGTGCTTAGGCGCAAGAATCGCTAGCCAAAACTGATCACGCCGCACCCCTTGCAACTCTCCACTTTAGCTCTCTCCTCCCACACCAACATAAAGTACCGCGATATGCATGACCATGATCTCCGGACAAGGTTTTACTCCGGCCGGCTCACATTCTGTTCTCTCTATCCAGCTTTGGTTCGGCCAAGAAGACTCGATAAATGTGAAATTGTTAGGATAAGTGAGTGGAATCTCAACCGGAATATCGCGCCAAATAAGTACCTACTTAAGTAAGCTACTCAAGAGCATTAAAGTAGCAGTGAAAGGTAAGAGGTAGGGCACGAGACTAGCCGAAGCTGGCCATGTGGCCACTTCCAGATAGAGTATTTCCTTAGTAGGAACAGGGTCGATTCTCTCTTCTCTTGCCCACCAAGTTTGATTTTGAAAATTCAATAGACAGTCCAAGTCCAAGTCCAGTCTGCTGACTTGTGAAAGTTGCGCTATATTCAATTCCAAAAGGGAGAAGAGAGCTTTTAGGCAGGCGTCTAAACGTTCCTACTTCATGATCAGCCATATCTTCAAAGCCAATTCCACCACCGCGCCGGAACTCCAAGCAAATAGAGGGGGGCGCAATTCCAACATACCCATGATTCTCACACACCCTACACACAATTAGAAGCATACACGCACACAGTAGGTAGGTGCATACTCACGCACCCCGGTGATATTGCAATTAATATCGATCTCGTGCTCTTGAAAGCCCACATTTCCCCAGAAGCTATAACTAGCTTACCCAGTCGGAAAATAGGTACCGGCCCAATTGCAATTCACGTAGCCATAGAGTAGGTCTCAAATGGGCCCATTCGAACTTCCTGCAAGGCCTGTAACAAGTAAATTGTCCAATTGGTAGACCTAGTTAATTATTTTGTAAACAAGCAATTGATTTCCTTCTCGTCCATCCATGCCCTATGATCATAAATGTGGAGGCAACAGCAGGTTTCGGACGTTTGAGGGCTGCTTGGGGGGTGTCCATGGGGCATGATACAAAGCTGGCGTTGGCTCTCCATGTACTGCTCCTTGTAATAAAAGAAATAAAATAATAAAATGATAAAATAAAAAAAAGGGCATACCAATTATTGATTGGCCTATAAACAGGCACCCCTAAGCCTAAGCTTACTCCTGGAGCCTGAACGAGGTCATAGGTAACTCAGCCCAGCTGATCACCATGGATGGAGCTTACTTACGAGTACATACAGTTGCAATCATTTGGCAACGTTCCGGATCACCCCTCCTTTCATCCCCCGGGCGCCCCCTGGCTGTTCTCGTCTCCCTGGCCAGCTAGAGTAAAGTGCATTTTTAATGATTTACCCCAGAGCAAGAAGGTAACCTCATATGAAACGAACAATTAATTCGAGAAATGCCAATACCTAGCACTCCCTGTTCATTGCCTGGACCTTGTCTATCGCGCATGGCTCAAGGCTCCCTCCCTCAAACTTCGAAACATCAACGGTTCAAATCTTCAGAATACACTAGCAATTCTTCTCCAACATTCCTGCTTTTCTGACGATTGATGCCCCCCTCCCCCCAACCCCGTCAAGATTGTAAAGATAGGAGCGTGCGGCGACGTATGATATGTTCAGATATGAGGAATTGGGATATTACCTGCCGTACCCTACCGTAGATTGGCATGCAGCTCGCAATTCAATTCAATCCAATCTCAACCAACGAGCAAGTCAAAATTGCAGTGGGGGAAATTCAAGGGGTTCACGCGGCACAATCGTGTAAAATGATAAGTGCAGTGAATTTTGAAGTGCGCAACGCAACGCAACACAACGGGAGTGCCTTGTGTAAGTGTGTGCCCGGTGCGATGCATGTATGGTATGTGCATGTGTGTGATCGATCTCCCACATGAGCTGAGCAGAAGCAAGCTCCGCCTGGATTAAAGGTCTCAAGTGTGGCGAGAGGGCGCTGACATATCTAACCGTGCATGAACTAAATGCTTCGTGCTATCGCGGATATATGAGCAATTATTGGTCAGATCTTTTAGGGGAGGGGGGGGCCTCTGCGGTCCGATTAATATGTAAGGTTCTAGGAGAGCTTTGAAGCTCTTTGTGGATCAAGGTTACTTGCCTTGCCCCGCGTATGGAAGTTTGATTGCAACTTTTGGCTATGTATAGCAGCCCGCTCCAATTGGGAGCGGTGATTGGCTCATCACAGGGGTGCGGCCAATTTATTGAAAGCAGGGCAACGAGATGGCCCACAAGTACCTCAGGTACGTGATCACTTCTGGGGGCGGCCTCGGCAACAGGAGCCACAAAGCCATATCACAGTGATACGAAGCTAGACCTGCAGAGAGTGGACGGAGGTCAGTAAAAGTGAGGCGAGGAGACAGGAGCAGAGAAGGGGATGTGGGATGTGGATGTGTGAATGTGGGAATGTGGGAATGTGGTGGAGAGGAAGAAAATACGAGAGTGGGAATACGATGGTGTGGGATGTGGGATGTGGTGGGAGGCATTCTCGAACCGGTGGGGGGGGGCGACATGAGCCAATGCGGAGTAAGAAGCTGCCACTTCCGCTTCAGGGACGAGACTGCCATTTACGGCACCGGATGCTCCGTGCAATCGCTCCCGCAATCGCCGCCCTCGCTCGCCAATTGCACGCGGGCGCGACCAACGGCCAGCCTCATATCCTGCCCAGGTCACCTTGTGCGCTGTATATAGGTAGATAGGGCTCACGCTCTGTGCCTCAAACATCCTCTCTTTACGAGGCTGCGGATACGAGGTACGGATTACGAGCTGGCCGACTCCGTTGCAACGCACGAGGGGAGGCCAGGCACCTAGCCAAGTACTGATGTAGACGGGCTCGAGGCTCCACGGTCGCAGTATCCGCAGCTGTGCTCGCGAATCCCGAGGCTAGCCAGCCCCCTGCCGCCTCCACGCCCTTGGCGCCTCTCCCACTTGACCAGCTGCTCGATATTCGATAATCCTGGATCGGGGAATTGTGGTGATAAGCAGCCCCCCCAGCGCATGCTATTCCATCTCCGGCCGGAGATCGGATAAGCCCGCGCCCGCTTCGTCTCGGCGAAATGTTCGGGGCAAACGATGGATGGATCTTTGGGGGGCCCAAAGCGAAACTTCGAATAATCTCTCGCTTGCAATTGACACTTTCCAAGCTTGCATTCATACTATCTTATAAAGGCACAGTCAAAATTGAAACCAATTGCAAACGCTTAGGAGGTCACTTACCTCCAATTGGGCCGCATTCCGGCCCAATTGAATACACGAGCAGCGAAGAAACAGTATCTTTGCTCATCACCTGCGCTCATGGGAATTGGCAATGTCAATTGAAGCTGATCGTTATGATTACTCTAAACAATTGCAATTGAAACCTCTTCCTAGTCTCGTGCCCCCTCTTCCCGGGGATGTGTCGATCCAAATCTGGTCGAATCGGTGTGCATGGACCTCAATTGTCGCCATAACCGCCTGCCCAGATCCTCGTACATATTGAATTTGCAGGTGCCTGTAAATAAAAAAAGTGTACTTTGGTGAATTCTGCAGGTATGTTCCGATCCCGATCCGCGCCCACATTCCACAACGCCGCTGGAATCTGGGCCCTCCACAATAAAATAAACCTTAAGCCTAATTGAATGCATTCCTGGCTGGGCAATTACTCGGTACTTCCACGATCGAAATTGAGGGATCCCGCCATATGCGCCATGGCTTGCCGAATTAGATGTGGATGTTGTAGTGCCTATGGAAAAGTAAGCATGTGTTGCAGTGATTTGAAAGAGAGGATTATACATATGATTGCCAATCGATAAGCTTTAACGTTGAACTGCAGAGTACAACATCTACGATGCCTTCAATTTTGGATTCTAAGCAGGCGTAGGCAGTAGCCAACGTAAACGTAAATTACCATGTGCATGTAATCCCACCACTTGGTTCCCCGCCAGAATTATACTCAAAAGCAAAAACTTATAAATAGCAACAATTGCGTAGATATCAAAGTTGCGTATAACGCCTTCGTGGTACGTTCTTTGATAAAATGGCACTATCGTTTATACCCAAAAAATAAGTGAACGGGGTTACCTAAACTTCTGGTGCTCATCACGTCACTGGAAAGTAAGAGAACCTGTGCAGCTGCATCCATGCATGCATGTAATATAAGTTTTACATGTAATGTCGCGGTTTGCTCATGGTCCAGTAATCGGTTGTCTTTTCTTTTTCTTAGTAGGAATTATTAATCCGCGATCGCGCAGGTCAATTGAAGGGACAATAGGCCGACGGATCGTGCCGTATGAAAATCGATATCCTTGACGATAGTGCAGCTGTATTAATACATACTTCTTGGTAGTAAGTGAAAAGTAAATGTACAGTCTGTGTGCTCCTGAGGCTCATGAACGTAATTGACTCGACCGGCGGTGAGATTGAGGAGCTATTCGGCAGAGTTGTTAGTAACGTTTACACAAGATATTGATTTTGACTGGATGTACCGCAGCACACCCATTTATATATTCGGATGCTTGAATGCATCAATGGGTGGTTTGATTTTCGTTTTAGGTTTAGTCTGACATCTTTTTGTGCCCAATTAGAAAGAGATGTGCAAGGAATGAGGGAAGAAAGGATACGTACTCTACTCCAAAAGCTGGTCATGGTATGTTGTTGATGATTGGGCAGATGAAGAAGTAAAGGATCATGGCCGAGTACTTGTTCCAAGAAAGATTATAATTGCATTTTTGGTTTCTTTCTTGGAATTGATGTAGCCTCGACCCCAGGCGGACTTCCTGGGGTCGAGGCTAGAATTGATGCTGCAATTGATGTAGTTGCTCACAATAATTTTGCCCAATCTCTAATTCAGAGCTCTGGTCTTGTTCTCATGCCGGTTCTGAGGGCTGTGGCTGATCAGGTGTTTACCTAGGTAGGCATGCGTACGCCGTGCAACACAAAACGTATAAGTGTAATATTTAATGTTGATATGGAGTTTTGTAAGTGGCTTCCACCTGCCTGCAGCCTAAGGGATGCCTCGGAGTCGAGCGCTTCAAACAAAGTTTTAATTGGCTGCATGTAAACGTGAGGCTGTCCGTATTCTCCTGTCTGCCACATAGTAAGAAGCCTAATCAGCGCTCAATTGGCCATAGTATATCGTATATCTTTCGTTTACAGAAGGAAATGCTGCCACCAGTCTCGAACCAGCTGCTGCCACCCATAAGGCGGAATATTTGAAATGTATATCAAAACAGAATTGGGCATTGAAAATGTGAGTTGTCGAAAATTCCATGGTTTAGACGCCAAGTTATTGCAAACGTTTGCCTTCGGGCGCAGGAACCGATACATCGGGAAAAGCATATGGGAAAGCCCATATCTCTGTTTTCTGACTGGTTGGTTGAATGGATTTTCTTTTCAATTGCTTCCCTGGAAGAGAACATCCTTGTATACGTCAGCCAGCTTCATTCGGCCCGACACATCATCAGCACTACACGTAGCTGGGCTGGCTGGCGACATGTCCAAGCCAGCAATTGCATGTCAGACAAGGCGAACTGCTGGGCAGACTGAGTTATATTCATGGGAATGAATGTGGGGACGCCTCAACGGTCTCGATTGAACTTCTAGGGTCGACGACAGCTGCCATCGATATCCTCCGTTACGTACGATCTCTTTCTTGGGCGTCCAATCGAAGTTTTTCTCACGAGACCAGGGCGCTCTTTCGCTCTGAGTTGTCTCTGAGCAGTGCAACAGGGCGGACCAGCTAGCATGTTGACTTTATCCAGCCATTGGATTTTCTGTGGAGCGATTTTCCTTACAAGGCCAATGGGGACTCTTTAACACCAATGCTCTACATGATCATGGTTAGCCAACACACTGACAACGTTTCGACTTTGCAATTGTGATATTTGTTTTCCCAACAATGTGGACAGTTGACGATGTACGCACCACGCCCGTAACCTATCATTCTGGTTCTCTGGAGCGAACCTTTCCAATGCCCGCGAAAGAGGCTCGATTCTCTGGCACATGTAAATTGGCAACCGCCATAATCATCGAGGTGCAAGCCCCAACTGCAATGCGGACAAGGGGATGATGCATTGGCGGCGGCGCTGCACTGCGCGGGCTCGGAGGTTTATGGGCCAGTCACACACATACATGGCGGCTCTTGCATGCCATGTCGAGCACTCTAGAGTAGCCATGTCAGCCATGGGGCTTGTTGTGAGTAACAGCCAGCATCCCCAGGGATAATTCTGCAAGCTAACCGCTCCTGCCGGCCGCTCGCTTCTCGTATCTGTCTGATCGGCCTAGGAGGGCATTAATATCAATCACAATATGAAAGTGCGGTGGAGGAGCAGATATATCATACTTGCGATATGTTGTCGGCTGGCCAGTCAGTATTCCTTCAGCCCCCGGGCGCGGCGACAGGATCAGGCTGCGGCGTGGTGGAGGTGGAGTGGATGGTGGTGAGGTGGTGGTAGGAGACGGAGCACGATACGCTTCGAACTCGGGTTTAGTCTACAATTAAGCAGCGCGCAGAGGCACCTTCCTACTTGGGACGGGACACGACCGCTTGAGCACGATTTGGGTAGTTGCCTCATGCGGTAACCGTTGATTCTTCGTAGCCCGGTTTGAGGTACATGTACGTAGACTCCTACTCGCAGGCTGTACTCGTGCGGTACCTACATGAGAGCGCCTCGTCCTGAGCTCCAGCAGCACCTGGCCAAGCCCGAGCAGAGCGGACACCTCGCGGTACCAGCCCCAGCCGACACATATCCTCCACGCAGTTTTGCCCAGGGCGCAGCCTATTGACCGCACCCCACCACCCCTCCTCCATCTCTGGACCACGACTCATATTTCACACTGCGGCACAAAGCTAACCCATCTGCGCACAGGTACTCGTCATTGCTACAGCCCTCTTGCATGCTCATATGACTCCAAGCGGGGCATGGGTGGTGCGAAGGAAGGGGAAGGAGGGGGGGGGGGGGGGGGGGTGAGAAAGAGGTGCAAACGAAGGGAAAGAAAGAAAACCGTCGTCGACAAAAGAAAGAAAGAAGGCGGGCAAGAAGATCAGAGAATAATGAAAAACGCAACCACAACGGTCGCCAATTGGCCTGATCACCAACAGAATAGGTTTCTGCAATGGGTCGCCTCCAGATCAAGCCAACATCGGCCTGACTTCCAGAAAAGAGGCGATGGGGATGCGGCCACAATTGCGATTGGAATATCGCTGCAGACCGGTCCTCTCCTCCTGACCTATATTCTTGGGCGGCGGCGGGGTACGAGGGTGGGGGAAGAAGGGATGATCTTGCTTGGGGATATCCACGTGCCACACCAACCCACCCTGTTGAGCTTGTGATAATGCTCAGCAATGGCACAAACCAAGTCATCATCTGAGACCGAATTGTCCAATGGCCGCGAATTGTGGCGCTCGAAAAGGGCTCGTGCCACTTTCAAGGACGCATTGGAATTTGCCCTGTGAGCAACATTCAGGATGAACATCGGAAAAACTCGGTTACCGTTCTCTTGAGCAACATGAGGACTTTTTTTGAGCAAACGAGGACTGCCTACACACAATAAAAAATAATCAAAAGAACGAAAACCTATGAGCCATTGATACCAAGGCAATGTATCTGCAATTCCAACAGCAGCTGATGCAGGTGTGTGGGAAGGAGCTGATCAACACCCCACCGGCATGAAAATGGCCCCCAGGCATTGTCCAATCCAATTGCCTACCCACACAGAACAAGACCGAAGCCAAAACCCACCCCTCTTTTGCCTTCCCCTCTCAGCGCTATCCCAAGGCGCCTATTATTATCTAGGGTGTGTTTGTGCATGCTTAACCAACTCTGCTGCAACGTTGCTGATACGATCTCATCCCTTGCAGGAAATGAAAGATACACCCGCTATCTGCACATTCCCTAGTGTTCGTGCCGTACCGAAGTTCAAGCCAAAACAAATAGCAACATTCATATGCCGGCAGTCTTGATGGCACAACTTAGGTAGCTAGCAGAAATGCTTTCTCTCTCCAGAAAATGTTGTCTTCATATCAGACTAATTTGTCCTCAGTGAATTCCTCAGCTCTGCGCCCAAACTCGCTGAAACGAGATTTGGCCCCTCCATGTCCCTACCTAATTCCGACCATTTTCCCTCTGTATTACTATGGATTCATCAGTCAGGCACTGGACATACCTGGCCCCTCCCGAGGCACACCTCTCAACCATCCTTAACATTCACCAACTGCCTTCCCTCTCAGCACCAAATGGAGCACTCCAGGCGGGGGTTGTAAACCCCAGCAACCCTCTTTCATTTTGGATTTGCATGGGAGGGGGGTTTTGTTAGTGCATGAGCACTCTGTGATCCCTGTGAATGCATCTGCACACGCGCGCATGCGCCCCCTCCATCAAGCGTCTGCAGCTTGGAGGATAGGGAGCTTATCCATGGAGTGCCCGCCGCAGCGGTCCTGCTTGCCCCCGCGCAGAGTCGGGAGTTCGTCATCCTAGATAGATTTGTAACCTTCGACTATCAGGAGATCGCGAGTATGTTCCGGACCCATATGCCCTGTTGAAGAATTACAAGCAAGCCACTGACAATTGGGTGCATATATCGTGTGTTGTTTTGGATTTATTCAAACGCCAAAAGAAAAATTAAAATTTTCTTTGGAAAAAACAAGCGTATGAATTCAACCTGATTATTGAATTGAAAACATTCACGTGGACATGGGCCTGTCCCCGTCACAATACAGATAAGAAACACATTTTTGACATGTTGCAAATAATATCACACCAGTTGAAGAGATACACTAATTTTATTAATGCTCCCCATTAACCTTTCTAGTTTACAGGCCTCTATGTTAGGCAACGTCCCACGAGACCCATCGATAAACAACGCAAGAGAAGGTGGTCGGCACTTTTCTTGTTTGGGTTGCAATACTACTCATGGGATTATATGGACTCTTCACATATGTTCATGTGAGCTCAATCATATCCATCCCAAGCCTCGGATCAGCGCAATGGTGAGACAGCCTACTATATGATCAATCTGCCAATGCTAATGTGTAGTAGCTGCCTAGGTCGGCTCTCCCCTTCCGAGTTGAAAATTTATTTGACTATAGTATACGTTTTCTACTACCCATCGGAATACGGGCCTGATGAGGTGGCCTCACCAGTATCTGGTATTCTAAACACACCCTGCGCAAAGCGAGCGCACTGTGGGCCTGACATATTAATGGGCTAAAGGAGGTAGTTATTGGGCCGGCGGGATACCCTTGTCTATTTTTCCCTATGGTTTGAAGATATATCACCTATCTCAGTTGGAATTGAGTTTCCTTATTCTATGGTATCGGTGCCTACCGGGCTGTCAAATTTGCTCACCTTGAGTAATCTACATTTTAATACTCGAACTCCGGAAGGAGTAGGACCGGCCAACTCTCCATGAAGCCACAAATCCAATTAACCCCATGTAAGCTTTTAAGCCACAGGGTGGGGTATGATACTCTACTGCCTCTATTATGATACGTTATGCGAAGGATTGTCGTTGGAAGTAAGCTGAAGGCATGTGGTACTCTACATATGTCTCTTGACTTCTATAACAAGGGTTCATGAGGTGAGAGTTGTCGAGGAAAAACAAGTTTTCCTTCCTTCCAATAGACGAATGATAATTAATTACAAGTTTAAGCTAATCTATAGATAGATTGATTGCCACAACTCACAAGGGCTTGCAAATGCGCACGTGTACCCCCAGTTGCCCATCCATCCACTGCCGGTACACTCAAACTCTATCATGGAGGATATGGATACCGAGAATGTCAGGAATGGACGAAAACATGCACGGAAAAATACGGCATCCGGATTTTGACATATATGGCTGAGATTGTTTACTCTTACCTTATGGATCCCTGCCTGCTTCCACCACCCCCTATATCATGATTATCTAGTACGGTAGCATATTATTTTTGCTAATTCGTTTGGATCACAGCTATAGCCCATGCAATGCGGTTGTTAACCATAATAACGAACTTGACATTCGTATGATTATGTCGCATAAACACTCGATCAGGCAAAAGACTCGTATATGGCAACATTTGATCACAAGTGCAGCTACAGTTCTAGCTAGTACGGTGCAGGCCTTCCCCGTATTTCAATAATATTTTACGCAGTATACATGTTATTTACCTCAACTTTCTCCGGTTCGGATTGATATTGCAATTGGGTGTGTTGCTGCAGGTCAATATATCTATCTTTCTTTTTATTTTCCGATGCATATACTCTAAATTTTACGGCCGCAAGGGAGGGAGGGAGCCCTTGAATCAAGTGGCATACGAGCTCGAGTACTCTGCATTAACGTTAATTTATGGCCTCTTGCTAGATATCTTTACTCTTAACTACTTTCTACTTCGAGTGCTCATACTCGTAATTAGCATTTGACCTTCCGCAAGTACGCAAGCCGGTATGACTACTATGATCGACATCGACTACGCTGCAGTGCTGCAGTACTCGTATTTGTATCTAGCTCAATTACAAGCTACCTACTCAGATACGGGTAGGGTGGGCTAGAGTACCCTCTTTAGGGCCGACCACATGGCCCCTCGTTTGGATGATCTTCAAAGATTAGCGTAGAGACTAATGCCAGTACTAGGTTTGCTCCTCCACGGCCGGCCCTCCTCGAGCTCCTCCTTTCTGTTTTTTCGTGGATAAGGCTGCATTTTTATAATTTAATGATGTTTTAGTACAAAGTATCTCTTCATGATCATAATCAGGGTTCAGTTAGCTAAGTACCGAAGCAGTAGCCGATCAGGAGTAACGATAACTCACTTGCAATATGCATTAGTTGATCCACTTTTTTTTTTGTTTGCAGGTGGGCTCTAATCAGAAGCATTTTGCATTGATGATCTTTGGAGTCATATGAGTTTGGGCTATGGATCTACTTGATACCTGGAGTACCTAAGGTAGTTTGACTTTGAATCTGACTGTCCTGATGGGGAAGTTGGTACGTTATACGATTGGGGTACTACTTGAATGAGTAGGTATTGATCTGGAGGCGGTTTTGTGATCAGGGAGGGGAATGGTCATCTGCCGTGGTAGGTAGAAGGTTGCTCTAATTCTAAGCTTGATTATAGTTATAGATAGTAGTTTGTATCATACTATGGATATAACACTTTTTATTTAAAAGTCATGTCCATATTTCATGCCGAGGGGGAAGTAGCTATAGCTTGAATTGGTACCGGTACGAGCTGACAGGTGATGGTGATAGTTATAATTAGTATAAGCTTAAACTCTCGGTACTCGAGCTCGGTTTTATAAATTTTATCATATTATTGCCACTTTGATCGATATCATGATCGAGGTGACAAATTTGACGTTGATGGATGTTTAGGTTATGCATGTAGGTAACGTTAACGTTAACGTTCATATGTCATTGATGTCGATTTCTTGTTTTCAATTCCGCCAGGCCCAGATCTAGATCTCCTGACCCTTATATCAAACGGTACATATCGTTAGAGTCTTCTCCACCTAACATTTAGGTAGGTAGGATTGACTCTATGGAACCTTTCTTCAGATCCTCAGATCCCCACCAGTATCCGCTCTCTTTTCCCTCTCTCCCTCTCCCTCTCCCACCGGTACCACCCTCGGAACTCGCGGCTAACGTAAGAGGTGACTTTAACTTCTACCTCTCCTCAATAAACTTTTTTTTCTCTTCTAATTGGACCCGAAGATCGATCGATATCTCTCGGATCTTCGATCTTCATAAAAAAAAATATGTAAAAAGTGATCATGATGATGGACGTTCTTTTATTCTTTCTTTTTATTTTTTAGATAACTACATACTTAGGTACGTATACTGGTCACATGTAAATAGAATAAGAAAAAAAAAAAGAAAGAAAGAAAATGGAAATGGAAATAAGATTGGTGATTGCAAGGATGGAAATATATGTTCGTGTGATCGATGAGTCAAGCGTTGTGGATTCATCCGCCCTAGCCTTGCTGCTTCGATCCCCGACCCAAGATCCCCGGGGGGTGCAGCCCCAGCCCTGTTAATATTTGTAACGGTTCTGTTACTCTGAATATACTTATACTGCACATGTGTCAAAGTTCTTTCTTCAAATAAATTTCTTAGCTCGGATTTTCGGTGGATCTAGAGGGTAGAGCTAGCTATAGAGTTTGGCCAGGCGGTATTAACCAACCAAACACTATACGTTAAAGTTAACGTATACGCAAGTAAGTAATCGATGTTGAAGAAAATTCACAATTCGCGGCGGCGGGACGGACCTCAACTTTATAAGGTAGGTAGGTACCTACCTACTTAAGATAACTATAGCTAGATCTGCTGATGATCATGAAATTTAGACCGTCTCCATTCCATTTTTGATAATTGAGCAATGTGTTATTTTTAGTTGCAGCAACTTTCAAAACGAACTTTCAAGTTGAGGGTAACTGCTTATTTAAGGCGTCAGGTGATCACTCGAACTCAAAAATTAAATCGTCACTCAAGTAAACGTACCGATCGATTTCGAACTCATGGAAAAATAGTAGCATTCTATAGATAGATAGAAGTTGGCAAGTAAAACGATCACTCACAAACATCGTATAAGAATGAAGTTAGTAATATCTAGCAGATAAAGTAAATTTTTGTAAATTTAGATGGATACGATACGTCTAAACTTTAATTTTTGTACTTGCAGAGTTCAGGGTTTCCAGTTCAGGGTAATAACCCACCCCAACCACAAGGCCACTTCGGAACCTGACCTGTACATAGCTTGGTCATTTACCTAAGTACAGTAAGGTAGTCAATTGAAAGGCCGGGTCGGCATCAAAGTACCTAGATTTAAACAAATGCGCCATCGACTCCTTATCCATACTCCCTGCTATATTCTCCTCCTTAATTAAGGACTTGTCAATTGCTTGGGCATCAGTCCGAAAAAGGAAATAATTGCCAATTATAACTCCGATCCAATTTATGATTCTTGAGAATTTATGAAAAAAACAAAGATTAGTACTTTTTACTTAATTACCCTGAACTCAACCCTCCGGGCTAATTGATTCCATCTAAACCAAATTCGGCAGATCTAGAACTGCTTATTAAGAAGTACCTAGTCATTGATAAATAAAAAAAGAACTCATAATTGAATTGAATTCCCCAAGCGCTGCTGCATTCAAATTGCTCTATTCGAATCCCGGGGGATTACTTAGGTAGGTATACAAAGTTCAAGTAGACAGGTATCTTAATCACATGACAATCATGTGACCACAATACCAACTCCAACCTCAACTCTCTAGCTGTCTCGTTTAACTCTAGATCTTACATTCTAACCTTGATTGCCGCCGCAATTGGAAAAAATCGCGCGATTGTAATATATACGAAAACTCCATATCTCTATCAATCTTTGGGTCTTTGTATATTCATATTTTACAGATTACAAGATCTGCAAAAAAAAAGTTCAAAATTAGTATATATACCCGCGCCTCGCGCCCGCAATACGCGGGAGCTTCATGATCCACGTGATCATCTTTCGAAATTCGAAATCAACTGCCGCGCCGAAAGCATAACAATGAAAAGGCTTTTACCTTTCATTCCTAAACATTCTCAAGTGTATCCGCGGGGCCTGGAAATAAAGACTAATTTCAAACTAGAGATTTAAATATACACTAAATTTAAAGAGATCTAGAAAAAAGGTACTTGATTAAGCATAAAAATATAGTTGCATACATATGCACACATTCGAAGTGGCATAGATATCATGTCACTAGCCGGGAGGGAAAAGAAGAAAAAAAGTGGGCAAGGGAGAATTTTTTATAAATAAAGTAACCGTTTGAAGTTACATCACTGCAGCTCACTGAGAAAAAAGGGAATAGGCGGTGAAAATTTTTAAGCATTTGCGGGGGAAGGAAAATCGCGGGTAGTTGCATATGTTATTCACGTGTAGAAAAATGTAAAAAGTTCAAAAACTTTATGCCCTCTTATTGAAAAGTAAAAAAGTTTGCTAAGTGTGTTTTGAATACACAATTGCTGCAATTCAGATTGGTAATTGAAAAGAGTGAGTATATGCGAAACCGTTTATCATTGATATTCATCAGTGGACATTACATTTCCCAGTAACTTAAAAGTAATGGGCTAGAGATAAAAGATGAGCTGTCTGTAAAAGAGGAAATTGTGAACGCCCATCCATAGTATTCCGCACCAACCCATAGATCAGTCGATATGAACAACCATACCAAGCACAGACGGTAGCAATTGCGATTTGAAAATTTTAAACGAAACATAAAAGGAAATTTTTAAACCCCGTTTCCCTGGGCCAGTCCCCGGCCCAGGCCCAAATGATTGAAAAGAAACCAAAAGGAAAACTTGATGGAAGGAAACACCCGCAATCCATAGAACATGGAACCATAGACAGTGAGGTTCAAAAAAACAGAGAATAGAACAGTCTTTTAACAAAAGAAACTTGGCTGATGTGAATGTGGAGAGAAATGCCGTGACGAGGAATTATATGTGAATCGAAGAGAGGTGGTATTCGAAAATGAGGATGCAGATACCGTCCGTCGCACGCTTTCGCTCCATACTTGGAGCCTAAGCTGGATATCCGGATTTAAGCGGACTCTCCCTCAGTGCAAGCAGACATGACGTGACCTGGCTTCTTGCACTTGTAGCAGACGCGGTCCTGCTCGCTTGGGCATTCGCGGGACAAGTGGCCAATTTGGCCACAGTTGTAGCACTTCTGTCCTTGTGTGCAGTCCCTTGACATGTGGCCTAGTAGAAAGGATTAGCAACCAACTCCAAGAAAATATGGTGAGGATAAAGACGAACCGAAACCACCGCATGAGTAGCAGGTCTGTCCTCCACGTGCACCACCGGCGGCACCACCGTATCCGCCTCCGTATGAGGAGGCGTTTCCTCCACCGTAGCCACCTGGGGCACCACCACCGGAGCAGTTACGGGCAATGTGCCCAACCTTTCCGCACTTGTAGCATTCAGCACCACCGCTACCTGGGCCACCGCCGGCGTTGGGGCTGGAGCATTCGCGAGACAAATGTCCTGGAAGAAGTAAGCATGCGTCGTGTTTGTAAAGGTTGAAGTCCGACTTACCGGCTTGACCGCACTTGTAGCAGGTCTTCTCCTTCTGGGGTGCTTGGCAGTCACGGCCTAGAATAGGTTAGCAGGGAATTGAAAAATTTCGATTCAAGCCTCTGACTTACTCAAATGTCCGTCCTCTAGATGATCCAGAACAATCGTTAGCAAGAGGAAAGTAATTCTGAGTGTGAAAGAAGGCTACATACGGCCGCAGTTGTAGCAGACTGGGTTTCCGCGTCTTGGGCATTCACGGGCCTGTTTGGGAGTGGTTAGCATTGACAGTTCGAGAGGTCGATCTTGTTTTAGAAAGTACCTGGTGTCCGCTCTCGCCACCTGAATAGATATTAAGTTAGCAAACATGAACATTGGAAATATGATGGTCCCATGTGTAGAGAGAGTGAGGTTGTAGGTCAAGAAATGAAATCAAAATAGGACGACGTTGTTTGGAAATTGAAGATAGTTGGGGCAAATGGTGTGGGCAATGTCCATGGTGGGAGTAAAGGAAGTGCAATTGGAATGAAGATGGAGAGCAATTGGGGAAACGAACAGTTGTAGCATCCCTTTCCGCCGGCAGCAGATGGGTTTCCGTAGACTGGTGGTCCACCTTGGTTTTGGCCGTACTCCATTTTTGCTGGAAATGATGTGAAAGGTCGGAAGGTAATAGGTCTTGTTTGGATGAGAGACCTGAAAGAAGTCTTGAGGGCGTGAAGTGACAGTTTGAATATTTTGGGGGGGAGAACCTTGGGAAAAGGGTTCTGGAGAGGTTTAAAAGGGTGTGGGAGGAGTGAGAGGAAAGATGTGGGAGACTTGCGGATTGGAGGAACTGGTACTGGCTGTCGTAAATGGGTAGGCCACAGGTGTGAAAAAAAGGAATGTAAGTGGAAGGTGGGTTGAGGCCGCTTATGTAACGGCAGACCCCAATCAGATGCCTGTCAATGCTTAACGGCGCCCTGAAAAAGTGCAGTCCCTGCTAACCGGCAGCCCACACCACTGGCCGCCGTAGGGCACGCCAGGGGCCGTGTGGCGGGGGGCGTCTGCGCAGGCCGCGGGCGCCGGTATGGCTGGAGGCATGGAGAACGGAGGACGTGAAGAACTGGAGAACTCTGCCCCGCCCCACGGTCCATCACGGCCTACGGTCGCTTGCCTGCGAGGGCCGCCCACAGGGCCACCGCAGCCAACTCCGTCGGAAGACTCACCATGACTCTCCTCCGGAAATTGACACAGAAGCCGGCCAGATAGACGGCCAGGCCCTATCACCACACTACCGCCGGTCTCCCACTCAACCTCTTCACAGATACACCGCCAGATGCTTTTGGGCCTGCTGCCTGCGACTAGCCCCGAGGACCAAGACACGGTGGGCCATAGTGGGCCGAGGCGGTGGACGACAGTCGGCGCTGCTGTGACGCCAGGCACAAGGGCAGCAGCCGTGCGTTGTCCCTGCTGTCGATGCTGCTCACCATCACGAGAGGGAGGCCCACTGGAGGCTGGCTTGTAGAGTGCCCTACATACATGATCCGGCCCTTTGCACTGCCGTGGTCCTGATGGAGCAGAGAGGGCAGAGTGGCTGCTGGCAGACGGGTGATGGGGGATTTTTTACTTCCTCTCGTGCTATTCTAAACGACAACCAATCGCGGTTTGGTATGCGGGTCTGCAGACATGCCATGTACTCTAACATGCATGATGATGATGTTGCGGAGGGCCAGTTCGTGGGTGCTCTCAGGAACCACAGCACTGCCGCCACAGCGCGTGCGTACCGCGCAACTTGCAACAGAGGGAAATGCTCAGAGTCTATTTTAACTTTCAGGAAACGCGTGTCGCTAAAGGGATTTTGGCTGATCTACAGGGAACTTGCACAATATCTGATTCGGGCCCATGTGGGCAGCAGAATGATGAATCGAAGGAAGCAATTGGAATTGTGTAGCTAGGAAGAAGTGGGCAGCTGCAGTGAGTAAAATTTCCTGGCGGACTCGATCAACAACCAGACTGACATTTTTGGCAGCGAAATGGAGATTGCTCTTTCTGCGCTCACACCGGTAGGCCGGTTCACCGCCCTCTCTGATGCAATTGGATTCCTGCATCATGATTCAGTCAGAGGATGCGAGCCCTTCCAGAACCCCTCCGCATTGCACACTGTGGACCCTGCACCCTCAAGGCAGGGCACAAGTTTTTTACCTGCTCACCAACCCAATGTCTCCACACTACGTGGACACAGCACGCTGTGCACGCCGGTCGTCGGCCAAATACGGGCGACAATGCCGACCAAAGAGTCGATGCAACACAGAGACGCTGTTTCGCCAGCTTTTAGGGCAAGGGCCACTGTGACTTCCCAACATTTAGTGCAACAGGCCCGCCCAGAGAGGGGGGTGATCATGGCCAGCCAGCTGTGCCGGTCGGTGTGCATTGGTCGAGCTTACTGGGCTTGCTGGAAGTTGCTCGAGTCGTCTGTGGTGTGCAGTGGAGGATGGCGGAGGTGCATGAAGCTTGTTGGCTGCCGCTGCTGCACTGGCGGGGAAGTGGCCTCTGGGCAACACATCCAATTGGCCCTGCCCGCTTTGCGCATGACTGCGGGGCCATTCTGCCAATTCAGCCGCCGTGATGAGGCCCTCAATGGCAAGAGGGGGCGGTCGTCGGTGCAACTGTTGGGATGCTGCTGCCGAAATGTTGGCGGGGACGGGGCACGATGGGAGGAATTGTTTGTTTGTTTGTTGTGCTCTCCACGGTTGACCTGATGTGCATGTTTCATACGATAGCTTATCGATAAGCTGGGCCTAGATGTGACAGCCAATTGCGCACTTTCCCCGCGAGTGGCCCCAGAATCGCGAATCGAAACGCCCGTGCATCCGCCCAGGCGCTGCAGCCGGCCACGTTCAGCACAGCCCATGGCACGCGGACTAGCCCTCTCACATCTCCAAGCCTCCTCCGCCGAAACCCCAGTTCGTCCTACTCCTCTGCGAGTGTAAAGTATCGGACAGAAAAAGCGAGCCAGAGGGGTCGGCAGGCACTGCAGACTTGCCCTTCTCCTGTCGGCAAAATTGTCGAGCTGCGCGAGGAGGGAGCCGGTCGGCTTGTGCTCGCTGTATGATGGTCCCAGGCACCCACACGGAGAGCCCGCCAGAGTGCCCGAAGACGAGCCGCCCCGCTCCCCCTTACCCGACCTTCTGGCTCGGCATGGCCCTCCACATCTCCCGTCGGCCTGCGCCGTTCGGTTCGCGATGCGGCCCTGCGGTTGCTGGGGTGGGGGCTGCTGCGCGGGGGTGCGTTGCGTCAAGCCCCAAGTATGACATGTCCTATTCTGTGGCCCAGAGGTCGTGGGTGACAGGCAGGGAACCCCTTGTAAAATGATCAGCGGCCTGGCTCGAACACTATTTCCTCAAGCGAATGCTCCACAGCCAACATCAATCCTGCCGGTACACCTTTTCTTTCTTCGCTCTAATAAACAATACATTTTGGTATTTGATATCATGCAATGCAATGTCATGCACCTCTAACTTACTTACTCTCCGACCAAAAGCCTAATACAGCCCCATATGAACCGGTAAAAATGTACCCCGTACTCGAGTAGTTCAATCATGTAAAGTCATAGACCATCAAAACCTGGCTTCCTGTTTCCTTCTGCCTATGAACAATAACCTTTTCCTCGTCAAAACCAAGCCACTTATCTTGTGCATCCATTTCCCACCAATCGGAACCCTGGTGTGTTGCTGCAGATGTATCAGTGGAATGGGACTGTGGGGAAGCCAAGCTAGCAGGCGACTGTGAGGGGTAAATCTTCACACTCTCCCGCCCCCGCCGGTTTCCTGTAACGCCACCCTCGAGCTCCCATACACGTAATTCTGAACCTCTAGCAGATATACTAACGGCTCGTCCACGGCTTCCCACGTGTGCTCCAGACACTGCTGAGGTATGACCCCAGAGACGCTGGCCTTGCGTTATATCGAGACTGGAGGCCGTAGACTTGACCAGGTATAATGTCAAAGTATTGTCCTTGTGTGCAGTTAAGAGATAGCTATATAACCACATTGGTTAGAATGCATTTCCAATGACCGGTCGATTTGGTAAAAAAACTCTGTTTCGGAAAAGGGTACAGAAACAGGCTAGGGAACGCATAGTCAGATGGACTAACTTACGGATGAGCGTATGATAAACAAGTGGGCTGGGAGAGAGGGGCTTGTTGCATTGCTTCCCAGAATGCCCCAACAGGAGAGGTATAAGGAGGGGCCGAAAGTGTTGAAGGGATTTCTGACGAATTCGATTCCATTCCAGACGGAATTGCTGATGCTATTCTCGATTTGTCAACCTGTCTCCCATTTGAGGACAGACAAAGCTCCTGTATTCCTAACGACCACCCCATGCTAAATGTTGAGAACGCATAGACGATGCAGACAGTTACACCATGTGTCGATCGTCGAATTGACAATGAAACTAAGGGCCATGCTGTATGCGATTTCAGATATGAAACCACGGTTGGTGTACCAAGATGAGACCAATCTGGATTACTTGGATTTTCATCTGACCCCGATCCGAGATGATACACGGTGAATCCCCGCGATCTTGAGTCATTCATCGTAATCAAATGAAGTCCAGAAAAGGCCATTGCGATGATGCTATGAGTAGCGCCCTCGTTAGGGTAAGTGTATATGCAAGAGAAGTCAAATGAAGCTAGGTCAAGCTGGTGGACAGTGAACCCTCCAGTGTCGTAACCAACAATGATATTCAATTTATCACTCAGCTGATCAGCTTCATTTTCATCCAATGCCAGGACTGTAGGCGATCCAAGCCCCACGGAATGATCACGCGAGCCTAAATGGGAGGTAACATGTTGGCCATCTTCAACCCGCCAAGCCTGTAGATAACCAACTTCATCTATGGAGAAGACGATCCCCTACAAAGTTGAGCACTATATGATGTTGTATGGAATGTGGTGACATACCCTTCGCATTTTCACCGAAATGGGAGGCCCCGAAGATTGAGTTGATAGTCCAATCTCACTGACGCCACACCTTCCCCGGTTCCAGTTATATCTCAATTTGTAAAGTCTTTTCCAATCCGTGTATTCTGATTTTGCAAAACCTTCGTCATTCAGCCATTTTGAAGTCCGAGAGTTGTAGGCAGGCCGTGGTGTGGTGGAGCTGGTACGAGCTCCGGGGAGCCGAGATGCCCTAGGCCGGACAAACCGGTCGTAAAACGCAGACTTCCAGACTTGAGAATCCCCGGCAATGCTGAAGAAACGGCGACAAGCTTGCTGACAGTGTGTGAGCTCCAAGGGACCGAGTAGAGTAAATATCTTGAGGAGCAGCTCATCGCTCAAGCGGTTGAAGTGATTGGTGTGAAGCAAGCGTATCCGTTTTGGTGGTGGCGCTGGTTCGGTCGGTGGGTCCAACTGCTGCAGATCGCTCACGGGTGATGTAGAGCGGAGCCTCTTTGACATGTCTCGTGCAAAGATTCGGGGGGCAGCTTGTGCTGCTTGTGCGATGAAAGGTAGCTCTGCAGGCGAGGAGTATAGCGGTACTTGCACGACGGCTCGTTAATCGTGGGTACGAAGGTCGTGATCTGTCGATGTGACTGGGATTTCCTTGAATACCTTAAGCAAGTAGAAATGAGGTTTGTTGGGTTGAGGTTGGTCAGGTAACTCGTTCTGGTGTGGAGGGAGCTTGGTGGCGACCCATTGTGGAGCTTCCCTGCTTCGCACGTGCGCTCGCGCCAAGCACCTTCCGGCGTTGAGCTCAATCGTAAACAGGCTCGCTCTCCCGCGAGGCCCTCGTCGACATCATCAACTTCGGGCCCGTGGAGATGGACGAACCAGCTATGAGGCACCGGGTGCTTGGGGATATCGCACGGCTGCTGGTGCAGCTTGATGCTGAGATTTCAGAAAGTATGTATGTTGTCTGCCTCAAGATGAGGACGCGTGAATGGAAGCTAACGGGTATTGTCACACGAACAGAAGAAGGGGCAGCTGCCGATGAAACAAAAAGGCTCCAGGCGCTGTTAGAAAAGCAGTCCAAAAGCACAGAGGTCTGAAGTTTTCCTGCCTGGCTAATTCGTTCAAGATAAAAGTGTAGTTTCAAAGCTTGGCTGACATAACCCATACGGGCACGATCACAGCTGCAACAAGAGAAAGAGAAGCTTCTCGAGGAGCTCGCTGCCCTTAAAAAACAAAACGAAGTACTCAAAAGTCGGAATTCTGAATTGGAAAATGTTCAAAGCAACAAGGAAATGAGAAGGTTTGACCACTTAACAAATTTGGGCTATGGTAGCTGACTTTATCCAAGCTTAAATGACAGAACAATCTCAATTGAAAATAAAGAGAATTTGAACCCTTCGACCAGTCTCGACCCTTCGACAACCGATATGAACGCAACCTCATCGAAGATGACTCACATCGGAATCCAAACCGAGAATACTTCAGAAGCTTCAAGCTCGTCAGAGTATGATGAACTCGCAAAAAAGCATGAACATCTGCGCCAGACTCTAAAGTATTACAAAGACGCACACACCATACTTTCGGAGAAATACCGGCGGAATAAAGAAATCTGGACGCAATGGGTAGAACGGGACAAGGTTCGCCGTAAGAATCATGATTTGCGGGTTCAGTTAGGGGCCGCCAGGGAAGCATTTGGTGCTAACACTGCACCCACTAAGGAAGCAAATCTCAGTGTTGCCCCATCGGATTCAATAGATCGGGCACCAAGCGTATCGCCTGACCATCCCTTCATAGCACTGGATGACGAATGGAAGTCATCACCCCCAACTGCAGCTGCAGCGAATGCTGTCACGAATCCGCCAATTTCATTATCAAAGAGAGCAGGCCTTTTGCACACTGATGCAGAATTACCCGTGCTAGAACCAGCTTGTGAGGAGGTAGCGCAGGCTCGAGGGGATGAAATATACGATACAGATGAAACTACAGACGGCGAGGGAGAAGTGCAGGTTGGAGCTTTCAGCCCAACGTCTAGGGCAATACTTAGGAGGACCCAACGTGTTCCCTCCCAAGTCCTACCGAGGAACGATATGGGCCCTCCTGCTAGAGTAAAGAAAGAGAAGAATACTATCCACTCGCCCGTCGTCATCAAAAGCGAACCAAGGTCTTCGAATTCTATGGACCACTTTGTTTTTACCCAGCAAAGCCTTGATTTGGATGACATTGGCGATAAACCAGATACACCCCGGAAAATGAGGCTGATGTCTAGCTATCAAAGGCGTGGCTCAGGTGGGAAGGGGAAGCGAAAAGAAGGGTCTTTAATGTCTCCTCGTGCCTTGAAACAGATGTTGGCTCGTATGTCGGCTGAGCAGGAAGAGCTGGACGACTTGGCCCGAGATCGGGTTGGTGATCATTTTGATGCACAAGAGGAAGTTTCAGTCAAAGATGGGTTGCCTCCTCCCCCAGAAGCCATGCATTCGTACATACCCACATTGCCGGCTTCACGTCTCTCTGGAATACGCCCAATTGTTATAATTGAGGACTCGCAACCTACAGACCCTGCCGCCGTAGATGAATCCACCAAATTACCTCGGCCACACAATTATCACTCCAAGGAGACAGGTTATGTTCCTCAACCCGAGTCCTCACCTCCGCCTTTAACCCTTTCTACATTACCTAGAGAAAGCCCCCAACGCAACGTTACACCCAAAAAGAAGACTAAGAAAAAGCTGTCTCCTCGACAAACTCGTTCACGACAGAAACTTGCCCAGATAGTACCTGGGATAGAGTTTATGGTTGAAGATGGAACAGATGGGATTGAACGTCTAGAGCGGGATACAGGTCACGTTGCAACTGGTAAAGATAAAGGACTGCTTAAAGGCTTACTTGGTAATGCTCCGTTGGCCTCACCTTCCATTGCACATTTACGGCATAGTCATGAACCAGGCTCGAGAGCAGTATCTCCAATTGTTCCCCAGACCACTACACGAGTGAATGATGAACAAATGGAATCAACTCCCATTCCCAGTCGCGGAAAGACTGCAAAACGCCACGAAACACCTGCTACTGAGCCCCCAGTCTCTAAACGCAGCAAACTCAACAACCAATCCGGCCGAAAATCACTTCCTTCTACCACAGTTAAAGAGAAGGGGAAGGGGAAGGCAATTGATACGACCACCCCTACTAACCCGCGCCAACTCAGAAACCGGGACACTAGTGATCTCAAGATTAGTGATTTCTTGATTAATCCCGAGGCGAGTAAAGGGCTTGGATACGCATTCCATGAGACGGTTCGAAAGAAGGATGAAAGGAAATGTCTACCCAGCTGCGCCAGACCTTGCTGCAAAGGTCTCGCAAAGTTTGTAGAGCATGCTGGAATTCCTGACAAGTTACCCACTCGAGCTCCGAGATGGAGATCCTCTCCACCCGGTCCACTCTCTGATTCCCAGGATAACGACAATGAGGGTAACGAGGATGATGAGAAAGAGAACCATGATCGTGAGCTCGAAAAGAAGGTGAAACGGTTCTCGGACAAGTTTTTGAATCATAGGGATCACTTTGAGAGACCGAAGACGCCTCCAGGATTCTGGGATAGTGCGTTTCCCACGACACAGGAGATGAGGGAGAATAATCGGGCTGCGAGGATGGAGGAGAGGGAGAAGGTTGATGGGATGAGAAGGGAGGCGAAGAAGGGAGGTGGCAGGTATGTGTTTAGAGATGAGGCCTGATATGTCGATGCCTATAGGGCTCGATGTGGCCTCTGATGGTTCTCGATGGTGATGTTTCTTTTTGCGACGGTGGTTTATACATATTAAGTGTGGTGGTTTGCTTTACATGTTGTGGCTGGTGAAGATCTTTGGTGCTTTTTTTTCCTTCTTTCTATATATCCTTCCCTCTTCTTTGGCATTCCCTAACATAGTCCGCTCTGAGACCAGCTTTCGGGCGAACTTCAAGCATTATAATACCCTGGGGGCATTTCCCCTCATATATATTTTTCTGTTATCGCTCATAATATGGGTGGTTATATATTATATGCTTGCGTTTTTTTTAGAGTTTCCTTCATGAGCAGTCAATTTGCGGAATACCATATATACTTTAAGTACTTAAGTAGTACTAGGTAATTCTTCATTCATATTTTAGCTAGAAATTACATCTGACGCATCATTAATATGTCTTTTTCTTATCTCACGGCTGACAAGATGATCATGAGTTCAAATCTAGATCTATATCCATCTGTTTGCATCTTAAGTCTTTTTTATATACCCAGGTATTATATGATCAATCAATCTAGATATGCACAAATCAGGGCACGAGAAATAAATCATACAATCTCGCAAATAGAACTGACGCCTATTATCATATCTCCGGACCTAAATCTAAGGCCAGTTCCCTGTTCTACTGCACATGCTTATATCGATGTCTCCACCATGATTTCTGCGATTCTTGGAAAATACATATGTAAATATCGACGAGATTGGTCCCCTAGGATCTTTCCCTCTTGGTACCTACCCTCGGTACCCATTTTCAATTCTTGCCTGCTTTATTTGGTGAGCAAGGATTACCCTTTATGGCATAGACCCGACCAGGAAATTCGAAGCGGAGCACTTTGTACTCTTGGCTTGGCACTTACCAAAAACCCAGAAAGCAATATTGCTACCCTGAGCTTTACAGCCGTTCTAAAGTTTGTTTGGTCGCCTGTGTCCCGTGACCGAGCCATCCATCGGATCCCAATCGCTCTCGCTACTTACTCTACTCGTTCGATCGGGCCGAAAACGACACTTCGAGATACCTACCTCTCCCGAGGCCACTCCCCATCACCGCCGGGTTCTATCACAACAAACTTCGTCCGCTCAACTCCACCCACCTCACAACTACAAAACCACAGACCTCGGACATCCAACCACAACCAACCCCCACCCCCACCAACCCACCAACCACCACAAAAATGATCACCCGCTACATCTCCTCCCTAACCCTCACAATGGCGCCGTTCTCGCGCGCCTCCCGCACCGCCCGCCTCTTCCTCTCGCTGCTACCGAGCACGGCGCGCCAGGCGGGCGTGAAGGTCGTGCTGAATAACTTGCCCAAGGAGAAGGGGAAGGAGGCTTGGGTTGGGGTTGTGTTTAGTAAGAGTTCATTTTTGATTTTCCCCCGATTTCCGCGATTATTCCTTCTTGATAGGTCCCGGGGGGGGGGGAGGGCGAATTGAGGAGAGTGGACAAGATTGCTAATGCGGATAACTGGCTATGTGTAGAGGATGGAAAAGAGGTCAAGCTCGAGACGAGTAAGATGCCGCTGAAGGATTTGGTGGAGGAGATGGATAGGCATTCGAGGTTGTTGGCTAGGAAGGAGGACCTGGCGGGGTAGAGAGGGATGGGATATGGGATATGGGAAAGCCGGGGGAAGGGGTGAGGTTGGGGTTGGAAGTGGCATGTGGGGAGTGGTGTTCTCTACTTCAGTTTTCCTGCGTATTCACTCAATTGGATTGGGGTACTAT
This sequence comes from Peziza echinospora, assembly GCA_024516245.1. NCBI lineage: Eukaryota > Fungi > Ascomycota > Pezizomycetes > Pezizales > Pezizaceae > Peziza > Peziza echinospora. Next base: position 927,926 of record JAJLQT010000012.1, on the reverse strand, counting down.
GTGAGAAGAAGGATAAGAAATGGGGAGGAGAGGAGGGAGTGCTCTTGAGAGAGAGAGACAGAGGTGGTGTGAAAAATTGATACGATAGACGCATTTGGTTGTGGGGGGAGTCGTTTTGGCGCAAAATTTTTATGGAGATGCATTTTTTTTTTCTTTTCATTTTTACTGAGAGTCTTGTTCAATGTTATTTTCGGTTTAAGGAGAGATGCTTGATATACGGCAGGCATGGAATTGATCTAATTGCAAACTATTGTGTACGAGTGGAAGACGGAGGGGAGAGGTGAGGGTCCGCCGGAAGGGATAGTCGCGTGGGGGGAGATTTAAATGGTGGATATATTAATTGGAGGAATACCACGAGGCCCGGGCCCTGAGATGGATTCTAGATAGATTCCATGGTATATCGAGACCTCGATTGGAGTGATTAATAAGTCAGTGCGCTTTCCAATCGTGCAGTTCTCAGTCATAGCACGTATCTGTGATTGAGGTACGGATTCATTGGAGATTGAATCGGAGAAGGGCAATTCTCCAATGCAGAGAGATAGACCCATGACACATGTACATGGAGCTCTATAATGTTCACAGCGAAGATAAAAGCAAGGTCACAGACGAGCGAGAGCACATTTTCAGGGTAATCGATATCCATTGAATTATTATTATTTAATTATTATCCGATTCCAAGCACTAGAGCCTCAAAAGCTTTCACAACGTAGTATATCATGATCAAGAAGCCTATCACCAGTCTTTATTTCTGTTAGCCAATGCTCTCATGATAGTAATGCAGACGAAGATTGCAATGGTAAAAAATAAACAGAAAAGTATTTTTTTCAGACAAAGTTTATAAGGTAGCGGTTGTTTGTCATCATCGTCGGGCAACCTCAGAAAGAGGTAGCCGAGCTAAAGCCAAATGCCTGCAGTCATCATTTAAAATGGATGGGGAATTGTGCTGTGATGTGGGGTAACTGTGAAGTGGGGAAGGCAGGCAAAAATGAAGCATACCAGTTCAAAGAGTGTCGGTTGTCGAAAGGAATGTCGAGTGAGCAAAGCCATTGACGGCTGGAAGAAACAAGGCGTTCAAGCCATTGCTTGGTGGTGATGTTGTTTGACTCGCGGGTTGGTGAGACTCGTGGGGGTTGGAGTTGAGAACGAAGAAGGAAGCATCGTCCCTGGATTTATATGATCATCGGGCTTGGCGGGTGTAGAAAAATTCTGGTGAGAGCGGGCGCCAAGTGTTGCAGGTGCGGAGGGTAGGGCTTGGCGTGACTAGTCTCGAGCCTGTTTGTGACGCCGCTGCGAAAGGTTATCCTGAGGGGACAGCCGACGATGATGTCGATGGCTCGGCTCTTTGCTCTAGCGACCCTCCCGGCTCTGCAGACTGCTGCGTAGGCTCGCGACGAACGCTTTTCGATCGAGACTGGCTTTTCTACGCAATTGAAGAATCGCGGCCTTGCATACAGCGACTGCACCGAATTCTCCTCGACTAACCGCTAATTGAGCAATCAGGCTCAGTTCTCGCGCACCCGCGCAGGCCCGCGGTCCTGGTAGGCTGCTCTCCACGGCGGCGCACTCCCGCTATCTCAGGCTGCTGCTAGCCCGGACGGGGAATGCAAGCTATGCGGCAGCGCCCGCATGAAGCTTAGCCAGCGCAGGTCGCAAGCACGCCCATGGTGCTGCTGCACAACCACACCGCAGCTGCAGCAGCAGGGCAGCCGAGGAGAGCACACACGAAAAAGAAAAGCTCGCGGAATAGGGACAAGATGGAAAAAAAACTCGAGCTGGACGGAGGCCGAAAGGGCGAACTTTGGGGGAATATGGACGGCGCTGCATCGCCAGATAGCTTGTACATTTGTAGAATACTCTGCTGAGCTCCCCGCTCGATTTTTTTTGAGGGTTTATTGCCGTAGTGGAGCGCTGCCCGGCGATTCGTCCTCTCCTCCGATCCCACCGCTTGCATCTGCATCACCCTGCCGCCCTTTCCACCCCCCCAGAGGACCCCCCCTCCCCCCTCCATCTTCCTATCTGTTCATCCATCCACCCATCCCATCCCTCCTCGACTTCATCCACTCATCTCGCCCTCGTGCCATCTCATAGGGGATAAAATCACAACATTGCCATCCTCCCCAGCATCGTCTTCTGCCAGTTCCCAACACAGTGGGCATTTACCACAGGCAGATAGTCTCACCTATACCCACCAAACAGCACAGCGCATCTCCTCACAATGCGTTTCGGAAAGACACTCCAAAATGCAATCTACCCTCCGTGGCGCGACCACTACATCGAGTACTCCAAGCTCAAGCGGCTCTTGCGTGAGGGTGATGATGATTCAGATGCCGAGCAGGATACCAATACGGCCCGCTCGAAGCAGCTCAAGTCAGAGGAGGAGCGAGGATGGACGGAACACGACGAGAGCGTGTTTGTGGAGGAGCTCGTAAACGTCCAGCTCGAAAAGGTGCACACCTTCCAGCAAGAGATGAGCAAGACGCTCAAGGAGCGAATGGAATCATGTGAAGCTCGGCTGGAAAAGATCGTCGCTCAAGCCGGAGAGCCGGGGAAGAAGCAAGATAAGGGAAAGGCAAAGGATAATGGCGAGTCTGAGGAGGCAGAGAAGAAGCCCGAAGAATCTCAAGGTTTGCGAAATTTTATTTGAATTGACACTGAAGAAAAAAAAACTTCAGCTAACCTCTCTAAATATAGAACCAGTGCAGAAGTTATCCGAAGAGGAAACGAAACATATTCTTAAGGAGACGTTGAAGGAATTGGATGACATCACCTTCCACATCAATCAATTGCAAAAGTTCAGCCGAATCAATTTCACTGGGTTCTTGAAGGCTGCGAAGAAGCATGACCGTAGGTCGCGGGCCACAGACGGAAAGGGCAAGAAACGAGACAATGAGAGCGGTCCAAGAGTCAGGCCGCTTTTGCAAGTCAGGCTGAGTGCTCTGGAATTCAACAAGGAGGTTTACAGCCCTCTTCTATATCGGTAAGCAAACAATGTTGTTCCGCGATTGATGCTTTGTAATAACAATTGTACAGCCTTTCCGCCATGTACGCATTTGTTAGGCAGCACCTCGAGGAGGACCACGGGGACAACCCTTCAATTACCACTGGCCAGAACGTGAAGAAGTACACTTCTCACAAGTGTGAGTTATAGATCCAATTTATCCACTGTTTTGCAGATTGCTGACATTTTTGATAGTTTGGGTACACCCTGACAATTATCTCGAGGTCAAGACATACATTGTCCGACGCCTCCCAGTTTTGGTTTATAACCCCACACACACCAAGGAGTTGGATGTGATTAAGGGTGACCCAACTATTACTTCGTTGTATTTTGACAATGAGAAATTTAGTCTATATACTGATAAGGTCGAGAAGAAGCCTGGTGCTGCTTCACTGAGGTTGCGGTGGTACGGACAACTAGTGTCTAAGCCCGATATCAGCCTTGAACGCAAAACTATGCAAAGCTCCACTTCAGCCACGGATGCACAAAACGCTGACACAAACAGCTCTGCAGCGGATGGCTCTGAAGATGCAATTGAGGAAAGGGTATCCTTGAAGGAGAAGTATGTCGAGGACTTCATTCGTGGAGAATTCTCAGTAGAGAAGAGCGTGGCGAAAATGCGCGCCCGCCAGGACAAGAATGACGAAGATGTTGAGAAATATGAGGCTACTGTTCACAGTCTACAGGATTTCATCAAGGAGAACAATCTGCAGCCAATGCTGCGCGCCGTATATAACCGCTCTGCATTCCAGATTCCAGGCGATGATGGAATCAGAGTGTCTTTGGATACTAACATGGCCTTCATCAGGGAGGATGCACTTGACCCCGAGCGCCCTTGCAGAGACCCTGATTTCTGGCACAGGACAGACATTGACGATGCCAAGATGGAATTCCCCTTCTCTGGCATCAGAAAGGGTGAAATTCATCGCTTCCCTTATGCCTTACTCGAGATCAAGGTTCGCGATGATCTACCCCAGCGTAGTGCCAAATGGATCTACGAGCTTATGGGCTCCCATCTTTTGCAAGAGGCTCCTCGATTCAGCAAGTTTGTGCACGGTGTTGCCACACTCTACGAGGACTATGTCAATATCTTCCCCTTCTGGTTGGGTGAGATGGACAAGGATATCCGAAAGGATCCCGAGTCAGCATGGCAGATTGAGCAGGTGAGGCGTGCAAGGCAGGCCGAAGACGACTACCACGTTGGTAGCTTGAAGATTGGAAGTGCCTTTGGCCAACTTGGCGCAGGCAGGTTTGGCTCTGTTCCCCGCGCGGGTGCTTGGTCAAACAGTCTTGGTGGTAACAATACCTATGGCTCTGATAGATCACTTAAGATTGATTATCCAGGCGCAGGAACCACCCCCCCTAGCCACGGAAAGCCCATCGCTGCGATCGAAGAGCACGATGAAGACGAGGAAAATCAGGATGATGAGAACACGGCGCTTCTTGAAAGTGGTGCCTGGGACCGCTTCGACACCAATGTCGACCCAGTCACAAAGTCTAGCCTCCTTGGCCTCTTCCCAGGTTTCAGCACCAGTAGGTATGGGCAGAAACACAGAAAGCGTATCTCCGAGCAGGATGATGCAGACTTCCCTCTCCCACCAGGTGTCACAAAGCCAGAGAAGCTCATCATGCACTCTACACCTGTCAATGTCGAGCCAAAGGTCTGGCTTGCAAATCAACGTACTTTTATCAAGTGGGAGCACGTTTCTATCCTCCTTGCAACGCTTTCTTTGGGATTGTATAATGCTGCTGGAGAGCACAACTACATTGCCCGTGCACTTGGTATTGCGTATACAGTTATTGCGCTGTTTACAGGCATATGGGGATACTGGGTGTACATTGAGAGATGTAACCTGATCACCAACCGAAGTGGAAAGGACTTCGACAAGAAATTGGGGCCAATTGTGGTTTCACTGGGATTGGTGGTAGCATTGGTGCTGAACTTTGGATTTAAGGTAATTTTACTGTCTTGTGGTTCTGCGGGGTTCGGTACACCGAAAGGGGGTGGGTGGGAGTGGTGTCTGTGGAAAGTTGAGGGGGATGAGGTGGTGGTTCTCGATGGTGCAGATGTGGTGATGATGACGGCCCTTTCTTGATGAAAAAAGACATATACTACGGAATGGGGGTAATGCTCGGTTACTTGTATTGTTTTATATCCATACTCTCTTATTGAGATGTGCTTGTCTCTACAGAAAGGTCGTCATGGTCATCACCATCGAAAACCATTCGTCGTTACTGGCTCATCTTCTGCTTTCTTATAAACCCAATTCCTACTTCCCATCCTTGGCTTCGAGAAATATGATGGGAACAAAGGCTAACCGCTCCTCTCTTATTGTAGTACCACGCCGCTTTGGAAAAGCACAAGAATAACCCACATATCTACGATGAATCAACCCCTCTTCGATGGTTCTCGGACGACGAGGCGACGCAGGTGGTCGAGTTGGTTGTGGAGACTGTTGTTTCTGCAGTCCACGCTGTTGCTGATGAACTTTAGTTTGTCTCCTCTTCTTCTTCTCTTTGCTAGCTGATGGATTTTGGTATTTTGGATCAAGGAAATTGGGGGATGGGAAAAAAGGGGAAACAATTTGGAACGTGTTTTGTTTTGTGGTGTGCTAGGAGACCTTACCTACTGACGTTTGGTTTGTGTTGGATTATTATCATAACCTTTTTTTTTTTTCCTTTATTTATCATTACTATCCATCCGTCCATCCATCCATCCATGCATCATTTGATGTTATGTCGGGCATGCATGATGGTACTGCTTTTACTTTGTTAACTGTTGTTTATTGTTTCATTGCGTTTTTGTTCTTTTGTTTTCGATTAATTTTTGGAGCCCCCCGCATTGCATTGCTTGCGAGCAAAGCTGCTTTCATCTCTGTCTCTGTCTCTGTTCTCTTTCCTCCTTTCTCCTTTTTTTTCGAGCTCGTTCTCTGACCTTTTTTTTCATGTATTTACTGTGTTTTTGTGTCATGAAGTACTGTACCCTTGTATCTTTTGTTTTTTTATTTTCTTTTCTGGGCATTGGAGAGTGTGAAAGCTACCTACCTATACGATGGCATCTCTCACCAAAACGTCCATGTTTGATTTTTCCTTTAGCTTTGTTTTGTGTTTTTTTGTCAAAGTCTTTGTATGCTTGAATTTGAATAATCGAATGCCATTGAGCCATGAAGTTTTGAGTTACCCTGTACTCGGACTGTGAAATGTGAACTGTGGAAGAAGAAGCTCTAAATCTGTTCTCGTCTCTAAATCGATTTGGAAAGCTTAAAGAACGTTTGTCCACTAAGCCGGATTCGAACTAATGAGCTACTTCATACCCAACCGGGCACCGACGGCATGTGCGTTCAAAGTGCGGTAAGTACTCTAATTGCTTGTATGTGCAAATATCCATGGAAATGGAGGGTACATGTAGGTACCCGCCAAAATCACAGCTCTAGTTTTTCGAGTCGGGGAATCCCAATCCTCCCCAACCACAACCAACCAACCACCCATCACGACCACCACAATGGACGGCCCAGCCATCACCGCTCCAGATATCAATATCGATTGTCCCAGCACCTCTCCCACGAGCACCACCACTACTACCACATCCTACAGGGAATCCCTCCTCGACAATCTCCATCTCTCGCTCCGCGAGATCGCAGAGATCCCACTACCGGCTCCACCTCCGTCATATTCAGCTTCACGCCCACTCCGCCGCGCATCAGTAGCAGTGATCCTCCACTTTCCCCGTCCGAGTGATTCTGCGATCCCATCTCCATCTCCACCTCCTACTTCCACTTCCTCACCCTCCACTTCCACATCCCCATCCTCAGCCATAACCAACTTCTTCACGCACCTCCCTAAAGACTGCGTCCCGGAGGTACTGCTGATCAAGCGAGTCCACCGGAAACCCAGGGCAAGGAAGGTAAATGGAGAAGACGGGGAACAAAAGCAAGCAAAAGAAAAAAAGAAATGGGGCCAGGGGAATCGCTGGGCGGGACATGTTGCGTTACCTGGGGGGATGAGGGAGGAGGGGAGGGGGGAGGGGGATGAGGAGTGTGTGGTGCGGGAGGTGAGGGAGGAGGTTGGGCTGGAGTTATGTGGGGGGGATGTGGTGCTTGTGGGGAGGGGGGTGGAGAGAGTGTATGTATTACCTACCTTCCTTTCTTCCTTCCTTCCTTCCTCTCTCTTCCCTCTTTATCTCTCTTCTTTTTCTCGTTGCTGTATATGCCACAAAATTTCACTTTACCTATCATTCCTATATCCAACCCAACCCAATCAATCCATTTATTCATCAATTTAATTCTTTGTGAAAAAACACACACGACAACAACAAAAAAAAAACAGTATAATCCCAATCTTCTCCACATCCCGCCCCCTCATGCTTCTCACACCTTTCATCTACATCCACCTCCCCCCCACCTACCCCTCCCTGATCCTCCAAGAATCGGAAATCCAGGCCGCGTTCTGGCAGCCCCTGGAAACGCTCCTGCACATCGACGTCCTCTACACGGGGTTGATCGACAGACTCGCGGTCCACCCGAGCCGGTATCTCCGCCCCTCGTCGTTCTGGGAGAGGGAGGAAGTTGGGAGGGTGGTGGAGGGGGTGGTGAGGTGGGTTGGGACGGGGGAGATGGCGGTGCCTTGTGTTAAGTTGCGGCGGGGAGAGTCGGCGGGGGAAGTGTGTGCTGGAAAGGAGAAGGGGAAGGAGGAGGAGGAGGAGAAGGTGCAAGAGGAGAAGGAGGAGATGGTGCTATGGGGAATCACACTCGACGTCCTCATAAGTATCCTCGATACACTCCCTCTTCCCCCTCCTCTCCCTCTTGCACTCTCACCTTCTTCTTCTTCATCATCATCATCACCAGATGACAGTACAATTGCAGCCCAAACGCAACCGCAACCACAAGCACCACCCTCCCTCCTGGGGGCCAGATGGTTCAAACCCTTCCTCACGGCCCCGGACATGCGTCTCCTCACACACCTACTCGGGCCACTCGCGAGATGGTGGGGGGGTAATTCGATTTCTAGAGCACTCCCGGCAACTCAGGGGGGTATTGATGATGAAAACCACGAACCCCCCACCATTAGAAGAAGAAGAACTAGAGTTCGAACAGGCAATACAAACCGCGTGAGAGATCTCCTCGCGGGACACTACGTGGCCATGAAGTGGGCGATTTGGATCTCGTTTCTGCTTAGGGCAGGAGTGGGGATTTGGGGCGGGGTGGTTTTGTGGAGGAAGGTAAGGGGTGGTGGGTTTGGAGGGGTGTTGAGAGGAGTCTTAGGGAGGGTGTGGAGTTGGTGAATGAGTAAATACTGTGCCGGGAGGGTTGAAGTACAGCGTGCGGTGTGAGTTCAGGGTAATGAATTAAATGCGAATTTCACCTCTCCCGAGTCCTCGTAGAGGACCTCCCCATGAGCGTGACCGATACCAAATAACTACAAGGAGGAAAAAAAAAATGTCGATATCATACGTATATACCGCAAACAAGAGAAAAGAAAGGAAAGGAAATCAGAGAGAAAAAATAATTAGCAGTGATAAGGCGGGGAAATGATGACCAGCGAAACAAATAAAACGAATAACAAAAGAAGAAAAAGCTTATGTATGTACATCAAAAGGGCGTTATTTTAAACACACAAATAAAAATAAAGATCAAAAAAACGCTCCTACTCCCACCTCAAAGACCCCCTCTTAAGATCTTTCCCACTGCCACCTTGCATAAAAGAAAGTGCATTGCTCAATCACACACACACTCCTCGCCCCATCCCTGCAATTCTTTTTTTCATTAATACACAATACGAACAATTGAAAAAACAAGAAAAATGTAAAAAAAAAAATATGTAAAGCCATATCCGGGTCCACATTCCCACCTCTTCCTCTGTCCGCCCACCAAAAAAAAAAAAAAAAAAAAAAAAAAGAAATAAAAAGGTGTGCAAGTAAAAATTTCAAGATTTCAAATAATTTCTAAAACCTTGTAACTTGTAATTTATAACTTAAAACCTGTACTTGTCCTTCTTTTTCTTCTGGTTCTCCTCCTCTCTGCGCTGGCGTTTCCTAGACTCGGCGGCAATCATATCACTCAGGTCTTCCTGGAAGCCCTGGCGGTCACGTTTCGACTGCTCCTGGGCCTGGTCGTACTTCTGCTTGATGACTTCCGAGGAAAGGCCTTCGTCTTCGAGCGAGGCAGGGTCAATTGCAACTTCAACATCACCAGGTTTCTTACGCTATTGAGAGGGTTAGAAAAACATGTCCATTCATGGTGGGAGAGTAAGGGATTAAAATACCTTGCGCTGTTGGTCTTCTGATCCTAAAACGGGAAGTTGGGCGTTAGCCTTCGAGATGTCATAAGCATGTTGACCACCAAAGAAGCCCTTGGCCTTGATATTCTGTTCGGGCAGAACAGTGTATAGAGTTTTAGGTTCATCGTCATCATGATCAGCCTGTGCGGTCTTTTGCTTCCGTATCTCGATAAACTCTGGAGCCTCAAATTCACTCGGAACACTACTAATCATTCCGCTGGGCGTTTCGAGGCCGGCGGGGGTCTCTAGGCCACCCTCGGCATCCTCATCCTCCGACTCTTCCTCGTCCTCGTCCTCTTCCTCTTCGCTCTCTTCCGCCTCTTGGAGCTCGCCCCATATCGTCTTCTCGACTGGCTCGCCGGTTTGTGTGGGTGGTTGAGCTTGGAGAACACCAAAGACGTCACCGTATAGAGGTCGGTTGAACTCGTCTGTTGGAGGTTTACCGTATCCACCTGGGTTGAAGCCCCATTGCGCACCTGCCGGTATCGGAGCGTTGAGACCCGGGATTTTCAGGGAAGGATATGATGGCGGAGGACCAAAACGCTGCATATTTATAAGCCATGGAGGCGGAGCCCCTGGAGGAATATTCAGTGCTTCCTTCAATTCTTCAGACAGCTCACCAGGTCTTCGATCCTTCAAGTTTGTCTCATACTCTTTGCCCTCGTAGTAAACCTCTCCATACATTGTTAGCGAAGGTTTCGTCTGAAACCTAAAGAAAGCGTCGTGGAGCTTCTGGTAATCGATATCTAGCTTCCCCATCTTGGGCTGGACACGCTCACGCATCTTGGATTTTAGTGACTGCGCTTCCTCACGCTCTCGTGCCGAGTCTCGCATTTCCATAATACCAGTGTCCTTGATAAACTTTGGAAGCTCAAATGGGGGCTTCTCAACTCCACGCTTCGAGGAGAGGTACTCTCGTTTCAGGGACCAGTGGCCGGGTACTGGGACGCAGTTGCGGTATGATTTCAGATGTACTAGTAGACGTGGATCGTGAGCAGATGTATCTGTCCATTCAACGCATTCTGGTCGTTTCACCAATGCCTAGAAAATTGTCAGCAAGTGCAGTCGTAAGGAAGATCGCATGTCGTACCTTTAGCTCTGCCACACTGAGCTTGTTTCGGGACTTCCGTTCCTTCTTGCTCAATTTGGGCTCCTCCCTCTGTTCATCATCCTCATCCGGAAGATCATCGTCGTTGCTGTAAAATACTTCCCCTTTGTCCTTGTCCTCTTCCTAAAAGCCAACAAATTAGCCATGGGTTGTGAGAGCCGAAAGGAATTGGAGTTACATACCAGTATCCTCACATCAAACTTGTCGAGAATCGATTTGTATTCGGCAAACGTAGGATCATTCTCGTCGAATTCGATCTCGCTAATAGGATCGTCAGGAGCGCTCTCAGTGACCGACGAAGGTTGCTCCACTCTAGAGTTTTCCTTCCCAGATTCCTACACAGACCGGCCAGCATGTTAACATTTTTTCTCCAGGTCACACGCGCCACTGAAGGGAGTGCTGCAAACTGACTTTCTCCGCCTCTGCCTCTGACTCCGGGGCTGCACTAGTCTCCTTCGCCCCAGCCTGTGCTTTCTTCTGCTTCTTGCGCTCGCGCTTCTGCTGGTTTTTTGTCAACTTTGGCTTCTTCGTCGTTGTCGTTGTCGTCGTCGGTGTCGGCGTAGTTGTGGATGCGGCGCCGTTCACTGCCGCAGGCTGCACGGGGGCGACGCCATTCACGACAGCTGCTACCATGGTCGACGGGTGCGAAGATAAGCTTCACGCTGGCTGGGAGTAGGGGGGGCACGGGACGGTGAGGTATCCTACTGGGGAGTCCGTGGTGTTGAGGAGGGGTCGAGCAGGCGTACGCTGGTTTCGTGTGCTGGGGAGAGCTTTCGTGATTTCTTTCCGGCTACGCGGGCGTTGTCGTCGATTCGAAGCAACTTTCGAATGCTGCCGTTGCCTGGAGGTGGGTCTCGCAGCTGATTGGCGGGCCTCGTGGGCGGCGCGCCTGACTCAGCAGCGGTCACATGATTGCTACCACACGTGACCTCGACACCGCGCGGTGCAAGTGAAGGGCCCTCGCCGTGCTGCGGACAGGGAGCGCAAGGCTGGGTCCCGCCGGTCAGCACCGAGAGCAACCCCGAAGTCCCACCGGCCCTCCCCCATCCGAAGGAGGATCACCAGCCCAAACGCAAGCATCAAATTCGCAATCAATTCACCCCGCCTCGCCCTCCACACATCCTCCCCCCCCCCAATCTCACGCTGCAAGGCTGTAACGGCGCAAGCTTTCGAGGAAACAACGTCAGTGAGCTTCGAAGCGACGAGCACAGGCCGCGTATCCTCCGCACACAGATCCGACAAGGGCCCAATTCGCTGCCGCACGATACGTCTGGCCGACTGCCGCGAACTCTCACCCCTACGGCTCGGCGCCCATTACGGCCCCAAGCATCGGCGAAACCACTGGTCTATCAGCACGATACGCACCCAAAGGACGGAATTCCAAGCCTCCGTGGCAGGCAGTAATTTACGCCGCTCAGGACTCAACCCACACCCCTTTACGTGACGAACCCCCCACATGGCTGGACCATCATTCCCGCTTCCTCCTAGGATAAGTTCAACGCGGTACCACCTCCCTACCCCCAATAGTTACACTCCAGCGTCATCAACCACTTCCACGGGACTCGGATTCGCGGGACAACCCTCGAAACGGTCTCACTCACCTCTGCCGCCCTCACAACGACATTCGAGGTCCCGCTCAATAACAGAAACACTCGGAAAAATGAGGTCACGGGCAGGGTCCACGAGTGCAGGGGAGATCGTTCAGGCTCTGAAGGCACCCGTCTCTTTCAAACTTATAGTGAGTACCTTTTTCATTTTACACAAATCAATTCGATTCATAAAAATGCCCAAATCCCCTAGATTTTTTCCGTCTGCTAGCGGCTCTGACGAGATGCACATCATTTTCTGTAGTTGTTGTGTCTTATATGGTACCTTTATCCTTCGTGCGCTTCTTGCGAATGAATTGTGCCATTAACATGTGCCCTCGCTTCCTCCGCCAATAGGTACCTCGCCTCTGGACTCTCTAACACATCTTCAAAATCGATACTCAATGCCTTTCCACGGCCTGTCACCCTTACACTTATTCAGTTTATGTTTGTCTCTGGATGGTGTATCGTCCTTGCAACATTCGCAAAGTTTTGGCCTGCGTTGGGCCGCACAATTCCCGGACTGAAGCACCACTTGAGGTACCCGACTCGGGAAATTATTGTCACGACATCACCGCTCGCCTTCTTCCAGGTCGGTGGGCATATTTGCTCCGCCATCGCTACCGCTAGAATTGCCGTCTCGCTGGTACACACCATCAAAGGGCTGTCGCCATTATTTACCGTCTTTGCATACAGAGCGCTCTACCACATTCATTATTCGACTGCCACCTACCTCTCACTTATCCCACTTACTGCGGGGGTGATGCTCGCGTGCTCAGCCGAATTCCGGGGTAATCTCCTAGGGGTTCTTAGCGCTTTCGGAAGTGCGATAATCTTCGTGTCACAAAACATATTTGCGAAGAAGCTCTTCAACCAGAGCAATGCAGTCGATGCGGATGGACCAGGCCCTAAAAAGCTTGATAAACTCAACTTGCTGTGTTACTCAAGCGGGATAGCATTTATCCTGACATTTCCACTTTGGCTATACTCGGAAGGGATGGTCATTGTCAGCGTGTATTTGAACGAAGGAAGAATAACAATCCCAACTTCGGAAATGAAGCATCCCGAGGATGCTCTCACGGGGAATGCTCTTGCAGTGGAATTCTTCTTCAACGGGACAGTCCATTTCTCTCAGAATATCATTGCGTTTGTTCTACTGAGCATGATCAGCCCGGTGACGTACTCAATTGCTAGTTTGATCAAAAGAATTTTTGTCATTGTGATGGCACTTGTTTGGTTTGGGCAGAAGACGACAACTGTTCAGGCTGTTGGAATTGGTTTGACGTAGGTCTTGGATGTCTCTTGTACAATGAGTCGATGCTGATGAAGATTTATAGGTTTATTGGCCTTTATCTGTATGATAGGGCGGGCGATGTGTCTCGGGGTGAACGACAGGCTCGCCTAGAGCAGACGAAGTCGGTTGAGCCTCTTCTTCCACTAAGTAATATTGCAGGTAGCTCCAGAATACCACTTACCAATGGGCATGCCGGGCCTTCGCATATACCAGCTGTGGAGGCGAAAGATGTCAACGTATAAAAGCCATTTATTACATTGAGGAGATATTTGGGATCGGTAGGTGCCGCTGGGGTGGTGGAGCACTAGAATATTGCATGTTTGTTGTTTTTCTTTTTGTTGCATCGTCTGCTATACATGGTTCCACCGTCTTTCTGGAGTTGAAGGCGTAGGCCCAGGCTTTGTTTGGCTATTTAGTTATATGTGTGTGTGTGTGTGTCTGGGGATGAGGCAGGGTTGGTGGTGATTTGAGGCTGTCTTTATTCATGTTACATGTTGTGCGAGTTCTGTAGGCATAGACTGGGCGGCTCATACGCGGGCTGCCAAACTTAATGTAATTATTCTATATAGTTATGCGAGCGTATTGCATTCACCATTTTATACTTTTACTTAGGTACCCATAGATAGGTCCGATGTCTAGAGACGAACGAGTATCGCGAGGCCGCACGCCAGGAAATTGTGCACGATCTCGCCGCACATGGAAGCGCAGGCAACCGGCTGCAGCCCAGTCCCCCAAATCGACGGCCCACACGCGGAGGGTGTTCTCGCCGCAGAGCTGGGCCCACGATAGTAAGGCTGCCAGCCAGCCGCCCCGTACAATATCAAACGGGTCCAGCCCTCTGGCGCCGGGCCCTGCGAGGGCTGGCCTGCGTGCTGCGTGGAGTATGCCCATGCACTTGGCCGGCCTGCCGGGTTCAGCCAGCAATCGCGAGCCACCGCAATTCTTGTCCGGTAACGCACTTTTTTCCCTGGCGATCCCTGCCCTCGCCCGCCATACTTGTCCGCAAGGAGAGCTCAACAAACCAGGCGGCCCTGACAGCACTTGGCCCGACGACCGGAGCAGCTACAGCAGCAGCCTGTGCGTGAAAAAAAGAGGACCCTCCCCTTCTCTGCACATCCCCCACTTCCACTCCCACCTCCATCATCTCCGCTCCACTCCTCGTTCTCTCCACGTTCCAGAGTATCTCCGCTCTGCCACCAGCTACAGCACAGTATTGTTGCTTCGACCGCCACCCAGTGAGTATCTCCCACCCAGCCTCGCCCCGCTGCAGCTCAATTGCTTCGCTGTCGACTGACCTTGTTCTCCTATCTTGCCTTCTGCCGCAGCCGCTCCTTTGCACAACGCAAGCATCTCCACATAACCCACAACACACACAATGGCGGCAGCAGCACTACCCCAGGCGGCAGGACGGAGCATGCCAGAAAAGAAGCCCGTGAGCTTCAGCAACTTGTTGCGTAAGTCTTGTTCACCAAAGCTCTGGTCGCACTGAGATCTAATCGTCGTCAAAATGCAGTGGGCGCCGGTCTGAACTTGTTTGAGTATGTCACCGCCCCCTTATCTCCACTATCATCATCCATTACGGACGGACGCATAGCTAACCGGGTCTTCATAGAGTCACCACACTTGGCCAGGTAGCTACCAATTCCTAGCCTCGTCCCGAGGTCCGATTTGTTCGGTTACTGTCAACTAACCTGCGTTCACTGCTAGCCCCTAGAAGTCACCAAGGTACGCCAGGCTGAAATGCCCCCCAAAAAATGTACAAAACTGACTCAGATTTAGACCCACATGGCAGCAAACAGAGGCGATAGCATTGTGGGAGCTTTGAGGAATACATGGGCAAGAGGTGGTGTTTTGGGATGTAAGTTCGAACATGCACTCAATTGATAACGCTGCTTGAGCTGCCGTACTGACGCTTGGGCGTGTTCATCTAGTTTACCAAGGATTAATTCCATGGGTACGTTTTCCCCGCGGTTGAATTTCGGCCATGAGCTCAGCTCCTATGCCTTGAATTGGCATATGCAACGCCCACACTATGGCCGAGGCTAACAATATTCTTAGGCTTGGATTGAAGCCTCCACCAAGGGTGCTGTCTTGCTCTTTGTTGCAGCGGAGGGAGAGTACGTTCTACCGGTTCACATGCCATTTGTTCTGCGCTAACATGGCGGTTTAGATACTATGCCCGTTCGTTCGGTGCAAGTTCATTCGTTTCAGGTATCTCCGGAGGTGTGCTCGGAGGTGTAGCGCAAGCATATGCGACGATGGGTTTTTGCACGTGCATGAAGACCGTTGAGATTACCCGCCACAAGCAAGCCGCTGTCGGTGTTGCTCCTCAATCCACCTTTAGTGTCTTTGCAGACATCTACAGGAAGGAGGGTATTGCTGGTATCAACAAGGGTGTCAATGCTGTCGCTATTCGACAGATGACCAACTGGGGATCCAGATTTGGTTTGAGCAGATTGGCCGAGCAGGCCATCAAGGATGTCACTGGAAAGGGCGAAAAGGATCCTTTGAGCGCATTTGAGAAGATCGGAGCCAGTGCTATTGGTGGTGGTCTTAGTGCCTGGAATCAGCCTATCGAGGTGGGACTCTGCTTCACAATCTAGTTGCTGTATTTTACTAACATGAGATTTTAGGTCATCCGTGTTGAGATGCAAAGCAAGAAGGAGGATCCTAACCGCCCCAAGAACTTGACTGTCTGGAAGGCTGCCAAATACATTTACGGCAACAACGGTATCAAGGGTCTATACCGTGGTGTCACACCAAGAATTGGTCTTGGTATCTGGCAGACCGTGTGTATGGTTGGAATGGGTGACATGTAAGTTATCCGACTACCGAGCGAAGGCCAATAACTAATACTGCATGATACAACAGGGCAAAGGAAGCTGTCGCCAAGTTGACTGGAGAAGTCCCAACTGGAAAGCACTAAATCATACCCGCTTTTCATGATTTCACTAAACCGCACCACTTTCTCACTTCCCCTTCCACATTAAACCCTTTTTTTCACCGAACCCTTATTTTTTCAAAACAAAACATAGACAGAAATCACAAGGGGCGTTTTTAGAATGGATGGGTTTACATCACTACCACTGGCTACTACAATTTATTTTATAATCTTCAACAATGTTTAGGGAGGGCGGACGAAAGGTGGTCATGTTGACAAATTTGGCTTGTCATGACTTGTTTCAAATGATGTTGTTTACGACGTTGGGAATGATTGCTTCGATTTATATGTCTTCCTATTATTTTTATTTTTTGTAATCTTCTTGTTTATTCTTATTTTTTTTCTGCTATCTGAGTTCTGAAATCCTGTATTCTTTTTGTAGAAATAGGGCTTTGTTCGAAGTTTATATACCTTGTTATTGAGTCTGAAGTAATGTTTACCGATGCTTTTTTGAGTATCTCGCGGAATTATCATTGCGCTGCAATTTTCCACATATATACACATGTACATGTTGATATCGGACATCGATTCTGGATCTGTCGTTGTATCTTCCGGAGGTGATGGATCGAATTGCGATAAAACCCCCTAATGTATCAAGTCTTTGATGTATGCCCGAAAGTTTTACCATATAGGGCTTTTCTAGAACCTTTATGTGATATAGATGAAAATCGACGAAACCATCTCATTCATTATCTCATTCTTGATCATCAGGCAACCAGGTGGAATTCCCGAATTACCCTGGTACGCGATATAATTTCAGTACCCAGTCCACATCCTACGCCTGATTCGGTACCACAAATACCCACACGCACAAACCTTGCCCTTCCTGTCCCGAACTCTCTCTCGCTCAACTGCACTCACTCGACTCGGCCCGATACCTCTCATTCAGAGCGCACGACTCCCGGGCTCCACACTACCTCACAACAAAACACCAATCCACCGGCCCATTCAAAAACCGCCAACCAACCAACCATGTCCGTCCTCCCCGCCCGCTCGCGGCTTCTACAGCTCTCAAAGGTATGTGATGTTGGATACCCTCACCCTCACCCCACCACCAACACCATCTTCCAACCCAACTCCGCGCACAAAAAAAAAAAAACTCAAACCTCATCCATCTCCAACCTCAATCGCAACCCACAATTTCCAATCCACCCACCCTACCCCCGAGATCCGAAATTTAAAAAAAAACCCTTGCGCCCCCCGAGCTAACCCCTCCCCTCCCCACCACAGCTCTCCTGCCAAATCTTCTCAACAACATACAACCCCACCAACGCCCGTCTCGGCAACAAGATCCTGCGCCAGAAACTCAAGGGCCCCACGATCCTGAGCTACTACCCGAAGCAGGAGGTGACGATCAAGGACCTTGCGAGGCAGTGGCCCGATAGGCAGTTTGTGGATGTAGATGAAGCGGTCAGATTGGAGGATGTGACGCTGTATGTTATATGGTCTTTCTTGGGGTGGTGGGGGAGTGGGGGTGACCTTGGGGATTTGGGAAGAGAGGGAAATTGGGAGATGGATGGATGGAGTGCTAATGTGATGGTGTGTGTAGGGCCAAGATCCGTGGAAAGGGCGCGCCAAAGAAGAAGAGGACGAAGGTGGAGCACAAGAGGAAGCGGTAGAGAGAGATTGGTTTTTTTTTGGGGGGGGGGTTGGATTGGAGGTGGGAAAAAAGAGGGTTGGTTTGTTGCAAATGGGGGAGTATCTTTTCAATGTTTTACATGTGGTTTTTTTTTTATTTTTTTACATCTACTTTTTTCGGTTTCTTGTGTTTATATACATATTTTCTCAAACATCGACTCCCTTCTTCTTTTTTTGAAAAGAGCTGGAGAGATTGGGACGGCTCGCGGAAGTGCAAGGCGAGGTTTTTTTGGGTAGGGTGGGGGGCGGTGAGGGGTGTTTGAGATATACTCGATTATATCTCGCTTTTGGATGAAGCGGAGGACGCTCGAGGGTGGATCTGGAAAGTGGAAGGGAGAGTGGGAGCGGAGACCATGCATGAATATGGAGATGGCAATAGAGATGAGGCTCGAGAGTACTTGTACTGGGATGTATCAAGATGTACACGCACTATCGGTCGGATTACCCTGACATCCCGATCCCGGAGGTGGGGATTACCGATCAGCAATAAGAGAAAATATCTCCTAAAGAACATGACATGACATTAACACTACCTCATTTTCATTCACATTATATTATAATTCGTCCAACTGTGCAGAATATTGGAATGATCCGTCCGGATGGAAACGTCTTTGAAATCAAAAATTTATCATAAATTATCATACACATTTTTGTATATTAGAAATCAGAAATCGCGAGCACAAATGATCATGATGACAATCAATATTTGCCCGATCAATCATGAGAATGAGGGTGAGTGGTCAACTTATATATATATGGCTTATTGCACTTGCAATGGTATTATAATTATAATCATAACGGTACCTTTATAAAAATCCATAAATTGAGCCCAAGACCCATCGTGATACGGCCCATGTGACCGACCGTACGTCTGACCAGTCGCGACGCAGGGTGAGGTAGTGCAGCGCACGTCATAAGTCACAGGGCCCGTCTGGGTACTTAGATCTGATCGTGCGCGGGACCTGGATTCATAAATTTATTGATCCTCATTAGATCTCCCCGGGCCCCCTGCACCAAATAATTGTTCCTCTAGTTTCGCCACAGGTACCAGAGAACGCAGACCCCTACCATAACCAACTGGACAGCACCGAAAGCTTACTCGTATATATCGATATCGATCGTGAGTTTATAATTTCCTCCGCCCCCCGCCGGATATCCGGATCGCACGAGCACACCGCGCCTACATTTTGATCTGGGGGCACCGTGTTTGAGCACATCACACCTCCCAGGCTCCATCTCATCACCACCACCACCTCCCTACCTACCCTACGTCATCTCCCCATCCCCCTCAAACTACCACCACCACCAACTTACCTCCCCTTCCCCCTCTTCTAGAAGTTAACCCTCACCACCAACCACAAAAAAAACAACCACACACAACACAACACAACAATGCCCCCCTCCCCCCTCCCCCCCCGATACCTCATCTCTCGGTACGTACGTCCCGACTTCCTTCCCTTCCCCCCCCCCACCCACCCACTCACCGGCTCACCCACCACTAACACCCTTCCCTCCCCTCCCCTATCCAGCACCGGCGACCCCATCTTCGCCATCCTCGTCGGCCTCGGCGCCGCAGCCGTGCGGATCCGGCGCGAGGAAGTTATCGAGAAGGGACGGGACGCCAGGGATGTTGTCCGGGACGCTGTGAGGAGGAGTGGGTTGGGGAGGTGGGTGGAGGTTTGATTAAGATTTAGGTTTGGATTTTGAAAGATTGTGAGAGAGGAGGAGGGGGTGGGGGGGGGTGGGGTGGTGGGGGGGTGGTAGAGACTAAAAAAGGAGAATATTACAAGCCCTACCTTTCCATAAGGTACCGTATTTACCCAAAGTTTCACAAAGACATGGTGGACGAGGATGAGATTCATGGGATGAGATGAGATGGGATGGGGGTCGTAAGAATACGAAACGGTTATTGTTGCGGCTTTTTGAGAAGCTGAAGCATACCTAGGTATCATGATCACGAGTTCATGCTCCACTCCAAGATCTAGATCCATGGCTCTCAAGAAAACACTTCCAAGAAGTAAAATTCAAAGAAACATATATAATCTACAAAGTAGGAAAAACACCTGCTATAGATCTTTTCTGTATAAAAACATGAAGACATATTTTCTACTTCGAAGATCTTGAATATATATCATCTATAGCTAAAAAAAAAAAACGAAAACATGGCCATGAAAACAAATTTAAAGAAAAAAACAAGTCGAGAACTCATGATATAAATGGACGGTAAAAAAAATCCCGGCCGAGCAAAAAAAAAAAAAAAGAACCATGAAGGAATCATGAAGGGGGAAAGGCAAATTGAATGAACTTTTCACCAACATGTACATCTTTTTCTCGTCCCAGCACCACAAGATGACCAGTAGGTACCTCAAACCCACTCCACCGGCTTCTTCAACACCTCCAACATCACCGCCTCTCTACTCCCCACCTTGGGCTCATGCATATACCTCCACTCCGCCGTCCTCGGCAAGCTCATCAGAATACTCTCTATCCTCGCCCCGGGAGTCCTCAGCCCAAACTGCGTGCCCCTATCATATACCAAGTTGAACTCCACATACCGTCCCCTCCTGACCTGCTGCCACTCCTTCTGCTCCTTCGTGAAGCTCATGTTCATCCTCTTCTTAACAATCGGGACATAACTCGGTAGGAAAGCCTTCAAGCACTCTCTCACAAACGAAAACAGCTCTTCGGGGTCCTTTGTGTCAAGATCATCGAAAAAGATACCACCGACACCACGACATTCCTGTCGATGGGGAATGTAAAAGTATTTATCGCACCATTTCTTGAAAGTTGGGTAGTATGTCGGGTCATGTTTATCACAAGCTTCCTTGATGGTTCCATGGAAGTGGCGCGCATCTTCCGGGAAGAGATACGACGGCGTCAAATCCGTGCCACCACCAAACCACCAGCTGGCAACACTCCCGTCGGGGTTCTCCGTCTCAAAGTATCTATAATTCAGATGCACCGTGGGCGCCATGGGGTTATTCGGATGCAAAACCAAGCTCAATCCCGCCGCAAAAAACGGAAGGTGGCCGTGCTCCTTGGTAAGGGTATCCGGGAGGGACTTGTGATCCGCGCGCATAGCCTTGACTGCCGCTGGTGGGAGAGTTCCATTGACAATCGAGATATTCACGCCTGCCTTCTCAAAGACTTTTCCGTCTTGGAGGACACACGAGATCCCACCGCCGCCGTGGGAAGGGCGGGTCCAGGAGTCGATGTAGAATTTTTGTCCTTCGGCGCCTTCGAGGGATTCGAGTGCGGAGATGATGACGAGTTGTTGGCCGCGGATGAAGCGTTCCATGCGCTGGCGCATGGGAAGCGATGGGTCGTCGTTTTCAATGACAAGTTGGTGCGAAAAGTGGTGGGGTGTTGGAGGGTGGGGAATTGGAAATGGTTCACATTTTTCAATCTGATGATAGCAATTGAGTGGCTGTTAGTTTACCCAACTTGTGTCTTAGAAGCTGGGAAAGTAAACAACAGGTGTACCGACATTTGGTAGTAAATTCTTGAAATCTGGCCACTCAAAGACTTTCTGTGTCGTGTACGCAACAGCAGCTCCCCCGGCAAGTAGACCAGCTACTCCAATCGCGTAATTCCTCGACGGCGTTGGGCGAGATGTGTGGAGGATTCTGGTGAGGACGGAAGAAGGAACAGAGGCTGCGGGCTGACGCCATATGCTTCTTCGAAGGAGCGGTGCCGAAGTCGATGTGAGACATCGCGGGGGAAATAGCGCTTTCGGCGGCATTGTTGCGTGTTGTGTACGGGTGGTGAGAAGAAGGTTGTGGGAAGAGAGAGAGAGGAGAGAGTCTTTGAAGGCGGGTAATTTTGCGGATATAATCGATATATCCCCTCTCTACTGCCTTTCTAGGTAACTGCCTTTTTTTCGCGACACATATCGCGGTGTCGGAAGACCATCAGGTGAGTGCGGCGGCGGGGATGGCGCGGCTCGACCCGGCGCCGGAGCTTGCGATATGCCCAGATCCGGGAAAGGCCAGAAAACCTTGAATCGGAATCGGCCTAGGGCGCCCGTGATGCCAAGCGATCGCCAAGGGCCAAGCACCGTCTCGAACCGGCCAAGCATGGCATGCCGTGTGGGGAGGGCACGGGGCACTGGCGATGAAGGAGCATTGCGGAGGGCGAGGGGTTCAGTCTCGTGACCCTGCGAGTGTTGGGAGGGAGCTCAGCTCGAGGAGGCTACGAGGCTGCCCAGGATGCCATAGTTATCTCCAGGATGAACGGCGCTGTGACGATAGCGGATAGACCAATAGGTACCGTGGGGACGAGAGGCCACCCGCCTTACTTTTTGGTGCTAAGACAGGCTTGCCTGCCTCCTACTTTGTATCGGTGGGGTTGGTGTTGTGCTGGGGGAGCTTGAGAGCAGAGCACTAGTCCCCTCATAGCTCCGAGGTGATGTCGATATGATAGAGAAGAGACATCCGGCTCATGCCAGTCATAACAAAGCCCCCTGTTGCTGTGCGGTTCTCGTACCTGCTGGATGGTGGAGGCTGGTGCCTGGCACTGGTTTATCATAGTTTATCGTCCTGTCGAGCGAAATAGAATAGCATGGTAGGAAGACTGCTTGAGCTTGAACCTAAGCTTCGGTGTCGAGTGTCGTGCGTCCCCAGTGTTGTGTTTCATAGCTTGAAGGCACAGCCACAGGCCCAAGTACCTATTCTAATCGCATCTCGCTGTAAGGCCCCCCCCGCCCCATCATCCCTTATCCCCATGGCCCGTACGATAGCGATGAAAGTGTGACTGGATGATTAGGATGATTAGGATGTTGATGATGCCCCTCGGGACGGTGGGTTGCCTTCAATAGGCCGCTGATTGATCATTACGACTCACCCGCCCGAACGTACCCCGTACCCCGTGCGCCGTGCGTGCGTGCGTGCGTGCGTGCGTGCGGGCATGCGTGGGAAGGGGAGCTCGGTCACCCACCCATCCACTGGCTGGCTGGCTGGCCACCGCCCTGCCTTTGCCCCCCTCATGGAAGGCCCGCCGCATCCAGTGACACACACCGATCACCGCCTCTTAAGCTCAACCCCCCCCCACCCACTCCTCCCTTCTCCTCCCTCGCTCTCCAACCTTCCTTCTCCACCATCACCACAGCTTCATCAACAAACACCAGCGCAGCTTCGTATAAAAACCACCACAGTCTAGATACATACCAAAGCTCGATTCAGCTTGCTCACCGCACACAATCCATCACTCATAAGACAGCTCAAGTTGTCTTCGCCAGCCAGCGTCCACTCCATCCAACACAGCCCATATCTCCCAGTCAAAATGAGGTCAAAGTTCAAGGACGAGCACCCCTTCGAGAAGCGCAAGGTACGATACATCTCCTTGTCCTGAACTCCTCAAGACCTCATCGCTAATCTGGCTGCTTAATCTACAGGCTGAAGCTGAGCGTATCCGTCAGAAATACGCCGACCGCATTCCGGTTTGTAATCCCAACCCCCTTAGTTTTCCCATCCAAGCACAAAGCTAACATCACTCTTCCACAGGTCATTTGCGAGAAGGTTGAGAAGTCAGACATAGCTACCATCGACAAGAAGAAGTACCTCGTACCAGCAGATCTCACTGTGGGCCAGTTTGTGTACGTCATCCGCAAACGAATCAAGCTTTCACCAGAAAAGGCAATCTTTATTTTCGTCGATGAGGTCCTGCCACCGACCGCTGCCCTCATGAGCTCGATCTATGAGGAGCACAAGGACGAGGATGGGTTCCTTTACATAACGTGAGTCATCCAACTGCGTCACACACACACCCCTCCCCGCACATGACGCAACTTCTCCACAAACCAACATGACAAGGAATGCTGACTCTTTTTTGCCCATCCTTGTAGATACTCTGGGGAGAACACCTTTGGATTCGAGGAACTGGCTTAAATACATGATTTTAAATCCAATATTTTTTTCGCTTCACATCTTTCTCTTCCTCTCCTATGATTCACGTCCATCCACCGCCCTCGATCCTTCATCTCTCGGTCATTTTTCTTGAATCAACCATCACGGCGTTATTCGGGTTAGAAACAACCAGTTGGGTTCGTTGTTGCAGGAAGAAGTGGTTGGGGAGGGGGGCCTGGGGGGTTTGGGAATGTTGTGGAGTACGAGAGGAGAGGGGCAGTTTTCCTTTGTTTTAATTGGATACGGGTTGCATAATGGTGACTTTGGTTTTTGAATTGTTTAATTGTTTTCTTTGTGTTTTTTTTCTATTTGATTTGGCTGGTTTTTTATGTTTGCTTTTTTCTTTCTTGTTTTGAATATTGTCTGTCTGTGTGTGTTGTGTGTGCTGTGTGGGCATTTGAGAAGAGTCTCGTCCCTATTCTACCGGTTTCCTTCTTTCCCACAGAAGTTGAAAGAAGGCGGTTTGAAGTTTGGTGTCCTGATGGAAGGGAAGAGAAGTTATTGTACACAAGTTACTACTTCATACTTAGTGGAGCTTTTTTGCTGCGTGAAGAATTTGAAATGGGTTTTTTTGCGCAAGCCACTGAAATACTATGTTATTGCTTGTTTGTTGCTTACGCTTGTGTCTTGCTCTCGCTCTCGCTCTCTTGTTGATTATTGGTCCATGATTCTCAAATTCTACCGCGCGGCCGACGTCGACCTACAACCATCCTCATTTGAGGCTTCGGGTGTACTGGCATTTCTGCGGGTTCTGTTTTTGTCTGGTGTACGGAAGTGGTTTTTGTCTTTCTAGTGGTGATTTCTTTTTAGTTTTCTCTTGGGATGAATAACAATTTCAAAATACAACCACACACAACCTTGAAGGTTTTCAGTGAACACTTGTAAATGATTAGTTTAGTTATAATTATATTGGAAAGTAAAGTAGGAAAGCCGGTGATTCATGTCCCTAAACTAGGTATGTACTAAAAGATTAGGTATTGCCCCAGATATCGATATCCTCGAGATCTCCATGGCCGTCCGAATTAGTAGGGGATATCTCTTTTTTCGAGAAGAAGCAATGTACATGTGGTAAAATATTCCTACAACATACATAACGAAAGGACTTCAATCAAGCTCTACCTGGCAGTAGCTGCCTTGCTTATAATTTGAAGTATCTCCAGTCCCACATATGCCCAGCCCCCTCCTCAAGATCCGGAGAAGCTGTCTTATTTCGTAAGTACTTCCTTTTTAGGAAATGGCAAAGCAGGTACTCCATGTACAGGTACCTACTCTAGTAGGTACGTTGTTCGAGCAGGTACGTATCTACATACATCATGTAGGTACCTAGGTATTTGTGTATTTATCCCCCCCACACATTACCACATCTGGTAGCCTATTTTGGGAACGTGATTGAGTTGACGTCTGTAATTCAAGAAGTAAGTATATTTGTATCATAATAATCATCCTCATGAAGGTAATAGCTATACGAGTACAATAGTAGCCTCGTTCCCTGACCCTCCTTCGGAGGATACAATAGCTATGGGTACCCCATACATACACGTCCGATCACATTCACATCTACATTCGAATCATCTCAGCATGCAACAAACATTGAATCTGTAGGAGAGATAGAGGGAGGGCAGGTTTAAATTAATCTCAAGGATCCCAGAGAGGACAATATTTGCAAGCTTCATGAAGAAGCTTACAAGAATCAGAAGAAGAATTAAATGGAGAGAAAGAAAGAAAAAGAACGGGAAAACAAAGCCCGTCCTCAAGCGTTTAAACCCGTCTCAAGTGGATTAATCCGGAGACCGCAAGCCGCTTCGGATCCCCTCTATGACCTACGGTCAGTTTAGGACCCTGAGCTTCGGCCATTTGTAAAAAAAAACCCTCCCTCATCCTTTTTGATGTAAAAGAAGACAAAAACCTTATAACCCAAGTGCAAAGGAAAAGAACAACGAAAAGCATTGCAAATGATAAACTAAACCACACACATGAAAGCAAAAAGCCGAGCGCAAATAGAAAAAAGAGAAGAAAATTGGAAAGAAAAAAAAAAAAAAAGGATTGCATAAGCGTAAAGAAACAAAAGCCCAATGATGAAGGATAAAGAAAATGGAAATTGGAAAATACGTGCGCAGCTGAAAGCAAAAAGATAAAACCACCCGGTTGGTAATTTGTAAAAAGGAAAGAAAAGAAAAAGAAAAGCTAGTAGAATGAAAAATGTCTTGTTCGTTGCAGGTATAGGGTGGAAGTCATAATGGCCGTAATCATCATGAAGGGTAAGTAGTCAGGAAGGAAAAACACAATTTTTCAAAGAGGACGTCAGCAGAAAAGAAAAATTATCGGATAATAAAAGACGTGAAGGGGGATGGGAAGGGGGGGATAGAAAAATGAAAAAGCAAGTAGACGTGACCCTCAAGTCTATACAGCTGCCAGCAGAAATATTCTACACACCCCCAACTTGTAATATACTATACATCTCTCCAGCAAGTCGAATCCACATATCTTGACATTATGCTTTACCCCCAAACCATCCAGTTTTAGCCATGAACCATATTTGCAGAGTAAGGGAAAATCATTAAAGCAAAGAATTTGGGAATGTAAAAGTAAAAAAAAAAGAAAAGGAGAGAATGCGGGGTTATATTGGTCGGACATGCAGAGATATGCATTACTGTGCTCAAACCCGTCTGATGCCCGGCCCATGTAGGTAGATTGGATGCCAAACTGTGGAGGGCTTATTCACCATGATCTGCCAATGGAATAAACATTGAATGCCTATGCAAATGTAAAGGCTGGGCCGAGGTCAGAGCGAAACTGTGGGTTTGAGTATTGCTGCAAAGGTGGCGCATGTCGTGCTTGAGGCGCTTGCATGCCGTTACTAAACGTGCTGCTGCGAGCAGGCGGGTTGTGTATGCGAGGCTGATTTCCACTACTGGTGCTATATGAAGGAGCGGCCTGCTGAGGACCAGCAATTTGTATTTTCGACTGAATTCTACGCCCATAGGGTGTCATTCGAATAGCTGGTAGTATTGGCCGAATGTTGTCTACCATTTGCTGCCTCGTAGGAATGTCCGCGTAATCGAGCTACACGAGATGTTAATATTTGACCAAATGAGAATCGGCGAGGTAAACATACAGCTGTTTGGATTACATAGTTTGCGTAAGAGTCCCGAATAAGTTTTTCCAGTTCAGCTGGGTTAATCATCTCCTCGATGAACTTCTTCTTGGTTGCTGGCTCGGCAACCCGGATGCACTGCGAAATGTTAAGGTGTGCATGAAGTTACGGGGGAATAATGGGGAACTAACCTTTTCAATAACATTTGAGCTAAACTTTTGTTTTGACAATTGACAAACACTTCCTGTGAAGCGGTTGATCAACTGCTCCGAGAGCTTAGACTCTTCTTGGTCAACTATAAAACATTCATCAGCATTACATCCTCCACTTTATTGAGGACGTCCTTACGAATATATTGCACAACGTAATTTCCGAAGGGATCTTGAACGAGCTGGAATGCATGCGCCGTAATTTGAGCAATCAATTGAACCTTCTGGGGACCAGATGCATGGTCAATACACCGCTGTAGAACACAGCATCCATGACGGTGTGTGCCCACGGGAACACAGTTTTCCCCAACTGCATCAAATATAAACTATTTCATGTCAGTCATAGTCATTGGAATTATTGCGGTATCTAGGCAAACCTGAGAGTCCTCTGCCGTCAGGCGGTTCAGGCACTTTTGAATAACATGATTTCCATTAAGATCTTGAATCAATTCCACGACTTTGCTTTTGAGAGCATTAACAATAATTTGGATCTAGAATTGGTCAGTAAATGCGAGAGGTACAAGGTAACGTGAACTTACCTGTGCTGGTGTGGAAAGAAACTCGATCATCTTTTGCAGCGCACGTGTTCCGTGTTGATTAAGCGCAATTTTGACAAGCTGAGGTGCAGCATTGTTCACGAGAACGGTGCGTTGCTCATCGGTTGCGTACTCCAATAGCTTTTGGCAAAGATAATTTCCAAATGGGTCTTATTTTTCGATTAGCATTGTTCAAGAATATGTGATATAGGATACACACCAGTCATCAGTTCAACGACATGTGCATGCGTCTCTTGAAATATCATCTGCACATGCTGGGGATTCTTCTCCTCTAATTTCTTTTGTAAATAACGACAACCATGCTGATCTTTACACAGCGAGTAAATTTCGTTCACGTGGTCCATCAAATTGGTGGCGGCATAACGGTTGGCTGGAATAGGTCAGCAAATCACGACTTTGATGTTACATAAATTCGGAAAGCATGAAACTAGTAGAAAAGAAAACATACGTTCGCCTTCATGAACACGCTTTGGTTGTGCTCTTGGCTGCATAGTGTCGTTGACCTTGGTTGCTGGCACAACTGGATATGCCCCAAATGGAGCCGCATGGAAGATGGGATTGGTCACGCCAACGTATGGCCCGTAAAGTCCAGGAGATGGAAGAGGGCTGACACCTGGTGGTGTCAAAACCTGTTGATGCGGTGTGTGGTTTCCAGATACTTGCGGTGCAAATGAGACTGTGTTGACTCCCTGATGTACTGATTAGCTGAGAAAGACCAAATCAAAAATTGCGATAATACTTACTGCTTGCCCAGCATCTATGCCATTGGATGATTCACGCCTATGCCTTTCAATATTTCCGCGCATTAGGTTTCCGGAACTGCCATGCCTTAGGCTTGGGATGTCTGAGGTAGAGAACGACGACTGAAGTTTAGGCATTATGTGGTGTAGGCCAGTCGAGTTGTCACCTGACAAAAGTTTATGGTTCTCCGGGAATGCGTTGAGTGGAATGTCACTGGCCGTCCGTTCGAATCGGCGGATGCTTACTGGCGAGTCTGCTTGGGAAGCAGATACCTTGGGCGAAGAGTTACTGGTAGGACTGTAAGGATAATTGTTCACTGGAAGACTGTGCTGTGCAGGTCGATGACGAGCAAAGCCAGGAGTTGACCAAGTTGTTTGTTGGGTATCTGTCATTTTTTTCTGGACTGCAAGATCCAGGGCTGCGGAGGACGCAGAAAGCTAAAAGACGGGGAATCATGTGCCTCGGTCAGCCGCCAATTCACCACTATTACTTGGAGAATGTGAGTATTACAATTTTGGGGTAGCTGTCCCTTCGAACTAATATTGGAAACTGATCTCCGGTAGAGTTGGACATCTGGAGGTAGCCCGTGAACCCAGGCGAGGTGCTCGTTTGGTTGTTCTTTGAGGCTGCGCTCCTTTCTGCCTGTTCGTCAAACAATAAGTTGAGCATCGCGGAGCCATCGCTGCTATGATGAACAGATGTTCGGGGAACCGTGCTACTTGACATTCTATTGCTTAACATGTCAATCTTCTACAAAATGCCTCAGAGGAGATTGAGGCATACCTAGCGTTGGCCAGCCGTTGACCAAGATTGGTCTCGTCCTGCTGGTTGGCAAATTCGTTTTCGTCAGAATTTCTACGAGAGCCTGGAACAGACTTTGAGGGTGTTTTTTGTTGTCCAAAAATTGGGAGAATATCCTCAGCTGGAGGAGTCATCAGCTGGTGTGCAGAACTCTCGTGACGGGCAGCCGATGGTGGGGTTGCCAGTAGGTTAGAGGACATGAAGCCACTTCTCATGCGGCGGTCGGAAAAGGCGCCATCCTTGAACTCTGGCGGGGTTGTTGGTTCGCTATGGGCATTGTTATTTGGAATTGGGTCCCTTGTGAGCTCTTGGGCAATGCGGCGAATTTCCATTTCATTTTGACGCTCTTGAATTTCCATACGCTCAAGCTCCTCTTGCATCCTTCTCTTACTCTCCTGAAGCTTTTCATTTTCCTTTGTAATCTAAATTTGGCATTAGCCATGTAAGCTCTCGGAATATTGGGTTGGAAGGTATAGAATGCTTCAGGTAACGTACTGCTTGGTACTTTTGAAGGGTCTAGACTCAATGTCAGAAATTGTAACTCAATCAAGAGAGAGAGGGTAGAGCATTGGATCCTTACCGAGGGCGCCAAATCAAGGGACTCGGAAATGGGCATTCTTTGGAGGCTAGGACTCTCATATGACGCCCTAGGGTTAAACGAGACCTTCATCGAGTCGGTCGTGAAGCGACGTTGAATGGTGGCCCTCGTTTCGTTTGGGTTGGACAGGGCCGCATTTTCCCCGAGACGAAGCGGGGAGTAGGAGGAGAAATTGGGAGCTTCGTGAACTGAGAAATTTCGATAACCCAAGTCGTCCATCTTTCGATCACCGACAGTGCCAGGGAAAGCCATTGATCATTCCTAGCCAATCTGTTAGGGCTGCTGCTTCTGGAGGACTACTGTTGCACTCGGGAGGCTATCTTGGTGGGGCGTTCAAAAACGGAGGGTGAAGGGGTGGGTTTATGGGGGTGGGTGGGTGGGTGGGGGTGAGGACGGGGCTTGGTTAATATGTAGGGATAAGGTGACAAACACAAGGGAGCTCACAAAAAGACGTTTCTCGAGATAGAGGCCGGCCGGTAGGAACGAGATATATCGGCAGAGCTTCCAGCGATGGCAGGGCAATCTCCCGAGCAGAAACGATCGTAGAAGGGGCACGATGCAGCACGGCAAGCCGAGAGAGAGAGTGCTGCCACTGCGAGGGGATTTATAGAGGCCCGGGAGAGGATGCGGGAGAAAGTGGGAGGGTGTGGGGGACGACCTGGAATCGATAGAACGAGTGGGGAGCAGGTGGGTGCACCTATGTAAGCTGAGATAGAGGCCTGGGGCAGGAGGCACTCGATCTGGGGGTGGTGGGGGGGTTTCGATTGGCGGGGGGAGGGGGGTCCCTGGATGGTGGTGGTGGGGGGGGGGGGGGTGCAGATTGGGGAGCGTCTCGAGGAGAATCAAGCTTGGCCACCCAGCAGAGGGAGCACGGCCAGAAGGGGAAGGGTGTTACTTATGAGGAAGCAGCAGCTGAACGGCAGCGATGATGCTGATGATGTGTCTGGCCCAGGCCGGGCCAGCCCAGGCGCGGATCCCCATGTATCCCCACGGACGAGGTAATTTGGAACTCACCACATCCCCAGCACAGAACGGAAGGTATCGAGTGCGTTTTCAGAAGTAGGCTGGAAGATCGCCGCTGCCATACAGCACAGCGCAGGATGTATACGTTCCTCTCCCACGCACCGCAGCGCATACACGACATGGAGGCCGAGAGGACGATGTCGGCAATAAACGGCCCTGGGCGAATCGTGGGCAGGCACGTTATGGCCATGCCGCGACCAATTCATGCTGGTAGACGTACGGGCAGATAGTGGGTGGGTGGATATGGTGGGGGAGAGGGAGGTGGAGGTGTGTTTTCATATGTATTCAGCATGGCAGAGGCACATGCGCTGCAGATGCGAAACGTCTGCGGTGAAATACTCGGTCGTAAAAGTACTTGCTGCCATCTTACCACGACCTTGATATCCACCTCTTTGTTTCCTTCTTCTCACACACGAATTACCAATGGCGCATGCGCTTCTTCATGTGCCTTTGCCCATATAGACATGATCCTCGATACCTGCGTAATATTATGCTGGTGTGCGGTGCTGGCGTGCAGCCTTACCGCAAGACATCGGCCGGCGCGCGGGATTGGTGACGGCAACGCAGGCAAGCCTGTCATGCCTGTCTCGTCCCTCCTGAGGGAACCCAGGCGCACGGGAGAAACTTCAAGCAGAAGGGGAAGTATGTGGGTGAACGAGTGCACTTTGGTGCGAGCTCAAGAGGCGGCGCGCCAGGTCCAAACCACGGCAAGATATATCTACATGTGGGGATCCGGATCAATTTGTGCCGCACTTATGGCAGCATTTATATCGTGACGTCTTTGGATCAGATATATCGATCTACGATAGATCTATATCTCCTTGAGCTTATAAGCAGATGAATTAATGTGGAATTTATATATAAATAGAGGCAGGTGATCTTGTAGAGCCAGCCAGGTACTAGTATAATAAGCTTAAGAGGATCCGGAAGTAGGTACTTGAACTGATTGTGCTATTAAATCAGCCTCGGTTCTAGACTTCTGTATAGATTAGCAGAGAGTCTGGTTGATCTAGATCTGGTTCAAGACTGGGTTGCACTGTTTAAATTTCTTGAGGCTCCAAAGGCGAGAAAATTCCAATTATAGAGGGTATTCAAACCTAAAAAATCCGTTTTTTATTTTTCCTCTTTTTTTGAACCAGATGTTTTTATTCGACTGAGAGCTTTCGATTTGCTCGACTGGATTTTTTAACTTTGAATACCCCTATAGTCTCATACCCTTCTAATCGTAAAAGCCCATGTAAAAGTAGCCTCGAGTCCATGTAACCGTAGGTACTGCTCTCGTCGTAGGTACCACCTGTGCAAGTATTAGTCTCGTGGCATGTGGCTCCTCCATTAGCTTACCTCTCATGCGCAGTCCCGTGCCCTCTCAGATGTAATCTCTACATGACTACCTTAAGAAGAAACCAGGCTAAAGAAGAAGTACCTAAGTAAGATGTAAGTACCTGTACATTTAGAGTCGTACCCAGACCATCGTAGAGGCTGTACACACACGAGACTATTCTCACTCTTGACCCCTAGCTTCCAAACTCGGTAGTAGCTCTTAGACTTTCTCTGGTATATCTGACATGTGTATCGATTCAAAGTTAGCATTAAATCAGTCTCGACACTAAATGTGACTTGGCCTAAACATTGAGGCACTATCGATGAAGAGCTGAAGCCAGCCGCTCCCTATGATGTACCTGCTAGGTATACTTGGTGATTCGTTGGCGGAAGAGCCAAGAGAAATTTTTCAGTATGGTTCAAAGATGTATAAACGAGAGCAACAAGGCTGTCGATGGAGCACTTGGTTGGAATTTGAATGCAGGCAGGTTGGACGTATGCAGGCCCGTGCAGGCCTGGGGCAAGTAGAGTTGCATTCGTTAATATATTTTGGACCAAGAAGTACTTCAGACTGCTAGTGGATTGTGCTGAAGATCGGTATCTCATGTTTTCTGCCAGTGATTCAATTGACCAGCGCTTGCCATGCGCCTACCGCCAAAGAACCTCTGCCAGTAATGCAGCCTCCAAACCTACCAACACCGGATGGAAGGTTGGTGGGTATCATCGGTCGGGCTTGGGTATGCCTACATGCGAACCAAGCATTCCCTATTCCCAGAATCCAATTGCCCTACAGCCGAGACCAGGCTCCCTGTTGTCTGCCCTGGCTACCTGATTTTCTGCCCGCCGATATCTTACCAACTCACCCCTCCACCCACACACCCGATTTGTATCCAGACCACGACTCCCATCCGCAAGTACTCTGCAATCCACCCCACCACAGCATTCACGCGCGCTCAAATCAGAGATAGAGTGCGCTACAGACCGGCGCAGAGCATGTCCACTAGTTTGTTACTTGCGAGTATCATCGCACAGCTTCGCACAGCTAGGTGATCGCCGCACCATGAAGAGATCGGGTTGACTAGCACCAACCACACGCAGGTTCGCTTCACGCTCTGTGGTCGACTAAGGACGAACTATGAGGCTTTTGTGGTATACACTAGAGTAATCGACCCGTGCAATTCAAATCAAGCCCTACAAAAAGTCAGTACTGCCTGCATCACCAGAACAAATGCCAGCCTCTTCATTCTGCACCAAGCCCTCAAGGGCGATGGTGCTGGCGTGCTTGATACCTACCTGTCCGTTGTCAACCCCCACTGGCTGCCCTTCGCACACCATCCTCTTCGCGCTCCCGCGGGCAATTGAGCAGCTGGAGAGGCTATTAGTTCGGATACAAGCAAGTGGCTCGACAAGCTTGAGCAAAGGACGTCCACGGGTATCAGATTCGAAGGGTGGCTAGGCTTAGCGGGAGAAGCATCAGAAGCAGAAGAGGCAGAAGCAGAAGCAGCAGAAGCAGCCGCGACGGCAGCGCCTGGAGAGGTCAACACGGCCAGGGACATCCAGGGACGCCAGATAGCTCCCAGCGGCCCAGGGTTCAGCTCCGAACGACTATATGGCGATTGCTGATAGGGCGATTGCGCACTGTGCTTAGGAGGGGTAGGCCGAGTGTGGGGTGGGGTGGGGAGGGTGGGGGAGGGCAGTCGGGGAGCTTCTGCTCGCTGTGGCCAGGGATCCGGCGCCGCTAGCCCGTACCAGCTAGTCTGGTTGCAAGTCTTGGCGCGGCGGTCGCGCGGCTCAATGCTCTGACAAAAGAAAAGAATTCAGACTTCGAGAAGCGGTACCTTACTAGTCTCATGTACCTTACGCCCTCCATCGACGGCTATCACGAGAAGGAGCAAGCACCCTCACCACCCCCGAAGCATCATCACCTCCAAGCACAGCACCCGAGCCGCGATGGTTGTACGGGCACCCAGCCAGGCGAGCAGTTCCGCCGTGCCAGTGAGTGTCGAGCCTCTCCCCAGTCGCTCTCTCCGCCCGCCCTCGCCCGCATCTGCTCCCCACATGTCTGCGGGCTTGCACTGACGCCTTTGTGCAGCAAAAGCAACCGCCACGGCCGAAGAAGGATCCAAAGTCTGCTGCAAAAAACTCGCATGAGGTGCGTCTCTGCCAGAAGTTGTTTTTTCTCCCAACAATGCACTAATGGCCGCAACAGGACTCGTTCAATGATCTCCTCAGGCAACATTACAAGGGAAAGAAGCTTACAGACGCCGTCAGCACTGCAGAGGTATTTGCTCTTTTGTGGGGAAACTTAGAGGCGCATCGGGCTGATTGGAATTACAGGACAAATGGACGCTCTTACCGATTTTCCTCAAGGTCAAGGGGCTTGTCAAGCAGCACATCGATTCTTTCAACTACTTCGTGGATGTCGAAATCAAGAAAATCGTCAAAGCAAATAAGCGTGTTGTGAGCGATGTGGACCCAAATTTCTACCTCGAGTACACGGATATTCGAGTGGGATTGCCCGAGCGGACGGATCCAGACAGCAGTGCAGAAATCACCCCGAACGAATGCCGGCTTCGAGACATGACATATTCTGCGCCTGTATTTGTCGACATAGAATATGTACGAGGTAGGCAACGAGTCGGTCGCAAGAGTATACCTATTGGTCGCCTACCAATTATGCTACGGAGTTCAAAATGTGTTCTGGCAAACAAGTCAGAAATGCAGATGGCCCAATTGAACGAGTGTCCGCTCGATCCTGGAGGATACTTCATCGTCAATGGCACGGAGAAGGTCATTCTTGTCCAGGAGCAGCTGAGCAAAAATCGTATCATTGTGGAAAACGATACCAAAAAGAATATCGTGCAGGCATCTGTCACGAGGTAAGTAGATCTGCCCAACCTTACACCCATACTCCCTCTATTGTGAAGTTTTTACTAACTTGCCTATAGTTCCACACATGAACGGAAATCAAAGACATATGTGGTGACAAAACATGGCCGAATATATCTCCGACATAACAGTATTATGGAGGACATGCCCATCGTGCTCGTCCTCAAGGCAATGGGCATACAATCAGACCATGAGATTTTGATCCTGGTGGCTGGAACTGATATGGTCTATCAGGATACCTTTTCCGTCAATTTTGAAGAGTGTTCGAAGCTCAATGTGTTCACCCAGCAGCAAGCTCTGGACTATCTAGGTACAAGGGTTCGAACCATAAGACGGCCAATGGGCCCTGGTGCGAGAAGGCCTCCTGGCCATGAAGCATTAGAGACACTAGCGACCACTGTGTTGCCCCACGTGCCAGTCGACAACCTTAATTTCCGCCCTAAAGCCATGTACCTGGCAGTTATGGCGCGGAGGGTCCTGATGGCAATGGCAAATCCCTCCTTGGTTGATGATCGCGACTATGTCGGCAATAAGCGTCTGGAATTGTAATTGGCCTGCCCTAGAATTTTTGAATTCAAGCTAACCCCTTGCATAGGGCTGGACAGATGCTGTCCTTGCTTTTTGAAGATACATTCAAGAAGCACAACAGTGACTTGAAAATGAACATTGATAAAATCCTCAAAAAGCCAAATCGGGCACAAGAATTCGATGCCTATCAGCAACTACAGGCCCATGCTAATTACATTACATCGCCAATTAATAGATCAATCTCTACCGGAAATTGGAATCTTAAACGTTTTAGAATGGAACGTGCTGGTGTTACGCATGTTTTGAGTCGATTGAGCTACATCAGCGCACTCGGCATGATGACTAGAATTTCATCACAATTTGAGAAAACTAGAAAAGTTAGTGGACCTCGTGCCCTGCAGCCCTCGCAATTCGGATTGTGTAAGTCGTCAAATAAATGCCCCTTCGTCTTTGAATTTTTGCTCATCGGTTTTAGTGTGTCCATCTGATACGCCCGAAGGAGAGGCATGTGGATTGGTCAAAAATCTTGCTCTCATGACCCACATCACCACTGATGATGAAGAGGACCCAATCAAGAAATTAGTCTTTACATTGGGCGCTGAAGGTAGAGTATTATTTCTCAATACATTATACTCGGGTAGTCTGCTTACTGTTCATTGGTAGATGCTATGTTGGTCAGTGGCTACGAATTATATGCACCCGGCAATTATATCATATTCGTGAACGGTACACCTCACGGAATCACAAGATACCCATCCCGATTTGTGACAAACTTCCGTAAGCTTCGGCGCCTTGGCCAAATATCGGAATTTGTCAGTATCTATGTGAACCAGCACCACAATGGAGTACACATAGCCACAGATGGAGGTCGGATTTGCAGGCCTTTAATTATCGTCGAAAATAAGAAGTCTAAAGTCACACCTCGACATCTCATGGTATGCGAAATTCAGAACCACCAATACTTTCATAGAGCTAATTGGTGATTGGTTGATAGGCTGTCCGGAAAGGTCGAATGACATTCAACGACTTTTTAAAGAAAGGTCTCGTTGAATATGTTGACTGTAACGAAGAAAACGATGCATATATTGCAATTTACGAGAAGGACATTTTAGATTCAACAACACATCTTGAAATTGAGCCGTTCACGGTATTGGGTGCAGTTGCCGGTCTAATTCCTTACCCTCACCACAACCAGTCCCCCAGAAATACCTACCAGTGTGCTATGGGTAAGCAAGCTATCGGAGCTATTGCTTACAATCAATTTTTGCGTATTGATACGCTCTTGTACCTCATGGTCTACCCCCAAGAGCCTATGGTCAAAACACGGACAATTGAGCTCATCAAATACGATAAGCTTCCTGCCGGTCAAAATGCTATTGTTGCAGTCATGAGTTATTCCGGGTATGATATCGAGGATGCGCTTGTTCTGAACAAGGCTTCGGTGGATCGTGGATTTGGAAGATGCCAGGTATTCCGGAAATACGTTACCGAATTAAGGAAATACCCTACTGGGGCTGTAGATCGAATTGGGGACCGCAAAGTCAATGAGGAAGGGAATCCAATTGTAAAACATCGTGCTTTACAGGCCGACGGATTGGCCGCAGTTGGAGAGCAAATTTCCAAGGATGAGGTTTATATTATGAAACAAACGCCAACAAATACTTCGACAAATGCATTCCCAGGCGAGACCAGCATACAGGAATATCGTGATGCCCCAATGGCATATAAACTTGCAGATCCTGCCTATATTGATAAAGTCATGGTTTCGACTTCCGAATCAGAACAGACACTTATCAAGGTTCTTACGAGACAAACAAGACGACCAGAGTTGGGCGACAAGTTTTCTTCCAGACATGGGCAGAAGGGAGTCTGCGGTATTATTGTACAGCAAGAGGATATGCCGTTCAATGACCTCGGAATCAACCCTGACATTATCATGAACCCCCATGGTTTCCCATCTCGTATGACAGTCGGTAAAATGATTGAATTACTATCAGGAAAAGCTGGTGTTTTGACTGGCAATCTACAATATGGAACAGCATTCGGTGGAAGTAAGGTGGAGGATATGTCAAGGATACTGGTCGAAAAGGGCTTTAGTTATTCTGGCAAGGACTTTGTCACTTCAGGCATCACTGGAGAGTCATTGGAAGCGTACATCTTCTTTGGACCCATTTATTACCAGAAGCTCAAGCACATGGTTCAAGACAAAATGCACAGTCGTTCGAGAGGGCCCCGACAGGTGCTCACTCGACAGCCTACGGAGGGTCGTTCGAGGGATGGAGGTTTGCGATTGGGAGAAATGGAGCGTGATTGTCTCATTGCATATGGAGGTATGAAACACTCCCCCGCTGGCTTAATTGATTAACAATGACTAATAACTACGACAGCATCACAACTACTACTGGAACGTCTCATGATCTCGTCAGATGCTCACGAAGTTGACATTTGCGAAACATGCGGAATGATGGGCTACCAGAATTGGTGCACAACTTGCCAAAGCAGCAAAGCTATGGTGAAAATGACCATTCCATATGCCGCCAAACTTCTCATTCAGGAATTGATTTCGATGAATGTCATGCCGCGGTTGATCCTCCAAGACGAGTTCCCAGAGCCTCCGGCATGAGGACGATAAATTATCAGGAAAACATCTTTAGTGTTTGGATGGAGCCTTAAGGAAAAGGAAATTGGGGAATCGGGGAATCGGAAAAGTTCATTTTGGGCTGATTTTATATAACACTAGTAGTTTTTTTTCTACTATACCTATATTGTCAGGTTTTTTTCATAATCACATTGTCATTGGTGTTTTTGTTTTAATCTTTTTTACTTTTGTTTCATTCATGTTGTCACGAAAAACTAGTCACTGTTTTTGCAATGTGTTTTCTTTTCGAATACTTGCGTGTACAAATATATTCCATTGTTTTCTTTTTATTTATCTTTTGTGTGTGCGTTAATTTTTTCTTTTCTTTTTGTTACTTTAAAGTGTACATGTATACGTACATGTGCTGGTTTTTGTTTTGTTTTTCTCCCTCCCCCTAGCTTTGCTCAATTGCAAGGCTAAACCCCCCCCACCCCCCCTTCACACCCAAACACAAACACACCTTCCTTCCGCCAGGCTGTTTTGCAACCAAACCAAACCAAAGAAAAATTGATGATGGATACGTACCTCATGCAGCTAAAATAGCTATAGCTACCCAGACTAACCTTTCAAGGGAATTGAAGGGGAATTGCTATTGCTCGAGTGCACTTTTTTTTGAAATTTTCACATGTGAATGCTAACAAAGTGCAACCATGGCCAATTACCATTGCAACCTTATAGCTAATAATACTTCGTACCTTGAACGTTTTGTTTTTTTTAGCTAAGTGATCTGCCCATAGCCGTGAATTCGAGTATAGCAATGACATGTGAGCTCGCGAGCTCGAGCTTAAAGCTTGCTCAAATGTTGAAGGAACTGTACGTGGTTTTTAATCTAATTTTTTTTAATTAAAATTTAATATGACGTTGGATACTCTACATGAACATTTATCCCTGCTGCTGCATGCCGTAAAACAATTTATTAGGTAGCGTACCTCGTACGTAAACAGCATTACCGACCTTTACACTCGAGGCTCCGTCCGGATGGATCCTGCTCAAGCTTACCAGCTAAGAGGAAAGTGGGTACACGTGCACGCCATATAGCATGCAATTGTGTGATAAACCAATTGCAAAACAATTGTGATTCCGTTTTTTTGTTGGATCCGGATTCCGATGGGGAGTCAGACATGTGCTTCTTCGAATTCGTGATCAGGTTTAGGTTGCAATTGTGCGAGTGCTGGGGGGTTAGCTGTATATGTATACAGCTATAGGAACCTCAGGATCCGAGAGATTGGGATTTCTACCGTTTATATTGAATTACCGGTACCTCTCTTGAGTTTCTTTTTTCATTTTTTTTTTCTTTGGCCGTTGATTATGATGTTGACTGCTTTGCCCTGCTTAAGGTAAGGAAGTACTGGAGGCACTCGAGTAGCTACCTGAGGATCCGGAGTCACATGAAGTACTACTTCCTACTAGAGTGATCACAGTCTCTCTAGTTGGGCGTTTAACTCTAACTCGAACCCGTGCAGGCCTGGGCTGGATTTTCCAGCACGTCGGATCTCTTCTCTTCTTCTCTACAAGGACACCACAGTGTTGCCCCAGAGTAGAGTCGTAACCAGGCCTCTGTTCGAATTCTAGTTCGCTCTCTTCCTGATCTAGCTATAGCTTTAGGGTCCAGGTTATGCAAACCTCGATCATCCTGATTCTCCACTATAGATCTAGGCCCTATCCACGTGGGGTTGATCATGATCATGATCATCGTATCGATATATCCTTCACTGTGAAAGTAATTAATATTATAAGCATTGTTACCTGTGAGATTAAATAGCCATTGCAGGCAAAGTAAGTGCTTACCGGTACCTTGAGGGAACTACCTATAGTAGTACTCCCGAGTTGCTGTGTACCTCCCTATAGTGTACCTGCTCCTGCTCCTGCTCCTGCTGTGATCGCCATCACATATACATTAATATTCTTCCTACATCATATGCATGCGTACTCTACGTAACATAGTAACATTCAATATGATATATGTCTTACTTTAATATAATTATGTATGTGTCGATGTGATATACCTTAGTATGTGGTTATCGATCGATATCCGGGCATGTGGGAATTTTTGTGAGGTGTGGATTTTTTGTGAGTTGTGAGTTAAGGAGGTACGTATATACGTACGTTTACAGGTTTTTTCTAGATCTTGCTGATCGACTGTTGACGTTAACGTTGGCAACGTTGGCCATGGTAGGTAACATTGTCAGATCTACCTGAAAGTAGAGTGTTTGTATGCAAAGCTTACATACATTAGTACATTCCAATGTTATATTAGGGTAAAGGTAATTCATACATGTGTTTCTTGATTGAGAAGTGTGTATGTATAGCCACTTATTATATTGGCCATGTATTTTTCCTACATGTGGGAGAGCCCAGGGGTGATTATATTTACTTTAACTTTATAATGTGATCGATATACGATCGCGAGGCCTAGGCCTACTTAGATGAGTGGCCATGGGGATAAGTGTGGGGAGAGGGACGATTGTGCATGTGGAAAGCTCGAGGATGTATTCTTGATCCGATCCTGGATCCGAAATCGGCATGAACCAAATACAAAGATGAAAAAAAAACCCGGATTCTAGGTAGGTAGACGTGTGATATACATTACCTACTTTAAGTAGGTAAATATCTGCCGAGATCATTGTGGGCTTTCGGCATATGAATATTTGTATCTACTTAACTTACTTATTTGGAGAAATCCGTACGTATGCATACTGCGGCCGGTAGAAGTACCTACATGTAACTACCTTACCTATTGGGAATTGACATTGTAGGCGCTTTATGTGCATACATGTACCGACCTCTCCACTTTGTAGCCCTGGATTCGAATTCCTACATAAGTGCAACGATGAGTCTGGATCGAGTATTCGAATCCAGAGAGACATAGAGAATCAATGGATATCGATATCGGGATCGGTACCTTATAATTATGAAGAGTAGCTCGAGAAACAGATCTCCGATTTCATGATCACTTGAATCTGCCTGCAGTGCAGCTGAGGCACATGGGAATTTTCGCTATTCTTCGATTTAGAGAGTGGAGTGGAGGAGACGTACGTGGAGTGTGAAGAATTAGAGTGATATGATATATGATCTGTCAACTTCGTTTTGGTTTTCCTTAGTTTTTTTTTTTGTGACTGAGAATTTAGAGTACAGGATCTAGAGGTGGTCGCTGTGTACGTAGGTAGGTGAAGCCGGCAGGAACTGGGGTACGTATACTAGTACTCTAGATCTTGAGTATTTTGCTGTGACACGACATGTAATCCCCATTCTTGCATTGAACTTTCGAATTCATACCTAGGTAGTGATATATGTGCACACGTCACACTTAAGTAAGTATGCATTTACGTTCAATTAAATATTCTACCAATTCAATCACAGCTCTCGGATTTCTCAGACGCACGTGCCACGCTTCGAATTCCTTTACATTTATGGTAGGTAGCAGCTTTCTCTCGCGGTCGGAGCTCGGGGGTGAGTTGGGCGTAGCGGAAAATATTTTTTCCGAGGTAGCTATGGGACCCCTGCGCATCCCGTCCCTGACATTTCTCGGAGCTGTCCCTTGTGATTTCACGACCTCCATCCAACACCAAACACAAAAGAACACCAACCAATTAACACACCATCAATTCCGATCTCCGTTTCGCCTTATTTCCATCGCCGTTGAAACTTCACCCTACACAAACAATCACTTAAACACGCACGCCATATAGACGCACACACATACACACATACGCCTACGGGAGAGAGAGAGAGAGAGAGAAGGCAGAAGGGTCCACACGACTCAGAACCAGCTACTAGAGGACGGAAAGAAAATCAGGACAGAAAAAAGATGGTGAAAAGGAGAAAAATCGACACGGGGAAGGTTGTCGACGAAATCGACAAGATATATCCGTGTAGGAAGGTCCAGACGCAGCAATTGTGTGCCCTGTTGGATCCTGTATGTGGTTCATTCCTCTTCTTGTTCTTCTTCTTCCATCATTTCCTTTCCTTCACATCGTTTCGCATCTCAAGTTTCTTGTGCTAACGAATACACAATACACACCCACGCGCGCGCCACAGGTTGCGCGCGATCGGAGCGTGTATATTTGCATTATTATTGATAGTCTCTCCCATCACCACCAGCTGTGATTGTTTACGGGCTTGAGGCGACGGGGAAATCGCTTCTCACGAGGTCGATATTGGAGAAGCTTTCTGGTGCTGAAGAAGGAGATGAGGAGGCGGAGGCGGAGGATGAAGATGAGGATGAAGATGAGGACGATGATGACGACGACGGCGACGATTCAGAAGAAGGAATAGGAGGAAGCCTAACATACTCCTGGGTAGCGTGCAACGAATGTATCACCTCCCGCCACCTTACGGAGCGGATAGCATCGACCGTCCGGGAAAGAGTGTTGGGTGGGGGAGAGGAGCAAGAGACATCTGGGGACCCGATATGGAACATGCGTGCGGAGAATTCGAATACGCTTGCGGTGGTGCTGGGGAAGGTATTTGAGTGCGATCGGAGGAATCGGGCGGAGGCGGATGAGAGGGTTGGGAAACATATTCTGGTATGTGGATGGATATATGCACCACCTCCAGAATTATCACGATGAAAGGGAATCCGCTGACAGAAATCCTACAAACTACAGGTCCTGGACCGCATCGACCGCCAGCGCGAATTAACACCCCTCCTCCTCGCAGGCCTCGCCCGCCTCGGTGAAACCCACAAACGCCTCACTGTGATCTTCATCCTCAGCGCCCCCTCCCCCCGACACCTCTCCCTCCCCTCCCTCCCACACATCCACTTCCCGCCCTACACAAAAGACGAAATCATCACCATCCTCCTCCTCAACCCCCTCCTCCTGCACGCCCCCTCCGACCCCGGCCACCCCCCACCCACCCCCGAGGAAGACCTCGAGGAATCCCTCTTCGTCTACCCCCGCTTCCTCGCCACGGTATGGGAGTCCCAAGCGAAAAGCACGGCGCGGACACTCGTCCGCTTCAAGCAAGTCTCGGACTCCCTCTGGGACGAATTCGTCCGGCCGATCCGGGAGGGCGAGTACGGCACCCGAGACTTTTCGAAGCTGTTCGTCAAGCAGAAGGAGATGTTCCGGCGGGAGGAGAATATCGTGGACTATGTGATTGGGGGGAGCACGGCCACGTCGACTACGACTACTACTACCACTACCACTAAGGACGGTGAAGTGGAATCTACAACTATCACTACAACTACTGCGAACCCGAACCCGAACCCAAACTCAAACTCAAACTCAATCATCCACGACCTCCCAACATACTCCAGATACATCCTCATCGCATCCTACCTCGCGTCCTACAACCCCTCGGCAAAGGACTACACCTTCTTCATGAAATCCGTGCTCCCCACCTCCGGGCGGGGCGGCCGCCGCGGCCCCCGCGGCGGAGGAACCCGCGCCACCGCCAACGCAAACCGCAAAATCACACGCCGCCTGCTCGGCCCGCAGCCCTTCCTGCTCGAGCGCATGTGGGCCATCTTCCACAGCATCGTCCCGCGGCCGGTGCCGAGCTCGGTGGAGCTGCAGATGCAGGTCGCCACGCTCACGAGTCTGAGGCTGCTGGGCAGGGTGGGCGTCAACGCGGATCCGCTCGAGGGCGCGGCAAAGTGGAGGGTGAATGTTGGGTGGGAGTATGTGAGGGGCCTGGCGAGGTCGGTGAGGTTTGAGATTGAGGGGTATTTGGTGCAGGAGTAGTATAGAGAGGGGTCGAACGTGTTGGTGATTTTGGGGAGTTGTTGGTGGTGAGAAGAGGGTGAGATGAGATTGGTTGGGATGATGGGAGTGAAAGGAGCTCGAGGTTGGCTATATATATGTGTGTGGAAGACATTAATGTATGAGTAAGTTTGGTATATAAATACGTTATGATATCGATATATATCAATTTTGTAGTCTGTAGATTTGTTTTCAATTTATAAAAGAGAGAAAATAATATTTAATCAACATGTACATTCAGGTCTAGATCTATTGATCTTGTTTTGAACTTTGAACTTAATCAACGTTGTCTGATAGTAGTCATATATATCCACATCTCCTCGCATCACGTAAATCTCTATACGTTTGTTACACAGCGTGGTTCCTCGTGATGCAGATTGCCCGACCGAATTTTTCTATTCGATTTCTTGCGAGATTGTTGATATCGATGATTGGACATTAAATCTGGAGGGGCTCGTCAAGTGGCAATTGTGAACGAAAGTGTATGTATAGTTTGTATATATTGTCCTCGCTGCGGTGGTAGATACCTAGCTACGATCCTTCTTGATGTCCAAAAAAGAGAGGGAGGGAGGGAGGGCGAGAAATGTGAGGTGGGAGTGGTGAGATTTGGAAGGTAGAAACTTGGAGTGAT
This sequence comes from Peziza echinospora, assembly GCA_024516245.1. Classification (NCBI taxonomy): domain Eukaryota; kingdom Fungi; phylum Ascomycota; class Pezizomycetes; order Pezizales; family Pezizaceae; genus Peziza; species Peziza echinospora. Next base: position 883,448 of record JAJLQT010000012.1, on the reverse strand, counting down.
GTTATGTCGGTATGTGCGTGTGGATTCCTAGCTAGGCATCTATCTGCCCAGTATCCTGGCATATTTGCACCTGGAGGTGTTATTATTATTGATTATTGTCGTGGTGGTGTGGTTGTGTGTTTTTTTCTCCATTCATCATGGACCTCCTCCAGCCCCTCCACCACCACCACTATTCCCAGCATCGACGATATCGGGTATGACCACATCCTCCCTCTCAGACCAGAGTGTGTATCCTCCATAGGGATCCTCGTCATCACCACCATCCCCCGCCTCATGAACATCCTTCATCTCAACTTCCCCATCTTCTTCACCTTTCTTCCCCTTCTTTCCTTTCTTTCCCCTCCCACCCCCCCTCTCCCCCTGCCCAACAGGAAACCTCTTCTCCGCACCACACCCATTACACCTCACGACCCATACATCCGCCCACGGCTTCCTCTCGCTCCCCCCCCTCGCATCATTCCTCATCTCCCCCGCGCAGCTCACCCCCGGCACGAGGAGGCTGTCGCAGCGCTTACAGATGCTGCGCTTTATGGAGGGGGCGAGGCGGAGCACGGATTTGTGCGAGAGGGAGCGCATTGTGGAGAGGTAGAAGCGCGCGAGGGGGGGCGTGTGGGGGAGGGCGCTGTGGGAGAGTTGGTAGAGGTGGGAGAGGCGGAGGAAGGAGGTGCGTGGGAGGGGAGGGGGTTTGGGGGTTTTGGGGGTGGGCTGCTGGGGGCGGGGGCGGAGCGTGGCGGTGGTGGTTGTGGGTGTGGGTGTGGTTGTGGGCGGGGTTGGAGTTGGAGTTGGAGTTGGAGCAGCTGGGCCGGGAGGGGGCGGGGGGTCCATTGTGAGGGTTGGGTTTTTGATGGAAGGATGGATGGATGGGTGCGAGGTTGTGGTTGTGGTTGTGGTTGTGGTGGTTGTGGCGGTTGCGGTGGGTTGTTGTGCTGGGCGCCTTTTTTTTTCCCGTGGAAGCTTATCGATAAGAGATGGTCTACGTCAACATCAATGCAGCTGCCAGACCGCTAGAAGCTCCAAACCAACCCACGACCGCGGCCAGCATCGATCCCAAAGAACAATCCGGAACACGAGAATACCTCAATTCCCTCTGGCGACCAACACCGGAACCTCATTAACCGCAGCCCATCGACAGGCATCAAGTTGACCATGTCCGGATACGAAGAGCCAATCATGGACATACCCGGGTACTACTACGGCAAGTATCGCCCTCACCCTCATCTGCCCTCTTCTCCCACAATCCCGTAGAATCACCATAGCTAACATCAATTCCCACGTGGATGAAACACAGACCCCGACCGCAAAAAATACTTCAAGATCCTGCCCAACCACGCCGCGCGCGCACTCAACAACAGTCTGAACAACCTCTCGAGCTTCGCCTCAACCTCATCCACCACCCAGCCAACCTCCGCGTCAAATACCACCCTCCCCTCCACAACAAGAATATACACCCCCGCGACAATCTCCCACCTCAAAAACACCGCCGCCGAACACGCCGCCCTCCTCCTCCGGAAAGAACACCTCAAGTCCCGCGCACACCTGCGCATACGGAATGACCCGTTCCTACGGACATCGTTGTTCAAGGAAGTCTGGGGGGTAAATGGGCGGGAGGAGATGTGGGAGGCTCGGCGAAAGTGTTGGGCGAAAGGGTTGAGGAGGCAGAAGGCGGAGCTGGACGTGGGTGTGGAGCGGGGTGTTGGGGTGGGGTGTTTCCAGGTTTTGGAGGAGGGGTTGGTGGAGGATGATGATGAGGAGGGGGGCAACAGGAAGAGGAGGGTGAAGGTTGTTGTGGGGACGAGGAAGGGAAATGTTCAGTGAGTGTGCTTATTTGATGGATGGATGGAATAAATATTGGGTGGAGAGAGGGTGGCTAATTTGTGGAATTTACGGAATTAGGACGACGACGTATGTTGTTGATTCAAACACGGGGCAGTGGGATGTTGTTGATCGGGCGGCGAATGTTATCGATCTCAGAGACGCGGTAAGTTGACGCAGAACTCTCCCCCTCCATATGATTGTATTTTTGTGGTATTGTGGCTGTTTCACAATGGGGAGAGTTCAGGGTAAATGCACCCAGCCATCATTCATTATTTTTAGTTATATTCTTTTAAATTAACAACTTCAACTTTACAAAAACCCATGAAAACATTCACATCAATTCTAACAATTACCTTGGATTACAGATCACGTCAATGACCCTCTCCAGCAATGAGATACTACTGTACGCCTCCTCCCCCCATCAGCTCATCCACCTCACCTCTAACCCACCCACAGAGCAACAACCCTCGGAGGCCCAACACCCCCCATAATCTTCATCGGCTCCCCCCACCGAAACGAACGCGAACACAGCTTCCTCTCCCCCTCATCCACCCCACACCCACAAACCATCCTCCGCCCCAACGCTCGCTCCCTCTGGTCAAGCACATCCCTCGAATCCTCCACGTCCTCCTCGTCAGTAACATTCGCAGTCGGAACATCGAACGGCCCGTACATAGCCACGACCCGCCCGCACGGATACACCACAGAGCAGCTATACTGCCCCAGCGACGTCTTCTGCGTCGAGTACCTCAAGCCCGGGGGTAGCGGGAGTGGGGGGAGCAGTACAAAATCAGAAGCAGGAAGTTCCCAAACCACCCCTCTCCTCTACGGCTGCCGCGACGGCGGCATGAGATGCTACGACCCAAGATTACCATACTCCTCCTCCTCCCCGCTCTCTTCCACCACAGCCACAACGATCCGTGGGTTCCCCTCACACCAACCCTCCCGCCCGGCAACCCACCCAACCCTCATCAACCACGCCTCAATCATATCACACATCCACGCTATAAACTCGCACCTCATCATCCTCAAAGGCCCGCAACAGGCTGCGCTCTACGACATTAGGTATCCTCGCCCCGCTGCCCCATCCGCAGAGTACGCGGCAAGGACGAGGCCGGTGGTGGTGTACGAGGAGCTTTGTGATGCCGAGGGGTTTAGAGTCGATGAGGGGTTTGCGGTTGGGAAGGGCGGGGAGGTTATGGCGGGGATGGTGAAGGGGAGGGCTGGGGAGGTGGGCGTGTGGAGTACGGTTACGGGGGGGAGGTTGGAGTGGGGGAAGTGTGATGGGGGTGGCGGTGGGGGGAGGGGGGAAGGGAGGAGAGGGGGAGAGGGGGAGGGGTATAGTAAGCAGATTAGTTTTGTGGAGATGGATGGTGGGGAGGAGGAGGTTTGGGCGACGAGGGGGGGGAGGATTGAGAGGTATGCGGCGTTGTAGCGGAAGGGGGGGGGGGCTAGGTAAAGTGGTGAAGGTGAGTGAATGTGTGTGTATGTGTGTATGTTTAATGAGGGAAACCTCGTACCTGGAATCGTTAATGAAAAGTCATAGCGTACCTTTTGACACGAGCACAGAATTGCACGTTTATACATAAGTACGTTGTAGGGAGCGTGGGTTTTAAAAAAAATCGCTTTCAGTGGTAGCTACCTAGCTAATAATTAAGTCTAGATCTCGCGATATATATTTCCCGTGCACATGGCAAAGATTCAAAGCTGGCGGAATTGATTATATTGATTGCTATAGCTATATATATAGCTAGCTAAATTCACAACTTATAATTATTATAGGTACAAGAAGAATTTTTTACCACAAAAAAATATCCAAATCAAAAGCCGAGGCAATCCACTTGCACACATCATGAGGAATCACGCAGCTGTAGTTCATGAGTGTAACAGAGAAAAATAATTAGTGTTACCCTGTAATTGAAGGAACTATATTATGGATATATCATGACGAAATTATCAGATAATTGCAACGTCGAATTTTATTTTTGTTCATTTAAAGCTCAAGTTCGAATCAAAACAAGATCATGTATATATAATGTATATATAGGTATATCTGGATCCAGATATGGATATATAAATTTATAATCATACAAACGTCATCAATAACGATGAAACTACCTAACCAAATATATGAACCCCCCCCAAAAAAAGCAAGAATTAAATAATCTGTGTGCTAAAATGCTATAATGATATTGATGCATCCCCCCAAAAAAATAGATATAAAAACGCCCATTCTCTTTCTCATTCGACTATGATCCCGAGCCCGGCCATCACGCACTCCCACCTCCATTCCCAGTTCCAGTTCCACTTCCGCTTCCACTTTCACCACTCCCCCCAGCCGCCCTCTCCCTCCTCCGATCTACCCTCCGCGCCCTCTCCTCCGCCGCCCTCGCCAAAGCCTCCCGAATCTCCTCTCTACTCCCCCCACCACTACTCCCCCCCCCACCACCAAGCACCTGCTCCCCCCCAACCCACCTCCCCGCGCCCCCATCCCCCAACTCCTCCTCCTCAGGCGGGACATACCCCCCCTCCCCCTCCCCCCCAACCACCCTCCCCCCCTTATCCATCCCCTCCACAACCCTCACCAACCTCCCATACATCTCCCAAAACCTCCCATCATGCTCGCCAAACACATTATGCACCAGCTCATGCACCAGCGTCCTCCTCACAGTCCGGTAATCCCTCCACCCCAGCTCCCCCGTGCGCGAGTCCTGGATCTCGTCGGTGCGAAGCCGCAGCTCGATGCGCTCCCCCGCGTTGATGTTGAGCCCGAGGGTCAGCTGCGTGCCGCTGCCGGCGCCGCCGGGGACCCCGTGGTGCGTGGTGTGCTCGAGGGGGGACATCTCGCGGACTACGGGGACGTGCCAGCTGTGGGTGTGCATGAGGTGGAGGATGCCGCGGTCGGTGGTGAGGCGGGTGAGGAGGGCGTGGGCGAGGTGCGGGGAGGGGAGGTAGGGGAGGGGTTCGAGCGTGCCGAAGGGGGTGGTTTGTGCGCCCCCGCTGGTGGTGAGGGTGTGGATTTTAGAAGTGGGGGAGGAGGAGGAGGGGGAGTAGAGGTTCACGGGCTTCATTCCCCCCCCGTAGACACGAGGGAGTTGCCGCTGCTTCATGGTCTCGAGGGTGCGGTCGGCGGTGGACTTGTCCTCGACTGTTGCGCCCAGGAGGATGGTTTTCTTTTGTGGGGGGGCATTGGGGGTGCTCGAGATCTGGTCTGCAAAGAGGGTTGTGAGGGGTGTGGTTCCGTCTTTTGCGAGCGCGGAGAGGTGCCGCGGGAGGAGGAGCTTTTGGTTCTGCGGGGGGATGTGGAGGGTTTCTGTTATGGCGAGGGTGAGGTCGCTGAGCTGGGAGGTGGAGGGGAGGGTGAATGTGTGCGGTGTTGAGCGGTGGTGGAGGGTTATGGTTATTGTGGTTTGGTCGGAGGTGGTGGTTTCGTCGTGCGTGTGGTCGGAGCATGAGGTTGGAGTTTCAGTGGTAGCCATGGTGACTTTGTGTGAATCCGGGAAATTTTTTGTATTGGTGTCGATGGTAGGTATTTGGGCTCTATAGATATCTCGAGCTTGAAATGTGAATGAATATTGCGCCTTCCTTCCTTCTCTCTATATTATAACTCCACCGACTCTCGACTCTAATTCTTACAATCCGTCTTCTCCAGAACTCTTTCTTTCTTTCTTTCTCTTCTCAGTGACACTCCCCAACTCCCCAACTATCAAAATCCGCAAATATTTCGTCGTTCCCCTTAAGTTTCCTGTCGCTATATCGTATCGCCACCGGCCGCGGTTCCGATCTCGAGCTGTATCGCACATCAAAAAGTTAAAGATCGCCTCGCCTAGGTATATACTCTAGCTAAAAACGTCATTACAAATCCACCACAGCTCTGAACAGCTCCACCACCTTACTAATCGACCCTGGCTCAGTAACGTGCTCCATGCTCCATGTGAAGCTTCTAGAAGCTTCAGTCGGATATCAATTCATCCAGCGATCGCGATATGCAATTGCAAGATAGATCTAGAGAAAGAAATTGCCCCGTTGGAGCTCACAGTGCGACCGACCCGACCCGACCCCCCTTCCTTCCTCATATGGCAAAGGCAAGACATGTACTCTACAGACCATCGAGCTCGGTGCTGTAGAGTACCTAACTCGAGTGCCCCCGGCCGGCCGCGGTAACTTGCAATATTTAAAAGCTTAAGCCTGCAATGCGAATAATAAAATAAAAATAAACAATAACCTCACCTTGCATCGCATCGCATCGCATGAGGGCTAGCTAGTAAAGCTACCTAAGTAAGTAAGTAAAACCCTTTTTTTTTTTGAGAAATGTTTCGCGAACCATATGCATCGGATGGCAAGCCCGTCTATTCCGCAGAGTGTGGGGTTCAGCGCAGCACCACGTCCCACATCCGTCCTCCGAATACTCCGAGGCTCAGGATCAGGCTCAAGCTCAGGCTCAGCTGGCTCAGGTTCCCATAGCCCAGTAACAAGTATGTAAGTAAGCCGCGAAATTCCCTCCTCCCGCACGCGCAAGTATACCCCCATGGCCATGGCGTCCCTGCATGTCATGATCATGTCATGTCAATAAAAAATAAAAAAAAATAAAAAAAAAAAAAAAAAAAAAAAAAAATCCCCCCCAGAGAAAAGGCTCGCAGGTAGGGGACGAGGCTACCCAGGTAGGTAGAGTACCTGCGCACAAATCCGCCTAAACAAACCCGCAGCACCTGTCCACGATCAAAGTTACCTCTTTTTGGATAGTACTAGTACTAGTACTACTTTGTATATATTAAAAGAGAAAAAAAATAGTTAAACCCTCATCTCTCACCTCTCACCATGCATGGCCACCCACATCACCACCCCGAAATTATGTCCGCGGCCGACCCAGGTAAATTATAATTATAATTTATTTATAAGCCAGTCATTCATATGCATCATCTCATCGGGCCCGGGGAAATTTGAGCCTCCCCCCCCTCAAATTGATCAACCATGGCCGGCGCCATCGCCACATTATAATTATAAAATACTTACCTAAAGCTTCGGAGATATCGGACTTTCTCCCCGAAAATCCGAAAATTCAAAAAAAAAAAAAAGAAGAAGAAGAAGTCTTATTTAATTATAAACAAAATAAAAAGATTTGCGCAATAATGCATATGCAAATTCGAGATGATGTACCTAGCAGTGCTGGGGAAGTGCTGTTTTGGGGGGAGGAAGAAGTTACTGCTGCAGATCGGTGGACATGTGAGATGTAAGTGCCTCACATGTACTCGATACCATTGCAATTGAAGTGCTTGTAGAGAGAGACAAGAGACGTCGGCGTCGGCTGGGAGCTCGATGCCCTTTGACGTAGGTTTAAGTACCTAGCTTGCAGTGGACGCACCACTTCTGTTATTCAAGCACACGATACACGATATCGATAGGTATCGATCAAAAGAGCTTACATAGGTAAGGTTCAGAAACCATCATTTGTTTGATCTCTAAATTTTAGTAAAGAAATATAATATATTTATATAAATAAAAGTACCTAGGTAAATTAAAAGCATATAAAGAGAAATATATACATAAAACCCAATTGCAATTCGCAATCTCATGATGATCGTCACCATCACCATCTCTCCTCCAATTCATCCCTATCGGATTCTCTACTCCCTCTTTCAAGTATCTCTCCTCTCCACCTCTCCCTTTCTAACTCTCGAAATTCTAGACAAAGATCGATATCCCCCACGAAAAAATATCTCAACACAGGACAAAAGCACACAAAGCCAAACGATAAACAAAAGTAAAACCAACAGAAACACTTCTTCAAAACCGAAGAAATCGAAATTTAAGAAGGATGCTTCAGAAGGGATTCAAAAGGATTTGATGATGTTGTTGTTGTAGAAGTGTTGTCGTAGGAGTGGGAAATGTGAGGGAGCGAGTAGCAGGATGAGGAGGGCGAGGATAAAGTAACAAAGATTGCAATCGAGAAAGAGCAAACAGGGGAAGAAAGAAGATGCAAGCTCATGATCAATCAATCAAGGTAGGGGTAGGTAGATATAGAAATCCCAAGTATAAACAATAGGGCAGGTAAAACGAGCGACTTGTAGAATCGAAAAAAGAACGTGTGTAGGATATTAAAAACGTGGAGAAACATAAATATAAACAATTGAATAAGGGTTCTTGACGGCGTTTGTTGATTTTAGTAGGTTGGTTGCGTAATAGAGTAAGTGCCATGGCGGTCGGTACCGGTGCTGTAGTGTGCTGAGGAAAAACGTCTTTTTTTAAAGAACAGAAAGATTGATTGAAACAAAGATTGTGGGGTTGGGTAATCGAGGGTAAATAAAAAGGGCAATTCAAAAAAAAGGGATTTCGAAATGCAACGAAGTAAAAAGATCCGAAAAGAATTATGAAAAAAGAACCCTCAAAAACGAATTTGCTTTCAATCAAAATTGTCAAAAAAGAAGAGTTCCAAAACACGCACGCGTTGATGGTAAAAAGCAATTGCAAGCAAAAGGTAAATAGATTAGATAAAACAACAAACGCATAACGTCTTTATTTTTTGGTAGACAAAGGAAAAACATTTATTTAAACAATGCACCTTTAACAACTAAGTGTACATTAGCAGAAGAGGATGACCGACTTTCGCTGGCTCTAATAAAAACGAGTTACAACACAAAATCTTTCTCTCCCTCTCTCCTACCATTATCGCATAAAAACATGAAAAAAACAAAAATCCCAAACAACACCCCGAATTATGGTACCCCTTTATATTAAGAAATAGATGAAACTATGAGGTCTTTTCGTGCTGGGTGGAAACGCGCTGGAGGGAGACAACGAAGTCTTCCAAGCTGCGCTGCTTCTGTTGCTTCTTGGGGCTCTTTCCGTGCATCATGTTGTCGAATCCGACGCTGTCTTGCAACAGGTAGTAACTATAAGACATGTGTTAGTGACATGTTTCCAGACTGTAAAGGGGGTTATGAAGGGATAACTTACACTCCACCAAGAACACAGAAGACACCGAAGGAGAAGACCCAGATACGAACAACGGCGACGATAGATGTTTGTCCACCAGTGAACCATCCGAAAATACAGAAGAGAGTAGCAATGATATCGACGACGAAGATAGCACCAGACAATTGCCATGAAGGGATTGAAGACCAGAAAGGACCGTTGGCACGGGTGATGAAGATGAGCCAGTTCTCAGTCAAAGAGATCTCCAAGAACAAGACTTGATCGAGAACACCAAAGTTCTGGACGATACCACCATTTGGTCCGTGAACCAACATGGTGGTGAGGGTGATCCAGGTACCGATGGCAAGGACAATTCCGAGAAGGATAGACATCCCCCAAAGCTTCGGCAAGTTCCACTTGACTGGGGACTTGGAGAAGGGTGCGTTGTCGTAGGCAATGGCAAGGGTGGCAATATCGGCGAAGATAGCAATGAAGACGACGAGGTTAAGGTTGAGAGACTCGTTCATGATGGCGATCCACAATCCAAGGAAGATTTCCAAGTGAAGAGACAAGGCGATACGGTAGACAACGTAAGCGTACATGCGGTGGAAAATCTGGCGGGAAGTCTTGAGAGCGTCAATGATGGCAGAGAGACCTGGGGCCAAGAAGACGATATCGGCAGCGGAACGAGCGGCATCGGAAGCACCTTCAACAGCAATACCAGTATCAGCCTTCTTGAGAGATGGAGCATCGTTGACACCGTCACCAGTCATGGCAACCAAGTAACCACGTTGTTGCAAGATTTCGACGACATTGTACTTGTGTTGGGGGAAAACTTCAGCGAAACCATCTGCAGCCTCAACGAAATCGTAGACCTCAGAACCGGGCATGTCACCACCACCACCGAGACCGAGACGCTCAGCGTTGTAGATGTTTGTACCAAGACCAAGTTGACGGGAAGTCTCACGAGCAATACCGACGGCGTCACCAGTCAACATCTTGATGGAAAGACCGAGAGTCTTGGCCTCAGAGATAGTCTTTGCGGTATCGTGACGAGGGGGATCAGAGCAGGGCATAATTCCAAGAATTTCCCAGTGACCTTCACCGCGCTTGCGGGCAACACCGAGGGAACGGAAACCACGGGTAGCGAACTCAGCAACCTTGTTCTTGTAGTCATTGGCAACAGCCTCATCGATGGCGTGGTCTTCCTCAACGGTGCGGAGAACGAAAAGTGGGGCACCCTTGACACAGATGATGCGCTCTCCTTGGGGAGACTCGACAACGGCGGTAACCTTCTTGGAGACGGGATCGAAGGGGTGGAACTGAAGAACCTTGTAGCGGGCCAAGACGGATTTTGCGCGTGGGTAGTAACGGAGAGACTTGAGGAAGGCCTTGTCAATGGCATCAAGACCCTTCTTCTTGCGGGAGGCAGCCAAGCAGGCAGTCAACATGAGATCATCGGCCTCGACACCCTCGACGGTGTATGGCTCAGCGAGAGAGAGCTTGTTCTTGGTGAGGGTTCCGGTCTTGTCAGAGCAAAGAATTTCGACACCGGCCAAAGACTCAATGGCGGACAACTTTTGGACAATGGCTTGCTTCTTTGCGAGGTAGGCAGCTCCGACGGCCATGGTGGTGGTAACGACGGCTGGGAGACCGACTGGGACACCGATGATGGTGATGGCAAGGGTGAATTCCAAAATCTCGACAATCCCGTTGGAGCGGTAGAAAGATGAAACCCAGGCGACGAGGAGAGTGAGGACGACCAAGACCAAGAGAGTGGTACCGATATTGTTGAGAACCTCAGTGAAATGTCCGGAACCGGCAGCGGCCTGGTTGACCAAGGCAGCGGCGCGACCGACGAAAGTCCTGTCACCAGTTTGGGTAACGACCATGAAGGCCTCACCACGCTTGACGGAGGAAGATGCGTAACATTGATCACCCTTGTGCTTGTCAACAGCGAGGGATTCACCGGTGATGGCAGACTGATCGACTTGGAGGAAAGCATCATCGGTAACAATGCGTCCGTCAGCGGGAATGATGGTACCCTAAGCGAAAGTCAACGTTAGCTTTGTTTGTGGCGCAATTGATGAACAGGGATGCGCGAAAGTACTAACCTCCTCAACTTGGAGAATATCACCGGGAACAACCATAGGAGCTTCGACTTCAAAGAGACGTCCATCACGGAGGACAACGGCCTTCAATGCAAGGGTCTTCTTCAATTCTTCGACAATAGATCCAGCCTGGAATTCCTGGACGAAACCAACACAGGCGTTGAGCAACAAGAGAGCGCAGATGACACCGAAATCAACCCAATCCTGGAGACCGGCGGCGAGAATGGCAGCAGCCTAGATAAGAATCGGTATGTTAGTATTGTAATTCAATTGAGGAATGTAGTAGGGTAGTGGTAGCAGTTGAATCTCACCTCCATGACGAACTGAATTGGTCCAACGAAGTACATGAGGAACTTGAGGATCAAGTTCTCCTTCTCTTCCTTCATCTGATTGAGACCATACTTCTTCCGGCGTTGCTCAACCATTTGAGAGGTCAAACCAATACGCGTGTCTGTGTTGAGCACCTCCTCAGGAATGGGGCGCCCACTGTTTCCAGTGGAAATCTCCTCTTCCTCTGGATCCTCCCCGTCGACGGATTGGAGCTCGTCGATCAAGGCGTCCATGTCTTCATCCTCTCCTTCTTCCTCCACTGGGAGACCGCTGGGCTTCTCATGGATCTTTTCCTCTCCAAGAGCACCGGAGGGAATGGTGGTGTTGAGACGACTGGTGTTGTCGATGCCCTGGTCGGCTGCTATCGGATTCGACATTGTGCTGGATGATAGGAGACTGCAGAGATGGGAGGAATGTCTGTGAGGGGTGGGAGAGGCGTGCGGGTTTTATAGATTGTTCGATAAGATGGGAAGGGGGGGGAGGGGAGGGTTCGAGAGAGGGCCTAGGGTAGTGGGCGAGTGTGTGTGCGTGCCCCGGGGTGGGTGTGGGAGGGTTGGGTGTGGGTGTGGGGGGGTGGTTTGCTAGCGTGTGTGGGTGGGCGGAACGAGGCCGTGTGGGTGTGGGTGGGCGTGGGTGGTGGAGGTGGTTGGTATTGTGGCCTGCCTGGGCTGGCTGGCGACCTTACTGCCCGGCACTGGTGTGTGTGGACGGGGGGTGGAGAGCGAGGGCGAAAAAAAAGTGCAAAAAAAGGAAGACGGTGAGATGAACGAAAAAAATCACGGATGCACGAAAAATTCGAGCACAGGCGAGCTGGAAAATTCGTGTCGGAAAAAGGAAAGATTGGGGGAGAAAAATTATCCCCAGGCCGAACCGCGATGCTCGATCTCCCGGCGGTGGTGGGCCTTGTGCACACGGCGATGGACGTCCGGTGCGCTACTTTGCTCGCAGCGCTGTCTTTTCTTTCTCACACCTTCTCTGGCCCGCACACTATCGCGGCAGGACGCAAGGCAGGCGAGCGTGGAGGCGAGCGAGAGCAAGCACGGGGAGCGGAGGGCCCTACGCTGGGCAGGGCAGCTCAATTGGCTTCACAGAGCACGATGGCGGCGGAGCGGAGGGGGTGGCGGTGAGGGACAATTGCCGCGATGGTGGTTGGCTCGCTGTCTCTCTGTCTGTCAATCGGGGTGCGGGTGTGTGTGTCCTGGCTTTCGGCCGCGGACTCGCGTGGACGGGGCGGGTGGCAGGCGGGAGCTGTTCTGGCGGGGATGCGATGCGAGCGCAGTACTCATGAGAGGAGGCAGTTATCGGAGAGAGTTCAGGATCAGAGCAGAGCCAACTCCATGGAACTCACGACTCTGCCTCGGCAACGGGGCATATATACTCTACAATTGTGGTACATCGTGGCCGCAACAAGACGATGACGATACACCTTTCACTCGACGCTTCCCGTTGCCTCCACGGCCGCGATTACGCAGGCAGGGCCTATGACGGCCGTTGTAGGCGAGTGAGAGGGCACGCCGCCGCCGCCGCTGCCGCAGACGAGGCGAATGTGCAACCGCGGCCTCTGGCAGCCAGCTGTGCTGTATCGTCACCATTGCGAGCATTACGAGATATTGCGAGGGCCTCTCGTGATGCCCGCGTCTTTCGGGGGCGAGGTGGGAGGTGGCAGATGGCTCGATAGCACAGGAGCGCACGTACTCTGCGCTGCTATCACTATCTCTGCCCACGGGCGCCCACCCCAACGCCCAGCTCATTCAGCCGTTTGAGGGCTCGGGCATTGAGGGCGATCATGAATCATGGGCCCGTCACTGGAGCGGCGGGAGACCCACGGCCCAATGGCTCCGGGCGCGGCGGTTGCCCAGCGTCGGTGTCCGCAGACCCATAGTGCCCAGAGCACTTTCTGCTCCTCAACCTCCGCAGGGTCGGCGAGTGTGGCCGCCGTGGAGCAGCGGAGGGTGGAGGGCCAGCCAAGTCAGTGCCTCTGCGGGTGTATCGCGGGGTTGACTGCGGCGTGGTCCCCGTCCCGCAACAAAGAACGAGTGTGCGGACATAAAGTGCCCCGTTATTACTTCTTGTCAATCTATCGCCCTGCCGAGCCGGCCGTCGCAACGCTGCATCCGCCTGAAGCCGCCGATGTGGAGAGCGGGCATCGAGATGCCAGAATGCGAGGCTCGGCATGGAGCTCGCCCGAGCCCACTTCCCCCCACGATGCTCTCTCCGTCTTGTGGCGCGAGGAGGAAGCAGCAGCCGTGCGTTCGTGCGTGCGTCGCGACGACGGCTTCCAGAGGCACGCGCAACAAAGCGTGCTATCAGCTATCGCCCACCACGGCCGTGTGCTTGCGCGGGGCAGCAACGAGACGATCAGCTTGCTCAATCCTGAGATCCGTCGGCGGGCCGACGACGGCGCAATCAAGGCAAAGCGGTGTGCAAACACAGCAGCGGCCAGCAGGTATCGCAGCATTCCGCATAAAACAGCTATGGGAGCGATTAAGCACCAAACAACACAGCTCAGTTGCACTTGCACACAGGACCTACCGCGTGCTCGGCCGCAAAGCTCTGCTCTGCATGCCCGCCTGGCCGCCATGCCTGCTGCTCTGCACACGTCCGCAGGCCCCATTGGCCGGCGCTGCAGTCGCGGTCCGTCGTCGACTGCGAGCGCGGCATGCTTGGCCCCGTTGGGCGATGCATCCTGCAATACGTGCGTTGGTGCCAGGTACAACTGAAGGGCACTCCTCCTAGCGGGGACACACGCAAATTACAGCTATGGATCGTAGACTGCTAGGTCTGGCCAACGGTGCAACACGATGCAACTACGTATGCAGACACAAATTATGCGCATGCTCTTTGTTTCTGTTTGGCCACACGAGCTGTTGGAAAGACTGCCTCCTCTGCGCGATGGCACTTTTACACGACATGCTATCATCTTTTGCCAGAAGAGTAGCGCAACACGGCGGCACGGCGGTTCTAATTGCCCTCTCGCACTCGCCTGTTCTCGTGCCCAATTCCCCCTCCAACTTTAGCCTCTTCCTATCGCCACAAGGGCCCTCACCCGGAGACTACCCAATTGCGCCAGAAATATCGCCAAAAGATGAAGACTGCCATTGCCACGGCAACGGCCACAGGAGTATAATTGCAGATTGTCAGTGGGGCTCGTACGCCGCCAGAGGCGTGAACCGCAATCTGCCAATGTCCTCAAAGGGGTATGCTGGGAGAGCCAGGGACAGCGCCAGAACCAGCCGGGTCCCACGCATCTTCGGCAAGTCTTCTCAGGGAGACACGAAGGCGGCCGGGGACTTCGAGCCCTCCAGCCCTTCCCTCATGCCATCTCGGGCACAGGGACTCTTAGGAAGCGCGCGCTGGCTGGTTTGCTCACCAGCATTGTCATTGCCGTGGCTCCCCCTAAGGTAGCACCCGGCAAGAGCGGCTTATTTCGACCATTTCCCCAAAGCAGACTACGCTGGGTCTCCACGAAAATTGAGCCCCCCGTCCAGGCCACCGATGAAATTTCCACTCCTGCTAGCACACAATAGGCCGCCCCCTTCCGGCACGCCTATTTCTCGTGCCTGGCCGCCAGCGTGACGCCGTCGCTCATCCCGCCTCCCCGTGCCTGAGCAGAAAAGGGTCTTCGGCCTTCGGTGTCGGCCACGCCCTAAAGGCCTATCGTGGATGCACCGCTACCTGCTGGCTTGGGAATGGCAAGCTGGCTCCCAAGAAGCCGTCTTGGCCGGTGGCGTGCCCTCGCTCTAGGTGCCTGAGCTTCTCTCTCTTTCGATGGCTCTGAAGGGCCCACCCCGAACGTTCCAACAGCGATGGACGCCCAATGGCTAGCCGTTAACTGGCCATCGCATCCCTCTCCCAGATGGAGAGATGTGCTGGCCAAGGCTAGCAGAAGCTCTCGCTTGGGCTGCAAGGTTGCGCCCAGGTCGCCGCACCGCACCGTACCGTACGAGTCGTCGACGTCGGATGCCAGCGGCGGGTAGGTTATCGCGAAGCATAACTTTACCTCACTTCCGAGGATTCGCGGTGGGCTGAAATGAGGCTAGCTGAATCCCAAGACCCACCAGCATTCAGGAGGCAGGTTGTCTCCTTTGCTCTCGGAGACTGCCCAAAGGGGTAATTGCTCGAGTCACGTGAAGCCTCGCCGTCGGTCGGTGGCCTTCCGGTGGAGAGCTGAGACACGGTGCACATGGTCCCCGAACGATCAGGCCGTCTGTTGCTTCAGATCGGCTCAGAGGTGCGCGGGGAGCCTGTTCTAGAACGTCTGCGCCCGCCGAAGAAAGGCCCCCAAATAATCCACTCAATGCCCTACCTGTCACTGGGCAATCAATTGCAATTGCCATACACAAGCATGTGAGAGGTATACAGTGCCGGTGTTGTTGCCCATTATCTGCGCCGAGTTGTTGTGTTGTTGTTGCCATTGTTATTGTTCCAACGGTGTGAACTGCCGGAAGACCTCAGGGCTTAGGACAAGCACCCCTCCCTCTGGGTCCCGTGTTTCATATTTCCAACTTAGAAATTCGTCAAAACGATGCTTGCCATGCTAGATTGTATCAATCTCCAGTCCGTAGCCTGGTAATATTGGAAGTACAAGGCTGAGGTTTCTATCCCCTTTGATCATGCCCCCCATTGCGCCGAAGTGATACCCGCCTCCCACAACCCCGAATATGGCGGGTGAAATAAGTGCGGTATTGCCGGCGCAGGGAAATCCTGGAGATAAATGGTTGTATATTTCGCAGTAATACATCCAGCTCGGTGTGCCACGGCGGTTATCCAGAACACAAAGCTGACTGATTGTGATTGTCCATCCATCCATTGATCGCCTCGCTTGGCCCTCATCTACGCACCCCCAGCCCAACCAGCACAAATCCCGACCTCCCCAATTAAAAAAACACCCAGTAGGGTAAGGTGAAGAGCTAATCCCTGCCACTATGCCCCCACAATGGCCTAGCCGATTGTGACCGTGAACTGTCAAGGTATGGTGTAGTCTCGTGTGATATGGTGCTGTTTTGGGCAACTTCAAGATGACGATGTTTGTGTCGATTCCAGGTGTCTCAGTTAGGGGCCATTCACTCTTTCCCAGCGCGGCTATCGGTTGTTATGCCGTTGTAATTTGCAAGCTAACCAAAATTGTGTGGGAATACGTTCACCACTCCACTGCAACGTAAACGTAATGCTAGGCACGGATTGTTATTGAGACACGCACACGCGTTTGAAGCAAATCCACACATGCACTCCGAGGTCATGCAGCTGCAATTCGCTCTATCGTTAGACTTTGCAGATATCGACACGTCAAACTGGAGTTCCATGCATTCGTTGTGGACTGTGAAAAGATGTATCCAGCACATGACTAGACGTTTCAATTGGGTCTGTGTAATCCCCGATACTCGAGTAGGTAGGTCTGCCCGCATTTATTTCGGGTGAAGCCTGTGCCGGAACAAATGGCGCACCAAACAATGTAAAACATTCGCCGATGGCGGTCGGGCCGCCCACAAGGACTGAGCTCTCGGGGTAGGTAATTAGTCCAATGAGGATACTACCTATGCGATAGGCAGCGATTGGGCAGCCCCGCCCCCTCGTTTGAGCACGAGCAAGATAGCCCCACTATCGTCATCCGTGGATTAGCACTGAAATTTGAAATATTGAAACAAAATTCGCGACATACACAGGATGAATCTTCACTTTCCTGAAACTTAACTGATATTTTTCCCCAAAAATCCATAAACCCCAGGTCTCTCTTGAAATTGTTTAGTCTGTTCACTCTTTTGGTATTCACATAGTCTCATCACAGCCTCCTGTAAGCTCGATTTTCGAGTACATAATATGTAGTTGGATAAGTATGCGCACGAGACTGAAGTATGCCTAGTCTCGTGAAGTATGCCGGCTTTTGCAGTATCCAAAAAGGGTAATTTAGATGTTTGAAGATAAATTCCCAAAACGGGTAATGGTCTGTGTAAAAGATGCATAAATGTGACAATTGTAGCTGGCCCATAGGTTCAGTCGTTCTCATCTTCTGCCGTAATAGGTCGAACCCAGAAGCTAAGTTCTCATCCTCTAAACTCCCTTCGGTGATGGTCATCACAATGTCGGTAACCGCATAGACTCAACTTTATCGCTCTAGGTAGATTATCCCAATGGCGTCATTTTTGGATGTAGAGTAAAGGGGTCTCAACCCGAATACCGAGATATCTCATTTCACAAGGCTGAGAAAAATCAAGCGAATTGCTTCGAGAAATGCCGTTCTTCCGGGGTAAGGAGATTTTTTGGTGTCAGATACCGTCACCCTCGGAAGTCTAGAGTAACCATTCACAAGCCTCAGAGCCATTTCCGTAGAGAAAGGAAAAGGGTGCAAATAGCACAGATTAAGTGGGCGAGGTTGCGAACGAGCAAAGTAGACTGTGCGTTCGCGATTGCCTTCGCGCTTTCGTGGTTTAGTAAATGTATTGGCTTCATGTACGAGTACGGAGTACCGTCCCAACTATTCGTCCTTGTCTGTTTTCCATGCGGAACACTGAACTCTTTCCAGATGGAAACGAACGGAGAAAGTAACCTAGATTTGGGCGACGAGACTGAGTTAGGGAAGGTTCCAAATGCGATTCCCTGTAAATTGCATCGATACCCGACAGGGAGTAGCCTGCAGCAGTACCACTAGGCCCTCCTGATGCTGCCTGGTGCAGAGTTATGTATGGCCTTTACGTTTTTTTGGTGTTACCAGGAGAAAGCTCAAGAGATACCGATTTAGCTCAATCTCTGAAGGCACTTTATCTTTGACTGACATTAGACGGTGCAATTTGATCTTCTGGCTCCCACCATTTAAGACCGACTGTCAGTTTCTATTGACAATTTCAAATGACAAAGCCTGGGAAAGTATACCAGGAGCCGCCCACACCAAGGAAGTACGCAATCAGTGCCATCGCGAGCGCCCATCGAGCAATATTTGCCCATCGTATTCCATCGTCCTCCATGGAGACATGAGCATGAGAAGCGTTGTGCTTGCGCATTGTAAGGAAATTTGTGCCCATCACTTAGACCCCAATGGTCAGTTTGGGGGCGGGTACCATTCGCAGTGCTGCAAAATGCAGGTGTTTTTTTTGCTCTGAACTAAGGTGAGATTCACACTACACTCGCAATAGACTGCAGTTTGTCTTGAGCACCATTTGCATTAGAGCGGAAATGCGGTGCCGTAAAGGTAGGTAGATGAGGTAGCTGTTGCCCTTGAAGTGTTGTCCCGATCCTGTCATTTCCCCAGGCCAACATGCGCTGCTGCATCTCCTCATCTCTTGCCCGCGTCCGATCTGGTTCGAGATTGACCCGCCCCCGCGCTGCTCTACCGCTCCCTCTCGGTCGGCCTTGCCTTTGTCCGGACTAGGCAGTCGGTCGGGCCCCCGAGTGCGCTGGCTCTACCCGGCAGGCCGGAAAAATCTGATGACGGGCAAACAGCCGTCCCCATTTTGATGCGGGATTTACTCGCACAGAATGAAGCTGGCCTACTAAATGAAAAATCAAATATCCCTTTGGCGACTGAGACTTGGTGAGAAATTCAGTGCCGACTTACAGGGGGCCAGAGCTTGTCAACTTTACCATTTATGGGCATCACCATACCAACATAGGTTTAACAATTGGCCCAAGCTTAACTCAGTATAAACCCTGGCCGGTCGGCACTGAGTTTCTCACCAGGTCTCAGCCGCCAAAGGGATGGCCTTCATGTCAGGTTCCTCCCAAAGGATATCAACGCGCGCCTGGATACAACCAAAGTCATACCACATTAGAACTGCCCACTTTGGCAAAGTCTCTTTTCCGTTCCCCTTGCACAAGGCTGCTCGTTGTTGGCCTCGGCTTCAAGTAATCGAGTACTCTGGAGTACCTATTCCACATAGGTATGTAAGTAGCAATTGCTAGCCCGTTCCAGATGTGCTCTAGAGTAGAGAAGGGCAGGCGGTTTTTGTGAAATTGAGGACCAAGGCTATCACAACAGCGATAAACTTACCTAGGAACTAAGTTGATATATCCTGCTCAATTGAAGCTTGGAGTACCCCTTTTCTGGCGCATCTTGATTCCAAATGTCTTGGTGAGGAACTTTCCCGGTAGTCTGTTGCCGTAAACCCCAAATCTCTTGGTACAGCAAGCAACATAGACTGTACCGCTTTCGATTGCCGCAGAACCTGGGTTTTTGCAATGGATATGTTTCGGCATAACTTCTATTCATTTTAGCCCAATGAAGAAGACTCATCAAGCTTGTAGATGTTATTTTGCGTTTATATTGTTAATATCAGTTTCCAGCCAGATCAAGGCACCTATTTCCAATAATTTGGTATGCATTGGTAGCCTGGATAACTCCCACCCCGCATCCGCCGTCGCAGATAGAGTAGATCACCATAGTGAACCAACGTTCAACTGGTTTTTTCTTGGCTGGGTGTGGGGGGGGGTTGAGCAACGGCGGAAGGGGTATCTGTGAATTTGATTTTGACAACCAAAGGTGAGTAAGTACGAGTATGGTTATCTTTTAAATTAGGGGATGTGCAGATATTGCAGGTATGAACTGCCTATCTGTGATAGAATTTTGAACGCACCAGAATCACTATTTCGGTAATGCGATATTTCCCTATCAAATTGAAGCCGCTTTGAGCTCGCCGACGTTTGAGCAGTGACCTTCGCATTCTGCGTACTCCGTACAGCGGCGACAATTTGTAAGAGGAGGTTGGGTGAAGTACCTAGTGCAAGGGGCCGGCCGCTAACCTTTTTTTACCCAAAGTAGCCATTTTTCTTTGGGTGACAGCAACAATTTCCAAATGAGTAGCTACGTCTGTTGTGCATTCGTATGAAAGTTTTTAGACTGTTTTTGCCTTTGATATTTTGAAAATACGTCGTCGTTTCTCCAGGCTGACCGGTGAATTAACTGATGTTTCCCCATAGACCCGTTGGAATTACCACCACGCCGAGAAGTTAGGAGCCGGCGATATTGATATCTCGGCGACTGCAGTTCTCCGGTCTAATCAGATTTGACGGAGGCACCCAAGGCGAAGATCGTTTTGATTCAGAAAGCTAAGTCTAGAATTCATCCAAGGGTACCAAGGCTCAATCCAGATAGGTCAGTTGATGAGCTTTGTGGAGATTGATTGCGTTGCGAGTTTGGCTTGAGGTATTATTCCTGACACAGCCAAAGTGGCTATATGCGTATTTCGGGAAACCAGGTCCGATCGGATAAACAGAAGACTCATGGCCATCTGTATTTTGCCTTGGTATTTTGCGTTCATGGAATTTGAACACACGGATCCTACACTTCGCATAACTGTAAGAAAAGTTTCCACTTTATCTTTCTGGGCCTTTCTTGGCGGTAGGAATTCAAAATATCAGATTTGAAATTTTAATCTATTGAAGACGTTATTGGCTTTTCAAGTGCCCCCGTAAAAGCCGTTTGATTTGATATAATTAATGTAGGGCAGACTGGCTAAAATATCGGATAGTGCTTGTAAAAACCGTTGGGTATAGTTATTGCTTATATTTGGACATCTTTGTTGCTTTTGCCAAGTTTGGGCGGGCTGAGGTCCGCTTCTTGGTACAGTCGCGGGCAAGAAGTGAGTGATAGGTAAAAAATTCACAAGCGGTTGCAACTATGAAAATCCCATAGAAATCCGGTTTACCGGTTACTGTGACTGTCACTGATTTTTTGCCCGCGACTGTACTTGTATCTTCGCCGTGGCACAAACATCTGTTGGTTGATAGGAAGTAGGTATATATCTGGTGTTTCTTCGGAGGAGGTCAGCCATTTGCCGTGAGAATAAAGTTTGGACATCACCAGCGCCCTGAACCTCGCAGTTCAATACCAGTGATTGTGTGCTAATTAGTCCTAAAAGTGATAGAAGGGGCTTGAAAGTCCTGTGTTCGAGATTTAGCTACCTATACCTGGCCATGACCACTATGGCCATGCAAGGTAGTTTGGAGACGATGCCGCCAAATAAACACCTAGCCTACATTCCGTCATTCTGCAGTCGACGGCTCATCTTCGTTTAATTGTGTTACGCCGTGGAAAGGATGCTGTAGTGAGCTGCAGTGCCCCCACAGGCAATGTTGTTTCCAAACATGATTGGCACATGATGCACCAATCCCAGAATTTCTGCTCCTCCTGCTTTTCAGGGGTGTGAGGGTCCGGGTCACGAGGCAAATGCCCGAGTGACTGATATGAGGGCCGAAGCTGGCCACGGTGAGATGGCCGGGGTGTCGATGTGTCTTCTCGTTGAATTGCAGCAGGGGAGGGGGCTATGACGGCGGTGAGTGAAGCACAAGAGGACGTACTGGAGAAGAGCGATGGGTGGAGTGGAGCCGGAACAAGCGGAGCTTTCTCGTGGGGGCATGTGCTCGTGTGGGAGTGGGGCTCCAAAACGCCCTCCATTGCTCTCAGAAGCGTGGGCTGCGAGCATGCTTCCTTCTGCATTCGGCTGACTACCCGAATCATCTTAGCCTCGTTTTTACATAACCTCTTTTGGATGGCAGGCGTGACTTGCTGGGCCACCACGACGGTGGCCTATCAATCCGTCTAGCCCTCTTGATGAATCCAACAATCGCCACCAGCCAGACTGCCACCAGCCCAGTCTTTACCAGAGTGCTTCTTACCGAGTAGCCCACACGCACATGTCACACATCATGAGAGTTCCTCAAGTCAATCCAAGCCATTGCCAGTGACAAGGCTACCGAGATATAAAGGTTTGAAGTGCAAACCCACAATTCCAAGCGTATAAAGGATGATGTACTGAGGTATAACCAAGATACCCAGCATATAGGTCAATTGACTTTCCAAACTGAAGCTGTGCGTACAGAATTCGACACAACACACGAGTTCGAACTGCCTCCTAGTAGAGGTGAGATCTGTCAGAGAGTGCCATCATGGTACAAGCAACTAAGATAACGTTACCTACCCATATTGAACTACATATTCTCACTAGTCAAGCAACCACCCGGCTTGATTCTCCTTCCAAAGCAACAAGGCGTCATGTTCAGGGTTTCAAGAAATTCGGGAGATTAAAGAGAGGAAAAAAACCCTCCCGCAACTAAAGACCATTGATAGCCCGCTCCATTGTTCTATGGCTAAGATAGCCGAGTCCGATTCCGCACTTCCGGGCTGGTCTAGCCCTGTGCCTGGCAACGCGGCATCTACAGAGGGTGTCAAATAAGGGGGAGGGATTTGATATTCAGACTAATGCCCCATCGAGTATGGGGGATATTACTCTCGTCGAAAGTCTGGCCTGGAATCGTGATGGAATCCCACTAGAAGAATTTAGGTAGGCCCACTTCTGGTGTGTACTAAGAAGTTGACGAGATTACCTTACATGTACAGTCAACATTGAATCTATGCAATGCTACCATTCAACTCAATCAACCATCTCCCCTTTGATTTTGAAATCACCTATTCTCGACCCATTCAGGCTCCATACGCCCCGTCACCGCGAGCAAAAGTTACAATTCAATTTTCGAACGCACTGGTAGCTACTACAACAGCCTTGCACAATTTATTCACGATGATTACTGCAAAACCCAAAATCATACACGACTTTGCTTTTTACTATAAATTTGGAGTCGCCTTTCCATTTATATCAAGAATTTGAAGCAGCTGCTTAAGCATAACTCTATTGCTAGCCAATGGAGACCACCGAGCTTTTGCCGTCACAGAATCTACAATTCGGCGTTCGTCGTTGCCTCGGCAGGTAACAAGTTCAATTGGTGTATGCAGCGGGCCAATGGGAAGACATTGTTTTACCTGCAAAGAAGCACTCCTGGTTGGATATGGTGTGATCTCCCTGTGCTTTTCAATCAAAATAAACTGAATTGAGGGATCAAGCTGATATTCCAGTGGAGAAATTGTGATGAGAATTACATTGCTATGTGTAGATCACGCCCAATGAGGTACGAGTTTGGGTTCTTACGAGCCTGGATGAGGGCAATTATTCACCAATGTCACATCACATAGGCTTGTCTAGAACATCAACATCAAATTCTGCTCCATTCCCGTAACGACTCACAAGATATTAATTTGATTTAGGGCTGACTGTCTCTGACCTGATACCCGCCTACAGCATTCTGTGCCAGTACCTATTGCACGGGCATGTATCCCCCGCACGCTTTCCGATGGAATCATAATCAAAATCGAACTGCAGCTGTGCAGCCGCCATTCTCCTGCCAGGATACACGCCGTACATCCGAGCGCCGTACTTCCGTACCACATATCAGAATTGTCTTATCCGCCGCCAGTCCGATTACTTTTGCAAGGTCTGGGCCATATGGTTGGAGCAAACCACGCGCTCGATGAAATATTTTTCAATTGAGAAAAAGAAAGAAGGGGAAGAAGAAAGACAAAAAATCATTGGATCATCGCGTGCGGAACAAAAAAAGAAACAAGAAAAAGGAACCATAAAAAGAAAGGAAAAACAATGATGGAATTCGACGCCTAGCCGCCCCCGGTTCCCCTAAAAAGAAATGTGAATGTGGGGGGAATATCACTCTTATTGAGTGCAGCAAAAAAAAATCAAATGAGAAAAGGAAAATCGAGCAAACTGCTCTAAAATACACCTGCACGGCATGGAGATAGCTTCTGCATGATACCTAAAGCTCAGGAAAGTGAGTGTTCAAAGATACACCCTTCGCATGCGACCACGCCTTAAGATTTGTCAAATGTCTTACACTGGGGCTCACAGAGCTCAAACTACACAGGATCTCAAAGTCTACCTTTGGAGTAGATCTACACAAAAGTTGCACGGCGCATTATCGCCACGCACAAAGTCGGGAATCCCCCCACCATCGCTTCTCAAAATTTTCGGCATTGGGATATCACATAACCTCACACTTACCTACTTTGGGTTCATGAGGAGACCCCACAAGGCAGATTTGCTCAACTGGTGTTGCTGAAGTACCGGTATCAAACGGCCCCCACGAAACATCTTGAATAAACCTTGAAAAAATAACCTTCGGGCACGCTCCAACGGATGTGGTAGCAACATCATCAGAGCTCGATGCCAATGATGGCACAATATCAACTTGTGCTAAACTAGCGCCCAAACCTCACACAATCATTCTTTCTTATAGAGCGAGATTACTCTGTGCATTTAATGCCACATCCGAGGTATCCATGGTGCCTGTAACCCGGCGCGAGGGTTATGGGTTTTCTTTCTGATATTAAGGCATGTATCATGTGAAGCCTCATACCTACTTGCTTTTGAAACTAAAGGAGAGTACATTCCAAATGCCTAATTGACTACAGATACCCAATGCAGTCTTCTAGGGAATTCGAAAAAAATCCATCAGGTCGCCGTATCAGTTAGCTGTGCCCGGGATTGCCTCCGCCAATTATACCACTAGCTCTGCTCTCAAGTTGCTATCTTGCGCCTACATATAGAGTACTCTACTCAACTCGAGTACATATTACCTAAAGCAACCAATTGACGCCTCTGGCTGTCTGTCGAGCATCGACGTAAGGAAACTTGCCTTTATACCGCTTTATTTAGCCTTGCTGTTGCACAGATCGAGTTGAGCTTGGCTACATATCCACGTACCACCTTCGACGACAAATGTGCACTTATGTTGCAGTTGGCGGGGTGGTGTGGGTGTGTGTGAAGGGGGAGGGGGGTTTGAGTTTACCGATAGAAACCGAGCTTCTGGGAATTGAATACTCGATATCTGGGTAGTATATATAGCTTTCGGCGTAATTTATTTTATACTCCTGGAACACATAGGATATTAAATGCTACCACCATACCACCGAGCTTTCTACTCGAATTGAGCAATACCTTTTTTTTCCCGACCATACTGTGCATGCTGTCGAGTGCAACTCATATGTGCATAGTTGCGCACTTAATGCATACATGGATACGGAAGTTTGACCCAATTGGCGTGCCAACCAAACACTTAACCTCGGTATATGAAAATCTATTATGTGAGTGATCTTATGATTTGGGTTCGAAGAGTGGGGATGGCGTTGTTGCGGTATATTGTGATGGCGGAATATTGCCACTGCCAATAAATCGATCTTACTGCTTTTATGGAGTTTGAAGCCTTTTTCATCTCTATGGCTATAGCTTGCCAAGAGGGCGGCGTTGCACACCAGACTATACCTAGGTAGCTAGCTATAGCTATATTTCTATATTTCCAGATGAAGAAATATACCGAGTGAAGATAAGGGTTAGGTTAGGAGGTAGCTACATGTACTTAGGTGAATTGAACGTCAAGTGTGAATCAATGCCTAATTTGAGCGTCGCTTCGAGTTTTGGTAACTTACAAGTTTCAACACACAGGTACAGTAAATTTTGGCTATACCGAACCTCTTTATACCGCACACCTTGGTATTACGGCCGATTTATAGTTTTTTTTGCTGCGTCCAACTTCTCTCACCAGAATCTACTTGATATACCGAATTATCGCACCGCACAAGCAAATTCATCTTCAAACCCCTGTTCACCATACAAAATAACCTGCTATAACGAAAAATTATAGCAAATATGCATGACAAAGCAGCTATTTTTACACTAAATCTGTTTCCTTTAGCTTATATTGAGACTAATTACCCCCGCTGTGCCTACCAAACTGCTGTATTCCTGCCCCCAAATTGCTAGCTCCTTTTGTTATATCGAATATTGGTTATACCGCACCAATTTGGGCGGATTTATGCCATTCGGTATAGCCAGAAATTACTGTAGGTAGGGACCTCAGATCATGATGAGCAAACCGTTTGATTTCGCATATATATCTCCGCGCCGTTATTTTTATGCCTTTTTCTCGCGGCCCATGAGCTCATGCTTCGCTGTAAGTAAGCATTTCGAGGCCTTGTACTAGTTAGACTTGTTTGATACATACCTGCCATGGTCATGATCTTGATCTTGATCCTGGATTGGGGATTACCTGAACTGCTAACGATACCCTGGCCACCCCATCCCACATCTACCTACATCGATATTCCCTGAATTGGAATTCGAAGCCTTCATTAAATCCATGATCAAGGACGCCCATGGCCATGGCCATCAATCATCCCACTTTTTTACTTACTTTGGTATATATTGTTTTTTTCCGAAGACTAAGCTCGGTAAATCTTCGAATACCTACCGATAGCTACATAGGTAGGTACCTAGCTAGGTACTCAAGCTCGGGCTCGGGGCTCGGGGGCTCGGAGATTAATTTTCCAAGGATCTAGAATGGGGTGGCCATCATGTGTTTTCAATTTGTGGAAAGAAGGAGGTGGAAGCTTAAGGCTGTCGGTTGCTTCACTCTAGCTATAGGGAAGCCGTGGGGCCGGTGAGATGCGTGCGCACACTCCTCTCTCAAGGACGAATAGATTGCAACGTACGTACCTAATTAATGCATGAAAAAAAATCCTGAATTCAATGGCGCATCCTAAACCTAGGTAGTTATCCTCGGCCTTTTAATCAAATCCATCGATCAGGTTTCCAGGACTTTGTGTGTAGGTATACGTACGGATTACTTTAAAGCTACTCGAGTACAGGCCTACCCAAGCTGCAGGGTCTTCCAATTGCAATTTGCTCGCCGAAGTTTGGGATGCAACTGTGATTGGCTAGAATATTTCAGGTGTAGCACGTGATTCGTACATAGGTACTTATAATAATATTAATTATATCATGTATATGTATTTGGTCTGAAATCAATATATCTATCGGAGTTCGAGGGGTCGTCGAATTAATATTCAACTTCCTCTTCGAGGGGCTGGGCACGAGACTATTCAACTTCATGATCACTCGAATGCTTACCTAGCTATAGGCTAGCGCTTGGGATCTGGACCTCGAGCTCGAGCTCGAGCTTGAGCTTGCAAGAGCTTGAGTATACGTACATAGGCATATGAATAAACTTTCGAATTCTCGAATACGCATGCGGCCTTGCAAAGCTTAAGGCTTAAGGTGAAGCAAATCTAAATTTAAGAAATTCGTCAAGTAAGTAGGTAGGTATATATTTGCTTTCATTTTTAACTCCATCAATTGCAAGCTTATAATTAAGTTAGCCTTAAGTTTTGTCTAGATCTCCACGTATCAGTCAAATGGAACGTACATAGGATCGAATGGGCAGCAAGTTAACAAGAAGTGTGGCAGTGTAGATATCGATATCGATACAACATGTAAGTATACAGTAAGGATTCGGCCCGGAGGTTCAAATTGGGAGCTCCGAACATATATATGCAGTATGCATCCCAAACTCTAGCTGCAGAGCATGTAGGTAGGGTATGATTTCAAAATCATTGAAGTATACAATTTAGGTACTTAGGTATATAGGCCTGTAATATATACAGAAAGAACACAAAAGATTCTACCATGGTACATACAATGGCGTAGACGTATACGTGTGCCACCTTATACTCTATAATTCTGCAGAATTCAAAGCTTAAGCAATGCATGAACTTAGAAGCTTCCCGGGTACCGTCCGGCCCGGCGCGGCAATTAATTTGCAAAACTCTTGAGTTACCTTCCCACTTCGAATTCGTGAATTTGTAGCATGCAGATACCTTATCGATCTATGACGGATATGAATATATATATAAGGTTTTAAAACCGTGAGCCCCAAGTGCTGACAATGTTAATCCGGGCCCATAATAGTTGAGCTCGAGCTGTTCCAAGCTCTTCCAAAAACCTCGAGGATGTGCACATACAGAAGACTATAAACCTGTCAGAATTCCATAACCTCAAGCTCACTCTGGCTCTATATATCTATCGACCGAAAGTCAGAATTTTCTGAGATATCGATATATATGGTCGGGGCCGTGACCAGCTATTTAAGCTTCGAACGTGTTGTGTCAAGTGTGCATTTGACCAATATTAATGTTCGGAACTACCTAAAAGGGGAAATAAGAAGAAGACATGTTTTCTCTTAGTCTGGTATAGGTAGTCTCGTGCCCACCCTCCTCTAGACTCGTGCCCAGCCCCCTCCTACATACCCAAGATCCTGAGAAGGAAGGAGACACTTAAACTTAAGCTTGCAACGGTTAACGTCATTAACCAACATGCAATGGCTGCGTCGTGATCATAAGGAGATCTAGATCTATAACCAAGAACTTTGATTCGAATATGTAGAGCTCTAGAGCACATCCACAAGTGCACAGGTGTTGACGTTGGATATAAATTCGAGTTTGAATTTTCACCAGTCACCAATCATCAAATCATAAGCACGAGATACCTAATTATCACTCTAGATCTATATGTACACGGTATTGTAACGCACAATTTAACGATCCCCCGAATTGACACGAATATTAAATTTAAATCGCACCCACGGTACCAGCTTTAATTATAAGCTTGTGTTACTTGCAATATTAATCGTGTACTCCAGATATCGATCCGCCTTTTCTTTACATATATTTCCAGACCACTGACTGGCGGCCGGACGCACATGCATTGCACCCCTCTACGTATATCCCTCTCCCTCCCTCCCTCCCGTGATACCCCACCCCAGTGCACCCGGCCGCGCCCTCGCTTCTGACAATTTATTTAAGCTTCCCTCCCCGGATTCTCGAACCTAAATAAATATCCTGCAGCTGCAATCGATTGGATACCTACCTACCTATTAGGTACGTAAGTCGTACACACCATGCCGGATGCCGAAGAACATCATGTACATGTACATTTCCTCACTTCCACCCCCCTCACCCCCTCACCCCCTCACCTTCCGTACTTCTTCTTCCTACCTATAGCATGTACCTAAAGTAAGTAGATATCGACCGATATCTCGGGAACCCTTGCAGATGTACATGTACTCGTCCATACCTACATTGTACAACTATACAGTATACTATTGCAATTAAAATCCTAACGTCACTGGGCTCCAATGTGGTATTAACATGCCGCGCTCGGGAATTCGAATTCGAATTCGAAGGTCGACTCCTTAGCTACATGTACATAATCTACCTACCCACCTGAGTAATCCAATTCAGATCAAGATCAAGAATCAAATTGAATTACAATGCAGCGTACCTAGTATACGTATCAACCGTTATCTCTCGAGCTCCATGACCGAGTACAGCTAGAGTATGTATTTATTTGATGGTCACGGAATTCGAAGGATATCGATCATATAAGGTACATATACCTAGCTCAAGGAATCCGGAAACCCAATATTGCAAAATTGCGATTAACCTAAGCTTAATCCCCATGGCCTCAAAACACTTACCTAATTCAAGGCCAAAGGCAGAATTCTAGAATTTTGGACTTTTTTGATCGATATCGATAAACCTAGGGCCCAGGACATCTCTCTATCTCTCTTCTCTTCTCCCTTCAGATCGATATCCAAGGCAGGACTAGCTTTAAATCTCATTCATATCAGACCAAACATATTAGACTCCAGGGACCCGCCGCCGGGGTAACGTTATATATTCCCAGATTCAGTTTGAATTTGTATATATACTATGTAATTATAACTTGCAATAGAGTCGACAGAAGAAGGTAGGTAGGTAAGTAGGTCTTTTCAAGTTACTCACCTACTCACCTACATACCTACATACATATTCAGAATTTAAACCTGAGGTGAGATGAAAACCCCAGACCATACCTATACACATGTACTCAACTTGGGTTGGCTATACCTAGCTATGGATCTATTCTAGATCTAGATCTCGGGGCCGAGACTACATAGGTACTACGAAAATCACTAAAGTACCATGGCCAATTGCAACGTCTCTTGCACAATTGCACCATGCATTAATTATAATTATAATGTTAGTCGTGTACAGCCATATCATATTATTTTTCTTCCATAGTAGTACTAGATCTAGACACATCTCAGGGTAATTATAAGTGGAACCACAAAAACACAAAACACACGCACGCACACACACACGCCACATAAAAAAAATAAAAATCAAAAAGAAACTGGAGAAAGAATTCGAAAACACTTCAGATCTGGAGGAAACAAAAAGCAAAAGCGAAAGCAAGAGCAAGAGCAAAAAACACACGCGAGCTTAACTACCCATATTCATGGGCCATGCCATGGCCAAATACGTATACCATGACCAAAACAAATTTAAAGGGACCAAAAAAAAAAAAAAAAAAAAAACGAAAAAATAACAAAGTGACATTGAAATGATCTGGCTAGCTAGTGCTCGGAACAAACCCTCATACCCTCCTACCCCCCTCACACCTGCCCGGCCAGCTGGCGGCCGACTCCTCGCTCCACCGCAGGCACCAGCCATGGACCTACGTACCCAGGTAGGTACGGAGTATGCGGCCCAGATTCCCATCTGCACAGCTGCATCTAGCCTTGATCATGACCCTTGTACTCGAGCAGAAGTATGTAGCTAAGCCTTAAGCTACCTCCAAACAAGGTAACTCTTCCATCTCCATCTGATGTCGATGAGCTTAATTAATCTTCCTCTCCTCTCCATCCTTTTCATTCTTCCCCCTATCCCCCTTTGGCCATATATAATCAGATGCATCCACCAGATCCTCAACGTATAAGCCTCGCCATCATCGACATGACCCCATATATATAAATCACCCAGAAATGAACTCAAATCCAGCCATCCGTTGTGAAAAGGCTATAGGTTTTTTGAGAGTAGAGTAGAGCGGAATGTATAGTAATTTTTTTCCGAAAACAACAATAAACTAAGCATTATAAACACAACTCATGATCATCGAAAAAAAAAAAAAATAAAAATAAAAAAAAACATAATTTCAATTGCAAGAAAAGCAAAAATTGCAAAAAAAAAAAAAAGTAAAAACACCGTATAGAAAGAAAGAATTTTTGCAAAACAACAGTAAAAACAAGCTTAAGCTAGCTATAGAGAGGGCCGGAAAAGAAATCGGGAAATTGGGATCCGGACGACAGGGAAACAATAAAGCTAAAGAAAGAAGAAAAAGAAAAGGAAAAAAGACATTAGAAAGGGGCCGCATTATAAAGCTTGTTCAGAAATTCGTAAAGGTATCTATCTCATCAATCCCGAGCCAGTAGTAATAAAGAAGCTGGAGGCTGATCAAGATAATCAGGCGGTACATGATCATGAGTTTGGGATGAAAGCAGAAATCCGAACAAGTGTGAAATAGCCAGAGGTATTAATGACCAGAAAAGTTAAATCCTCGATCCCGGTCTTCCTGTCGAATTTTGAATGATAGAGCTAAAAGCCCGGAAATTGTAAGTCTTGATAGTCTCCAACATCAAACAATAGAAAGCAATAAAACAATAAATTGAAAGCAAAAAAGAGAAAGCAGGCCGGGATAGGAAAGGAAAAAAAAAAGATCTGATATAAACACCGCCGTTCACCCTGACTCACACACGTACTTATACCATGCCACTATTTTTGTTTGTGAACGCCAGAACGTGCCTCCCTTTGCAATTTGCCCATCCACTGAAAGGAAAAAAATGGATATATAAAAAAAAAAAAAAACAGAGAAAAGGAAAGATAACTATTGTTGCTGCTGCCCGGGGAACATCCAAGCAGGGACAGCGCCAGGGGGAAAAGAGTATGGGAATTGACCAAAAGGCTGGGCACTGCCAAAGTTCGGGGTAGGTGGAGCGACACCAGCCGAATTGGGCGGAGAAGCCTGCCTGTTACTTCGTCTAGGGGAGTTCTCATAAGACGACTGTGGGCCCCGTGTGGGCCCACCAGAGTCCGTAGGACGTCGTTTACTCATGGCTATATTATTGTGTATGCGTTCAGAACGATTCTCGTCTTTGTGAAGAGGACCCGGAAAGCGGGCCAAAGGTCCCTTACCTTTCGATGATACGCCCTGGCCAATCTCTATATCAGGCTCTTCAACAACGATCCCCCCTACTAGCTCTCTTCCACCAGTTCCGCCATGAGTGGCTGTGAGCATCCATCGTCTATCTGCGTCTGTGAGACGGTCGAGTGGAATGATACTGACACCCGTCGTATAATCACTGCAGTCTCTGGGGCCAAATCCGACTCCCCATCTCGTCTTAATTTGATTGTTAGTGTTTGAGGTTTTAGTGCTACTTGGAAAGGCTCGTACCCTGAGTGTCATATCCGGACTTCGGTACTGCTCCATTCCTTCCTTTGCAGCCAGAGCATCCTTTCGAGTGAACATCTTGATGAATGCGTGTCTTTTGTCTTGATTTACTATGCAGGTCTGAACCTGGCCGTAAGTCTCAAACAATGCTCGCAGCTCGTCTTCCGTATTTCTCCTATTTCCACCACTGATTAAATTAGCATGATAGTAAGTAGCGTTGAGGGGTTGAGGACTTACGCTACACCACCAACAAACAGTGTCCGGCTATATACTTTAATATGATCTGGTGGAAGGGTGGGATCATGCTCCACCAATTTGGGGCCAGATGGAATATCCGGAGCATCAAATCTGTTTTCACTGCCGATACTACGTCCGCCATTTCGCCCGTTTCTGCCCTGTGGGGATCCACTGCGATCCCTCCTACGGCGGTCAGGACTACCACCACCCCTGCGCCCATGCCTGTTCCGCCCACCCTTATTGTTAAGGTTATGCTCGGTATCCCTACTTCCACTTCGTTGTGGTTTCTCATTACCATAATCATCATACGTTGGGCTTCTTCTCCTGAATGCAGGCGGTGATTCTCTTCTCTGAAACCCTGGGGACCTTGAACGCGAACGGCGTCTATATGGCGATCGAGGCTGAGGGGAGTACCGCCCTCTCTCACGGCTTCCTCTATCTTCATTGAAGCGATTGTCCACTGGAGTAGGTGGCATTTGTGGTGGGACTTGCTGTTGCCATGCTGGCATAGCGGCCGGATTGAGACTACCAAGAAGTGGTCCTAATGCAGGGCCCAGTTGACTCATGGGAAGATTTGCGAATTGAGGTTGTTGAAGTAGTAGTTGTAACAATGCCATTTGTTGAACATTTGGATCGACCATATTCATGCTGGGCTGTAGGAGCTGGGCGAATTGGTGCGCCTGTGGTTGCGGCTGCTGGGGCATCTGTTGGGGCATGTGTTGTGGTGGAATACCTCCGATCTGTGGAAGCAGAGCTGCCAGATTTTGCGTTCCTCCATTTGTTTGTTGCAGAGGTGTAGGAATGTTTGGAGGTACTTGTGCTTGTGATTGGGACAGTTGAGAAGATGGTAGGATGGACTGTTGTTGATTGGGGGTTGATGGAGCGGGTGTTGGTGTGGGCTTAGGCTTGGACATATTAGCCAGAGCCTGCAAGAGAGATGCTGTAGATGCTGCATTGGCCTGCTGCTGCTGTGCAGCTGCCGCCTGCTGCTCCGCTGCTGCTTGTTGTTGAGCAAGGGCTTGGGCCTGATCCTGGTACGCCTGCTGTTGCTGCTGTTGATGGTAATACTGCTGTTGCTGCTGTTGATGATTTTGCTGCTGTGCGGTGACATAAGAATGTGAAGGTTCGCCGGGCGGTGTTGTCGAACGTGGTGCAGATACTAGCGAATGGAGTCAATCAAATCAACACGATCCACGAATAATTTAATTGGGCAGCAACATCGCAAAGAAGAATCGCACCAGAGTTGCGAGGCGGTTGCAGCAGAAGGTGACAGGGGGGGGGAGGGGTCAAGCGGGACGGAGTTCGAAAGCTTACTTGGAGATGTCGGAGGAGTGGCTAGCCTTGCCCTCCATTGTGCGATGACTTCCGGAGGAAATGTCAGGCCGCGATGCCATATTTCAAAGAGCTTGTTAATCTTGTCCTAAATGAATGCGCCTCGTGAGTTCGTGCTTCTTACAAAGAGGTGGATACGAAAAGCAGCTGCGCCAGAAATATCAAAGGCCGGATATTGGCTTTGTTTCAATGTGAGAGCAGAAGTGGAAAGACGTGCTTCTAGGGATCGGGAAGATGTAGGGGAGGATGGGGAGTAACGGCCGAGCTGGTGATACAAGGCAGGAAGAGGACCTCAGAATTAGAGTAGGACCAAAGGGTTAAATTCTTATACGTCCGATGAACTCCTCATGTCCCTTGATCCTCGACCTGCTCATATCATTGACACAGGATGCTTTCTCGAATGCCGTTCTCGCCTCTTGCTCATACTAGCTTATGGAAATTGTTGCCTAATCACCGAAAATTCAATGCGTACCTTATGTTCTGGAGCATACTGAGCCATATCATTGATCAAATTGGGAAGAATATCCTTTATTCTATTGAGACCAGCATAGTACGTGCCGTCAGGAGCAGTGGGTGAGTATTCCTCGCTTGCTCTCCTCGCCTGATTCATATAGTCCCTGGCGACGGAGTCTACGATGTAGAGGATTCCTAGTTTATGAGACGCTGGTGATTTTTTAAAATGCATATACAACTTCTGGATCAGAAGTGATTCGGACTGTTAAATATGGGGCACATGTCAGCGATGGTCAAGTTTAACAATGATCATGTATAATGCCGACAATGCCAGATGGGAGTCAGAGAGAGGGTTTCAAGGGCTGAAGTTACCTGAACATTTTGCGAGCATAGTGCAGTTAATTCCTTGACCTTTGAGGTTGATATACCGGGTGGTTTCAAACTAAGCAAGCTCTGCAGGCAGTTGTCGAACTCCGTCATCATGGCCATCGTTCTTTATTCCAGCCAAAGTAAGGCCAATGGTATCAATAGATATAGATATGATGTATCTCTGACTGGCGACTCAAGTCTCAACGAGGGGCCAATAGAGGTTTCCTTTTATAGTCCCAAAGTGGGATAACTTCTTTTTCCTTTTTTCTTTAAACCCCTTCCCTTTATCGTTCTCTACTCGGAGGCAGACACTCGGAACAATATTACCAGGTCGATTATTCCGGCAGTGGAGATGGTTCGATCTTGAAGTTTAAGTGACTATGTTCAGGTGTACAGAATGGTTCTTCTAAGGCCACTGTTTGTGCCACCGCGTGTAGATCCTCTCAAGGACTAATTACTGTGACTCGAGAAAATCGTTCAAGGGACGTGTCAGAATCAGAGAAAAGGAAGAACAGGCACTACTGTCGCGTTTCAGATGAGTTTTCCTCGACCAACCACTGTCTGATAGCCGGAATACGAGTACAGTCTGGCAGTGGGAGAGGGGGGTTGGGGTTTGGGAGTAAGTGGTTGCAGGCCGTGAAGGAGTTGACGCTGTTCAAAATCAGTGTGAATGATGTGAAAGCGTTGGCGTATCGGCGGTAGTGATTGATGATGATGACTCCAGGGCTGATGTCTGCTAAGTTCTGCAGGGTCGAGGTTGTACTGGAGGTTGAGATGAGGAAGAGGGGAGACGAAGGGGTGAACAGAGCGAGGAAAAGGCGTCGATTGAGGATGGCAGTGCCAAGCATGGGCATGCCGCCTTGCTGGGGGGCGTCGTTATGTCAGCCCGGAGTCTACCAAAAGCCCGCCATGGGACGGGGCTAGCCCGGCTAGGCGAAGCGCCCGATGGGGCTGCATGGTCTCGTGCCCGGGCTGCAGAGTCACGGGGCGCTGTTTCGGCCCAACTCCAAGCCAAGCACACACGGACATCACGGTGGTCTTGTCACTTGGAAGCAGGCTATGTGCATAAATATATGCAATGTGCAGCCCTATGCAACCGCATCTGCCCAACAAGAACTGCATGCAGCGGTTGGGCCGCCAGCCCTGCCGCCGTGCCGCCCTGGGACGAAAAACGAAGAAGCATTCCCAGCGAGGCTGTTTCGGATAGTATGGCTTTCGGCACACTGCCGCCGCCATTCACCGTGAAGGCCAGAGTACGGGACGAGGCGGCATCGTCAATGGAGCAATTCTGCTTCCATTGAAATGCAGCGAAGGAGCAGGAACAATCGTATCAAGCAGTGCACGCGGCTGCAGGTTGGGTGCTCGGGTGCTTTCGCCCCCCATCCCCGATGCATCCCCCCCCACTCTCGGAATTGGCCCCCCGCGAACACAGTTTGTTGGGATGGATCAATGCAGTTGATGCTCTGCTGCTGTGCTCTGAAGCTCGGTGGCCCGGATTTGCCCCCCAATGGGCGACGATGCACGCCGTTGCGCCGCCTCTGCTCTGCGCCCTCGCCAGGACGGCAAACAGACACGGCGCTTGATCTCAATCTCCAATTCTCGCTCTCCAGTGTTCTCGTACCCGCTCTCCAGAGCCCCTGCGCACAATCACAATCGCTGGCTCTCTCGAGGCTGCTCGGCCACTCGCGCGCCCCCGATGTCATCCCCCCGCTAGACCGCGGCCAGGACGGGAGAGAGGCTGCAACTACCGACCCAAGTAGCAAGGTGGCCGTGGCCGCCGTTGCTGCATGTGGAGCAGGATGGCTGGCTCGTCTGACGCCCGCCCACGCAGGGAAAATTTTCGGGGAGGATCGAGGAGATCGCCCGTGGTGCCTGCTTGACAGACTCTTATATCCCGCGGCTGTCGTATACCGCTCCCTTCGGTTTTCCTTCTTCCTTCCCACCTCCATCTCAACCTCTCCCCACCCCCCCCCTCCTCCACCCCAGCACTTGCACCTTCACCGTCCCTTACATTCAAGCAGTCCTCCACCCCCAGGACTCTTCGCATCACACATATACCACCACAATGATGAACCCTGCTCTACGGCTGGCCACGTCGGCCATTCGTGCCGCCCCTCTGAGGACCCGCTCCGTTGCCTTCAATGGCCTCAAGTACTACTCGACCGCAAAGACACAGGTATGGAAATCATCATCTTCGCCCGCAATTGAGAAAGATGGTCCTAATCCAGTCGACTACAGACCCTCAAGGAGAGGTTTGCGGAGCTCATCCCTGGTGAGGTTGAGAAGATCAAGTCCCTCAAGCAGTAAGTGCTGGAACTGTGCAACGTGCCTGAACATGGTACTAACGTCAGCGCACATAGGAACTATGGCTCCACCGTCATCGGTGAGGTCACTCTTGACCAGGTCTACGGTGGTGCTCGTGGAATCAAGTCTCTCGTCTGGGAGGTAAGAACCGAGCAGCGTATCCCGTCAGGGAGCCTTCGCTAATTGACAACTCAGGGTTCGGTTCTCGACTCCGAGGAGGGTATCAGATTCCGTGGAAAGACCATCCCAGAGTGCCAGGAGATTCTCCCAAAGGCACCAGGTGGTACACAACCTCTGCCAGAGGGTCTCTTCTGGCTTCTGTTGACCGGCGAGGTCCCATCCGAGCAGCAAGTCCGTGACTTGTCCGCTGAGTGGGCCGCAAGGTCTGCCGTCCCCAAGTTCATTGAGGAGCTCCTTGACCGCTGCCCACAAGACCTCCACCCAATGGCCCAACTTTCCATTGCTGTCACTGCTCTCGAGCACGAGTCTTCTTTCGCAAAGGCATACGCCAAGGGTATCAACAAGAAGGATTACTGGCAACACACCTTTGAGGACTCCATGGACCTCATTGCTAAGCTCCCAACCATCGCCGCCAAGATTTACCGCAACGTTTACAAGGACGGAAAGGTTGCCCCAGTCCAGAAGGATAAGGATTATGGTTTCAACTTGGCCAACCAATTGGGCTTTGCCGACAACACCGACTTTGTTGAGTTGATGAGGCTGTACCTTACTATCCACTCTGACCATGTACGTCTTCATTCTAGCACACATTTGTGCTCAGCATACTAATTTAAAACAGGAGGGAGGAAACGTTTCTGCACACGCCACCCACTTGGTCGGTTCAACCTTGAGCTCCCCAATGCTTTCCTTGTCCGCTGGTCTCCAGGGTCTTGCCGGACCTCTTCACGGATTGGCCAACCAGGAGGTTCTCAACTGGCTCGTTGCCATGAAGAAGGAGATTGGTGATGATATCTCAGACGAGAACATCAAGGCCTACCTCTGGTCTACCCTCAAGCAGGGTAAGGTCGTTCCTGGATACGGTCACGCCGTTCTCCGCAAGACCGATCCCAGATACGTTTCTCAGCGCGAGTTTGCCTTGAAGCACCTCCCAGAGGACCCCATGTTCAAGCTTGTCAGTCAAGTGTACAAGGTCGCCCCAGGCGTCTTGACCGAGCACGGAAAGACCAAGAACCCCTTCCCCAACGTCGATGCCCACTCTGGAGTCTTACTCCAATACTATGGATTGACTGAGGCCAACTACTACACCGTCTTGTTCGGTGTCTCCCGTGCATTGGGAGTTCTCCCACAACTCATCATCGACCGTGCCGTTGGAATGCCAATTGAGAGGTCAGTACTAATTAAACCCCCGTTATTTAAGTTCGACTTTCTAACCTTCTCATAACAGACCCAAGTCTTTCGATACCAAGCACTACGCCAAGCTCGTTGGTGCCACTCTTTAAAGTGATATCATCCCACTAGGCGTTATTGGTTCCCACATATTTCTCTGGTAACGGTGCCGAAAAGCCCCCTTCTTATCCAGTTACGGTTGAGGATACTATGGTTTTCATTGTGGTCATGGCGGTGGTTGTTGGAAAAGTTCTTGAACATCTTATATAAACTACTGCAGAAGGCATATAGAGAAGCACAGCGAAGCAACATGCACTTGGAAAAGGAGATATTTTTTGTTCTCCAATTTTTTTTATAATTCAATATGGACTTTTTTTTTTTCTTCTTCTTACTTCCTTCTTCCTTTTTTTTTCATTCCAGCCCTTTAGAACCTATTGATGCAAAAATGGCGGTGCAAATTAGTTTTTTTCAACTGCATTCTCCATATAAGCTCTTTCATGTACAAACTTTTTTTTTCGTTTTTTCGATTTTTTTATTTTTTTCATTTTTTTTTTTGGTTTTTTGTTTTGCAATTGGGCTTACCCTGAACCGGTGCCGGCATCACTTCTCTCCCCTCCCTCATCGATCGATTATCATTCATTCATACCTAATGCATTATTCTCTCACATTTATTAACTTGTTTGATTATAATTATAAGGCACACTAGGGCTCTTAGCAAGCTTAAGATATAGATATTGATATATGTCAAATCTAAGATTACTTACTTCTTTCTTTCGTTGTACTTTTCATATGCATCGATCTCACCTGATCACTATGTTCATGACATCGATGCATTTAAACAAATGATGGACACCTACCGTACCTACATGCACGCTCGAAGGTTGGGCCACGTGAAATATATAGACATACATCGACTCCCGAAGCCTAGAAACTTTGATCTCCCCTAATTTTTTTTCCTTTTGTGTGCTGTGCGGGTTTTTGATTTTGGCGCTAAGTTTTGTCGGGCCGGCTAGGCTAGGCTAGGCTGCCACAGCCAGTGCCAGTGCCAGTGCCAGTGCCAGTGCGGGTAACTAGGCGAAATCAAATCCTGCCTTCCCGAGCTCCGGCCGGAAGCGTCGGAGTCGGAGTCGGAGGGGAGCAAAGAGTTTGAGTAAAGTGAGTTTTGTGAGGCATTTGAAATTGGTAGGTTAGGTTTTCAAGGCCTAGCTGGGAAATGGTTTTATTGGGTGAGTGAGGGAGGGAACACTGCGTGTAGTGGGGAGGGAGGAGTGGGCCCGGGGGGTTACCCTGAAGTAGCATGCATGGATGGATGATTTTGTTCTTTCTGGATCAGCTATATATATCATGCGTTTTGCTTATAAATATATATACAGACTCGAGCTCGAGCCCGAGCCTGACTTCAATACTCAAAGTTATAGGTACCCATTCGGTGCAATATTCTTTCCAATTTATATCCAATCAAAATTACAAAAATCAAAAAAAAAATAGACAAATTTTGCAAGTATATATGATCATAATTACTGAAATGATCTCTCGGGCGCGCGCGCCGGCTGGCCATATGCATGAGATTTTCACAAAATAAAATTTACATGTCCAAATAATTGCCACCCCATCCGATATCCCCCCCCCCCCCCCCACATCGATCCCGCTTTTCCTTTGACGGGGAGAAGGACACAGAATAACTTTCTCTTCGGATCCAGCCCCCCAAGATAGCTGAGCCGCCCCCACCCCCCTTCCCCCTCTTCATGTCTCCCACAGCCCTCCTTAATTACCACCCCACCCCACCCCATTCATGATCCCACCACTCGTCTTATATCCATGGAACAAGGCCAGCCAGCCACATAACCAGCAGCAGCAGCGCTGCACGCACATTGGAATATATATGATATATGTATAGCCCACCAAACTTTTTTCGTTCAACGTGAAAATCAATCGCATGCGCTAAAAAAAAACAAAAACGATAGCCTCCCACCATAAAAAGAAAGAAAGAAAGAAAAAAAACGACAAATAAAAGAAATGAAAAAACAAAAAGAAGAAGAATAAGTGGCTAGGTATTATGTTACTAAACAATAAAAAAAAGAAAAAAGAGAAAAAGGGGAAACAAGAGCTTGAGAATGGAAGCGCGCATGTATGTGGGGCCCCCGCACGAACCCTATAAAAATAAATGAGAATCCAGAAACGAAAACTAAAAGAGTAATTTTTGGTGTTCGCAACAAACGTTCCAGATCCCTGAATAAAAAATTAAAGGTGAGAAATTCCCAATAAGACAAAAGAAAAGGCATAATGTCATATCATATATATGGTAGCAATCCGCCCCATGGCGTGGGAATAGATGTGGTGGATATATTTTGTTCGGTCGTCTGGAGAGGAAATTTGAGAGAGTGCGGATGCAGTAACGTTGCAAGCTATATAGCAGTATCGGTGGATGGATTTTTGAAAATTTTCGGTACCGGTGGTATAATACGTAGTGAGGTATATAATCCATATTGCCTGGTTGCTGATTTCGTCCAGAAAAGGGAAAGAAAAGAGAACAACCAATGAAAGGTAGTATAAAGAAAAGAGACGTAAAAAACTGTACGCAGAAAAAGATCAGGATTACTATCGATCCGCCCTCCAAAAAATGACAGAAAAACATTAAGGAAAAACATTAAGGAAAAGAAACATTAAGTAAATCAAGACGCCTCCATACCCTATGGCTAAGATTAAATGAAAAAGATAGAAAGGACAAGAAATAGAAAGTAACCCAAAGTTTTAAAAAAGAAGATTCAGTTCGCCTGGCCTCAAAGGACAACAAGAATGTAAGATGCAAGCAATGAAATAGATAGAAGGAAAAGAGGCATCGCCAGAGCATCTCGATTGTGTGAGTAGGGTTAAATGAAATTGGAAAGGGGGTGTAGCCTCAATCCATTCATGTGGTCCAGTTCCAAAGATTCCTGAATAGCATCCCAAGATCCGAAAATCACCAAAATTTCCATGCCGTCTGGGTCCCTTGATGTGGTAAGGAGACGCCTGGTCTATAACTGAACCTGGCTCTCCCACCTTAAACCCTTCTCCGAACTCCATTCTCTCATCAAACTCGATCCAAAATTCACTGCCTCAAGTAGCGAGCTATTGACATGTAGCGGAAGATTAAAATCACTCTTGTAGACGCCGACGTGCTTCAGCCGGCGTCCATCATGAATGGCCTTTGTCGACCGCTTTTCCCATGTCTTCCCAAACCATTGTCGTAACTGATCAACAGAGAAGTACTGGTTTGCTTCTCCCCAGGCATGCTGCGTTTCCCGGATCGACTTAATTAATTGTGCCTTGAGATGCAAGAAGTTATCCCGGGCTGCGTTTGATCCTCCAATGGCGGAATTGTGTGGATTTGGAGTTAATGAGATACCAGTCTCAGGAGTATGTGGCGTCGTGTCTGGGAATGGAATCCGGTCAAATCGGTCCGTATCTATAGCAAGTATGTGCTGTAGAATGAGCGCTTCCAGTGATTTACTGTGGTGAATTAGTATTCCCATCTGTCATTTTATTTTGAGGATATGGAAATATACCTAAATCCAAATAGATGCGGTATGTCCTTGCACCTCGCCGACACAGATTTCACAAATGGCATGCTCGACCTCCAAGAGTCTGAGTTGCACTTCCCACTTTTGAGGATATTACATTCCTCTTCGCACAGAAACGCCACGATGTAGCACCTAGACATCATCAGTATATATGCCTTATCAAATGAATAAATGATAAACTTACAGAACGGAGTCCAGCAACAAAAGCTTCGAATACCTCTCGTCCTTGGCTATTCTTTCAGATGGAATTTTTCCCTCGGCCTCGTGCTTCAGTTTCTTCCCTAGTTCCTGGTATTTTTGATTCTCGGCCAAGAATGCATCTGCTTTGGCTTGAATCTGTGGATCTAGGGGAAGAAGCGGCGTTTGGGAGTTGGAGACTTTTCTGCTCATGCGAGATTCTATACTTCGGACATCACTGATTGACCTTCCCTCCACCTTGATGGCACTTGAGGGTGTAATAGTCCTCTTTTGGTCCATGTGTGGTGTAAGACCGTTCCTCGACTCCGATTTGCGAGCTGACAAGAGGACCCTTTCTTTCTCCTTGTCCTTTTCTTTCTCCTTCTCCCGTTCCTTCTCTCTTTCTACAAGCCCCCTTCGCGCTTGGGCTGGTGCTGGTGATGGAGTTGCACGGCCATTCGCAGCCCCCTTTGCTGGCGTATTCCCCTTTGCAATCCTTTCCCTCTCTCTCTCCACCCTTGGTTCTGGTGTCCTTCTTGCATCTTCTGCCACTCTCTGTCTTTTTATTGTCGATGGCTTCTCTTTCTCTTCGATGAACGAAGCCTCCCGGACCCTCTTACCCGTCGACTTCCCTGCCACATCTGAAACCGGCCTCTTCTCCGCATCTGAAGGCCTATCCTTTATAGGCTTTGAGAACTTAACCAACTGTTCAAAGTACAACCTCTTCTTGCGGAATTTCAGAACAACAATTTTTGACTTCGTCGTTTCTACTTCGGAAGAGGATTCCTCGTCCTCATACTGAGGTGGCCGTGACTTCAAGGCTGGAGG
The DNA here is from genome assembly GCA_024516245.1 of Peziza echinospora. Classification (NCBI taxonomy): domain Eukaryota; kingdom Fungi; phylum Ascomycota; class Pezizomycetes; order Pezizales; family Pezizaceae; genus Peziza; species Peziza echinospora. The sequence continues at coordinate 840,740 of JAJLQT010000012.1, read as the reverse complement.
TGCAGGTGATTCGCATGGAGTAGGGCTTTGCTCCCGCTTTTTCATCCTAGATGCGCCTACTGACAGTGTTACTGCTTCCTTTGATGGGCCTTGTTTCTTCGACTCTGCAGGGAATTTAGGAACAGGTGTTGAGGGCGAGGCCTCTCTTTTTGAGAGTGGAGCCTTTTTACTCGCAGTAGATGTTGTGCCAGGACCCTTGCGGCCACTCCTGTCGTTGGATGGGGGTGGTGCTATTCGTTGAGATGGCTTCGAATGTGTGAAGCGTTCAACGGATTCCTCCCGTTTGGATGCAACACCAGTCATACGGCCGGCTTTGGGGGCAACTGCCGCAAGTGCCTCCTCGAGGACCGTAGGGAGGGTGGGGCTTAATGGTGGTAATCGAGGAACATCCTTCTCCCGCTTTAGAGCCTCTTCGATTTGCGGAATAAGGGTTGGACTGAGGAGCGGAGGTAAGACCACCTTTTGAGGTGGTGGTGGTGGTGGTGGTGGTGGTGGTGGTGGAGGAGGGGGAGGTGATCGATGGAATGTGGGCGGAGGTCGATTTGGATGCTGTCGCGGTTTTTCTAAAGGTGTAGGTTGGGGTGGAGGTGGTGGCGGCGGTGGAGGGGGCGGTGGAGGAAGTTTTGTTGATGGCGGAGGTGGGGGTGGGGTTAGCGAGCGTCTCGGGCGTTTGATCGGATGATCTGGACGTTCCAAGCGTATGTCCTTTTCCTCCCTCCTGTCATCCCGTCTTTCATCCCGCTTCTCCTCTCGCCTCTCCTCTCGTCTTTCCTCTCGTCTTTCTTCTCGCCTTTCCTCCCTTCTATCCTCTCTTCTCTCCTCCCTTCTGTCCTGTCGTCTCTCCAATGGTATTGGAGGGAGTACATCCAGATCCAATGGCCTGTTGATGTTGTTAGTGAGAGTATATATTTCGTGGCAGGCAAGAAAGTTACCTCTTTTCTCCAGCGGCCGGTGAATTCGCACCTCTTGAGCCAGCCCCACTTCCTGCGGCTTTTTTGAAATTATACTGGCTTAGTGATAGTTTTTTCGGCTGGATACCTTTGGATGACCCATTCGTAAGGCCTGTAGCAGCAGGCCGATTGCTCCCCGAAGCCGGCGTCGCGGGATGTAAACCCCTCTCAAATTCTCTCCGCGACTCCGGTTCGGGACTCTCCGCTAATAGTGGCTGGTCTGGTCCTCTATCCAGCAAGGTCGTATAGACGTTGCAATAACACATGCCATCATGAAGGCAATTCGTCAGGCTGGAAGTCTTTCCCATGATCATCGGTCTCGCGGGTAGACCGAGCCTTGCGATGCGCGCTCCGATCTCATCGTCGTCCACCGGCGCCGCAGAAGCTGTGGATACTTGAGCCATCATCCAGTGCTCGCAGCGACGCTGACTCGGACCCGATGCTTAGTTGTGGAGTAATGTTGAAATGAATTTCAATGTCCACGAGTAGGCAAGTTTCGGCCGTGGGATAATGTAATTGTTGCGTCAGCCGAGTCGGGCCTCGTGCTGGGAATTGCTTGTGGTAGAGTGTGATGTCGCGTTTCTCGAAGTGGTACGTGACTGAACTTGTTTAGTGTCCCGAGCCCTGGTTCGGTTGATCGGTCAGACTGCCGTGCGTTGTGTTATTATTTTCGGGTGTCGATGTACTGGGGTGGTTATGGGATGCCGCTCCAAGGAAAAAGTAGATGGACGAACGACGGGTAAGGAAGCGGAATGAAACGAGGGGGGGGGGTGGGATCCGTTGGCTTGCAGTAAGAGAGAGGGGCGTGTATTTGGTGCAGCGCCGATTGATACGCTGACCGTGAGGCTCTGTCTCCAAGACAAAGCGGCGAACACGCGAATGAAAGGCTTGGCCTGCGCGGCGAATAAGTGTTTGGAATTCCTCCGAATTAGAGCTGTTTCTGAAGCGGAGTTAGTGGGTTTTGAAGCGAGTGAGAGTTGAGGGTGCAAGGCTGCGACGAGGGCAGACTTACACTTGGGTGGGTTTTTTGTGTGAAGCCGCTGCTGCGGTTTACCGTCAAGCTTGGTCTGACGACAGGGCGTGATGACTGGGGCTGCTGGGTGTGGTGGGCAATGGTGGTGGGGATGGGGTGTGTGGGGGGAGGGGGGTGAGAAGGGCACGGGTAGTCAGAATGATCGATGTCGAGGCGAGGCAAGGAAGCGTTGGCTGGCGTATGGCCCACCAGCTTTTCGCCTACCTATGAGCTGGAATTATTATGGTGAAGATGATTTATATGTCCGCTCGATGTACAGATGGAACAGTGGATGATAGTGGATGATGGGCGAGGCAGCCGTTTAAGTTCAGTTACCTCGAAGCCTTTTTTTTTCCCTATTTGGCTCACTTGCCTTCGTTTTGCCTTTGTTCGTAAAAATCGCACTTGCTGGGGGGCCACACAACTTGTGCTGCAGTGGTGGTGTTTCTCGTACCCGTTGATTTCGCTGTGCTTGCAATAATCTCACTGTGATGCACTCAACGGCAACGTGGTGTGTGAAGAGAGCTGCTATCTCTAAATCTTTTTTCCTTTCGGGACGCCGAAGCCGATCGATAAGCTTGATCCTCTGGATGCTAGGTGGGATGCAGGACGTCTTTGGATGGGCCAGGGCAGCCAGGCAGCCAGGCAGCGGCAGGCAGGTGTATGGCGGATGGTGCGACAGACAATGCTGGGGGGTGGGTATGACTTGTGGTAGTGTGTGGTTGCCGGGTGGGGCTGGCGATCTGAACGGTGATGGGCGTGGGCTGGTTGGTCGTTGTGCTTCTTAAGCCATACGATGGGCGGACAGCACTCGTAAGACAAGTTAACTACTTGACTGTGTAGAAGGGTCGTACGCGTGTGGCATCCAATGGGTGTTGAATTGAATGACCCCTCAAGTCAGATAGAATGTACTCTGGTAGCCGAGCCCTGGTAAAATGGAATCCGAGAGTACTAAATCATCACTAGTGCATCAGATAATCAGTGCTTCTAACCCAGGCAGAGCGAGCTCGTCATGAGGTGGGCTTGGGGATGGGGCTATCGCAGAATGTAACAGCCTTATGGCCTCAGAGTGTTGGAGATAGCTACCTCCTCTTAGTTTCGTGGTCTCGTATGCTTTCCAAACGGCTAGCCTTGTCCCTAGTCTGAAGCAGGCACATCTGATTTGAATATGGGCCTTCTTTATGCAGGCGGGAAATATCAGGCTTGAAGGTCCTTTTGCCACTGGCAAAGAGGATATCGCAAGTCTCGGTATTCACAAAGTAGCAACCTCTCGCCAACAGCTGGAAGGGGAGTCTTGACTGCCTTAACATGCCGTCAGAAATTTTGCCGACCATGGTGCACATCTGTTCTGTTGTCCTAGCTAGCTCGCCCTCTCCATTCTCCTTCGGGTAATTGGGCACGTAGAACTTCTAGGACGGCAGCCGAAATGTACAAACCTTGAAAGGCAACGTGATTGGCGCCAGCGGCAGCGGCGCCCCCCCTGTGCATATATAAAGACCCAACCATGAAATCTTATATTCCATCTCCGCTACAACAACCAGCAGGACGGGAGCAACAACGCGACACAGACAAACACTTTTGACGGTAGGTTATTGGGATTCTTTTCACCCGGGGACGAGTTAATTAGTTATTGGTCTGATCAGTGAGCAGGCAATTCTTCTAATCTTCTATCCTTCACACAGCTCACGGGTTTTTTCAGATGGCTCAGCCGGACTTTAACGTTATAAGGGCTTCAATGGAATACTTCCAACGGCCTTAGAACAGCAGCGACGGAGCTGGACAACGCAAAAACCGAAATGATCAAAATTCAGAACATAGCAGCGGCCAATATGGGTAATCAACTCAACCAAATTCAAGAAAAAAACCGTCAAATGGAGCAGAGAATTCTTCGACAGCTATAGCTGCGAGCACTGAACGGTTACTTCGAGAACTAGGATTGCCGGACAACGGCAGACTAAATGACAAAAAGAAGAGGCTGCGTCGTCACATCGGGCTGATCGTGTTGTGAGCGTGAAGGGGAACATTCACTCATTGCTTTGTTGCGTGGCGTTTATTCTGGGTTTGTACATAGGTACGAGGCTAATATACATCTACGGACGTTTGGGTTGTGGAGCGGGGGAAGACGCTATACGTTCATCTCGATATCTATATCAAAAGGTTTATTCATTAACATTGTTTGAAAGGCTGTTTACACGAGAACAGCTGCTAACTACTCATGTCGCCGAAAAGTTTGTCCGTCACGTGAAGGGTGGTTGCGTTGCAACAGGATCAACAGCTCTTCTACCGATGTCACGTGGCGGACAAACTTTTCGGCGACATGAGTACGGAAGGAAGTGTCGGTTATACTATTTATGTTATTGAATGGGGGGGGCCCTATGCGAAGCATGGGGGGCGTAGTGTTCTCGTGCCCAGACTCGAAGTCACGTGCGCGCAATTATAATTAAGGCTGGCTCCTTCGCGGCGCGTAGCCTTCATAGAGAGAGAATAGAATTTGTATTTTATTTTATATTTTAACAAGTTATTAGCGACGGTGCACGAGAACAGCGACGGTGGAGCAATGTTTAGTTATTTGGTTGAGTGGGCGAAAGTGGATCACAGGGTTGAGCAGTGCGAAGTTGCATATGCGACATTCTGTTTAGTTATGGGCAGTAGGGGGTGGAAGACGTGGTAGGTATAGGTATGCAGCCTCATATGTGTGTGTGTGGGTGCATGATACTACCCAAACTTTAATTTTTTCCGGTACCACCCACATGTTCCTTGCAAGTGTTCTCGTGCCCAGCCTTGCAAGCCACTTGTACATACATTGGAACCCTTTTCAGTGCCTGCCTTTGGCTTTTTCAATATATTTGGACCATGGAATCTTGCATCTGTCAATTTGTTGATGGGTAGGTAATAGGTAGTTATCAGCAGATCAGGTATCAACTACTTAGATGTGGGGCACATTGACATTGGGCACGATATCGATATTAACCGAGTTTCAGGAATTTTCGACGTCCCTCCTCCGGATCCAGGGACTCCATCCTCTGCCCTTCGTAGAGGCCTCTAAGAGGCTCTGGGTGGTACATACCTAGTGTGGCTTCTTATTTAAGGTCCGAGGCTGAGGCTGAAGTTTAAAGTGGTATCTCCACGTCCCCCATCCCGAGTGTAGGAGGGGAAGATACGAGGGTCAAAGAGTTAACGAGTCTAGAAGATAGTGTGGTCTCGGGGAGAAGAGCAAGATGTCAGAGGTTACAAGGAGCAAGGAGCAAGCTCTCTCTACCAAGATGCGAAATTTATACCAGTATCTATTTCCAAATTGCAACTTCTTCATTCAGAGAGAGTCAATTGCACATTGCAGATAATTGCAGATAGTCTCGTGCCCAGACCCTATTAGGCATGAGACTACTCGTAGAGGGTACTAGTAGGCACCCCTCTTCGAGGGTCTGGGCATGACACTAGTACTTACTTAGTATGTCAAGTACTTAAGCTTCTTAATGTAGTAATTAATCAATTTTCTCAAAATTACAATTAATTTCCAATACTACTAACCTTACGTATATACCGATATCGATTGCGGACCTAGGATCACGAGACTAACCTAGTATATATACTATAGCTGAAGTGAATTTGATCGATACCCTACAATGCATGCAGGGCGATCGAGAAGGCTGGAGGGATATCTGGACTATATAACGTGGTGGGGACGAGGCTAATAACGTAGTACTTTGTACGAAGGAAGTAGATGGGTACCTCCTTGGAATTCTTAGACCAGCTTCTAATCTCGAGCTTGAAATAGCTATATAGCTTTAATTATACCTCGAAATGATCATGGTACTTTACATTGTTTAGGGGAACTCGCGAGACTATTTGTTTAGCTGATCATGACCTTTTATTTTTTCGAAATATGTAGGCTGCGTAGTTACCCTGTACATAACATGCGATAGTTTTGTAGTTTTGGCAATTCGAAAGATCTACTTAGTACTTCCTACTTAGGTACTTTTACATGCATAGTAGAGGTAAGCATTGTCACAGTATAAGTTCAACAGGTATGCACAAGGAAAATTACACACAAAAAGAACATGTATATACGAGTACAGAAAGTCATAAAAACCAAAAGCTAACCCTCCCTCCATCCCTTTACTCCCGTCCAGTCCAGCACCTGAAGCCCACTCAATGCCTCCAACCCTCTCAGCATGACTCTCTCCGGCTGCTTGGCTCCGGTCCTCCCACCTAGGCCCGCCCCGATTGTTTTCCCGAATAAATCCTCCGCCTCACCTCCATTCAAGGCGAGCTCCCCCCATAAATATGAGCAACAAAGGACAGTATTTTGCCATCGCATCGATATTGATCAATAGTGATATCGCGATCATGATATATCCCCCTCCCCCCGTCAAACCGCTATGCTGGGGGCCCTATACTCGTCAATTCATAATTATAAAGTCCTCGGACAGTGCACAGACATTGCACAGGCATTTATTCAGCCAGGTGTCCGAGGACTTTTTGAATTGACGAGTACCTATGTTTGCGTAGGAATTTATGACGTTTGGCTTCCTTTTAAATTTTGAGGGAGAATAATCGATATCGTGAGTGCTAAAATATGAGGGTAATAACGACTTGCAAAAAACGGTATACGCTATGTATGCGATACATTCCATGATACCACGAGAATGCATGATACGTACGTATACCAAGTAACCGAAATGAAACAATTATGGCTTGCAAAACCTTCGAGCTCTCAATTATGCTTGGAACCCGAACATAGTATACTATCTTATACCATGCGCCGTTCTGCACCTAATATTAAACGTCAACTCCCTATAGCGATATGGATGTCATGAATCTAGAGCTCGCCGTTAACGTGCCCGAGCTAGCCGAAACATACCTACGTGCCATATCGGTTTCTATAAATACAGGTATACCGGTACCTAATGGATGTCAAAGTCTATGATCATAAATCGGCGAAAGCTACGGCAATGATGCATCATGAGCAAATCAGCCTCCCAGATTTTTTTAGAAAAACATCTTATTCAACACGGTAGATGCACGAGATTACGTAGGATCAGGCGATATCCTGGGGCGAGGCTAAAAGAAGTAGGCAGGTGATACCAAATAAATGTGTATACCACTGGCCTTGTTTGATGTCTTAAGCCGAATAAGCAAGTAAGTAATACTAATGAACGAGTCCAACTTGCATAAGTTTTTAGACTCACGTGTATGGTAAACGTTAACAATGAATGAAACACGTCTCCCAAGAGACATGTTCATAGATTTGCTATGTTCTCGTGATTTGCTCATAAAAACTGGGGGCATAGCATAAATTCTGTGCACGACATAACAGTATTGATAAAGCCCATGAACGCTACTCCATTCGTAGACTGCAAAACAAACTTTCTTGACCCCAACAATCTCATGATAGCCTGCTCCCCAAGACATGCCTTCTTAAAAAGGGTATAGAAGACAAATATGACAAATAACAATCCCAGCCAAGCTGATTCTCCAGAATATACTCCAAGATTTTGGTTCTAGATGTATAGGAAGTCGTCAATTATAGCTCGTCGTCATCAGTCTCCCCTGCAGTGGGATCATCACCCATAGCAGCATCTTCTGTATCCTTCTCTGGAGATGCAGCCCTAATAACCGGCGAAGCCGCAACTTCCACTTCAGGCCCCGAGCTTTCCGGTTCCACGGATGCGGTAGCCTTTCTTCTTCTCCGGGTTGGAAGGGGAGGAGCAGTAGTGGACCTCGTTGCCGTTTTCTTTCCCCCTCTAGTAGATGGAGCAGCCGATGTTGCTTTTTTCCCACGTGCTGCTGCTGCTGGTGTAGCTTTTGCTCTCCCCTTGAGTGCTACTTTTTTTTTGGTAGGTTTTGGTGGTTCATCTTCAGCACTTGTCGCTCCGGCGGTGCTTGGTCGATCAGTCTCTGCACCGGATTCAGGGGGTTCTTCTTCGACCTTCCTAGGCCTAGGAGGTGGTATGCTGACGAATCCACCATCACTTTCGTCCTCGTCGATGGGGGTAGCGGGTCGCTTTCTGGGGTTTTTGCTCTTGCCTTTCCCTTTAGATACTGGAGCTGGAGCTGGGGACTCTTCTTTGATTTCTTTAAAAGGGGACATTAAGTCAGCCTACAATGCCGTTATATTGTAATTAGAGGAGCTGGGAATTTGTAATTACCTATACTCTCAACCTTTGGGCTGACGCCTCTACCCTCTATTATGTGGTTTAAGTCTCGTATTCTCTGTTTCTTGCTGTTGAGTAGCTCTTGGAATTTCAAAAGTAAGGAATCCTCATGTTCTTTCTTGAGAGTCGTAAGATCCTTGACTTGCGTTATTAACTTTTCGATTTGTTTCTCGTACATTTTAGCCTTTTCCTCAAGCGATTGCAATTTTGCCTTATTCGAAATAAAAAATAAATTAGCCAATTGCACAGATCATGATAAGGAACTTTAGAGGCTATGGGGTCAATAAGAAATCATACCTGGGATTCATCTCTTGCACTGCAGAGCTCTCCAGTCCAATCATAAAGCGAAATCTCATCTTCTGTTTGTGGAATCTCAATAACCGCAAGACGTTGCTGGATAAATTCGTCATTAGTTGAAATGTAAAAAAAACTGGGGAAGAGAACCATATTTCCTACCTTTATTCCCCCCACAGACTTTCGTAAGGCCAGCTAGATCACTGGGGGTCAGCACGACGAGAACCACTGACAATCCTGTATCATAATCATACCGTAATGCCACTGTCATCAATAGTTGCGGAGAAGCCAACGCCTTCCAGAAGAGGCTTCTCCTCCGCAGGTACGGGAGTTTGAAGAAGTATAGCAGATAGTATAGTCTTGAACTCCTCATGAGTTCCAGTGAAGGCTTTGTGAATAAATTTGTGGATCTGGGTTTGTTTAACTGCGGATGTGCCTCTTAGCAGGTGACTCTTCGGAATTTGATGAGGTTCTCCAAACTCACTTTTCAATCCATATGCAGATTCCCCTTCTGTCGCAAGCAAATAAACGTCCAATGGGTTTGATGCGCCTTTGTATGTCTTTGCTCGAAGAAGTATAAACTGATTGGTATCCTCTGCCGAGTCACTCCGGGGGACACGCAACAACGGCATTTGCGATTTATTCGACAGGGCCTCAGACATTACTGCTATGCTTCACGAGGGACAGTGCGGGAGGGGAGTAACGGCAACGGTGCGGGGGCCCTGATTCCGGTGATGTTGCAAACGGTTTGTGGAGGACACGGACATCAGATTAAGGTCAGTGCACTTCATCGCTTGTTCGTGATCTACAAGACCAGGGCGACGCGACGCGCGACAAATGACTCTGACTCGAACGGCGTGATGCCAAGATATCGTGGGCTGGGGTTAGCCGGTTGTGCAGGCTAGGCTTAGGCTGGCTGGGCTATGAAATGCCTATTACCCCATCCCGCAATACACAGGAAGTGGCTACTGCCTGATGCGGATGTCAGCTTGGCCTTAGACACGAGACTACTTTAGACCTTCGGCAGAGCCAGCTGGCTGGCCTCGCAAACGAACGACTTCGACCTTCTCACTATCTCCAGATGGAAGTCCCTCGCCCTCATCCCACTCATTTCGGGCTCATCAAGCTATCGCCAGCTCGTCCTTTGATTTCCGCAAGCGAGCACTGCAAGCCTCCCGTTGCTGGTATCTCAACTGCCTGGAGACGCTCCAGCTAGCCTAATTTTCCTTGTCGCTGTATGGCACTCTAGCGTCCAAGTGCCAGCAGTTAATTTATGAGGTATGTATTGCGTAAAGTATTTGAGCTTGCCCTGTGCTGCCCTTGTCAATTCGTTTGTTTCTGTGCAGCAAGCTAACAAAAGTAACGAATCCCAGGTGTGAAGTTTAGCCAATTCGAACATTGGGCGATCGTAGGGGTCTCCTATGGTCTGGCATCTTGTGCAGCGAAACAGGATTATCGAGGCTTGTTAATGATCCGGAAGCCTGTCATCACAGACAACAATCTCGGTATCGTGGCCAAAGACCCAAACCCACGTTAGCATAGGATCCGTACACGAGGTAACCTTCAACTCTTTGTAGGTGGACAATGAGTGGCAGCGCGGTGAATATATGAAAGCAGTTCAACGAGGAAATAATATATCGCCACCGACCCGCCTATACGACGTCGTCAATCTTATGTGCACCCCAAGTCAAGCACACAAATAAGTCCCCTCGAAACACTACATGTTTGGACACAATTTCTTTTGGAAACACTTGATATTTCGGGTTCTGCATATGTGCCAGCGCAGCATTTACGGCAGTATTGTTCACCTAACGCCAGCCGACTGGGTTACACTCGACGTTGTTGATAAGTTAGTCCAAGGATAGGCAAGAGGACCAGGCCCCAGTTTAATCAATCGCTCTCTTCGTGTCAGTATCCCTAAGGCCAGATCGATCTGAGGCATGAACCACCATTCACTATTGGCCATTTGTCTCCTTCTTCCCTTCATGCCATCATACCCCAGGCGGCCACCATGGAAGACAGCATTCTGCCACTCTGGCACACGATGACAAGTAGCCACTATTGATGTTGAAGCTGGTGAAGTCACATATAAATGGTGCCAGCAAGGAGAAATGGCACATCCGCAATCAAGTGTCATCCATGTGGCCTAATTCCTCGATTCGTATAACAATTTGGCACGAGTCAAAAGATCTTCTGCTGTCAGAGAGGGAGGCTTACAGCCTCAAGTATAGATCACGGTGAGTGCAGATTGTCACCTATCCATGTTGATCGGTTCAAACAGTCCGCGGACCTTCACAAGCGTGCATTTCAATGGCCAAAATCATCACCCACACACCGTGACCATACATCAGGTAGCGATGGTTGGGTCGTTTGAATATATCGACCGTCAAATGTTGACTGACAATTGGTTGTTAAAACAAAAGAAAGGGCCATTCAAGCAGTTACCACCAAAACCAACAAATTCGAATCGCGACCGGTTAACCTAGCTGAAGTTAGGAGTCTCATTTCTACTCTATAGCGTGGAATCCTGGCTTGAGATTTTCTTTTCCCATGTAAAAAGAAATTATCAATGGGGCTGATACTGATGTGGTGAGAAAGAGGAGCCGAAGTGGAGCAGAGAAAGAAGTAATTGGAGAACTAAGCCTCATGCCAGGCAGTCACCTGTTTTTCAAAACGTATACCTGCATCTATTACAATCCGGTCCCATGATCTCTTTACCAGCGCATCTACAGAACAGCCCTATTGACTTCCACCCTCCCCAATAATTTCCGTATCCATGGGCTCTTCCAGGACATGAATGTGCCCTTTTCATGCCTACATAAACCTGGACACTCACGTACAGCATTTCCCCTACCAAGAGCGGCACCTACTCTGGAAATCGTACCATTTGGTATCAATTGTGTGGCCTCATGACTGGCTAGCACCCCTGCGTGACTGGCTTTTGCTACAAGTACTTTTGGAAAAAGTGCACGAGACGTTTTCAGAATGTGCCATGTGAGTGTTGCAAGTTGTTACAGGATAATCAAACACATGGATGCCCATAATTGGATTGCTGGACATGTTGAACTCAATCTGCCGTAAGAATTGAGAGGCGGTGCTTTGTGCGAGGAAGTGAGGCAAACTCATCTTTGCTATCCTCCATGGAGGTGTGGTGTGGCTGGCCAACATGGTTTGTACCGGGTGAGGGAGTGTGTAGTCAAGGGTAGCCTCGAAGTCAAGGGAACGACAATGATACAAAATTTACAATATTTCCTTTCAACCCGATTTCAAAGGTTGTATCTAGGCAGCTCTCCTCCTCGAGGCCCATGGCTTGCTTCATTCCCTGAGTATTCTTTTTTCCTTTCTTTTTTCTTACCACAAACTACTCCAAGCTGGATCTCCTTCTTTATACTGTCATGTCAAATGGTGGGTAATCGACCTTAGGGTACTCGAGTATAAATCCGGTACTTCAGCAGGTAGAGTAGGATCCCAGGCTAGGTAGGATCTGGCAAATATGGTTTTCTATTTCAGTTTCTTCGGATTCTCTGGTTTTCCCTTTACGATGGTCTGGGCATGAGACTATGGTTTTCCGATTCGGCTAACTATAGGTGCAATACTCAGCCGTGGGTCTGTTACCCTCACATCAATACTTATAATTGTTTGCAGCATGATTGTTTATGGGCCGTGGATGGTGGCATCCCCTATATCGCCTTTGTACCTAGTGTTCTCTTCTCAGATGTGTGCGTACATCTTGAATTAATTGAACTCGAGTACACCACGAACTCATACTTCCTGCAGGTCACAGGCAGCCCTCACTCACATCTGGGTATGATCCGTAGACGGCTACTTAAAGTATCACCAGGAATCCTCACAGCTTCGAGTGTTTGAGCATTCGAGCCTTCTCCGAACTGGAATGGTACTCTGAGGGGGCTGCCAGTGTGGTGGATGCGGTGCTTGGAGCTAAGCAGTTGTGGCATTAGAAACGACCTCGGTAGACGAGAGGCATGAGAGAACGCCAACGTCGACGTCCTTTATGTCGTCTGTGAACCCATGACCTTGAATTCTTTTGCACTTATAGAGGGAAACTGGATGGAGGTATCAATGGGCTGGTACCTAGCATCTGCCGCTCGGGATATCATTTAGGGCGGTTGGTACCGTGGTTTAAAGTAGTGGGCTCACATGACCAGTACTATACAATTTCAACATGCATGTATACGTACATGTGTTCCTTGCCTAGGCCTCTAGACTGAGCACTCTGAAAGTTAACCTCAACAGTCCGAATATCAATTTTTACAATCCATATCCAAAGAAGTATTTGAAATCTCGGGGAAGATCGGTTGCCTTAATTAGCTTGATCATGATGTGGAAACCTTTTTTTTTTCTTTTCTTTCTTTCTTTTTTTTTTTCTCTTCTGGTCATGGCGATGGCTCAGCTGCGGAGAAGATTGAAATATTGTGTGCAGGCAGACATGTACAATTTATTGGATGCTATTTGTTCATGAGGTGCAGCATGGGAAGCTTAGAGGCCTAGGTACCTATGTATGCTCAAGGCTTTATGAGAACAAATTTTCGTTTTTAATCTAAGTGTACAGATATAAGCAAGGAAGTAAGCAGGTAATCATATACTCACATGCAGATTACATATGTAATATTGGCATCTCATGATCAATATTTTAAAGAGATGCTTTAATTAGTTTGTTGTTGCAATTGAACGGTATGAAATTAATGGTTGAGGGTAATTCAACCGAGGACAATACTTCAGGGTGACTCAAGTGGGGTTAGGGAAGCCGCGGGTACGAGACTAGGAAGCCGCACAGCACTCTACTTCTCAAAATAGCAACCAAAGCAGAAGGCACTTCCTAATTTGGGCTATTGATCTGCTTGAGAGCACACCACGCTAGAAGGCACATGTAGCCTCGTGCCCATTCCCTCCTGCGAAGCACATGTAATCTCGAAATCACAGGGGAGCACATGCCATTTCTGTTGGCATTGAAGCTCGAGGCTAGGAGCCTGCTTTGATGTGGAGCATTAAGTTTCTATCACATTTATCCCACATCATGAACACATTGATTCATTGATTTGAACAACAAACGAATTGTGCAAGTCTAGACTGGATTCGGATTGAAAGTCGCAGACATAATATAAGCACGCCAATGCAGCTGCATGAAGCACCTCGTTTGCAAGCACAATCCAGCCAACCACAGGTACAGCTGGACTGCACTGGCAGAGCATTCCTCAGGAAAAGTGTCTGCAGGCGGGGTTTGTTCCGGAACTTCTCGAGAAGCACATCCATTGCCATTGAGCATTGAGGGGAAAGGGGGGGTGGTGTTGACAGCCCTTGGGCCAATGGAGTTTGGGCTGTTGCTGCTGCATGGGCACCCAGCACCTCATTGAGCTGTCCGCGTACTTGATGAGTGTTGGCATATTGTCGTGGCGCCCATTTTAGTAGACTGGACGCTGCAGGCGATGACGAGACTTATTTCCTTCCTTTTCGGCACCCCCAGATCGAGAGTCCCCGCGGGACAAGTCGCTGGCTCGTCTGGTTTCGCCAAAGCCCTGGGAGCAGCACGAACGTTTCTCTGCATCGTGACGCCCTGTCAATGAGAGGATGGGAAAGTTTCAATGGAGTCGAGAGATGATATTTGCGCTTCCGTCTTGTTCGCTTCTTTATCCCGCTCGATGATAAGGCAGGTACAGAGTCGGCGGGTGCATTACCAAGCCTTTGGCCCTGGGTATGGGTGGGAATAAGGTCTGGTGGCCGTGGCTGGGCCATTAAGTACCCTCTACCTAGACTGCCATCCCTCCGCCTTAGCCTTGAGCTGCTAGCTAGCTACCCGCCTAGCATCCCAGATAGCAGACGTGTCTGCCTGCCTGTCGTTGATCAGGGTCACAGCGCTCCAGGGTGCCTACCGAAAGTCAAAGCATTGAGACGAGCAGAGGGCTTGGGCCGCAGTGGAATTAGTTGAATGGGGGAGAGGGAAGTGCCTGTGATAGGTACCTGGAGTTGCTTCCAAAGTTGAATACTTCTTCGTCACAGGCGCTCGGCCATGCCCGGGGAGCGATGTTGCGGTTGTGGCCGCAGCCAAAGGGCCCATTTCCATGACAACGAACACGGCAAGCATCTGCACCGGCGTTTTTTGCATACCGGGGCTTGCGCCTGTTGCGCCCATGTAGCCTCCAGAGGCCGTTCTGGAGCGTACGCTGCGGCCCGTTTCATCTCCCACAAGCCAATCAATCATCCTGCTCCCAGCCAGGTCAAACACAAGACATCCAGCGCCACCGCCATCCCGACTCGTAGCAAGCGACCAGAACTCATCGCCGCCGCTCGAGAACACTGATTCAGCAAAGCCACCAGCTGTCCCCCATCATCAACAGCGGCGCCGCACTCTCACGCTCGCGCTCCAGCACCCACTGCACCGTGCACTGTACAGCGCAACTTTGCAAGTGCAGCTGGCTGGCATCCCACGCCGCTTCCACAGCACCCCCCCCTCTCCCATTCACCCCGGTGCCTCCCGCCTATTCGTCCATCTGCACCCTCTGGACCACACCGTCAGAAAACTGATATCCACCAACCAGTCAGCGAGCAACCTCTGAACAACGAAGGAACAGCCAGCGAATACATCCACCCCCCGCCCCCCCCCTCCACAATACCAGCCTCCCATAGGTAGCTTATCGCCCACCCCTACGAAATAGCCAGTTCTTCGCCAGGCGGTACCATACGGTGCATCACCACATCACTCCCCCGCCTCCTTTCATCTGGCATCCCGTGGTAAATTGCTTGGTGTGGGCTGGGCAAATGCGTAGTCGGCCTTTGGAACTGTGAGAATAGGTATTGTTGTCCTCGCAGAGAGAACACAAGAGACTTGGAGGGTAGTGTGCGAAAGGGAAAAGAAGGCCAGGAAGTAGCACATACAAGAGTGAGGAAAAAAATAGGGAGGAATCGCAAGGAGACTGGAAGCGTCGGAAGTGTAATTTGAGGTACTACTCGAGTACAGCCAGCCAGCACACCCACACGAAATTTTGCCGCATTCCAGGTTCGCACGCCCATGCTCACTGGCAACTAAGACAGAGCCGAAAAAGCAGCACGAACATCTTGTATCACACTTCTGCCATTCTTCTTTTGTTTCCATTGCCGTTCTAGTTTTTTTTTTCACTTCAACCTTTCATGTTATTTTGACGGCCGTTACGAAAATACAACACAAGTGAACTTCACCTTCCATTTCATCGGGGTTTTTTTCTGTTACACATCGGGTATTCCTTTTTCGAAATATCGGCTTCCTTTTTCACTACATCGTACAACCATTCACAATCTAAGTTTCCCCACAATTGAAGCAGCCTCTCCACATTTCCTGCACCCCCGGATCCGAGACAACCTCCGGGCTACACGTAAATCCAATTAACAGCAGTGTGCTCTATCGATACCACGGTGGCCGATTACTTAATACTTCTAGGGAATTGGTAGCAAATCATTAGCACCCACGACGATGGATCTCTCCCCCATACATCGACGGACTGCTAGCAGTGCCGTAGTGGAATCCTGGGACGACGACGACGACCTCCAAGGCATACTCGAAATCAAATCATCTGGCATATCCGTCACAGGTACTAGGAGCAGGGCCGACCGAGAATCAATATCTAGCCGAATGTCATTCAAAAGTGACGGTGAGTTCGACTTTGATGAGGACCTACCTGACCTGGAACGGAATTCTGCGTTCGCACTCGAGTCTGCTAAAAGGGCGGGTATTCCACTTCCCCAGGACCTTCCTCCATCTGCTTTAATGGGGGGCTCAATTAAACGTCTCGGCTCAAAGCAAACGCAAACCATATCCCATGACGACTGGTTTGATGATCTGGAGCTACCTCTGTCGGGTGGCCTTGCGGTGAAGACTGCACAATTTACAGATTTCCCAAATCCAGTTCAAAAAATACCGACACAAAATATGCCTGCGCTACAAGAAGAGCAGGTTGGGGTATCAAGGATGCTTGCCAATGTAAACATTGTTTCAAACCAACTCAATACAGCCCTCAACAAATACCGGGAATCTGATACTGATGACTGGGATGAAGAAGAAATACCCACTATCAGGGTCCCACTTAAGCCAGCTTCACGGAAAGGTTTCATGGGGCTTCTTTCACCACCATTATCTGCATCAAGGGAACCGGATGATGAAGGGTTTGATGGAGATTTTGAGTTGCCTGAAGGTACAGGGTTCCAGCTACAACTTAAGAAGGATCAGAATAGGGCCCCGGCTGTACTTATGGACAGCGACTTTGAGGAATGGGTCGATGCTACGAGAAATCAAGGAGGTGCTCACCACCCACGGTCGGCTAGGAGTTCGTCTGCGTCGATGATGAGCCCATCTCTTTCCAGTGTCAATAATTTCGAAAGTGATGATGAAGGGTTGGAAGGTTTACAGCTCCCAGAAGGGCCAATTAATTTTGAAGAAATCCTCGAGAAGAGGAAACAAAACGAAAGCCCAGACATCACATTGGAGTTGGAAAAGTCAACATCAAAGGAGGACTTTTTGACTGGGCTTGAGATTGGAAATGGGGACATATTTGATCCTGCAAAGTTAACACTTAACCGGAATGTCAAGCATAAAACCGCTCGGAAGCCGAGCCCAAACCGGAGCAGAGGTACAGCTCTTACATTTGCGAACCTTGCGGCAAGCGACGCGATTAAATCAACAAGCACAGTGCCCACCGGAAGATCAAGAATCCCAAGATACCACAATCTCAACTCTTCACCAGCACCATCATTGGAATCGGTCACAGAGTCTCGCTCCCGGAGGGATGACCATCGAAACAGATATTCCGGTGCTCCTATTGTTGATCATAATGCATTTGGACAGATGGGTTCGTTTTACCACCCACATCCAACACCGCCTCCATCTATTCCTTCGGGGTCCGTTAGGCCTCGAAAACGTCCCTCTTTGAAGAATCTTCAGCAAAGTCCACCACCGCAACCTCAGCCACCGACAACGACATCTGCTCAATTATTGAGGATGAAGAGGTCCATGTCGACTATTCCACAGCAGCCATCCCCCACATCGCCAAGACGCAGTGTTAGGCCTCCTTCGAGGACGGACACTCCCAATTCCATGTCAGTTATTGGGTCTACTCGCCCCACAACTCCAAACGATAAGAGGGAGATTGGCCCAGCAGCTCTTCGAAGGCCATTTATTCCTGGTGGCACGTCCGTCAAGTCATCTCATAATGTGAATGTGAAGACGGCAAATCGATTGAGTTACAGAGGACCAGATGACACAAGGCCTAACAGCAGGCTGTCGAATTCCAGACACACTCGAGATACTCCACCACCGCCTAGCCGTGCCGGAGCAACCCAAGCCAGCGCTGCAACAGCTCTTCGCAAGGATGCAACCAAGATGATCACAAAGCCGGCAAAGAAGCAGAATTTTGGTGATGGTACGGAATTGGATGGATTGGATGATTTACCAACGAGTAAAGTGACGGAGCAGAAGTTTATGAAGGAGCCGGTTGGCAAGGGTGCACCACGTGTGTTACGGGGACGGAATGCCGCTGCGCCCACGCAGATACCCCCACCGCCTGCGCCCTCCGTCGCAACCACGAGGAATGAATCTAATCTGACCAAAACTCCGAATTTCGCACGGGATACAAATGGTATGTTTCTCTTGAATATAATTCGGAGACATCAAAAATTCTCTGATTGCCTTTATTACATTTTCTGACATAAATGTGCCATCATTCTAGCTTCGAGAACGGCACGTGAGATCGGCAAGAATTGGAAACAAATGATCTCGGCCAAAAATAACAATAAGTCTCGTCCCGCGACCAAGAAAGCACCCCAGCAACGGCCACATCTAATCAAGCCAATGGGCAACCAGAGCGGCATTCCTAAAGGTTTGTTCAGTAATCTTTAATATTATATCAAATCCCCTAGATCAATATGCTAACATTTTTCAATTATAGCTGTGAAAGGAATGACGTGGAACCCCAGTCTATTCCGCTGGGAGGGCAATGAAGTTACTTTGGAAGATTTCGACCGACATCAAGCAGTCACCCCTCCTCGACCTGCCCTCATCACTAACATTAATGGGAACTCTGGTATATCTAAGGGAATACAAGTAGTCGGAGGAATGGTCTTCGATCCCCAACGGATGTGCTGGTTGAAGATGGACGAGGAAGATGATGAGGAGGATCCATTTGATGGTGTTGATGATCTCATGGACGAAGTTGTCTCTGTGGATGGTACCAATGTTAGTGGCTTGGGAACCAGCTGTGGAGAATGGATGGTCGGAGAGGAGTTTGATGTCGGCCCTGAATTCGTTCGTAGGCAGCGCGAAGAGGAGGAGCGATGGAGGCGGAGGGTGGACGGTTGGGTTGGTGGTAGTGTCGCAGGCCTAGTCGGTCAACGAAACGAACACAGCGAGTGGCGAAGAATGTGGGAGTTGTGGGCTATGGTCAAAGACACATAGACAGATCGTCAGACAAAGCATACGCCCTTTCATTAATCGTCTTCAACAAACACCTTCGGCAGACTTTACAAAATCGATGCATCAAATACCGCCATCGATTTTTCTTTCATTTTCCATTTTTTTTCATCTATCATATCCAATTACTCTTTTTCCCTTCAACTTGTATTTTTTTTTTCTTTTTTTTCTTTCTTGTTTGGGGCACTTTGCAGCAAGGGATAAATAGTTTTGGCATTTAGTAACATAGCGAGCGGGAGGGGTTATACAAAAAAAGGGAGGGGGATGGGTAGTAAGCAAGCGCTAATCGGGTTTTTTATCTTTTTTCTTAAGCTTCTCTTCTTGTTTTCTTTCTTTGCCGGGAAATCTTTTTCTATACTACCTTTTTATTACCTTTTTTTTTTATTCCCCTTTAGTTTTCATTTTCTCTTCTAGTTTGCTTTTCGAGTTCGGAAAATGGAGTTGGAGGGGGAAAGGAAATCTTTTTAAAAGTATCGGGTTGTACGTGCACGTGGGGCTGGAGGAGGGGGGGAGTTTGTGGAGTACGACCATGTGCATACGGATAGGATCGGGGTGGGAGGCCTAGGTGGAGGAAGGAATCAACGTTCGCAAAAACGATTACAAAAAAAAGAGAGACTGGGCCGTTTAACACATGCATGGCGCCGCGGCCATGGACATTGATTTTAAGACTTTTTTTTTATTGTAGTATTTTTTTTTTCTCTTTCTCTTTCTCTTTCGTCATGAGCGGGCATTACCTTTTCCTTCTTTCTCTAGCTTTTTTTTTTCAATTATGGCTTTGTGTTTTTTTTTAAACCTACTGTTTTTAGTTTTTCTTTTAAGTTGTTTTCGGTGCTTGTGTAGCTTTATTTAGCGATTCTCTTTGATTTTTTTTTAATTTTTTTCTTTTTCGATTATTGCAAATTGCATAGGTGTTTATATTTTATTTTATTTCAGTTTGAATTTGAGTTTGAGTTTGAATAGCTCTATAAGTACATACATAGTACATACAATGTGTCTTTGTTTTGAATTTGAGAGTCTTTGAGGTTTAAGATTTCAATTTGGGATCTAGGTCGATAGATCTATAGAGGTAAGATCTGTTCACCTACTTAGGTACTTAATAATGTGGTGGAACAATATCATGCTTACTCGACAGTTCATTCAGAGAACCTCGAGCTCCCTCACATGCATGGACCCCACTTACCGTAGTAGCCTCCCTCATGGATCTCTGTCCTCATGATCAGGTAGGCCTGTATATGTATGGTGAATATTAATACGAATCGAATCCGGATCTGACTTGCCGTTGTAGTACTTCGAGAGGACTTACTCTAGGTACTTGCCTGCTACAGGCTAGCACAGATATCTACTCGAGTAGATGATTTGCTCCGGATGCGGGATGCGTGCCAATCATATTTCATCTTTCATCTTTTGTAGCTTTGTGAGATGTGGTTTAGCCCTATGGCCGTCGAGATTACACGAGTTTTTCGTGAAATGAGGATCACCTGATGTGATCATGGGATGGACGGTTACCCTGAAGTCTTGACTTTTTCTTCCGGGGAGGGGTTTTTTTTTGTGGGTTACTGGAAGTTTAGATGTCGAAGGGTTTATGCCTATGAGTCATACAGGTACTTGAGGTATGTATCCCTCTATCAATACTGTGTTGTGGTTGATCATGATCATGTGTTGATGGAGATCTGGAGATCTGAAGAATTGAGACTATATAGATCAAGTGCCGAGTTTGGACTTCCTAAAGGGGCAGTCGACTAAACACAGAGGAGCTTCTAGTCTTGGCCCATAACCTCATCTGTGCACGATCCCCGAGAATTCCACGGAGGCATGGCAGGAGCTTTGGATATATCTCCCAAGCAGCAGCGAATTTAACGCATACGGGACCCGAAGTCTTCCATCCTATATATACCGTCTTCCATCCTATATATACCGGGTCATGATACTATTCCAACTGGGATCGGACACTCTCACAATGGCCGGCCATGAGTCGATTAACCGGGTCAACCAACTACTTCTGCCGGAGTCGTGATCAACTGGATAGAAATATTTGGGCAAACAAAATGCCCAAGTCTTGTCGACATGCCGGACTTACAGCACTCTTCGAATCATATATTCACATATAAGGAAGGCTTGTCTGGCGAGAGACACAAGGATTCGTTTACTGCGTTTGTGGTGTCATCTGATACTGGCGAGGAGGCTACTGTGGTGGATAGCTCGCTACTCAGGCAGATGAATTGCCTGAGAATTGCCTGAGCACGAAGGGATATTGTTACTGCTACAATGACAGAGGTAAAGTTCCTATCCCAGATTCTCTGATAACTTTAGTATGTACTTCACTCCTTACTGATTCGCATGGCTTCAGTATGTGGTCTTAGGCTGTTACTCTGATCTCCAGCAAGATTGCTGATGAGACGGGCAAATAATTTACCATTATACTTTAGATGCCATTACCAAACCTCGCGCAGTTCTGACATGGCCCGGCTATGTCAAACTTTCCGAGATTTTAACTACCCTCATTGCCCCAGTCTTTCTGAGTTCCTGGAAGATGCTCGAATCAAGATAGGCGGGAACTGTTTAACCAGAAGCGATAACTGGGTTTTCAAGGCAGTGGATGGCCTTGGATTGACTGTTCCATATCTACCCGAGGTCTGATATCCTTGATACACTGGGCTTCTTGATACTAAGTTTGGCAACGAGAACGTAAGTATCTCTTAATGGGTCCAACAGTTATCACGCAAAGGTTGCGTCTGAATTCATTTCCAGGATTAAATTGTTTACATCTCCCTTGGTCTACAGGGCAGGCTTCGGCTATGATACGCATAAAGCCCGTGGAGATGTAAACAAAACATCGGTATCCATGCCCACTCTGATAGGATAAACAAGGTATGAATCGTTTTCCTGAACTGCATCGGCGTTCACTAATCCTTTAAATTCTATCGAGCAGGAATTTCTCATATTGCAATAACATCAAAGAGGGTGGGGTGGGGAGGTGGGGATATTTCCATTGATACCAGGAATGAACCACATGGCTAACCAAATATATCTTATCTTTCAGTTACTATACACAATTGCGTGCGCAGGCCATATACATATTCAATATGCAGCTATCTAGGACCACCTGTCGCCTTGATATCGGCGAGACACTCCCCTACCCTGACCATGAAGCAAGCATGGATCCGAAACTACATAGCAAGGTAGCTATCTAGGAGAAACGGAGATTCAAAAGCAGGCATCTAATCACTGCTGTCAAGAAACACCGTGTCCGGCATCAATATAGCTATAGGCCAGAATTTTGAAAATTGGAAAGTTATGGCTTATCCAAAGTTCATGCACTAAAGCGATCTACGAATTAACGCCCTCTAGCCCCAGACCCATCCAAACATTCCGAATGTTCACTTTCCCGCGACGGGAACTACCGCCGCCACAGGCACCAAGTGGCTTCTTTGACAGTCCTTGGCATGTCAGGGTGGCCTCAGCTCTACACAAGCGTGCGAGCCCTTGAATTCGCTTCCTCTCGCCTAACTCAGCGCAGTTCGGCTACGTCCTCTGGCTTCCCTTTATGGAAACAGGGCCAGCAGACGTATCGGCTGTTATGGGCGGCTTCAGCTTCGTCAAGTGGCATCTCAACTCGTCGGACCCATCACTTCAAGCTAAATCTAGAAGCATGCAAACTCGCAATGCCACTCTGCAATTCGACACTTCGTCAGCTTTGACGTGGGGTTTGGAATGCTAAGCGAGGCCTGGAATCTTTACTTTGGCTAGTAGGATCAGCAATTTACTCGTTTGAGTATGTGTACCCTTGGCAACGACGGCATGTGTAATTCTGGGGAATTTCACCGATGCTTTGCATGTTGTGGCAGTTTTTCCAGCGCATGGTGGGGAAGACATGCGGAAGGGTGTGGCAAATGGTGAGTGGTGGTACTCTCTGTGCATTAGTCGGAGATAATCAAGATATAGATGTAAGGGACTCCCGGGCGTTACATTTACTCGGTTTACTTCGGGTTCTGTAGGGTCTGGATACATTGGAAATCGGGTCTGTACTCTATATGCCCTATCATTAGTTGCCTCAAGATTGGAATCCTTTAGATTGATATATACTACTACCTATTCGAGTAATCGCCCATTATACTTACAGATTTTGAGTCTCCAGCCCGCGGTTGCTAGACTTTGAAATGAAACCATCCAGTCTTCTGGCACGATTGGGGGCATGTGTCAACATGACACGGACTAAGTACCTATGATGTATGCGTTTGGCAAATGAGATGACTGGATGGGGGCTAAAGGTACGTTTTTAAATTCGTCTTCGGGATGAAACGTATCAATATTTTGACGGCATTTGGGATTCTTATCATTCGGTACATGCGGTTTAGTTTGATGGGAGATTATCTCAACACTGGATGGAAAAAACAAAAATGGCGAACAGAGAAATGAATCTTGGGTATTTATCACACGTTTGCTGGCTAGATTTCGATTTAGATGAACTACCTACAGCACTGAAACTGAACTGCATAGTGTCAACACATGCATACCTAGGTAGTACGGTTTATAACTTCAGGGCACAGTGGTACTCCGGTACTTCAAATCTACGTCATTTCAGACAATTGTCTTGCAATTATTTTACTAGAGTGGTATGCCCACAATAAACTTCCTTTTCACTACAAAGCCTTGATGAGCATTAAGCTAATATAATGTCCCTCAAATAGCATTCATCACTACCGAAGCAATTTTCTATGCAACTTAGCTACACATATATATGCCGATATACCTCTTATCGAGGTACATATATATGGCAACTAGCTATAGTACTGTGGTTTGGCTTAAAATGATATATACCCAGAAAAAAACTTAGCCTCGTGCCCAGAAAATTCAACATGTGGCAAAATAAAGAGGCACTAGTACCTCAATTTTGTGTGGTAGAGCTAGAGAGCTATACCCAGAAACGTTTATATTAACCAGCATATTTTCGATCGTTTACCCAACTTTCGATCCATATGCATGCATGTGGTTAGCAATTAACTACCTTGCCATATTTACTGTTTACACTAATTTTTTCGAAGGGAATATATCTATAGTACAGTGCACACGGGGATATTGTCGGTGGTATGAGGGAGGATCTTTGGGACTAGGGTGAGTGGTATTAAGCAGAGACGTCCAGAGTATACGGCGCGCGTATCGGACGGAATCGGGTGCTTACAAAGAAGAGAATGAGGACTAGGAGGTATGTTTATCTGGTGTTCAAACACGCAAAATAATCGGTGGCTGATCATTTATCTAGCTAGGTGGGCATTGATGGCTGGAATGATGTGCTATTGGATGTTTCTTGGGGGCGAGATTCTTTTTGAGGCGAGAGGTATTGCTTCTAATTTGGGAAGTTGTGCTTACCTTCTCGAGTATTGTCACTAATGACTACAGAACTTATAATGTGCTTAACTGACGGTGATTGTAGTGGAATTTACTGCTTTTAGGTGGCCAAATAGACATGATTACATCGATACCATTATTCAATGGATCTACAGTTATCGACTTTCTGATATTCGGTCAGTGTGCAACTACTAATATTGATATTGGACAGTACAACAGAATACGAGAAAGTATAGAAAGAGGCATTGCAATCTCAACAGCAATACCGAGTAGCTGAATTAAAGCTACATATCGATATCCTCCCCAAAAAGTGTTCTGATCTTGAACTAAAATCCAAAACCGAGAAAAATATCTCACTTATCACGGCCGGTCAACGGCAAGCTCTGGCTACAGAGCAGAGCAATTAATTGCATTTACATGCATAAATTTAGTGGACATGTACCTAATTATAACGTTTAACCCTCGAATCAACAGATATATCCGCCTTTCTCAGCCTTGCCATCTAGGTATACAGGGCCCTTCAGGGTCCTTTTTTGGTTTGCCCTAGGTGGGGACCCTGAGACAGACTAGACCCTAAAACAAAAACGTATATACCTAACCATATCGATGTGCGGAGTTTATATATATGTACCTAAGGTATGTATGTTGCAATTGAATTTTGATATGAATAATTGCTCGAGCACTAACCGAGACTTACCTAGATTCATTATTTTTTCTTATCGGGGTACTACTAAGGATGCTTGATGGAGGACTGACTGGCCATGGGAATCGGTCCGGATGCATGCTCGGAGGTGGCCCGAGGGTGGAGCAGAATTCGGAGTGTCCAGGGAAAAGCTTTTCACGTGGGATGGATGGTTATATATATACCTAAGGTGGGTGAGTATCATTTGACTCGAAAAATATGTTATTCACGTGTACGCTTATTACGTTTCACAGGACTTGGGTCTATTGCAGTTGGACAAATGGAAATGGACAAAAAGAATGTCACTATCTATATACGAAAAGATCTATAGATATAGATATCGCAATCATGAATATATCCCCCCTAACTCCTAGTTGGGGTCAAGGCTTCTTTATTTCTCGTAGGGGCTAACGAGATCGATGTGCATAGATCATATATATACCAGCTTATATCAAGATCTCGCACAGCTTGTCATTGAATATCAATTGCAAGAGTCGACTCGTCAACCAGATCTAGGCCGATGAATATTTGAAATATTTATTGAGAAATCGGATTATGTTAACCAAGGCTCTTCCAATGCATCCTTACGCTTTCATTAATCCAGTTGGTACTAACGTTACTCCAATTATAAAGATATAAATTTGTTTTCAATGTTTTCTGTTTAGGTTCCTGAGGTAGCTACCCATATATATCTGGGTAAGCATCTCTCCCTCTACGGTGGTTTTTGTTTTATTCGACCATTATTTGTGTTATTTATCTATAGCTAGGTATATCGATATCTACTTCATATAAATCCTGGAGAATTCGAATTTCCGGTCGATGTGGGCTCAGTGTTTCCGGATCCAGGGTTACTGCTGTATACATTCATGATCACACGACTTTCCATGGCAGTAGATCCTCCGGTAGAGGCTGGGCAACGAGAGCAATCCCCTGGTACTAACTTTGCGTTTTTTAAGTATATTCCGGCTACCAAAAGCCGCGATAAGCTCAAGCTCAAGCTCAGACTCCCACGTGCAGATCTTGAGCTTTCACATGATATCCACACGTGCTTGCTGATGTGGGGTGACTACCTTAGTCTGGTGTGGACTACCTAGGTACTGTGGCGTCACAAAAGGAGTTACGTGATGTTGCTATGGCTTAATCGGGTGGTTTACGAGCTAGTGGGTGCAAGATGACTAATGACGTTTCGTCTAAGTCATGCTGCCTGGGAGGGAAGTTGAGGTTCCGTTTGCTCGTGTAGATAGATCTCCCCAGCCCTCCATAGTCTTCCCTTCAATCAAGCTTCGTCGTCAGAGAGGTATCGAGTGATTGCTTCGACAGTACATACCTCTTCCGACTTAGTCTGGTGCTTCCGACTTGGCCGACATACCTTTTCAATCCGGTAATAGTGGACTCGTGCCGTACTCTGGAACTCAAAGTATCTCTGTCGAGTAGCTTATGTAGCTATTGGGTACATATATATGCATACTTATAGCTATATATACGCATCCCCAAATGTATCAAATTACAAGTTCTATAAACAAACACAGTGCATTGCATAATTACACAATTGCAATTATAATTCCACCGCCCGCATAAATCGATCATGATCATGATCGAGTGCGTACGTCGTACGTACGTCTTGAAAAGATTCCTGACTGCAAAAAGTTAAGGTACTTTTTTTTTATTTTTGGAACACTTATTTACCACCCAACCTCATTATGTACCTACCTGTATGTATGTAAAGTACGTACTTCGTATGTACCTGCTCTACTCTACCTATCCCATCACTTTCCATTACTAGAGTACGTGCACATATGTACCAACCTTTTTTTTTCAACCTTTTCCGCCATCTGTGGGGTAATTAGGGAGGGGCCAGGGTCTGTACATAGTACATACTTAGCATATATGTCCAGACGTCGACGTCTGTGCCCTGCTCCGATCCCTCACATACGCGCGCGTGCCAAGACGGTATCGGATAATCGATATCGATATATTTATACCCACATCCCTGATTTTTATTTCCTTATCTCGTTATCGATATCGATAGCAAATTTAAAATGGAGATGTAATGGAGTGGGGTTGGGTGGGGTGGGGTAGGGTGGGGTGGGGGGAGTGGTCCGGTTCGGGTAGTATGTATGGTCTGGATGCCTCGGGATGTAAGTGTGTGTGTGTGAGCATCCGGATCCCTATAATATAAAGGTACTTCAGACTTCAGGTACATGAGTACTTCATGAGCAAGTTTATGCTCACGCACGCCATATGTCCCGTGTAGCTATAGTATATGTACTACAGAATCGAGCTCGTTGCTTGCAATTGATTCGATATGTACTGTGGAAAAACTCGGGATCGTGCAAATCGCAATTACAATCATGGCCAAGTAAGTACCGAAGAATAAGCGGATTGATAATTTGAAAATGCACAGACACACAGACACTAGGAGGTAGGTATATATGTGATTCTGAATCTATTATCATTATCATTTCTTTTTAGCTACCTTAGGTAACGTTAGCTATGCGGTGCATCAAACTCTAAAAAGTATATCTACCAATTCCTAGGCCTTTTTATTTTTTCTTTTCCTTTTTTCTTTTTTTTTTGTAAAAACATCTGGTATATATTGCATATACATGTTAAATGCCAAACACCACACCTATTCCAGATCCGTGACATGTGCTCGAGTACATACCAAAGCCTATGTCTCCTCTCAGGATTGGTGGTAGCGGTGCAAGCCGCCGAATGTAGTAATGTCGTACCTAGGTACACATGTGAATGTATATGGATTGGATGGATGGAATAGATAGATGGCTTGGATGGATGGATGGGTGGATGGGTGGATGGATGGGGGATGGATGGATGGACGGATGGCGTCGGGCGTAGGTAGGGGCGATCATGATCGCCCATACATACATGTACTTTACATATACATAAAATATGCTTTATGAGTACTTTTTTTTTTTATTTCCTGTATACGTAAGTAAGGGAAAAGAAAGGAAGGAAGAAAAGCAGTAGGGAATGAAACCGGCCTGCCTGTTTGATAAAGAAGAAAAAAAATGGCATACCTCCAGAGCCTCGGAGGTTTATGCCGAGAGGAAGGTTTTCTTTTGTCGAATTGCATGCCATGACATGTGCCTCAGAAATATACTGGAGAAAAAAAAAAGAAACGGCTGTTTATGTTGCAACAGCCGCGGCGTCCATGTTGTTGTTGTTTATTGTTTGTTGTCGTTCCACAGCTGCCGCCGCAAATAGTGCTGTACGGATATAAATCGTTGTGATTTGTTTGGATCCCGCCGAAACACCCGGCAAGCTAGGTACCTACGGTAGGGGCCGTTCCACAGCCAGTAGAGTACCAGGTAGTAACTTGGGTCCCATCAAATCAATCAATCAATCAAACCAAATTCCTCTTGTGGAGAATTATAATTCTCTCGGCCCGATTTCAAACCTGCTGAAAATATTTTTCTTCCCATGGGCAAAAGAAGCCTGGGTTATACTGACATGGTTGTTCGGGATATCAAAAAAAACCCTCCCCGCTTGCCCCCCATGGATGGATCCGGACATGGCTGTTCTGGCTGGTGTTTATAGATCTGAGATAAAACTAGCTCTTGGGCCTGGCCCTCCCGCGCTGTATCCGTATCCGGATCCGTAGATCTCGGATTATAAAACAATTAACGCCTCTTTTTTTTTCTCCAAAAAATTATTTCTCCATAATTAAGGATCTTTTTTTGTGTGTGTGTGTGGGGCCATGGCGTGTGTGTCAGGCTGGCCAGGCCTCAGGGCGCAAAACTTGTTGATAATTGCGAAATTCGCAAAAGATGCTTGGATGGGCCGGCCGAAGGATCGACCGGTAAGATCCAAGCTCGCCAATGGCGGGGGAACGCCGCGGCACTGGGAGAGATTGGGCTTGAGGGAGCGGGCCGGATTGAAACGAAGGCCAGAGCCAGACTAGGCAAGAGTAAAGCGGGTCGAGGATTTCAATAAGGAAGAACGCAAGGCCTGGACATTCTTTGACCTCTTTTTTTTTAGAGTTGGCACCATTGCCCAGGAAATAAACGTGGAGACACATCACCGCACCCGGGGAACCGACCGGTCAGCACATATCTCTGGATTACGATACAGATAGAGTCGATACACACACCTCTTGTTTGCTGGCTGGCCAGGCTGGGCTGCTGCTCACTAGGGAGGCACCGGGCCCATCCTATCCAGTGGGAGGGCCATGCAGAGATGAATCGTAGACGCTGGCAGCAGGCTTGGAGAGGAGATCGCTATCTGCAGTCGCGATTGGGCTCTCTGCCTCGGAGAGGAGGATGGAGCGGAGGGCATGCTCTCTGGAGGGGGACAGCGGGCGGAGTGGGCGTGGGAGAGGCGAGGAAGCAGGCTGAAAGCTGACCTGTAGCAAAATCGCGTTGCCCCGCTGGAGTCTCGTGCCCGCGGGCTCTCCCCGATTTCCCAGATCCAGCGACAGAAGGCCCGATCGGCGTGGCCCCGGCGGAGGTGCGGGCGGGGCGGTGCGAGGAGGGCGCATCCGGAGGGGAACGTAAGCGTGGGGTTTGCCTGTACACATCCTCTCCATTCCCTCGTTTCCCGGACGCACGCAGGCACGCAGGCACGCACGCACCGCACGCACGCATCGCCTCGTATTGGCCTCGTGCCCGCGAGGAGAGCACCACCGCTATCACCGCACACTCGAGAGCCCGCGGCACGTACCGCATTGCTCAATCGTCCCCCCGGGGCTCGTCACCACCACAACCTCCTCCTCCACCACCACTCAGGCCACCATCACCACCCTTACCTGGTAACAAGAAAGCGAGCCTACCTCTTACCCCTCCGCCTCCAGCAGTGTGCGAGTGATGTGTGTGCAGCAGGACATGCGTTCATTCATTCAATTTCCCTCCCCTCCCCAGCTCCGCTCGCTATCCACGGAGCTACGGAGCATACCCATTCTTCCCCGCGCCCCCCCAATGATACCCATCAACACTCGCTCGCCATTTCTCTTGCTAATCCTATCAGCCATCCAGAGTGTCGAGATTCCCCAGCACTGTACGAGTACGTTTTAACCTCCAACCATGCTTCACCTAGTTTCCCGGGCCTAGCGTGGGGTTGAATCGGGATCGAAGGTCGTTCATCGGGATTTTACTCGAGAAGCCTTAAACCAAACAAACGAATCCCTGCTAGCCCCGGTGCAAGGGTATCTCGAGCAGTGTGAGTGGGAGCATCATGGTCGAACGTCTGACCTTCAAAAAAGAAAGAATCCCTGCCTGCCAGCAATCCCTGTCTTGCATGTGTGGGTGTGCAGGGAACCACTCAACGAGGAGCTTAGTTGTGGGCCTCCAGAGAAACGGATACAGTCTTCCAGACGACACACTACTGCATTCAAACTCTAGCAGCCGCCGCCGCGCCCATTGAGTAAATACCATCAATCAACAAAAACAAATTTCAAAATTTCATGGCTACCAGAAGAAAGAAAAAAACAATCCCAAAAGGGAAACATTGTTTCGTTGTTCGCAAAAGGAAAACTCCTTCCCCAAGGCAGAAAGAATAGACAAGGAACGACCCAATTTCGGTCCGGCTTCCACGGGCACTCTGATTGGAAGATATTTATGGTGTCATGAGCAAGAAACCATAACCCGAGGTACGAGTACTGGAGTAGGTATGTCCAAACAACAAACCCAGACTGATATGCTTACATCACATCAATATGGCCCATTGATACTATCTACTCCATGTACCCCACTTCCCTACCCTTCTAGATGTCTCCATGCTGGCGAAGATAGTGTTTACCACACAGCCTAAGCTTGCCCTGTTTAAAGGCCTGTGAATTGCACACATCTTGAGAGAGAAACAATTTCAACTACAGTTTACTTCAGTCTAATGCAGCACATCGAGGATAAACCCCCCACACCAACTTTAAACAACGAACTTGGTACTCGAAACCGTCACCCACGGGAGTTATTATTGGTGTTTTTGGTGTGGTGGGTGGGGATATTTCATCACAATTCATCACAAAAAGGAAACAAATCACTAGCCGGAACTTCTGGATGTTTACTTTTTCCACACCATATTTGTGTGTGTGGGGGGGATGCTGCTAAAGCGCAAAAAAAGAAAGCAACATCACCTGCATCATCACCATCATCACCGCCATCGCGAGTCAGCAGCAGCAGCCATCCAGAAAAACAAGCCCAGCGCAGGTTTTATTCTCATCAAGCTTTCCTCTGCCTTCATTTCTTTAGTCACAATTCTCAAGGGAAGGGCCTAGGGTTGCAAACATAATTATAAGATGTCCACTGGATTGTTCGATATCCATTCACTCACGCACATCGGCACAAAAAGAAAAGGCCCGCAGCAGCAGCCTTTTTGAAGAAAACACATTCTCCATCACATCAGCTAAGTTTTTTTTCCTCCTCCTCCCGTGCTCGCAATGAAGAACAGGTCTTTCTCGTTGATGAGTACCCACGCTTTTGGTCCCCCCATTGCTCTACTAATATCAAGCTGATGGCTCTATGAGTACCTACTCGACAGCATATGCGGGAGGTAGGGATTAAAGTGAAATAATATATTGAAACGTCCGATCATCGGCGCTAGCGAAACTATGGAATATATTGCCATCCACACCCACATGGCCTGCTGGGTACCTTCCTTCGGCCTCTAGAGTACATACCTTGCTGGCAATGACGGGGGCTAGAGAAGCTACTCTGATATGAGGAGATATTTCTCTCGGTACCGCTGAGGCTTAGTTGAAGTTGGGGCATGCGCAAGTACAAGAAAAAAAGATTTGTCGGGAAATGTGAGGTATGGGGTTACGGAGTACTTACAGAAGGAATACCCCTTTGGGAGCGGTTGGGGATAGCTAGTACCGCATTTGGCTTAGTGCGGGCTGGATCGGGTATAGACCCATCGAGAGCATCGGACTTTTGAGGTGCAATTTGTTAGTGTGCGTTTTTATGTGCGTTGGGCACTCGTACCTTAGGGTGGGGTGTACTCTACATGTGGGTGCGAATTTTATGATATGGATATGGAGGTACGAGGTGCTTCGAGTACCTAGGTATGCTAACTATCTGTGCTCGAGCTCGTGAGAGATATACCTACTCGGGTACTGTGATAAGTCTAACGGGCCAGACGATACCTGGTGGAGATAGGTATCTACCTATAACTACCTACATAGATAGGGAAGTAGGTTTTAGGCATTTCCTTATTAAGGTTAATTACCTATCTAGGATCTTTCCTTTCCATTTGGCCATGGGAAGTCCTCTACGAGGGTCTGGGCACAAGGCTACTGGGAAGTCGAACCTCATGAGACTACCTAGGTTATGTAGGTATTGAGTTCATGATCAGAGAGAGCCCTCTCTCTCTCTCTCTCTCTCATGTTAACGTTTGGCTTGGAGTGTGGAATCCTCACTACATAGTTACATGATCACCTTACAGTTTGAACACCAGTCAATTCATGTCATCGTTAACGTTAACGGTTTTACGGTTTTACTGTTGATGATGATTTCACATACACGTGCCGCGGCATACGCTATAGACGTCGATTTTTTTTTTTTTTTTTTTTTGATATCGCGTTATAAACAACAAGGTAGCTAAGGTATGCACTATAACAGTATGATTATATAGCCACTAACTACAGAGTAACTAAGGACAACATAAAAAATATGCTAGATACATACTAAAACCCAAGATGCCCGCAACCAATCATGATTAATTCCCCCTCTGTCTGTCTGGCAACCAAAAACTCCGCTATATGCATGGATGCACGTGCACCCCTAGGCCTCGAGCTCGAGAGCTCTTCAAATTTCCAAAATATCCAATGGCCAATTGCAACATGCGCACCTTTTGTAATTCCCTAGTCTCGTACCCGTAATTTCCTTGAAATTCACATCATAATTACAACTACCTGGTATAGATCTTCCAAGAAAACGATTGCAATACATTGTCAAGGTAAAATGTATATAAAAATGAAGATATGTAGATAAACAAATTTAAATAAAACTTGCAATTGACATTAACGCCCGCATCAATCTGCGCATATTTTCAAAGAAGTAGAATAGAATAAAATATATAATTATATAAGAAAAAGCTCTGCAAATTCGCAACACAATTGCTAAATAAAATAAAAAATAAAAATAAAGCTCAAGAAAGGAAGAAAAAGACATGGACTGGGGGTATTTACATATACGCCACTGAACTAAAAAAAAACAGCAGTGTGTGTGTGTGTGTGGATTGTTTG
Organism: Peziza echinospora; assembly: GCA_024516245.1. Lineage (NCBI taxonomy): Eukaryota > Fungi > Ascomycota > Pezizomycetes > Pezizales > Pezizaceae > Peziza > Peziza echinospora. The sequence goes on along the minus strand of JAJLQT010000012.1, from coordinate 807,654 downwards.
CTTTGACGCCTCCCAAATAAAAACAGAGATGGGAAAAAAAAGAAAAACAAGATATAGCAACCATTCGACGACAGGAGAGATAGAGATTGAAAAACAAGAATAAAGCTATAGCTAAAGAAACGAAAAAAGTGATAAAAAAATATATAACCAGGGAGAAAAGATATGATTCAAACGGCCGTGGGCGGTAAGTACTGTCTCTTTCCAGATCTAGATCTTATAAGCTAGTGCCTTGAACTCTTGCTCCTGCATATGCGCATGGGGTTAGCATATGTGCAGCTGCTTAATTGGTTGTCGTTAACGCTGAGTGAGTGAGTAGGTTGAACCTGCGCAGATCTAGGTTGTCGTTCGATTGAAGAAGAGGGTAGTATAGATGGCCCGTTGAAAAAAATATAAGGCCTCCTTTCCATCCCCATCTCCCGGATGGATCCAGAGAGCAAGGACCTCAAGAAGAAGAATCAACGAATTGAAGAGATTAGAATGTAAGTGTGTGAGTTATGCATCCATATGGCCATGTCGTGGTTTAAAAGATAAAAAAACTGCTCAAAACTGCAAAAAAGAGAAAACAGAGAGAAAGAAGACGAAGAAGAAGAAGAAATAGCAGAAGAAGATTGCCTGTGAAGCATTGTCGCCAATGCTTCACAGATCCCTTCAGCTTTTCAATTCCACTCCTCCCCCTCAAAGGAGACCTCCCCAATTATAATTCTTCCTCCGCAACGGTAAAACCATGAGAGGCTTTACCGTAAAACTGAAAGAAAGAAATAGAAAAAAAAAGGGAAACCAATAAAGAATAAAGGAAAAATAAAAAAAAGAGAGATGCTCAAGAAACAAGGAAAAAAGGTCCATAAGCCAAGAGATAAACAAGAAAAGAAGAAGTTTTGTTGGATCATCGCTCGTTGGTGGGGCTGGGGGAGTCGTAAACGTCGTCAAGCGCAATGGGTGGGGTGGAGCCTTCCCATTGCACCGGGTCATAAAAGTCATAAATATAGAAGCAAAGAAATTTTTTAGTTCGCCCGAGAGTACATCCCGTGCGAATCCATGCTGGAAACAGCAACCAGGCTGTTTCCTGTAGGCTCTCCCATGTTATTACCATATCCGCTGTACTGATAGGATACCTCGTTGCTGTTCATGCCATTTGCCATGGCTTGCACATTGACCTCGTGGATTGGAGACCCTCCCATAGAATCGTGCGATGGGTGTCTGAGAAGGGGGCTGATTGGCGATTGGCTCCCTGATGAGCTGCTGTATGTGGGGCTTGGGGCACCCATGTGGCTCATGCTCTTGCTATAGTTTGGACTCGGTGACATGTGATCCATGTTCTTGCTGTATGTTGGGCTTGGGGACATTGAATCCATGCTCTTGTGGTAGGATAGTGTAGACTCCTGCGATGGGCTCCTTGTAGGCAAGTTCGGGTAGTCGAGTGGGCTACTGCGGCGGAGGGTGCAGCTTGGGCAATTGCGCACAAAGCGAGCAATCAATTCCTTTGGAACCCTATGATGGAAGAAATGTTAGTAATCTAAACCGCAATAACATGATTGGAGAATGCATACCATGAATACAGCTTGCGTACTTCGGCCGAAGTCTTGTCACGACCACCGTGCTGGGCGCGGTTGTGCGACTCCGTGAGAACGGCATACAAGCGCTCCCGAACGGCAACTGGCTTGCCCTCATGGCACACAATGTGACTGCCAGACTCCTCTTGCGACAAACGGAACATCTTCTTTGCCCAAAATCTAAACTGTGCGCTCTCAATGGTGGTGCACTTTGGATCCTTCAAAACGGCCAAAATGTTGTCATAACGCTTTTGTGGGATCAAGGCCTTGTCTCGCTTTTTGGGTGAAAGAGAAAGAATGTAGTCGTTGAGAAGGTTCTCAAATTGAGGCCTTGTTGGGAACCCATCGGGAGCGTGCGCTGGATGATCAGAGTACAAATCTCTGGTCATGGTAACCTCCTGCTGTCTGGAATCGGCCTGGGACTGAGAGTGCGAATGGTGAAGCATCGAGTGCGACGGCGACAACATGGTGTGTGTGAGTGGTACATAAGATGAGTGCATCAGCGAAGGATGGTGCATAGGCGAAGAGAGCGAAGAATGATGTATCGGGGAAACGGCCGCATGGTGGTGTACTGGGGTGTGCCAATGGTTGTAGTTTCGTAGATGGGTGGTATTGTATGGGTAGGACGAATGGTGTTGTTGCTGCTGCATGTGCCAGTACGCGCGATCGCCTTGCGTTTGAATCATGATTGCTTGGTTGAAGGAATGAGTGATCCGCTTATGTTTTTCAGATCCTAAGCGCAATTTTTTTGTGATTGATGATTGCAGGCTGCTTCCACTTGGAATTTCTCTAGCCAATGTGTGTTGCTACAGCAAGGATGCTTGAATGTATTACTTTATGGCTGGGGCTTCCTGTCCTAAAAAGTCACTTTTACAGTCTGGCGCCGTGATGGATGGAAACCGAGTGCTCAAGTGATGTTGACTGGTTGTGGTGATGATTGCCGGTGCTTGTGGAAGGATGGGCGGTAGGCAGATATGCTGTCGATTCAAAGGTCCGAAAAGGTTCCTGGAGAGTGGCCAAAGCTTGTTATTCGATGGGTAGGATGACGGGGGAGAGGGGGAGGGAATTGGTTCAAGAATGTGAAGTTCTAGACACAAGTAGTAGTAGTATTGAAGCAGGCTGGAAGTATTGGCACTGAAGGAGGTGGCCGGGTGGGTTTGTTTTATTGTTCAATTGCGTCCTAGGATGTTTTGCTATCGAAGGAGTGAAGGAAGAATGTGAGTCTGGGCCTGTGGAAGCTGTATGTGTGAGAAGCAACAGCTTTCCGGGGAAGACTGAAGATGGCGGGGCGGTCTGTGGCGGGGCTGTCTTGGACAAGATACTGAGGGATTGGGGGGGAGAAGGGGGGCAAAAAACGAGGGAAGAGAGGAGATAATAAAGGGCACCATGCTTTCTTCTTTGCGTGAGTGAGGGATCGAAGCTAGTAGCAGACGGTATTGGGGGGGGGGTGGTCTGGCAGGGCACGGGAGAGTCAGGCCCAAGGAAGCGTGGAGGTTCGATGCGTGAGCTTGTGCTTGCTTCTTCTTGCTCTTTGCCAATATGCGTGCGTGCGTGCGTGCGTGCGTGCCTGCCCGCCCGCCTGCCTCCTTGCTTCGGCCAGCGTCGAGCCCCAGCGGAAGCCAGGCCGTGTGGATGGGTGGACGGGTGCAGCAGCTCAGAAGCTCCGCAGCCCAGCAGCAGAGCATGCCTAGGCACCCAGCAGCCGCAGCGCCAGAGGGCCGCAGAGCACCGCTTCCCTCTCAGCGTCCCTCGCCCCCGGCGGCGTGTCTGCGTGTATGCGTGCGTGCGGGTGTGCGGGCGGGCGTGCTGGGCGTGCGGTGGGAGGGTGTGCGGGTGGGCAGCAGTGTCGAGACTGGCCCCCCGGCACACCCACCCACACACCCTCCCACACGCAGCAGCAGCGCCGACCCATGCACCCATCACCATCGCCCTCCAGCACCCGGGGGAGAGGAGGGAGCGAGGGAGCGTGTGGGGGGAGGCCCGCACCATGGGCTGCATGCCTCCTTGCATGCCTCTGGCTCTGGCCCTCGCGCTGGCCCACTCGCTCCTCCTCGCGGAGCGGACGAGGGCAGGCGGCCAGGCAGCATCGACGCAAGGGGGCCGGGGCGGGCACGGCGACGGCGATGGTGGGGCTGGGCTCGAGGCGAGGGGGGGCGGGTGAGGAAGTCGGCGTGACGACCCACAGTTCAGTTGCGGAGAAGATGTGTTTGCGAGGGGTGTCTTTCGTTGTTTGATCAGCAGAGGAGCCGGCCGTGGAGAGGAGAGGCCATACTCACCTACACTATATGCCTCCAGAGCGTCGAGATACATTGCGGTGCATGTGCGGCGGAATCGATGGGGATCTTGGAGATTTGGTGTTTGTTCTCGGACCTTGTCCAATCCGACACTTCTCAATAGGGTAGTCACATAAAGTACCGGCCGGCAGTCTCAATCAGGCATGCGATGGAAGAATATGCCAGACCGACCGACCGGCCGGTGCATAAGCCCACAAGCGGCGATTCAAAGCGTCAACACGGCTGCTGGGTGGTTAAGCTCGGCATAATAAATAATTATAATTTGCCTCCGAGTACGTGCTGTCTTTAGAACATGAACAAGCTTTGTACATGTGCACCCAGAAGCCGTCTTGCGGCCTGGTACAGCAGAGCATGTAACTCTGATTTTAAAGTGTTCATTGCGTGCATAGAGCTCTGGCCAGGACATGTCGATTGCCTATCTAACTGCGAAGCCGATGACCGTCGTCCTCATGCTTTCTAACCTAATGGTCACCCTCCGCCCACCCCAGTCACAATCAGCACATCAAATACTTAACCTAAATTTTTATCCTATACTTGTCCCCGAGCTATGGAGAAGCACTGTAAGTACCTACCGATACAACACAAGCGTCGTATATAGTTCAAGTGTTGCGGATCGAAAGCAGTGTCTGTATCTGAGTATCTCAACTCACCTTCCCCTCTACCCCTCCACAATCACCCCACACCCATGCCCAGTAATGTATACAGCACACAACTGCCTGGCAATTGCGCACAAATACCCGATCGCAAACAAAAGCATATAAATACCTAAAAAAGAAAAGAAACCATGAAACGATGTTACCTGCCATACTCATGTCATATAAGCTACCACCTCTCACTTTTACTCAGGCAAGTATAGCGAGTGTACTCGGCTTCGTCGGGGATAGAAATGTAGCGCTGGGGCTAATTCCGGACCGAGATCTTCTCTTTGCCCAATGAGGCGAATGCAATGCCAATGTAAGTCGCCACTGCAGATTATCGGATTCGCTTCTCAGCCCTTTGCCTACTTAGCACAAAGTAGATGAATCGATAAAAAAGGAAAGAAGAGGGAAAAAAATAAGAGGAAAAAAAAAGGTGATTGAAAAAAAAAAAACGGGCTATTGCTGTCGAACAAAATGAGCGACAGTGGGGGTGCACGTGTAGAGTGAAAGTGCCATGACCATGGCGATGATCGATTTGTTCATTTGGTTGATGTTGCTCGATCCAACGTCCTATACGTACCTCGTAGGTAGGTACATCATTCATCCACATGTGCTCATATTACATGGCACACTCATCCACAGCAGGATCGAGCCGACAAGATTGCTATAACTCGTCCCCATCATCATCATCATCATCATACGTCCAATGATAATTGTGACATCCTAGGTCGTATGAAGAAAAAACGACAACGTGCGATGGTGTTTGTTGTTTACCGGTGCCGGTAGGCCAATTGTAGTACATATCAAGCCGGCAGTCTGTTGCCAATTTTTCAATCCAACATGAAATGCAATATCCCATCGAAGCAGGGCGGCTAGTGATCGTTTCCATATTCAATACCCACCTGCCGAAATGCATCGGCCATTGGGTACCCAGCTGAGTATATTCACGGCAGAGGCAATTGGCATATTTTCTCCCAGCCCCCAGCCCTACAGCCGATATGGTATCAATTGCACTGATACAATTATACCAGGTAGTATTCAGTACACACAGTTGCAAGTGGCAAGCAACGCTGCTCACATGTTTTGGAGTATTTGATATATGATTAGATGATTCATATATATCTCCTTGATTCTCTCTTTTATTTTTTTTTTGCCCACTCACAACCGTTTCCAAGTCACCACCTTAACAAATTAATACCAACACAATACTCTTGCAAATGTTTCTTGCCGTCGGTATGTCCGTGGCAGCATTTTTTGGATCCTTGGTATTTATATCTGCATGCATTTCTTGCGTAACCATCGACATTGAAATATTCCTACCATTACCCACCACGGGTCACGAAAATGCGGTTGAACGTGCTCACACTAGAGATCCCGCCCTGTCAGTCTTGTTGTGGAGCTTGAGTTCTGGACCGCTGCTCGGTTCGGCAGCTGGGAGCTGGTAATATTGTCAAATTGACCACCAGGCGCCGAGGTGAGACCATTACTCCTTGCTCTAGAATGTTCAATGTAATTTTATAGTGGAGTTCGAGGTTGGACAGGTGGAATTGGATATTCTTCATCGGCGGGACCACATGTGCATATCTTGCTTCCAAGGGTTAAACAACCTCCGGGGGCAGCCCTCCTCTTGATCTTCAACATCTTGCCCCAAATACAAGCCAATAACGTGGTATGGTTTGTTTCAAATGATCCTGGCATATCCGGATATCCGAGCGACTGGGCCTTTATCGTTATCAATTTGGTCCTTTAAACTTTTGTAATTATGTGAAGAAAATCTGGGATGTTCATGACTAGACAATTTAGCAGCGAATCATTAGACCTCCGCTCCTCACAAGTTTGATGTATATTAGCACTCAGTGATCACGATGCAAAGTAAAATGAAAACAAATACTTATGGTCCCTGAAATGTACAAATTTCCACATGCCATGTACGAATCTGCAAGATATTTTCCAGCCTGGTGGTTTATGGACAACGATCTCGAGCAGCATAGCTCCGATTAGATCGGCTGTTCAAGTACCGGGATAGGTGCCCAATCTGAAAATTAATCACAACATAAATTTTGAATATTGTGAGCTAGGAAAAGAGCTCTGACGTTGCATGCCTAGAACCTTTTCTTCGGGAGTGGGTAGGGGGGGGGGGAGTGGGGGGGGGGGGGGGGGGGTTGAAGGCATCAACGACGTGGACGACACACTTTTCAATTGCTGAGGCCGGAAATATTACCCCAGGATCGTGGTTTGAGAATTTTCGATTAAGCTGTCTCACCTCTGTGGCAATTGCAATTCTTCAACGGCCCGAGTCCATTTCTGGCTTGGGTTTATCGGGCTGACCAAAATCGGGCCTATCAAAGTTCAGTGAGTACCGACAGTCTCTGTCTGACACCGCAGCTTCTCGAAAGCCAGCCTGCTAGAGTGCTAGTATTTTTGCGAGCCAGCCATCTTTTGCTCCAATCTCGGGTTTTTACCCACGAATTTCGCCTCGTAATAATTGTTGGCTCCGTCTCATCTTCCCCACAGTGCCCACACCCGTACCCGGTCAGCTCCAGGTCATGCGGCCAAAAATGGGCAATACCGGGATAAGGGCTCTTTGACGAGGTCACCAGTTCATATTTTCTTATTTTCCCCCGTCAAGATGTGGGGGCGAGAGAGCCTTCAAGTCGAAGTTGCCCAAAGCTGTTTGAACATTTTTTTTTCATGATTGTACGAAATTGGCCATCTGTGGTGGGATAGAGTTGTGACATGGTAATGTGCCTTCTGGCAGAAGCGGCACCGAATACCATAGAATCTTATGGCCATTCGAACGTAATTGGCGAGGGCCGTTTGAGAATTCACAGGGCCTAAGCAAGTCTCCAAAGCCTTAGGATTCGATGTCGGTAAGTTGGTTGTCTGGTACCTCACATCGGGCACATCGTCTCTACAGACGTTGGGCGGGATAGAAAACAAATTACAAGGAAGAAAAAACAGAAACCGGGCAAAAAAGCAAGCATGCCTCGGGAAGAAACAAATGTGAGGGCGTAAAGGAAAGAGCAGGACACATACCTCTTAGTTGCCTCTCACGCACCCAGCATAGCCGATGCAGCTTTTTGTGATCAATGGATAGCGGGATCGACAGACATGCACCCAAAGGCTGTCTTTCCGTTCTTTTTGCGGCCTTTGGCTGAGGTGGAACCGCGGCGGCCGGGCTGGCTGGGGGCCTGCTGTTGGATGTGCAGCCTCCTCGGACGTGGGTGGTGCCAGCTCTCTGCGTTAGGTACGTCCAAGCCCGAATTTGAAATCGGGCCGATCAACTGGCTGGCATTGCCTCTGCTGCCAATCCGCGGCCTGCAACGGCATCGGCATTATGTAAGCCGGCCATGCACGTGCGCCGCCCGTGGGCCCTCTGTAGTCTCCCTCTGCCGTCTTGTCCCGCAGTGCCGTGGGCGAGCACAAAGGTTGCGGTTTCGCGGGCGGGCGAGCCGGGGACGCTTTTGCGCTTGGGGGCCATGTGGGGACGGTGGTCTGTGGGCTCGGCGTCTTCCGTGCGAGCTGCCGGGATGGTTTGCGGGGCGGGCAGAAGCTTAAGCACGCGACCCGGGCGTTTCACCGGGGCGGGGGCACGTTTCACCGGCCTCGCCAACTCTAATGAAACGACCCCCGCGGGAAGTGCGGGCACGTGACCGTGGGGAGCCGCAGTGCGACCAAAACACCACATTTGCAACAAGCAAGACAAATACGCAACCAGTGTCCGTCGAATTGAAGTAGAAAGATATATAAGTAGCCTCACGGATAGTTGTGTCGGACACGAGTGCATGAAGGCTGACCCTCACCCCCATGGCCCAACTCCAGCCTATCACAGCAGCCACCGTCCCGATACCCCGGTACTTGGCAAGATAGTAACACTGCGGCCCAATGATATCCCAGTGCCGACAGTTTACACAAACAGCAGCCTCCCTTCCTCCCTGCGGGTTCTTCCCTTCCTTCCGTGCTCACTTCCGCTTGTTGGCCCGGAGGCTAGTCGGAGTGAACTCGATTCACCCCCCACATGGCCATGTCACGATGATCAGCATACAGAGGAAACGACACTGCCGTCCCAGTAAACCCCATCAACAGTGTAGCCCAACCCAGGCTCGGCTTGTTTATTGGCGGATGGTAGTGCGAATTCGGTTGCAAATGCCACCCCTTGCCATTCGCCTTGGAGAGAGACAACGAAATAAGCGAACGGCCCTGTCACCCCTGAAAATGGTTGTTCCCGGGGCGTGTCAGTCTCAAGGGCATCTGGGTTGATCTTCCAGGACAGACGTGTCCGCCCACCTGCGACTATGTTTTGAGAGAGAGATGTGATTGCGTATGGTGATGGTGGGTTTCCTGAAATAACTATCTCGCCCAGATGCAGGAATGGGGTTTGCGTCGCTCCTGAGGACGGTAGATTTGCATCAAGCCGCATATGCTCTGCACTGTGCTTGCAGTAGACGCCCAGTTGCACTATTTCCGAATTCTGAAAATTGGCCTTTACCTGGAGTCGGTCCAACAAAGATGTGACAGATAGTTCGCACCACCTATCTCTCGTGGAATCTGGAAGCGGCAGATGTTTTCGAAACGGCGTACCAGGATCATTTTTTTGTTCAATGTCAATGTAAATTCCAACCTCCGAATGGCTTTCGTGGCCCAACTTGGTCCGCAGAAGATACTGCACCCTCATATATGTGGTCTTCCGTATTGATAAGGCCAATTTGTATAGGGGGCATACGGAAATATTGTTGACTGAATCTGTTTCAATTTTAGAAATAAAATCCAACATCACGGGTAGTCGCTTGGGCAAGAGTTCTGTTCACCTGCAATTCGCTCTGAGATGCCTAGACTCCACCCCCCTGAAAACGCATGTTCCTCGTCCAGTTCCAAATTCAATGTATCCATGCGTTGGCCGCCTTTCTTACCAGAAAAGGTTGGTAGGACCGACTGCATACCAAGATTAACCCATGGCTTGGAGGATTTGAGCTGCAGTAGCAGAAGATCAGTTTCCAATTACCCATACCGGGAATACGATGTCTCAGTATGCCTACTTACCTCCCCACGAATCCAGAACCTTTTTCCAAATCCACGACTGAAGTTTGTGTAAAAGAAATCAGAGCTACCGGTGCTGAGCAACTCAACATAGCTAGCAATTGGTTTAGATGCTTCGTGGTGAGTGTCCTCTTCACCTATCCAGAATTTTCGATCATTTTTCCAGAAGTCACGTATGTCATGGCATTCGTATGTCCAACCGGGTCCAAAAATTACAGCAGCCAGTCCATAATGCTGGATTGCCTCAAGAGCCTGACGACAGTAAGCTTTGTCCCACAAATTATTTTTGTGAAAGGTCTTACCCTGCCAACATGGAATCCACCCCCACCGTAGGTACCTCTTCCAAATACATCAATGCCAGACAGAACACCCTTTTTCCTGTGCAGCCTAGCTGCATTCACGGAGGTTTCTCGTAATCTGTCAGGGTTCCACCAATAATTGGTGAAAATCGAATCGGATGCCTCAAAGAACGGCTGGTTGCTTGGGGTGAGGCCATTTTGATAATGGATCACATTTGATACTGTCAAAGAGTCGTACCTTTTTACATATGGTCAGTATATGTTGACGGGTAAGATGGACCAAATTGAAAAAAAAAATAGGCCCCCACCAAATTACTTGGCTACCCGGAACAACTCGATGCATCTCATCTCTCAAATAATCAATCCAGCTCATTAGCACAAAGCAGTCAAAGATTTCTCGTGGAAATCTAGACTCGAAGTTCAAAAGCCATCCATCGAACCCGTACGTTTTTGCTATCTCTACCAGTTGGTTTGCAAAAAATGCAGCATTCGTAGTCTCGGAGTCTGGGTCGAACATCTTCATGAGCTCAGATGTCCCACGCCCATCTCCGCCCTCCACAAGAAAAGTTCCCAGAACCGCTACACCATTTTTGTGCATAACATTGGTCCATGAGGCGGGGGGTATAACCACACGCTTATGCGAGAAGTAAATAAATGTATCCATAAACTGCAGGTATTCACATGTATAGACCATTTCTGAACTTTCCACGCCCTGTACGGCTTCATGGGGTAGATACCCTCCCTTGAAATCATGGCAGACGACCAGGGGTGAAATTGGCGGGAGAGGAATTGGAGCGGAGGAAGCTGCATCGGCGGGAGCGGAACCAGCTGGGCCGGAACCTGTCCCTGGCTTTCGTGCTGAGCTACTGTCAGGCGCTTTTGTGGGGGTGCGGGGGAGAAGTGGGGTGTTTGCGATGTGGAGCGGGCTTGCAGAGCTAGGGTGCCATTGGGCCAGTTCCTCAACCGACTCGAGGAATGCGAAATCCGGGGTACCTGTGGGGGAAGCCGCCATGACTAACTAGGTGTAAAGCTGTTTGTGGGACGCTTCCTGGGGGTCGGGGGCGGCGGGGGTGGGGAGGGAGCACTGTAGGGGACGAATGTGGATCTTCCTTGGAGATGAAGGAGAGGAGTAAGCGGATGCAATGCACTGTGAAGATTTCTGAAAATATGATTTCTCCCCAAGTGCGGGGGAGGGGGGCCGGTGGAGCAGAAGAGGAAACTTTTTCTCAGACATTCTAAACAGGCCTGCCCGCTGGGGCCATGTTGAAGCCGTGACCTTGCAAGCTGCTTGCTGGCATGTAATCGTACGGGCAGACACGCAAGCCGTGGCATTTGCGAAGCCGTGGCAGCCAGGTGTGTGCGAAGCTGGTGGGCTGTTGGATGTGCAAGCATGATTGCTGTGGAGAAGTGAGGCCCTCTCCAGGCTCTTGGGTGAGGTACGAGAGAGTCACGGGACTTCCAGTCTGCGCTTGTCGCGCCTGTGGATAAGCGCGCCCCTGCAAGCCGCCCCCGGCGCCCCATCCCCGCAGGTGATCAGCACGCAGGAACGCAATGACGGATGCCCGTTCGTGAGTGGAGGACGTGTCCTGATGGCTTGGAATCGTCGAAACTAAGATCACCAGCTCCCAGTCTGCCACAACCGCTCCACGCTTCCGCCCCCCGTCACAAGTCCCCCCATCGACCATCCCGCCAGACACCTCCGTTCGAACACAGACCGCTCCGCCCCGAGATACCCCAGAGAAACAATTCACGCACAGACGGCGGCTGCACGAACACGCCGGCCACGAGAGCAAGGGAAGAAGGCAGAAGATAGAAAAAAGAAAAGAGTAGACGGCGGGCAGCTCGACACGCAGCAAGAGCCACCGGCCTCGTTTCGGCACACGGCGTTCGAAATACACCCAGCCACCTAGCCAATTTCAAATACGGTCCGCCGACCTTGTTGTTCGACCAAGCAGATCCCCCACCACCCTCCACCTCTCTGGCTCCACGCTAGCATCTCGACGTACCCCACAAGTCTCCCCTGAGCTATATACCTCGAACGAGGGCTGGACAAGTCGGAATACCAAGCGAGAGTGAGCATTGGGCTTCTAGGCACTAGCAAAGATGAATCTCTTTCGGATTGTTGCGGACCTCTCGCATCTGATCTCAATCTTCATCTTGTTACATAAGATGCGGGCGACAAAGGTAATATAAACACACACACATATAGCATATAGCGCCCATCCATCCACGCATGGGCAATTTATCTCATGTCCATGATGACCGGGCGTAATGCCTTATGCTTCATGTGGCCCGCGATCAATCGTCTCGGGAGCTAGTGGATCAATTGCTAACTCCTGTCCCCCTCGAGGTTTGGCGGGGAGTGAGACGAAATCTAGAGCTGCGCGGGTGTCTCATTTAAATCGCAGGCGCTTTATTTGCTAGTATACATTACCAGATATCTCGGTACCACTCCCCCCCATCTCCCAATCCATCTCCCCACCCTTCCTGGCTTGCAGGGGGGGCATGTGGTGATGCTGGTGCTGCTAAAAATACCACATTAAAATCCAAACGGTTCTAACAAAAAAAACCCAAATATTTTTACCAAATGCAGACATCTTCTGGACTTTCAACGTCTCACTTTACAACACCGTCTACAAGCTTCTCTTCCTATGCAGCTCGGCATATGTCCTCCGTCTGATGAAATTCGAATTCAAGCCCACCCACGACCCAAACATCGACACCTTCAAGTCCCGCTACCTTCTTGGCGGCGCAGCTATCCTAGCCTTGATCTTTTCATCTAAATACGTCTTTTCCGAGATCCTATGGACCTTTAGCATCTGGCTCGAGAGTGTTGCCATCTTGCCACAACTCTTCATGGTCCAGAGGACAGGAGAGGCAGAGACGCTCACGACCCACTATATCTTTGCATTGGGAGTTTATAGGGCGCTGTATATCCCGAATTGGCTGTGGAGGTACTTTGTCGATGGATACTCTGAGCCAGTTGCTGTTGTTGCGGGGCTGGTCCAGACGGCTCTCTACTGTGATTTCTTTTATATTTATTGGACAAAGTAAGTCTACTTCTCCCACCCCCCCACTTGCCCTAATAAATTTCCCACTAACCATTATATCTTTTTCTCACTCGTGCAGGGTCATGAAGGGAAAGAAGTTTGAGCTTCCGGTATAAATTAGAATTAGATAACCACACGAATCTGGATATAAGGCTTCCCTTCTGTGACTGACTTACTGCACCCTCCCTCCCATCGGCCCACCCCCACCCAAAAAAAACCATTATCCTGTACACCCCTCGTTCTTCTTTAAATTTCTGACTATCAAGATTGGCTTTTTTATTATCACTTTGTGTATGGTGGTCGTTTGTTTGGAGGGCGGGGGGAAAAGCTCGGGGGTTGGGGAAGTTATGGGCCCTCTCAGAAATACATACTATAGCTATACACACACCACACCACACCACACTACATATATAAAAAAAAAAATCCTAGATCCGCCCTTAAAACTCTGAATTCTCTAGATCTGGTTTCTGATTTTTTTTTTTCTCTTTTCCCGCCTAGCTGCCTGATTATAATTTGATTAATTTTTGACTGGGACACCGTTTTTGTGGCACGAGAATTCGAACACCTTTTTTTTTATTTTATATAATTATTATAAAGTATACTTGCAATTGTCAAATCAAATATTCTCTGGACGCCTGAGTGAGGAAAGGAAATGCCTGTGCACTGTCTGTGCATTGTCCGGAGACTTAATGATTTGACGAGTATATACTATATACATGGAGCTTATTTTTATCCTACCGATCGAGAAAAAAAAAGTCTCGGTCCCCTGCCCCCCCCCCCGGCGTTTGCTGTGTTCTATCGAAAAATAATGGAGGTTCCATTGCACGAATTTCAAATCTACGACTATAGCCATAGCTACCTATGTATATACCTATCGATATCCTCCATATGTGCTTTTGTAAATATTCACAAGAAAAAAGAAAATGTAAACTAGGCAAATTTTAATTATTACCCTCAACTCTCCACATCGATACATAGTATCGTTCACGTAATTTTTAGTTAACTAGGAAATAGATAATTTCAATTTCAAAGCCAAATCTAGATCTGAATTCAAGTTAAAATTTGGTAGGATACTACCTAATTATAATAAACGTTCCTCCACCCCACAGATTGCAAAAACTGCAACATGGCAAATTTAAACTCCGGCCATCGACCGTTAACAAAATCCACTCTCAGATTGCAATCTAAGTAGATCCAGATCCAATCCACAATTCTCCACCACAACCTCATATGAAACTTAGATACGGGGGGGCCTCAGGGGTAGAGAGGGAAGGAAAAAAAAAACCTCCCTTAATCCCCAATGTATAGATTAGATATATGTACCTACTCCATTCCACTCCATTCAAAAAACGAGATTCCACGGGGAATAACCAATACCAACAACCAACCACCAAAAATCACCAAGCAACAACGAGCAATACAAATATGTACGTAACAGAAAAAAAAAAGAATAAATAAATACACATAAAAGTTCCCCTTCTCCACCTCCCACCCCCGACCCCAAAACCCCATCGCCACCCCCCTCACCCCCCTCACCCCTTCACCTCCTCACCCCACCGCCCTCTCCTTCCCATTCCCCTTCCCCTCCAAATGTACATGTGAACTGGAACTGCCCCCTGTCTAACTAGAACAGCTACACTGTAAGCCTCTCTCGGGCTTCGGCGGGTCCCCGCACCACCTCTCCTCCAACTCCGCGTCCCAGCCCCACGAGTCCTGGAAGGGGTCTGTAATCATCTTCATGACGCCGGTAAAGACTTCTCGGTCGTGTTTATGCTCGACCCGGTCGATGATTTCTTGGAGGACCCAGTTGCGGGGGATAAACTAAATTTCCACACACACACAAATGTCAGTTCTACAACTCCCAGATAAAACGAAAATGTGACTTACGTTCGGGTTAACCGCCAACATCGCCTTCATCCTCTCCTCATCACTCCGCCCCTTCCCCTCCGCCTCCTCAATCTGCAATCTCGTCCGATACGCCCCTCCCAACCACTCCGCAATGGCACCCAACGCACCCTCCTCCCCAAGCCCACCATAATCACCCACGGGGTCCGTCGGCAAAAACACACGGGCAGCCTTAATCCACTCCTCCTTCGTCTTCAACGCCAGAATCGGGATCTTTGACAGCCTTCTAAAGAAGTGATGAAAGTCCAGCTCCAAATCCCGTAACATTTCCAGCATTGGCCCAAATATCCTCGGGATATCGCCGTGGTTGGGCAGGACGGTTTGCAGGCCGAGACGTTTTGACATGGCTTGGCAGTATTCCGCCTGGAAAACGTCCTTATACTCTTCACCGGCACGCTCAATAATCTTCTCGGCGCGAGGGATAAGGGTTTCCATTTCTATTGGGGGGAGACCCTTTTCGATGAATTCAACGGTATCACAAGCATCTCCAGAGCCATAGAGTTCGGCAAGATCCTCGGCTAGTCGGACAAGATTCCACCTATGTGAGAGTTCAGGGTAAGTCTGCGTTCGGAAGTGAAACGACCATCATTTTCTGGAAAGGCTTACCATATGACCGTGGGTTGGTTCTGATAGTTATACCGCCTCATGTAGTCATCATGGTTAGGTGTAAAATTTGGATCATAAGTCTAAATTGGGCAATTCCATGTTAGCAGAGAGCATTGGCCACAACTAAAGATTACCCAGTGGGTGGGGGAACACATACGTCCATGAAACTAAACGGACCAAAATCCAAACTCAAGCCCATCAAGTGTGTGTTATCTGTGTTCAGTACCCCATTCATGAAACCAAAGCACTGCCACATTGCCACACTCTTTGCATTCCTCCTCACAATCTCCCGATAAAACCTCTGATACCGATTCACCGCTTCCCGGCCCCTGAACTCCTCCTCCCCAGGCCTCATTGGCACCAATTTCTCCTCTCCGCCAAAACACTCTCGGATGGCGTAGTCGGCCAACTTGCGAACATTTTTTCTATCTCCACGCCAGCGTAGAAGGTCAAATGACCCGATCCGAAGCCATGAAGGTGCGAACCGACAGACAATGGCGCAGGGCTCGACTGTTTCTCTTACTGCCTTCTTTGACGGGAGGAGGGTAAGAGCTAATGCACGCGTCGTGGGGATACCCATATGATGTAGTGCTAGAAAGTCCCTTCCGATCAGTAGTTTATTCTTCACAGGAGATTGGACTTTCCATACCTTCACTAACCACAAACTCACGTATGCTCGACCTCAAGACAGCCTTTCCATCTCTAGATAGCAGATCTCAAAATTAGCAGGCCTCTTCTCAAACATCAAAACCCTCTTACTTACGCAAACCGAGAATAAGGCGTTAATCCAGCCCCCTTCAACTGCACCTCATACCGCTTTCCAGTATATGGATTCGTGCTTTCAAACAAAGTGACCGCTCTCTATACATTAGTAATTTCCTAGATTAGCAGCCATAAAAAATCATAAAATTCCGTTATAGGATTCAAAAAGAACAAACTTACTCCATCTCCAAGCTGCCCAGCCCACTGCCCACTGATTAAAACCCATTAGCAAACGAACAAAAAAAAACATTCCCGGGCCTCTATTTTGATCCCCAACGCAAGAAAAAGCAAGGAGGTCATACAATTGCCAACCTATACACACACAAAACATCAACCCACACAGTCAGCACACAAATTCTATATATCCTAGGTATTATTTATCCCCCTCTCTCTCTGTCTTCCCCCATAACCCAAAAGACACCAAGAAAAAAGAGAAGATTCAGAGTGGCACAACATACCCCCATACGACGCCGCCCACGGCATTATATCCTCCATAATCGTATTCCCCGCCATGACATGCACAAACTCCGGCTTGTACTTCTCCGAAACCTTGAGCCCCAACTCCATCATCGCCGAATCACTTACTGCCAAAATCTCCGGATACGGCTCCCCGCCCTCGGGAGTCACATACGTGAACATAGCCCCACGTACTTGGCGTGGCCCGAGTTTCTCCCGTGGGGCGTTGAGGGATGCTTCGGGGGTTGGGAAGGATGGGTCGGCTACCAAGTACCACGAACAAGAAGCATTAGCTATTGGAATATATAATATAGCTTTTTTTCTTTCTGTGCATGCACTTACGCGGCAATGACTGCGTGAAAACACACGACTTTGGCAGATCACGCAACGAAACCCCTTCATACGATGTCTGTCCGCCAGTAATCCCATGCCCACCACCACCACCATCACCACCACCACCACCATCACCACCACCACCACCATCACCACTACTACTAATCCCATGCCCAGCAGCAATGTTATCCGTCTCCCTATAACTATGACCGCTCGTAGACATGACATCGATATCCCCATCTCCATCAACACTACCAACTCCACCCCCCCCATCACCATCATGCATCACACTCGAACTCGAGCTCGACGTGAAGTGTGAGATGGAGCTCGAGGACATGGACATTGCGTTGGTATTTTCGGCCGTAGTCGTCGTCTTCCTCCGTAGGTGGCGGTGTTGCTCGCACGATATCAGTGCCGGTAGATGAGGATGCGATTGTGGCTGTGGCCGTGACTTGCGGGGCTCAGATGATGCCGTGGATGTAGATGAGAATGCTGCACTGTAAATGTGGTTAAATTTTAAAATGTTATATCTCGTTATATGCTGATGGTATATCCCAGCTCTGGTGGCTGTAAGGCTCCGTAGATGGCGGTGGTGGAGGACTGTGTTGCAGGCCCGCGGGATAGAAGAGAGCATGCACACACGCTTGGGGAGAGGAGGGGAGGGGAGTGGGGGGGAGGGGAGGGGAGTGGAAGGGGAAGGTGGGAGGGGGATCGGTCACGAGGGCCCAAATGGGTAATTGCCTACTGCCGAATCGAGAGTTACGGTTGGTGCGTAAGAGGCAATCACTGCAGCGCGCGGGGGGTTGGGGTGTGGGGTGTGGGGTAATGGGGTATTGTAGTATGGTACGTCGTTCGGTGGCAGCGCATGCGGGGTGCAGCGTAATTTATGCCTTGCCGAGGAGCGCTCGAGCGAAAGGGATCTTTATAAACGGCGGCGGCGGTGGCGGCGGAGGCGAGCGAGAACGAAACGAACGGCCAAACCCTCGAAGCCTCGGCGAAATTCGAAAACCAGCGGTTCTACAAGCGCGATATAGCACGACAGGGCAACTCCGACTAACTGGGTTCGAGGCGGGAGTGCTGGATTTCTGTGGCGCCGACTCAGTGCCTGCAGGGCCCAGAACATGTACATTATTAAGATGGGGATAATGGCATTGAGAGGTAAGGCCGTCGTCATCATCACACGAGCATGACCATGAGTGCTTGGCAACCATCGAGAAGGTCACTGGGTCGACTCTACACCTGTGATATCTGTAGCAAGGTATATCAATTGATAAAATCTAGTGATATGTAATCTATCCACGAATGCTATAGTATATAGTACACCTCTGAACCCCATTGGCAGAATTATGCATACCGATGCAAGAACAAATGATCATGACAACCAATTGCAAGAAAAAACACAAATCAACAGAACGTCTAAAGAAACACCTCCCTCGTCTACTTCTATGTCCCAAACCCTCACAAGCGATAGACAGCCTATCTCTCGCTTCCACCTCCAAGTGGCGCGTACTCACTCGTCGCCGGCCCGAATCTAAAGACCCTTCTCAACCAGTTACCCTGAACCCGCTGTGGCTGCGGTTGACTCCACGGCGCAAGCGCACCACTCCCCAATCCATCTAGCGACCTCCTTGAATCATGATGACGCTGTAACAATGCTTCCCGCCCATCTCCATCATCCTGTGGAAGATAGTGATCACCAAAGATCGCATCCATATCCTCGAGTTGAATGCCCTTCGTTTCAGGGTAAAAGAAATAAACTAGAACCCAAAATATCAGTCGACGCCAACCAAGAAACTTCCACAATGAAGATTCGAACGTAACATACCGCAAATGAAACTAAGCACACAGAAAAATGCATGAATGAGGTATAACCTCCACGTAATCCACTCCTGCAGCACAGGCGTCATCCCACCCACCAACCAATTGAACGCCCAATTGGTTGCCGTCGATAATGAAGCTCCCTTCGCTCGGATGCTAAGCGGGAGGATTTCTGGGGGATAGAGCCTATACGGAACGTTAAAATTAGAAAAAAAAAACCACCTGAAACGAAAAGAAGACGGATTCTCAGATGAGGGCATATATTCATACCAAGGAACAGGCCCCCAAGAGTATCCAAAGAACGCATTGTAAACCACCACTGAAATAACCACCAGCGACGGTGTCTGCTGTGTATTGAGATACATGAATCCCGATATCGCAGAAAGCGATACCGCCATGACAAGGGCTCCAGATAGTAGAATCGGTCTTCGGCCCCAGTGATCCATGAGGTACCATCTACACACATGTATTGTAAGTAGACAATCCCATATATATAAAACAACAAAAGCCTGTGATCGTAAATCCAGATCTGGGCTCGGACTCACGGAGGAATCGTGCTCGCGACATAAACAATCGCATTAATCCCAGTCATCAACAACGCATCTCTCCCAATCCAACCAGCCTGTTCAAAAACCATCGGAGCCTATACAATTATCGCAACCTCTGGTCAGTCATGGGTGTGGGTTGTAAATCAGGGGGTTTGAGGTATACACACGTAATAAGAAATAACATTAATCCCATTCATCTGCGCAAACGCCTGCGAAGACATTGCAATCAATAATCTCCGCTTGTACCTCCTCCACATCTCCGCATACGTTCGTTCCCCTTCACTCCTCATCAACAGAACATTCAACTTGATCTCCCGAAACTCTGCTCTTGCTTTCTCGTTCGAGGTATCTCCACCCCCGTGTAAATTCGCAATGACACGAATCCCTTCTTCATCGTGATCATTATCGAGTAACCATCTTCATATATATAGCATTAGCACATCTCATATATAGAATCAACACTTCACGAGCATCAACTCACCTGGGGGATTCCGGCAGCACTAACGACCCAACACAAAGCAAAAGTCCCATCACACACTGCATAAACAGCGGCGTCCTCCATGAATAATCCCCTTCAATATAGCTGCAAGCATAATCCACCCACACACTCGACGCATACCCCACAATATTTCCCGTAAATTCAATACACGCTAGTTTCCCCCGATTATGTGGTGGTGAAATTTCAGACTGATAGACCGGGACAATAGTTGAGAGGATACCAACCCCTACGCCGGCAATAACACGCCCAAAAATCATCGTACCCATTCCCGTTGCAAGTGTTTGTAGTCCTCCGCCAATTATGAATATAAGGGCACCCCAGAATATAGATTTCTTTCGCCCGAGGATATCCCCTACTCGGCCGACTATGAGTGAGGATGTGAATGCCCCGACTTCCAAGATGGAGACCATTGTTCCAATCTCGGCTCGTGAGGGGTCATGGAAATAGGCTTTGAAGTATGGGCCCCTGATCATGTAGAATTAGCTAAAAGCAACTCTCTTATGCAGTTTCAAAAGGAAAGGTACATACGTAATAATTCCAGACATGACCCCTTGATCATATCCAAATAGAAAAACTCCCAAACTGACAAATATGCTCGTAAAATATCTATTCACATGATTAGCTTAAATCAATTGAAATTGACAAAAAAACACGTAATATTCTTACAGTAGTGGTTTTCCGGTAAGCTGGAGAACCCCAGCATCTCCACTTCCACCCGTCATGATGCCTACTGCTAACTGGAGTAGCCGGTGAGGGCGCTTTCGAGGAGGGTTTGGTATATGAATATCCTCGATTGAAACTGTGTCAATGGGTTCTTGGCCCGTATCTGATGAGATTGATGGTCTGTGGTGACCGCCTCCGACATGCCCTCGCTGTTTCGAAGATACGTGTTTCTCTCGGACTCCCTCTACCGGCCTTTGCTCCCCTCCAATATCCTGAAAACCAATGCCGGGATCCGAGTCAGAGCACCTGACTGCAGACTCAATATGGCCCAACCCAGTTCCCGACTCGTCAGTTGCACCAATTGGATGTCGATGGACAATGGATGAGGATGTGTCGATGGAAAGTAGCGGTATGCCGGGGGAACGTTTTCTAGAGTTTGACGGAATGTTGAATATATTTTTTGGCTGAGATGCAGCCAACCCTCTCTCTATATTTTAGAAAGTAGATTAATAGGGCAGATATTACTTCTACCTCGTGTAGGCCTTGTTTGATCTGAAGACTAACGGAATTGCAGGGATGGGGTCAGGCGGTATAACTCGAAGGGTCTGGTGGACGGCAGTTTTAAGTTCCTAAAAAGTACTTAGTGTCTTGAATGCCGAAATCTGTCAATTGTTATACCGACATGCAAATAAAGTTCTTACAGATGATGTATTCTCCAAATGATGTCGTTTGCGCAGAGTACATAGGCACGAGAGCACTCGAGTATAAATTACGGTCAGCTGCCGGCGTTCAGCATGGGTGAGACATCGCAGGTCCGTTCATCAAGTGACTGGCCACGCATCGACTGCACTTTCGGGAAGTCGGCCGAGCGGGGATTGCAGTGGGTCTGGGATGATCGGACAATGCGGGATCGGAGCAGCGCAGCGAGGTATTATGAATCTTAGCTGTATTGTAGCATCACAGAGCCATCTGGATGAACCTGAAGACAATGCCGAATAAATTTAGTGTAGTATGAACCCGGTTGTGTGTGTGGAATGCGGGTCCAGAAACCGGGTAGAGTATCGAGTTTTCGGCTCTTTCGAGTCTTTCGGCTCCGACATCTCAACCAGAAATTGCACATTACAGCTTTGAAGCTCGTGCGCACTCGTAGGCCGCATAGCTATGAGAACAATCAGCCACCCTGGTCTTTAGTTCCACTGAGCTCCGAGCACAAACCAACGCCAACACCAAATGTTAAACATCGGCCCGTTGCGAAAGCCTAAAGGCGTAAAGGCCGCTTTGAATTTCCCCAGCTTTCAACGCGCCTGTGCGTGCACGTGCACGGTTCTTCTGCGACACAAATATTTATAGCAACATCGTCATGGTCAACTGGTCATGTGTGGAGATTTTTGTAACATCACCAAGTTGCCACCAGCCACCCATCACCAGCCACAATAACCGCCAACCGCCGATCTGCTCTGTCTCCAGTGTGCACGATGCGCCTCATCCAGGAACGGGACAGGTACCCTCTAAAAATTGGTTGTCGTCTCACCCCACCCTTCGGGTTTCCCCTGCGCCAAGTTTGTCCACGCAATCTATCTGAATCCACCAATCGCCTGCCTCGGGCCAGCCAGCGATCTGCGTGAGCTATGAAAAGACTCGAGAGGTGGCAATTTCTGCATTTGATGATATGAGGTGGAGATGAAAATGAAACGAAGCCGAACCTATCTCTGGAGTGCTGATAAACGTAGCGAGCTTCAGATTAACTTTATCGCCAGTTTCTTCTTCCTGGGAAGCAGCCTAAGGTTCGCTTAAGCTTGAGGATAAGAGAGGCCTGGTACCGGAGGCAGTGTTGAGATGAAAAGAGAAAAAAATCCCCCAATTGCCAGCAAGACGCACCACTAAAAAATCGCACATTCACAACACACCAACCTCCTCACTAGTGGGTGAATTCAGGAACACATCCGTTCGTAGTGTGTTTTATCCAGCGCACTGAGGATCATTCGCTAGGACAACAGAAAAACTGTGAACAGGCGTTTCCATCATTAAGGTTCAATCAGGTATCATCATTTGCTGTGTATGGCCAATGGGAAGGACTGAAGTCTCTGCATGATGCTTGCGGGTATCGGGATTAGGGTGTGATTGGATGCTTACTGGGCGGGAGACTAATGGATAAAATTAACTGGGATGGTGTGAGAGAATGCGGCTTAGTTGGTGTGGGAAACTGCTAATTAAGGAGGTTCAGGTAAGGTTTCTAACACTCCCCTGCGACGCTGTGCCTGTTGTCCATGTCGCCACGAGCAGAGCTTGGTTTGATCAGGCAACGAAACGGAGACCCTGTTATTGTCAAAGTGGATGAGAGAAATATTGAAGCTTTTGCTTTTCTCGCTCGATAAGTAGAGCTTCATGCCGATAATCGGTGCTGGTGGGGTAGACGGAGGATCACTAGAAGTGAGGCTTTAAGGCAATCGAAGTGAAGACTGGCAGGTACGAGGTTCAAGAGACGATGGGAGGAGGCGTGGGAACAGAGTCGGAGGGCTGGACCTAGAGATGTAAGCGGAAGGTTAGTGCAATGCTTGGGATCATTCATTGGCACTCATGGAGGAAGGCTGGAGACCCTACATCGTGTATCTTGAGATGCTTCCACTCGGGGAAGGGGAGAAGAAGTAGCCTGGTTCGAGGCGTCTAGACGTCGACTGTGGAACAATGGTTTAATTTGTCGAAGCCAAGACCAATTACGACCATCCGAATTCACGAATGCCGCTTTAAATCGACATCGAGCGACTGCATCCTACCTAAAATGCATGTATTCCCTTGCAATGGACATTGTCGAGACTGGAAGGAGGCAGAAGGCGAGGAACGAGGATATGAAACACCGAGATCCACTGGAAGGATGTGGGGATATGGGGATACAGGCACGAGGTTACACTGATTCTGTTCGACTTTATAATTACCTGATACCAGACCAACTTTGATACACGACGGAAGCCACATTGAAACTAACATCAATTCCAAGATTCTATATATACCAAAGGTGATCAATCGATTAGGCTTTGCGTGCCAGGACTATAGTATGATCTACAAGGAGAAGGTTCTGCAGTCCTTCGACTTCACAATCTATATCCTCGCTTGCAATTGTTAAAGTGTTTAGTGCTTGGAAAGTTGATAAGGAAGGAAGGATTGTCCAGATTGATTCCTCAAAGGACCAGACTAGATATACTTCAACTCATGGTGTGACCTTGATCTTACCCTCTCTGCCGCTTTTACTGTGGACTCTATTTACGCAGACAAATAGATCAAAACTATAGTGCATGTAAATTTCTTGCAGGCAGTCCCTGGCAGATTGTGACAGGCCACGCTGCTGAAATTTGGTCCATCCATAACACTCCAAATTGGCATTCAAAATACATTCCGGCATTCATCTGACGCATTCACGCGACCGAGTGCCATTGCGATTCATATGCGCATCCATCGTGGAGCCAAATACTTTAAAAATGTTTTATCGGCCGACTTGAGCTTGCAATTACTACTCTTCAAATCGGCACCGTATCTTCGCCCCGTTCCTCCGCGGCATGCACGGCTCCCGGCCGGTGCGGTGCGTGCTGGCATTTGCTCTTCATGATGAGGTATGCATCTGCAGTCTCGACAGCCGAAAAAGCCCAGCATCTGCAAAATGGCACTCGTTTGTTTAACACTCGGGTCGCTCGCTCGCTGGCCATATCGTCGCTACGAGAACAGGTGTCGTTGTTCGCCTGGCGATTACATATGTTCTGCTGATCTCCATCCTGCGAGCGCCAGGCGTGGCCGTCACGGTGGTGCAGCACAGCGCAGCCGCCCAGCGCTGCAGCTCATCTTGTCTCCGCCGGGGGGCCGTCGACGTTTGGGGATGGTCTGGCCGGACGGTGTCGTGTCGTGCCCAATAAGCCCCATCCATCCATCCATTCATTCATTCGTCCATTCGTATGTTCATTCATGCCTTGCCACAGCCACGGGCCCGGCGTGGGCTGATAGACTAATTGCCCTGCTATAAGATGCATTGGCTATTTATTTTTCCTCTTCCATCGTGGTATTCCACAGGCCTCGCTCGAAGTCCTGTGAGAAGTGCGTGCCTGCCCCGGCCCCCAGGCCCCATCGCGACAGCGCTTCATCTGCCCGTCAACGTTCGAAGATAATAGCCTTTGCCCATCATCCGCGTGCCTCCACTTCATCACACACATCCCTCCCTCCCTCCCTCCCCTCCACACACACCCATCAACCCCCCCCAGTCCCAATCCACGCCCAGGCGGGCCCTCCACGCACGCTCGCTTGCACACCGCAGCCAGCCAGCCTCCGCTCTCACACACATCAACCCCCCCCCTCGCCCCTACCTGCCTGCCTTCGCCCGATCTCGACTTCACCCCCCTCCCCCCCAGGCTGGAGACTTTATCCACCACACCCCTCATCAGACTACCACTCTTCGCCATTCGTTCGACGCCGTTCGCGGTTGCTGCAACATCTCTTTTTTCCCTTCGCCGCCGGCCCTGTGCTCGCATTGCATCCGACTTCTGACACTCTCCTTGTCGCGACTCCGTGCCCACAACCCCCGGCCGCAGGACCTCGCCCGCAGTAAACAGTAGCCCACCGACACACCACAGCAAGCACGCAAATACCCACGGGTGCCTATCCGATCGAGCTCGTGCGGCCGCTCCCTTCGACTCTGACCAACAACACCATCGCCGGCCCCGGGAAACATTCACCACTTCGAATCCAGCACGCCCGTCCGACGCCTTGCCCCAGAATCTGCTGCGTAGAGGCGGGAGGAGGCCAACGCCAAAGCCATGTCCCAATTCGGAAAGTTCAACGTGAGTGCAGACCACCCGCTGCTGCCGTCCCAACTCAGTAGTGGTCGCTGCGCAGGCCGCGGGGCCGCGACGCCAACGGCGGGCGGCCCGTGGGAAACGCACGGCTGGGGATGGGGCGGGCGAGCGGTGGAGGCAGAGCAACGCGGCGCGAGGATCATCGGCTAACAGGTGTCGCCGCCCTTACAGGATCTCTGTCGCGACTCGACTCTTCCAGTGTGCAATGTGAGTTGTCCCTCACCTTGAAAACAAAAAGAAAAAGCATAATCTAACCTCCGGTGCAATAGGTGTTTAATGTAACCGAGAAGAGCTGCGAGCTTCTTGGATTCGAGTCTGGCGGAAACCGAATCGGTAATTTGGGTACGTACTCGAAAACTCGTTTCTCAGCGACATCATCAGGAATACACAGCTGACGGGGGGGGGTGAAGGTTCCATAATATTTGCTTGCATCGCAATAATAGCTGCGGTCCTGTTATTATGGCTATCAGAAAAGAAACAAGCGGCTGTGGGTAGACGGTATGCTGCCCTTGGAGTCCCTCAAATGTGGGAATTGTGCTGATATCAATGATGGATGACAGAGAGATGCAAATCTTCTTGGTGGGGTACATGATTGTCTCGTTAGCAGAGATCTTCACCATTGGCGGAATAATAGAGAATAGGGAAATCCGAGTGGTGGGCATCATTCGATTCGGAACATTTGTGGTCAACACAGGCTAATCCTTCCACTAGTGGTTTACTGGGCTCCATATCGGCGCGATAACCGCAACCTTCTGGATACTGCTTCTGAATGCAATCGTGGGTTATCAATTACTCGACGATGGCACCCCATTATCAATTGCCCTTGTTGGTGGCTCAGCCCTGGTTGTTTTCCTAGGAACTGGTATGGATACATGGATTTCAAAACGCATGGCCTTTGCTAACACATAAATCAGGCTACATCACAATGGATACTGCCTTGCAGTGGACAGACACATTCACGAGCAATGAAGATTTACGGAATTATGCATTGTACATTCTGTACCTCATATTCCCACTGATTGCCCTCGCAGGGTACTTCATTCTTGAGTCTGTGTTGGTATTGCACGTGCTTGCGGAAAGGCGGCCTATGGGTATATATGCCCCCCCTTGAATTGGCCCGTGTATTTTTTTACTCACCATTATTTTCATTTAGTACTGCTTGGAGGAGCCACATTGCTCTTCGTTATTGCACAAATATTCAACTTTGTCGCAAGCGTACATATTTGCCATGCCACAGATCACAAGATTGACGGGTCCCTATTCTCAACCCTCTTCACTCTCCTTTCAGTAATCACATTATGGTTCTTTTGGTCGAGCATTACAGAAGATGTCTGGGTGGATGAGCCAATGACGGAGAATTATGACGCATAGAGAGGGGATAATGGTAGGAACTTTTCACCAGAAAAAGGCTATCCGCTGGTCTGTTAGAACGGAACGGGGATGTGTATTATCACCAGAAGAACAAAAAAAAAAACAACAAAAAAAAAAAGAAATATCAGGAATTGGGATTCAATGAAGCTTAGGGGTTTACAGCATTTCATCATTTTTTTCTTTCCAATCATTTTTCACAAAAATAAACACACACACACACACATACACGTTCACAGGGACAGCCGCTATAATATTCGACAAGCAAACGGTTGCCCTTTTTTCTTCGTCGTCTCAAATGCTAGTCAAAGATTGCGGGTGGTTGGGGGGTGGGAGGGACAAAAGGAATTAGGTTATCGAAAACTGATCCCGAGAGGGGTGGACAAGCGATATATGAATGTACCATCATCCATCTCTATCGCCATCGCCATCGCCATTGTCATCGCCGCTATCCATCACCATCGCCATGATTTGTTTCAAATCACCAAAAAAAACAAATCCTTCCATCTTCGATATACTGGGATTGCTAGCCACCTAGTTAGCAAACCTACCTACGCCTTAATTTGAGAGCTCGAGAGGGAGATGCATTTTTTTTTTTCCTCGTCACATTATACGTGTCCTGGACGGACTGGAGTTTTTTTTTTTTTTTGTCTCTTTCTTTCTTGAACTTTGTTGAATATCTTTTTCTTTTGCTTTTTTTAATGGCTTTTATTGCTCTATTTTTCTTATATACCCAAGTTGTGCTTGAGCTTGCTTTCCTTCAACACCCCCCCCCCCCATCCCCCCCCTACCTTCCTTCAAGCGTACGACAGTGGACTGGCAGGCTGGTTTCTTTCTTTTTTTTTTCTTTATATACTTGTGGCGGTTATGATCATGCAGGGAAGATCTAGGGGTATGGATGAATATGGGTTGGGGCTTGCCAGGCCTGCCTTACTGGGACTGGACTGGACTGGGAAATTAAACGAAACGTTACGAATATGTACTGCTTCTGCTTGGGGGGTGGGGCGGGGTTGGGATGAGAATGTGGCTATCGAAACTAGTGGATTGATTGATTGGTTGATTGGATTTCGATGTGAGAGGAGAGAGGAGAGTTGAGAAAGAGGCGGTTTGGAGGAGGAGGGGGCACAAGGGACAAGGGGGTACATTTGAACATTTGAACATAAAAAAAAGTGTTTTTAACCATCTTTTTGATAAAAAGAGAAAAAAGAAACCTTTTGAGTGTGGTATGTACATGTACTTGCTTGCCCTTGTGCTTTTCGGTTTTCGGTTCGTACGGAGCAAATGCGTACGACACGACACGACTCGACTCGAAATGACTTACTCGCTCGATCTCGATATTGTACGCACGCATGCCGGAGCCGCCCGCCATTGAAAGAAGCTGGAGAAAGAAAGAAAGAAAGGAGGGAAAGACCTCAAAGTTTCAGATATTCAAGAGAAACGCGGGAGCCCGGGGGAGAGTGGATGATATGATACGGATGTATATGGGTGGAAGCAGACATGCATATGAGTGAGGAAAATAATAATGATTTGGGAATATGGGTTTGGTTTGGTTTGGATTTGGGTTGGATTTGGATTGGGTCATGATCAGGTTGCAATTGCAACTGCAATTGGGTTCGAATGCTTGGATTTTTTGTTTTGTTTTTGTGTGGCCATGTCTTGCTTCATTTTTTCTTCGAGTGCGCAGCGTATACATACTTACGCGTATATACTTGAGCAGGTGGCAAGAGAGTCCTTGAGAGCTCTTGCCTATTTTTTTGTCATTTCTTGTTTGGTATTGTTTTTTTTTTTTTTTTTTTTTTTTTCGTTATATGTAATTACCTTTTTTGAGTTTTTTTTGGGTTTTTCAGCAGCAGTGTTTTTTTTTTTTTAGCTATATACCTAAGTAGGTACTTGGTAATTGATATCTTCTTCCTTTTGTTTCCAAGGTTGTTAATTAAACGATTGAGTTATAGTATACCTACGTACTACACAGGAACCTCTTCCAATTGCAAGATGTTGCAATCCCGAGACCATATGTAGCGTTCTATACTCGGTTTGAATATAAGTTGAGATTGAATTCGAAGCATATTATAACCGCTGCAGGTAATTATAAGTGGACGTTGACACTTGCAGTTTCAATGGCCGTGGTTTGAGTTTGTTTTTTCGTGAGTTTAAGATACAACCCTACGTATGTATAGGTACGTATACTATGGATATGGTATACGTAGGTACTTGATCGAGTGTTTCTTACTCTCTTACTTGGGTAGAAGGCACCGGTACCTACTTACTCCGGATTCGAAGGTACTCCGTACAAAGTATGTTGGGCACGAGACTAAAGTACTTATGTTCCGTGCTGCGATTTCGGGAAGTTTTGAGCTCATGATCGATCATGGCAGACAGTATACTTGAAGGTACATGTACTTACCTACATAGGTACTTACTGCAGCTGCTTGATATTTTCGAATTCTATATCATCCTTTCTCTTTCAAAAATCAAAACTTGAGTCACAGCTAGCTGGGAGTTTGGGATCGACGAGAGAATTGAGATTCGCGCGGAATTAGGGATACCATGGCCAGGTAACAAGTAACTACCTACCTACTTCCTAAGGTACCTGTTAACTTCCAGCTAGTGTCGGGCAACATGGCCATGGAATCGATCCCGGCCGCTCGAGAGGGTCGAGATTTAATTCTAGAGTTTATATTTAGACCGGTACCGGCCTTGAAGGGTATACGTACGTATACCGGAACGTCAAACGTTTTTGCAGTTTAGTTTTGGTGTTTATATCCGGATCCTTTATATTCAGTTTGTCTGGCCATGGCCGCTTGAGGATGTAAACACACCAATTAACCCTACCTGCTAACCCTTCCAAGGGGTTTTCAGCCCTATAAATCCCTAGGTATAGCATTTTGAATAGAGTTGTAGAGTTGCATCCGCGCGCGAGGTAGATAGATCTCGAGGTATAGAAAGCAAATTTTGACTTTGGGATCGGAAGGAGGGAAGCTTCTTCTCAACGAATTCGAATGCATATGGCCATAGAAGTACGTAAACAAGTATAAACAAATAAACAAGTAAACGAGACAAGAGGTAATTATGTAGTTGCCATATGATACTCATTGCAATTGCCATATAGCCTCGAGTCAGGCGTTGAGAACCTTGGGGTGCCGTACGTATATCTACTTAGGTATGCGGATCGGCATGCGTATACTATAGTACATTGCAACTGCATGCATATTTGAGCTACGTACCACAAAAGGTGGCTTTGCTCGCCATATATTGGAATTGCTCCAGCCGCGTTGCAATTGTGGGACGGGTTGGCGGGTGCTACTTTATTGTCCAATATCCAATATCCAATTTACAAGGAAGATGTAGAGCACTTAAGGTAAAACAGGTATGCTATGGATGCAGTTGATTGAGACTAGCAGTTGATTGCTTTCTGTAGTTACCCAACTCTAATTACGTGATCTAGATTACGAACGTTCGTCCAGTTTATAATTTAGTATTTTTCTTTCGATATTTTGGGTATTCGTGAATTCTGCCTATATGTATGATTTGGAGCGTGCAACGCGCACACGTGGATATTTGAGATATTGCAATCGAAGATACAAAATGTAGAATCGATCTTGCCTTCTTGCATGCAACTTGTGATGTTGGAGTTTCGGAACACAAAGCTTACTACATCTTTGCCAAGACCTGCATACATGCATATTCTGCGGCTCTGCATAATAATTGGCAGGGCACGGCAAAGCTAAGTAAGTTTAGCAAGCTCCCTCAGGAACCTCCCCTGCCGACGCCTTTAAGCTCTAAGACCGAACAAAACCCTGAGAGCTTGACGTGATCCGACATTTTAGCGATACCGATCGATACCTTACCTAACCTGACATCCAGATACCCTAAGGACGACGACACGAAGAGCAGCTGCACAACGTTAATAGTAGCACGTATACGTACCGGGAGCGAATTACGTCTAGATTCTTTTGGAATTGGAGCACAACACGGGCCCGGGGATATAGCTTGTGGGATTGTTTTTCGGACGATTATTCGACACGGGATACACGAGAAGCGCAGAGTAAGAGAGGCGATTACTACGGGAACAGTCTGGAATTTAGGCACGAAGAAGCAGAAGCTAGTTAGAGCTCACGAAGGGCGGTGGACAGCTCGGTCTACAATTTGAAAGGAAGAAAGGAAGGAAGGAAGGAAGGAATTGATCTTGGTTTCGGAGGTGTGTGGTGGGGGAGCGAATTCACCCGGTCATTCACAACAACCCACTCCGAGAAATAGAAAACAAGAGCGGAGGAGCTTAAACAACATCAATCACTCGGGGCGGAATCAATCACCAACATCTCCACAAACTTAACCCCGCAAACACCTTACCCAACCCTCCCACAATGCCCGACTCGGACGACGACTACATCGAGGCCTCCTCCGGCGATGAGCGAAAAGGTGCCAAAGGCCGCACCGGCACCACCCGAACAACCACCACAACCACCAGCACCGCCGCCGCCGCGCCCGCCCCAGCAGCAAACAAGGAGCGATGGGAAGAGATTCACCGTTCGTGGGACCAAGTCGTCGAAGGCGCCGACGGAAGTATAACACACAGTCTCGTCAACCTCCTCGAAACATCACGTCGGCACCGCCGGACGCTCCGCGATGCGACACCCCTCCAGCGCGGAATCATCAGACACATGATCCTTGTGATTGATCTCAGTACCGCAATGGCTGAGAAGGATTTCAGGCCTACGAGGTACCTCGTCACGCTTAGGTACGCGGTCGAGTTCATCCGTGAGTTCTTTGAGCAGAATCCGATTAGTCAGTTGGGGGTCATTGGGATGCGTGATGGGGTTGCGGAGATGGTGAGTGAGGTTGGTGGAAATGTCGTGGAACATGTTGCGAAGGTCAAGGCTTTGAGAGGAGGTGAACCCAAGGGGACTCCAAGTTTACAAAACGCATTGGACATGGCTAGGGCGTCGCTATTGTAAGCACCCCCCACTGTTGCTCAATCAGAATGGACGGCACAATCATTCATCGTGACTATCCGACTGACTCAATTCTTTTAAAGCCATGCACCATCCCACGGCACCCGTGAAGTCCTTATCATCTTCGCCGCCCTCCACTCCTCCGACCCAGGCGACATCCACACAACAATCGATGCCCTCGCAGCCTCGCACATCGTCTGCCGCGTCGTCGGCCTCGCCGCGCAGGTCGCTGTCTGCCGCGAACTCGTCCGCCGAACAAACCCCTCCTTCTCCGCCGCCGACCCGAGCGCCTACGGCGTCGCCATGCACGAGCAACACTACCGCGAGCTCCTCATGGAAGCCACCATCCCCCCCGTCACGCACAACAACAAGAGCAGCGTCGCTAGTCTCCTCATGATGGGCTTCCCCTCCCGCACGGGCGGAGGCGGCGGGGGCAACACCGCAATCGTCGACGCCGACGCAGGCCGGCCGAGTTTCTGCGCATGCCATGGCAAGCCGGTGAGGGGCGGATACAACTGCTCGCGGTGTACGTCGAAAGTCTGCCAATTGCCGGCCGACTGTCCCACGTGTGGGCTCACGCTCATCCTGTCTACGCATCTGGCGAGATCCTACCACCACTTGTTTCCGCTGAAGAATTGGGTCGAGGTACCCTGGAAATTGTGCGTTGAGTTGAACCTCCCCCCCCTTGACTTCAGGGTAACAGTAGACTCATGACCATCTCACATACAGTGCATATAAATCAACACATTGCTTCGGCTGCCAATCGCCGTTCCCGCCGCCGCCGGCGAATTTAGAGAATAGTAATGGCCCGAATCGGCCGGCGGGGGCATCCATATCGTCGCGGTATGCATGCCCCAAATGCCGAAAACACTTTTGCGTCGACTGTGATATATTCGCGCACGAGGCACTGCACAACTGCCCCGGGTGTCTATCTACTGTAAAAGAGCCACCGGCTTCTTCGGCGCAGAATGGAGAAGCTCGTAAAACCCATAGATCGCAGGAGTCAGTTGACAGAATGGTCATCGACTGATTTCTTTTTATGGTTCATATTTATGTTTATGTTATCGTTACCTATTGCTTTTTGATAAACCGCATGTACACGTTTGCAGTTCCATGTACATTTGTTGATTTATAATTGGCGTTATTGGAGAATTGGATGCTTTACTTCTCAATACCATTTTTTCTCTCAACATCAGGCTAATATTGAATCTATCTTGTTGTATAAGCTAAGTTTTCATTTCTGCTAAACAACAGCGGACCCGCAAAGGCCTCCCTCCCATAGCTCCCAATATTAAGCACTTTTCTAAAAAAAAAATCAAACGATCCAGCAAACACCGAAAAAAAACCCATCTGTACCATGAATTGGTCAACTAACCAAAGGCCCACAGTTCCGGGCTCACAAATATTCATCTTATAGTTTGTTGCGTAAAACCACCGAAAACAAAAACCAAAGGAACGGCGAATGCCCTTGCGCGAAGTCCCTTTTAGAATAGCCGCTGCTTTTCCGGAGGTTGCTTTCAGAATAGTGCTGAAAACCTCCAACGATCCTCCAAAGCAACTGGATATCACAAATAAAAGACTGATATATGGTGTACCGACAAAGAAAAAACAAAAAGAGTGCTCAACCCCCAGCTCAATAGCTTGGCTAAAGACTGCCGCTATCTGAATCCATACCTATTGAAACGGGTTGCACTTGCAGGAGCGCCAGTGTGAGGACTTCCAGTGGCCGCCCTGGTGTAAATTGGGTTACAGCATAGCATGCCCACTCGGGACCCAAATTTACTACCTCGCAATGAGACCATATGCTTGCGAATATGAGAGGCAACTTGTTCGCGATGAGTCGGAGATGAATGTTGAAGAATCCACTGTACCAAGTAATTTCCGTATTGATCACTGGCGACTAGATGTCTGTCAGCAGTGTAGCAATGATGTTGAAAAATGAAAACGTACTGTCGATCAATGGAATCCGAGGTCTATCTGAGCGGCCCTCACACACTCGGTCAAGATATCTCTCAAGGAATTCATTTCCCCCGATTTTCAAGCATTTTTCTACGACCTTTGAGGCGTATTGGTCCATGCTATATTCTGGCGCATTATGGATGACCACATCAATTGCCCTACTGCGATCTGCAGGTGCCCCGTGTTCGCTATTTCGCATTATTAGTTTACATCAAAATATCAAAAAAAAATGAGGGTAATTACCAGATGTGCTGTATACACCAATTTCCAAATTGCCCGTGGGCAATCAAATCAATATTTGCCAGTACTTCATTGATGCACGGGCGCTGTATAAGGATTAGCAAAATGCCACTTCAAGATAGGGTGTTAGGGTGTTCACTTTGTCCTCTTCAAGGCAGTTTTCAAAGATATTTTGAACTACCAAGCTTCCAGTTTCACCCAAGGCAACCTCGCTCCACCTTCCCCGTAGTGCTTCGTTGACATATTTCATGATTTGTGGAGGTGCATCTACCCATCGCAGCTCGAATAGTTTTTGCCAGACCTGTTCACAGTTAGTGAAAGCCTCCAGGACAGGGATAACGGAGTTCAAATACATGGCAAGCATCTACAGCAAGTTAGTAAAACGAAAATTCACATGATGAGAAGTTGAATACATACATCTGTGAATAACGGTCTCGGGAATGCGGCGGAGGAGCTCGCTGACCATTGTTGCTTTGAATTCCTCATTGACGCAATCTAGAGCCTTCTGAACAACATGGCAGCCAAAGGCATCCATACTTAAAGCGAGGGTATTGCCGCGGATTGAGTTGGCAATTCCGTCGATTTGCTCAGGCGTTCCGTGTTCGAAACAGCGCTGTACAAGGAAGTTTCCAAAGCGATTGACCATGAGAGGATATGCCTGGCTGACAATCGCGTCGACAATTGCGTGCTTTTGCTCTGGAGTACCGATCTTAAGTTTCTGCTGCAAGAAGATTGAAGCTTGTTGATCATTGTTGCAGACAATCTTATCGACAATGTATTTCCAATTACAGTTGACACTTCTTTCAAGTAGCCTTCTGTAGTTAAGTGGCTCAATTGTGGATACGTATGTTTGCTGAGTAGATGATGAATCCTGATAGATTTTAGCATCATCGTAAAAAAATTGCGGCGCTTGATACATACCTGGCCATGTGTATTCCAAACCGCAGCACTTGCAGTACCACTTGAAGCAGTAAACTCGGTTGCAGTTGGAGATAATGGCGTTCCAATGGGGCTTGGAGTGTAGCTTGCAGTAGTAGGTGATGGCTGATGCCCCGCTGTATAATCAAAAGTAGTCCTTGCAAATCCTGAGCCTGCTGAATTGAATGAAGGACGGCGACTATACATCCTGGGCTCGCCAGACACGGGAGGACCAGTGGGCCCAGGTTGAAAGGAAGAGCTGCGTCGACTACTTCCCCAGCCCCGGTTTGGGCCGAAATAGTCACCATGATCCATTGAGTTCGCGCGAGAATTAGGAGCTGTAAATTGCATCTCGGCTGGAGAGGGCAAAGGCATTGCAGGTAATTGTGTGATGCTCGGCTTATGGTTGCTGCCCCAGATGGTTGACTGTCTGTTGTAAGCTGCGGTCATAGATTCACCCCCGTCAGATGCTTGGTCTCCAGTTGGGTCGTCGAATGGCCAACCATCCGCACGGCCCATGGAAGACCGCTGATTGGAGCTGTTGAGTGCCCTTTGAAGATTGTTTATGGTTTGCTCAGTAACATCTTCGCGATGGCTAGTTTGGGAGTGCCCTTGATCGAGTGAATGCTTTGCTAGTTTTGCACCGCTTCTCTCGTCACCCATGACATGATGCTTATTTGAACTAGAGTGAGTTTGAGCCTGCATGCGTGATACGTCAAGAAGTGTGCCAATAGGCTTGTAGGAAAACATGTCATTGGAATTGTCAGTAGCAGGGCCAGAAAGATCTGAAAGTGGGCCAAGTGAATGGTTTCCGTTATCTGTGGGACTGGTCATGCCAGGCATCGAGTTATAAAATGGTGAGCTAGGATCTCCAGTATTGAGGTTACCACGGGAACGGATGGATCCCTTTTGCTTGGACTGAGAGGAATGCTTGCCGTGCTTCTCGGCTGGTAGTTGATTGTCTGAAAGCCTTGCAAGCAAAGGGTCGAGCAACTGGCCGCTATCGCCCTTGTTTTCCCCGGGGCAGTGTTCTTCGGATCTCACTGAAGTGTGGTCCTTCTACCAAAGTTAGACGGAAAATTGCAGCACGGGTTGGACTCCCATACCTCATGAGTGTATAGCTGATACTTTGAGCAGCTATCATCAATTTTACCACTGGAATGAGGGGACTCGGAATTTCCTTGCTCAGCCATGCCCGAATTATCTCCCATCTAGAAAGGAGTGGAATTAGTGAATGTCTTAACATTGGACTGCAAGAGACTTGCCCCAGCGAGTTTGGAGGCCAAGATCTCCCCTGGAAGATCTTCACAGAGTGTGAAGTTTCCAGGTAGACGTGCACTCTCGACACTTGCCATGTCAACTGATTTGTTTATCTGATTACTGAGGTCGAGTAAAAGGAAAAGAAGCAGAATGAGTCAAGATAGCTGTTGTACAGGTGCAAAAATGACACGGCAGTGCGTGAAGAGGCTGGCTGGTGGTGCTGAGAAAATGGCGGACAGAGAGACTATGTGCTTGACCCAAGGGGAGATGAAGGATGAGAAGGTGGAAGAGGGGTAGAGGTAGA
Organism: Peziza echinospora; assembly: GCA_024516245.1. Classification (NCBI taxonomy): domain Eukaryota; kingdom Fungi; phylum Ascomycota; class Pezizomycetes; order Pezizales; family Pezizaceae; genus Peziza; species Peziza echinospora. The sequence goes on along the minus strand of JAJLQT010000012.1, from coordinate 771,360 downwards.
AGGTGAAGAGTGAGCAGAGGATGGGAATAAATGCACCGATCTATAAACCAGGAGCAAGGTGTGGGACTGGTAGCCTCGCCCCCTGGGACTGGGGCTAGGGCGGGGTTGAGGAAGGAAGTGTTCAAAGGGGGAAATGGGGAGGAGATGTTTTCAGGAGAGGAGGAGGGCGAGGCGGCCCCCGAGCACTTGCCTGATGCTGCGGGTGTGGGGCTCTCGGGCATGCACGTGCACGTCACTATGGTTCTCTTCTGGCATTCGCATCACGGGCAGTCCTGCCTCCTTCCCGCACAAATACTCGGAGTCGACCTAGGCCTTACGCCCAGCCATGGCCTTAACGAGCACGCGATATCTGGAGCATATCTAAAAAAGCAGTGGGAACTTCGATTTGTTATTCGCGAGTCTCTGTGGGACATCGACCCAACATCGCTTTCAGGATACAGCCTCGAGCCTTCAGGATACACTGCCAGTCAACTTCCACTGGGAATCGAACATGCCCATTACGAGCGCGCCAGCTACGCCTCTCCAGCCAGCTTCCTTCCCCACGACAATCACATTTGGCTGCCCTACACCAGTTCTAAGTGGAAGCAGGCGTGCTGCTGCTCGTGCGCCGTCTTCATCAGCCCCCCATATCACCACACCAAGCCTATTATTTCCTACCGGCCGAAGAGATATCATGCCAGTCCCAGGTTCAAGAGGGATACTTTCGGGGATGGTTCCCTCCAGGCGCACATTCAAGGTTTTCTCCTTGCACACGATAGCTGTGTGCTCCAGCACAAGTGACGCCCCACACAAGCCATCCAGAAATATGACATTCCCTTCGGAGGAGGATGATTCCAGCTTGTCAACAATCTCTGTGTCTGCTGCAAGATATTGATATAAGTTTCTGGCAATCTCGATGGCCAGCTCAGTATGAAAGGTCTTCATCTGGTCAGCCGGTGGAAGTACGATTGTAAAGCGATCATTGCTTTTCGTGATTGCATCCATTGCCCCGGACTGCGATCGGCTTCTCTCGACTAAAGCCCACTCCTTATCGCTTTTTTCCTAATAAATTTCAGTATTTGCAGGGCAATCTCGACAATAGGTCCATGTACCTCCCATGCTCCTCCTTCTGCCCGAAAGAAATACTGGCCCTCGCCAACCACCACAAAGTCCTCGCCATCCAACTGAATATCTTTTGGGAAATCGGTGCCAGCCCTTTTCTTTCCAAATTGCCATCGGCGAATATTCTTTGTTGTGATCACCCACTTATCTCCATCTCTCTGCACATTGAGTCTCCCAAGCCTAGTTGGAGATTCTGGTAAGTTTCATCACGTGATGTACTGCCGGATTAGGACTTACTGGTCGTGGTGGCGCAACTGATGGACAACAATGCCACCCCTGGCGCCCATGTCTGCAGGGTTTGCAACAGCCACAGAGAAGTTGTCCGGTAGCTCTGGTATCTGTGGATTTTGTTCAATATGGTATTTCAGGAATTCGGGTAATCCGCCATCGGTCATAACACCTTCCCACCTATTCAATCAGTTAGTAGCGAATAGCCATTGGCAGCTTTATTAAAAGATATCTCAGGCTCACCAATGCCCTTGGCCAGGGAACTCTTTATACTCTGTGTCCCATCCAGCTTCGTGCGCCAGGAGCGCCATTCGCCGAGAATGAAACGTTGGAACATTGTCGTCAAGTTGACCATGGCCCTGCATTATAGGCGTCCCGACAAAATTATCCACGAGAAGCTCATGTCTGTAAGAGTTCATTGCTGCTGATATCATGCTCGTTTTCCGAGGATCTGCTTCACGCCACATATGATATGGTACATATGCTTTTCGCACCATCTATCAGCGATCGCGACAAAGGACAAAATTGGGTATTTTCTGTAATAGATACCTGCGATTGATAGGTACCCCGAAAGTGGTGTCGCTGCAATTATCTTATCACTGTGATGAGTCAAGGCATACCAGGTCCCCTGGCCTCCGTTTGAATGTCCAGTTACCACCCATCTCTCCAAATCAACGCCTTGTCGATTCCAATTTTGGGACTTTATCCACTGTGGTATGGCACCAATTGCAGCTTCGACATCGGCCCATCCCCAATTATCTATGTCATCGTGATAGGGAGTTAATTGATGCTTCCTATCTTCTATTATGGAAGGACACATACGCCAGTCGTCGCCGCTCCAAAGAGTTACTCCCTGCGGAAAGAGAACCCAAGCGCAGATATCCGGAAGCTCATCATATGCACTTTGGGCGTTGCCCCAATGAACATCAACTCCTGCTCCATGCAAACTCAACAGAATCAGTATCTTATTATCCGAGGTTGCTGGGCAAGAAGCATTTTTTGATGGTGGTCGGAGCGCGGCAAATGAAACTATTCCAGAGGGATGGAGGAAGGTAAATATGTGGGGCGCATATTGTGAGGTTGCGGTATTCAATGCAAGGGTTACTGGAAGGAAAATTTCATTAATCTTATACAGGCCTCCAGTGTAGGAGTATCTAATGAGGAGGGATAGTTGTTTTGGGGAGCCAGAAAGCTTTGTGATGCGGAATTTTAATGGCCGGGACTGCCCAGGTGCTAGCCGGAATGGTGCTTCTGCCGATCTATCGGTGAATTCTATGGATACTGTGGAGTTATTGGAACTCTACGTAGGGATTGTATTATAATTAACATGCGTTCAGATCCAGAGAAACGTCCTATACCGAAGGCATGAAAGAATTGATCATGAGAAATCCACTCACGGTTACATTTTCTGGATTTATGGTGACATCCAAGATGCTAATCCATTCTTTTGCCTCGTTTCTCACCGGAAAACTCACCCATCCTTCTCCTGCTACCCCAATGTTCTCGATAATATCGGGAGCAATGACGCCTCCAACGTCCGCAACAAGTCCACTTTTTGTCGCAGCAACTTTTGCTTCAACAGTGATGCCCAGTGCTGGCGGCATCCCGCCTCCGAATGCCCGGATATCATGAGTCACCCGGATGTCGATTGTATGTGGGGTATCTAAGGCCAGATGCACGACAGCAGGCGCTCGATTGTAGCTGTACATGTCCCCGCCAAAATACGACTTTCCGTTCACAAAATACTCGATGGTGGGGGAGATGTGGAAAGTCACTGGGACATCCACCGGCACCGTGGACTTTCCTTCTACTGTAGAATTCCCGATATTCGAATCTGGGCAAGATATGACGAATGTCCCTCTCGCCCAGGCCTGGAACTGGACCCCGGACCAGCCATAGATACTCCGGAGGAAGTCCCAATCGACGGTACCGGGAAAGGATACGGTGAATTTCCCCTCCGCAGGTTGTGATTGGGATTGGGTGAATGGGGTGGTTGTCCAGCCGACCTTGCCGTTTGTGGCGAGGCTGCTGTGATACGTGTCGGTGGGGGAGGGACTTAGGTTCTGGAAGCCGCCGTGGAATTTTAGAGGGTCGGAGCCCCATTCTGCTTCTGTTTTTTTTTATCTCACTCAGACAATTAGAAAAATTGAATCCTCGTAGGAATTGGGCGTGGCAATAGGGTTTCAATGCTCAAAACTAGAGCTTAAGCTTTCCAGACATACCTCTAGTTCCAATCTGGAACGGCCCAAGCACATCCCACGTCTTCGAGAACTCCACAGTTGGTATCACTCCTCGCTCTCCACACAGCGCACCGGTGCCATCTGAATGTATCAATCCCAGGGCCACCTGCGACAGGAGCGAAGGCTTCATGATTGCGTGCAGAGCCACTCCGAGAATACTGCTGCTACTGGTTCTAGTTCTGGAACTGGTGGGTGTGGTGGACGCCGTTGGAAGAAGCATCAATGTCAATGCGATGTCAGCTATGCGTCGGAGCCACATGGCGGCGCAGTATGTAAGACGCACGCTCGGATGTCTGTCGGTAATGTGATAACGGCTTTTGTGGGGTCCAGGCCTGCGGGGGGGGCGTGCAGCGCAGGGCGCAAATCGATCGGGTTTAAATAATCCAAAAGAGGGTCACTGTCAATTGCATCCCCAGATTGGCGATCATCGCATGTACTCTATGAGAATCACGACAAGAAAGCTTCGGTAGTTGAGTAGATGGAGAAGAGAAGTATATGAATTGATATTATGCAATCAATTTTTCTGGAAATTGACAGCCGCAGCAGAACCAGGAGCTTCCTGCGACAACCTCCAGTTATCACACCTCCGGATATAACACGGGCCTTGCTCCGCACAAACAACATCCTAGCATATTACTGAGAGGGAATATAGAAATAATTGAAATTTTATGTATATAATAGAAGTATAAAAAGGAAACGTTAATTTTTAAAAAAAAAACACCCCAAACAGTCCTTGGAAAGAGATTTTAGTTGAACAAATGAGAAAGGGGAAATAAAAAGGTGAAAAAATCATACGACCAGGCAGTGATAATGGTCAAACATGGCCTGCATTATGCTGGAAAACAAAGATGAGAAGAGAAGAGAAGAAGTTGTTCACGTAAACTCCATGAGGTATCGTAGTACTTTTGAAATATATGACTACCGCTTAATGGGAGTGCCAAAAAATCTAAGGAAGGACGTTGTTGAAGGCGGGGATGAGTGTCTGTGCCAACCAGAAGGAGAAGACAAGCTTGGGTCCAGTCATGAGGAGCTTGGGAGTCAATCCCTTGAAGAAGGAAGTGAAGCCCTCCTCCTTGATCATCTTGGCGATGATACGGACACCGCTCTCTGGGTTCTCGAAGTTCCTGTTCTGGATTCTGGTCTTGACGACATCCAATGGAGCGGAGACGACGAGGGATGCAGATGCTCCGGCAATGGAGGCGATGAAGTTCTGATACCATGAGGCCTTGTTGTAGTCCTCAAGCTCGAAGAGGTATTGTTTGGCAAATGCGGATCCACCGAAAAGCTACACCGGCGGTTAGCTACTTGGTCAATTGCATGAGTTTGAAGCGAAACCTACAGCGAAACTTCCTGGCGCATTGCGGGCTGCAGTCCATCCCCATCCTCGGTAAAGTCCGAATCCCTCATCCTTGATGATCTTGAACAAACCACGGCCCCTGAAAGCATCGGGGTTTGTCTGCCTCTTGATCTTGAGCACATCGAGGGGAAGCAAGACGATTTCTCCGATACCAATGATACTACAGCCATAATGTCAGAGTAAATCTATATGGGGGATGGAGGAGAGCTGAGTTACCTTCCGGCAGTGGCGTGCATGATGGCCTTTCCAGTTCCCTTTCCGAAGGCATTCTCAAACACCTCGGCGTGGTTCCTTCCCAGGTAATCCCTGACGAATGGCTGTCCACCGTACTTGTAAATTCTTTGGGAGACCTGTGTCTGTGTTAGCTACCCTGCTATCATCTGATTGAGCAAGTGGAATTACCTTGTATCCGGCAGCGTATCCCAAACCTGGGAAAAGCGAGAAGAACTTGCGGGCAACAGGTGCAGAGGCAAAGTCTCTGAAAATGACGCTGTTGAATTGGGAGACCGAGGTGACCTTGGTGGAATTGCTCATCAATCGCTTTGCAACAGTGTCGACTGGGTGGAAGACAGCAAGCTCGGCGATACCAGCGCAGCCTAGAATTCACAAGTTCAGTAAGAGTCCACCAACCATTAGAGACACGGCAAGCTCTACACACCAGATCCGAGAATTCTGGCATAGCCAGACTCCTTCTTCACCCCGGAGGTGGAAGTGGGGCTTGCGATGAGACTTGGAGACATTGCGAGAGGATTGGAGAATTACTGGCGGGACGGGAGGCAGGAATTTGCGGAGGGGATGGCGAGGATGCGCGAAGATGGAGCTATCAAGCACTGGACGCTGAGGATGTGAGGTGATGGGGCGGATGGGAAGGTGGGGCGGGAGAGAGGAAGGGCGGGTGGGGGGGTGGGGGGTGGTAGCGGATGACAGCCGCCCGCTATTGTACCATTCTACGATTCCGAACCCACTCTCTCGCTCCGGGCTTCTTCTGCGCCGCTACTGCTATCGCCGTAACAGAATTTTCGTTGCCCGCCGCCATGGGTTTTTTTTTTCGCCCTGCATTTCTTCCTTTTGGAGATGCCGCTCGCCAGCCAATGGGCACGCACCGGCGCGCAAAAGTGCGAAAGTGGTCACGTGCGCTGGCAACCTCGCCACTTCGGGCCTGGTGCGCTACGCAGCTAAGCTTTCTTGGGACCCGCCAACGAGGGATGACAAAGCTCGCATGGGTGTGAACCTCGCCTGGTCTCATCCTCGCCTTCACCTTGTCCTGTCTCTTCCAGGACGGCCATCACCTCCAGCTTTCCTTTCACCTTCAACGCATCTTCATCGCGCCTGCTCCCGCCAGCCACGCCTCCTTTCACCCTTCATCCCTTCACCCAAATCCCGCCCACAATCCACACGGCCCGCGATCTTACGACATTCACGGTTTTTCAGCCTAGCATACTAATTTTGCTGCTCACTGGGGGGGAAGCTTAAGGGGTCATCGTGTTCAAACAATCTTCGAGTGTTTCGGGATTATCGACGGCAGGGGAAGGAGAAAGAAATCAGTACCAAAGGGCGAGGGCTCCACTGGAAATCTTGCTTTCTGGGAGGAATATAATTCAGCTCTGATCACGTCTCCGTTTGACTTGAATCTCTTTTTGTTTTTCACTTTTTATTTGCTTCAAATTTCGAAAAGTGAACATAGCTAGATACCATCGAAGAAACTTTTTGACAGAAAAGAAGAGAGAAAAGCCTTGAACAAAGAGATAGAGAGATCAGAGAGTACGAGGGAAAGACAGGGAAGGAAAGGGAAAGAAAAGAAACAAAGGAAGAACCCCGAAAAAAAAAAAAAACCAAAAAAAAAAACCAAAAAAAAGAAAAGAAATAAGAGTTGGGAATAATACGTACCTTGACTGTGTGCCGCGTGTTGTTACGTTACCTATCGTCTTCACGCGCTCTGCTTGTCATTGATCGTCATTAAATATCAACTCATCACTGAAAATGTCTAATGTTTTGCCATCAGAAGAGGTTGCCGAAGACTACAAGTCTTCGTTAGACGATCTAACGTTTAATTCAAGAATAGAGATCGCTAATCTCACAGTGATTGCGAAGGAAAACATCCCGGCGGCCCAGGCTATTGCCAGGGTCATTGAAGAACATATAGATAAAGTAAGTTGATCGCATATTTTGACGTATGGGTGGTTGTGTTTCTACTCTGGATGATGTCTCAGAACCATAAAGCACCATACTGACATTCTGTGCTCCAGGCTGCTCCAGCTAGAAAGCTTCCGGCCCTATACCTGCTCGATTCCATTGTCAAGAACATTGGGACCCCATACACCATTTTCTTTGGTCGAAATCTCTATCGAACATTCATGGACGCATATACCCTAGTAGACCAGCCTATACGAAGGAAGTTGGAGGAAATGCTGCAAACGTGGAAGCAGCCGGTGCCCGCATCCACCTCGCCCACGCCTGTCTTCCCAATGGAGATAACCAAGAAGATTGAAGCAGCTCTGATAAAAGCACGAACCGCCGCAGTGCAGCTGCAGCAAAAGCAAATGAAGCAGCAACAAGACCGCATGAATCTTACGAACCGTGCGCCCACCCAGACTCCGCCTCAGCAACAATTGCCCCACCAGCCTCCATATCGTGCTGCCCCTCAGGCTCCACCTCCGAACCAATCGTATCAGCAGCCACCACAACAAAATTACGAATATGGGAGGAATGCTTCAGAGGGCTATAATCGAAATACGGTGCGTTCCAAACGATATAGATCAACCCCTTCCAATTGTAGTTTCATATTCTCATTAAAGTTGGAATTATAGCACATATCCCCACAATCTGCCACCCCTAATATATACAATCTTCCAACGCATCCTTTAAATCTTCAACAAACACTTTCAAGTCATCTTCCATTGGGCGGCAGTCCCACTAGTGTAGAAACATTACATAGTGACATAACCAGTCTCATTGAGACTGCAAAGAAGAGATTTGCTGAGAACCCATGGGAGGAAGAAACCCAGAAGAGGCTACAGGCCTTACTAGATCTTCATAAGATAATTCAAACCCAACAACTTCCGCCTGCGCAGTTGGCTATGGTAAAAGACCAGCTATACAAGCTGGCAAACCCAAGTCCTCCCCCACCTCCCGCTCCTCCTGCTCCAGTATCGTTGCCTCTACAGGCCGCAAATCTGGCAGCTCTTTTGGCGGGGCCATTGAACCAATTTTCACCTCCGCCTCAAATCCAACAGCCTGTTACCCTTGCACCACACATGCCTTCCCTTCATTTGCCCCAATCTACGTCCTCAATGCCTCCCCTTCCCCCAATTAATAATGCTGCATCGCTTTTTGCATCGTTACAGTCTGCCGGATTACTTCCTGGTCTTGGTGGAGCTGGAGGCATTCCTTTGCCCCCCCCACCGCCACCTCCGCCACAGCAACTCCAGCAGCAGTACCTCCGGAATGTTGCTCCTACTCAGAGAAACATCCGCACACCGCCTCCACACCAACGTCAACAACAACAAAATCTAAGCAATTGGAGGTCGATAGATGTCGAGCTCAATTCTGCCTCCTTGAAAATGTATACATATTTGATATCCCCTTTTTGCATGAATTCCATTCAATTGTTTTTTTATTCGATGCTTTTTTAAGTTTTATATTTTTAAGATTTTCAATGTTTGTGTACAAAATGCTAACATTTGACTTTTAGTCCTCGCCCGCATTTGATCCCACTATTGTATGAAGCACGTCCAAATCAATGTTCGTCGTGCGCGCGCAGGTTCACTGAAAATGAACAAGGCCGCGCGGAGAAAGCATCGCATCTCGACTGGCACTTCAGAGTCCATCAGCGGATGACCGAGTCCCTCAAGCGCGGCCAAAACCGAAGTTGGTACGTTGGCGAGGAAGACTGGATCCGCTCCTTCGACGAACTCGACGTCACAAACTACCCCGGCTCAAACCAGGACGGCGGCGCCTCTGGCGACCAATCCACCTCCAACTCCATGCAAAACATTAACGACGACACGGGCAATATCAATGGCGGGATCAGCGGGGGCAGCAATGCGATTGGTGGAGGTAGCAGTTCAATGATGCCCGGCGGTGGAGGATCCTCGGCAAGTGACCTGGCGAGCAGGAAACGCGCCGCAAGGGAAAAGTATATCCCGGTCCCGAATGACCCGTTATCGACAAACTCGGCGTGTCCCGTGTGCAAGGAGAAGTTTGAGACGAGCTGGCACGCAGACGCGGAGGAGTGGGTGTGGATGGATGCAATGCGGGTCGGGCCAAAGGTGTATCATGCGTCTTGCTACACCGAGGCTGGATCGAAACCTACGCCGACTACAACAACAACAGCAGCAACAACGACAACTGCAACGATAAATACTATCGGTGGTGGCGGGCGGACGAAGAGTAGAGGGAATACCCCAGACTTGAATATCGGGGACCTTGCGGCGATTTTGAAGAGTGTGAAGAGGAAAGCTGAGGTAAGAATACACCACCACCCCTTGGGATTAATCGAAATGTATGAATGAAAGTACCCTAAACTAACATATCCCTTTCTTTTTCTCTCTTTTTTTTTTTGCTCGTTATAGGACAACTCGTCATTCTCGTCATTAGATGGCTCAGGCCCTGCGGGCTCGAGCGGAAATGTTAATACTGCCGGTGGAGGAAGTGATGGTGGATCGAGGGTGAAGATTAAGCGGGAATCATGATCATGACGTTTAAAGAATTCGAAGTCTAAGAAAGAAGGAAAAAAAAACTTGAATCAAATCATCATGAAAAAAAAAAAGAGAGAGAGAGAGAGAGAGACAGAAAAGCATGCGCATGTTTGTTTTCAGTAAAGTTTGCTGTCATTGTTTTGATTCGCGTTTTTTTTTTTTTTTTTCATTTGTTATTTTATCATGATCATATTATTTTGTTTGGTGTACATGTTGTTTTGCACTTTTGCAAATTTTGTTTTTTTTTTGCTTTTGCTTTTGTTTTTGTTTACAATTATTTGCATTTGCATACGCAATTGATTGATTATAAATGTTGACGTTTCTCTTCTTGTTTTGTGTATACGTTGACGTTTTTCTTTTCGCGATTGGCATTTGTTATTTCGAACCCATAAGCTTCTTTTATTTTTAGACGTCGACCGAATTCGAAGCAATCATGATCACGCAGGCAATTCAAAAAAGAGTACACAATTCTACAATCCGCGAGCTTTTTTTCCTTTATAATAGGTACCTCGTGTACATGTATACGTACATGTTGATCGTGAACTCGCCACATTCTTATAATTAGCTTTTACGCTTTTAGATTTTAGGTAGAATGGGAATACAATTGATGAAACTAGACCATCTGCGCATGCATATGACATACTCAAGCCTATAAAAAGTCGAAATATATATAAAAAAAACCAAAGATGCTCAAGAGTGCAAAGTTTATGATGATGAATTATGGTATTTGTTGCAATTGTCTGCGACGTCGCGATCGTCTTCCCTCAAGCGTTCTGCATCTATAGCTATTCTCCAGATCTAGAGATTTCATCCTAACAAATCTCACATATCCATTCCAATAACCACCACTTCCTATCCCGCACATGTACACAAGAAAAGAAAAAAGAAAAGAAAAGCAATAATGGATGCAAAAAAACAACACACAATGAATAATGAAAATAGATATATAAAAAAGCGATTTATAGGAAGTTTTTATTTACTTCTTTTTAGCCTTTGAATCATCCTTCTCCGCCGCCTCCTTGCCCTTCGAATTCTCACCTCCCGCCGCCGCCGCATCCTTATCCTTATCCTTCTCCGCGCCCTCCTTCTTCTCCCCGCCCTCCTCCGCAGGGCCCTGGCGATTCTCAATCTTGTTTTCAATCAGATCGTGGAAGGCAACGATGGCTCTGATCAGGGAGGCGATGTATATTGCCATCAGCTGGTCGTTTGTCTTTACGCTCATTGCCCGCGCGAGTTCATTGCCCACGTTCTCTCCATTGGCTGCGTCCAGGGATTCACTTGCGCCAGGGGTCGATAGATTTGGGAGTAAGTTGAAGACATCCTGGAGGTTACCGAGGATGGCGTGGTTTGTGGGAAGCTCCCCAGAGAGGACCTTTTGTAGATATCTCCCGATATCACGTAGTCTGTGGTGGAGGCCCTGGAGGGAATGTAACTGATTAGTGATCCTAGTCGACAACGACCCGACCGCCACATCTCTGATATCTCTGAGGAGATGCTCCACGCCAATCTCCTCCGCCTCCTCAGCCTCGATGAGTGTGGGTGTGTGGACAAAGGTTTTTGTGGTTGTTGTGCCGTCGTCTTTGATCTCTTCGATGGCGAAGTATGCGTCTGTGGGGACACCGACTTCTTTTGGTTGCACGTCGATGATGACGAGGACGGGGTTGGGGGTGTAGCGTTTGAAGAGCTCGTTGATTTCGAGGTCGGAGGCACGGAGTTTGGGCCCGGAGTGGTACCACCCGATGAGTTTCTCGCGGGCGTTGATTTGTTTGAACATGTCGTTCATGGATTCGACGTAGTTGTGGTCCAGGAACCAGACGCTGGGGTCTTTGTCATCTTCCTCGAATGGGACTGTATTGATAGTGAGTTAGTATCAAGAGTCTGATCAAGCTTGGGGGGATTTAAAAAATGTTTGTGAGTGGCAGGTAGGTGTTTGGGGATGGGGATGGAGATGGGGGGTGAGGTGGCGGGGTTACCAGCAAAGCTGTTTGTGACGCGGACCTTCCCGGGTGTGATTTGACCGAGAAGAACTCCGACGACTCGCTTCCGGGTGCCTTTGGCGGAGCGGCCGTAGTGGTCACAGGCAGAAAGAAGGATGAGGGGAGCGATTGAGACGGCACTCCCGGGATCTGAGGCACCGACTTTGGTCGGCATGGTGGGGGTTTGTATGGAGTTGGAGGGCGGAAGGAGGGGAGAGGGGTGCTGGCTTGATGTATGGCTGAAGGTGGTGATGTTGTTTTGGGCTGGGCCGTGTGGAGAGTGGTGATGGTGATGGTGCTGGTGGTCGTGCCTCGCCAGGTCTCTGGGGAGCTATGTGGGGGAGGCTAGAGGGGTGAGCTACGTTGTGAGGTTCTGTGAAGCTTTGGCCGTTGTTGCATCATTGGAGGATATTGCATATGCAGGGTATGCACCCACGTGATATTGCTATATCACATGACTTGATACACATCACATGACCTTGACCCACGGAGACTGAATCTGAGAGATCTCCGATCCGACAAATCCAACCTTATAACACCAGCACACAGAGAATTAGAGTACGCGCATGTGTAGCCGACCGGCAGTGGGCTCGGAAGCGCGGCCAGCTCTCCGGCGCCGCACATCGATATGTGCATCGATTTCATCCCCATCCTCATCAAATCCATCCGCATTCCCCATCCTCAGTCTGCAGCGGCACTTCCTTCCCTCCGGATGGCCAAGCTGCCCCGCATGAAGTGCAGCAGCCAGGGCGGCCATCACACCTGTGGAGTCTGCGATCGCCAGTGTCTAGACAGCGTGAGCCCGCGGCCTTCCCGACCGTCCCTGTGATCTTGCCGCGGCCTCGGGTGACTGTCGCTTCGGAGAACCGGCGGCTTTTGTCGCTGCAGCCGGCGCCCCCAGGCTTGACCTCTTTTGTCATTTTTCCCTTGATTTTCGTTTTGTCGTTTTTTTCTTTCCTGTTCCCTCTGGTTTGCGCAGCCGCATCTCGACTCCAGGCCCAGCGGCATGCCGTCCGCGGCCTTTACTTGGGCACGAGAACAGCCTTTACTCCAGTGCTGCATAGAAGACGGAAAGAAGAGACATTATGCATTATGCCGCACCTCTGGCTGGGTGCCCATGTGCATACGAGCAGTCATTCATTCGGGCAGTGTGCGAGGGTGCGTGCGTGCGTGCGTGCTGCGCTGCGAGCTGCGTGCCTCTGTCCGTCCGCATGTCTCGCACCCGGCCAAGAGGAAAGCCCGCAGAGACCACCGTAGTCGTAGCGGCCGTGGCCGCAGAGCACCTGCTACCTGTAGACACTTACAGCCCGCCAGTGGCCTCGCCCGCTATATACCTTGACAGACCCCCCCCCTCTATCCTCCGCCTCCCACCACCTCCCCATTAGCTGCTCCACCGCTACCCACTAAGGTCCCTCCATCTCGCCCTCATCTTCCATCCCCGCCATCCCTCTCCACTCCTGCTAGTCCCTGTATTTCTGCCACATCTCGTCTGCCCCGACCCGCCGTGTTCTGTTCAGTACCTTTCCTCCTCCCAGGCAAACAATTGAGCTCTTTTCGGCGGCACCTCATCCTCGACACATCTGTCCCTCTACCAGCACTCCATACCCATATACCCTCACACGACCGCAGCAATGGCACCTACACTAGACGACGTCGCAAGCATCAAGGACCTGGTCAACCAGCTCCAGGTCAGGATAGAGCAGATGGAGAGAAACATCAAGTCCGGCGGTGCGGCTCCAGCACCACTGGACCAATTGAGGTTGATTCTCATGGGACCACCTGGTGCTGGTAAGTTACTCGAACTCTCCATACCCCTTCTCGTCTTCGTCTACCCCTCCCCGTCTCCTCTCGACACGAACCTCACCCCACCTGGCACCCCGGCGCATTCGGCAATTATCCATATTGCCGCGTGTGGCTGGTCTTGCCAGGTGTCTGTGTTTGCACATTTTTGTGGGGAAAAGAGCGTGCGGCTAATCCCGTGGCTTTACAGGAAAGGGAACACAGGCACCAAAGATCAAGGAGAAGTTTTGTGTCTGCCATTTGGTACGTTTTAACTGGCTTCAGCTCTTTCCCGGCGGTGATTTTATCTCGGGAGAATTGAGGAGAGGGTGCTCGTGTGCACGAGCATTTTGTGCCACCATGGCCGTTTTTGGGCGTCATTTCTGACATGTGTTCGGCTTCCTCTTTCAGGCAACAGGAGACATGCTCCGGTCTCAGGTCGCAAAGAAAACCACGCTGGGTCGTGAGGCAAAGAAGATCATGGACCAGGGTGGACTCGTCAGTGACGAGATCATGATTGGAATGATCAAGCACGAGATTGAAAACAACCAAGAGTGCAAGAACGGGTATGTTCATCGCTGACAGCATACTCTCAAGTATTTTCAAAACACTAACCTCGTCACTTCCACTCGACCGCAGATTCATTCTCGATGGATTCCCACGCACAGTCCCCCAGGCTGAGCGCTTGGACTCTATGCTTGCTGAATCTGGAAAGGGCCCACTCGATTACGCCATTGAGATGCAAATCGACGATGAACTCCTTGTATCGCGTATCACCGGACGCTTGGTCCACCCAGCCTCGGGCCGCTCTTACCACAAGATCTTCAACCCACCAAAGAAGGCCATGATTGATGACATCACTGGCGAGCCCCTCATCCAGCGCAGCGACGACAATGCCGAGACACTCGTCAAGCGATTGGTCACATACCACAAGCAGACCGCCCCAGTCGTGCAGTACTACCACAACAAGGGCATCTGGCGCGGAATTGATGCCAGCCAGGAGCCATCAGTTGTCTGGAAACAACTTTTGAGTGTCTTTGAGGAGAAGAAGGGAAGCAGCGCGCCACAAAAGGGAGGAATAATAGCCACCAAGTTGGGTCTACAGAAGTAGATGTGTGCCTGGCTGGTAGTGATTGGTAGCGAAGGGAATCAAAAAGAGTGTCTGGGTAGAGCCGTGGTCAGGAGGGAGCCAGGAGGAAATGTTTTGAAAATTATTAAAAAAAAAACCAATAATATTTCCCCCGAATTCTTTTTCCTGAAAACTATATATATTTTTCCCCCCTTGTTTTGTTGTTTTTGAATGGCCATCGCCTCAGCTGTCTTTGCCTGTGTGTTTTATGTGTTTTTTGATGTTTCACGTTACTTCTTCCCACAGGCTACCATACTCTGATTTTTTGTTTGGCAGCTCTTTACATCACCCGAGTGGTATCAGGATGCACTTTTGGACATTTTGCAGCAACACCCAGGATGGAGAAAAGATGAGGGGCGAGGGATGAGGAATGATGATGAACGTGTTGACGAAATAGGGGTTTTTTATTCTGTCTTTTTTGGTGGTATGAACTGTACAGGTTTACAGGTTGAGTGGAGGAAATGAAACGTGGTGATACGTCCCTAGGCCTTATATACCCCGTTTTTATTTTTTTTATTCCACTCCACCTCTGGATCTCCGGATCCATTACCCCCCCCCCAGCTTTAACGTTCTTGTGCATATTATGCAAGTATTTTCTGTATCTTTTTTTTTTTTTCTTTTTTCTTTTTCACTTTTTTACTTTTTACCTTTTTCTTTAAATTTTTTTCTTGATAGATATATATATTTATTTGAATTTATTTATTTTACTATATTATTACGGAAAAGGTTTACAATTTGATGGCCAGCACGGACAGGGTTTATGTTTTTTTTAATGCCAGCGGGGCGCACAATGCCACTATAGGCTATCAAAGCGTTGTAAAAGACCAATATATATGCAGCTTAATCTGGCATTTGAAAACAAGAAAACAGCTTGATTATGAACAAATTAGTGGAGACGTATACGTACCTATGTATCTATGGGCATAAGCATATTCTCCTGGACGCCTGCATGCAATTCTAGGTATGCAGCTACCTTCCGAGATGCTATAGCTTTATCATAAGGAGGTATAGGTACCTACCTATGTAAGTAAGTCCATTGACGGTGCACTGTGGAGCAATGTTGGAGTATACGTATAATTTCAACTTGGAAATGGAAACAAGAACACTTGGAAAACTGATGCACCTGCAAAAAAAGGAAACCTTTGGAAGCTGTTCCCTGCATGCCAGTATTATATTACCAGCGCTGAGCTCAGGCGTGGTCGACTGAGCTCCGACGGTCCTCCTCTTGGAAAGCTCCATGGATCCAGGCTTTTTGAGTACTGTATTATTGCAAGGTACGAAAATCATGCATAAGCATATGGCACAGCAGATCTCCCGCTGGCCAGGCATTGTAAACCTTTTTCCGATATTTATTATTATTATTATATTAGGTATGTATGTATATTACTTGAGCTTGAGATTGGGCTTGAGCATTCTCCCTCTACGTACTTAAGCTACGAGGGGGTCTAGGCGCGAGTTTTTGGAGCTTCTCTCTCTCTTCTTATAATTATAGGGGACGAGGCTAGGCCTCATCACGAGGTAACTCAAGTGAGTGTGCTCACAACCAGCTACCTAAGGTATGGTCTGCATTTGAGCAAGCTCAATTGCCACCTATATATAGCTACCCTAGACATTTTGTATAGCTTAGCTATAGGTGTATATTTACGTAACTTTAACTTGAACTACCTAGTATATATACCTAAGTATTGCACGGAATTTAATATATTTTTTTTTTCTTATCAAATTTAAATATAAACGTCTTTTAATTTATTTAAATTTGTTAACGTTATAATTATATAATTATAATTAACGTTGAAAGAAAATTTAAAGAAGGCCTAGGGGGGATAGATAATAATTGAAAAGATAAAGATAAAGATCTAATAATGTCATCAATCAACATCATGATCCTGAAGGTAGTTAGTTAGACAGCTGAGGAAGAAGAATTCTCGAAGAAAAGTAGATAAAAACACCGGTACCTTGCAAGCACGCACGCGCTGTCCAGGACAAGACAAAAAATTTAAAAAAACAGGAACAGGAATAGATCGATATATCGATCAAACTTAAGCTTTAGATTTATAAATCAAATCAAAACAAAAAAAGAAGGAAGGAAAAGAAAGAAAGAAAGAAACGACCCCCCCCCCCCCCCCCCCCCCCCCCCCCCCCCCCCCCCACCCCCACACCAAAAAAATAAACACATAACATCAAAGAATCAAAGAATCAACGAGTCAATATCACACATGTACACACACCAATTGCAAGCTCCAACCCGCGGCCGGCCCCCAGCTAAAGAAAGAAAGAAAGAAAGAAAGAAAGTCAAGATAAAACAAGGAAGAAAGAAAGAAAGGGAGGAATTCGAAGAGGAAGACGAAGAAGAAGAAGAAGAAGAAGAATCAGCATAAAAGAAAAAAAAAAGGAAAAAAATCTACCCTATAGAACAAAAACCCCACAACGGTACTGCAAAAACCACCATCACCAAAACCACCACCACCTACTCCCCCGACACACCTACCCCCCAAACACCATCTGCGCCTCCCTACAATGCCCCCCCTCCCCCGGCTCACTCCCCACACACACCAAACACGCATCCACCACATTCCCCAAACAGCCCTCCGTGGCGCCCAACACCCCCCACCCAATCGCGCCCGCAATCAACCCAACCACATACCCATACAAACTCGCCATATGCCCGCTGCCCCCCCTCGCCGACGCAACCCACGCCCCAATGCCCAGACTCAGCGCCATCACCGCCCTCGTCCCCGTGAGCAACATCTTTGCCAGGCGATACGCCGCCCTCGGATGCCTCCCCCCCGCGGCACCAGCACCACCACCTCCAATCCCCGGCTGCGCATCAAGCACCCTCATCCCCGCGACCGCGCGCGAAGAGTACACCAGCGGCTGCGAGTGAATCGCCGCATACGTGAGCGTTAAGGGATGCGTGAGTGCCACGATGGGGCTAGCAATGAAGCTGAAGCAAAAGAGATGGAGGAGGCCAACGACCCTCCTCGGGAGCACCAATATCGGGAGCCTGACGAGCATGGCCGAGAAGGCCGAGAAGCAAATCGTGCCAAAGAGGATCGTGAACGAGTGGTGGAGTGCCGCGTCCATGACGTCGCGCGAGGAGACGGCGGGGATGGCGTGGCGGTAGTAGTACCACTGCGAGACTGTTGCTGCGGAGGTTGCGCGCTGGAGTCCCGCGGCGACGCCGAGCGTCCAGAGGTACATCATTACAAAGTATACGCCAATGATCCACGTCGTTGTATCGAGTTTAAACACTGGGACGCCTATTTCCGCCATATCAGGACTCTGGTTAGCCAAACAACTTTCTCTGAAATGTAACATAATTGTCTGTCCTAATATGAGGGGGGGTAAAAACTCACCTCGAACATTCGTCACGCTCCCATATAAAAACACACTCTGAAACATGCCCACCCACATCCACGTAAATATTACCGTCCCCAGCAGCGTCGCAAAGCTCAGCAACACCAACGCCGGGTTCTCGCCCAGTATCTTGCACGAGAGTTGTATTATCCCCATTCCACGGCCCATCGCGTTCCTTCCCTTGTGAGCCACATACACCCACATGACCGACATGATTGCGGGCACGATACTCATCCACCGCATCGCCGTGTCTTGCGTCGTCGAATCACCCCGATACGACTGCACTAGCGGCCAGATGCTCATGGCGACCAGGATAACCGGAACAGACACCAAAAGCGTATACATTAGTAGCTTGACAAACTTTCGCAGCAGATACATCCACAGCAGAGA
Organism: Peziza echinospora; assembly: GCA_024516245.1. NCBI lineage: Eukaryota > Fungi > Ascomycota > Pezizomycetes > Pezizales > Pezizaceae > Peziza > Peziza echinospora. Next base: position 753,106 of record JAJLQT010000012.1, on the reverse strand, counting down.
TACGGCCACGGCGATAACAGTGTCAACAGCCAATAGGTGGATGTGCGAGTGAATCACGGTATGTATCGTGTCTATAGGATTCTTTAATTTGGGTTCATTCGTCTTTACCCACGAGAGGAACCCCGTTGCAAACATTCCAGCCATAGACACCAGGTAAAGCGACCTCCATATAGCGTCGTGCATTGGTGGATCCGGCGGCGGATGAGCTACCGGGGCTGGCATCGATTGCGTCATTGAGTTTTGAATGTACTGAGCCTCCGAGACCTGTGTGGGCATGAACGGTGTCGATTTAATATGCTGCTGTATCGACGGCGAATGAGCCCTCGACATTGGCGGCGACCTGTAAAAGTACTGTGACGGTGGTGGGGAGTCTACGATATCGATAGCAACCTCATCCGGCGAATGCGAGAATCGCGAGGGCCCTCCCCGCGTCGTCGAAGGACTGAGCATATCCGTCGGGTCTATCCGCTCCGGCACCATCCCGAGCCGGACACTATCATCCAGCCTGATATCCTCCATCCGATCCTTGCCCTTGAACTTTTGCGACCTCGTCGGCGTCGAGTTTGTCCCTCTCGACGACGACAATGAGCCCTCGTCATCCTCATCTTCCTCCTCCTCCGATCGCCGTAGGCCCTGCCGCCAACTACTCTTGACCCCAGCCATGCTCAGCGGCGGCGGACGATTTCTATTCAGTCGCGGGTCAGGAATGCTATCGCTCGATTCGCCCAAGCCACGGCCATCCTCCTCGTCCTCGTCGACGGCCGACTCGGCGTACGCCCCAAAGTGGCGACGGCTGCCTTTGAGGGCGTAAAAGTCCTGAACCTCCTGGTCGTGCTCGTGGTCGTCTGGGAGATGGTCTGCCACCGAGAAGAATAACGGGGCTTCTCGTGTCGGCCGGCCTTCGCGAATGGCACTCATCCGCGTCTGCGACTGTGCCAGGAAGCGGGATGCATCTGGAGGAGACGTTATGGCCATGGTTAGCTCATTGTGCCTGTCCTAAACACGACCCGCCGAAGCATGGAGGTGATTTTTCGAAATAGGTATAGCAACAGGAACCTACATTCAGAGAACATGTGGGGCGGAAGAAGCCCAGCCGGGCGTTATCTGTGATTCGTGTAGAGTTGTGATACAATCAGTTGCGGCTCTGGCGGCTGTTGACGATGATGATGATGATTTTTGCAGAGGGCGAGAGCGGAGATGTGCAATGAGTGGCAGGCGAGGTATTATCTGCCGTCTGATTTGTGAGCGATGGCAAGGGCGATAAGAGCAAGCAGGCAGGCGGGTGTGATGGGCGAGGTAGAGTCGTGATGAGTGTGTGAGAGAGGCAAGTAGCTCGTGCTTGTGTAGTTTGACCAAGCTCTGGGCCAAGGGTAGGTAGGGTCGGACAGGCAGGTGAGGTAAAATGGAGTGCGTGATCGATGTAGCTGGGGGGGGGGGGGTGGTTGTACTGGTGGTGGGTGGATGGGGTGCGGCCGAGCGATCGAAAGTACCGGGGGTCCGCTGCTTGTCGTTGCAAGAGGTGTATACTCTGGAAGGGTGGGGGGGGGGAGGATTTGTATGAGTGTGTGAGGCTTGTAAAGGTATGGGGGGTGATCAGTCAGTGAATCAGCCCAGCCGGTCAGTCATCGTCATCCCCACCATCGTCCTCAGCATCATCGCAGCCGTCGTATTCAGTCACCACGGTGCCCGCGTGCGTAGGCGAAGCTGAGCTACCGTTTTGCCTTTGAGCTATTAGAGCTACATACATTTACTTACATTCCAAGGTTTCCCGAGAGCTACCCAGCACGAGCTAAAAAAGCCCACTACTGTAGTCCCTGGCCTCCACATACACACAACACAGCATACGATACAACATGTATGCTACATGCGAAATAAAAAATCCACAGCTGAAAATCTTCAAGCCGTGCACTGCATGCATCACGTCCCTTACTTCACCTCCAAAAAATGCTGCTTAGCTTTGCTGACATATTGACTCGTATCTCCCCGGATATCGCTCCCCATACTCTATATCACGCCCCTCCCGGCCCCCTCTCTGTTTATCCCGTCTCCGCTTTCGGCGCATCGCATTGCACTCACTCACTCACACTGCGGTTGCCTTCTGTCTCTTCCTGTGAAAAGTACGTGCTGCTTGCTTGCGTGCGTTTCTCGTTTCCGTAGAGTATGCATCTGTGCGACTGACTCTGCAGATACTTTTCTGCACTGATACACAATATATCTTGGGGAAGGCTTACTCTACCTCCCCAAGTACCTACCTACCTACCCAAGTACTTATCTCGAGCTCTTATTCTGCCATGGTACACTAGACTTATCGTTTTCACATGTAACTAAAGCTCCCAAGCTCTTCCAAGCTTCCAGGCACCAGCCCCCCCCCCGGCCAGCAGGCAGCCTTACCTCAATACGAGAGGCTTAAGCTCTGTTTACAGTATCCGGAATCCGATATCCGATACGAGCGCCGCGCCGGCACGGTTTTTTGTTTTGTTTTTGGTGCAACGTCAACATCAACGCTCGAACAGCTCCCATGGCCAGCTCCAGCTCGAGCGCTGCAACAAGGCTGGCTTGCTGGCCGCATGCCCAGCAGGCCCACAAACTCAGCTGAAAACTTCCTACCTGGTACCTTCACACACAATCAAAAAAAAAAAAAAAATCATTTGCTCACATGTATGTACTCTACTCCACACCACACTCCTCTCCAGCACTCCTCCAAACTACAAACCACAAAACCCAAAACCCAAAACCCAGAGAACTCATCACCTAAGCACCAAATCCCAATCCCTGGAGCTCGTGAAATCGAATCAGCCGCCACAACAACCCTAACCTACCTCCTACCCAAAACTTCCGATTCCTTGAGCCACATGCATGCAACAACGATATCGATAATAAACATAAAAAAAAACCCTCATTTAGGCACCTCTTATCATTCAATAAAGGTGCATCACGTGTAATACAATATTCATCCCCACACACACACACACACACACACACACACACACACACAAGCTTATAAAAAGATCAGGTAAGAAAGTTCAAGTTCAAGTTGGGTACTTAATTAATAAGGTACTCGAATTCCACTATTACAATTGCAATATCAACAGATCTTCCTCCACGTTTTTTCCCTCGAGCTCTCTCTCCATTCTGAAAAACTAGTACTTAAACAAGTAGGTACCAGCACACGACATACGGCAACAACCCGCAACACCCCAACTCCGGATCCGACACATTTGTCCCATTCCAACAAAAAAAAAAAAAAAAAGAAAAAAAAAAGGAAGAGAAAAAAGGAAAAAAAGAAATAAAGACGACCAGCGAGCGCCAAACAAAAAAATGGGTGTACACAAAACATACTTAAGGTAGGTAGGTGAGCGAAAAGCGAAAAGGCAAGGAAAGGTATGAGAGGCAAATAAAGGAATTCGAAAGAGAGATAGTGCAACGACAATGATATGATATTCCAAAACAGACAAGGAAAAAAACGATATGAAGGGTAGGTAGGTAGTACACGCAGACGCGCACATTGGTGATGGATGACAACAAAGGAAAAGTAAAAATTTGTAGCTGGTACAGCCAAGTTTGTGAACTACATTCTCCCCCCCCAAAACCACACACATTACGAATAATGCTGGGCTTTGCGATAAGAAAACGCATTTCTGTTTCTTTTGTATATAAGAACCGAAAGAAGAAGCTCAAGGCGAAAATATAGTCGATTGTTGTTCGATTGATTGGTATATTAATGTTGCATGATAATATAAATTTGTTGAATCTTCGTAATATCGAAAATGGTGAAATTGTTGTCTTGTTGTCTCATATCATCGATATCATCGGTAAATGACATGTCGTTATGTTTTTTTTTTTTTTGTGTGTGACCTGGGTGAATGAATAATGTGACCTGATACGCTGCTGCTGCTGATGCCGTTCTTCTCTTTCGAATGAATTACCCTCAATCCAGTATGTATGCATAGCTCTCTCTTATCCACCCTCCATTCCATCCATCCATCCATCCATCCATCGATCCATCAACCTACAACGTAGCAGTCGAGAAATAGTAGTTGTCCCACAGGTACTGGTAATCCTCCACCAAACCACCAAGCATGCTGATAACCGGCTTGCCCTCTAACCTAGCGACGACACTCCTCAACCATGGACCAGTCACGTTCTCATAGAATGCGCCCCTCATTCCCCACCAACCGATGGCGACTGCTCGTCTCTTCAGCTCCTCCCTCTCCAACGCGGTCAACCCCTTGAGCCCACCTGGAACTGTCTCGGCAAGGTCCTTCTTTGCAAGGGTTCTTGCGGCATACTCAACACTCAACCCAAGAAGCCATGGCCTCCATGACTTCTTGTCGTGTGCCCATCTGCGCATTGCGATTGCGTAAATCACGGGGCGAAGGATGTGGAGGACTTCAGCAACATAGCCCATACCCTGGACACGGTGGAGCAGCTGAATGGGAGGCTTGATATCCTCAGCCGTAAGGACCTTGGACAGAAGATATTGGCTGATATTTGCCGAGCTTGGAAGCGATGGAAGCGAAAGTCCAGTGCGGGGCATCTTCCATGGTTCTGGCGGTGGTGATGGGCATGGAGACGAGGATTCATCTGCAGATGAGTATCCCGATCCGGGAAGGGACGACCCTCCACGCTGGGAAGAGGCGCTGCTAATGTTTCCAGAGCTTGCTGCCGTTTCCAAACTTGCTGGGTCGATCTCCCTCTCTGGCAAGGGTGGGGTGAGAAGTGGCCTGCCGTTGGTCAACTTGAGTAGGCCGAGCCTGCACATCGCCTTGACCACCTCCAAAACGATGACAACCTTCCAGCGAATTGCCTCTCCGCGCCGGCGCGCAGTCATTTCCCATAAAAGTTCGGTATATTGTATCATCGTCACAACAAGCGCAAGGCGCTTATACATTGGCGACTTTTGTGTCCAAAATTTGGTATACCTGTTGTGTGGAGTCGGTTTAGCGCCACCGGGGAGGGTGGTGGAAGAGTTTGTGGCAGCAGCCGCAGCCGCATGTCCCAGAAGTGAATCGTGATAGAGCGAAAGTAACTGTACACCGCTATGCACTGTTTTGTACAACTCCAATTAGAATTTATTTCCAATATAAATGCGTGCAAATATAAACTTACGTGACTCTGACGCCAGCTCGACATCCTTAAATCGCGCTACAAGAGAAGCACCAGCAGGTATCAGCATATGTCATATATATTTTTTTTTGTTATTGACTTCTAAGATTTGCGCCGCCAAACATTCCACTCGCAAATGCGCCGCGACGTTCATGGTGATAGGGGCTTCAACACTTACCAGGCACAACATATGTGAGAGCCCTCATCGCCGACTCGATCTGTGAAACCGCGCTGGCATTTTTTGTGATGAAATCGCCATAGATGTTGAGTATGGGGATCCCACTGCTGGTGGACTTTGCCACTGCCGACGAAGACATTGCGTGGACGTGTGTTCCTTTTTTGCGGAAATATAAAATCGATTGATCGATAAGATGGAAATCTTGCTGGCTCGTGCCTGTGTTCCAGAATCGGTGGATGGATTGTGGGCGAGGGATAGATAGGTAGATGATACCTGGGCTGGGAGTGTAGGTAACCGAGGGCGACTTGATCCAGGAGGGCGGACAAGCGCTGACTGGCCTGTGCTGGGGGCTGCGAGTGGACACTGGGCGAGGGGATGGGCGAGCTGGTGTGCGAGCTTCCTGCTACTGGTGCTTCTTTGCTGGCGTCCCTGTCGATTCCTGCTGATGGGGTATGGATGTGGGGGGGGGGGGTGATAGGTGGGTGTGGGATGGGCAGGGGGAGAGGATGGCGGCGATTGGGCGGCAAGGCAGCTCGCCTGTGTGACGAGGACATGGACGTGCCGAGGCAGTGGGCTGGACGCCGAGTGGGCTGCGTTGCGTTGCGCCTCCGCCGTAGCAGCGCATGCGCCCCCGCACGTGGTCCGCCATTGGCCGCAGTAGCAGCAAGCGCAGCTCATGGCTCAGGTACACGAAACATACGAGCTCCAATGGTGTAGAAGATGCGTCCTTGTATTCCATCGGTCTATTCCAGCCAACCAGCAATATCGCTTACAATCCAGCCTAGCCCATAACAATAAAGGCAAACCCAATCCGTCCCTATTTCCGTGCCCATTCCACCGAGTCCCTGCCCATTGCCCATGCAGTCCTGGCATCCATCCTTATATGCTTATAAGAATACAAATGTTCTGCGGGTCCCATATATATTCCACTATTGCCATCACCCTGACGAAAAACCAAGACTGCCCTTTTGCAATTGCCCTCGATGCATTCGGCCCGTTCCTCTCTCTACCTTGAGCTTTTCTAAAAATGAAAAAGAAAAAGAAAAAAACAAGAAAAAAAACAAAGAATATGACGATGGCGAACCGCTCGCCCTAGAAAGCCCCAAACTCCAGTTTTTAAAAACCATAAGAGATACTGAAAAAGGAAAAAGCACTATTAACCTCGCAAAAATTCATTTTTGTGACGTTTATGCCATATTCACAAACTCCCATGTAATTTTGGAATGGAAGCCGGGTGTGATAATGTGCACATGTCCTGCTGTTTGTACAAAAATCCTCAGAGGCTACCCTTGTCCTCTTGTAGCTCATGGCGTATGACCCTAGGAACACAGATTGGTTCTGCCATTAAGCCTTTGCGTACATCAGAAGGTAGGCAGAAAACCTTGGCCGATCATTGGTGCCTCTGACAATGGCGTCCGAAGTTTGCGAAACCTACCCAGTAAGTTAGTAGCTGTATACGATGTGCATAATTTATTCGAGGATTACCTACAACGCTGTCATTGCACTCGGCCCAAGTGGCCTGTGCCGGATTGCGCGCAAAGCAGATGTAGTGTCCACTGTTCAGGGACGTCCCTATGTGCGATACAACCGAACGGAGAATATACTTATGAGACACGCCGTCACCTGTCTCAATTTCGATCTCAGGGTCAAATTTCACCCAGCTATTCAATTTCATCGACTGTCCTCGAAAGTTTGTTTTTCCGCCACGGTTGATATGCACCAAGAGAGCTGCTGGCAGTTCCGTGAAGCGCCTTCTGATTGTTGCCCCCAGTTTTCCACATTTCTCGCATTTGTAGTCCTTGATTGGTTCGGAACTGGAGAGATTCTTAATCATCTCGTCCAACGTTACAGTCGTCTGCCCTTTTGGCAACTTTGCACGCACACTGGTGCTTTGTGATTTAGTCAGGGAACGATGCTTGCACTGTTGATTCCGGCAGATCACGCTCTGCGCAGTTGTGATTTCAAGTAGTTCCTCCAGAGGAGTACGAGCGTTCTTGTCCCCACTACATGGAGTCAGTAATTTCCCGGTTCAAAAGTGACTGCTCTATGTATATACCTCTTCAGTTGTTCAACTGCCTTATCGAGCACGCGCAGAGCATACTCATCAGCATCCTGCTGTTCGTGACGGCTTCCAGTTTTGGCAAAATCACCACCCAAAACTAATCCACTTATCGTTAGTTATTTTGGGGTCACAGCTGTTCGTAAAATGGAGGGATGGCATACGTTTGTCAATTTGCTCCAATGCCCGAAGCTTATTCGTGATGTTCTTATCACCATCAAAGTGGTTCCGTGCAAATATTGACAAGAGACAACAAATGCAAGTGGGCAACTTCCTCTTGCCTAATTTTTGCATGTTAGTTGAAATTGAAATGTAAACAAAGGCATAACAGTCCTTACATTTGTCCATTGTATGATGATTGACCAAGAAATCATAGATTTCTGGGACGTGAACAAGGGCTTGGATTGTTGCGTTGCGGTAACAAAACATTCCTTTGTTAGGAATACCTTTCGCCCTTGCCAGCTTAAACTTTTCAGGGAATTCTCGCCAAAATGAATTGCCCTTCTCCGAGTTGGTGGCTTCATCCCGTTTCCGCTTCTTTGTTACAGCCTCGCTATTGTCGGTTGCAAGAGTGGCCTTAGCCGAAGCCTTTGGGGTTTCTTTTGTTGCAACGCGTTGCGAGGCAGTGGCTGAAGATGCGGCTTCATCCCCTACAACGATTCTCGCCCTCTTTGATGCAGTCTCGGCGTCTGCATTGTCGGGTTCCGAAGAACGCTTCCGGGGTCGCAATGGCAATGAAGAGTCAACTTCAGTTGTACCATCCAGCGGCTTTCCATCATGTTAGACTGCTGAGAATATGGTAGTATATATATCGAATGAGACTCACTGTCTGGGTGGAAGTGCTAACGGCATTTTGACCGGTAACCTCAGATTCTGGTGTCTATATTCGAGATTAGTGATGGCACTTTAACGCTGATGAATTTTTCTCACTTCTCCGGGTGGTGGTATCGATACCACTTCCAGTGTTTTGTGAGTATCTTCAGGCCCGGGTACGAAAAACTCAATAGCAATATTCTGCAGCAAACTAGGTTCAGAAAGAGAGACATCATGAAATTGAGGTGTACAAACCTTATCTTGTGTCGCTCGATTTTGCTTCTGTGCAGGCTTGACCTCCTCGACAGAGGCCTTAATGAGGTGTGTAGGCTCTTCGAAAAATTTTCCTAGCTTACGAGCATAGTATTCAGAGAGACTCATGACTTTCCGCCGTTTTGCATCGTTCTCAAACAGATCTGTATCTTCGAGCGTCGAGGAAGCTGGCATGTTTTCCCTGATGAACCTGATTGGTTTTGAAAGCATGACTTCAAGGGGCGTGAGCCCATTTTGAGGCCGAATATGTGGTGGCATCCCCGGAGCTGAGGCGAATATTGGACCCATATTTTTATACCACGTTGTTTTGAGGTGAAAATTTTCGAATATCGAGTCCTGCCAACACGTTCCAAAGGCTATCGAGAATGACTCTTGCTCAAGCTTCAACTCCCAGTCTTGCCGAAGTCGGGGTGCGTAGATTGAGGCTGCGGAGGGATGTGATGGGGAAGTTACTGGTCGCTGAAGAAATATTCGAAGTCGGCTGCTGCGATTTGAGATGTTGAAGGGCGATGGAGGCCGATGCGACAAGGGTCTCCAGGGCTGGGTTGGGACCCTAGCGGCAAAAAAACTAAATTTCGGTGTGATGATGTTCGAACCACAGAGTATGTTTTTGCAGATGGCTAAGTTCGAGGCCAGCGTAGATGTCGGTGAGAAGTGTAGATAAGTAGCGGGCGTCTTGTGGGGCGTGGAGGAGGAGGGCTCGGTCGCTCTGGTGGTTTATGTTTCCCGAGTGAGAGAGACAAGGAGTGGTGCGGGAGGACGAGAATTAAAGGTTTGGGAGTGTGGGCGGCCTGGGATTTGCTGCTGGGGGACATGTCACGAGCAACCCTCGCCTGTTACCTAACCTGGCTAAACCCACACCATTCCTCTTTCTGCTGCCCAAAGAGCCGCACGCCGACCGTCAAAGGATTCCGCTTCCAAGCTTGGCATCAACAGTACTCTAGTATGTAATTATAAATCCTAGGTAAATCCAGAAAATAAGGAAAGAAATTTGCCATTTCTCGATCCACAATATTAATTGCAACTCACGTTTGAATTTTATAAAATTTCTCTCAATTATTCAAAATCAAGGTATATACAAAATCTACACTCACAGGCCTAGGTAAGTATGTACTCGTAGGTAAGTATATATAATAACTCCGATGGGACAATAGTCACCAAATTTAAATTTGGAGTCTCGCCAGCCTTGCTGACGCGATATCGATCGAGTGACGAGTTATAATATATGCAGGCATGTATCAATTGCGCACAAGATATCGATATTTGTACTGCTATTTGGCGAAATTTTAATCCACAGCTCATGGTCAACACAACCACTAGTGCAGATCTAAAGGGCCAATAGTTTATATGGGATTGAAGCTTGAAGACTCGAGCTCCTTTATTGCATGCAATATAAAAAATATAAAAAAAAGCGAAAAATCATGGAGAAGAAATGGAGGAAAAAATTCAGGAGAAAGCGGGGAATTTTTGGTTGTTATGAAGGCTTGCACGGCCAAGCAACTGCATATCCTCCGCATAGCTATATATGGCAAATTTTGCTCGATCCTCACGAATAGTGCTATCCGCACACAAAATACGGGAACTAAATTTCAAGGCCAATTGCAAGCAGGCAGCGAGGTCAGTACCATACTCAAAAAAATATTCAAGGTAATTATATGACGCCAGCCGGCTATCTTGATGCATGCGAAGGTACTCGAGTAGTACGCACCGGTCAGTCTTGCAATTGACCAACATCCATCCATCAATTACCTAAGTAGGTACTTAATTATATGGTAGTTCTAACGTTAATGCTTGCAAGAGAGTGAAAAATGGCATATGCATCATTACTATACAGATGAACATAAGCCATTGAGTGATTGTGTACCAATCACATTACTGAATGTAAGAACAAAAACACACACCATCCACTCTCTATCTCTGGCATTATCTTTCAGAAGTGTTTCAAAACTTCGTACAACTTGCAAGGTGTGTGTTATTCTTAGTACCATTCTCCGCTTGCGGCTAGTACTAAGTACATTACTTAGTCTTGGCCCCATACCCTCTGTGAGGCTTGTGGCACGTTGGGCATGCAATTGCAATTGCATTCTCGATATCTCACCCTGTTCTGATACACTCGTATCTATCCCGACTTTTGAAGATCGATGGTAGTCCTTACCTCGTGCCTCAAGTACTTACTTTTGTTTGAAGTACCTCAGAGGATCCAGAGATAGATGTATATCAAAACTTGCAATTGAATTCTCTTCATGATTATCAACTTACTTCCAAATCTTCCGGCCGCGGACATCCGGATCCTCCCAAGCTCAGTTTCTTCTACGATCTTCCCTCTTGTGTATGATATTGCTGCTATAGTATACGTATACGTATATCAGAAGTACGAGAAACACATATCAGCGAGTTCAGGCGGAAATTACTTAAGTAGGTATATCTTTCTAATTTGAAATAATCAATTCCATGGTTCAGGCATTTAATAGAAGTCAAGTACGTACTTTCATTTAAATATATCGAGGGAATGTTCGCGATGAATTCACCTTCACCAATGGAGAGAGAGAGAAATAGTAATTTTCGTTTCATCTGGATCTCTGAGCACACATTTAAAAGTAAGACGCTTTAGGAACTCAATAGAGCTAGAGATACCTCGTTCAGAAATGCCGCCTTGAGGGTATACGTAACAATCGAAGCAAGTACAGTACTCACCATAACCAGGAAGGTACTCCTAAAAACCATATCACCCATACTGAATAAAGTATTGCAAGATCATGATAGGCTCGTGCCGAAACTCTCAAAAATCTAGCCTGTCGATGCACCCACATATGCACAATTGACCCTTTGCAAAATATTATTGGTGTCCGATTTCGCGAATTGTTTTAGGGAATCACAGGGGAATGTCATTTTCTTGCATACAATCTCGATTTTGCCTGTCCACTTTATCCATTGGGATCTCAGGAAATTATAGGATATAGCTACTACTCAAATCAATTTAGAGGTACTATACAAACATAGGCCTCTGGATCTTCTCGAATTATAGGAGGAAGTATATCTCTTAATCGCCATACATACCTTAGGCAATCTTGCCTTTCCAACCTTGGCCAAGTCACAGTAAACAGGAACAACCTGTAGCAGCGCATGTAGCAACTTTAGTTAGGGTTTGCCATCTGCTGCAGCATGCATGCATTTGCAAACGTTTCTTTTTTATTTTTTATTTCAATTTTGTACTCGAGTACAAGCTCATCTGAGCTGAACTGGAGTTGAAACCACATTTCCGAATGGGGATCCTTGTTTAAAGTTTGCATCGATGAGTCCGGGGCGTATTTTTATATTCAGAAAGCTCTATTCTCGCTCTCGAGTATTGAATTGAATTCCAGGCTAGTCGCTACCATGCCAAAGTAGTAGGAGACAGGCAGTACCCACCTAGAGAAGATGAGATAGAAGATACCGTAGGTATACTCAAATAAACCAAGAGGAGCTAGGTACCATACCAAGTGCAATAATGAAGGTATCAGAGGTAAATTGCAACGCTTCATACCGAACTCAAGAAGCAGCTACCTACTCGAGTAGATGTAGCTCCGAGATCGAACAAGTTTTCCGAGGAATGGAACATTGTTCAGGGTAATCGCCGGTATATAACTGCCGAGTAAACAAACCCCCCAATACTAGGCAGACACGATTTCAATTATAACCTGTGTGGCAATTCTACACAGCCTCGTTATAATGCACGCCTATAAATTCGTTCTGATTTGGTGACACCCCCCTGCGCCCCCCCTTCCGATAAACCTTGGGATTGACCTTTCCCCGCACTTGATGATGAAGTATGTATGGTGATGATCATGAGATTTGGAAGAAGTAGGTGATGCTGATTCGTGGTAGACTCGTGCCCAGCCCCTCGTAGAGGATTCGTGGTAGAAAATTGTTGGGCCAATTCGAGGATCGGTTTACTTGATAATAATTGCTTCGAAGAATTGGGACGAACATCATGATCATATATCCTCGGGCTCGAATCGATCAGGAGTGGTGACGTGAAATAGTATCAAGTAAGAGGTACCTAGCTCATTAAAGGCATGAGTGCAGATGCACATATGCATGTAAGGTACTTCGCTTTTCCTAGATCACTAATTTTCACAACATGATACTCGAGTAGCCTCGAGGCTAATACTCGAGTATACATGCGTTAGCGAATACGAAGGACATTTCAAATAGGTTGCTTGATTGGATGATTTTTTGTGAATCACAAGATACCAGCCTTGTTTTTCCCAGCGATAACAGGTTGCTGGCACACAAGTTGTGAGATGAGAAGAAACCGACCCAATGGCTGGCATGCTGGCAATAACCGTGAGAAGAAATGCGCGGGGAAGCATCGCAACAAAACGCACCATCGACGTGTTTCATAGCCAATTAGGTGCAAAAAAGAAAACAATAGTTCGCTCGAAAGGGAGGCCGCAGTTCAACAACAAGCCACCAGAATGCATAGATACGAGGAAGGCCATGGGGCTGAAATCCCGAGTCAAGGGGAGGCGCAACGAATTGGTTGAACTGCAGCATGAGACTGGGTTGAATTGCAGGCTCAAGTATGGCAGTCCGTCCTTGTTGTCGAGGAATTGGGCTGTCTTTCTCGAAGAATATCTTTGATTTTCATAATTGAGCCTTTGAAATCCATCACCCCTGACAATCGCCATTGATCACTCCACCACTTAGGTGATTTGTAGTCACTAATCCAGGAAATTTACCAAAAACACCTTATTTTTGAAGTCTTATCCCTTTCTCTTTCCCTTGATTGAAGCTTAAGGCCTAGGGACTGCACGTGTTTGGTTAACTTTCCGTCTTCCTCGCTCACCATAAATATATCCTCAAAATCAAATTCTTCGCCCTTGTGGTCTCGCGCACGGTTCAGCGCAATTTTCGGGCATTGCAGTTTTTTTGCACATCATATGTGTGGTTTCTGTGAGTACTTTATTTCTGAGACTGGATCCTGATGACCTTTCCTGTATTCATTTGGCTCCTTTGCATTGTAGATAAAATCAACTTCTCCATAAAAGGCCAGTCATCTGTGGCATCCTTGTAGGATCTTTCTCAATCAAAGGAGAACACCGAACCTGAAGAATATCCATCCAGAAAAGCGACTGAAGGAGGAATGACCTTAAAGTTTCTCAACGGTCCACTTAGGCTTAGGCCTAAAAATGGACAAATTTTCGGCTTCGGCAGACTTGATCGTGGTATAGGAGCCGTAATCCTCGCATTTTTCGTTCCGTTCGTGAGTGCTGGTTCCGGTGACTTCAGCGAGGAGTTCCTCAGTGGATTCATCTCGGATCTTGGACCGCTCATCTCCTTGTTTGGAGAGCAAGTAGCACGCCAATTCATGAGTGAGTCGCTGTACTGGTATGACCATATCATATTTGCCCTCTGTCCACTTGGAATAATCACAGCAGTCGTTGGGGCAATACGAATCAGTGGCCCATCGTCGCTGAAGGCACTTATTGGCCGGGCGAGGGAAAGTAGAGGTATTGCGGAAATGGAGCTTACAACCTCAACCTCGACCGATGTGTGTGAATTGTGGAATGGGCGGCAGATGGTTAGGGTGATGGGATCCGGAAAGATTGAGCAGTTGCTTTTCTTCCCGGAATTGCAGGATGAACCATCATGCGGCTTTTATACACTGGAAGAGGCAGAGAAGGATGGATTATTGAGAAGGCGGCCCGGTAAGATATATTTTTCTTCTTTATTGCGGAAAGGTGCTTTTGGAGGATATTCGCAGGGCACTGAAGGGCTGTACTCGTCCCCACGCCTGATCAACAATTGCCTGTCGTGTACCGATGACCAAATAGCACTTTGAATCATGGATCAAAAGGTTCTGAAGCAGTTAGTATATGCAATGACATGGAGCAACAGATGGACAAGAGGCCGTCCTCTCGATTCCTCGTTTCGTTACCAAGGCACTATTCTCCAGGCGCCGGTCGAGGCAATTAACAGGATATCGTTAGAGTGACGCATTCCACCATATCCTCACATATCTTTTCTCGATGGCTTGAAGCTTGGTTTTGTCAAGACACATCCGCAGTGTTGAATTTTTTATGCTGCTACTTACCGTTCGATTCCACTGACTTTGGTATTATTGCGAATAGGCCGATCATTCTTTGATTCCTTCCTGCAGAAATGGATGATGGCTAAAGCTAGCCGGTCCAAACACACATTTGACGGTGATGCCGGCGCCGACGTCGAAAGCCAAGGCAACCATCCAATGCCTGAGGAGGAGGGAAGGCCAAAAGTCCAGAAACCGCAGCTTCAGGCCGAAAAGAGGTCCGCCCCAAATATCACATTGAACGGCCATTCGAATTTCAGTATTCGCTGGCACCTTCGCGTTGCTGCATCGGTTGGCGTAATTCTCCAGTCATTTGTGATAATCTACATGATGCTTATCACATACTCTCGCCCAAAGCTCAGGAAGGATGACAGTGAGCTCGGATCGGCCGCATGGGCGGTTATGTTTAGTGGGACCGTCATTCTGGTCGCTGGGTTGCTTACGTGCTCGTACATCATCGAAAGGGCGTCGGTCGAGGAGGAATGGTCGGTGAAGATTCCACAGCCGCACAGTCTCCTGCAGTTGGGAGCTATTGGGAACGCAAGAAAAACCGAGGGTTTCTATATTTTCTGGATACAGAAAGCGCAGACTGTGAACGATCAGACATTCGATTCTTTCGTCTTGTTTGGCAAGGGTAAAAGAACAGAGTTGATGACATCGCGGCCAAATCTAGCCGAATTCAGGAACAAAGCTGTGGCTGAAGCTGCCGCATCCAGGGTGAATACTGACGCCACGCACACTGAACTTGAGGGCGTGAACACAAATGGCACCAACGGATCTCCAGACCCTGGCTTCAACCGCAGACCAGGCCCCCGACCCTTTCGAGCACCCTTTCCGAAACCCTCGCCGTACCCATTGGAAAAAGATCGATTCGACTATGACGAAGATGATGAAGCCGTATCCAAATTCTCTGCGGCACTCACTGTCTTTGCAACAATTTTCACACTCGTTGGGTGGATCTGTCAATTCATCGGTTTGCGAGGTATGCATTGGACAGCTGCAGCAGTACACCTGGGCGCAACATTGGCCATGACTGCCGTACGTGCTTGGGTCAGGGCAGACTACAAGGGCCGCCAGACTCCCTTTGCTCACAAAATACCCACGGATTTCGAATTAGACTGGCTCGCGATGCGGTTAGCAATGTGCAGCAGCCAGTTTGCGAGCCACAGAGATGGCGATGATGCGAGTGGTGGTGGTGGTGGGTTGGGTATTCACAGCAATGGTGTTGTATCAGAAGCATATACAGCGGCCAGAGAGTCTACGGTGACAGAAGGATCCAGTGGTGGCATGGAGTATCTATGGGATAAGATGATTGTGGCACAAGAAGAGCGTCGGCATGGACAGAAAAAGAGATTGCAAAAGGAGAAGTGCACAAACCCATATCAACAGGCACGGCACAGGAGATCTCAACATGAGGGATTCTCAGGCAAACCAGAGTCAGAACAGGCCATGGAATCGGATTTTACACCAGACATATTTTGGGGACAGAGTGGGATTGGGTGGAGTATCGACCAACTCATCACAAATGATATGCGTGCCGAAGAAAGGAAGCTCGCGGCACTCCCGGTTAAATCAGCAATATCACAGGATGTTTTCATCGCAATTCGCAAAAGGCTTGGTGTACTCACTGAATGGGGAAACCCGAGGGTGGCAGATGTTTCTATGGAGCTGTCTAAGGCGATCGAGATTGTGCTGAACACCCTTGATCCTCACGGAAAGAAGTCCGAAGGTGATGCTGATGGTACCCATAAAACCGAGAGTACGGAAACATCACAATCGACACAGTTTTCAAGCATATGGCCTCTAGAGGTCACGATCCTTGGAATACCGACAAAGTTGAACCTGTATGTTCGCTTTGACAAAGAGAAGAAGCGTTGGCTGGTAAAGAAAAAAGGCACAGAGGCAATTCTTTCCTTATGGTACTTCTCCCTCCAACATACACAACGCTATGGTAAAGAGACCGAACAGTTCTTCGTCTTTGGTCCAGCAGATGCCCGCTCATTGCGTGATCTTCAATGGTGGGCAGCTGACTCGGTTTGTCCTGTTTTGGAGGTTACTACAAAAAAATCCAAGGTGATTCAAACAGGGAAGGTGCAGACCACTTTAGAGATCGATGCTAAGCCAGGGAAATGGGAGGCAAGCGCCCGGAAGTATGGAAGTAAAATTTTCGAAGAGCCTGAGCTGGATAATCGTTTGAAACAAAGTCAATTCTTCTCTCAAAGATCAGCCTTAAAAAAAAAAAGGCAGAAGCTCAGTCAAATACAGGATCATGTGGATGCGGAAACATCATGCGCTAATGAAGCACCTGGCATACTGACAGGCCTTGAAGCAGACTCATTACAGATCGGAGAAATGTCCAGAGTGCGATCACCTGTGAGAGTCGACATCAGCAAAGTGGAAAAGACAGCCTTTTTTGGGTTTACCGGAGGTAAGCTTGACCACCCCTTATTGTTCTCTTTGCATCCTCGGTGCTTCAATTTCAGCATGGCTCAATTGGGCTAGCCTCTCGAAAGCATTTTGGATTTCGAATTCGTCACTAATTCATGGGCTTGGGTGTGTTATAGACAGCCACACTTCCGCAGAGAAATTGGCAAAAACTCCACTGGAGTTCTACCAGCCTGAGGTATCTTCAATTGTCCGTTTTGGCCCTAAAAAGCTGTCGAGTTCCTCCATCTACGAGCAGCTGGGCAACGATCCAAACTCCATGAGAATGAAACCGGAACCCAAGGCTTCGGAATTCCTTTGCTTCAACCTGGCCGAATCAGCTTCCACAGCTGACAACGCTCGCCTGCTGGTGTTACCGCGCCACACATCAATGCTACGGATGTGCTCAATGCACATGTTTTGGGCCTTCCTAGTAGCTGCAGCGGGCAGGATGGGTCTTGATTTAGTCGAAGGGGCTTTGGAAAAAACATCGCTGCAAGGAGACCCAGTAAGCACATCTTCGATCTTACCTGGGGGCAATGGAGTCTGGGTTGTGATGGGTCGGCCACGGCTGCACAACGCCTTGCTCTCGGATCTGGCAAAGAATATAGCTGCCGCGGGTGTCTGCAATCGCGATGAAGCGCATCAGTTGATCGTGCTTGCGCTGAGTGCCCATAAACGGCTACCGTTGGATCCCGTAATTCGATGGGTTCAAGCGCGAGTGCGCATTTATCTGCGCGAGCATAGGGTTGGAGAGGCTTCCCGCATGAGTGTGTGGCTGTGGCAGGTCTGCAGCACTTGTGGATGGACGACAGAAGCAAGTGTAGATGCCCTCGCCATGGTTGTCGCTTGCAGCGTGGTGGCGAAGAGCCAGGACAACAAAAGCTTATTACGACGTCCACTGAGTTTGGCCAGCCATGGGACTATCCACGACGGATCACTCGTTTGGCTTGGCCAAGGGACTGTCTTGAGACATGTTTGGGAAGCTGGTGGGATGGGCAAAGACGAGGTCGCATTCATGGAAAGCTGTCAAGAGATCATTCTCGCAGAATGCAGGGCAGACGATACGGGCAGGAGGGCATGTTTTGTACGGGACCTGTCCTTGGCTTGTACCTTTGGAAGGTGGCTAGACGGCATTGGCACAGTGGGCGATGGATGGCTTTCAACAATAGCTCAGATTGCGACAAAAACCAGTACTAGGCCAGTCTCGACTGGTACTAGGCACTCACAAGGCCAAAAAATCCGACCTACTTATGACCGAGCGGAAAAATATGTTACCGGTGCATACTGGGGATGGGGATGGTTTTTCAACATCTCAAAACAGGCTCCTGAAAGGGTGACGGTATTTGACAAGGAACTGCCAAATGCCTCCGCATTATACAAAGGTGATTTCCTCGGCCGGAATATTCTGCACCACGTTGCCATGCACATCTCAAAGGACGACAATACTTCTTTGTCACTGAGGCACCGCCTATCAAGAAAACCACCACCTGGATGGGATAGACTCAAGGGCCCCTTCACCGTTTCCATTGCACTTGCCTCCCCAGATGTATTTGGGCTTACTCCGCTCCATCTCGCGGCAGCAGTTGGGAATAGCTGGGCGGTGACCTTTTTCTTGGATGAATCCCCCAATGCATCTGCGATAGATTGTTTTGGGCGCACTCCCTTGCATCTCGCAGCAGGTGCTCAACCTGTCAACCCATATATTATCAAATTGCTCGCCAGAGCTGCACCCACATCGGTCACGGCAACTGACGTCTATGGAGAATTACCCCTTCATTATTACATCAGCTCCAATTCAAGCACTCAGAGCGAGGGGGTAGATAAAACCAGTGGCCATGAGACTGCTGATGGAAGTTGCGAGGCAGGCTCATATGAGCCGAGTTCTGAGACAGGCAAAAGTCTGGATGCGAAAGGAGGTGCATGCCATTGTGAGTCCGAGGTGCTGGGATGTCTCATCAAGCGCACTGGTATGCCTCAGAAAGACGCATATATTGCTTTTAAAACACGCGATTCCGCAGCTAGCACTCTTGTTCATCATGCTGCGATTGCAGGGAACATAACAGCAATCACAGAGCTCAGAAATATCGCCCATCGCGAGACTGTGGTCGATTGCTCCGAATGCTGCCGAGTGAGAGGGCACTGCAAAAAGGCCCAGGTGATAGTACAGGCGCTTTCCTCGTCTAACACCAAGCCTTTTGCAAGCGAAGAGGATCACGGATATGGTGTAACGCCGTTGTTTGTTGCAGTCAATCATGGTCAAGGGCCTTTTATCAGCTTCCTTCTCAAAACTGGTAGTGACTTCATAATCTCAGGCAGCCTCGATCCAAACCTTCGTTTTGGGATTTACTCTGTTCAATTGCTCCTGGAACTGTTGGACTCGGCAATCGACAGTGGTTTTGAGAGCGTGTGTGAACTTCTGCTTGATGACCATAATGATTCACTTCGTATTGAAGACCTATGGGACGGTGGTTATCACATCTTATGCAGAGCAATCAGCCATGAACGACCAAGTATTGTCAAAATTGTGCTTCGCTTTTTAAAGGATTACAACGTCAACTCTCGCCCACACCAGTGGAGCCCAAGTGCAATGGACGAGGCACAGTTGCGACACAATGCTCCGATCATAGACTTACTCACAGAACATGCCACAAAGATTGGTACCGTGGTAGCAGAACCCAGAAAAGTAGCCTCGGACTTGTATGAAAAAAGTCCATATGACCGCGATAGCATCGAGCCGGACCACCTCAGTATAAAAACGGCGGATCTTGCTTATTCATCGTCAGGAGAGTTAGAATCAGGCGTCGAAGACGAACACGATCCCCGGTCTCTAATCAACTCTGACAATGAAATGCACCCCGATAGCGAGGAAGACGAACACGATGACGGCAGCAACAACATCAACGGCATGAACGGGATCAACAATAATAGTAACGACAACGCTACCTAGCAATCTGAGAACCAGTTTACGTCTGAATAATGAAGTCAACCAGTCTCGAACCTCTCGTCAACAATGTGCACTATCTCCAGATCTGAAAATTGCCAACTTATGTCATTTGTCGCCTCGTTTTGGAAAGGGCAGGGTACTTACTGAAGGGGTGGAATCTGTGATCAAGCCGGATGGCTACCTAAACAGAAGGAACATTTATTAAACAAAAGGGGGAGGTGAGAGAAGGGACATATTTCCACGACATAGCAACAGGAAATTTGGCCGTGTCGAGCACCCTCGAGTATTGTGGTTGGCTACTTCCTAAAACGGTCGGACAAGGGTTGTGGCGTTGACATTGGGTTTAGCGTTGGATCGATACATCTTAGTCGCCTTTTTTTTTTTTTTTTTTTTTCGCTGGGTTTTGGTTTTGAACGGTCTTGTTTGTTCTAATCTGGGTCCCCCTTGCTCGAATTTGGTCAGTTTTCTTTTGAGAGGTAAGTACTGGTGTTTAAGGTTACGTTACTTAATTACTTACGTTGGGTTGGGTCTTATTTTTTTTTTTTTTTTTTTTTTTTTTTTGATTTTGATTTTGGGGTGATTGGTTTTGGGATATGAAATTATATGGAGCTGGAGGTTAGCTACGTAGATTTAGGTAGATCTGCGTGTGCATATGGGAGGTATGGATGTTCTTTAATTTCCAATCATGTGGGGGATGTGCACGTGCACGTTCGTTGAATTTTGGATCTGTTGTCTTTGCAGGCTTGCAATTGCAATTGCAAATCTGAACATATAGTTTATAGTAATAGATTCGTGCATTTTGACCGCAAATTTTTTTCAAATCTGAATATCCCTGTTACGTTTGTTAACTGTTCTCGTGCCGTTCCTTACCTGGTACCTAATGTTATGACTATCATGACTGGAACTTCTGCAATGGCCGATCTAGATCTGAAGCGCTAGCAGACTCGATCGCGAGTTCCTCCTCATGATCAGCTTGCAATTGCAAGATTGAAATGAATTCGAATTCGAGGAACATCCCAAAAAAATCAATTGTACATTTACATTTAGAAGTATATTTTCGTGCCCAATTGCAATTTAAACCCAGAAAAGATCTAGAATCCGGAAATTTTTAAATCGCTGCAGGCCACACAACGCTTCGAAATTTTTTTAAGGTGGAATCTACTCGCGATACTTTCATATACCTCCAGAATGAGCTCACATGTACATATTACGCGTGCACCCCTAGCTATAGGCCTTGCCTTCTCATCCTTCTTTCTTTATATTTACATATATATCCAATTGCAAGTCTATAGCTATATATGGCCACCACATTTAAATTTCCGAATCCGAACCCAAGGCACGAGAACATAGGTAGGTACTTAATCATGAATTTTCCTACCTTCATATACCTTAGGTACCTAGGTAGCTAAGGTACTTGACATACGGCAAAAATCCCTCCGTGGTCAATTGCATGCATGGCCATGGCCAGGAGGAGATGGGAACGAGTTCTTCCAAAAATCGGAGCTGGAAACACTGAGCAGGATTAGTCTGAAGCAGGATACCTACTTCTTAAGTAAGAAGTAAGTGAGTAAGTACTTAATCAAGTTCCCCTCACTACTTCCAGCTGATCAGGAAGCTCAAGTCAAGAAAATCTCCAGAAACTGCACATGTATCCTCTACGTATACGAGGGTCTGGGCATAAGACTACTAAGTAACATGTATTGGAATGTTTAATTTCCCAATTTGAAAAAGGCAAGTTTCAGTACAGATATAGAGCTACTACCTAGCTGGGCACAATGCATCCGAGGTCAGAGGTCTCTTCGAGGGTCTGGGACCGAGACTAGGTCAGAGGTAGACTCGTGCCCAGGCCCTCGAAGAGGGCCAGAGGGCAGAGGACGGCGTTGCACAATTACCAGACCTCCACCACGTATATATCCTAATTTAGACATGCATCCATATCAATTGCAAATTCTCATTTCTATAGTAGTCTTAAGTCATTAGATCTTACTGCATTGTGACTCTTCACATCAAGCTTGACTTTACCTAATTAAGTAACTGAATTCGAAAGAAAATTCGCATGGATCCCCACGCTTGTATGTACATGCATGTACAAGGACGGTATGTTGGTGTTCTCGTACTGGCACCCCGGCTGGGCCTTGTCACTCGAGTCAAATGCCGAACATAGCAGGATCTTGTAATTGGTCATGATAGTACCTGAAAACATCCTCTACCATATTTCCCAGTGTACTCGTCAGATCAGCCACTTGCTACCAGATATGGGTGAGCGCCATGCAGTAAGTAAGCAGTTCAAAACTCACATAACCCCACAATAGTCTCATGCCACCGGGCCCTAGCCTCGTATAATTCCACCCCACATACATGTGAATAAACATGTGAATAATGTGGAGAACGCGGTGAAATCAATCCAGGCCATTAAATCTCGATATCTCCCAGGGTAAGAGTACCTCGCTTCTTTGAATATAGCTCAACCCTATGCCCCAAAATGCTACTTCATGCCTTGTTGACTGGCATATTGTCATGGACTGAAAAGATATTGATATCTCCAATATATATCAGACCACACAGGCATTGTATACCCAAACCAAGCTTCCACCTTGAGCGATATCATCCTCAAGTACTGATATTATGCCTTGAAGTACGATACTACCATCGTATGTTTAACGATCAGCCAGGTAGTCAAAGGCAGAATCCCCGGCAAGGAAGTCGGGGAAGATGGTGGAGAAAGATGGGGAAAGCTGGGGGGAAGTGAATTTTAATCCCAGCTATCATGTGTCATGAGACAATAAAAGTCACAAGTGTACCTTCTAGGGATCCGATCGAGGTAAACTTCTATGCCGAACGCATAGCGGGCCGGTAGTGCTCCTCTTACCTACATAGATCTGCCATTAATGCATTGCCGTGATTCGCTAACAGTGGCCCTTATTATAGCTGGAGGTTATTCCCATGCTCTCCAACGTTCTCCAGCCATTAGGTATAAGACGACAGATGCGGGTTAGATACCAGGTAACATCGTCAGTTCAAAAATGCAGGTAGCTGTATGCATATTGCTGGAGATACCTGGAATTGAAGTTCAGGCCTTGACGATATCCTATAAAACACATGTTTATAAGTAAATCTGCTGGGAAGCACTCATACACTCCACGTTCCAATTTTTCTACCTAGGCTCACCATACCTTATAATGGTGATATATAGCGACATTTATTAGCAGTGCAAGCTCGAACATAGACCATAAATATGGGCGAGCTTAAAATATCTCAAGCCAGTCCAAATGATTGATCTGGCCGTCGAATGCCCCGACTTCATCCGGAGCTGTTCCCTAAGATCATGTAACCTCCGATTTCTACCGAATATGTTGCTCTCAAGTCTCGAGTAACGTCGGAGATCACTTTCATATAGGGTTAATGTCCTAAACAATGCGCCAATTCAATTCATAATTTGGAGACGAGGTTCCTTTGCGCCACGCCTGATCAGGTGATTGCGACATCCCTCGTGCCCAACGGCCTTAAGGATAATTAATATATCACCGGGGGATCTAGGCAGCTTGCGTAGATGCATGGAAGTTCTTCTTTCCCAGGTATATCCAGCAGCTGGGGTGACTCCGGCCAGAGGGTTAAGATCCATGTCCTAGCATGCCATTGTATACATACATGCATCTCTTTTCAACGTTCTTTGTAAAGTGTTTTAAGCTCATGGGAGTTCGGGAACATGGGGCGGGGGTGTGTGTGGCGTTTCATGAGGTTTGAGTTTGGAGCTCGGGATCAGGCTAAGACGGATGAGGAGGTGCAAGGTAGGTTATTTCAGTCAGCAGAGTTCGGGGAAGGAAAAAGAAAACAAAGGAATACAGTGTATATACTCTACCTGGTATAAGTGGTATGGGTGTATATATCGAGCAGCAGCAGCCGCTGGAAAATCATTGTGTAATTCTTGATCTCATCCAGGGCTTTCTCGCTCGAGTGGCGGGGGGGCATCGGGCAGGATACTCGAGACTACGAGACTTGGGTAGTCTCGGGTGTAGATATTGCAATTTCAATTGCAAGCTTCTCGCGTCCTGGGTATTTGGGATGTATGTCATGCTGCTGCGTGCCGTTGCCAATAATTGCGACGTTGGTGGTTCGGCCCGATGGACCTGCAGGTTTAAGTGTTCTGTGAACCCCTGTGTTGGGATGCACCCGTGGCCGTTGAGCTGAGCTTGGGAAAAGACTTTTTGATCGCGGAGGGTCATAACGGAAAGCTTGAGTGTGCCTCCATGGGTAATAATAACGTTTAACGGCGAACCCTGTCACATGTTTTTAGTTCAAATTTGTAGACTGTGACTTGATGTGCTACAGGTAAGTGGTTTCGTACCCAGGCCCTCGCACAGAAACGGGATTTGGCCGATTCCACCCTGTTCCCGCTAGATTTCAAGGAGTCGTTCTTTGCG
Source organism: Peziza echinospora (assembly GCA_024516245.1). Classification (NCBI taxonomy): domain Eukaryota; kingdom Fungi; phylum Ascomycota; class Pezizomycetes; order Pezizales; family Pezizaceae; genus Peziza; species Peziza echinospora. Next base: position 728,815 of record JAJLQT010000012.1, on the reverse strand, counting down.
TTTGAGTCTGGCCGTTGAATGTCCCGGTCAACCGGTCCGCTTGGATCATGCTGAGGATCAAGTGAAGATCAAGGTGTAACGTCTCGTGGAGGGCCAGGGTCATGAAGGCGTCAGTCGAGGAGGGGCTGGTGATGAGGCTGAGGAGAGGGCATAATGTAGTGGTGAAGGAGAATGAAGACGGTGAAGTCTGGCTGTGAAGCACTTTGGGGCAGACCATTCGGTTGCCATTCGGGCACAACCAGGCTACATTCGGTTCACATCTGCGATTGCCTCTTGTAGCCTAGCAAAGTACCAATGTGGAAATGACCCAGCAAGTATGCGTAAATCCTAGAAATCCCAGCGTCGTCCCCAAAGGGCCTGTGGTCGCCTCGCCCGATCAAGAGCGCCAGGGAACGAGACTAGTACCCGGCCATACCCGGCCGCAGGAAATTCACAACGCAAAAAATGCTCCCTAGAAGCCATCGAGACCCACGAGCGTAGCATCTGTACTCTACTCTACATGCACGCCATTGCCGGCATCGACGGGCCTTCCCTCTAGCCTCGTCCCAATTTCTCCCACTTGTGAATGAAATCAATCAATTATAGGCCCCACTAATGGCCATGGTAGACCAAATCATGGGCCTACTTGCTGAATTTCGATATTGGTGGAAGCGTTGCCAAAGTTCCGAACCGTGATTAGATTGCCTTGCAATTGGCCTTCCCGGCCAAGATCTAGAGTGCGGTTGTCGCCTGGATTGTGTGTACCTGCAGGCCCACGGACGGACAGGCGGCGCAGGCCGTACGAGTACAAGGGCATGTTCATCCGAATAGGCGGGCTCGAAAGACGCTGTTTGTCGAATCCATGAGCACTAGCCCGCACCCATTGTTTCAGTACGGCCACGAAGGAGGCCTGGGTCTTGCCTCTGAAGGGCGCGCATCGCAGACATGCATGCACCAGCGCAGGCCCTGCCCCCGGCGTCCGCGAACCGCTGGCCCTCTCCCGCCTGTCTGGCGAACCAAGACAGCGGATGGTTCGCATGCATGCACATGTGGAGACCTTGCATACCTCGTATGCATACCGACATGTCCATCCCGCTGGTTGGGCCCGGGGATGCCAGCTCGTCGAGCATGCTACCGCGGGTGAAGCGGAGGAGGCGGCTGGGCAGTATACACCGTGGCCGGGCGCCGTGCGTTTGCCAGAGTATAAGTTTGGAAGCCCTCGCTGGAATTGCGCTGTGCAATGAGATATTCGCATATGCACTACGGCCGACGCAGCTCGCGATCGATCGAGGCCTTACGACTCATTGAAAACATTCAAAAAGGCCCAGAACCCAGAAACTAGCAGGCACGGCTCCTGCAATCCCAACCTGGTTCGATTCTCGGCCTAATTCCGCATGGCTATATTGCCAGCTCTTCAGCCAAAGCCCTTCGAGTCGAAAGGGTGCTCGCCAAGTACTTGCATGTCATATGGACGACGTTTCTCGCCGCCTGCGGCGGCTGCCATCCCCCGAAATCGCGATTCAAGGCTAGCAGTAGATGGGCTTTAATTTTCCCATCAACGAGACTGGTGCTGCTGCTGCAGCCCCCGCCGCGCCCGCACCCCACCATCCATCCCAGGCCACCATTCAAGCCCCTCCCTCTCCCTCTCTCTCCCACCAGTTTTAGCCACCACCGCTTCGTCGATCGAGCCTTGGGCAGTCCCGGCACCTCTAGCAAGAGGGACCTATCCCACTTCTCACCATACCACTTGCACACTTAACCTCCGGCACGAGTTTTCCTTCCTCCCAGTCCACCCAACCCCCGGCCCCAGCCTGAATCCAGTCCCCTTGCACCGTGGAGCGACCTGCGCGAAACATACCGGGCTCCCAGACTTGTGGAGGAAAATATAGTAGCTGCCCGTTTTATTGAAAACAACTTGCAAATTCCCGTGCCAATACTAAACAGGTCCCTTATTCCACACCCCCATCGAATCATGTCTCAGACCACGTCAGAGCCTCAGTCCAGCGTCCAAGGCACAGAGTCCTACGAAGCCGAGCATGTGCACCGAGTCTATGAGATTATAGCTCCACATTTTTCAGCTACCCGCTTTAAGGTAGGTGGGGCAGTTACCTGGGTTTTGGAAGTTTTGTTGCTTCGACTGGACGCTACGCTGACTGGGTGCATGTACATTTAGCCATGGCCAATTGTTGAGAAATTTCTGAAGGAATTACGACCCGGTTCTGTTGGTCTCGATGTGGGTTGTGGGAACGGGAAATACATGGCTGTGAACCCTAACGTATTCATCATTGGCAGTGATAGGTAGGACTCTCCCATCCTCACGTTTTTGACATTTACAACGCCAATGTGCCGTATCTACTACTCTTGTCTGCTAATCATCGACACTATCACATTTCATTTTGATACGCTGCACACATTCATTAAAAAGAAGATGATATTTGTTTTTACTCATGCTGACATGCAGGTGTTCGTCTGATCGAAAGATCCCATAATCTAGTGAAATTTGCAGCAACGCACAAGCAACATGACGCCTTAGTAGCGGACGCCCTCGATCTTCCCCATCCATGCAGCAGATTCGATTTTGCTATAAGCATTGCCGTTATCCACCATTTTTCCTCTACCGAACGGCGTGCTGCTGCCATTGAAAGTATACTTTCTATGCTGAAGCCGAAGGTCAACGGTTTAGATGAAACCGGGGGTAAGGCACTCATTTATGTTTGGGCCTTGGAGCAAAAAAATTCACGTCGTGGATGGGACGAAACATCCAATCAAGATGTTTTCGTTCCATGGGTGCTTCAAAAGAAATTCACGGGTAAGTCCCCGTCTTATCCACCCACAGCCGCCAGTGCTAAAGTGTGCTTTATGGATAAAGTCAAGGACGATAAGACTACTGGCCAGGCCAACCAGCCCCAAGCGGAAGTACCCAACAGGGACAAAACCTATCAGAGATATTATCATCTTTACCGAAAAGGCGAATTGGAAGATGACGTTTCTTCCGCTGGTGGGGCGGTGATAGAGTCCGGCTATGAAAAAGATAATTGGTGGGCGATCGTTCAAAGGAACAATTAAGGATAATTTTCGCTCCGAAATATTAATCCGACATTCTTGGTACCTACACCCTTTTCTCGGCCATTACTACCCCTTTCAATCTATTTCAATATATTTTCGGAATAAACACAGCAAATTAGCGTTTGGCACCCCCCTCCCAATTCTACAAGCTCAAAGTAGCCAGTCTCAAATATTTGCTGTGAGCCAATCCAAATGCTTTTTTATGAAAATCTAAACATTTTCTAATCTTATCATATATGTATGCAGAAGTCAAAACCAAACAACAATAAATAAATATCCAAGGTAGCAAACTATATGGAGGATGACTGCTAAAGAAACAATGCAAAAGAAAGAGAACAAAAAAAAGAGAAAAAAGGAACAAAACCGAGGAAATATGCTTTCTATACCTCCCAAAAACACCCAATATCCTTCCTTCCAGCGCGATACCAGCCAATCATGTTCCATTTTCTGCACGTCATAGCACACCCCTTTCAATAGCCCATCGATCCAATTATATACCCAGGTTCTTGCGCTCCAATTCAGACAATTGGCCATGTCTCCGAGACCCTCTCATTAACCCCCTTCTATTGCCCCTGACTCCCAGGGCTGTGGCTCTCTCTGCTTATACCCGCTGATCCGGAGGACATGTCCACACGTCGTGTACCCGAACCCCCGCCGAGGGCAGCGGAACTACTCAAGCTGAAAGGCACTGTGCCGGCTCTGCGTGCCATATCCTCTTCACCAAGCTGCCAGTGCATCGCCTCTGCTGCGCGCCATGGGATCTTCATCTCGCCAGCGAGTTCTGACCACATCTGAGGCTTCAACCTAAAGTCCATTTCGTTTAGTAAACGTTTTCATAACAAAATATGTGGAATGGCGGATGGAAAAACAAGGAGCCAGAGACTCGAGATTGGCAGGGATCAAACAAACCTTTCATAGATCATTGAAAGTTGATTTTTCCTGGCTTCATCCCATTCGGGGCGTCGTTCCAAATAATTTTGGTAATGAAGGCGGCAGCTCAGTGGAGATCGACCAGGTAGTGCTTCACTGATATCATTCCACTTCCGCCCCTTCTGGCGAAGATCGATGATGATCGCATCTTCCTCTGCAGTCCATTTGGATTGTTTTTTTGCCGGTGATGATGATGAATTCGCAGGTGCAGACCTCTTTGTGGAGGGGTTGAATGACACACTACTGGGGATTCGTTGCTGCTGCTCTCTCCCGTCCTTTGGTCCTGAGCCGTCCGCCATTGTTGAGATATGGATTTATTGAGGTAAGAGTCTTTTGTCTGCTGTACTATGCTTTGCTGAATTGCTCGTTTGGTTCTGCTGATTCCAGGGAGGAAGAAAGAGGGAAGGTCCTTATATACATATGTCCACATTCCGTGGACCTATCCCCACTGCTTGCTCTATGCTTCAGCTAAGACTGGGTGCCAGGAGCATGCTGATCGACAATTTTTCTCAATCGATGTATACCTGAGATCCCTGGCTTGAGTGGTTCCAAGCTGGGCCGTAAATCCTACTCGTTGATAAATTAACAGACACTACAAGCACAATTGTCAGTACGGATTCGGTTGTTTGGCATTGAAAGCTCCCCTATAGTCAATAATTAACGAACGGTTACCCCCCCTCCAACCCGCCGCCTCTATCCAGGGGGGGAGTTTGTGGTGGCAGGGCTAGGAGGGTGTCCTCGCTATGCCTTCTTTCCACCACCAATGAATTTGGATTTAAGATTCACTCAGGTCAATCAACGGCTTCTGTGTTTCACGTGCCGGCTAAGGGAAAACCTTTATTGCCTGGTCCATAATTGAATTACAGCCACATATAAAGCAGTGCGATGTGGCTGATCGATGCACAAAAATAATGGCATTAGCATTCTTACACAGGATACGAGTCAAATGGGTTCATCCGAATAATTCATACCCACATAGCCATGCATGGCTGCCACTTCATCAAGTATGGTGGGCTCGGCAATGGAGCCCAGGAGGTTATTCTAGAATAAGGTGAAGTACGAATGTGAGTCTACTCGAGTACTAATATGTTCATCAGGGGGGCGATGGAGCTTGTGCGTACACTACTCTAGTATATTGATCTCCTTTGCCTGTAATCAGGGCACATACAGATGCACTAGGAGAATTCACTTTCGGTCCGTTTGTATTTTCTACTATATCTTAACACTCTGGACTCTATAGGACCCCGACCCAATCCAGTTAGAGTGTACCGGAGATCTGGGGGCCAAATCGGGGGGGGCTTCGACAATGCTCTATGTACTCTACCTGTACATGCTACGAACACAATAATTTTCCGAATGCGCGCTATACCCAAAGGCTCGATGGATACATACTATATATTTGCACCAAACCTCTCAATATATTTGGGGAATTAGGAGGTGGTGGTGGGGTGGAAGGGGGGGGGGGGGCATTATGCCTATATCCTATGACTTTGCACCATGGCCAACATTCTTCACCATTTCAATTTTATTCGATTTCACTGGTGGCACATGACATTGTGCACATGTATGTGGGTACAAGCTGGTGCTAGGCTAGGTTACCTTGGAGCACTTGATATACCTTCATCGGATATTACCTTGCTCTGTAGGCGATGGGTTGATGCCCATGGGCTGGATGGTGATGAATGATCTGGCCGCAGCTGCACACGCACAACCCACATAGAGCACGCTGACGCACTCACACAGGTAGGTTGGGTAGGTAAGTAGGCAGGTCCATAATATGTCCGTCTAGCTCTTTTTTTTTCGTTAGTCCAGCCAGTTTCTAACTACTAGTTTGCTTCCTTTCTGCAGGGCTGATTTACACCAATCCCTCTCAATGCGCATGGCCATGGGAGGGAGGTGTTGTGTCTAAAATCCATTTTATTTTATTTTATATTTATTTTTTAGTGTGTGTTGCACTGCAATGCACGTTACCCACTCCCAACGCAATGATCCTCGTTCGAACCCTTAGTATCCGGATCCTTAGGTAGGTTTTTTTCTTTTCTATTCGACTTTTCTTTTCCTTCCTTCTTTCTTGGGCTTTCTTTTGGAGTCTCTGCCTGTGTCATTCTTAATGCCGGGTTGCTGGGTCAGGCTCGACTTGCAAGGGCCTGGTCATGGCCAGGCGAGGCCCAAAACCCTTTCTTCTGCACATACATCCCTGAGCATGAAGTGCACAGGGTTCATGTTTATGTTTTTTTTATTTATATACATATACCCTTTATACGTGGGTACGAGCGCTATAGCTATAGCATAGCTATACCTCCAGTACATACCTAGGTAGGTATATATCATACCATGGGCTGGAGTTCTCGTACACTCTACCTAAAGTACAGACTACCTTCTTCATCTAAATTACCATTCTTTTTTGTCTTTTTCTTCTTTTTTCTTTTTTCTTTGATCTTGAGCTCTAAAGCTTAAGGCTTAAGGCTTGATTAATTAACGTCGTAGCGGTAGGCTTATGATTACCTTAGGTAGGTGGTAACGGCCTTTTTCTCATCTGTTTTCTTTGCCTTTTTGAACTTATCATGGACTGCAACTGAGCTGAACTGAATTGAACTGAACTGAACTGGCTTGAGTTGAGATCCTTTGCAAACCCTCCCCCTTTCCCCTGCTCGATGGATGCGATGGGGGGGATTCGAATGGGGGCGCTGCTGGATCCCCTGGTTCATGAGTTACATGCATGCATGCATAGGTATATAAGTGGGTACTTAAGCAGGTAGGTATATTTGGTCATGGTTCGTATCCCTTGGAGGCGGGACTGCCCGTACCTACTCACCTGTGTGGGTGTGCGTGGTTGGGGGGGGATACATTGGTACACTTGGTAGAGAGAGGCGAGGTGAGTGGTCATGGTGTCGATGTATCTGTAGATGTAGAGGTACATTGGGTAAATACTTACTTACTATTGGGGTCTATATATGCGAGAGCTGGGCTCGAGGCAGAATTGATGGTATTGAAGCTTTTCATGATTATGATCAAAGAAGGTAGGCAGGTAATTATGATTGCGGGTGTGATATATATCTTGATTTAGATTTATAACTGATTGGGATGGAATTTAATCGATCGTCCAAAGGTACAAAGGTTAACGTTTATATACAACTATTTATATAATAGATGCAGGTAGCTTCGCTAAGTAATGCTATATATACGGTCGTTTTTTTATATGGTATGTTGTTTCTATTTCCAGCTTGTGCCGGTGCCGAGGAGGCGGATGTCTAACCGAGTAAGCTCGCGGAGGATCTGGAGATCTTCTCTTTTCTTCAAATTTTTACTTCTTTACTTCCTTCCTTCCTTCCTAAATGGGGAGGTACTTACCTAGGTGAGAAGTAGGACTGGAAAGGTATTAGTACTTTAAATTTGGGTAACATCGATTACCTCGTGTTAGCGTTACACGTTGTTAGCGAGAAGAAGTATGTACTGTACTCGTGATAATGAGAGCTCTGGAGACGAGGCGGAATTCTGATACAGTAGCCGTTGCAGTTAGTATTGACTGTTGATTACATGTTGAGGAGCCGGATCCGGTTGGGAATTTATTTGTACCAGGTACTTGTTTACTAACTTTTCCATAATTGCTTTACCACCTAGCTATGTAGCTTATAATTACTTGCAATTGGGAGCATTCGAACTCCAAGCCTACCAAGGTGATCGATCAATGGATGATCGCAATTCGAACTCACGCGTGGCAAAGACATGACATGACATGTGGTGCGTCGCATGGTATGCATGAAATAATGTAATACTGGGTAGGGGGGGGGGGGGGTATCGATGTTGAGTTGGGGTTGGGGTTGGGGTGGTGGATGAGGAGGAGGAGGAGCTCGAGGATTGAGGATTAAGGATTGAGGAGGAGGTTGCAAATCGTGTTTGAGTCTACGGCCGCGTTGGGGGGGGGGGGGGGGGGGGGGGGGCTGGGCGCCATCCATGGGTTAGGTTAGCTATAGTAAGAGCGCTCCTCGCTCGCTTGAGAAGCTTGTGAGGAATTCGAACGAAAAAGCCGTTTTTTTCAAACGGTTGGGTGGCAATTGCAGTCAGTAGCTAGTACTGGATCATGAGTTGAGTTGGGTTGAGGGTGAGGTGCATGCAATTTGCAATTGGGTTAAACGTTTCTTTGAGAGTTTCACTATTCGGTCCATGGTGCGCCGCGCCGGTGTTGGTGATGGTGATGGTGATCAGGATGAGGATGAGGATATGGGGATGAGGAGTTTGGTGTGGACGTGTTGTTGAATTATTTCGAAAGGAGGCAACGATCTAGATGCATGAATATGCATGCGTGGAAGTACTAATTGGGTAATATAATTTACTATCCTTGATTATTGTTTAGCCTGGGATTACCTATGTTCCTTTAGATCGAAGAAACAAGTCGTGGAGATATTACTCTTTTGGGACCGGTGGTAAAGTAGAAACTTCGAAATCTAGAGGAAACAAAAAAACAAGTTGTTTTCCGCCACCCAGCCACCCACCCATCGACCCACCACAACACCGTCCGCACCAGCTGCATTAATATTGGTATTGCTGCAGAAGAGACAGAAAATTCGATATCAAAATATCTTGACAACGTTGATATATATGGTATGTAGATATGCAAATAGGCATATATATATGTGAATCACAATTCAGGATCAGGATCAGGACCAATTGCGCACGCAGCGTCTCACAAAATGTATGCACATACACAACAAACAACCCGCGGGGCTCGGACGATAAACGAAAATTTTAATTATAGAATTATAGATTGAAACAAAAAGATCTAGAAGGAAAAATAAAAAAAACATCGACGTCATTCCATCCATCCACCCATCCTGTGGCCATGAATGTGAGGTACACGCACTGCACTTTGTTGGCCAATGACAATGAATGTGTGTTGCGCTTATAGCTTACCTATTACCTATATCTAGGTATCCAATACCTCTCTTCTAGATCTCTGTATGTATGTAGGTACATACCTAGATGTAGGTAGCTCTAATCTACAACTACATGTTTTTTTTTGTTTTCTTTTTCCTAAAATAAATTTAAAATGTTTCATCTCAGATGGCCATGGATATCGATTGTAACGTTGTAACGTTGCATGCGCATGTTACCTCACAGCTCATACGTACAGCATATCGAGGCTATGTCACCTCAGCCTACTGCGCCCAATCATGGAGCGCACGCGTGCTATCATAATTCCAGACTTAGGTAAGGGAGGGAGGGAGGGAGGGAGTGTTCAGGAGCAGGAACAATAGTCCAGGAACAAGCGCAGGCATACATATCTAAAATAAAGGTTTGAAAGAAAAAAAAAAATCTTAACCATACCTATGCATGCGAGAGGCACGAAGAAGAGTAGTCTCGTACCCAAGAGCAGGATCGACATGTACATCCGAATGTGGTAATAACAAAAAAAAAAAAAATTGTTTATATCATGATCAATTGGGTTTGGCATGCATGCGAAACAGCAGAAAAAAAAAGGTTGTTATATACATCGACACATGTTCCACAACCACACACATCTAGAAGATCTACACAGCCACGGACGGTCGACGATCAAACACAAATACACAAAACAAAATCTCGAGTGCCACCAAAAACCAAACCAAGCGCTGCTGTTCTTGCAATTTGTGTGTCGGTGTCGACCATGTCATGTCATGTCCACCTAACATGTGTCTTTGTCAACCTAGGATACCAAAAAAAAAAAAAAAAAAAAATAGTCGTCCATGTCGACGTAAACGTAACGTTTGTCGAGGAAGGATCTGAACCTTGCAATAATTTCTGATTTGTACGGATGGCCACATCACTCACTTGCAGGGAGTCAGGGAGGGCCAGGCAACTTCAAGCAAGCAAGTATGGGGGATACTCCAATTGCAAGATCTAGAGGCAAGGTAAAAAGGTAGGTAAGTAGGTATCCACCTCCTCATCATGTCGGGGCTCTAGGTAAGATATCTGGCGAACCTTGAATGAATGAATCATCAGCTTTTTCAAAGCTGGCCCCCTCGTGATCGGGGGGGGTACTATAGACTCGTGAGCTCCTCCTGGGCGCTGGCTGCCCTCGAAATGAATATTGCCTTAAGCTCTTGACGTGGAGTTTTTTTGCATCACATAACCATATCATAATAATTGATGTCGCGGGGGGGGGGGGGGGGGGGCAGCAGACAACACTGAGAGGAAAAAACTAGGAGGTACGTATACGTATAGGTACCTCATAGCACCCATGGCCATCCCAACGGGCATAATGCTCGGCAGGTGTATTATTATATAGCAACCACATATATATCAACCAAATATTATAGTCATGGGTAAAAAGTTAGCCAGGTCATAAAAAGTAATAAGAGATCGATGCATGCCATGAACGTTAACGTTCTATACAGGTACCCACCTACCTAGCATAATTGTGAACCCCTACAAATGTCAAGCCTGTCCAGTCCGAGGGTACCCGGTTTTGGCCCCCGGGGCCTGCAAGTACTGGTATGCTAGGTCCCCACCCAGTCAGAGGTTTATAGATTCATAAGAGAGATCTAGAAAGCAAAAAATAATAATTATCAGTAATAATCTGCAAGTATAGTTAGTAGTATAGTATAATAAACCTCATACGCCCGTTTGACATCTAACGGGAACCTATTTTTACATACATACAAAACCACTGCAGTTACGGCATATATATTGAATGAAGAAAAAGAAAGGGAAGGAAAGGAAAGGGAAGTAATATAAGATGCATGTGTATTTACGTACTTGGATTTGGTGAACAGGGATGATCATGAAGAGGTTAACGGCCGGCAACGGAGATCACTTGGGGGGGTTTTCCTTCCAAACCCTCTTGAATTGCTGTTGTCTAATTGCACTTTGAATCGATCGTGCCTTTGCAATTTGATGATGAATCCGGGGCGGGTTTTGCACCACAGTTGATAATTTTTGAGTAAGAGGTAGGAGGTTGCAACCTTTGTGGGGCACAAACTGACAAATAACAGAATAAGCCGTGAATTGGTGATCATGGCCATGGTGCTAGGACTAATTTTGGTAGTATCCTCCGAAAGGGGGACGGTACGAGACGAAGGAGACCCGTTGGATCCGTACAGTTGATCTGGAAATAAATTCGAATACATATTAGGTACTCCTGCTTTGGAATGTGCATTCCCAAAATTGTACCTAATATTGTCAATGTAGAATATATTCAACTTCATACTCATACTCAAGCGGATCGTCAAAATCAGTATTGGTGCACGTGGCACCATGCTTGTAATTGCCACTCTCGGTCAATTACAGTCGGAGGGGGATTGCTTGAAGCGGGTAGGAAATAAGTTACTTACAGGTAGGCAAGCATAGATTGCTTCACATGTTACCGTTCAACAGTTGCATGGTGCAAAACCATGACCGGCCTGTTGACGACGATGTATTGCATGCTTAGATGCTCAACATGCTCGATTTCATTCGACCGGCTCCAATTCGAACTGAAGTGTTTGACAATGCCAAATTATCAACCAGTACCGTACCAACGGTTGCTTCAGAAACCTTTGACTCATCCACACTCGCCTCTTTGATTGGGACCTTTGAGTTTGACTTTTGATGATTGAGGAGACTATTGTACCTGTTGTATGTTTCCAATATCTATCCAACTGAAGCTTCTTGAACATGGGCTAGGAATATACCTGATGTGTTGATATATGTAGAGTAAATATGTATGTAGGTTAAATCGTAAGAAGCTTAATTCAGCACCTAGCACCGGAAGACTAAACATGTTCCGGTACCACCAGCTGGTTTGTTGGCCGCCTTGGCTTTCGAGTACGCAACTGTGCAGAATGGTATTGTTGTTGGTTATATCCATGGTAAACTACAATGGACATCGATTGTACATTTGAAACAATGTCATACTCATGTGTGTGTGGTTCAATTTGCGAACAGAGACATGACATCCACTTACATGAAAAAACAAAAACAAATAAAACACAATTTCTCTAGATCGATCTTGACACACGTGTGTGTACCGATGAGCTAAGTTGCAGGGCCCTCGTTCACTAGTAAAGGATCGGTTGCCAGGATGAGCCTGTGCTTGTTTCCAGGGATGAGCGAGCCCCCAGTTACAGTCTGCTCGCGACCGTTTCAGGTGGCCGAAACAGCTGGATCGAGACAGGCCATGAATGTGAGAAAAAATGAAATGGGGGCGAGTGCTGTGTGTGGCCTCATCTAGCAAATCTGACCAGCCAATAAGGTGCCCACCTATGGCAATGTTTGAAAGCATTTCTGCCAGTTTATTGCCGTGATATGAACGGCAGTTCTGTTCAGCATCGGCTCATATGTGCAAAACAAAGCCCGGAATGCCGAGATTAAGATGTCAACACAAAGCAGAGTGTGGGTATTCTTTCATATATTTTAGTAATACGAGCGAAGACCGGATGAAAATCGCAGCTGAGAAATTCAGGGAAGGCCGAGGGCGGTGATGATGCTGATGATCATGCAGCTGGTGGTGATGATGATGATGATGATGATGATGTTGGCTCGATAGCCGTGCATGAGAAAGCTCCGGTGGGAAGGGGCGATGTCCATGGTGCTTGTGCGGTGCGCGGCGTAGATTGGGAGGCCCGCCCTGCTAAATTGCTAGAGTACACCTACATGCAGAGATGTGCGTTGCACGCTTAGTACTCGTATCATATCATATCATATCATATCATGTCCGGCCAGGCCAATTGGAGGCGCGATGTGGATCGCGGCCATGCCCCGAGGACGGCGCTCTTCTGCGTGGTGGTGACTGGCTGGTTGTGATGGACATGGAGGCCTGATTGGCGGAGGAGGCTGCGGTGATGTGGTGTGGAGGTGTGGGGCCAGCAGGCTGGAAGGGAAGGTCTATTCTGGGCTCCTGTTCTGGAGAGAGCTGTGCAGCCCGATGCGGCTAGCAGCCTCAGGAGGTCGTGTCGTGATGTCCACTTGCCGAACTGGGCAGCACGCCTGGGCCAGAAGAGGCTTAGCCGGGTACAGTTAGGCCAGGCCCCCCCCTCACCACCTCACCACACCCCGCCAGCTCGTCTCGCGTCCACCCCCACCACCACAACCACAACCACCACCGCGAGCATCACCACCACCATCAGCATCACCGCCGCCTTCTCCTCCACTGCGTCGGCTACCAGCTACACCCTCTCGCCCTCTCACCACCACCTCCTCCACCACTCGTCGTCTTAACCCCACCCTCAACCCCCCACAAACAGCTTCACGGCCAACACGTAGCAGCTGTACGACGTCCACTCCCGTCGGCCCTCACCACAGAGACCGCCTGTCACACTCAGTTACGAAATCACTGCTCCTCAGCTTGACCAAAGTGGCTCGGTAGTTCCCACCGGCTTGCAGCAGCATCAACGTAGCTCTCCGTCTCAAGTTGTCCCTCTCCCCATCACAGGAGGTCCAGCAGTCGTCATGGATTACCAGGGCACAGCTGCAGATGTGGTTCTTCGGATCAGTTCCGACAACAGCATGGCTCCCGAGAGGCGGGTTTCGCCCTCCTGGTCAATCTCGACCCTCAAGGCAAAGCTGGAGCTTGTAACCGGAGTGCCTCCGTCGTACATGCGCATTACTCTCCGCCTTCCCCACACTATAGGAGCGACCCCCATTCCCATCGAAAGTGCCGATGAGGACAACACCCAGCTTTCAAACTTTCCCTTGGAACGTTTGGCAGAACTACACGTATGTAAATCCTTTCTCAGTAGAGATATTATTCCACCTCGTTTGTTCATTTACATATTACACCGTTTCAAGTTTTGGTAGTTCATCTAAGCCTCCATTTCGGGGCCCGCTTTTCTTCATCGTGCATGATTTGTCCTGTTATTAGAACCCAATATCCGTTCGGCGCTGCTGGGACGATAAAATAATCCACTCTGTGAGCCAAACTTGCAGGGGTCCCGGGTATCTGCATGCTGGCAGAGCTGGCATTGACAAAATGGTCTTCTGCACCCTTACATGCCGCTCCTGGAACCACGTCTGCAATGAGTGGTTCTATTTCCTACCCACCTGCTGCGCCGCCAATTATGTTCCCCTACACTCATATTTGCACTCTACATCATTACCCATGCCATTTTCATCTGACTTCTCTTCCTTTGGCCTCCCCAACGTTCACGTTTTCTTTGCTGGTTGTCGACGTCCAACTATATTTACGTATTAGACATGGTGATATAGGTTGCGGATACTCGTCCTCCGTCAGCCCGCCCCAATTTTGTGGACGTATCCACTGTTGAGAAGTACACCATGCCAGAGGATAGGTATGAGGAGCTTACAGACACTGTCCTTTCTTGGAAGAAAAGGCAGCAATTGGGCCGATTTGACCCAAATAAGCCCAACGTTGAGGCTGAAAAATTGAGGAAAATGCAGGAAGAGATTGAGGAAAGGGGGATTTCCATTGGAAAGAGGTGCAGAGTAGGTGGAGCTGAGTTGAATCGGAGAGGAACAGTTCGCTATGTTGGGCTGGTCGAGCAGATCCCCGGCGAGGGTCTATGGGTTGGTATGTTGCCCCTTGCCCCTGCACCTCAATCGTATTCCATTTTCACCACACTTGCTGCCCTTTTGCTTCAAACATCCTACCCATTCCGGGTTTACCTTGGGTGTTGTTATAGACCCCACTCTTATTTGGATGCTCCATCATACAATGAAGAATGTCCCCCCTCGTTTGGACAAGACATGTCGTATTGCTACAAGCAAGCAGCTATCACGCCCATCCCTGTCAACTACTGGCTGTATCCATTTTCCATGATTCCTCTAGCATTCAAGGAATATGTGGTTGTGGACTGAGACATGGTTATTTCCATCGAACCCCTACCTCAACATAGAAATAGACCAACCTTGCTTGATTGTGGACTTCGCTAACCTTAAACAAATAGGGATTGACAACGACGAACCGGTTGGAAAGAACGATGGAAGTATCTCGGGCCAGAGATACTTTGACTGCAAGCCCCACCATGGTTCCTTTGTTCGTCCAGACAGAGTTGAGATCGGGGACTATCCCGTTGTCAATGAATTTGAAGAGGACATGGAGGAGATCTAAACTGGAGAAGAGGCTCCACAATTTTGAAACACTGCAGACAACCCTCGGGTGTTCAATATGTTTATGCTCGCCGGTTATTGCCGCTCCTGGTCTCAATCCCAATTACAGCAGCTCGTTTCACGGCTTAAATTTTGTTGAATATATATCAGTTTACTCTTTTGCACCCCTATAAAGTGGACCGAGGGCGGTTGGTGTCCAATATTCGCGGAGTGATGCAGACATTGCGGTTACCGGGGAACAGACAGCCGAATGATTGGTGTGAGAGTCTTCGCTCCAGGGCATTTTCAAGGGTTCACAGTTTTACTCTAGGACTCAACTGAAACTGCGCTCAAAGGAATCACCAATGGCTGGTCTTATAATTACATATCGCCCATGATTGGCCATGGAGTATTTTTTTCGGCATTCAATTTCTCTTTTTTCTTTTTTCTTCTTTTTTCATCGTATACCTTGCTTCCGATTTGAGCATTGGCAGGATAATGACTGATACCCACTCCTGATTCATGATAAAGGCCTTGTTTGTATCTTGCTTTCTGGGAGGCTACGCATGGGCCCCCATCGGCTTTGGATAGTGATTGCGCAAGTTTATTCTCCGGTCGTACCAATTTATACCCGTGCGCGCCAATACGCCTGCTTAGAAGGGCTGTCGATCGGGATTGATGACCATGACTGATGATGAATTGGATTGTAGTTGGCTGATGATTCGGAGAAGGCAGGATGGTAATATGATTTGCCCCACCTACCAGAATGGAGGACCAGTACTCCTCTAGTTCTTGTGCCGCTTAGAAAACCTTCCCAGGCCCTGAACCTGGACTCGATGTTGTACATCACTTGTTTTCTATCACCTTCTGAAGCTGAATTCTGGCTGCCCCCCAGCCTCCACGCCATTCCGGCACCTTCTCCATCGCCGGCAGTTGTTTTAGGGAGGTATGTGTAGGTTTGAGATTTTTGTCCAATGATGGATTGTAAACCCCCCCTCTTCCCCCCACATGAATTTTTCGTGCACGGGCTGATGGAGTAATATACCATGGATAGGTATCGATCATTTCCATGTAGGTATCTGTGGATTATCAATTATCATGATAACCGCTTTGCAGAGTTCCCCCAATCGATGATTTTTCTCTATTTTTTCCTTAAAGTTCTCGCTAGGTCCTTACTTTTTTTTGTCTGGCAATAATTACATTCCGGGATGTCTGGCGAGTAAGGAGATCTCTCTGTCAGATCGATCAAGAGGTCTTGTGAATGCTAACTTCCATTGTATGGAGGTTTTGCCTGGAGGATGTTCTCGCTGGGAAGTCTTACTTTACTTGACTCACCAGTCATCCAGATATTCTAGACTGGGGGGAGCAACATGTACAGGGAATCTGCTTATGGACTTTTGTTGTTGGATCGAGACCATTGAAAATTGGATTGGATACAAGTACTTCCGGGGCTTGTTGGAGCGATAGACACAATGAGTAATATCTATTTTGGAGACATGAGCAATTTGATATCATACCATCGGGAGGCTATAATTGCTCAGGTTTGTGGTTGGATGTGTCTACTTTGGGGTAGGTATGTATGTCTTGAAGTTCTACTTATTCGACTCTGATACCATGAATAAAGGGTCTGAATCATAAGGTTGCTTTGTCAATTATTTATAGAACTTCGACTTCAGCTTTAGATACATGTGCATGTGAAATACTAATTTAGATCTATTTAGATCTAATGTACCTATTACATAGCCTCTTTGAGGGAATTTTGGTCGATCTGAACGTTGTATTTGTGGAGGCATGGTATGGCGATACATACCTCCATTGAAGCTCTAAATTTAGAGTCTGAAGAAATAAGCTATGTAATTATTACCAACATAAACATATATGCCATGGGCATTTTATCATGAACAGCGTATACGAGAATCTCAAACAAACATGTGGCTTCGATCTCTTTGAGTCAACCCAAGATACTCCAGAGCTCGAGGTATGTGATTATTAGGTGCATTGATTCTTGATTATGTATACATAATTTATAAGCTTCGAATTCGAATTCGGTACCCGAGCCCATATTGGCCATTTGCAAATGAGGTGATCTCGTATTATATCTGGATCCATGAATTCAAATTTAAAGTACTGGTCATCTTGGGTGCTATATTAGGTATATAGCGCAGTATACCTTAGGTACTTGAAAGAACCTGGTTCTTGGTTATATAAACACCATAGAGGTATATATTTCGGAATATTTATTCGGGTAATTTTCGCTCAATGATCATGATCTATAGCTTGTAATTATAGGAGGCCTGATTTTTCTTACCCAAGAAGCTTGGATTGCTATAACTACAGTATCAGTACAATGATGAAGATTTTTTTTTTCTTTCTTTTCTGTGTCATCGTCTCGATCATGAGCATGTTACATACATGAGACATCGTCATTGATTGTAAAGATGTATGATCATGAGGTATGTGGAACTGATCGGGAAAGTATGTACCTAAATGCTGAAGGCAGGCCGTACGCATTCTAGGTACCGTGAATTTCAACGCTGGTTTTTTGAAAGCACGTATATACCTAGGTAGTTATCGTTTACCAAGCATATTCATGTATTGCTCTTTTACTTACGAGTACGTACCATGTATTCCTCAAAAACCTTGACAATTTATACCAGTTGTGTTTGTTAGGTACATATGTAACTTCCAAGCGGATGAAGGTAAAGCAGTTTCAGGGTAAGTGCGCAATTACATTTGAAAGTTCCAGGTATTTAAACTTTACCTCCCTCGGCTGTACATAAACACGTCAATGGAATCGATCTTCGAGTTTTTACTTTAATTTGGTAGATCTAGACATTACCTCCTAATGCTATTGGTATATGTATACGGTTTCGTATATGCGATGTATGTACGTACCTAGCGTACCTACATACCTATGTAAGTAGATTACCTAGTTCTTACGACATTTAGTAAAGTCGAGATTTGAAGGCAATATGTAGGTACTTGATATATAAACGTATGAAACTTTACAAGTCTCCTATAATTATAATTAGCATATATTGCAGTTGGTCATAAATTACTCGAGGGTAAGAGATGATCAATATATAATCTTCAGAAAATGAGGGGGGGGGAGGCAGAGTATGAGGGTAACAGAGGTAAGAAAATACAAATTACATAAAACGAAACACCAACCCAAAAAAAACAAAAAAAAAACGTCAGAACAATTCATGATACATGTACACGAGCTCAGTCTAGATCTATCCATCATCCAAAAAAAACCAAAACCAAAAGCAAAAGCAACATCCCTAATGCACATGAAAAATTTAAAAAAAGAGGACATAAAATCAAAAGTCCATCTCGGGATTAACACTCTTGCCATACCACCCCGCGATCCCCGAGTCACCCTTGCCGTCCCCGCCCGCAAGGAAACTCGTGATATGCTGCTCGCCCTCCTCCATCGGCTCCGCCCACTCAACCTTCACCGTCGCCGGATCCTTCTCCAACAAATCCCTCGCCGTCGCCCACGAGAACCTCACCACCTCGCCCCGCCACCCAAACACCGGGTCCGTATTCCTCTTGAGATATGCAATCGTCTTTGCATCACCAGGGTACCCCGACCCCAGCACCTCCCCGGGCTCCCCAATCATCATATCCAGCGCTTCGTCCCGCGTGACTTTAGCGCAGACGCTGGCGGCGCTGACGATGGGGTAGATTCCGTCCGCTTGCTTCTCGACGACGATCTTGAGGGTCGGGAAGAGGAGGGAGAGTTTCTGCTGGTAGGTGTGGGGCGGGCCGACGGTGTCGATGTAGATTTCCTTGAGGTTTACGCCGGCCGTGAGGGTGTGTCTGATGAGGGCGATTGTTGTGTCGTGCGCGAGGGTGTTGAGGTTGTAGCTGCCGTGGTGCGGCGGGCGCTGCATGCCCGTGGAGATTGTGAGGGGGGAGAGCACGGTCGTGGACCAGCCCATGTGTTTGTAGGTTTCGTTTGGGTGGTCGGGGGTGCTGAGGGAGGTGAGGAGGTTGTGGCGGGTTGTGGCGGTCATTTTTTTAGAGTCTGTGGAAAGGGAGGGGGGGTTAGTTTGGGTTTACCCTGAATTGATGCGGAAGACAATGTTTCACGTACCGGCGAATCCGAGACGTTTGATCTCGTCAGAGTAGCTGGCATGGCAGTACGCAGAGGCGTAGACCATTGGCCCGAGGACGGGCCCTCGGCCGGCTTCGTCGACGCCGAGAATGACGGGCGCGGTAGGGTCGTCGAGGAGCGCTTGTGGGATGGGCGAGTGGTATGTGTAGGACTCGCCCGCGAGGAGGGGCTCGAGGGAGATTGACGGGAAGACGAATGGCGCATCTGTCCCTGCTGCGGAGGCATCCGGCGGCGGGCTTGGTGAGGATGACATTTGAATTGAGCCTGTCTTTGTTGTTTGTCTGGTCGTAGAGATGAATTGGGGTTTGTATCGACAACTTTTAATGTGAAGTGAGCCGTATGGTTATGGAGTGAGTGGTGTAGTGGTGTTGTACGCAGGGTTAAAGTTTAAAAGTCTACAGCCATGACCTCTGTGTCTCCGGGGGACGCGTTGTTGCCGCCGTCAGTCACGTGGCCCACCCCCACCCCTGTCCCGCCCGCAAGCGTGAGGGTTTGTGTTGTTGCGCGCCCGCCCACCCGCTCGCGCGAACCTCCGCCTGACCACAACCACAACCTCCACCTCCACCTCCTCCGCCTCCACCATCGCCCCCCTCCATCCCATTGTCCCGCACCAATTGGAGCCCGCTATACGATACAGCACAAACACACACACATCCCTGTTGCGCGTCTCTGGTGCCCATCGTCATATCACAATCGATCTATACCCCGCGTGGACCCCATCCCCATCGTCTCGTCTCGCTTGTGTACATGTGTGGTGTTTTTTTTTTTGTAGCGCGCGAGCAGTTTATACCCTACCTACCTGCCTACTAAAAGTTCGGACAAACAAAGCGGTTGTATCGATCTATCGAGCGAGCCATATCGCATCGCGGATTAGGAGGAGCGACAATAACAATCAACGACAATAACAACAACCATCATCATCGACAAACACAGTACCGTCAACGACTGGCTTCACCACCACTCACAACCCCCTCCCCCCTCTCCCCCACCATGGCGAATCGCGACGACAAGGTCCGCGAGTCAAACTTCTTCGACATTGGCGTACTTGGGCGGTAAACACTCACCCTCCTCCTCCTCCTCCTTCTCCTCCATCCTCTCAACATCAAACTAACCCCCAACAGAAAAACGGGAATAGCAATCCCAACCCAAGCCCGAGACGAACATGGCCTCGAAGACCCCGCAAACTTCTGGTCCCCCTCTCCCGCGCCCCAAAAAACGGCAGAACCACTCAGCGCATTCCTCACGGGCACACAGGGTACCCGCGCCGGGGCCTTGGCTTCCGGGGCTGGCCAAGACGTAACGCTCAGCGCAGAGGAGAGTATGGATATCGATGATGGTGAGTCCCTTCTTTCCTTTCTCTTCTTTCGGGCCGCATGAGATGAGGAAAAACAGGAATGAACTGGACTGACGATTCCCAAAAACAGGCTCAGGAACAGATCAAAACATGCACGCCATGGCCGCCGCAGCAGTCCTCTCCGTCCGTCGACACCAACAACAGCAGCAGCAACAACTACAACAGGAACAGGAGCAGCAGCAACAGCAACAACAGCAAGCCAGTAGTAGTAGTGGTAGTAGCTCTCACAGCACCGACGAGTCCACAAACCCAATCCCCTCGTCATCTCAAACGCAGCAAAAACAACACCACCAACAACAACAATCCTACATCCCCCGCCCCTCCTCCCCCACAAAACCCTCGCTCCTATCATCCTCGTCATCGCTCCTAAACAACCCCCTCCTCAACACTCCCCCGCGCCGCGCAACCTCAGTCGGGATATCCTCTGGATTCACGCCATTAAACAACAATACCCCCCGCCGCGCGCCCTCAGCCTCGCCAATGCGCACGCTCAACGCCCCCACAAACCGGCTCCTGGACTTCAAAACCGGGTTGATGCCGAAAGAGGGATCCCCCATGGCGGCTCCCCCGCGGAGACCTAGTGCGCCTCCACAGCCGCAGCTCCATGCACCACCATCGCAATCTACAACAATCTTTGGCGGATCACCGAGTATTCGGCGGGCGGGACTTTTCGGATCTGGTGTTGGCGGGGCCGTAGTGGCTGGGAATGGGGCTACAAAGGGTGCGAGTGCGAATGGTGTTGGGAAGAAGGGTGGCTCTTCGGAGAAACAGGATACTACTACAGCAGCGGCACCAGTGGCTGCCGCGCTATCTACTGCGAGCACGAACGTTGAGAAGTCGAACGCGCTGAAGGGGAAGAATAAGCCGGAACAACAGCAGCCGCAGCTCAAGAAGAAGAAGAGTACCCCTCCTCCTCCTCCGCCTGTGAGATCAGTTACCCCACCACCACAACCGGTCATCGAGTCCATGACCCCGCCGACGCCGGAAAATGCATATGTATCTCCACCTCCACCCCCCCCGCCAGCGCCAAAACTCGCTGCATCTACTGCCGCTGCGCGGAAGAAGTTGATTTCTAGTGCGCGCGGAGCTGGGCCTGCGAAGCCCGCCTCGTTTTCGTTGGAGAGCGATGATGATGAAGAAGAGGAGGAGAGAGATGATAATGCGCGGGAGGTTGTGAGAATTATTGATACTCATCGTGATGAGCAAGAAGACGGGGATGAAGAGGAGGAAGAGGAGGAGGTGGTCAAGATAGATGAGGTTATCCCCATCGTCGAGAAACAGCCGAAAGCGACAAAGAAGAAGGGGAAGGCTGTTGCTGCTGCACCACCACCGCCGCCGCCGCCGCCACCACCTCCACCGCCTCCCCCTGCTGTTGAGGATGATGAGGATGAGGATGAGGATGGGGAAGGGGAGGGAGAGGAGGAAGAGGTGTTGTCGGAGGATGAGGTTGTGGAGGTTCCGGTTGTGAAGAAGAAGGGGAAGATGTTGAGTGCGAGGGGGGGGGCTGCTGTTGCGGTGCCGCAGGGCAAGCAGGCGAAGAATGTGGCTGTGGTGGCTCCGGCTCCGGTGAAGGGGAAGAAGAGTGGGAAGAAGACTGCGCCGGTTGTTGAGGAGGTTGAAGAGGAAGAGGAGGAAGTGGAGCAAGAAGAGGAGGTAGAGGAGGAACAGGAAGAGGAGGAGGAGGAACGTGAACCTACGCCAAAACCTACAAAGAAGCTTTCGAAGAAGCAGATTGCTGCAGCAGCAAAGGAGAAGGAGAAGGAGAAGGAGGTTCCGGCTCCAACAACTACGAAACAAAAGAGCGGGAGTAAGAAGGCTGCGGCTCCGCCACGGCCCGAAACACCTCCACCACCACCACCACCGGCGGCAAAGAAGGGAGGAAAGGGGAAGAAGAAGCAGCCTGAGCCCGAGGAGGAAGAGGAGCAACAAATCGAGGAGGAGCAAGTCGCCTCGCCAACACTCACACCACGGCCGCGATCAAAGGCCGCAAAGGCTGGGCCCGTGGTCATGTCCCCCCCGGTACATAAATCCAAGGGCAGCAAGGCATCGCGCAAGAAGCCGGAGGTGGTCGCACAGGAAGAGGAGGAAGCCGAACCCGAGCCAGAGCCAGTCAAGCCGGTCAAGAGCGGCAAGGGTCGCGGGAAGAAGGTACATGTTGCTGCGCCGACGCCGCCACCGCCATCACCGCCACCGCCGATGAAACCAGTTGTTGACGAGCCGGCGCTGGTCAAGAGGAAGGGCGGGAAGAAGGCGAAGGCGAAGGGTAAGCAGGTTGAGGAAGAGGAGGATGTGGAGATGGAGGTCGAGGTTGAGGTTGAGCCACCACAGCCTGTTGCGCCTGTTGCAAAGTCGAGAGCAAAGGGTAAAGGTAAACAGCCTGCACCTCCTCCGGTCGAGGAGGAAGAGGAGGAAGAGCTTGCCCCACCGCAAAAACCCAGCAAAGGCAAAGGCAAGTCCCGGCGCTCGCGGAAACAGGACGCAGACGGCGACGCGCCCATGCCCGACGCCGACGAAGCAGACGTGCAATTCCGCCAGGAAGCCGAGGAGGAGATCATCGAGGACGCCCCGCCCGCGAAGAAACCCCGCAGCAGCAGCAGCAACAAGGCCCGCGGGAAAGCCCCCGCTGCTGCACCCAGGGCACGCACCCGCACTCGCTCCCCCAGCGCTGGCCTCGACTACGACCACCCCAGCAGCAGCAGCCGGCCAACACAAGCCCAAACCCAAACAATCCGCATCGAGAAACTCCCCCCCACCCCCGCCGTCCCCGCCGACTCCGCCGCCACCGGCCGCCGCTCCGCGCGCACCCGTATCGCGCCCCTCAACTTCTGGAACGGCGAGAAGGTCGTGGTGAAGATGGAGGAGAATGGCGCGCTGGTGAAGGAGGTGATCCGCGTCGATGTCCCCGTCGCGGCGGGGCCGTCGAAACGCTCCTCTACCCACACCCACACGGCCACCACATCCGCAGCAGCAGCAGGGAAACGGAAGCGCGAGGGTTCCGCTGCCCTCCCAGCAGCTTCCTCATCCTCCGCATCCACATCCACCAAACCAAAACCCCGAAAACCCCGCGCCGCCCGCACAACCGCCGCCGCCGACGACGACGACTCCGAAGAGAGCGCCGAGGAGTGGGAACACGACGGCGCCATCATCGGGCTCATCAAGAACCGCGACCGCGCGCGCGACCCCGCCACAGGCCTGGACCTCGAGACCGAAGCCGACCTCGCCTACTCCCGCAGCAGGATGGTCACAAACGAAGTTGCAAACTCGTCCTTCAAGATGTGCAAGACGTTTGCCTTTGACCATTTCGGCACGGGCATCATCGAGATCCCGCCAGGCGGCCAGAAGCGGTGGAAGAGTAGCGGCAAGTTCGACTTGGTGTTTTATGTCGTGCGGGGGAAAGCCACGGTTATGGTCGGGGAGAATGTGTTTAAGGTTCGGAGGGAGGGCCAGTTTCAGGTGCAGAGAGGTATGTTTTTATTTTATTTTTTTTATTTTGTTTTTTGAGAGTTCCTCTTTTTTTTTTTGGAAGGGGGGAGTTGGGGCAAATGCTAATTTTGGGGGATGGTTAAAATAGGAAACTTGTATAGCATCGAGAATGAGTACGATACCCCCGTGAAGCTATACTTTGCGCAAGGATGTCAGCCGCAGTGAGCTCAGCACTAGTAAAGAAAGATTTATTGCTTGTGTCTTTTTCTTTTTCTTTTTCTTTTTTTTTTTCCTGTTGCTTAATTATATCAAATGTACATGTTCCGCGATATATCTCTTTCCCTTCTCGAGCTCGGTTTTCTAATTCTCTTCAAATTGTCTGGAGCCTCATTTTTTTTTTCCTTTTCTTCCCCTTTTTCTTCATTTTTTTTTTTTTGTTAATGTTCTATTTTTAAATTTCATGATCGATCAATATCATATATTATATATCATTATAAAGTATACAGTCGCGGGACGAACGTGAGTGATCGATTTGTATCTGTACCTAGCTAGATTCAGATCATAAGTTCTTTTTATAACTTTCACTTTGAAATGGGTAGCATGCTTTGTTATGATAAACAAATGATAAACAAATTGAATTAATTGCATCACGTGCACCCATTAACTCCCCGGGTGTCAACCCCATCTTACTCGATGTGGAATTCCAGAAGCATAATTAAATATACCAGACTAATTAAATATTCAATTGCGATGAAATAGTTTCTCCAAATTCAAGAAAACAAGTCAATTGCAACATACCATTGTAAGGTCACAATGTGGCCGGAGTCATGTGTATCAGCTGCAGAAGTATAAAACCAATAAACCGTTTCCTTTTAAAATTCATCATTCAATCGTATACAAATCTGAAAAAAAACAGCTTTCTGTCGTCCATCGATATCATTGCTGCAACCACAGCTCCACAATCGCATCAAACAACAAAAACAGCAACAATCCCATTATACCATTAACAAGGTTGGTAACTGAAAATCGTGACGTAACCATCCTCCACACACAAAAAAATATTCCCATTCTCACACAACTCAAAATCCAAATTTGGATATCACTGAAACTTCTGTATAGTAGTACGTAGCAACCTAGGCCTTGGGGAATACGATATGAAAACATAAAACATGAAATCAAAAACAAAAACAAAAAAAGCCAGATAGAGACACCGATCCCTTGAAAAACGAAAAGAAAAAGATAAAAAGAAAAAAGCACACAGACACACACGCACGAGAGGGTAAAAGGTGCAAGCACGTATTCACTCTCCCCACATAGAACACTTCTCTTTCCAGAGAGTTCTCTTTTTGCTATTTATAAAATGGTCATGGATGCCCGCCTACTAGATTCGGCCACCATAATTGCCCGCAGAAGGCATTCTCGTGCCACCAGCGGCGGCCGGAGGTTCCGGGTGAACGTATTTCGTGTATCGGCTCGCCTCGTCAGTTGGAACAGCCTCGACAATGTGAGTATCCCCGTCACTCGATGGGGATGCCGTTTCGACACGTGCAGAGTCTTCGGTAGAGTCGGGAGATGGAGCGCGACGGCGGTGTGATTTCGACCGATGCCTCTTGGAGTGCTTGCGACTCTTGTGGCGGCGTGGTTCCTCGGGGTCACGATGGCGGTGGCGTTGTGATGGGCGTCTCTCGGGAAGCTTCTCTTCAACATCCTCCTCCCGAGTATTCAAGCTTCGGATAGCCACGATAACCATATATAGTGTGATACACCAAGCGATCCTGAGGTCGTTAGTTTTCTCGCTTACAAGCGACAGGCAAAAGCGAGAGCTCTTACCATGAGAAGAGGGCAAAGGCAATCGATGCTCGCGCTGTGCCACACACAGTTCCGTAGCAAACTGTGACACTCGCCAAATACGCTGCTTGTGCGGCCCATCCAGCAAACCTATAATTCCTTGTCAGCTGTTTGCAAAACATCAAACTGAACCGAGCGGGGCATACCAAAATATCACCGACAGCACCTCAACACCAAGTATGCCCCATTTGTTGGTCAGATTTGGCGCAAATAGTGGCGCGAGTCCGAGATAGAGCAGGGCCAAAAACGTCCAGACAGACTACATACACTCGTCAGAACCGCACATTTGGGCAAGCGCATGTGTTTTGGGAGGTTGCAGGGAAACTTACACACCAGACCAGGAAATTCGACTCTGACGGCGACTGGAACCCGTGTGAGTTGTGGAAACTCTAATAATGAGTGGGCTCGTTAGTAAAAAAACAGCCCAAAGCAACCTGTCGTCATCATTCCCAAACAGAGAGAGAGCTACGCACAACCACATCTGCAGCAAGGCCCAGAGTTATCAATGCGAGCACCCCCTGCACGATCCTGAGTATTGGAATTGGGTTCATCGACGCCATCTCGGCAGACTGGCGTTTCGCTGCGGAAATTCCGAAAAGGCTTTGCTGGAGATCCCTCTACCGGCGGCGGCGGTGTTGGTGGTGTGTGGTGTGCGTGTGCGTGTGTTGCAAGAGAGCAAGTTCCGTGCCGTTCAATCGAGATGGTTATAAAGTGTGCCGGAACGCCAGCTCAGAAGCAGGCAGGCAGGCTGACGACAACGGGCGATGATGGTTCCTTCCCTCCAGGTTGCAGGGGTGGAAGTTTCTTGGGGTGCGAGGTGAACGTGGTTGCGGCGTCTTCGTTGTTGGCTGCAGGCGTCAGTTGGCGGATGCAGGTCCAATGGATTGGTTACGCACTCAAGCAACGACCTTTCTGATGCGGTGGAGAAGCGTGCAACCGAGCCAGTTGACGCAGCCAGAAGACTTGTGCAGTTTTGCCGGGGTCAGAGGTAGGAGTAGGTATGTATAACGTGTATACTCGAGGAGCAGGCGGAAGATGGAGTTGTGGTGATGAGGATGAGGAGGAGAAGGAAGACGACGACGAGGAGGAGGAGAAGGATCAGAGGAGAGGAATGGAAGACTGGGGGCCTGGAACTCGATTCCTATCCCACCTCTTCCCGACTCCTTCCCCATCCGGACTTGCACCTCTCCATCGCCTCTCCCTCCCACTCTCATGGTATCCCCCCAGCCCATCCCAGCCCAGCCAGCCAACCTCCCCAGCTAACCCTGCGGAATGAAGGAACGGCCAAGAAAAACACCACCCTACCTGCTTGCTCTCCAAAGAACAATTGCGTACACACTGCAAGCTTACTTAGTCTCCAGGTAACACGCCGACGCCTCACTTCCTTCCTCTACTTCCAGAACCGAATCCCTGTCATAAAACAAAGAAAATGTCCCCGTGTAGAGTACTCGAGTACTTCCTCGAGCTTAGCCAGCGAAGGCCTACTTACCTACATATGTTGACTTGAAATACCCGACCTAGCATACCAGGGTGGCCGTTGCAAGCAATCTTACTGCCAAGTATACTCCGTATATCCTCAGCAACTCATGGGTCAATTCTGCCCGTGCCGATCGATAATCCGCTGGGATGTCATGGCACTCACTCCCTTGGTGGTACAAAACTGCTCCTGGGAGTTGCAGATTACGAGTCCTTAACCTCATGTACGAACCCGCCGCTGCGGCGGCTTCGGGCATATGTGTACTTAGGTAGGTAAGTAGCTACAGATCCACTAGCCACCTCTCAAGTATGCAACTCCGTAACTCTGCAGTAAAGCATTGATAAAATTATAATTATCCTCGCGATCGATCGCTTGATCAGATTGGCAACAAGCTCAATTGCAAGGTAGGCGTACTCTCGAGATCGATCTCCTTCACGCCATGGCCACATTATAGACCGGGAGTATCAAATACTGACCAACCTCTCGGATCACTTCTATTTGAACTAGTAGTATACTTACGTGGAATTCCAAGGAGAATATTAATTATTCATGATCATGATCACGAGGCTTAGAAAGTAGCTAATCACAGTTCAATTGATCTATCTCAGCGCATGTGATCATGGACGTCGCATGCGAATAGCAGTAGAATCACATTTTACAAGAAAAGTACATACTTTGTAGGCCTCGCACGAAAAACCCCAATTGGCATTCGAATTCCCATACTCACAATTACTGTGGGCAAGAGACTAAATTACCGTAAATGTAACGTTCCACCAAATATTAATTAGGCAATCGTCATATCATCGTTCACCTCACATGCAAAGTGTTTACCTCATAAAACACTGTTTCTATAGCTAATTATATATGGAGTTTCCGATCTTGAAACAAAAATTCCAAAAACCTGGGGCCCAAGGGATCAAGATGCATGGTCAAGAGATCGTATGTACTACTTGAAACGCATTGCTTGATATTGAGGTATACGTATTACAGATCCAATATCTAGTAACATGTACAGCATCGAACTCGGCCGCAGTTTTCTTCTAGAGAATCGATCTTGGCTCTGGGGCCCCGGTAAGCTTATCAAGCTGGACATCAAGCTCAAGAGTTACTTCTATTTTTTGCTCTATAGCTATATATCACGGGCACGAGAACAGATATCAGGTACCTTCACCAGCATCGAACATCTCCAAATTCAATGATATGTGTAACAAATATATTGTTAATTTGCAATCATATATATAGAACCCAATTCCATTCCCAAAACTTCCCATCCCATTATCTCAATCACATCCTTGCACATTATTCCATAAAAAAAAAGAAAAAAGATATACCAAAAAAACAATCCAAAACCTACAAGGCCGTTAAAGTACAACAAAACAAAGAGATAAAGAAAAAAGAAAAGGAAAACATCAAATGAAGAATCACAACCTACTTAAGCCAACCAACCTTTTTGTTTTTTTGTGCTGCTTTTCGAAGACTTGCTGACCAGTTGTGTTGATGGAATCGTTGATATTGTATGTTGCTATTGTACTTGAAGTTGCTGTTTGCAAAGAAAACACTGCTATGGACGCAAAAACCGATCAAACTGTTGCTTTTAAATGCAAAAATTCAAAACTTAAGCTAAAAACACCAAAGAACAAACATTTAGTAAATTTAAACCTCCAAGTGAGCAACTTCTTCAGCAAGATTTGGGACCGCCCTAGCTGCTGCGGGATCTCCGGAGGAGTTTAACGAACCAGTGGACTGGGCCTTTGCGAAGGCCTGAATGAAATCTTCAATAATGTCGTCAATGTGCTCAATACCGACAGACACACGGATCAAGTCTCGTGTGACACCGCTGGCAAGCTGCTCGGTGTCAGAGAGCTGCTCGTGGGTGGTGGAGGCAGGGTGAATGACGAGGGTCCTGATTGGGAAGCAAAATTGGTTAGTTTATGTGCCACGTGATAATGAAACAAGGTTTCTCAAGACATACTTTGCGTCACCAACGTTGGCGAGGTTGGATGCGAGCTTAAGGTTATCGACGACAGTGACACCAGCCTCCTCACCGCCCTTGACACCGAAAGACAAGACACCACCGAAACCGCGCTTGAGGTACTTCTTTGCATTCTCGTGCGATGGGTGGCTAGGGAGACCTGGGTATGAGACCCAGCTGACCTGTGGGTGAACCTCGAGCCACTTTGCGAGAGCAAGGGCGTTGGAGGCATGCCTCTCAACACGGAGATGGAGAGTCTCGAGACCCTGGATCAACTGGAAAGCGGCGAAGGGGTTGAGTGCTGAGCCAAGATCACGGAGAATCTCGACACGGACACGGATGGCGTAGGCAATTGGCCCGAAGGTCTCCCAGAACTTGAGTCCGTGGTAACCTTCTGATGGCTCAACCATCTGTGGGAAACGCTTTCCGTGCTTTCCCCAGTCAAACTTGCCAGAGTCGATGACAACTCCTCCAATGGTTGTACCATGTCCTCCGATCCACTGACAATACGTGAGTGGTGTGAATTGTTTAAGCGGGGAAGGTGAGATTCCTTACCTTGGTGGCAGAGTGGGTGACAATGTCAGCACCGAGCTCAATTGGGCGAATGAGATATCCACCAGCGCCAAAGGTGTTGTCGACGATAACTGGGACACCAGCATCGTGGGCAACCTTCACGATGGCCTCGAAATCAGGGATGTTGTACCTGCTGCGGGTTAGCGCGCTTGCTAAAAGGAAGCGGATCGCGAAGCTCACTTTGGGTTTCCAATGCTCTCGATGTAGACAGCCTTGGTCTTGTCGTCAATTGCGGCAGCAATGTCTGCTGGTTTGTCTCCATTGACAAACTTGGTCTGGATTCCGAGTCTTGGGAGGAAGACCTTGAACTGGTTGTATGTGCCTCCGTAGAGGTAAGAGGTGGAGACGATGTTGTCTCCGGCGTGGGCAAGAGCTGCAATGGCCATGAATTGTGCGGACTGGCCGGAAGAGGCGGCAACGGCAGCAACACCTCCCTCGAGGGCAGCCATTCTCTTCTCAAAGACATCGACCGTTGGCTGGAAGAGTAGTAATGTCAGCTTCAGGAAGCTTGCACTGTGGGTGACAATGGTGACATACGTTCATGATACGGCTGTAGATGTTGCCAAACTCCTTAAGGCCAAAGAGACGAGCTCCGTGGGCAGAGTCTTTGAAGACAAAGGACTACATCATCTGTTAGCAATGGGCCTTCAATCGTTCTGAAGCTGCCTGGAGGCCATACTGTGGTGGCATAGATGGGCACAGCTCTGGAGTTTGTAGCTGGGTCTGGCTCCTGGCCAGCGTGGAGGCACTGGGTCTCGAATCTGCTCATCTTGATTGTGTGTGCGGTGTGTGGGTTAGAGATTGGTTTCGGTAGAGTGGTGATGGGGAGGATGTGCTGGTTCTGTCTGCTTCTGCTCGTCCGGACTCTGAATTCGGTTTACGGAGTGGGCGGGATGGGGGCATCTTAAGCTTCCCGCCCGTCTAGCCCGCCATCTAGTCGTTCGATGGAGGCCGCCTCGAGCACGCCATCGCCGGCATCGCGAAGACGCCGCAGGTTGCGGCTGGGCCTAGAGCTAGTAGCTCCGTTGCGTGCAGTCCACATTACCACACATGAGATGTTTTTTTTTTTTAGTTGGCGAACGTCGAGCATCGCCGTCCCGTGATTCACATGTTTCTGCATCTGGATGAGCTGCCCTGGCCTTTTCATTCTTTTTTTCCGTCTTCAGGGCCTAGCTCATCGCGCGCGTTGGGAGGTGTTGCTTTTTCGCCGACCGAGCAGCCCGCTGCCCCGCCTGCAGATCGCATGGTCACATCGCATCGCAAGGCCGCCCCGCCAGAAGCCAATCATCGCGCGGCTGTCCGACACAGGCCGAGCATTGGGGGCTATGGTGCCATCCAGACCCCCAGGGGCGACGACACTGGGCCGAGGCGAGCGACGGGCCTGCCTGCGGAAAACGTCAATACTGGATGATTCCTGCGGGAAGGGGCACGATCCGGTGATCTCGCTTCATCCTCCGCTGCATCTGGGGGCGCTCTTTGCGAGTGTCTCGACAGATCTGCCCTCGATGGCGTTCGAGCGAAGGGGCCTGTCGCGGCAGGCCGCTGGCCGCTTCTTCATTGATTTACCCCACGTTCCGCCCGCTATGCCTCATGCGGCTCGATAACGATAAAGAACGTGCCAAGCGTTGCCAAGAACTGCTCTATTCGGACAACCCATCTTAAATAGGAACTCAGTCAATCGCAGTGTACGAAGTATCGTCCCCGGCCACAGCATGCAGGCCTTTTCTTCTTCCTCGGACTCTACCGCATCACATTTTCTCATCAAATTTATTTTCTCGAACCAATCTGGAGTCTGGACAAGAAGATCCCATCTGCCGCTGCAGCAAGAGCAGGTAAAGCCAACCTCCTCCGGCGGCTGCTCTACGAGTAGATCTCAATTTCCAGTCTCACAACGTTAACTTTGTTAGCTTCCCAGAAGTTATGGCCACGATTCACCTCACGACATTGCATTGCAAATTCCTCGTACGTAACCGTCTTCACAAACTGTCATGATTCATGAGTCCGGTTCAGTTCACATGCAAGGCATGAAAGACAGCATCGTTGTACCCGGAGGTCTACGTGTACCTGGGCCAGCATAAGGTACCTCAATACTTCAGTCCAAACTATAAAAAAAAACAAATTATCCAGGGAAACTATACCTTTTGAGGTAGTTCAGATTCTCAACGTTGTACTGGTGCCGAGAGAGAAAAAAATACAGCCAGGGACTGAGGCTGAAAATTCGGCTTCTTCCGTCTTGCTACCATCAAATCCCAAACAATAGCAATACTCGAAATAGGGACCAATCACGGAGCGAATTATCACCGACTATATTCGCCGTCAAACTTCTAGAACTGCAATAAAACTCATTTCTCCAAGCCAAACCTCAGCCGCAGTCACAAGATACATATATCATCTCCAAAAGAGTAATCCCTCTCAAGTCTCGGAATCTCCGATGGCAGATGATAAAAAGAAAAATTCCGAAACGTCCTTGATGTCGTTGCCATGTCACAGCTCAGCCCTACGGCGACGGATTCATGTTGGTTAACGTTCATTATAATTAGGATACTCATGAACATCGTACATTCGGGGCCCCCGATGCAGTTCTGGAAAATATATTTCCCAAAATGGTAATTATTCACCATCTTGGCTACAACAACGGAGTCTTCCGTATACCTAGGCTTCGAGCCCTCGGGTTTGATTGATAGAAAAGAAAGCAGATCTGATGCATTGAATCACATTTATTAACTCACAATTCTTGCCCACCGAGCGAGAAAGAGTCACATTGTGACTTTTGAATTGCAAGGCCGACATCGATTGCATGTGGATCTTGTGTCTAACAATTGAGCAGGTTGGATGTTAACGATAGTTAAAACGGAAGTCGAGTCGCCGTTCTTATGTATCATTGGCTATACATCTCTTTAGATCAATATAATTGTTGTTGTTTTAATCGATGTATATAAACTTTGTCTACATAGTACTCCAGATATATTTTGATCCCGAAGTAATCATGTATGTGCCTAATCTTTGAGGATTCAAAGTATCAACTCATATTTGGTAAGCTATCATCGAACTCTTGGAAGTACTATGTATGTATGTTATATATAGATAATTCGGTGGAACTAGTATTTGAAATCCAATTGCAACTTTATACTCGATTGATAAGTATCTTTGTAAGCAGCTAAAACCCCAGATCCGAGTGAGATGGCAGACTTGCATCATCACACACTGGTACAATACTTGGATATGTCTGGTCGTAATCAGTGAAAGTCTCATTGCAATCAATTGTCACCTACCGAGTTCGGGCTCATCATACATCGTTCTTAGCTAGTCTCATGCCCAGACCCTCCTGTGTTCTTAGCTGATCTAGATCAGGATCGAGTAAGGCTATATATAAGTATCGATATCATCGATATCGAGGAATAGACAGGTGATCATGACTGGGCATGAATTCAAGGTGACAGAATATAGAGCAAGCAAGTACTTTGGGTAAGTACATATGTATGTATGTAAGTACCTTGTTTTCCTTTCCTTCTCGAGATAGAAATACAGAAAATAAAAAAAATAAAAAAAAGTGTTTTCACGTATATGCAAGCAAGAAAGAAAGATAAAAGACGTGAGTCGAGGTTACTATAGCTAGGCTACAAATATGCCCAGCCGAACCTCGCCCAAATTAATTCAGTATACATATATATGTCAATTGCAAAATTCCTGGGTCGCCATGTCAAATTAACGCTTTTTTTTTTTCTCGTCAAGGCAAGGCACCGCTATAGCTAGTTATATCGAGTTTGTTCAAAAACGTGGATCCGGAAAAGATCGATTCGAGAAACCAAGCCGAAAATGAGAGTGTGAAGACTTCGAAGAAGAAGAAGAAAAATAAGAAAAATAAGAAGAAGATCAAAGATACCTTCTGAAGCTTAAGTCCAATACAACGTTAACTCGCTAACCTGAGAAATCAAGATCATGAAGGGAGAGACTATATATATACGTATAAAGTCATTTATATTTGTAATCGTAAAAAGCTTAAGGATGAGAACACTTTCCTCATGATCAATGGATTCGTGCCTTGGATCCGGAGCCTAGAAAGTGAAGTGAAGCTTTAGGTAGGTACATATGTAGTTAGAAGCATATATAAGCACGTGGTGTTCCTGCCGTGAGAGATTGAACGTTGCACCTAGGTGCAAAGTAATGTTTAGGTACGTAGATCCAAGTAGCCTCGTATACAGTACATCTAATGCATGGCCATATGGTACAAGATCAAGAGAAGAAACTCAAACGAGAAGCGTAAGGGAAAAAAATGAAAACCATGAAAGTCGTAAAAAATGAAAACGGAAAGAAAAAAATGGAAACAAAATGAAAAAATACAATAATATATGTATAAGTTTCATGACTGTATATATGGACACAAGAAGATCAACACAATTTGATCATGATATTGGAATGCATAGGTCCCTATTCGCAATCAGAATGGTTTGCGGAGGGGGGGGGGGTATTTGTGTTTTTTTGTTCTGTCGTTGTATCTTTGCAATGGTACTCGTCGTAAGAAAAAAGCCCACCCAAGGCTGACCATGATGCCACCAAGCTCAAGTTTGCAAGTGTTATAATGGTGAAAAAAAAACAAGAAAGGGGGGTAAAAATGACAAAAGGAAATGAGTATTCCGCTCAGTTCTGTTGAAGGACTTTGGGAAAAAAGAAGGAAGGCAACAAGCGGGTGGATATCCGGCGTGGCTCACTTGCTTCTACTTCCGGCCCACGCACCAACATCAAAATCCACGCCCACTTTCTTCATCCAAAAAGCCATAAGAAAGAATTCGGAAGATTCACACCTCATCCCCGCGAGCCCATCGAGCTCGTCCACGGGCCCCCCACAGAAGCAATACAAAATGCATATGAACCACGTGATATTTATCAGAAAACCAGAATTCCGAGTGAAAGAAGAGGAAATGAAGCAGAACGAAGATATAATAGCAATATATGCAGATTTGAGCTTGTGCAATTACGAACCAAAAACAGGAAGAAAAAAAGGTAAAAATAGAAACGTATTGAGGCTGTTGACATAAAAGCCAATTAGTAGAGAAGGGTTTCAAAGAAATCCGAAAATGGTAGACAAAAGAAAAGGATATCAGATGGACATTCAAGCTCCGCAACAGCCGTTGGTAATGGTTTCTGGATCCTCGCCCAGCTCCTCGCTCTCCAGCTCCTCTTTCTCCGGCTCCTCGCTCTCCGGCTCTTCGTTCTCCTCTTGTGCGTCGGATTCACCCGCTTCTTCTTCCGCCTCTTGGGCACTATCTGGATCTCCTTCTTCCTGTGGCTCAGGTGAAGTCTCTACTTCGAAGCCATCCTTTTTGACGATACCGTCCCCATATATCTTGGATGTATAGTTCTTTGCCGACGGAACATCAATCGCTGGATTTTGAGTAAAAAAATCAGAAGGCTTTAGATTTATCGTATGAATCTCAACTGGCCTAATTGAAATTAGATGTTGGTAACGTTAGTATATGATAATTTGCATGCACACGCAAATAAATCCGGCTAGAGAGAAAGCTGTATTCGGAAAGCTGTATTCGAAAATTACAGAGAAAAGCTGAAAAGTGCACTTACATTACTGGGAAATCCTCAACCCTCGGGTTGTGTGTCAGCCCAAAAGAGTACCAAAGTACAATATCTTCGTTCTCTATATCTTCATTTCGCTCAACCATATCCCTGACGCCTCCAGTCTCCACATGGCTCTGATTTGTCCATCTTCCAGCAGCCCAATACTCGCAGTCGCGGTATCTAGTCACCCAAACCTATAGCAACAGTAAAAAAAATGGTTACTTCAATTGAGCTTTGAGAATAAGCAAATAACAAGCATCTGAAAACTTACATGGTGTGCCGCATATGCTGCCCTTCTGCCCATGATGCTATTTGGATGTGCCAGCATTAGTTGCGTTGAAGGAGGTGTGAAACGATATCCTATAGGCCGTCCACTAATAGGGTTCATTATGTTTGGATTAATTATTTTGAAGACACGGTTATGCTCGGGCGCTGAATCCGCCCAACCAGACTTCTCCATTACCGTCTGCTTAATCTCATAACCGTTACCATATGGGTTGATCTCCTCATCCCAAGGCAGTGCATGTGATTCCTCGTAGAGTATTGTGTTCTGCGTACCATCGATGCATGGGTCGATTCTAACACAAAAGAGATGCTGGTGATTTTGTGCCAATACCCCCGGACTAACAATGTTGCCCCATGGAGATCGTTTACCAGGGTCAATTGGTACCGTGCTTACAACACCAGTTGCTCTTGTTTCAATCGCAATCCCACCTGCTTGGTCGAAAATGTACGCAAATATATATTCATAGTTTGCCAGGGTGATGGTAAATTGTACAACGAGCTGGCGATTCCGGGTGACCACTGCTCGCCCAGTGCGGTAATTACTGTTGTGAAGAAAAAATCTCATTAAGAATTCCGAGGGTACAAATAGCCAATATCATCGTCTGATCATCATACCTGTGCTTCCAACCAATTCCGTTATCTTGCTCGTGCATGCATATAACATTTGGAACAACCGTGCCCTGACCAGAGCCATCTGACATAACTGCATCGAAGTACTGTGGCCCCACTCAAAGTCAGCGGCGTTCAACAAAATGGTTAGACACAAGAAACAGTCACAACCTTTATCACACCCAGGCAGTCGCACCCAATCTGCAGACTATTCGTTGCCCGCCCAGCCCCACCGTCGCCGAAATCGAATGCCTGCTTGCGGTGAAACGGAGGTCGTGGGTCCCCGTACGGAACTGACATCTCACTAAAGCTAATCCGATGAAATAGGCTCCTTCCATCATACGACACGTCGTGAATGGTTGCACCTTCGCGAGCGTTAAATCCGACCCTGAAGCGCCACTTTTGCCATTCCACCAGACTACCAGTCACCCGAAATGAAACGCCCTCCGGCTGGAACACATTTAAAGGCTTGAGATCCTGCCTGAGTCCTCCTTCAACCAATTCCGGAATGTATTCAGCAGGCCTGCAGTGTGCGATCGTCTCCTCTGGATGTGTACTTTCCTCGAAGGCATCTCCATTCCCGCCAGTACAAAGCTTGTCGACCCGAATCACCTCTCTGGTTGTCATATCCACCACTGGAATTATTGGTAGCGGAAACGCATAATGGTTTGAATCCGGGTTGTTGGTTCCTGGGTCTCTGGTATACACCAAGCCTTGCATATAGCGGGGTTCCGCTTCTGGGGTATCACAACCACCATACATCCACGGATCTATAACCACCATGACATTCTCCGGTAGACACAATTCCACCAATGCATCTTGGAACATCTGGGACGCCATTACGATGTCTGGAAAATCTCGGATCTCGTCCCTTCAGCCCAAATTAGAAACAGGATCATGACAAAATACGACGCTGGGAGGGAGTGGCATGAACGAACCCACTTAAGGGTGCATGATATTGCCTATCTACAATTTCATACGATATCTCTTCTTTCGTCTCCACATCCACGACCGAGTCGCAAAACATCAAAGCATGCTCACTTGATACTATGTCATACAAAACCCGAGCTAACCGCGGTGGCTTTGGTGTCTCGGGAGTCAATTCCTGATTGCGCTCCGCGGCTAGGTACGGCAATAGTTCTTCTTTCGGTGGCTCCTCCAGTGCGATGTTCCTGAAGGTCACTGGCGCAGGCACCCGGCATTGAAGAATTACATCGCGGGCGGTATTGATTTCCTTGGTGGACAATTGATCGAGTGGATGGAAAGAGAAGCTTGTGTGGGAATTGTCGACCTTTGCCGAGATGTCTTTTGCGACAGGGTCTGATGGATCGGCTATCATATTCGCAGGCAGCCAGAAAGTTTGGGCTGGGGAAAACTCGGGCTCTTCAATGTACTGATATAGATTTCTAGGGATCTTGGAGGATAAAGCGCAGCAGCAGCTCTCCCCCGCCTCTCCAGCTTCCCCTCCTCCCCAGCACCTCCGCCTGCATGCCTTGCAATAGCCGCAGCTGCTGTGCCTGGATAGTAGAAGGGAACGCACAGTAGCGAGATAGAATGCGGAGATGTAATTAACTTTGGCTCCCTTGCACCTTTGCGCTCTTAATGGGAATCAGGAAGGTCTATCCCCACCCTGCAACCGCCGCTGGCAGATCTGGCCCGGACTAGACATACATTAGGAAGGGCGACCCGAACTCATGTCTGAAAGTTGCATGTTTCTCCAGGGGCTGCAGGATCTCATTGCTTCTATTCTTCAGTCACTATTCCATGGACACTTGGGGTCGACAAGCTGCGTCGTGCGTGACCTTTCCAACGGGCGTTTGGAAACACCAAGGCTGAGGCTGGACGTCAGAACCGTAAACCGAGAGCCGGAGAGAAAGATAATGACAAATTCCGCCAATGAGGTGTCCTCGTCCTCCTGACTGGCCGAAGCCACGACCCCCAAACAGGGCTGGAGGAACAGAACAATCTGCTGTTCAGCAGGAAGCAGTGGAGGAATGAACTCCAGGTCTTTTAGGCTTGAACGCCCAAGCCTTATCACTATCCGGATCCACACAAGCACAATGATATCAGGAACCAACTGGCAATCCTCTCTGCGGGTAGAAACAGTCTGTAAAAAGCCACACGTACCAATAGCATTGCGTGATCTGAACCATCATGGATATAAAACGACGTGTGGTCATGTGGGATTAACTCTAAAAGCACCTGGCAGCCACCGAGTAAACGGCCCAATCGACCAATGAACCAGCCTTGTCGATGGCAAAAACGACTGCCAGCAGGGAACGCATGTCGTAGATATATTTTCTTTGGCCAGCAACCCAATGCATCTATCACCCCGGCTTGATGAGTTTTCATCGTGGGCAGCGGCAGCAATAATTTTCATATGCAGGCAGGTCCGCACCACAACAGAGGAGGGATGGTAGTGCTTCTGGGTAGATGTGCCTAGGATTATTGCCAGGCATAGAGTACCTTCGAACTGTCGACCTGATTTGCCAAAATTAGAAGAGGCCCTTCGAAAACCTAGCTGAAGCGGTAGTCTGATTAAGCAGCATTTTTGCAGCATAATTGATAAAAGACCAATCAAAGAGACTGGAGTTGAAATTGGCCCAAGTTGAAATAGATGAACTCAGAAATTGACGTAAAATCTGTAATAAGCATGCGGGAAAAAGTACCGTGGTTTCCTTAAACATGTCCTGGGGAAGGTTGCTATAAATTCGGGAGATTTCCTCATTCCAGTCCATATCAATGGCCCCGGTTTGTGGAGCCGGCAATTATGCGTAAGCACTTGAGCTCTTCAAGCTGTCTAGAAAATTGGCTAGGGGTATATATTGCTTGCGTTGCATTATTGATAGCCCTGGGACCCGTACCTGGTGCATGTACAAAATTTGGTGTAGCTGCGAGGGTTCTCTGGGGGATTTCAAAGAACCCACCAAGCGGCCCGATCAGTGATGACAGAGCTCGATCCCATGCGTCTGGGGTTTCCGTGGGCTGGATGATGCATCAGATATCTCTAATTGGTATTTTGCATTCCGACCGGGCCCCAGAAACCGAAGGGGTCGAGTAAGTCATAATCGATGTTGCTCGACGGCCAAGCGGCCGTGATATCACATTTTGTCAGACTCTGGGGCAATAAACACCTGCAAGGCTTGACTCGAAAATCAGAGGATCTCACCCAATTGCAGAATGAATGTTGGGCGTATCAGACAGGAATTGTAGGAGTGGATTATCGTTGGAACAGAGAGGTTCCAACTGGGGGGATTGAGGAGTGTTGGGGGTCTATAGCACGGGGAGGGGGGATATTCCTCAGGTAGGCATTCAGCACTCATGGTTGGGGGTGTGAGGTCCAAACTAGGCGAAGCCTCGTGACCGTGACATGCATAACACCCTTGGCGGGTCACCCGTGACCGCCCGCGCCAAGCCACCCCGTGGGGCGAACTGCCCTGGCCTCGCTTGAAGCTGGCCCCCGTCTCGCATGCCGCCCCACTGGAGGGTCTCGGGCCTGGGCAGGAGTTCACGGTGCCTGTTGCCCCTCAATAGTCTCATTCTTCTAACCGCGAATGTATCTAGAGCAGGCGTATCTCCATAGAAGAAGGATGCTACTGATAGTCTTGTTTCCATTGTTTTGGATACATCTCATTCAGAGCTAGCTCCGAAGCTTCGAGTCCCGTATGGCGCACTCGACGGCACCCGCGTGCATTATGTAAGTCAGAATCGGTACTTCATATGCGCCTCGCCTCAGGTGGGAATCTACAAAAACTCCCTCCAACACCGCACTCTCAAACTATCTGTCAACACAGCGTAATTATCCCCGCCCCCCCACCCCCACCCCCTCTATCCCACTGCCTACAATATCACAGCAGCCTCATACTGATTCATCTTCATCCAGCTTCCAACGAATCACACCAGATCCTTAAATCCTACAACAACAACACACAATCACAATGAGCAACGCTGCTGCCCCTGAACACAGCATGGAGGACGTGGCCGCACACAGCCCTCCAGCAGAGAAGGATAAGGGCAAGGCCCCTGCCCAGACGGTTCAGGAGACCGACGATAGTAGCTCCGAGGATGAGGAGCTTGCCGAAGTTGTTAGTGCACCCTACCACCCGCATCCTGGCTGGCCAGCTTACTGACATTCAACTTTAGGAGGAGGCACAAGCCGAAGGTACCATTGCACTCTCAGTTGAGAAGCCAATTGCCACGAACTAACATATTTTCAATCTAGACGATGAAGACGATGATGATCTCGCAGAAATCGACACCTCCAATATAATTTCCGGCGGCCGCCGCACCCGCGGTAAGCAGATTGACTTCACAAATGCTGCTCAAGATGCGATGGACGATGAGGAGGACGATGACGAGGACTTTAAGGCGCCAGAGGATCCTGATTCGATGGATACAAACTAAGAGGTCGATATCTCTTTGTCACGCTTAATGGGTCCCATATATTCTGTTTTAGTGGTTCGGGGAATTCGGTGTCTGTCTTTTCTTTCCATTTCTACGGCGGTACATCGCTGCGTACCTGCCTAATTATGCTATTTTGTTGCGGAGCTGTTATTTGTAGCTTGTATTTTCGAATTCTTTGACCAAGTAGCAGCATATATCATGACCTGATCATGCACACACACTCGGCGTGCATTGATTGAGGATTTTTTTATCATAATGAATTGATAATGATTGAATGTTTTTTTTTGGCTTTAGAGTTAAATTCCACTGGAATCATCCCAGTCTCGAGAATTACCCCTCAATGTCTGTGCCGGAATGCGTGAGGCGTTTGCATTGTCCTCGTTCTGGCACAGGCGACCAGGCTAGCACATGCGTAAACAAGCTCCGCAGTTGCTCCTGCAGCTAGCGACAACGCGGTCGCGCACTAGCCCCACTCGTGGCTTGCCACCCTTGTCGGACGGCGGCAGTTCTCGCGCACATCGGCGGCAAGCGCGGCTAGGCTGGAAGCTTGATGCAATCTGGCCTGCGCAGTCAAGGGGCCTAGCCATAACCTTGCCGCCTCATCTCAATCTGGATCTCGAAAACAACAGCTTTCACACATCCACACCAAATGCGAAGAGATGTCCTCGAGGTACTTGCCACCATCCCACTCTGCCCACGGCGATTTGCCCGCCTTGCTAACCCCATTCCACGCCCGGCAGATACGGTAGTAACCTACATCAGAGGGACGCACGATCACAGCTCTTCAGTGACCACAGTGGCAGCAGCAGCAATGTCGGAAGCTCGGGCTTGAGGGCTGCAAGCCCGGCATACGGCTACAGGCCAGCTACACCAAACGCAAGGTAAAAAAGCACGCCAATGCCGATGAAGAAGCGGGACACATATACAAGTATTCAGCGCAGCAAGGGCGATGAGGGAAGGGGGTTGCTGTGCGGATGCCGTGCGGTTCGGGGCTAACATTGTATATCCAAAACCGCAGAGGACAATACAGTGCATCAGTTCTTGAGGAGCTGGAATCGCAGAACGATGCGCAGGTGGAGGGTCTCAGCGCGAAAGTCAAGATGCTCAAGGACGTGCGTTTTTTTTTATTTTTACCAGCTGTGTTTCTGGAAGCGTGGTTCCCCAGCTAAACTGTCAACTCATCCGGTAGATCACCGAAGCAATCGGCGCCGAGGTCCGTGAATCATCGACACTGATACAAAATATGGTAAGTACCGTTCATATATTTACCCCCCCCCCCCTTGATACATTTGCTTCTATAAATATGCATATAAATTTATAGTTGCATGTCAAGTTGAATATTATATTAACATAAAACCCGTCTGTTAGAATGACACATTCGACAACACACGAGTACGACTTAGAGGCACCATGAACCGCATGCTCATCATGGCCGACAGAACCGGCGTCGGCTGGAAAGCCTGGCTATTCTTCATCTTGGCCGTCATACTCATCTTCTGGTGGGTCAAAGGGCGATGATTCCACCAGCTACCCAAGGCATCTCACAGCCTTGGGAGGGCGTATGTGGTAATCAAATTCACAACGCGTCCCCTTCGACACTAGCACATCATTGTATAAGTTTGTTTTTTCTTGGGTTTTATAGAACCGGGGATATACGGCATTTGGGATCTTTTCTTGTCCTTTTATTCCTCTTCATGCATCCATCCATTCCTCTTAATTTTCGTTGCACTCTTTTCTTTCTTTCTTTCTTTCTTTCCTAATCTCCTTACACCATTACCTATTGCCCCTTTTTAATTAAATCTTACCCTTCCTCTTCTTTTGTTTTTCTGGTTTGCCTGATTTTTCTTATGATTGATTGATTGATTGTTTTAATGATGTTTTTGGCGATTTCGCGGTTGTGGTACAAATGTATGTATATACGAGGATCTGGAATGAATGATCGAATGTGCGTTCTACACAGGCCTTTTTTTGTTATTTCGGGATATATCTTTCATCTCTAGATCCGTCTTGCCCCACTTGTACACAGGGAAATGATCAAAAAAGTGACAAATAAACATAAGTATCTGTAGATCTAGGTATGTACGTAATTCATCGATATCTGTCAGCTCTGACAGGACTCACCCCACCCTGTCATCATCCATCGAGTCATACTCCACCTCAACCCTGCCATCCGGACATCCATACTTTACTTTGTCTCAAGGCGCCAGCTGCGTACAACGTCAGCCGGGGATAGCCGCGGGAAGCTCACCCATCCACCCATCCATCCATCGATATCCGGAATGAGTAGGTGACTTTGGAAAAGAGAAGAAAAGCGGCTTGTATGTACTCGAATATATGAAGTCGAAGTAGATTACAAATTGAATTCAAGTGGGTAAGTGTAAGTCAGTGCAAGCCTCACCTCCCACCTGAGCAAGTACCTAAAGTAGATCTAGATACTAGGTACTTCCTATTCCAGCCATGCATCAAATCAAACCTCCTCTTCCAAAAGAGATCCAGAAGCACCCAGGCCACCCTTTCTAGTAGCCTGGTTCTTTTCTAGTACACACCTCTTATTCTAGATCTCCACATCGATCGCCAAGTACTTGCTTCACTGTACTTCGCATACTTTTTAACGTATACTAAGGTAAGGTGACTCTAGACCTAGATTTTCTGGCTAGGTGAATTAACGTTTCTCTACAAGTACTGAAGATAAATCAATCTATTAGATTTCAATCCTTTGTAGGTATACTCCAGGCGAGTCAAGTACACTACAGCTACAGCTTCTTGGCTACATAGCCTACAACACTCGTTACACATAAATATAAGTAGGTGCTGTTTTAGCTTGATTAAGGTACGGTATAGCAAGCTCAAGCTAGTAGTACTAGTTGCAAGAAGATGTGACAATCTACAGGTAGGTATAGGTAATATCTATTGTACCACCCAGTAACAGTCGATAGTATATCAATTGCAATGTCATGTACGTAACCTATTTTTCGTTACACATAAATATACAAAGCTCGAGCTCTAGGGCTTGCAGTACCTGACTATCACTTGAAGAATAGATCTAGAGTACCTATGCAACCTGCCTAACGCCTCCGGATCATCTACCTTAATGGTGACTCAAGACCTTGACCTTTTGTGTATCCAGAACGAAAAGAATAGAGGGCTTGTTGGGTATCACGTACACTTTCCATATCGTCTTCTAAATCTACTCCTAGGTAGCTACAAAGCCGCAAAGCTTCGGCTTGATTGACATGTACACCGGCACCACAAAAATATTCAAGAAAGAATAATTAATCCTGTACATTATTCCACGTTCTCAACTAGTAAACGAGAGATGTAGGTACAGGTAGAAAGAAGTTGCAAGTGATACTGATGGTAGAAATAGAACAAGAAGAAGAAGAAAGAATAGAAAGAAAGAAAGAAAGAAAGAAGAGGGAAAAAAAAACACGACACAAAAAAAAAGCCACAAAGAA
The DNA here is from genome assembly GCA_024516245.1 of Peziza echinospora. Classification (NCBI taxonomy): domain Eukaryota; kingdom Fungi; phylum Ascomycota; class Pezizomycetes; order Pezizales; family Pezizaceae; genus Peziza; species Peziza echinospora. The sequence goes on along the minus strand of JAJLQT010000012.1, from coordinate 684,745 downwards.
ACAAACTCTCAGTCATGAATGGTAGAACAAAACTACTAAGACCCTTACAAACACAGGCATTAAACACCGATGACGGCTCTTCCCAACTCATCATTCCCCACAAGGACATATCTTCCATCATAGAATTGTCATCAACAATCCCACCACAAGCAAAATCGCGCCAACCCCCCATCCCCTCTTCCCCGTACACTACTCTTGAGCTTGACGAATGCATGCAACCTGAGACACAAACCAAATTAGATGGACTACATTAGAAGAATTGATTCCAGCTCATGCATTTTCTTCAAAGCTTATTCATCCACAATACCCAGAACGATGGTATCCAAATTTAGCAGCATTTGCCGTCGCTCTTTGGTGGGTCTGCTTGTCTGCTGATTTCTATAACATTTGACCGGCCGCCAATCTGTGGGGCTGGGTCTCCTTGGTCAAGAGCCTTGGTGGACACGATTTGGTATATTTCTGTGACATTTATGATCAGTTTTAAGGTTCAGGCGAAATGAAGATTCATAATGGATAAAGTGATGTGCATACCTGTTAAGATGTTTTGGAATGCAAGTTCAACGTTACTGGCATCCAAAGCCGATGTTTCAATAAAGGACAGGTGGTTCTCAGCTTAACGAATCGTTAGCATCAATGCTATCCAAGAACCCAGAAATCCACATGAAAGGACCCGCATCCAACTAACCTGTGAAGCCCTTTGCCTCCTCTGTTGGAACAGCTCGTAAATGCCTAAGATCGGATTTGTTCCCCACCAACATGATTACGATATTGGAGTCGGCATGGTCGCGGAGTTCCTTGAGCCAGCGAGAAACATTTTCGTATGTATTGTGCTTCGTGATGTCGTAAACCAAAAGGGCGCCAACAGCACCCCTGTAGTATGCCGCAGTGATGGCTCTGTAACGCTCCTGCCCAGCCGTATCCCAGATCTGAGCTTTGATTGTCTTTGAGTCAACCTGGATGCTCCTTGTTGCAAATTCAACACCGATGGTGGATTTTGAGTCCAGGTTGAATTCGTTTCTGGTGAATCGACTCAGAAGATTGGATTTCCCGACGCCGGAATCACCAATCAGTACCACTGTGGCGACGCCGTGTTAGTATTGGCTTGTTTGTTGCTGTTTCCCATCATGTGTAAACAAAGTTTGGGAATGTTCGGATAGATGGCGGTACCTTTGAATAAGAACTGCGCACCAATAAGTCAGTTGGTGATAGCTTTCAGTTTATCTGCGAACCACTCACATCATACTCGTCATTGGCCATCGCTGCGGAGGTATTCAGTCAAGGGCCGCTAGATACTATGGTGTTGGTCTTTATTATTGGATATTCTGCTCCAACAAATTAGATGGAGGGGCTTCACGGGCGAGCTGGCAGCGAAAGGGTCAACAGGCTTAAAGGAGACCTTACGGGGTTGATGCAGGGGCGAGAAGGACGCTTGGGGCCAGGGCCGTCTGGAGTGGGGTTATCGGCGGTAGTGAATGCTGGACAGATATGGGGGCAGCTGCGTACGTTCTTTGTGGTGATGTATCTAAAGAAGGCTGGAAGAGGCGGGTTGGTCTGAGTGGAAGGGGAGAAAGGGAGGCTTTGGGATATGGGTTGGAAACAGTTAGGTATACTTACTGGGCTGGTTGGGCTGGAGGGCAGATGTTAGGTAGGAGGCCCTAGTCGGGGGGTGTTCTGTCGGGGGGGGGGTGTGGGGGGGTGGTGTCGCATGCCTAGGGCGAGCTTGCGGGCATGCACCGAAACAATGCTATTGTGCGGGGGGCAGAGCCGCCAGCTAGCCGCCAATCGGCGCTACTGGGCGACACTGCCGCGCTGCCGCGGCTGTCTGGGCTTTGGCGTGTTCACGGTCGCGTCCGCCAGCCAGGCGGTGGACAGTAGGAGACATGGCAGACAGACATAGACAGACGCCCACTGGACCCTAGTAGCACACAGCAGAGCACAGTCGGTACGCCTCCCCCCCCACCAACCCCCCCAGCCAGCCCGTATGAGCGGCAGCTAACTTCTGATGAAGCTCTCAAACAGCGGTACCTGACACCACGGGCACCCTACACCATCCGCGCCCGCACTTGTGCTATGCCCCCATGGCCTCCGACTCAGACGACGACATTTCGCTCGCCTCCACGGAGGTCAGTGATCATGACGCCGACACAGTGTACGAAGTCGACAAGATCCTAGCCTCCAAGATCCTCGAGGGCGTCGAGCTGTATCTCGTTAAATGGAAAAACTATCCAATCGAGAGATCGACATGGGAGCCCATCTCGAGCTTCACCGATACCAGCACCGTTGCGGAATGGCATCAAACAGCAGCACGACAACAGAGATCTCAAGAACCACCGTTCGACTGGAGAGCATGGGATAGACAGAGAGAAATTGACGAGCAAGCTGCGTTCGAACGGCGGCGGAAAAGAGAAAGGAAGAGGGAAAAAATTAAGCAACAGAACAGAGAGAAGAAACGAGAACGGGAGAGACGAACGCGAGCTCGGGATGATTCGCCTTCTCTTGATGGATTCATCATTGAGGATGATGATGCATCTTCACTGATTGATGATTCGTCAGACTCTGAATCCGACTTACCCGAGAGGCTGCGAAGGGACGACTTGGATTCCGAGGATTCTTTGGTGAAAGAGACATTGGCAAAGAGACAAATTCGCAAAAAGGGTGAATCTAGCAGGAGGCAGCGAAGGCAACTTCTTCTTTCATCAGAGGACGAGTCGCCCCCGGGAAGCCCGAAATCTAAAGCAACCGACAGCAGGCCTAAATCCACAAAACAAGGGAAACGCAGAAGAGTTTCTAGCCCAGGTGAAGGTTTGGCTAGGAGTGCCCAAGATGCCTCACCCAATGCAAAGAAGAAAAAGCGACGGAAGTTGGAATGGAGCAAAACCAGTACGAACGCAGCTCCAGCAAAACCCGGGCCTTTTCGCACAGATAAACGCAGAACATCGGGAGGGACTTCTGGGACATTTAATACCATGTCCTATCTTAATAAGGTTCAGAAGGCCGGCCGGGTTGAGCCGCCACCAGATCTGTCAAAAATAGAACTTTTTGCACCTGCGATGCAGCCTCGGGGCTCGAACATGCCTAGAAGGCCATCCGTACAGTCTCCCACAGCACTGAATCCACCAGAACACAGCTCCAACTCGACAAAACAAAACGGGGATGGGCGTTTATCACCAACTAGACCGCAGATAACACCTTTATATGGTGGGTTTAGGATTCCTAAAAGAAAACCAACTGCATCAGGCCCCGCACAAAGCCCAGTTGAACAACAAGAGGATGACTATTTTTCTGTCGATAGTAGGAAGGAGCCAGGTTCTGCGTCGAATGTATCACATGACTCGAGACAACCAGACAAAATGGATGTTGATGAAACACCTCATCCTCCGAATCAGGATTTGGTGATATCACCTCCTCAAAACATGGAGATTGATAGCGTAAAGTCGACTGGACCACGCACATTTGATTGTACTCTTGCATCGGGGCCATCTGCTACGACTGTGGGAAAAGCACGATTCTTAGGTTTTAACGCAGTCTACATCGATGAACTTGAGAAAAAAAAGACTGTCAGGTGTTATGGATATCAAAATTTTACGGGCAGGATTACATAAAAGACTGCTTCGCTCCGGTAAGTTTTTTTTTCACATTCATTGTATCGGTGTATCAAATTAGCTAACTACTTGTACACAGCATTATGGCTCTCCCTTGCATGTGGGTGCCATTGAAATAGATCTTGATGAAGTACAGCCACTAGTCAATACTCTAAGTTTTCTCAAAGGGGCGGGTATAATACTACACGAAGATTTCACGATGCTTCTTTTTATCCCATCCAATACAGACCTCAGAGGCGCTTTCAAGCTCCCACAGCAAGTGCCCCAATTATCTGCCAAATTAAAGCCCGCCCTTCGAGTTGTTGTTTATCCTCGATTGAAGGGGACAATGATCCCTTTCAAGGACATGGCACGACATTACCAACCAATGCAAGCTGGGCCGACATCTGTAACTCCTAGATGGGAGCAGGATATTCGCTTTTCCTTACCCACTTACATGTCCCTTACAATAGGCATTGACTGGGATGAGATCCTCGAAGTAGACAGGAACAAAGGTGAAGCCTTAATCTTATTGGTCTACCCTCCAATAGCAGAAGCAGAAGGGAGGGAGTACAGGGAGGCCTTTGAAACCCTCGGCCGCACTGTAATTGGCATTTCGGAGGTCTCGGCCACACGAGGTAGAATTATTGTAATGGTTCACCAATCTTTACGCAGACAGTTACACCTCATTCCACAAATAAACCATCTTCGGAAAAAGACCGATTTCAACTTTTGGTTTTTCGGTTTGAAGATTGATCAAGGAGTGATAGAAGACAGGCCGCAAAAGATATGGTTAATGGGAGCAGTGATATTCATTACTCCTCAACTAATTGCTGCAAGCCCTTCGGCTTTCCAAAGCTGCTTGGACTATCAGGTATGTTAGGCATCGATTAAGTTTTCATAATTCACTGGGCTAATTATTCGTGCATTAAGGCCACTAAACCTGTCACTACCATACTGATGCTTCCATCCACATGGGAGGACAAATTGCTGGACGCAATGCAGAAAGAACCAAACGAGGCGTAAGTCCACATTTAAACAACTTTAGTGAATCAATTCTAATCTTGCCATCCCAGGGTTCTTTTGCTCATTTTCGACATCAAGCGCAAAATAGAAGAGGGGCGGATTTTGCTTCTAAAGGTCCAGCTCCATTCAGGTGTATGTATATATCTTCCCATTGGATAACATACCATATAAAGGCTAACGCTTCATGGCCTTCAGGTTGATGAGTTCGAAACATACCTGGATGCCTTTGCTTTCTACCAACTTGACAACCATGTGGACTATCGCAGATTTTGTGTTGGACACACGCAAACTCCGAGAAATATGGCTCTCGATCAATTGTATGGAAATGTATGTATTCACGGTTCTTTGGGAATCTTGCGAGACTCCATAACTAACATACATGTGAAATATAGATTGAGTTTTATACTGCGGAAAAATTGGGAGCAGAGTTCAATCAGGGAGTGAGAAAGAAATAGAATTTCAACCTCGTAGAGAAAAGGCACCAGAAAATCGTGCTTGGTCATGCTTCATCACGCCGGTCAACACCCACGAATCCAACAATAAAAGACGACAATTCAATCAGCAAACAGATTTAGGTTTTTCCGAGTACAGCTATCTCACTAACTCTGTTCGTTCTCATTTACCCTGTCGCTCAGAACGAGGCTATCGTTCAGACTGAGGCTGGCGTCCATCTGTAAGGCAGTAGCATGTTCCTTGAGTGCTTCTATCTACCCTCGACCACATGTATCTCTATATTTTTGTATCTTCTGGGTTTTGTGCCTATTTGCTGACATTTCCCCATCATTTTTTCTTTTCCGTTCAAATTTTGCTTTTTTCATTGTTTGGAGTTTGGGTATCTTTTGCAGACTGGCGTTTAATCCCTGGATCCCCTCCCTTTAGCTTCTCTTTATTAAGTGCCTTTCAATGCACGAGCTTTCTTTTTTTGCATGCACCGATTCCCTGCATCTTTTCAAAAGCAATCTAGTAGTAGGCCGTTGATTATGTTATGATTTGTATTAGGTCGACGGTGGAAATCTACATGATATTAATTGTTTGATAATTCGAATATTTCACGCGGTGCACGTGCACGAAACCTATTTTCTTGTTTACTTGAATTAGCCATACTACATAGTTTTAAATTTGTGGGACTAGTCGACTATGTATGGTCTCATCAGGTATATCCGGATCCCATCTACATCTTGTTTATGCAAATATGTTACAGTACACGGATTGATATGAGTGCCATTTAAGATGCATGATTGATGGATGCTGTGCGATTGGTCGAGATACCTTACTGGTCGACAAAGTCGGTGGCAAAATAAAGCACTCAAAAAACGCTAAATATTTTTGGGATAACTGTTTGTCAAAATTATTAGTAATAGTTATTATCTGTGAGGTAAATATACTGAATTTGTGAGGTTGTTTTTGGAGTGTAAAAAGTCAATTTTCGTTTTTTGCCACCAAACGCTTTGCCACCCAGCTGCAGACTACCTGCTCGAGTACAATGTAGGTATTGCCACTGCCCCACTCAACTGCCACTAGTATAGTTTGCCACAGCAACAGTTGCCACAATGCTTCTGTGGCAAATTTTTGTGTCTTCCAAGTGTTTTATGCGAGATAACTATTGTAAGACTCTTAAATTTTGACTAACAGTTATCCGAAAAATAATTAGTGTTTTACGAGTGTTCTCAAAAGCCTTCAATCGAGTAATGATTCAAACCACCCCCCCCCCCCCATGCTTTTTGGTACGCTGAGTACTCAGTGCATGTTGCAAGTGGGTCATTGATGCACATGTGACATGAATTCTTGTTTTTTTATTTTTGTATTTTCCGGATCCTGATATAACTAGTACGAGATTGGCCATAGGTATGCATTGCATTGGCCTGGATATCTAGCCTCGCGCCCTTCTGGACCGCAGAGCGAGCTCGGTAATGGGAATCTGGCGAGCTCGACTATCACCACTCCCCCACCTGGTATCAAAAGCGCCAGCCAATCTGCATGCCCTTTCCTTCCTTCCTCTATCAAACGATTTTTCGTCGTCCTTTTTTTCGACGCTTTTGCCGCCCATAAAATCTTTCCAATTGCAAGGTACCTAATCCGGAAAGAAATTCGAACGCTAAACCGGCAGGGTCCCTTACTTTTCAAGCCTTTTGCCACTGCGCGGTTTCTGGTCAGCATCGTCATGATTGCCGCTATAGCCTCTCTGCTCGAGGCATTGCTGGAACAGGAGGTTGAGCTAACCTGAAAAGGCACTACATGGGATGTGGTTGGATATTTCCCGATGTACTTCTCTGCTCCTTCCATACGATACTACATACGATTGTTTATTTCCGCCGAAGGAGTATCCTCTACCCACAATGGGGGAATCTCAGATGTAGCCTCGTTCCCAATAGGGCTCGTCTCAGTTGCGATTCCTGTTGTGTTTGATCACGTGGTGCGGGTTTATCGAACGTTTCGTTGTGCTGTGCAAGGATATCGATGGCACGTGCGATCGATGTCGATTGCAATTAATTGAGGAGCATCGAGAAGCGGAGTTACAATGTTTCGTGCAATTAGGTCATTTTTGTTTCGAGAGCTAGAGTTTCTTTGAGAATTGACCCCTCTACGATACGAGCTCTACTAACCCTCGCCGGGCTGTTTTATGCCTCATTTTGAGGAAGTATATTCTCTTCTCTTCTCATCTCACCTCACCTCACTTGATATCGCTAATTCCTCGGGGAAACTCCCGATATCGATATCGATATATATGTATCTCTAAAAGACCCTCTCATGCTTATGATTACCCCCACCTCGTAATCGCAAGGAAAGGAAACAAAACCCATGATCAAGAACCAACACACACACTTGATCCGGATACCCCCCCCTCCCACTCTGTAAACAATACACAAAGCTACCTAGCAAGGAAACAAATGTTCCGTGAGCATCGATGCATCAATTGCCACGAACACACATCCACTCAATAAAACAAATCCGCACGCATGTCAAAATCTATCGAATTTAGCTATATAGATCGTTACTTCCCACCCTAGGCAAACCCATCTACCACCTACGTACTAAGTACATGTACCTAAGGTATCTGCAGTATGGTTAAAGTACTTAGGTAAGTAGATGGCCATGCAATGCAGTGCAGTACATGTGTTGATGATCAATTTATATTGCTTTCACCGAACTGCTCATGCTTATACATGTACAGGTGCTTCGTGCTTCTTCTCTGCAGCCAGCTTCATGGTTCCATGCGTGATGCGATGTACTGTTACTTTATATTTACTGCGTGAGAGTAGGTAATCTCCACGTATACCTACGTAGCTATGCAGATGGGCATGCCATGAGGCAGATGATGATGATGTGGTGCATTGCAGTGTGTGTGTTCTCTCAATGTCGATGGGATCGATATATCGGTACCACCGAATAAGAGCTTTCGAAAATGGGCCCAGCATGAGACAATAGAATTGTCGAGTTCGTTACCCAAAGCGGAGGTACTCACTCTATGAGCCAGGCCACTTGAAACATTCCAAGGGTTATCCTTCCGAATCGAGTATCTTACAATTCTTATTGCCGAGACCGGCACATCTCCACTGCTACCTCTTTGGGTAATTCCCTCTCTTGACCTTACCCGTAGTGCTAACTTTAGAAGTTGTTGTTGTTGCCGCCCCCGATCCATCGGCAGCGGACCCTACATCCTACCTCTTCAAGTAACTCACATCAAAGTGCTGATACGAGGTCTCGTCGGTCAACCTCAATTCAATCAAGGTGTTCAACGATCTCCGATCCGGAGACCCTCCATTCGAGATTAAAAGCTTCTGCAGAGCAATATAAAAAAACATATGTATTTATGTTTTGGAAACAACAACCACAACCTAGCATGCATCGCCGTGCAGGGAGGAGGCAGAAAAAAAAGGAGGAGCATCGATTCGGACACACCACACCGCCAGCCTAGCTTTGGCCTCACTCACTCAACGAAACATCCCCCCTCCCCCTCGCCACAACCCTAGCCTTCGGACGAAGTGTTTTACAGCTGTTGATATGATGCTAAAATCAGTATCCCTACCTCTCATACCCCCCCAACACCCCCCCTGCAGCTCTCAACCGCTCACTCGTCCGAAAGCCCCTCAACAGTAACTGCCTTGCCACACGGACCACTTCGAAGCAGCCCCCCCTCCTCCGCCCCTCACTGCTACTCTACCTACCTCAAACGCAGATCGAATCAAGAAATACGGACGATGAATCGAAAGATGCAAATAATCAAACTGCGCCAAACAAAAATGCTTAATCCAAGTGTGTGGTACTGTACAGTCCCAACGATGCCCTCACCCCCCGTCCACCCCCTAAAGCTCATTACTTATATACAACACTAATGCCTATTCGTCAAACACCCACTGCCTCACACCAGTCATCGTAGCTGTCGATGTAAGCCCCTATGCTGAGCCTTATACCGCGATAAGCGCGAACGACCCAAGCTCCACCACTCACTCAGGTAAACCCTGCAGCCCTGTCCTTCTCCTTGTAGGCTTCATACGACCTATTCACTGGCTTTTCCTCGGGAATTTGTCCATGATACCTGGCCCATTGGGCCTCCTCCTCGGAAATTGCGCCATGGAATTGGTGTTTCTGTCCTCGAGCAAAGTATAGCGGGGGCTGTTTCTTTTGAGCAACTGCCTCTGTTACCAAGACATATTTGATACTTGATCCTAAAATGAGAAAAATATGTGATATTAGTATCAGCTCTCGGATGAAATGCAGGTGGAGGGTGGCCTCTTACCGGGTGCTTCAAACATTGCATCCGTCAATAGCCGCTCCATTACAGTTCGGAGGCCTCTGGCACCAGTTTCCATCTTCAATGCAGATTTTGCAATTTCTCTCAATGCTGCAGAGGTAAATCGGAGCTCAATTCCACTCATATGAAATAGTTGTTCATATTGCTTTATTAGACAATTCCTGGGCTCGGTCAATACTCTGACAAGCATTTCTTCGTCCAGCTTCTCCACAGCAGTCAAGACAGGTATACGCCCAACCTAGGGTGATGGTTAATTAAACTAATCATAATCAAATGAAAGTGGATTGGAGGCATAGACTTACGATTTCAGGTATCAGTCCAAATTTGATCAAATCACCCGGTTCTACTAACTCAAGAGGATTGAATTTGCCCTTTTTCTTGCCAGCCTCGCCCTCATTTGGCGTAAAAAACGGCGTGTATCCCCGGTATTGTCCTTCGTCCAAAGTTGTATCTTCGGCGCGCACATGGGCACCAAAGCCAATAGAACCCCTGCTTACCCTATCCATAATAACCTTATCCATACCAATAAAAGCACCTGTGAATATAAAAAGAATATTCGATGTGTCCACAGTAAAGACCTCTCCTTTACTAGCCGTACCAGTGCCTCCACCGCCTGCAGCAGCCGGCCCTCCACCTGGGAGACCACTCGGGGGCCGTCTTTCAGGTTTGGCGGACACCTGCAATGTGGTGCCTTCAATTATTTTCAGTAGAGCTTGTTGTACACCCTGGAATTAAATATTTAGCACTAGCTTGGAACTATGGCAGGAAAAGAGAACGATTTACCTCTCCTGAGATATCCTTGCTGCCATTATTGGATTTTGGCCGTGCAATCTTGTCAAATTCATCGAGACATACAATCCCGGATTCTGCTTTGCCTTAATGATGTTTCCTTGATACCAGACATTTAAAATGGAATCCTACCTGCTCGTCGTACATCCCAGTTACTCGCAGCAAGTAATCTATGTATGCACACATCTGCATCCTCTCCCACATACCCCGCTTGAGTAAATGGCGTGCAGTCTGACCTACGTCTAAAGTTAACAGCGTGTCATGCAAGTGGTGTTCCAGAAATTTTCATACATTGAAAACGGTACTTCTAGAACCCTCGCAAGCGTTCTAATCAAGGCAGGGTTAGTTTCACGGCTTTCCATAATGCAGCAGTGGCTACCAGCCTTATCATCAATGTCTTTCCCACCCCTGTCGGCCCGAGACACAGAACGTTGCTTTTCTCGAGTGTCAAAGGGGTGTGATCGTGTATTGGGACAAAGTCGTCTCGTCTGTAGTCATGCTGGTAATGTAAAGGTGCCCGTTGTGTGGGATAATCATCTGGGTAGGGCATCAGTGATATTCGGCATAGCTGTGATGGGCTTCTTTCTTGAACCTTCTATTGGATGCGCATCCATAGACCTTGCATGTTGCAAGAGCTCCTCTTCTTCATCCTGCTGCTGCCGTAGCTGCTGTATGCGCCGGTAATGGTAGTATACAGAGGTCGATAGCACTCGTTTTGCCCTACGCTGGCCCACAACGAATTTGTCTAAATGCTCTTTAAGGGATCTATGAATGAGTCAGAGCATGGCAAGTGATAATGTCGTCCAGGTATCCTCACCGCGGGGTCAGTCTGTGGCCGCCGCTGAGTGACGCCTCACTGAGCGGGCCCTTTGTTGAGCTATTGGTGTCTATGGTAGAAGTGTACCCGGAACCAGTGAAGCTGAAATCGGAAGGGTTGTACGTTGAGGAGAGCCATCGTATGGACAATGCAGAGGTTCGGTGGACGAGAATTAATGAGGGGCGAACCCGTGGAAGTATCATTGCTGGCATTTGGGAGGTGCGAGATAGGTGAATGGAGGGGTCGTAGGGTTGAGTCAGGGGATGGCGCGGCGATGTGTGTGATGACGGTCGAAGCTCTTCTTCCGAGGTCACGTTTAGGAGAGCTTTAGAGCTTTATTCCAGCTGTTTATTGAATATTGCGAGGTTAGTCTGGTGTTGCGAGGTCTCGTTTATCTTCGTGTCTGCTTGACGTGCTGATCCGAGCTCGTATCGAGCTCTCCCGATGTGATCCTGGAGTTCCTTCTGGTGTCTGTATGAGTAGCTCAGTCACCGCTTCCACCTACCCATGCCCCTGCTTTCACGGTCGTGCAGAGGTAAGTAACAAGGGATCAGGGGATGCTCCGCACTGGCCAACGCGCATAGTGACGGCCGCCCTATGCAAGCGCTGCCCGCGGAACTTGGCGTTTATTGCATAATTTATTCGCTGTTAAAGTGCTTGCTTGCATTATCCCAAGCGATCTGCGCCAGGCTTGCACCATGGTACCGCTCTACAACAGACACAGGGGGTTCGATATCGATAGAGTGAGGCAGCAAGCATACTTAACCTTGTGTTGATAGAGAGGCGAATCTCTGGGCCGGACGTCTGCCCCTCATTTTGCACTACTTTACCTACAGCACTCCTCCAAGTACAGCTTCCGAGTTCCCCTTTTTTCAACCAATTTTCCCACCGTTCCACATGTAAACTAGCAACGAAATACGGCCAGTTCTCGTAATCTGATGTTCTGTCAGAGAGGGGAAATAAATCCAAAGGTGCGACCACCTCGAAGGCCTGATAACCTCGGCGTCAATGGCTTATTCCTTGCTCTCGGCCGGCTAATCCGATTGTGGCCACCACTACTTCTTAGTTGGGGCTTTTGGGGCACGAGACTAGCTTTTGGGGTCTGACCGCTAACTCGATCAAGTAACCGTAAAGTTATCTAGACACAACCAGACTATATTGAGACTACAGAGGTCTTTAACCCCCTAATAATAAACCTTAAGCTGAGATGATCGGCTGGGTTGAACACGAGGCCACAGTGTTATGCCTCCGAAGAACAACCTCCTCCACCACTCTGTTTTCTAATCATTCATAAAACTGAAAATTGTTATTCGCTACTTGTCTTCGTGATTAGTCTGGGTGCACTGGTCTGGGTTAATTTTCTATCTCGTAGCATCTAAAAAAGGGCACGAGACTACTAAAACGAGACTACTAAAAAAGACCCATATACAAGTACCTGTCTAGGTAGTGCCTAAAGAGGTACTTTCTCGTACAATGAGACTAAGTAAACTGTAAGTACGAATGAACATTGAATTCATGTAGGGCCTTATTGGATATACCTTTTATGATTTACTTGTTCCTGTGCAGTTGTAAGAACACTCCAAGTACCTAATAACGCCTGAGGACGAGGCTACCAAAGTACCAATGCCCAGGACAGGTAGGTACTTTGCTTCTGCTTCTAAGGTAACAGTGTCTTGCGTATGCACTTACCGTTAAAGCAGCGGCAATACAATTCTCTGTCAACGGGAAACTTGGCGCTGCGCGGCGCCTGTGCGTACCTTGAGAGGCGCATCGCAGCCGCAATCGCAGCACCGGGGTCAGGGAAGCCCAGATGATACAGATGCACTCGCTCAAACCACCCTCACTTTTTCAATTCACCTAGTATCGCATCATGTTCAATACATCACCGAACACACCTGATCCGCTGATACCCCGCACACCCACAGATCAGACGGCAGACAGGTATTATGGGCGACACGGGCCCATACAGCAGCCAGACTGAGTGCCCACCCACTGACATAAGGAATCGGAGCTTGTGTCTAGGCATATTATACAGCCCAGAGCCAGTGTTGCCTGACAAGCCTGAATCCAATCGAGGGCAGGGGCCCCGCCACTAAAGCTAGCAGCCGGGGGAGCTTATCCCTGAATGACGTCTATCGCGCTTTCAGCAAATCGACTCCACCACGGGGACGAGGTACTTTTGTGCGCGGCCGGGGGAGGGGGGGCATCCGGTAGAAGGGACGAGGGGCAGCTCAACCTCGCGCAGCTGCAGCGCCGTAGATCGCGCAGCGCGAAGAGGGCCATCGGACCAGCCAGCTGGGCATGCGGAGAAGGGAAGGGAATGCCATGGCGTTGATGTGCTATAATTCGAGGGATTTAAATTGCCCTGCACTGTTATCTGGGGCCTGGCAATCGAGTAGCTGCCACAGATCTTGTCTGCGAGGAGTGAGCGCTGGGGCGAGTCGGGGCATTAAGCGGGCAGTCTGCGGATGCGGATGGAGGGGGGGTGGGGACATCAGTCCAGATGGGGGTGGTGGTGATGGTGGTGGAGGGAGGGGTTCATCGGGCTGCCCTGCTTTTGGCTTCAAGCACTTCCGTGTAGTATAAGAACAGAACTAGCCACGCAGAGTTACCAATTTCGCCTCCTCGCAACTTAACAACTTCCGCATTCAACAGCCCACCGCAGCCCACGAGCTCCACCGACCCTCAGCCCCCCCCCAACCCCCACCCGCCCCGCCCCGCCCCGCCTCGCCTGTTCTGCACCTCCACCATGACTACTTCACCGTCCTCCAGCGGCACGGTCAAGCCCGCGACCACTCCTCCAACCACAACCACGAGTAACAAGCTCAAGGCCACCACAGTTTCCGAGGAAACAATTGCCACCCTCGCTTCAAAAGTAGAATCCCTAGAAGTCACGACTACCGAGCCTAAAATGGACGCTGCTCCAGAGGAAATCCCCAAGGACGGCACTGGTGCCGTCTACTTGGACCCATGGCTCGGCCCATGGAAGGACGAGATCAAATCCAGGCACGACGCTGCCGCTGCCTGGATCGAAAAGTTCGACAAGTATGAAGGTGGATTGGACAATTTCTCCAAGGCATGTTCCTTCTAACTTTCCGTCTCAATTTGTCGGGTTTATGAGCTAACTTATTTTATTCTGCAGGGTTATGAGAGATATGGAATCAATGTGAAGCCCAATGGTGACATTGTCTACCGTGAATGGGCTCCAAATGCCTTGACGGCAGCTCTGATCGGAGAGTTCAGTATGTTCTCCTCAATCCCAATTACCTTGCGGATAAAAATCTAATTTTCGTGACTACAGACGACTGGAACAGAGAGAGTCACCACATGAAGAAGGATAGTTTTGGTGTCTGGGAGATTACTCTCCCCGCTGTGAATGGAAAACCAGCAATTCCCCACAACACAAAAATCAAGGTTAGTGTACCGAGCATACCTACTCAGCTAAAATCTGACGAATTTTTTCTAGATCTCCTTTGTTGTGCCTCACAAGGGCAGAATCGAACGTCTACCTGCTTGGATCAAGCGTGTGACACAGGACCTCTCCGTCAGCCCAATCTATGATGCCGTTTTCTGGAACCCTCCCCAGAAATATGTCTTCAAGAATGCCAGGCCACCAAAGCCAAAGTCTGCCCGTGTCTATGAAGCACACGTCGGTATCAGTACATCTGAGTGCCGAGTTGGAACCTACAAAGAATTTACTGCAAACATTCTGCCTAGAATTAAGAAGTTAGGCTACAACATCATCCAGCTGATGGCTGTTCAAGAGCATGCATATTACGCATCTTTTGGTTACCAGGTTACCAACTTCTTTGCTGCCTCCAGCAGGTACGGAACTCCTGAGGACCTTATGGAGCTAATTGATACTGCTCACGGCCTTGGACTCACCGTTTTGCTTGATATTGTGCACTCTCACGCCTGCAAGAACGTCGAGGATGGAATTAACGAGTTCGACGGAACCGACCACCTCTACTTCCACGAAGGCACAAAGGGAAGACATGAGCTCTGGGACTCCAGACTCTTCAACTATGGTCACCATGAAGTTCTTCGTTTCTTGCTTTCCAATTTAAGGTTTTACATGGAGGAGTACCAGTTTGACGGTTTCCGCTTTGACGGTGTTACAAGCATTCTCTATACACACCACGGAATCGGAACGTAAGTTTGGCTTTGCTTTTCCCTCTAAGTTTCACATCAGCTGACATTCACAGGGGCTTCTCTGGTGGTTACCATGAATACTTCGGTGCAAACGTTGACACCGAGGGAATTATCTATTTGATGCTTGTGAGTACAAAAGATCAGAGGCAGACACCAGGAAAGACTGTCCAACAGATTTGCTAACATGAACATAGGCGAATGAACTTCTTCACCAAGTCCACCCAGAAGTCATCACAATCGCAGAAGATGTCTCTGGAATGCCAGCACTCTGTCTGCCATTGGAACTTGGAGGTGTCGGATTCGATTATCGATTGGCGATGGCCATCCCCGACATGTGGATCAAGCTTTTGAAGGAGAAGTCAGATGATGACTGGGATGTGGCAAATATCTGCTGGACTCTCATCAATAGAAGACATGGCGAGAAGACTATTGCATATGCAGAGTCGCACGATCAAGCGTTCGTATTGACTGATCCATAATCTTTGCAGACGTTACTGACTTTTGCATAGTTTGGTTGGAGATAAGAGTCTTTTGATGTGGCTCTGTGACAAGGAGCTTTACACCCATATGTCTACTCTCACTGAGTTCACTCCAGTGATTGAGCGTGGTCTTGCACTTCACAAGATGATCCGTTTAATAACCCACGGCCTAGGTGGAGAGGGATATCTTAACTTTGAAGGTTAATTCTACTTCCCACTGATCTCCATAGCTTAAGTAATAACCAAAGATACAGGAAACGAGTTTGGCCACCCTGAATGGCTTGATTTCCCAAGGGCGGGTAACAATAACTCGTTCTGGTACGCCAGGAGACAATGGAACATCTTGGATGACCCACTTCTGAGATACAAGTTCTTGAACGAATTTGATGCAGCAATGCAGCATTTGGAAGAGAAGTTCGGTTGGCTCTCAGCACCTCAAGCCTATATCAGCTTAAAGAACCAGGTACGCCATTTTTTCTTCCATTATCTGGTCTATAACTAACCATTAACTTCTCGTTTGTGTAGGGAGACAAGGTTATCGTTTTCGAGCGTGCAAACCTCATTTGGATCTTCAACTTCCACCCATCAGTATGAGCACACCATATCCCCAATTAAAGTGATATGCATCTAACCTCTCTTATAGAAAAGCTTTGCAGACTACAGAATTGGAATTGAGAAGCCTGGCCAATATCAGATTGTTCTCAACTCCGACCGCCCAGAATTTGGAGGTTTGGATAGAATTGATGAAAAGACTCGATTCTTCACAACTCCCGAATCCTGGGACAACAGGGCAAACTCCACACAGGTTTACAGTAAGGACAAAATTCCGTAATATGCCATTGACTTGAGTTTCTAGCTAACCAACTATGTTTGTGCCTTACAGTACCCACAAGAACCGTCATAGTAAGTTTTCGCCGCATCTGCAAAAAACATTGTATGCAATTGCTAACTTTTTTTTGCTAGGTACTTGCCCTTGTGGATTAAATTTCTTGTAAACATCAGCGTGGGCTATATGCTCACAATCGGGGAGTAGGCCATTATGGCTATCAAATATTTCATCAATTCGGGGTTTTTTCTTAGTTAGGTTATTTATTTTAGTGCGGGATTTTCATTTTGCTTTTGTTGGGGATTTTCATGCACAATACAGGGAGGGACCTAAAGTGGGGTAGTACAGTACAGGACATTTCAGTACTTTAGTAACGGGTGGATGCCCAGGATAAATGGATTATGGGACAGCATGGAGGAAAGGAATCTTAGGTAGTCTCGGAAAACATAATGGAAGAATTTATACCTTTTGAATGTTCCTGGTCTCGGTGAATAGAAGCCTCTGGTCTTTCTTGAGCCGGAAACATCGGACGGCCCCAATCTCGTGGACGGCCCAGAAATTACAAGTAAATATTGCAGCACGGAACCGTGGCGGCACCGGCTAGTAGTTTTGACATCCTCATAGCCGATAGTTTCTCGTAAGCGCCAAGAATTGAATCGAAATCATCGCCCACCCTGTTCCCCCCCTCCACCAACCCTCTCTTCGAGGCTACCCTCTCTTGACCCTCCCGCTCTCTTCCGAATCCCCTCTCTCCTCATCCCTTCTCTGAAACCCATATACCTGCTTTTGAATTCACCATGTTCAAGAGGTTTGTGCCACATCCCGATCTAATCGACTCATCTGCTGCTCAATCAACTGACAAACTTTTCACAGCGGAATTGCTCGATTTGCTGCCGGAAGGCGGATCGGAGCCACTGTTCCCCGAACCATTGCCAGAAAAGCCCTCCCGAACACTTTCTCGCCCATCCAATTCAATGCTGCCCGATGTGCCAGCACTGAGGCCACAAAGCTAAAGGGAAAGATTCATCAAGTCATTGGTGCCATTGTTGACGGTATGTTATCAGGCCAGCGCCGAGAGGGAATAACGCAAAAAAAAATACCCCGCCATCATCCCCACTGAGTTTATATCGCTCGATACAACATCTACAATCTCAAAGAAGAATCTTGCAAGCGCAGAAAGCTGATCAACATTGCCAATTGATTCCAGTGAAATTCGAGGGAGAGAACCTACCACCTATTCTCAATGCTCTCAACACAGATAAGGACGGCCACAGGCTCGTCTTGGAAGTTGCTCAGCATTTGGGAGAAAGCGTCGTCAGATGTATTGCTATGGAGGGTATGCAGATCTTCTCTCCTCAATTGATTTCACAATTTAATGATATGACGTGTTGACGCTCTTCATCGCAATCAGGTACCGAAGGTCTCGTCCGTGGAAAGGAGGTTCTCGATACCGGCAACCCAATTATGATTCCCGTCGGTCCCGGTACCTTGGGACGTATCATGAACGTCACTGGTGACCCCATTGACGGACGTGGTCCTATCAAAGCAACCAAGCACCTACCTATCCACGCTGAGGCTCCATCTTTCGTTGACCAGGCCACCTCTGCTGAGGTTTTGGTTACCGGAATCAAGGGTAATTTTTTTTAGAATCCACTATTAAGCGATTGCAATTCTAACAATTGGTAGTCGTCGATTTGTTGGCACCTTACGCCCGTGGTGGTAAGATTGGTCTCTTTGGAGGAGCCGGTGTCGGAAAGACTGTGTTTATCCAGGAGTTGATTGTGCGCATATCCAGTCCTTGCACCACGGCTCTACGCTAATACTATGGACAGAACAACATTGCAAAGGCTCACGGTGGTTATTCCGTTTTCACCGGTGTCGGAGAGCGAACCCGTGAGGGTAACGATTTGTACCATGAAATGCAGGAGACCCGTACGTCATCTCAGTCCGTGCTCAATGCTTATCGATACGCCTAACACGTTTTAGGTGTCATCCAATTGGATGGTGAATCCAAGGTCGCATTGGTCTTTGGACAGATGAACGAGCCCCCTGGAGCCCGTGCCCGTGTTGCCTTGACTGGTCTCACTGTCGCTGAGTACTTCCGTGATGAGGAGGGACAGGACGTGCTTCGTAAGTTTTTTTCTATCATCCATCCCCTTTTTGACGTTTGACTAACAATTCATAGTCTTCATTGACAACATTTTCCGATTTACCCAAGCTGGTTCTGAGGTGTCTGCTCTTCTTGGACGTATTCCATCTGCCGTCGGTTATCAGCCAACCTTGTCCGTCGACATGGGTCAAATGCAGGAGCGTATCACAACCACCAAGAAGGGATCCATCACTTCCGTCCAGGCCGTCTATGTGCCTGCTGATGATTTGACTGATCCTGCACCAGCCACCACTTTCGCCCATTTGGACGCCACTACTGTGTTGTCCCGTGGTATTTCTGAGCTTGGTATCTACCCAGCTGTCGATCCCCTTGATTCCAAGTCCAGAATGTTGGACCCCAAGATCGTTGGAGAGGACCACTACAACACCGCCACCAAGGTCCAGAGCATGCTCCAGGAGTACAAGTCCCTTCAAGATATCATTGCCATTCTTGGTCTCGATGAATTGTCAGAAGCCGACAAGCTCACCGTCGAACGTGCACGCAAGATCCAGCGTTTCTTGTCCCAGCCATTTGCCGTGGCCCAAGTCTTTACTGGTATCGAGGGTGCTTTGGTCGATTTGAAGGACACCATCCGTTCCTTCAAGGAGATCATCAACGGAGCTGGTGATGACCTTCCAGAAGCCGCTTTCTACATGGTTGGAAGCATTGAGTCCGCAA
The DNA here is from genome assembly GCA_024516245.1 of Peziza echinospora. Classification (NCBI taxonomy): domain Eukaryota; kingdom Fungi; phylum Ascomycota; class Pezizomycetes; order Pezizales; family Pezizaceae; genus Peziza; species Peziza echinospora. The sequence continues at coordinate 665,495 of JAJLQT010000012.1, read as the reverse complement.
GGGCTAAGGGAGAGAAGATTCTCGCAGAGTTGGAGAGCAAGTAGATAATATCACCAGTTGTATAGTTGGATTTTTATATTTAGCAGAGGGTAAAATAGATTCTATGGGGTGGAATTCGAAGGTTCTCTTTTATTTTAGTTTTTTATCAGTTGCATCATTCTGATAACATGACTCGACTTGTTTCGCATTTGTTGAAACTTGCTAATGGTGGAATACATGTGAACCGACTGTACGAGCCCAGTCAATAGGTATATATTACCTAAGGCGCCCCGTGTATAATATAGTTCGAATTCATGAATAAACAAGCTTCGGGAGCAGATTACATTTCGAAATCCAAGTGAACGAGTTTTTCCAACCAACATGCCAGTCTTGCCGACAATTTACAATTTCTTGCACTCCACGTCGATCCAAATTATGATGTAGAGTACAGGCAGCCTTGAGACCCATATCCAAGAAAATCTAAGAAAAGAAAGGGGAGTGCATCGATGGACAGTGTTTTCTCGGAAATGGGGAGCTCTATAGGCATTAATCGTAGAATTGTGTACGTTGGAGCCTCATGATCAGTAAGGGCGATATCTGGTAAAATTTAAAATGGTAGACTCGTGTAAAGTGGATGACCAGTTAACTTAAGCATGTATAGGTGATCACATCCCATTGTGTGTTTGCAGTCTGGCACTCATATGACCATGACGGGTCTTTATTTTGCGTTGCATCCCTTTAGCGTTGATTTGTGGATTTAAGAACCGCACATTGATCGCGACGTCGACTGGTGCTGCAATTCATCATAGACTGCCGCATCTTAAAAATACCGCTTCCTCTGTGGGACCACGCATGTGCCCTTCACCTTCCCAGAGTTACTACTACATGGTTCGCAACATTGAAATCAGGCTAGAATCGTGTCCCAGCCCCCAATCCTAGATGAATGTGTGACCTTCTCTCCATTCTTCCAAACTTCCGTCTGCCACCGCAAAGCAGCAATACTCTCTTGAAATTGGAGCAGGAGAATATCACGACGGCGGATGTCTTGACCCTCGATCAGCTCGAGCTCTCGAGGAGGATTTCGGTTGCCTTGCTCGATCTCCGGAGATTTACGCAGGATATCATTCAGGCTTTGCAGCAGGACCTCGGTCAAGTCGCCTCTCCAGTTACTACTGGTGCTGATGCAAGAGGCAGCGGAGGGGGGGCAATCGGGGTATCTGGTTATGAGGCATGGAAGAACCAGAGGCTCATCTCGACGACTGATGCTACACTAGATCGGCTGTTGGGCGGCGGGATTATGACTGGAAGCGTCACAGAGGTCGTTGGGGAAAGGTAATATTCCCGAGCAACCATACGCATCCAGTGGCCATGGCTAATCTTTCGCGTAGTGGTGCCGGCAAAACTCAGATTCTCCTACAACTTTGCTGCACAGTACAGCTCCCGCCTTCTCTGGGAGGTTTGTCGAAAACGGCAGTATATATCTCTACCGAAGCTCCATTATCAACAACGCGATTGGTGCAGTTACTTGAATCTTTCAAAACCCGTTTTGCGGAGAACTTGATCTCGACCGATGAGCTTTCTATGGATCACGTCTTGAGTGTGACGTGTGGGGATCTGGAGTCACAAGAACATATTGCACAGTTTCAGTTACCGATTGTGGTGGAGAAGTACAACGTTGGGCTCATTATCCTTGATAGTGTAGCCTCCAATTTCAGAGCCGAGCATGAGGGTCGACATAACAGCGAAGCACAGTCCTCCAAGACGGCTATTACGCCAAAGAAGAATATCCCGGCATTACTTGCCGAGCGAGGAAAGCAACTCGTCAAGCTGGGCCAAATCCTTCGGAATCTCGCCCGGAAATACAACCTCGCAGTCGTCGTTGCCAACCAAGTTTCAGATAAATTTGAGAGCCAAAACAATACCGGCGCTGCGCAAGGATATGGGGAAAGCGAGGTTGATGTGATGTCGTTTGATCATCAGGCAAGATGGTTTACCGGATGGGGAGACGATGATGCTCGAGCGAAGAACATGAAAACACCAGCGCTAGGATTAGTTTGGACGAATTGTATTGGAGCGAGATTCGTGATTCTGAAGGAGGTTGGTGGGGGTGGCAATGGCCATGAAGAAGATGCGGTTTGGAAAAGACGGATAAAGGTTGTGTTTGCTCCATGGGCAGAGAGTGGGAGAGAGTGTGGTTATGTCATAGAAGCGGATGGCGTGAAAGGGATATTGAATTTGGATTTGGAGAAAGAGGATCCGGAGGCTTGAATTGCAATTGGAAGGTCATGGTATGCCCTTCGACTAGTACTCGGCAATCTTCGGCTTTATGATAGCCTAGTGGGTGGAGGATTTTACTGCGATTTAAAAATTTGGAAGGAGGCAAATGGAAAATGACGATATTACCCTTTGACGTAGTTCAAAACTATAATCAAACCTACAGTCAAACAGTTTACTTTTTTGGAATTTCTTATGTGACTGTTTTCAGCAACTCACCATCAACCCATGGCCCGTAAAAGGTGTGATGGTCTTTTGCCTGGAAAATTCTTGTGTTTGAAAGAAAATATCATTGGACTTTGTGATAACCACCGTGCTTGGTCCATACATGCAGTTTGGCTTCGAAGGTAGGAATGATTTCTCCGATGGGTTATAGCGACTTTACATGCTGCGAGTGAGATGAACATCAGGCTGATATACTTGGACAGACTACTATTCTAAAGCCTGATCACGGTTTCTGCAGGTATCAGCTCTCTACTTCCCACAGTACAGACATTTTTCGGAGAGTTTTCGAATTGCAATGGCCGCCGGTGCAGAGACTAGAGAATACTACCCAACCTTCCTTCCGAATCTAGTGATCAAGATCAATGTCAACTTTGCTTTAACAGCTTACCCTGAAACTGAATGGTTTCCGTCCCAACAAGAGCGCTTATCAGCCATCTAAGACAAACTTACAATATTACCAGGATATGTCTTGAACTCAAGCCCGCCAACCAAATCAACCTGAGCAGACGGAGCAGCTATCCAGCTATCGGGAACCCTGGACAAGCCCAGATTATGTGGTTCTAGCTATCAGATGCCTTTCGAATGGATGGGAATGAGAAAAGCTACTATTCGAGCTGGATGCAGCACTGTGCCTATCTCGAACCCGACATGCATGGTGGGGTAAGGTCACGGGAATGCAATCCTTTCAACCCTTCCCGGCCATATCTTTTCCTGCAGAACTTGCCAAAGCCAGCTCCTGACAGCAAATATTTCGATTCCACTGCGATGGGCGGCGGGCCACGTACCATAGCCAGTTGAAAGCTCAGTCCCGCGTGGAGCAGCTCGAGGCAGGGCAAAAGGATCGAGTAATCCCACCATCCTTGAGGGGCAGCGGACCATCTCCGGAGCCGTGTCACAGAGCGAGCGAGCTCAGCTGTATCGTGCACATTTTCCCGTCGAAGAGGGGCGGTGAGATTGCACTCAGGGACATCTGAATCCCTGCATCGTCGTGGGCTGCTTGCTGCGCTGTGCGAGTGCTGCGCCCCGCGCCCCGCCCCCCGCCGCCCTGCGCTGGGACTTGCTACGACAGGACAGACACTACAGGCTTTGCGGCTGCCGCTGCTTGCTGCTCGAGACTGGCGGTGTCCCGTTTGGGCGCATGTCTCGCAGTGCTCGCTCTAGACGCCCTACCCCACGTCGAAGCCGCTGCATGGAGGCCTACCAGCACCACCACCACCACCCGGAGGAAACCTTCTCCTCCTCCTCCTCCCTCCCCTCCACCTCCACTACAACCTGCGCCTCCTCCTCTGCTCCCGTCCGATAATTCTTCTGCAGCTACCCCTCATCTCTATATCACCCTGCAATCCGCAGCTGCTGCTCATCTGTATCCTCACTACAGAACCAGGCACCCACCGTCCCCCTAAGCATCACCCCCACCCATCCCCCACATCTCGCAACAGCAGCCATGACGGACTCAGAACCCAAGCCTGCGCAAGCTGCATCCCAAACCCCACCACACGCGGGCCCCACAGTCCCTCCTCCACCGCTGCCATTCGGCTGGTACGTTGCTCAAGTGAATATTTCTGTATCTGCTCAAGACTGACAAGCTGCTTGAAGGATCGCACAATGGGATCCAACCACAAAAAGGTACTACTACGTACAGCCAGCCACAGGAACAACTACCTGGGACGTTCCTGTCGCATCTGCGTCCACAACACCAGCACAAGCCCAGTCTCCTTATGGCGCACCATCGGGTGATCCCTCCCATGGATACTCTTCACAACAATACCAACCCGAATACTCTCACAACGAGCCAGCGCAAACCACTCGAGGTGGACCTTTAGGTGGGTTTGGAGGCCTTGCTCAGGGTCTGTTGTCGGCCAAGACAGGTGGTGGCAGCGGTCATGGTGGTGGTGGTGGTGCCTTTGGATTAGCTTCTGGGCTACTCGGCGGAGGGAAACAAAGCTCAAAGCATTCTGGTGGCGCCGGCTTGTTTGGTGCCGCCAGCGGATTGGCTGGAGGCCTCCTTGGTGGAAAAAACAAACAGGGCCATAACGCTGCTCCTCCAGCTCACGGCAGTGGAGGGGGCGGTGGTTTGTTTGAGAAAGCCACTGGCTTATTGGGAAGTGTGACCGTATGTGATCCTGCTCCTATCATAGCTTTGAATGCGTAACTGATCGATCATTTCATAGGGCGGTGGTCACGCGCAAACACACAAGCCTGCCTCGACAGGAGCTTCGTATCAACAACAGCAAGCAAAGCTTAGCAACCAATATGGAAGCCCTCAGCCACAGCATCAGCAACAACAGCAGCAGTTTGGAGCACCTCAACAATATGGTGCACCTCAACAATATGGAGCCCCTCAAGGACAATTTGGGCAGCCCCAGCAGCAGCAATATGGGCAACCCCAACAGCAACAATTTGGGCAGCCTCAGCATCAGCAGTATGGACAGCCACCACAACAACAGCAGCAGCAGCAGTACGGACAACCGCCACAACAGCAATATGGACAACCACAACAACAGCAATATGGGCAGCCACCGCAACAACAATACGGACAGCCGCAGCAACAGCAACAATTTGGACAGGCACCCCAGTTCCCTCAAGGGCAGCATCAACAGGGTCCTCCTCAAGGACAACAACATCAACAGGGACAATATAACCCTCAAGCGCAATATGGTGGCCCTCCACAGGGTCAGTATCAATCACCTCCTCCTGGCCAAGCCTACGGTACACCTTCAGCCAGTGGGCCGGGTACGCCAGCTGCCATTGGCGCCGGTGGAGCTGGTTATGGAGCGTATGGACAGCCAGGCTCCTTCCCCCCACCACAACAGCACCAAACCCCACCAGTCGGTGGACCACCACATGGGGCTGCACATGGGTCTACTCCCGCAGCCCCAGCTGGTGCCCCTCCAGCCCAATACAATCCTCAGTCCGGTGGTGCCCCTCCGGCCCAATATAACCCACAGCAGAACTTTGGAGCCCATTAACCGTATAAATCTGTAAAAGGATGGAGTAGTGCGAGGATTTTGTGCGTTTGAAGGAAATAAAACGGGAGGCAGTTTTGACATATTGTTATTATTATTATTTGATGTTTTCATTTTCCAGTTGGTGCTGTATATCCAATAGCGGGTCCGATTTGAATACAATTTTTATACCGTACATTAGCAATTTGCCGTGCTCGAAAAGATGGTTTCCGAAATAAGTCTTTTGGCTGATGCCCGAAGCGGCCTAGGCTGGCCGTGAACAAGGGTCCCTCTAAAATCTTGAAATCTTGGCGTTGGATCCTCGTGAAATCTTCCTCCAGCCCAATAGCTCTGTCGCTGCTCAGTGTGGTAAGCTGCCCAACTCCATCACCTCAAACAATCAACCTCAACATCCATCCCCAGCCACACCCGACACGATGGCCTCCGTATACAAATCACTCTCGAAAGTCGACACTGCCGATGATGGCGACGACAGCTCGATAAAGAAGAACAAGCAGAGAGTCCTCGTGCTCACCTCCAGAGGTGTGACATACCGGTACGGGACCCACCCCACTCCAATTCTCCTCAAAGCCAACGGAGATCTCTATGGATTGACGTACTGATCTCCCGCGCAGCCAACGCCATTTACTTAATGATTTAATCACAATGCTCCCCCACGGGCGCAAGGACGCCAAAATGGACACCAAATCCAAGCTGTACAATCTCAACGAAGTCGCTGAGCTCTACAACTGCAACAACATCCTCTTCTTTGAGGCCAGGAAGAGGCAAGATTTGTACATGTGGTTGAGCAAGGCGCCAAATGGACCGTCAATCAAGATGCACGTACAGAACTGTAAGTTTGTGCCACAGTGGAATTCCTCATGGGGAGGCTCTGGGGGGCTTGTGGTGAATGTTTTTGGCCTGACTTTTGTGGGAATGGGTTAGTGCACACGATGGAGGAACTCCACTTTACAGGAAATGCACTTAAGGGATCTCGACCAATTCTGTCGTTTGACAAGACTTTCGATGGAGAGCCACACACGATGTTGATTAAGGAGATGCTGGTCCACACCTTTGGCGTGCCAAAGGGCGCCAGGAAGAGCAAGCCTTTCATTGACCACGTCCTAAGCTTCACATATGCCGACGGTAAAGTCTGGTTCAGGAATTTCCAGGTATGTGCTAGTACTCCTTCTTTTCTCAATTCAACCATCAATACCCTCTCTTCTATCACAACTTGACAACTAACCTCCTCTCCTCTTTTTCCCTTCTTCTCCCATCAGATCGCCGAATCAGAACCCCTCAAAGCCAGCGACACCACCGCCGACGGCGAAGACGGCGAAGGCCAGCCAGCACCCAAAAAATCCAAGAAGACATCCTCCTCCTCCTCGCGCCACGCCGCCAAAACCGAGCTCTCCCTCGTCGAGATCGGCCCCCGCTTCGTGCTCACCCCAATCGTCATCCTCGAGGGCTCCTTCGGCGGGCCGGTCATCTACGAGAACAAGGAGTTCATCTCGCCAAACGCAGTCAGAGCCGAGGTCAAGAACAAGAAGGCGCAAAAGTACAATGATCGGGCCAAGGCTGATGCCGAGAGGGCCGTCAAGAGGAAGGAGTTGAAGATGGATACGGGCCCAGAGAGGGGCGATTTGGATGAGGATATGTTGTTTGCTTAGATGGTTGATTTTTTGGGGGGGTCCGCATGCAAGGCAGCAAGCATATCATCACTATCATCATCTTTCATATATCCCTTTTTTTTTTCTTTCTTTTTTTTTCGTTTCTTTTCTTTCTTTCTTTCTTTCTTTTCTTGTTCTATTGATTTTATAGCTTTTTTTTCTTCATACGTTAATTCCCATTCTTCTTTTTCCTTTCACACTTTTTTTTTCTTTCCGCTTTTTCATCTTCACCTTCTTCTTCCCCCCTTGTTTTTTTATGTATAACTGGGCTGCATTTTTGTGTGTGTCTCCAAGTGGGATTTCCGCTTTTTTTTTGTTTCTTTTTTTTTTGTATATCATGATCGAACCGGCGTCAAAAAGAAGAGTAGAATATAAAACCCATCTTTCCGCTACAAACAAACTCCCGAGAAAAGATCAAGTGCATACCTTTTATGTAAGTACGTTACGAATACTTCAATCGTACCTCCTATAGGACTTCGATTTCAAGTTAAACGTAAAACAATGTATAAAAACCGAACTATGAATCCAAAAAAAAAAAAAAGTCATTATCCTTCCTTCTAGATCTCATGTCCTCCTCGATGGCACAATAACCTTCTGGCCAGGAAGCTAGCTGCGCCTAGACATACACACAAACGCAGACGAGCTCAGTCATACACATGGGCTTTCACTCACACGTTCATACCAAAGGGTCAAAGGGACAGATAATAATGATAAGTAGTACGTAGATGAAATTCGTGTTGGATGAGGAAATTCAGTAGTGTAAATGAAACCAGGGGAGGGGGGACCAAATTAATAAAACGCACAAGCAGCAACAGAGACTATGAAAACCAGAAGCACAAAATGAAAATAATGAATACGAAGGAAAACACAAACAAAAAACGTTAATGGCAAGCTATAGCTAGATCATCTGTCAATAATAATAGTAATGAGGAACCGTTCATTGTAAGAAAAAAAGAAAGAGAGAAAGAGAAGAAAAAACGAGATCAACGGATCAAAAAAAAAAAAAAGAAACAAAAAGGAACACTGATCCCAAGCAAAACTTCCCCAACATCAATCAATCATGCCCTCCTCATTCACCAAACCCCCGCGGCCGCCATTCAATGGTCAAAAATTACTCTTCACCTTTTAGTTTGCGTACCGTGCAAGAGGTAATCAAATCAGTACGTATACGTTAATGATCATGATCCCAACCCAAGCATTTTTATTCTAGTCGCGTTTCGTAAATGAGAGAAAGAAAAAAAGATTCACTCATTTCGTGACAAAAAAAAACAGAAAAAAAAAAAAAAGAACCCCGCGAAAGATCAAACCTAGTGAGTTCTAACGTTTAGGTTTCCGAGTTCGCGAGCCTTCTTTGCCAGGGCAGGTATCTTTCTAAGTGCCGGCTCTGAGGGATCACGCTCTGCAATGCGCATGTATGATTGCTCAAGGCGCTGGACGACGACAGCCATGATCCTTTGGCAAATCTCAGAGATTTCGGGGTCCTAGATTTGTGTTAGTTGGAATTATTGGCATGATAAAGCTTGATAGACTTACTCTTGGGTTAAGGACCGAGAAGACGCCTTCTAGCCAGTTAATGCGGTCTTGTACCGAGTTCTCAAAGTTGACCGTCACAGCAGCCGAGACTGAGAGCAAGACCAACTGGCTTAATGATGGCATAAAATCATATCTGTAGTTCTTGACAACCTCATCAAAAAGCTCTTCCTGACGATCTTTGGATTGCAACCACTAAAAGGTTTTAAAATAAGTAAAAGTTAAAAGTACCAAAATTGAGAGGATACTTACCCTGACGGTTGCTGGCTCAAATCGCCCAGATCTAAACAGTGCATCAATCTCATTACGCTCAATCTCCTCAGGGGTCAGTGGTGCAGGTGCTGTTGGTGGCCTGACAGATGTTTCCGGCTGTACAGACTCCTCCTCCTCCGCCCAGCTCTGGCCTTGCATCCATTCGGCCTGAGCCTTTTGGACTTGTTCTTGGAACTCAGTTTGCTGCTTGATTATTTCTTGTTGTGCTTTAGCCATCTCAAGTTGCGACTTGCTCATCTCAGCTTGAGACCGGGTAATATCGCCCTGTGCCCGTGACATCGTGCCAACCAACTCTGTCAATTGCTGGACCATGCCCATCAATTGATCGACCTTTCTAGTGTCATGCTGATGCGCAGCAATCAATAGATCAACCTTCCTAGACTCTTGTTGATGCATTCTCTCAAGCGCAGAGTATGATGCAGTGCTCTTAAGATCAACTTCATTGAGGACCTTCTGACCCGTTTCAAGTGCAAGTTGCGAGAATGCGGGGAAAATGGATGCATGAAGAAAGCGGGAAAACTCGCTCTGGACTGTAGTGGACAGCTGAGCAATGAGTGTCTTCCCGACGGTATCCGTGATCTTGGACAACACATCGGGATGGCCAACAGCCCTTTTGACGATGTCTGGAAGAATACTGCGGAGCTCTGCAGGGACGCTTTGAGAAAGTGACCTGCCAATCGCATCTGCGAGTTTCCTTTCGATTGTTTGGGTGGTTGTGTTTGTAATTGCAGGAATAACCTGGCTTTCGATGTTACTCATCACGATATCCGCAAGAACCCTCTCAACATTCTCGGTAAGAGTGCTGGATAGAAGCTTAAGAAGAGCTTCCTGTTTGGCATCTCCTGCAGCCTGTTGAACACGTCTATCCTCATTTAGAGATTTGTCTGTTGATAGAGTTAGATGAATAAACACACAGAATGAAATGTGATGTACGAAGTGGAAACTTACACAATCGGTCCAGTTCACCAGAAAATACCCTCGTAAATTCAGTAGAGAGCGATGCTTCTATCTTCTTCACCTCACGCTCCAACGCAGCAGACGTAAGTGCGTTTCCTGGTGTTGGTTCTACAGCGGTTGACGTTGATGGGCCGTTCGTTACTACAACTGTCGACTTAGACTTTTGCAATGCTTTTTCCTGAGAAATCTTCTCTGGCTGCGGCTTATCAGGAACAACATCAGTTGGCTGTTGAGGTGGCTGCTGCTGTTGTTGGCGCTGCCCGCCCTTCTTCTTCCTTCCATTAGTAGGAACTGGTAGTGCAGAGTCCGATTTTTCAGAGCGTGGAGCAGTGGCAGTGGAGGCAGGTGTGGGCGCAGGACTAGGAGATCTCCTACGGGGGACATCCTTTGGTGTAGGCGATGGCTTAAGTCCATCTGGAGTAGGTGTTGTGCTTGCAGCAGCTGCTGGTTCAGGCTGTGGCACTGGGGCGGGAGGTTGGGGCATTGGCGCAATTGAGCATACTTTTGCAACAATTGCGTCAACAGAGTGTTTCGTCTTGCACTCATTATCCCAACCTAGATCTTCCTTGAAGACATTCAGGCTGGTCATTCCCTTTGAATGAGCAACATAAAGTTCAAACAATGGTGCCCCTTCACCTTCATCAACATCTGGTGGTGTATCCAAAATCTCTAAACTCATAAGCTGGCCCTTAGAAGCGAATGAGTATTCTCTGAGCCCGCTAAGGATGGCGGTTGCATCTGGCTTAGGAATTGCTGTGCTCTTGATAGCCAAATTTCTGACATACTGCGCTTGAGATTGTGGAGGAAGGTTGTACTTCGGTGCAGAAAGATGGATGAAATAGATGGAATTGCGGGTAGGGTTCCCAACAACCAAAATTCCAGTAGGAGGGTGGTAAGCAACCGAGCACAATGCATCCGTATCACTAGATTGTGGAAAATGTATTTCTTGCACAGGCCTTTGTAAAGCGAGATCCCAAAGCTGTAGCGTATGATTTTGCTTCATACCAACGATTGCATATCTCAAAGCGAGCCCCTTGTGGAAGGGCCTGTGCTTATCAAGGAACATCACAGAGGTTGCCCTATAGGACTCGTTTGGAGATACAGCTGAAAGTACCATAGCTGGGGTTGAAAGAACTAAGGGTGGTTGGGCAGTTGCAGTGGCCTGTCCGGTTGTATATGGACCTCCAAAAGTAACTAAATCTTGAACGTCCCACAGCTTCAATTTACCAGCCTTATCGATGGATATAATCACTGTGTCATCCTCCGAGAAACAGAAGTCCTTGGAGGCCTTTCCAGTATCAATCGTCCGAGAATGATCAGCCAGATATTTCTTTGAGTCAACCTCGTTGCTCTTATCACCTTGGGCGTAAGCCTTGGCGGTTGGCGCATGAATAATGCTGATTGTTTTTCCACGTCCGATAGCAAAAACGTCGATATGTCGAGAAGACTTTCGGGCTCTCGATTTCAGAACCCCGTTAGTTTGACCTTGCTCCTCGGATGGTGGAAACATGAAGCTATTATTGTGCCTGTAATTTGCATTAGCATATGGATATCCAATGCAAACTGATTCTGAAACCTACCAATCACCGCCTTCGAACCCTTCACCGACATCTGCCCAAAGAACTGCCCCTGAAACTGAAGTTCCAAGGACACGCTCTCCATGGCCAATTACAACATTAAATGTCCGGTCCGGTGTATCTTTATTCAAAACCCTATCCTTTCCATCTTCTTGACGAAGCACTCGAATGCCACCTCTGTTTCCGCTCTTGCTAATAGCATAGACGATATAAGCAGAGGATGCAGCAATTAGATTTCGATCGAGTTGGTCAAAGTGTCGTGGCATGCGAGCAATATCCGCCATCTTTGATACTGGGAATCGGGGGCGTTGGTAATTTGGAATATCGGCGTTAATTGTAATGGCAGAAAAGGGCTTCATTGGGAAGTTGTAGACTTTGACCGGGCCCTGATGTTCCACATAATCTGCTTCTTCATCGTCCTCGCGGTCGACAACTTCGGAGGATGTAGTAGCTTCTTGGGACTCCTTTGACTCCATGTTTTCCTCCTTGGTGGATTGATTTCCAGATTCATCACTCTGAGGTTCATTTACATCATTTCCCTGCTCTGTGTATGGTTGTTCTGTGGTTTGAATAGACTCGTGCTCGGACTTTTGCTCGGCCTCTTTGGCCTTCTCCACTTGCGCTCTCAACTGCCTATCAATCTGTTGCAGGACTTCTGCCTCATCAATCTCAATTTTGCTTGCATCTTTTCCAGGTTGTGGAGAAAATGGCAATGGTATTTCCATTGGGTTAATTGCTCCTTGTGCGAGCAAGCTCTTTTTGACCCCATTAGGACCTGGCGAATTTTGCTGCTTTGGTGTGCGAGTCTTTGGGCTTAAGCCCTGCAATTGGTCAAATGGATTGACATACGTGAAAAGCGACTTGTTCGGGCCTAAGGCCTGGGTTGATGCTTGCTGTGGAGGTGACGAAGCTGGGGGAGGGACGAAACCCATGTTCTCTGGAACTGTAGAGGGCGCCCCATCGCCCTTGGGCAACTGGTTCTGTTGATTGTCTATCCTGGGCGAGACCAATGGCGATGGCACCGCCTCGACAATTTGTGCTTGCTCGGACATGGGTGGCTCGGGGTCAGTCGTTTGGCCCTCGGCTTGTGGCTTGGGGCGAAGGAACTGAAGAATAAAGTCTTGTGGATTGACAGGCACTGTGTTAGAGGCTGCGCTTGGGGCCGTGGTAGAACGCGTCAAAACTGGGGAATCCGGGGCAGAATTTGCGGAGTTGTCGTGAGACACACTTCCGTGCTGGTCGCTTGAAGAAGATGGGGCAACGGGAGCTGTGCCTGAGCGTGCGAGTAGCGAGGCAACCAAGTCCTGTGCGTTGACTGGGCGGTTTACTGCTGGTGGGTGGGAAGCAGGGAATGATCTGCTGTCGGGCTGAGCTTGTGGTGGAGGAGACAGAACAGCCTCTCGCGGGATGGGCACGGACTGGGGAGTGGCAGAAGACGGTGCTTGGGTGAACTTCAAGAGCCCCAGCAAACTTGCAGTCCTAGTGGCGTCAGTTTGGGCCGGGGCCGTAGCGGGCTGGACAGGCGGATTATTATTATAAGTGGGCGGTGTCTCGGCTTTGGCTGGCTGTTGTTGTCCGTATGCCTGGTAGAAATTTGATGCATCGTTCGTGTAGGGTGACATTTGCCCAGGAGCAGCATACTGTTGCTGTGGAGGCATCGTGGACGGGGGCGACCCACTGGCCGCGGCCAGAAACGGTGCCGGGCTCTGGTTCACCTGCTTCCGCAACCTGTCGAGCAGGCCATTAAAGCCGTCGGCCATGGCAAGGGTGACTGGTTGCTCTGAATACGTGTGCAAGCAGCGTTAAACCTCGCGGGTTTTCGGGGAGGGCTGGAGGCGGTAGATGGCAGGGCGTGGGCAGAAGAGAAGCGTGCAATAGATGGCTAGTGTGGAGTGAACGTGAATAAGCACTGCACAAGAGACACAAGCAGATGGGTACTACGAGTTCCGTCGATGGGATGGATCGATGAATCAGCAGCTCGGCCTTGTCGACGTGGTGACAAGAGACGGAGAGGGCGAGGCGGCGGGGTTGGGGGTGGGGGGGACTCTGAGAGGGGGAGGAAAGGTGATGATGGAGAAAGTTTGATGTGATGTTTGAAGGAGAGAGGCGATTCGCATGATCAAGTTCCACAGACACACGGGACAGGCCTACGAGTGCCCTTCGAATGACGGGGATTACTAAGGGCGGGTATGGATTTGGCGCCCGATTTCGGGGCCCTCGGTATTCTGTGTCCCCAGCGAAATGCAGAGCGCCGCGGAATCTCAGCGCTGCTGCTGCCTGGGCCCACGCCCACAGCTGTCGTTGCGCCGTCAACCGCCCCGCAGGCGCCCGGAGTACACGAATGTGCAAACATCGAGCTTGGAATGAGGCTGCTCAAGAGTACCTCATACTTTTGTATACCTCAGGCAGTGGCTTCCCTGTGCTTGCCTGCCGGCAGACTAGGCAGAGAGCTTAGACGTCTAGACGATAATCTAGCAGCCCCATATCCCCACATGCGCTGCCGATTCGCTGCGTGGCGTAAACGAATTCGCTCCCGATTCTGGAGGCCAGTTGCGATTGTCTGTCAACCCAGCGCCCGCTCCCCACCGCTGCCACAGTGCCGCTGTGAATGGTCGTGCCCCAGTTATACTGCGGCTTGCATGCATCTTGCGATCAACGCTCGACCGTGCGGCCGGCAAGCCAGCCAGTGTGGGGCAGCTACGTTACCTGGGCCGTGCTGTGCAGCACTCTGTCATTGGCTTGCGGGTAGATGTGCATACCGAGAGTACTCTACATATCTGCAATGTGAATGGCTGGTTGCACCGGAAACGCCCAGGGGGGGCGATCGTGAGGGGATGAAGTGCTGTGGAAATAGGGCTTACCTAGAATTGAGTATCACGGGATGAGGCTAGAGTATCACCTCTGGCTATTTGTTTATAAACACTGAACTTCAACAGCAAAATGGCTAAACTGACAACTGGCGGATGAATGTGATGTTCTCGTGCATGTATAGATCGTACAGGTGTCAGATTATAATTAACATCTACTCGTAGATTGGCAAATAAAAAACAATGCTAATTGTAAGGTATAAGCTTTTAACTTGAATGTCGACAATTTAAATCACACTACCTGGTATACATGGCTACTTAAGTAGCCATAGATATTAAAATTTCCACTATTACAGGTACCAGGACGGAAATGGGCACCAGGGGCACGAGAATTCGAACATGTGGTACTTTTATTAAGCTGCTCGAGCACAAGACCCCAAGAGCCCACACGGTGGATAGTCTGGTCATGGTAGAGAGATGTTTATTGTTTAAAATTTAAACTGATGTTGTACTAATTTATACGTTTCTTTCACTTTTATGAGTAAAATTACGTTCAGGTCGATACTGCATAATAACTTTAGAACCTTGCATTGATATTGGGCAAGTTAAAATGAAGCCCAAATGCTAGTAGGATAAAGGCCGTACGTCTAAAGAAACAACACGAGACTAAACATTGCCCAACTCTTGTCAGACAGGAAGGGAGGTCCCACCCGAGGCCAGGCGAGACTACCGAATGTGGCCTCAACCTGGGTCCACAGCTCGCCACGCATTACATAAGCAGCCTCGCGGCGCCGGTGGCCTGGCTGGCGGTCTCGACACTTTCACCTTGCGGCTGCTCCCAAAGCTTCCGGGCCTCCTCTCAACCACCAAGTACCGCCCGAATATATCGCCGCCCGCCTGCGTACACGAGCAAAGTACCGTCTCGAACACATTATCCCCCGCTGGCTAGGAAAGCCCTGAAAGCGAAAGTCCCGCCCTGTCAGCTTGTTCTGCGTTGCAGGAAAGCCCCATAGCTCTCCAAAGATGTTTTGTCTCCGGAGGTAAGCACAAGTTCGTCCCTACTCGGACTTTGTGGGTGGAGCCGGAAAACTGGCCTCACCTCTCCGTACTCTATCAGCCCAGATAATGCACTACTCGTGGAGGACGTTCTAATACGCCATGTGCAAATCTGTAGTTGGCTTCCGTTGCTCTTCATACCGACATCGGCATCACCAGCATTCATTGTGATGTTCCTGATATCGACATACTTCTTTCATCGACCATGGTATATTACGCCCATGTCCAGAACACACACCCACTCAGTGTTGCTAACCTCTTCCATAGTGTCTACTGCTCTCTGCTCATGCTCACCCTTTTCACCTCATCCTGCTACTGGTCCGACCGGTGTTTCCTGGACTCGAACAACGGTCATTGGTTTGAACCACGAATCCTCACCACGGCTACAGCAGCATACCATAGCTTGACAAGTGGAGGAAACGTCGGAGGTGGCATGGACTCTGGGGTAGGTGATGGTACGGGAGTGCAGGTTTGGACTGGCATTGGCTTGGAATGGCTACGGAGCCTTGTGGGAAGGAGGGAGTGGAGGTTGCCTTGTGTGGACGTCAATGTCCGCCTTTAAGGGATCATTCTCCAATCAAATCACCGGACGTTCCTTGGCCAAACCCAACCAAAATTTCAGACCATGTTCGGAGAACAGCGACATCCCCACCACAATCCATCATGATATACATACCAAATCTACGACCCAAGCCAACATAAACAAATAACCCTCTTCACCACTACCAATTATCATCACAACTACTATTCTCGCCATTACAAACTTCAAACACCTGATCCATCATATTACCCAGCCTTTTCCATGTGCATATTTCATTGCGGTTTAATTTGTTTATTCCGCTAGCCTTCTTCCTCCAATCTACTTTCGAGCCCCCTAGGTCTCATGCTCTAATTTTCTGTTTTTGAGATTTACTAGTACCCAGGAGTTAATTATCATCGTTCATCCTTCAATTCTTGCCTCGCGCTTTTTTTCTTCTATTTTTTAATTCTCCATCTGCAATTTTCATTTACCCGTACACGATTATTTTCTTTTTTGTGATTTCTTTCTTTTTTTTTTTTTGCTGTGTGTGTGTGTGTGTGTTTAAATAGGAGCTTCGGGTTTCATTTGTTGGCTTTTTTATTTAAAAAGGGTTTGAGGTTTTTATAAAGTCTTTGGTTTATTGCAATTGCACACTTTGACGGACCTTTTTTTCTTTTTTTTCTAAATATCTTGATGTCAGGTTGATTTCCCAGTTGCAATTGCTATATTGGTCGATGACACATAATGGATGTATGAAATTTTTACCTCTTGAAATGGTTCTTCTTTTCGAATTTGTGTTTAAGTCTGAGGATATCGATGGTTCGCCTGTACGAATACAGATGCATGGCTTTGATTTGGCGTTGGATTGTAGCACATGTGTGTGCGCAAGTAGGAAGAATACTTCAGTATGAATGGATTTAAGCTTGAACTTGTTAAGCTTTAAGCTTATAATTAGTATGAGGTAGTACTAATTACCCGTAGTGACCTCATACACGCTTGGGTTTAGATTTGGCGAGGTCTCACAGTTCTCGATCTGAAACCTACTACTGCTTAAGTACCGAAGTTCAGGGTAACGGTATGATATACTAGTCCTCTATTCCGGGAAAGCTTAGTGGGAAAGGACAATCGCGAGGGCTCATAATAAGGTACCCAGTAGGTACATAACATACATGGTAGGTACCTTCTCCGTCCTGGGCACGAGAACACTTCTCCGTCATACGATGGCCACATGTATGTACAATAATTGCTGTGACTGCAACTATAGAACGTAAATGAAACTACACGGTTACTTGAAATGGCTATAGTTCGCTTGCACAAATTTCATAAAATAAACAACAAAATGGCAAATCAGATATATAGGTAGGTAATAACAATGAGTATACATGTCAAACAAATAAACCAATTATATAGATGATACATATGGTCATGGCCAGCTCGCTAGGAAGCAGCTATCGCAATAAAAACATGTACACACACATGTACAGCGGGCCAAATGAAATCCAAAAAAGATGAATGGGCGCTCGAACCGTTCCAAAAAGAAAAACCAAACTACCAAAGAGAGGTTAATGAAGGAAACGCAAAACAAGGAAACATCCTACCGCTTTCAGACGTCCCAAAAACAAAAAAATCCCCAAAAAAGACATCGTCAAGGATCGCAGCAATAAACTCCTATACCCCACAACCAGCAAAGAGAGAGAGAAAGAGAGAGAGAAAAACAGAAAGGAATCCCAAAATCAATACTCTGCCAACCTAATCGCCTTTCCAATAGCTCTTCTCCCACTTGCCTTCTCAAGCACAATGTCATCTCCATGTGTAGCATTCTTGCCGGTGCTCAATAAATGACCCAGACTCTTTCCGGCATCAAAGTATCCATAACCTCCGACCATGCCTCCTTCACTATCGCTGCTCTCCCCTGTGCTCGACTCACTCGCAGCAGAAACCATACTCGACACCGCGCGGCCGCTCAGTAACTTTGAGGGCCTTTCACTATTGTTTATTGGTACCATATGACCCTTGAGTTCAACATCTGCGTCCCGAGCACGACTAGATGTCGGGGCGGCATGTTGTTGTCTGAGAGTCTGGCGGAGGTGATGACGGATTTCTAGGAGGTAGTTTTGGAGTGTGTCGATATACCTCTTGGTCTGCCTGTGCTTTGAAGAAGCGCAGATGGAAATCGAGTCGTCCTTGATGATGTATCCGAGTCCAAATCCGTCTGCAGAAGTAGGCCCGAAGCCAAAGAGTCTGAGCGAGGGGTTTCCACAATTGGAGGTAGAAAGGATAGTGTTGTTCAACCTATCCCACGCCGCGTCCTGGAAAATTGCCGGGGTTTGTGATTGAGGATGCTTGCATGCTGATGATCCGGTGATACTAATATCATCAGAGTAACTCGACCTTGCACTTGGTGAACCAACAATGTCGTCTGTTTCCCCACCAGAGCTATAGCCATCAAGAGATGGAGACTCTCCATCACTCTTGGTGCCATTAGAGTTTTCTTCATCTGATGACCGTTGCCATATACAAAACAATGCATAGAGATGTCTGTCTTGTCCCAAACCCTTTGCACATTCCTTGGTGATTGAGGTGTGCCTTTCACAAGCCTTCTTGAGAGCCTCAATTTTTGCTTCGGCTGGGATATCAGAGCAGAATTTGCGGACGTAATCTACGGAAGCATCTGAGACGGTTCTGATTGCTTCGGTGCGCCCATGAAGGAATCCTTTAGTCATGGCAGGCTCATATGTGCTCTCAACTCGACCATAGAGACCATAATAAGCAGCCTGAAATGCCATTTGCACAAATGCATCTGGAGAAAAGCCCATGGATGTGATGAAATTCTTTCCATATCCTGAAAACTCGAGGACTTGAAACTCATTTTGCTGAATTAAATCAGCAAGGCGGGTCTCGGCAAATCGAAGGGCAAGAGAAATTTCTGGCGTCACTGTCCACTCGAGGCGATGTGGCACAGTGTTCACGTTTCCAAACGAGGCAGGGTCTCGTTTCGACGGATCTGGCGAGGTGGAAGCCCAGAGAGATGGAGCATTGCCATTGATAGTGCGCGCAAATCGAAGAATTGTGTCGGTATAGACATCACTTGCCATCCGCAAAACAGTATGGCCGTCCACACCAGTGTGTTCAAAATTGATGCCAGCACTCCCATTTTCACACACGATTATTTGTAGTTTGTCGTACCATCTGTTGGTGCAAGTACCAATCTGGATTCCCTTTTCAACAGAGTTGGTCCCGCAAAGCATGTTCATCGACATCTCTGCTCCAGTAGTAGGTGAGAATGAGTCCAGGCAAAGGATAAACAGGGCTGTATCAACAATGCGAAGACATTGAGAATTGTTGGAATCGGCTCCATCTTGTGTGAGGACCTCACGGAGACCTGCCCAGACTCGCCGATTTTCAGTCGTCAATACACCGATTGCTGATTTCGCTGCTTCCAGAATGGGAATATTTTGTGCATCTTCAACAATTGCTTGCAGATTGTGCGCGACGTCCTTTTCAGTCATAATTACGTCTGAATTATCGTCCAGGACATCAAACCAGTAATACTGAGATCGGCAGATGACTACAATGTGTTTGGATGTGTGGTCCGATTGCATCACACAACCATCTGCGGTAGGTATTCTGGCAGTACAGAAGAGTCGTGGGTATTGATACTTTGATCTATCAGATTTTGCTATAATGCGTGGATTTAGGAAAAAGACTTACCATACACAACGATGTACCCCTGAAGCTGTCAGGGGGAAGCTCTTCTCTTCTCAGAGCTCTTGCAAATGCAGAAGCCGAGACAACTAGGGAAGCTGCTCTCGTGACTTGGTTATTTCTCGCGGGTGTTGGATCGTCTTCGAGAAGGAAGAAGGGGTTCAAGTTCAATACAACAGCTGAAATCAAATATGTTAGTAAAATATGCACAAGATGGAATAAGTCCACTGCTTACGATTGTCATAATGTAGATACGAGTCGTACCCTAAAGACCTATTAGCAACATATTCAGGGCGTTTAAAGAATAAAAGTGCATACAAAATTGCTCAATGTAGCTTGGCTTTGTGGCGGCATATTTCTTGAGTCGTTCTTGTAGCTCAGGCCCGTCTGTTTTCAGGAACTCTTTCACGGCAGCCTCCGTCTCTTTGTGTTCGCGGGGTGTTTGTAGCGGCCGTACTGCATCAAGATACTTTCTACATGTATCATGTAGCTCCGGGATGGGTAGCTTCTTGAGGGCGCTCTGGTGTTCAAATGTGATTCCGGCCTTGTACGGAACTTTGGCTGCCTTTGACTGTGGGCCTGCTGGATTTTTGGAATTAAGGTCCATTCCAGCGAGTGATTCGTCGAGGGACTTTGGCTGAGCAGGAATCTTTGACGGCATGGCAGGTAGCGGTTAGTGAGTAGCTTCGCTTGAAGGGCAAACCGAATCTGATATACATACGGGAAGGCGGCCAACAGGACTTTATATATCAGCTGCTGGACGGAGTATGACTGGACGACTGGCCGACTGACTGGCACGCAGACCGGCGAGAGAGAGAGCGGGAGTCAGACGGTCACTCGCTGCCTGAGTAGCGGCAACTGCGGCAGCGGGCGTGCCTTGAAAGCTCTCGGCCCAGAGGAAGCCTGGGGGGCCGGGGGGGTAGGGAGGGGGGTTGATTGATGGTGGGGATGGAAGCTGAAGAAGCTTGGTCCCAGCCGGGCGGCGGAGTGTGGGGGAGGAGGCGGCGTTTTGCGGGGGAGGCAGGCTAGCATCATGGCGGGGCAGCGGAGCGGGCCTGGCTTGGTGGGGTACAGTAGTGCGGCCAGGCATTCTGCTGTAGGGCAAGAGACTACTGCTGTAGCCTTGCTATCATTCCCCGGTCGGGCAATAGAGCACCTACTGTACTTAGAGTACTCTACCAAGTACCCTGAAGGGAAGGAGCGAGTAATTCGTATGGGCAAGTCCCTTTCGCAGCCAAAGCCTCGGTCGGACACAGGGCGTGGCGGGCGGTCGGCAAAGGACCTGCACTCGCAATCACTGACCACCACCACCATAACCACCACCACCCACCACTACCCTCACCACAACGCTGCTTGCTGCTCCACGCTGCGGACGAACGGACAATCCCCGATGCTTGCAGATATCAGGGCGCGGAGGAGGACATCTCAATGCGGCGGCAGCGGAGGAGGAGGAGGGGGGGAGGAGGAGGAGGAGCCATGGGGTTGTATGGGTATGGCGTGGGTTGATATCTTGGAATATTATCAGCATCTCCCTCGGGATCTGGGCACACAAAGCTTCACGGTTGAGTACCAAACCTTCCATCTTGCTACGTGAAAATACCCACTATCCAGTTCTTGAGAGTATGAATTCTCATGAGATATCGCTAGCAGGTATTTGAAAGCCCAAGCTTTTTTCAGCTTCGCCACAACAGTGCAAGCTTGAAAGCTTAGTTGCAATACTCCACACTGGTTCTGTGCTCCAAGCGATGTCAGAAACCATTTCTAGTCTCAGCACATTGACTCGAGGCTACAGCACATTAGCCTCGTTCACCACATGCTGTTCGTTGTGCTCGAATACCGCGGCCAGCCGCTGCATCGCATTAACGGCATCGAGCGCTTGCGTATCTGATTGGATGCTTATCGACGGCGGCTGAAGGTTCCTGGCTGGCGATGACCTCACTCACACACACCCTGGCACAAACTGGCCCAGACAGAGTCCACATGGCGCGGGCGGGCGGATGAGGGGAAGCTCTCAAAGGGTTGCTGTCTCGGTAAAGCACATGCCACTCCTCTCATCTCTACAAGAAAATGAGACTACCAAAACAACAGCTTCTACTTCATCCAAGGAGATATTCTAAAAGTCTAGTACATCTACTCGAGAGCACAAATTGCGAAATAAGGTCAGGTTTGCAGGTTGCATACTCAAGCTAGAGTAAAGCTCAAGGCCAAAGCTACATGGTCTGAGGGACAAGAACAGGGTGATACCTTCAGTCTCGTACCAGGTAGCTTGCTCGTGGTGCAGTCAGTTGGTGTGCGGTGTGCATAGCCAACAATGTTAACAATCTAGAAGCATCTCTGCCACATATTGCATAAACCAAACCACGATGTTTGATTAACCGTGAAAAGAATTTTGCCAGCTCTCTCGGATGATACCGTAAGGCAAAAGTATTGAAAACCCTTACTCCAAACTAAAGCATGAGACTATATAACCAAAGTGCATATACATAAGAAGTATTTCTGTAATCTCTTCCACTATCCTCTATCCCCTGTTCATTATTACTGTCATTGTTGCATATTCTAAATTTTTATTAATTTATAGAGCGGCTTGCCCATTACCTCGGCCATTAATTATAACACATGGCTATTATCGAGATTGGATCATTATCCAATTTACAACAGCGTGGATTATTTAGGAATTACCCGAATACCACAATTACAGCAGCACCTCAATCGGAACGAGACTACCTCAGTCTAGTCCCGCCCTCAGTCAAAAGCTACCTAGGTAGTCTTGGGTCAAAAGCAGGGCAAGGTTTTGGGCGATGAAAGCCCGGGATTTGTTTGTTCGTTACACTTCATTGTGCAGGCACCAGCTCTTTGGGTCCATGATTGCCGACGAGGACTCATTCCCGTCCTACAAGCTGTGAGTCTCGTGGAACCAGGCTGTCTGTACCACTTACCTTTTATTCTCTCTCTCTAATTTTTTTGAAGTTTGATGAGTAACGCACAAGATCATTTCTCCTCTACCCTCTGAAATACAAAGGAAATTTACACTCCCTGTCGAAACGCTCTTCCTTGTGTTTGTTCAACCCAGCATGTGCACACCAGTCTCTAACTGCAAACCCTGTTGAAGTTAAGGGCACATGCAGCAGCAGCATGCCACCATCGCACCCCTAGATCCCTGTTCCGTATGAAACCCGCATTCAGAGGCCGATTCAATTGGACTCATGAAGCATATGGAGGATCACACTGCGGTGTGATGCACAGCACATGACGCGATCGATCATGATTTCAAGGCTGTGAGTGGCTGAATCGATTCAGTAACAATACGTCTTTATGGCAGCTCGTATGTCCATCACCAGAGAAAGGACGAGCTCTTGTCCATCCACATTTGAGTACCTACTCACACCTATTCTAGACACAAAATTGCAAAGGCACTCTACTCAACTACCTACCTACCCTAAGTCTCTCCTTTTTGGATGGCGACAACACACAAGGTCACCTGTGTCTTATGACTGAAACGGAGCATCCGGTCTGCGATGTTTAACCTGGAACAGCTGAAGGTGTAGTCTCATCTGAAGGTGCACTTAGCCAATTGGTTTTCTCACTTTTAGGTAATATTGGCGGTTGGAAAAAATCATATTTTATGATTTGTTCATTTGTTTTCTGTAATCCAGAAAATACTGACCCGGTCGATATCGATATATAGGATACAGGATAGGGGTGCCTTTAAATATGACCACGCATTTTTCCAAGGTCGGTTGCGCCGCGCTTATTTGAATTGTGACTTAATGCCATAATCTGTTGGGAGGGGGGGGGGTTATTTTTTCAAATCACATAATCTGTTGGGTTGAATCCATTGCATTGCGGAAGATCACCAACACGGTGAGTGGCAAAACCAACCTCTGTTAGGTACAATGCTTTATAATTATCCGAATGGCTGTTAACTTCTTTGCTGGGGACGAGGCTAGTTTCTTTGTTCATGTTGGAATAGGTACGCGGAATAAGTCGAAAGTCAGAAGAATCTTCATCTACTTGAGTAGTTGGGCCTTGAACTTGGCCCAAACTGTTATCATTATTCCGGAAGAAAAAGTGACTCCTCATCACATCAGAATTCAGAACTCGGCCACGAGACCACAGAATTTCGAAACGCACCAACCTACAATGGAGGTACTCTACTTTCGAATTCGAAGTTACGAGACTTCCGAAATTGGCATATGACTAGCGCCTACTTGGGAAGTCATCTCTTACGTACAGCACATCAAATCATGATTGGCTGTTCTTTTGTTTCCCCTCTTGGTATGTGTGGGGACTTGTTTACTGAAAATAGGGTTGGTGCCAATACTCTACTAGCCTTCAGTTTTGAGTTTTGAGGGGGTCCGGTTGGGGGCCATTGCTGCAAGTGATCTTGTTAGGGGAGGGAGGTAAGTGAGTTGTGGTCTCGCTGCTGCAGGCAATCACTGATCACCCCCGATCCACTACCTAGGTAGGTAAACGAAAGTAAATTTCGGGTAGCCCTTCGGGGTTTGCACTGCCAGTCCACATCAAGTGAATCGATGAACAAAATATGTGCCCGACATTCATTAATTCATTGATTTCTGATCATGACGGATTAAAAGTACTTATGAAATATGCATGCAAAACATCAATATTGCCTATTAACCACCTAGCCATAAAATCATTCTTGCAGCACAAGTACTGGGATTGAGAAACTGCCAACCATTGTTCTAACTTAATTGTTTGCTCCCTGGCTGCATGCATTTGCTCCGGTGATGAGCATAATCTGATCATGAAGGCAGCCGGCGTCGCACTGGTATTTTTTCTTTATTTTATTAATTTCCACTGATAATATAACCGCAGAATATAAATGTCATTTACTCTCATGATAATTATCCTGGCGGCCATAGCCCGCAGCGCCCCCCTCTGAGAAATGAACACTGAGCGAAGTGGGATCACCAACACAATTTATTATACAAATCTGAAACGGTTGCACGAGATTGGTCCCACTGCACGTTCAGGCGGCTTATGCCTATTTCAGCGCGAGCTCTGTCTCGGCAACGTTCTCGAAAGCACATTTTGCCCTCTCCTCCAGTTGACTGGTTGCCCCAGGGCAGTCTCAAGCCGCAGGGAGCAAAGAGTCCATTGTGGTACTAAGAATAGGCTGTCCCTTCATCCCCACATGCACCCTGCAACAAAGCAAACAAACAAAGAAACTACAGTCCTCCCCCCCTACCTCACCCCGGTCATCAACATTCGGCCTGATTCGAGAATTTGGTACCTCCGCGCCTATCTAAAAAAAAGTAGAGAGCACAAATATTAGAGACGAGTTACAGAAACAGTGTTATCTGAGAAGGAGAGAGGGAGGGTAATAGGGCTTCCAGAATGCCCAAGAATACAAACCGGCTGATGGGTGAAATGCCCTTGTTCTCTATCACTTGAAAGCGGAGGTAAATAGAGAGAATAAATTCAGATGCAGGCAAAAATGCACTCCCAATAATGACTCGTAGTACATTTCATTTTGCAATTGATCATTGATCTGCAGCCCCCCTCCCCCCTCCCTCCTCCCAAGAAAATACCATATCCTAAGTACCCCCCCCCCCTTTCCTACCCGCTTGCATTAGGCCCCGAGTACTCTTCTTCAACAGAACCCTTAGCTAGTTTATATATTGGACACGGATCACTCCTCGATCGGAATCCCTTCCACCCCCCCTCCCCTCCCCCCCCCGCGGTCAGTTGTCATTGCGGGGTGATTGTCGTGGCCGAACCTTATTCTTTCTTCAACTATTCAAGTCGCCCAATTTCAAGTACAACCCGCGACTTTGTAGGACGTCAAGTTGGCCACTTGCGCAACACCAACACAGCATCAACACCCCACATTCTTTTCGACCATGAGCTTGGTGGGCTATCACGATAGTTCGGGCGAGTCGGACGACGACGACGGTGCGCTGAATCGAGCCCTGCAGGACTCGGCAGGTGGCCAGGCAGAAGGGGACAATGGAGGTGATTCATCAGAAGGTTCTATTACTCGCACGGCTATAGACCTGAACTTGCAGAGAAACTAATCTATTTCAGCCAGCTTGGTAGATCCTCTTGATGGGCATCGTGAACAGTCGGAGAGCAATGAGTTACAACACAATAATAATAGTACGTTCCCTCGACAGCCGCAAGCTGATGTTGCGCGCATCTCTGGCTCACAGGCTCCTGACGCAGATCACATCTCCCTCGGCGGCTTCAACTCGGCATCACCAGCCAGCAAGCAGTCAGTTCCTGCATTCATACCCACCGATCGCTCGCTGCCATCGAAAGACGTAACAGATGAGACACTGGACGATGCGTATGTGGCATTCATCCTCTACTGCAACCCCTCGGTACCACTGGACTGCGACTCGGCCGAACTTCGCAAGGCCTTCCGGCTGCCGCCAAAGAGCGACGGCAAGACGTTCAATGTCTACGAGCTGCTGCAGCTCATCATGAAGCTGGAGCAGAAGGAGATCAAGACGTGGACGAAGCTGGCCATCGAGCTGGGCGTGGAGCGCACGCCAGACCAGAGCGCGCAGAAGGTGCAGCAGTATGCCGTGAGACTGAAGGTACGTGTGTCCCCGGCCGGATTGAGGCGGATGTGTCGGCGGAGGGCTGGAGCAGGCGGAGTGGAGGCTCACGAGACTGTGGCACGACATTTAGAGGTGGATGCACGCCATGCACATCGACGCGTTCTTCGAGTACTGCCTCGGCAAGGCGCACTCGTACTACATGCAGATCCCGCCGCTCGCGCCCGGCGGCTACCTCGACGAGTTCCGCGACGGCGTGCCGCTGGAGGAGGACCTGGCCCTGCGGGCGCTGCACCCGGAGAGCCGCCCGAAGCGCGGCAGACGCAGGACCGAGGACAGGAACGACGACGGCAGCGAGCGGGAGGGCGCCGGCGGGCCCGCGGCCAAGCGCCAGCAGATGGACCCGCCGACGCCGAGCACGGCGGATGCGAGCAGCGCCGTCGACCCGTACCACGGCGGCCTGTTCCCGCACTCCGCCGCGCCCTCGAGCGCGGACGCGGACGGCCTGGAGCGCTACCACATGCTCCACGAGGCCGGCACGCCCGTCGACCCGTGGTCGGCCCCGCCCGGCGGCGGCAGCAGCGGCCAGCAGTTCCGCTGGCGGGCGTTCTCGAAGGAGGCCACCACGCCGAACTCGGCCGCGACGCCGACGCTGGCGCTGGAGACGCCGACGGACGAGCCGATGACGCCGACGGTCACGACGCCCATGTCCGCAGGCCCGCGGTCACGCCCCCGGCGCCGCCACGGCCCCGCCGTCTCCTCCGCCTGGCCCTCCTCGGGAAACCCGCTGACGGGCAAGTTGCGTGGGCGGCCGCCGAGCAACCGGTCCGTGCGGGACGGGCCCTTCAGCACCTTTCCGGTCAATCCCTCAAGCAAGCCTGCCGGGCCGGCAGATGCCCCGGGCACCGGCGCCTCTGGCACTCCGACGTCGACACCGGTGGCCACCTCGCATCCCCAGCAGTTCCCGCCCGCCCCGAATACCCGCCCCCAGGTGCGGCCGCAGGGCCTACACCTCCAGGTTCCTCCGCGCAAGCCGTCGACAGTCACGATGGCCACCCCGATTGCCCCACAGGCCAACGGGAACAACGCTCTTCGGGCAGACACCGCAACGGAGGCACTGGAGAGAGCATTTGCCGCCAATCTACTCCAAGGTATCAACATTAGCCTCAGCCTGGAGGATGCCCGGAAGATTGCACACAGAGCCATTGCCGATTTGAAACCATCCAGAACTCAGAGCCAAGCTGCGGAAACAGCCCTGATCAGTTCTCTGAATGTGCTTCTAGGCTGTGACGGCAGCACCGCTGACATGTTCAAGGGCTTCCGGATCCAGAAGGTATCGGCTGCGGGAGTGGTGGAAAATTTACAGAAAGGACAAGAGGCTACACCTGGAAAATACAAGTTGACTTGGCGTCTGGTTCTGGGGACCCTCAAAGGAGAATTCACACAGTTTATTGTCTTGGGGGAAGGGTCGAGCCAAAGCCGCGGCCTGCTGGGATTGGATGAAGTGGACGAGGATGAGGACGATGAAGATGGAAGCTTTGGTCGCTTTAGCATGTCGACACCTACGAATAGGCTCAACGGCAACCGAGGTCCCAGAGGCGGAGATGCAAGGAATGGTGGTAACGCCAACGAATTTGAATGGCAGGCGAAATACTTTGAGATGGAGGCAAGATTAAGAGAAACGGAGCAAAGGTTAAGGCAGAAGGAAGACGATATTGCAGCAATCAAGCGTAAGGTGCTTAATGCTGTGATGTAATACGGGTAGTTTTCGTGGTTATTTGTTTGGCTACTTTTTTTCCGGGATATCGTGACCTTCACTTTACCACCACACACAACGGGGCTTTATTTTTTCCCCTCGTTTTACTCTTTTATCGTTCTTTCCTTTTCGTTTATCTTGATTTTTTTTTTAAATAATATGGGCTAGATATGAGAGCTCGCGACTGGGATTGCGGGGTCTACTAACGTTCTACAATTACCTGGTAGGTGTTTTTAAACCTTTTTTTTAATATCTCTTCTCGGCATCATGGGCATCCCCGCGTTTGTTTGTTTCCTTTGCTCATTTATTCATCTATTGCCTGCTATTAATTCCCTTAATCTTTTCTTGCTTTTCCATCTGGCTCCGATTTTTCCTTTTTCCTCAATTTCATGTTATGGGTTTAATATTGCAAGGCGATTGCTGATCTAGCTGGGTGTTTTTCATTTTCATTCTTTTATATGTGGTTTTACTTTCTGCTTTCTTATTTCAATTGTATCATACTCTTACCTAAAGCTTTCTCTCTTCTTTTCTTTTACTTTGACGGATTCACAATACCCAGATTGGTAGCAGTGGTACCGGTATGATGTGGCGGCCTGCTGGGAGGCAATTTAACGGGAAGCTCGGGGTCAGGGTGTAGATTCTAGACTTTCTGGCTTTTTTTTCTTCTTCTTTCATTTGTTTTATTCTATAATAGCTTGCTACCTCCTACCAGTTTTTTTCATTCATCTTCGAGATATACCTCTATAGCTAAAGGACCACGCAAGGGGTCTCTATCCATTTTATATATTCAAATAATACCATTGATATCGATTGCTTTCGTACGCTCTACACGTGTTTTGATAATTCTCTGCGGCCGGTGCATTTAAGAGGTAAGTTGGCTAGGTTGCGATGCCCAATTGCAAGTAGAAGAGGTTGTATGCGGTTGAATTCGAAGATGGGACTGAGGAATTCCGGCAACCTTGGTTAGAAGGGGCCTAAGGCGTGTGAAGGTAACGTGATCTGCATAATATGGCCACGTTTTTCTTTTCTTTTTTTTGGCGAAAGAAATCAAGTTGCATGCAATAGCTGACCGTCAAACGTTCAGACTTGACAAAGGTAAGACAGGATTATATGCAGTCATGGCTGGTGCGTGTGGCTTGAGGCGGCCAAATTGATCTTCGCGAACGTCGTCGCGTCCTTCTGAGCGGCGACCGGAATCGTGACCCTTGGGCTCCATCTGCTGGAAATTAAAAGCCAGAGTATACTAGTAGCACAAAGCCAAAGTGCCTCATACGTTTAGATGCGATTGCTTGCAAGCGGCTCATGTCGCTTGGTGCAGCTGGCTTCGGAAGCTCTAATTAGGAGCTGTGCTTAATTGCCAGGCACCAGGCGGCAAACCAGGTCTTGACGTTCGCAGTAACGATCTATCTGGCATCAAATCCTTAAACTCCCCTATTCCCTGAGCAGGGCGCACGCGCATCCCCAGCTCCTCCACCACCAATTCGATCCCCACGCATCAGCCACTTCAACCCACCACACCTGCCCCCCCCCCCCGGGCCCACGTTATGCTCATATCTGGCTAACTAACTCTATACAATCCCCGAATCTTCGACATCGTTAATTACTCAACCGCAAACTGACCCTTACTCTATCGCTGACCGCATCGAATTCAACGAAAAGGCTCCCACTCAGCTACGATCGACAACTCGACTCGCCATGGGGTCGGCGAGAGCCACCGGGGCGGAGCTGGACGCAAATCTAACCAGAAGAAATGTGCCCGTCGTTGAATTGTCAAACACAGATGGTGCAACACAGACTTTGGTCGAGGTGGACGACAAGAAGGAGAAGCAACCGGTTGGTCTTTCCCTCCGTCGGGAACAGAGGTGTTGAGGAGCATGGATGGAAACTGATTGCTATTTCTCGCTCGCTAGATACGGTCGCCTCAAGACAGTGGATTTGACATCGAGGCTCTACTTGCCCCGATACTATTCACCTTCTTCGCATTTTTCACCAGAGTGTACAAGATCGGCCAGTCGGATGTTGTGACATGGGATGAGGCTCAGTATGCCAATCACACTTCCGGACAGATGTAGACGAAGACGATGCTAATGTCGTTTTGTAGCTTTGGAAAATTCGGTTCATACTATCTGAAACGAGAGTTCTATTTCGATGTTCATCCCCCATTGGGGAAAATGCTTGTTGGGCTCTCTGGATTGCTCGCAGGTTACAATGGCTCGTTCGAGTTTAAGTCCGGCGAACACTACCCACCTGAAGTCAATTACACATTCATGAGAATCTTCAATGCTGCTTTTGGAGCTCTCTGTGTCCCTGTTGCCTACTATACCGCGAAGGAATTGAGATTTTCAAAGGCTGCTACCTGGCTGGTTACTCTGATGGTTCTATGTGGTGGGTTTATTCTCTGCATGAATCCGAGTCGTGAAATATCACATGATGCTAATTGGTGCAATAGAAAACTCATATGCCACCATCAGCAGATTTATTCTTCTGGATTCAATGCTTTTGTTTTTCACGTTTACTACCATGCTTTGTTATGCAAGATTCCACAATCTCCAAAAGCAATCATTCTCCGTAGAGTGGTTTTCTTGGCTTATCCTCACCGGTGTCTCCATTGGCTGTGTATGCAGGTTTGTCACATATATCCCAGGCAATTTCTCTGTTCAATTGCTAAATTATCTTATAGTGTCAAATGGGTCGGACTTTTTGTTACATGTGTTGTTGGAGCCTACACCGTGGAAGATCTCTGGAACAAGTTTGGCGATTACAAGATGCCAAAGGCGAAATATGCAGCCCATTGGGCTGCACGTATCTTTGGCTTTATTGCAGTCCCAATGGCAATCTACATGGCTAGTTTTTATGCCCATTTCGTCATTCTCAACAGGAGCGGCCCCGGAGATGCTCAAATGAGCTCTCTCTTCCAGGCTAACCTTAGAGGAACCGATCTTACGGAAAGCCCTCTTGAAATTGCACTTGGATCCAAGGTTACCATCAAGAACATGGGATATGGCGGTGGATTGCTCCACTCTCACGTACAGACTTACCCTGAAGGATCTGGCCAACAACAAGTCACTTGTTACCACCACAAGGATTCAAACAATGACTGGTTTTTCCACCCAACCCGTGCCCAGGGGCCATACGATCCAGAGGCTGATCCAAAATTCTTTGGCAATGGAGATACTGTCAGATTGATTCATGTCCAAACTGGACGTAACCTTCACACCCACAGTGTCGCTGCCCCAGTCTCCAAGAAGCACAATGAGGTTTCCTGCTACGGCAATTCCACAGTCGGAGACGACAAGGATAACTGGATCGTCGAGGTCGTTAATGACTCTGTCTCGAGGGATTACTCCAAGCTCCGCACCCTTACTACCGCCTTCAGACTCAGAAATTCCGTCCTAGGATGTTATCTCCGAGCCGGAAATGTCAACCTTCCTCAATGGGGTTTCAAGCAGATCGAAGTCACTTGTATTAAGGAGAACAAGCCCCGTGATGTCTTTACTCACTGGAACGTCGAGAGCCACGTTAACCCGAAACTCCCAATGGCGGATCGCAAGGCTTTCCGCTCGCCATTCCTCAGAGACTTCCTCCATCTCAATGTTGCCATGATGACTTCCAACAACGCCCTCGTCCCCGACCCAGATAAGCAAGACGATCTTGCTTCTCAATGGTGGCAATGGCCAATCCTCCACGTCGGCCTCAGGATGTGTTCTTGGGACGACTCAATCGTCAAGTACTTCCTCCTCGGTAACCCAATTGTATACTGGGGCTCTACCGCCGCACTCGGACTCTTCCTCCTCACAGTCGCATACTACCTTATCAGATGGCAACGCGGTTTCAACGATCTCTCTGACCAGGAAATCGACGAGTTCCACCACTCTGGCCTTTACCCCTTCCTTGGATGGGTATTGCACTATCTACCATTCGTTGCCATGGCGAGAGTTACCTATGTCCATCATTATTACCCGGCGCTGTACTTTGCAATCTTGGTTGCTGGGTTCTTGACCAACCATGTCACGAGGAGGATTAGGAGCGAGGCGGTGTACTATGGAGTGTATGCTGTGCTGTACGCGGCGATTATTGGCTTGTTTGTGTTGTTTGCACCAATCTCGTTTGGAATGACGGGGCAGCACACGCAGTACAAGTATCTCATGTGGAGGGTAAGTCGTTCCTTTTTATTTTCCTCCCCTATTCTTTTGTTCTTTGTTTGTTTGAAGTGCAGTGGCTAACTCACTTGTCTGTTTTTCGTATTATAGGATAACTGGAAGATTTCAAACAAGTAAAATTCCGGTGGGTCTCTTGTTTGTATACATGAGGTGGTGATGGTTGTTGGTGATGGGAAGTGAGTGAGTTCAATGAGATGGGTTGAGATGAGATGAGATATCCATATTGGCCGATGGGGCGCAGATTAAAAAAAAATTATTATATATTTAGAGCTTTGGCCAATTATTGAAAAAGTAGGGGAGAGGGGGGAGTGGTTGAGGGGGGGGGGCAACGCACTTGCATTTTTCTTGTTCTTTTTTTGTTGTTGATACAGTATTTGTAACCTTTCTTTTGCTTGAGTCGTGCACGTGAGCTCGATCGAGTGTTTTCGGAATGTTGGTTGAAAAAAAAAAGAAAAGATCTTTTTAATTTAAAGGGATGCCTTTTTTTTTTTAAAAAAAAAAAAAAAATTATCATCATTGGTGCAAGTGAGACCCTAAGTATCTATGATGGGTTGAATTATACTCAAGCCTTGAATTTTTCAAGAAACATTCATTAATAAATAAAATCTGGAGATGGGCAATTAATTTATAACATTAACGTTAAATTTGATAAAACTAAAAACAAAAAAAAATACCACTACAAAACCGAAATGCCTCCCTTTCCTTTCATTCTACTCACCGGTACCACCTACCCACCATTTTATCCCTTTTCTAGATCTCATTCCCATCTATCCCATCCATCCAATTGCAACATCCCAACCCCTCCCCCTTCCCCTCCCCCCCCCAAAAAAAAAAAAATAATAATAATAATAATAAGAATAATAAAAACAAAAAACCTAAAAAAAAACTAAAAAAAAAAAAAACCCCTCCAAAATCTACCCCAACTCCTCAATCGCCTCCTCAATCTCTCCCATGCCAAAAACATCCAAACACCTGCCTCCCTCACAAATCTGCACCATCGCTTTCCCCGTCCTAACGACCCTCTCCACCGCCATCCTCAGCGTCTCATTGCGCTCCAGCAGCCACTTGACGCCCTCCTCGCCCCTCTTCCGCGGGTCGACGTACACGACTGTAGTGTTTGTCAGCAACTTACCCCTCAGACGGCGTCTGTGGCGGGCGAGTTCGCCCGATGTGTCTGTGGTGGGGTCGCCGACGAGGGCGACGCTGCGCATGCCGAGGTTCATTGCGACGATGGCGGGGAGGAGCGAGCAGAAGAGGAACGGGTGCTGGAGGATTTCCGGGGAGAAGGCTTCGCAGGTGCGGAGGGCGTGGGTGTAGAAGCTCGTAGTAGTCGAGGTGGTAGAGGGGGTACTGGTTTTGGTGTTTGGGGCGGGGTCTTGCGCGAGGATGGTGCTGAGGCGGAGGAGGTTGGTGGTGGAGACGCCGTTTGTGGAGGGTTCTTGGCTGTCGAGGCCGTCCTTGAGGCGGAGGATGAGGTCGGTTGCGGTGGAGGGGGTCGAGAAGAAGCCGCCGGAGGTGTTGTCCCAGAAGAGGGAGATTTGGGTTTCTGGAGAGGGTTAGAGGGAGAGATGATAGAGGGAGGGGGGGGGTAGGGGGGGGGAAACGTACGTTGGAGTTTATATGCCCATTGTAGATAGTCTACATTAAACGTAGCCTCGTACCTATAATCAAGTAAATAAATAAATTAGCATTCCACATTCTCCGCCTCCATATATCCAAATAAAAAGATAGATAGATAGAATACTCACAAATTCAACAACCCCAGAATCAAATACGCATAATCATCCGCAAACCCCGGCGTATCACCGGGCCCCTCTCTAAACACCCTCTTGATAGTCCCCTTCTCCTCATCCCACAGCGTGCTCTTCAGAAACCTTACAGCCTCCTCAGCATGCCTAATCATCTCCGCGCTCCTCACGGGATCCACATCCTCCAATGCCGCTCCCGCCCGTGCAAGCGCCGCAATCGCAAGCCCATTCCACGCAGTGATGACTTTGTCGTCCAGTGCCGGCCTGGGCCGCTCTTTATTTCGGTGCTCAAGGAGCTTCTGTCGCGAGTTTTTGATGATGTCGTTGATGTCGCTCTCCGTCATGCCGAATTGGGTGGCGAGTTGGATGGGCGTGGCGGAGATGGAGAGGACGTTTTGGTTGATAAAGTCGTCGTGGGGGTCGTGCTCTGGGTCGACGTTTCCGTGATCTTGGACGCCCCAGTATTTGGCACAGATGGCGGCGTCTTGCTCGCCGAGGATGGTGTCGAACTCCTTCCTCGTCCAGACGTAGAATGCACCCTCTATTCGAATCACTATGTATTAGCAATCTCCGCCGTCAAGCACAGAAAAGGAAATCTCTTGGAAAGAATTGAAAAGAATCTCACCTCTCTTCTCCGAGTCCGTCCTCCTATAAAACGAGTCCGCATCTTCCGACGAATAGAACCCCCCGCCAGGCCTCTTCAACGCATCCGCACAGATATAATCCGCAATATCATACACCACATTCAGCATCTCCGTATCCTTCGTCGCAAGATACGCATCCAAATACACGCCCAACAACTGCGCCTGATCATACAACATCTTTTCAAAATGCGGCAAGCTCCAATCCGCAGTCACAGAGTACCTCGCGAACCCATGACCAATATGATCGTGGATTCCTCCCTTTGCCATCTTTTCCAGCGTAGCTATAGCCATGAATTTTGCATGATCACACTCCATGTCCCCGACGACATCCTCGACGGTTGCGGGGAAAGTGCCGAGTCGTAGGAGGAAGGCGAGGTTTACGGGGGTAGGGAACTTGGGGGCGACTGCGGATGTGAATGTCAGTTTTAACGTCTTCTAAGAATTGACAGAGCGACTTACGTCCAAAGCCACCATAGGTCGAGTCAAACCGCTTCAGGTAGTATTGATATGCCTCTTCCAAAAGATCAATCTCCAAGCCATCACTGGGCTCTCCAGAAGTTCCCTTCAACCCTTCATCCTACACACCATACATTCATTAGTCACGCCCCACATCCCATACCACATCTCAATCATAAAACACATACTGCAAAATCTCGAAGTTGCTGGCACGTATCCTTCGCCGAAGCCAGACACTTTTCCCTCTGCTCAGTCCATCTACAAAAACATATTAGCAAATACATCCAAACCCACTCTCGAAGCCCATCCACCAGAAAACCTACACCTGAACAATCTTCTCCAACACATCCAAAAATCCAAGCTGCTGCGACCCAACAGAGTTTGGTCCAGGCCAGTACGTTCCACCAAATATTGGCTCAAGTTCCGGGGTGAGAAATACATTGAGTGGCCAGCCACTACAAAAAGAGACAAATCATAATCAGCTCAACAATCTTATTTACCAATTGTATCCAATAATTATTTGCCACTTACCCTGATCCTGTTGTAGCTTGTACCTGCCATCCACCCAATAATCATTAGTCCTCGCCCCATCAAAAAAAGATATTTACATTTTTAGTAAACTAAAGAAGAAAACTTACGAAATTCATGTATATCCGATCCACATCCGGCCTCTCCTCACTGATACACAAAAATATTAGCAACCGTCTCCTTTCCCTCAGCCTATGATCAATTAACCACCTACCGATCAATCTTAATCGGTATAAAATTCTCATTCAAGACCCTCGCAACCTCCTCATTCTCAAAACTTTCCTTCTCCATAACCTTTTATCCCCCTCCCAAAACATGTTAGAATATAGATACTTCTTGATCAATCAATCGTGTACGTGATTCATGTATAAATTTGATGCTGGAAAGATAAATAGAAAAAAGAAAAAAAGATCCACTTACATGACACCCTGTTCGCCAAAAACCAAAACAATCAGTTTTCCATCAATATGAATTTACAAGCAAATCCCGCTGGGAAGGAGAGACAGAGGTAGTGACTTACAATGACACGCCGCATACCCAATACTCACAAACAACACCCGATCATACTTCTTCGCCAGCGCCAACGTCTCCTCGCTCCACAGCTGCCAATGAACGGGATTATTGGCGTGGCCGCGGACCTATTTTCGAATTCCAGAATTCCCGTTAGTTTTACCCACCTACTCATTACTCATTACCCATCCCCCTCCACTTCCTCCCTGGAGTTTTGCACATACATAAGGACTCCTGCTCTTTGCGCACTGGTTCGTCAACCCGAGACATCTATCCGTGTCCGTCGAGTCATCCTCGTCCTTGGACTGTTGTTGTGGTGTCGTTAATGATGATGATGATGTGGTGGTAGCAGCAGCAGCAGCTTTCGCGGCTTTGGCAGCGGCAGAACTCGTTACTGCGGCTGATATTCCCGACGTTACTGGCGTGGGTGTGGATCGGCCCGTTGCGGGGCCGGCGCCGGGTGTGTTTGAGCTCGACATTATTACACTTTTGTGCTTGTGCGTGCGATCGGTGTTGGTTAAGTTGTTTACTATGCGCTGCGCTCGTAATAATGATAATATAATATGGTGGGGTTTATGGTGTTGTAGTATGGTGAACGTAGATGGTTGGGCTCGACGTCAATGAGCGACGATGACGGAGATGACGGAGACGTAAGTTGAGGTTGAGGTAGGGTAGAGTAGAGTAATCGGTAATAGGTAGGAAGCTACCTGGTATAGTAATAGTACTCGAGTAGTACGAGACGCAAGGCAAAGTCGGACGCCTACCTACCTAAGTAAGTCACTATTATTTTACTTTTTTTTGAGGTGTCAGCGGTGCACGTTGGTAGCTTGGTAGGTCGACGTCTAATCCTCACACTCACACACACACTCACACTCGCAGAGATGGGATTTTAATTAGGTATTATATGGTGGGTAATCGAGGTAGAGTTGAGAGGTGCACTTCCGACACACTGAAAGGAAGATGATGTTAAAATGATTATAAAGATTATAAACAACAGAATTCCAAGAAGAAAAAGTGGCCCACACAGTGTTGGTTGGCGTTGGGGTTGGGTTTCCTCTGGTGGGGCGTCGCGCGGCAGATGGTGGGGTGGGGTGGGGTGGGGTGGGGGGGCGGAGGAAACCCGAGAACTTGCAGTGGGGGCTGAAGGTAGAGTAGCTGAAGGTGGAGAGGTGGAGAGGTGGGGTGGGGAGGTGGGGAAGTCTGATCATTACGAATACATGTACACAAATGCGAAGTTGCATAGATCATGATCAATACTACATATTCTCCCAGCTCTTTCCATGATACCACTTGGCGCAACAACATTCCCAAATGAAACACACCGGCACTCCGCCGGTAATCCGTTTCAAGAATATCGATCCGAAAATTCAAAAAGGGTGGATGAGATACTATGCAAGGCACAGGCAGGCCTGTCCAGCTGGCCGGTCTAGATCTCTGTTCTTGTCATTCTTGTGAATGATGCCTGACGAAGGGGAGAAGGGGACCCGACGCCGATGCGATGGAGCGATGGAGATGGCGATGCCTGAGCTCAGCTGATCGAATTGATACCTATGTAAGCCCGCTGTTATACCGTTGACTTGCCGACTCGAGCTCGGCAAACCGCGGTAGTGCGGGACTGGCTTTGATTTCATTGGCGTCACAAATACGGATAGTATGTGATCATGATTTATGAAAGTCGGCGTTAACGTTTCCTGTGTCGAATCTATGAACACCGCGGCCGGTACCGGGAAAACATTCGAAGGACTTTCTTCATGAGAGGGAAAAACAGTACAATTGCACTTGGGGGGATGAGACTAAGTATACACCTACATGTACCTTCGGGTAGTAGGTCCATTTGGAACCCCCCATCCTTCTTCATCGAGATGGATACCGACTTATGTAGGTATCGACTCCAGCTTTGGGGGTATGAGACTGCAGCTGTGGGATTTCCCAATCAATCACATATCAACTTTTTCCCAAACAGGAAAACCCAAAAAAAACCCAGATGAGAAATATCACAACGCACGTTCGAATTCTCGGAATATAAAATCATCACTTCTAAATTATATATGTTCACTGACGGTGGAATCCGATTACCTAGTCTCGTGCCCAGGAATCCGATCCCGCCAGACCCCACACGTTCCCCCATATGCATTCGCGCTCGCCGATCCCACCTCAAACTTCAAACAAAAGTTACCCGCCGACGTCGACGTCTTGCAACGAAGATCGATATCGATCGTCAATTTTATAAATACCATTCAGATCTGAATACCATATGCAAGCATTATATACCTACAAAGGTGATTGCTTAAAAGTAAAGTACGCACGCAACAAGTAACCTGAAAAAATTCTACACCTCATGAAAGCGAATCACATGTAACTAATATTGATACTAGTACAACATAGGAACTGTGCGCACTCGTCAAAAAAAAAAGGCCAAGATATTTCATGGTTTCAGGGTAACACGTTTCTTCAATAAAAACTTTTCCATAAAAAAAAAAAAAAAGATATATAAAGTATGTAAATACCTAGGTATATCACAATCGCAACAAGTTGCAACCGCAAGAAGAAATAAGTATCAAACAATGACAAAAAAATCTGTCAGTCCACGAGCTCGGCACCGGCAGGCATTTATCAATTCTCCCTCACAAAAAAAAACACACCAGATTCTCCCTCACAAGAAAAAAACACCACAAAAACAGCCAAAAGAAAAAACAGAGTAGGTGCATCATGTGACATCTAGCCCCATGGGGTCCTGCCAACAAACTCAAACTTCCAATTGCAGACGTGTCAGTCGCAAACTCCCAAAGCAATTCCCCAGGACTAACCTCCAGCATCCAAAGATCACAATCTAAAGATCAAGAAAAAGATGATTTAGATTGGCGGCTTAACATTGGCCGCAAACTGACCCGAGATGTTTCCCTGGTCGTAGCTGCAGCTATAATACGTTCCAGGGGTTCCGTTCTTTCCATTACAGGCGATGGAGCCACATCCAATCTCCTTAGCATTGGCCCACACAACTTGTGTGAAATGACCTGTTTGAGACGAAAACTCCGCCTTTGCATAATCATAGTACACCTCCTCCTGGTACCACGCATCAATGGCCTTTGAAACAGTCGCATATCCGGCCGCCAAGTTCTCGCCGTACTTGTATGGCGAGCTGTGTGCAAAGACACAGTTCCCGACGTGGGCTTGTGCGTAGTCGGCAAGTGTTTGGCTGAATTTGAGGGCTGGGGCGCCGTGTTTGGCACGATATGCGTTGTGGGAGTTGAGGTATTCCTGTGCGAACGCCGAGAGTCCAGACGATCCGGTGGCAGGTGGGGTCACGACAACTGCTGCAGAGGTAGTTGTTGGAGCTGCGACTGGGGCGGGGGTGGTGGTTGTAGAGGTGGTAGTAATAACGACTGGTGCAGGAGCAGGGACGACTGCGACTGGGTTTTCCGAGGTTTGTGCCGGGGCAGGGGAGGAAGTGGTGGAGGTTGTGGGAATAACGGGTTCCTCGACCTTGATGATGGTTGTGGTGGTTGTTGCATCTGCTTGTGGAACCACTGAGGTGGTTGTGGGCTTCACCTCTTCGCTCTTCGTGGTTAAGGTTGAGGTGGGTTTTGCTGAGGGGTATGGTGCCCATACAGTGTGGGTCACTCTGTAGAATAAGAAAAAGGAATGTTAGTAAAGAGAAATTTGAGGTGATACAGATACATGTTCTACAGGATGCAGAAGCTTTGGGGGAATGGTACTACTAACGTAACAGTATACCGCATGAAACGAAGTGCACGCTTATCAAGTTCCTCAACATCCCTCTTTACCTGTGGTGCAGCAAGGACGATATTCGTAGCCGCCAACACGAATGTTGCGAGCGTTGCAAAAGAGTTGTAGTGCATTTTGTTGAAAGTGAATTGCAATCACAGTGGATGGGTATAAATTCGAGAAAAAAAAATGATGAAAGTTCAAGATTTAGATGCTGCAAAGAAGACCTGCTGCTTTGTCTATAGAGGGGTATGTTAGAATATGTAAATTATAATGCTCAAAGACCATGGAGCTGAAGCATACTCAAGTAACTAATTGAAGAACTTTGAAGCAAAAGCTTTTGGCCGAGTGCAAGCAATTGTATATGAAGGTTTCCTGTTTAGGAAGTGGGTGTCGAAGCAACGAAGCTGACAAAAAACTGCAAGGTCCTGTGCAGTTGCTGTTGTAGAGAACTGAATCTTTCTTTTGGTATCCTGACAAGGAGTGACTGATCTGATCAAGCGCGCTGAATGAATGAATCAAGCAGCAGCTGCTGGAGTGGAAGGGATAGAGAAGGAGGGTCGGAGAAAGAACAGAAACAAACAAAGGACGGACGTCGCAGTGTGGTGAGAGAGGGGGAAAAAGGAAAAGCCACCTCGGGGCATGGCCATGTTATATAGCTATTCACATTAATTACTTTTGGAATTGCATTTATTCATGCGTGTGGTGGCATCCCAGGTCGACCGCGACTGAGACTAGGGATAGGGGAGGGGACAGGCCACATGGCCGGCGCCGGGGCGGGAAAAGATGCATCTCCCATCAGGTGGGTGGGCAGGTGGACTTCGCGGAGTTACTCGTACGGCGCCCTCGAACTCGTATGGAGGCTGCACTAGAAATTCAAAGTAAACGGCGCAGGGGCAGATCGCGATAACTTTCTCAGGGGGGGGGGGAGGACGGGAAGATGAGCTACAGGGACATGAAACGCCATGCCCCTGGCTTGTGTGCCCGCAACGGCCCAGCAAGAGAAGCCCTGCAGGAACCGTAATTACCAGCAGACGAAATCGGTGGGGTTCCGGTTGTGGCCCCGGTTGAGGATGTTGAACTGTGGATTTCCGGTGGATGTGAAGAATAGAGTACGGTTGGCGTTGGCGATGTGAAGTCCAGAAATACTCGAGGACTTTGGAGGAAGGTAGACCGATTTCATTGTCCTGGCACTGCAGATTTGCCGATTCGGTGCTACTGGTTGAGTGGTTGTGAACATAAACTCAAAGTTCGAAACGAAAGCACAAAGTTCGGCCGAAAGATCGCCGCGATTTCACACCAAATGTTTATCCCCCGCATCAACCTGTCAAATCCCACGCCCAGGCAGCTGATCACTTGCACAGACTTTGCGTATCACACAATACCGCGCGACCTTGGACTTTAATTGCACCTTCTCCTCCGGCACAACATTCTAAAAAACCTCATGGTCGTGATACCCCAAAGAACCACCATCATCTTACTTCCAACTCCCTTCCCTTCTCCAAAATCCCAAATCCATCACTTCACCAGAACCCTTCTCGCACCCGAGCACTTTCCTTAACTCAAGCTCGGCCCATCCCTATCCCGACCCGAGAATTCCATGATTTCTTCCTTTGTCCGTGCGCAAGACCCACCAGGCTAGAGTACGCAAGACCACAGCAATCACGAGCCAGATTAGACTAGAGTACCTAATTCTCGTGAAACGACGAAAAGGAAAAAAAAGGCACAAAAACACAGATGGTGGGGGTGGGGGCGGGCCCTTGAGTTGGCTTCAAATTTCGCCTTCCCATGCGACCTTAATTCCCACTGCCAAGATAGGTAACTCGGCCTAGCCTACCCGAAATAGGAAGTTGCAAAATTCCTGCTGTGTTGGACCTCGCGAGATACTTCGTCCTGGAGGAGAGGATCCGTTCGTCGAGTTCGACGAGGGAGCGCACGATGTGTAACTACTCGAGTTACGGTACTTTGATCACAGGTTAGATTGATTATCCCTTCACCACACTTTACTGTGGAATTTTTGCGTTGCCAGTGGAGGCAGGGGATTATTGCATAAAACTGGGATCAAAGTGGTCTTTGAGCTGTCTGTCTTCAACTCAACTTGCCAAACTGGAAATAGGTAGTAAAGTACTTGTGCGCTTTACCTGAATTCAACAGCTCAGAAAAAAACCCTGGTCTCCACCGGCACGCAAATTTCCAATGTATCGTGACATGTGGTAAAGGGATACGTATAAGGGCCGGGCTTCAAGTCACAGGATGTGGGAATGAGACTACGTATACAGAGTACAGGATGTTAGAACGGATGCATACGTATACCTTCTTAGGCAGTGGACATCTAGAGTAATTGTAGATTTTTTTTTCTTCTTTTCTTTCGAGTTTTTAGCTACATCGTACGCGTGTACTCGAGTACCGTGTACCGGTTATAAATACGGAGTCCCGTGAGGTTGAATCACAACCTAAGTAAGTAGAGGTGAATCAATTTCTTGGCATCGAGATCCCTCCCGCTCCAAATAAACCCCCCACCATTCAACGAATATATCACGGAATCGGCTCAAATTTGAGTATTTTATTCTATATACTTACATAGGTACGTATGGCCCACCTTGTAGCTATATCTCGTGATATGAGCTTACGAATACGGGCATACATACATGCAAATATTCTCCACCACGGCCACCACGGCTACCACGCCTGCTCATGCTGCTGCTGCTCAAGTTCGATTGAATTCAGCCTCATATATCTCGTGCTCGTATACATATTTCTGCTCGTGCCAGTAGGTCTAGTATACACTGGAGCTGCCTGCTGGTTAGGTATGATATTTATGATCCGGAGCCTCGAGCTCGAGAAAGGAATCCGAAGAATTGCAGTTGAACTCATGGGTACGTATACCGTTACAAACTAGATCTTCATGCATACATATAGGTAGCTCTTGATAGCTCTTGATCATGACCACAAACTCTCCACAAATTGTAAAAAACAAAGAATAAAACCATCGATCGATATTCCCATCTGTTAATTACGTCTGCCTCGTCCACTACTCCACTCCACTCCACTCTCCAACCGCTCTATGTTCAGTATGTAGGATGTATGTCCTCTACTTTCCACTAAATCCACCTTCATCAAGCTTCCATAAAGTTTAACCATAGGTACTTAGGTAATTATAAACCTACCATACACATTTGACTGCAATATTAATGACACTCACATACTTTAGGAAACGGTAGGTATAATTGATTATATAAGTATCTCGAGACTTGAGCAAAAAAAACCCATCTCGCTTTGGATTATGAATTCGATATCAAATGCGATTGCAAGCTCTCTCCCAGCTGAAGACTGCCTAGGTACTAGTATACTTACTCAGGTATTTCCAAGGATAGAAAAACCCCTAGGTACCTATGTATGCATATGTAAACGATAAACTCTCAATATAAAGATAAAAAAAATAACAATCAAGATGCATGCACACCCCTCTCTCTGGGCCACTAACACCCCTCCCTTCCTCCCGGGGCTCTCCTCTCTTAACCTCCTCTCCTCGTTTTTTACTCATCAGACACCCCCCAACCAACCTCCTACTTGGCCTTCACCTCACCAGAGGTAGCACCCTTCTTCTTCTCCTTCTCACCCTCCACCTTCTGTACAGCCGGAAGCCCAAAGAAAAACAACGAGGCAACGCCCACCATGCCGATTCCTCCGGCCGTATACGCAGTCTCTCTACCTGCCCACCAATAAAGCGTGCCTACGCCCCCCGTTAGCCGACTTAGTCTCCCACTCGAACTACCTAGAGAAAGTTTGCACAGGTCGGAACGAAAGGAAAAGAAAGATAAGACTAAGGTAGAGGGTAACTTACAAAATGCAATTGGCCCCATAGCACGTCCAATCTGGCCTAGAAATCATTCAAAGAACGGGAGTGAGTCAGTAAAAAAAGGATCAAAAAAAGGATCAAAAAAAGGATGGGAAGCGAGCCGTGTTTCAAGTAGATGGTAGGTAGGTAGTCTCTCATCCACTCCCGCACTCGACCTCGGCGGGAGAGAGAAACCAAAATTCTTCAAAAAAAACCCAAGAGCGGAAAACGGAACAGAACAGAGATTGGGGGAGGGGAAAGCAAACATACCAGCAGACCTAAACCCGCCCAACATCCTCCCCCGGCTATGTTCCCCGCCCAACATACTCGTCAACGCCGTAAGACCCGTCACAACATTCGCACTCGTGACCGCCAAAAATGTCGCCGCAAGATACAGCCCCTTCTGGCTGTCAATCCTCGCCAACAAGAAGAAACTAATTGCCGCGCTCGCGAGCCCAGTATTGACCACAATCCTCGCTGGGGCACGTCTCGTGAATGAGCCCTGAAGCGTAGCAGCAAGTAACCCCACAAAGCCCAGAAGCTTCCCATTATCCTTGGAGGTATAATTAAAGAGATCATAGGTCATGAAGGGGAGACTAAACTCCATGCCACTAAAGATGAACAAGAACAAAAAGTGAATGAAACTCAAGAGCTTCAATCCCTTCGTGCTCGGTGGTGGGCCTGTCGGTTTCTTTGTCTGCACGGGCCTAGTCTCTGGGAGCTTGAACCACAAAAACACCGTCTCGATGACCAATAGCGCAAGCGAGAATGACGCCGCAACAGCAAACGGGTTCTCCGTCGAGAATGTCCTTTGTGACAAGATGGCGCCGATAATCGGGCCAAACGTGAATGCGACTGAAAACGCGATTCCCACGAGCGCAAGCGTAGATCCCCGGGTTTGTGGGGTGCTGACATCTGTTGCGATTGCGATTGCGAGCTGGACGTTTCCCTCCGAGAGCCCTCCTACGACTCGTGAAGCGAGGAAGGTTGGGAAGTCGTAGGCGACGACCCATAGACTCACGGAGATGATGTTGCCGAGCATGGAGTAGAGTAATGCGGTGCGTCGCCTAAAAGAGACATCGCATGTCGACATGTCAGTTTTATATTCCACGAGAACAGTTTCAATTCTGTTTTGATTTTAAGCGGAATTGACCAGTGGGATTACGCACCCATATTTGTCGCTCAGGGCACCAATGATTGGGCTTGCGAATGCCTGGAGGAAAGAGAATAGAGATCCCATTGCACCTCCCAGAAGCACCACATCGAAGCGAGCACTGATTGGCCGCGAGAAAACAGCTTTGTAGCTATTAAGTGAAGCCAGAACCGAGTTCAGGGCAACACTATCAGTCTTCTCACGGTAAAAGTCGAGGAGCCGTGGAAATAGCGGGAGAATCAATGTGAATGATAACTTTTAAAATAGATTGCAATTGTCTTTACATTAGCTAGTTGTTCAATTTTACAAATGATAATGATTCTTTGAAAATTGAAAAAAAATACAAAACATTTATGGAAACTTACAAGATCAAGAACTAAAGAAAAGAATAAAATGCGAACGACGGATTTTGCATATGCAGTAC
The DNA here is from genome assembly GCA_024516245.1 of Peziza echinospora. Classification (NCBI taxonomy): domain Eukaryota; kingdom Fungi; phylum Ascomycota; class Pezizomycetes; order Pezizales; family Pezizaceae; genus Peziza; species Peziza echinospora. The sequence goes on along the minus strand of JAJLQT010000012.1, from coordinate 620,510 downwards.
GCTTTGCCTCATCATTTGCTTCAACGGTTGTTGTTGGTGTTGCAACCGCGTCCTTGCCTTGCGCGCCTGTGGCGGAATCCTTGATCTCGGACCTCGCCATGATGGTCTTGCTTGTTCTCGGTTCGCTTGCACAATGTGTTTGTTGGTGGGGGAATCGGTGTATAAGTGGTGTAAATTGTTCCTTGACGGCACAGCTGTCGTAGGGATAGTGGGGGGGTTAGACGTCAGTATGCCTCATCTAAGAGTATTCCGATGACTTGGGTTTCTCGATGGCTTGATGGAAAGGACAGATGTTTGGGTGTCGCGGCGTTGCCAGTTGCAGCAGCAGCGAGCAATGCAAGGGCCAGAGCTAGGAACATGCGGCCCATGATGCCTCGTCTGCTTATCGCGAGGCGATCAGGCGATGGATGGGCCAGATTACATCAGCTAGAGAGCTTATCAGATCATGCTAGTCCACAAGAGGCAATGCAGTTCGACCTTTGGCAAACTGCTCACAAGTCGAACCAGCTTCTTACTCCAGCTCGAAGGTCTATACAATCTTCAAATTCATCTGAATGCATCTCCCTCTTATACTTACATCATACACACATACATCTTCACCTTCACCCTCCATCCATTCTCCCAACCTGAAAGTGTTACCATACAAATAAACCAGGACCAATTACGAGAACAGACCGATTGCAATTGCAAGAATTAAAAAAAAATATCAAAATATAATAAGAAACTTATATAAAACAAGTATATAGACACCGTCCCCAATCTCCATCCCCAACTTCCCTCTGCACCACACCCCCCATAATCCTCACCAACCTTCCATTTTCTCTTCCCCATACCCTCATCGACCCAAACTCCTCAAATTTACTTGTTCGCAATTAACTTCAACTTTGCCAACTTTGCCACATTCGCCTTATTCCTCACAATAACCGCCATGGCAAACAAGGCGTCCTTGAATGCAAACAAAAACGCAGCGGTGATAACGCTCTGGGTAACCTTTGTCCCAATTCCGCGATACAATCCGCCCCATCCTTCCTCCCTGATGATCTTCTGAATGGTTTCCATCATAGTGTGATTCTTGGTTCCCTTTGCCGCAACGTGCATTCGGGATTTAACCGTGACTACAGGAGAATTGATTATAATTAGTACTCCGCTTCAAATAATCCCAAAAGCGGTAGAGAAAAAAAGCAAAAAAGATCCATCTGAGGGGGGGGGAACTCACTATAAGGATACGTCAACGACGTAGCCACCAACTTCGCCAGCGCGCCCAAATAAAACGCATCTGTGGGGGACGCCCCCGCCCTCTTCCTCCTCTCTAACATATTCTTCAATTGCTCAAATAGCGTATACTGTAAGATCGGGTTAATCACCAACACCAACGCCGGCAACACCCCCGCGAAGAACGCGCCGAACCCCTCATCCCTGATAATCCCCTGGATGCACGCCCACGTACTTGGCTTCGCTGCCCTTAGGGACCTCTTCCCAGTAGGGTCTTGAAGAGTGGGGAGGCCTTCGGACCCAGATGCGTATTCAGAGTCGCTAGAGTACTGCACTTCGTCCTCATGGGCTTGTTTCCGCGCGGTCATGCGCGTGTTGACGACCCAGATGGGGTTTGTGATGAGGACGGTGGCGGAGCCGGCGAGGGCGCCCGCCAGGATGGATTGGAGGGTGGTGAGTTTTCGGTGATGGGGGTTTCCGGCGCGGCGGCCGGCGGCTTCGAAGGTTGTGCGGGACCATTCGTACCCTGTGTGGGGATGAGATTAGTATTTTATGTATAAATATAGCTAGGAAGGACTTGGAACATAGGTAGGGATTTTGATATCGGGGGATGTTCGATAGAGAGAGGTGTGTTGTTTGAAGAGGTGAGAATAGGAAGAGAATATGAAAATAAAAACCTACAATAGTAATACACGAAATTCGTCACACTAATCCCAAAGACTGCACTATCGAGGCCCGCGTAAAGCCCCGATATCCCTTCTCTCTGGATAATCCTCCTCGTAGCATCCAGCACGGTAGAGTGAGCTCTTTTCGACTCGACCTGTGACCGGGTTGAGAGTGTGATGAGTGGGTATCTACAAGTATCTCGAGCGTAAAATTAGCATACATTTATTTTCAACCAATTACGTATACTTTGCCCATATGCTTTTCCTTATAGAAATACATCTAGAGATATCGGGGAAAGTGGGGAGGTGGGAATTCAGGTGAGGGAATTCTACGAACGTTAAAAGCATGGACAATACACCCCCTCCTTAAATGCCGAATAATCCAATTCGCTCCAAGTCAGCTAGAGTTTCTTTCTTTTCATACACGTGCGTGCAGTTCGCAACAGTGTCTGATTTGTTCGCTTGGAGAAAGAGGTGATACATACCGGCACCTACATGAATTTCGCCACAACCGTTAGTGAATGCCCTTTCATGGATTTATGTTCGTTTGGTAGAAGGCAGAAGGGTACATACCACTGATCGCATGTAACACATTATCCGACATTTTGTTTAAATTTCAAATTCTCGTCGAAAAAGTCGAAAGTCGAAAAGGGTGGGTATATTCTAGTTGAACTTCTTGGTGATTTCCGTACTTGCGCGCCGCCTTTGGTTCTTTTTTTCGGACCTTTTGAGGAAGCTCAGGCTCGCTCCGGCTATATACAATCGAGCGTTTTGATTGGTAGGAGGCAGGCAGCTTAAGGTTCGATTCTTGAGCGTCGGAGCTGTAGGTACTTCCTGTTGGGAGCTCGGCGATGGGGGTTGGTCGAATTAGAGTCGCAAGTGCTTGGTTGTTTGTGTGATGTTGTTGCTCGGTAATTGCTGCAAACTCGCTCGCTCGGCTCGTGATGGATGGAGACGGGGCGAGCGAATGTCATCCCTGGGCCTGTAGTCGATGCCCCGACGTGGGGTTCTTCCGCGCTCGATCATTTCCGAGAGCTGTGGAGACGGCCGAGAGCCGACACCGATGCCGAGGCTGGCGATCGCATATGCTTGAGGGCAGCGCCGGTGTGGATGACGCGTCATGACGGGTCATGTGACATGGGGTGGCGCGTTGGTATTGACCGAGCTTCATCCAGATTAGATACTACTTGTAGAGTATAAGCAGGTCGCAATCGTTCATACTCCAAAAAAGTTCCTTTCTACTTCGAATCTTGTGATAAGTATAGAATTCTGGAAAATTAGATATAGCGTATATCTAAATAATTGAAAGGACCGGACTATTAAAAATTTTACACTGCGATTTATGGAATACATATGGACGCCTTCGGCAGAATCGAATTCCAAGAAAAAAAAAAAAAAAAAAAAGAAACATCCCCCCTCGACCAAAAAAGGAAAAACAAAAAAGAAGATGGAAAGTCATGCGATCTAGAAATCACGAAATACCAAAACCTGCCTATCGAGCCTCAACACCTGCGCCAACAACTTCTCCTCCATAACCCTAAACCTCGCAATCGTCCTTCTCTCCCCCTTACTTAGATACAGCTCTTCCTTGCCCTGGATATCCGTCCGCTCAGCCTTCTCCAGCAAGGGCAGCACGTCATGCTTCTCCTGTGCGATGCGCTGGAGGGTGCGTGCGAGGGCCTTGTAGATATCGTGGAGGAGGTTGAGGCGGGCGCGTTCGGGGTCGTAGAACCAGAGGAAAATTGTGCGGGAGGCGGCGCGGTCGGTGGTCTTGGGTACTTCCTGAAGCTCGACATGGCCGGATTCTTGGAGGGAGGAGAGTGTGGAGCGGATTGTGGTTGCTTTTCGGAAGGCGATTGTTGCGAGCTGTTTTTTGAAAAAAATATGTTAGTATTTCCACTTTGTAATAAAAATGGCGAGGGGTTCAGGGTAACTGGGAAATATTATGCATTGGGTAGGAAAACGTACCTGTTTTTCATCCAATTTGCCCTTATCTTGTAAAATTCGTAGTAACCTCGTCGCAATCCCACCAAACTTCTGCTCGACAATCTTCTCAAACTCGACTTGCTTGAGCGTTTTCGTTAGTGCCGCAAAATTCACACTCCACTCTCCCAGCGCGCGGGTTCCCTCCAAGTTTACGAAATGGTAGGAATCCTGGGCAAGGATCTCAAGGTGCATTTTAATGAGGTTCATGCGTTTCTTTTTTGCGATGGCTTCGGGATCCATTTCATCGTCGTCATCGTCGTTGAAGCTGTCTTCGCCTTCTTCTTCGTCATCGTCGTCATCGTCGTCTTCGGGTTTGACGGCCCCGTTTGCGCCTTGAGGTGTGCTGTCGTCGTCAAGATCGTCTCGTTGTCGTTTCTTGCCGCCATTGTTTGTGGGTAGTGGTGCAATTGTTCCTTCAAGTTCAACTTCCTTGTCGAGATTTCGGAAGATCTCAAGTGTGCTGATTTTAATTTCTGGAATAGCAGATTAGTCGTAAATCCAAATTTTACGTGTAGCTGGTGAATGTGGTACATACTCTTTTTGGGATCTGGGTTGTCTTGGTCGGCAATTGCGTCTTGACAGCATAGAATTTTATCCTCCATGATCTTCAACAATTCCTTGTAGATCAGTGATGGGATTTTGCCTACTCGCCGTTCGCTGAGGGCTACAAGCTCCATATTTCGGAATAAAACGAGGAATTTATCGTGGTTGACTCGAACGACAATGTTTTCCTATATAAAAATCAGCCAGGAGTCCTTCTGGTGCCGGGAATGATGCTGTGACCATACATCAATTTCCCAGATAGCTTCCTTGCCAGAGACATCCTCAAAAGTGTTTGCCAGTCGTGCTCGCTTGTTTGGTCGCTGAAAGTCCATAGACTCAACATCTACCATCCTCTTCTTCATCCCCGCATGCTCAGAAACATCACCCAAAGCTAGATCTCTCATCTTTTCAGTCATTTGGACATCCACCAATTTCTTCAATTTGAGATCGCTGATGACTCCTTGTCTTTCCTTCACTTGTTTTGCAACTTGTAATCGAAGAGCGTTAACAACATCTGTTTCGGGTTGCATGTGGTGCTCAAAGACCTGGATCAAATATCGTCGTTGAAGTAAGTCCCCCATGATTGCCTTCAGACTCGATAGAGATGCAGGAGCTGTAGTTGCCGAGTCGGAGTCGCCAGTTGTGCTTTCATTTAGGTCGAGTGATGGAACATCCACTTTTGGTTTATTCGAGAGTCCACTTCCAGCCAGGAAATCACTAACCCGCACATGCCCCATTTGTAGCATGTGGTCCACAACATATGCGCCATCGTTGCCGAATCGATCCCTTGCCATTGCAATCATCTTTCCAGCATGTAGGAGCTCGTAAATCTTCATCCAGGCGCATTCGTAGTAGACTTCATCGCGGAAGCCTTCTTTGTGGCTAAAATGGACAACAAGGTGCAATTGAATGAGGACGACGAGAGTTTGTTTTACCACTCTCTCGGGCAACTGGCTGTAGCGGGCGAGAGTCGTCAGATTGAGCCGGCCATATTCGAGGAGGACGGATGCGACTTTCTGAAGTGGAAAAGCTATGGGTCAGATGGTTTGCGCCGTTTGGCAAACAGCGGTGGAAGCTTACCGCGGAGACTTCTCCATAGATCTCCTTCAACACCACTCCACAAAGCTCGGCAGCATTTTTCTGCGATTCCTTAGAGTCAGTTGCCTGGAAGAGGTGTTTGGGCGGTAAATTGAGGCCTTACTTGAGACATCCCATGGCCTGGGGCAGACGGTAACGAGCGGGCGCTGTCGTTCACTCGGGATAGGGAGCTGTGGAGAGAAAGGCTGCTGGAGAGAGGGCGGAATTGAGGCCGTAGAGTTACTGGCCTGGGGGGGCGTGGGGCGATCGCGCTGACTCAAAAGCGTTGGAGGAAAAAAAGAGTGTGTAGAGAAAAGTACTGTTATTTGTGCTGGCCGGGAGTGATCAGCGGGCCCTGCACGCACCTCACGCACGCACGCACGCACGCACGCCGCATCAAAATGTTCGCGCCCGCCCCCAGCGCAGAGCCGCATCCGACACCCCACTACGCTGGGCGCCGCGCACCTGGCCCGTGCTGGGGGCTGCGCAGCCGCCGCGTGCCTCCTGCGCACTTCTCGGGCCTCGGAAGGCGCCAGCCAATGGGAAGGACTCCGAATACAAGGCCCATCCCACCTCGTTCGGCTCAATTCCACGCACCCGCATACTTTTCGCCCATTCACATATCAGTAACCAGACCGCACACATCCGCCCGCCCCACCATCTCCACTAATCCACCCACAACAACCCCCCACAAGCGTCCGCAGTAATGCTCGGCCAAAACCTTTCGCGGGCGACAACCCAATGCGTCCGAGCAGCTTCGCAGCCCCGGACAATGGCCACGGCCGCCGCCGCAGCCGGCGTCAACCCATTCCACTTCATCTCCTCGACCGAGAAGGGAATCAAGATCGCTGCCAGGGATGACGGTGCCCCAACGACGTCGCTGCAATTGGTCATCAGGGCGGGCAGCAGGTATGAGACGGCACCAGGCCTGGCACATGCTCTCCAGCAGTTCACATGGAAGGTATGAGTTGCCAGGAGGTACACATGCGGAGTAACCGGGCCCGCAGCTATGCTAATTCTGGGTGCGAGTAGAACACCGAAAGGCGATCCGCATTGAGGGTCCAGAGGGAGTCAGAGCTGCTCGGAGCCAAGATTGGATCCACGCTCTCCCACGAGCACATTGTGCTCAAGGCGCAATTCCTCCGCCAGGATCTCCCCTACTTTGTTGAGGCTATGGGCGATGTCTTGACATCGACCAGGTTCCAGCGTACGTCCGTTGACCTACTATTGCTGGAGCTTTACTGATTCCAATTACTCCGGCAGACCACATTTTCCACGAAGAGACTCTCCCAACGATCAAGCACGAAATCCAAAGGCATCTCGCCAACCCTTCAGAAGTTGCTTTTGAGAAGGCTCTCAGCGTTGCATTCCACAAGGGCCTCGGAAACCCAAAATACTCCTTTACTCCGGGATACGTCACCCCTGGAGCTCTTTCAGACTACTCTCAATTGGCATTCAACAAGTCGAACATTGCCCTTGTTGCATCCGGAGCTGCTCACAGCGATCTCAGCAAGTGGACTCAGGAGCTTCTCGGAGGCGTAAAGGATGGTGCAAAATTGACTAGCCCAGCGGCCAAGTACTACGGAGGACAAACCCGCCTCAGCTCTACCCACGGAAACTCTTTCGTTATTGCCTTCCCAGGAACTGCGGGCTCGCCAAACTTCAAGGCCGAGTACAAGGTTCTTGCTCACCTCCTCGGAGGAGAAACTGCCGTCAAGTGGAACACTGGATTTTCTCTTCTCAGCAGGGCCGTTTCCAACCTTCCAGGTGTCACAGCCGTTGCCAACCACGCCAGCTTCAGCGATGCAGGCCTCCTTTACATTACCGTAAACGGACCCGGTGCTCTCTTGGAGCAGGCTGGACAGGAAGTCGTCAAGGCTTTGAACGAGGCTGCCAATGTTTCTGCTGAGCAGGTCAAGAAGGCTATTGCGCAAGCCAAGTTTGATGTATTGGCTGAGGTTGAAGACAGGTCCATTGGATTAGAGCAAGTTGGCCAGAGCCTCCTTCTTAACGGCACTGCTCCTCAAGCAGATGCCATTGTGAAGGCACTCGACGCCGTCACCCTTGATACCGTCAAGAAGGTAAGACAACCTCTAATGACCTTTCTGTGATGAAAAATGCTAACCATGGAATAGACTGTTGCAACAATTTTGGGTGGAAAGGCTACATTTACCGCCGTCGGCGACCTACATGCTCTACCATACGCTGAGGAGATTGGCCTTAAGGTCTAAAATGTATATATTTTATTTGGGGTTGCGTAATAGATGGGGCGGAGGGGAATTGTTTGCCAAATGCATAAGTCATAGTTAGTACCATTGATGAAATTGCGTCGCAGGACTGTGGAGGGGAGGGTTTTCCTGGACGTTGTGTGTAGGGAATTTGTGGGGGGATTTTTTTGGGCGGTTAGCTAGAAGGACCATCTGCTCTCTTAGATGAAGTTTATATAGACCTTTGAGTTTGATATGTGAGCCACTCCCGCCCCCCCGCCGATCGGCATCCCTACCTCATCCCGCCTCTGCCAGGCCTCCACCTGAAGTCTTCCGACACTGGCTTCGCTAGCACGTGAGAGCGAGGGAGCCTGGACTGTGACTTACATAAGCGCCGACGGCTTGGTGGCTCAACAAGCACGCCGCACCCGCACCTCCGAGACCTCACGATTGAATCTCCGAAAAGCCCTACATCACCAACTAAATCGAAAGCCCCTCCGTCATCACATAACTCACAATGGTTGCCGCCTGGAAAGCCGCAGGTTTCTCGTGAGCCCCGCTCCCAGCCCCTGCCGAATCATATCATCGGACCTGTATCTAACGCGGGGAGGGTTGGCAGCTACAACAAATACCTCGCAATTGCTGCACGGGTTATCCGAAGAAGTCTCAAGGACCAGCCACGCCTTGCCGCCGAGCGCCGCGGAGAGATGGACTTGAAGATGTCCAAGTGGGCGGTAAGAAGCCGATGCACTAGCAATCCTGCGCTGGGAGCTTTCGCTGATCTGGTGCACACAGAACGGAAAGCAATTGGAGTCGAAGCAGTTGGCCAACCCCGCCGCAGCCCGCTAATCGGCCCCACAAAAACATGTTGGAGGGGCGAGGGCGATGCATCGCATCGTGGGCAGATGGATTGAGAGGGGACGAGTGGGGAGGGGTCTTTGCACAGGCGTTTCTGGGGACGTAGAAGATGCAATTTAGATGACGACGATGGGTACATGTACCTGAAGCTGTAAAAATTAAGGACTAAATTTTCTCCGAAATTCCCAAAAACCCAAGTAGCCGTATTGTCGTGATATCTCCTGTATCTCCCGCCGGCACAAGTGAGCGCCGCGGCCCTCTCTGACCACCAACTCGGATACTTCCCGCCCACCCAACTCACTGCTGCCCCACTGCTCCCCACACACCTCTCCTCTCCTTCCAACAGCCCCCCACCATACATCTCCTCCAACCCCCCATCCTCGTAGCATTGCTGACACCCTGCCCGTGCGCACCGCAACCCGCCCCATCTCACCACAGGGACCCCGCCACGCACAGCTAGACCGACCAGAGCCTCATTGGTGCACATAGAGCGGAAGCGTATTCGTCATGGACGGAGCTGACCTGAGCGATGGTGAGCAACTATACCCTCCTTGAGCCTGCGGGCAGAGCGAGGCGGAGACACGGCGAGAGCGCAGGCCGATGCTCTGATGTGCTGCTTGTGCTGCTTCCCGACATTGATACGATGGTGTGAAGGTTTCCAGCGTCTCGACGTCAACGATGGCAGTGGTGGCTCCCCAAGCGAGCACGAAGACTCCCCCACACGCCCGGCTTCGGATTACACAGATATCACGGAAAGATTTTTCAATGAATCTTGCTGTATGTTGCGAACCGTCCCCCGTCGGCCCTCATCCCGAGCGAGCTCCAGACTGACCGCTCGACGGAACAGCTCTCTTGATAGGCCAGCTTGTTCAGGACCCGAATTTCACCCTGCTCGATGCCGTCGGTGCACTTGAGGCATGTTGAATAAAAAATTCAATTCAAAAATATGGCACTTCAGTATGCTCATCAATTGTGGATCATATAGATCATGGACCCCAAGATGGATAGTGGATTGATGCCTGCCATAACTGAGGAGCATTTCAATGTACTGGCATCTCGATCACCAGAAGAGATAATAGGCATCATGGATCAGCTATTTTCATACGAGGCAGGTTTTTACATTTACAAAATCTTACGAAGATTTCTTGCTGATACCATGGGGTTTTGAATAGATGGCATGGCACAATGGGAGTTCTCTGGGCCAGACTGTATTTATCTGCCTCTATGTCGATAATCTTCTTCAGAATGCCCCCCGCAGCCTTGAAAAGGCAATATTCACTGCAACACCACCAGCAGGCCAGACGGAGCTCGATGTAGTTTTACTGAAGGTGCTTAGGGCATATTGTTTGGGAGTAGTGAAATGCTGTGGGCTTGTAAACTGGACCATATTATCACAATTCACTCTTGAGGTAATATGACGAAACCCTTACCAAGTTATTTTTTTTTCTTTTTGACAAATACTGACAAACAGTGATAGGAAGAGGACTTTGTAACTCAGACATATGATATAGCCCTTTTGGATGTCATATCCGCAGACGCCCTGTGCCGGGAGCTTGCTATAACATCATCACTATTTGTGGAGTCTGAGCACACAAAGGACTTGCCGGAGGACATTCGACGGGCGATAGTCGACCGCATAGACCATCGGATTTCAATGCTCCGAGCGTTTTCATTGACAGTCGAGGATTACAACAAGTACAAAGAGAACCCACTACCGCCTTGGGAGGAATGCTCTCGATTGACGGATGTCATCACGGAAACAACGAGCTTGGGGAAGCCTGTGGTTGAAGCATTCTCGACGTATGTGCAAAGGAAACTGGCAACGACGGTTCCACCGAGGCCGGAGATTCAACTTCCGTTCGACGAGGCTACGAAAAATTTGAAGAGGACTTGTAAAGATATGAGTGAGATTGTGAATATTTTGCATTATATTAGTCCTGCTAACACGATGGTATTGTTACATTGCTTACTTTTTAACGTTAGCTAATGCTAATGTATGTCCTAGAATTTCCTGATGAGGTTCACGACTAGGAGAATAACGCCATCGACATATGTCCGCTGCTCTCTTCAATGTCTGTTGGTCCAGAACTGGATGGTTGTAGGCAAGATTCACATCAAGGAGTACATCATGGACGATATACGAGAATTAACCTGCCCCATCCCGGAACTCTTCGATCCTCTGAATGATGCCGCCGAGGCCCCCCAAAGCGCAGAATACAACATTTCCAGAAGAAAGGATTGGTTTCTGGAGAAGGCTATGAATGTGAGTCTCACCACAAGTATTCCAGAAACATCGTTATTGGCACATATGAAAATGATTCTGATAATTTCTTTATAGCTCATACTTGGCCTCTTTCAAAGACTCTGCATGAACCGTCCCAGAGTACGAAGATCACTATGCCACGCCCTCGTCGAATTTGACACCTTCCAATCATCAGCTGAAAAAATCGATAGCGACCTACGACAATTTACAAATGAGCCGCCGCTGCTCGGCCTCGACTCTGAGGACGAGGAAACGTTCCAGTACCCGCTCTCGTCGTGGGTCTTTCACTACAAGCTGAAAATCATGGAGCTCGTCGTGCTCCTCGGGTTCGAGCTGGAGATTTACCAGCCTTATGAGTATGCGGGGATGTATTGGCAGGTCCAGCAGTATATTAGATCGCACCTTCAGCATTTGGAGAGGATTAAGATGCATGTTATTCCGAGAAGTGCTTCTAGAGGTGGGAATGTGCCTGGGGAGGGCGCTGGTGCAGGTGGTGAAACGGAGGAATATAAATCCCAACGAGTCAAGACGGCCAACTTCCTATCGTACCTACTCCTCGAGACGTCGGCAATGCATGATTTGGTTTCCGCGCTTTTGAATGTTTGCCCCTCCCCCCCCCCCCCCCCGGCTAACTTCTCAATATCCCTTCTATCTATCTGGTTTTTATGTACTGATTTACAATTATTTTTATAGACCCACCGCCTCACCCTCTCTCTCGGCCTCGTCCTCCCCCCGCCACAACCCTACAGCACCCCAGAACTCCGCTTCCTCCTGCGCATGAAGCCGTTCAGATCCTTGTCTGTGCCCGAGCCTTTCGAGTGGGAGTCTTCGCCGTGGGAGTTTTTCCAGAGGAATGAGATGCCGGATCCGGAGGATGGGGAGGCGAGGGGGGTGTGGTTGGGTGATGTAAGTGTTTTAATTCAGGGAAGGGGGGGTTTTTAGAGGCAAGTGGAAGTACGAGGAACTGATGTGCTTTTTTTTTCCTTAACTACTTTAGATCAAAGACACCCTCGACGAAGCAACCCAGTTCGTCGCAGACGCACGCAAACACTACGACTTACTCGCCCGCATGAGGCTGGAGGTGTGTAGGGCCGAGTTGTGTGAGGAGATGCATCGCACTGTATGTATTCGCACTTCCTGTTTCCCTTTTCTCTTTCTCACTCTGTCCCCCCCCCTCATCTTTATTATCTCTTACTCACAAACTAATGAAACTTTAATAAACAGAATATCAAAGATACCCTCCGCTCATGCATCGCGACGAGTATCGCCATCTCGGAACTGGCAAAAATTGTTGCTGAGGAGGAGGAGGAGAAGGGCCCGGGGGAGGGCAAGGGGAAGAAGGCGGTGGATGAAACCACGGCCCCCAAGAAGAAGTATAAAGTCACGATCGATACGGCCAAGTATCACTCGTGGTTCCCGGTGCCGGTTGTGGCGCAGGTAGAGTAGGCTTTGCGGGGGGGGGGGGGGTTGGAAGTTGGGGGTTGGAAGAATGAAATTATGATGAGAGAGTGTGGGAGATTGTTGCGCTGTATCAATGTCGTTTTTCTTTGTTTTAATGCTGGGGAGTGGTCTAAGTATGGTACGATCCCGGGGGTTTTTTTTGGCAGACTAGCTAGAGGGGAGCTCGAGGGTTTGTTGTGTACTCTACATGTTCTCGAGAATAGCTTTGTTGTTTTTGATTTGATGCAGCAATTGATCATGAAGATTAGTTTCAAAGTGGGTACCTATGATCTGTACGTAACTTATGTTGCGATTGGCCATTGGATGAGATGAACGAATGAATGATTGAAGGGCAAACGTGCAAACGTCAACGTTCGAATTCTTTTTAGAATGGGATTTTAGGTTTCGTTGTACCTACTTCCTTAGTAAGTGCCTTTGTAATTACCTCCAGTACTCGTTCTAGATTATGGGCGGTACATTTCTGGATTTAGGTACCTACTTTGCAAGTCACGAGAACAGATTTGGGATTTAAAGCCTAAGAGATCTAGACGCGGGCCTGCAATTGCAAGTTGCAATTGGCAATAATATTATAATTATTTGATGTTCCAAGAATAATTAATGGATTAAATTTTAATATTGAATTTAAATGAAAATCATATTGTTAATGCATTCGAATAGTCCTGACGTCTCGTCTGGCTGGACCTCGGCATGCAAGATCTACTAGGCGAGGGGGACCCGTACCCTCGGATCAGATAAGCGTGGACATGCGCTTGCATGGGCAAGGAAGGTGCCAATGCCAATGCCAATGCCAGCTCAACAACAGTGTCAACCTCGAATGTATGCCATGGCCTCGGCACGTTACGGACGGGGGAGCTCCGGAGAGATACCAAGGTGGGTGTAATCTCCGATGTTTATAACAAGTCTGTTTGACAGCTTAAGTGGGAATGGATAACTCGGAGAGAGGATGCTCATGATTGTGAAGAGTCTCCTTGTGTGGAATTTGTATTTACTGGAGGTTATAATTATTCTCAATTCAAATACAATTGTTTGAAGATATGAGGTGGATAGATATAACTACCCTGAATTGCATTACATTCTACCCCGGACTTCCCCACATGCGCAAGGCAGGTCCGGTCGGCTGGCGCCACCTCCGCAAGCGGGCATGGCCATGTGATATTCCCGAGGGTCGAGTGCGGGCCAGCCAGTGGGAGGGAGGAGACGTGGAGGCCGCGATGGGCCCTGTGCCTCTTGTCCATCCATACTTGTCTCCTCTCTCCTCCTCCTCTCCCGTCTCCCAATCTCACCGTCAGCCTCTCCCGCCCGTCTCATTCGCACAGCTGCTCTAGTCTTGCCTACTCTTGTCTCGGTCCCTGGCTACCTGGCTGTCGGCATCAACACCATCCGTCGCCGTCGCCGTCCCGTCTACTAACTACCACCTGGACTACCCAACGAACTACCTATCCGTACTTCCATCCACCTTGCTCTCCTCTACTCTACTCTACTCTCTCTACAACCTCACTCACTCACTCACTCACTCACCTCTCTCTACACACGTCGGAGAGATATCGGATTAACTCACCAACCTATCCTCTAAACCTACCACCACCACCAACAGCAAAAAGATGTACCAAGACCCCTACATCGCCCGCGGAAAGGCATTGATCCCGCTCCCTCCCCCAGGAAAGCCCCATGGTGTCCCCCTCCCGGGCACGAAGCGCGAGGGCAGGACGGCGATTTATAGGAATTGGAGGAGCGTGAACAAGTTGTTGGAGACGTCGGATCCGAATGTATGTACTTTATTTGTTGTTCCCGTTTGATGTTCCCCCTTCGAGTGGGTGGGTTGCGCGGATGGCGCTGTAAGGTGGGATGTGAGTGAATGTGCTGACTAGGAGGTCGCGACGATAGATTACAACAATACACGAGATGTTTGAGAATTCTGGTATGGTTTACATCCTTTCCCCCCCCAGTGCACCGTCTGTGCAATTTGCGCTAGGCTAGAGAAACTGTCATGTCAAATGTCAAATGTCAAAAAAAAGAAGGGTGCACGGTTAAACCAGGAAACGCAAACTAACACCATCTCCTCACAGCCACCAGATACCCCACAAACAAATGTCTCGGATGGCGAGAGCGGGACAAGGCGACAAACACCTACGGCCCCTACCTCTGGATGGACTACCAAACCGTCAACGAGCGCCGCAAGAATTTTGGTGTCGGGCTACGCATCTTGCACGAGAGGAATGGTGTCAATGAGGACAAGTATGGGATTGGTCTGTGGGCGCCGAATCGCCCAGAGTGGCAGATTACGGATTTGGCGGCGGTGGGGCAGGGGTGTTACACCGTCAGCATTTATGATACATTGGGACCAACTACGACGGAGTTTATCTTGAATCATGCAGAGATCAGAGGGGTGGTTTGTAGTTTGAATGTAAGTTTTTGTGGAGGGTTTTGGGGTTTTGGGGGAATTGTGCTGATTATCCTGGGGGTGGTATTTTAGCATATTCCTACGCTCCTTTCTATCAAGGATAGGTGCCCGGATCTCAAGTTTATTGTGTCGATGGATCCTCTTGAGGAGGGTGAGCCGGCTGGACATTCCAAGAAGGCGCTCATTGGGGCTTGGGCAAAGGAGAAGGGTGTTGAGTTGCATTATATCCGCGATGGTAAGTTTGGATTGGGTGTGAGGGTAATTGCATTTTTACTAATGGATCATTATAGTGGAGGCACTCGGAGAAAAGAACCCAAGGCCATTTTACCCACCAACCCCACAAGATATCGTCACAATCAACTACACATCCGGAACCACTGGTAACCCCAAGGGTGTTGTTCTCACCCACTTCAATGCCATTGCTGCTGCGTCTAGTGGACACACCTCTGCCATTGCCCAGACACCAAACGACAGCATGCTGTCGTACCTCCCACTTGCACACATTTACGGGCGTCTCGGAGAGCACATCTCCCTGTGGTCCGGTGCAGCAATTGGATATTTCCATGGCGACATCATGGGGCTCGTGGATGATCTCAAGACATTGAGGCCCACTGTGTTTTTCTCTGTCCCAAGATTATACCAGAGGTTTTTTAGCGTCATTCAGGAAAACACCATCGAGGCCCCTGGCTTCAAGGGCGCTCTGAGCAGACACATTGTCGACGCAAAGATCCACACTATACGTAACACCCCCGGCGGCGCCGGCGGAACAAACAAGCACGCCCTCTACGACCGCATCTGGTCCAAGAAGGTTGCCGCTGCAATCGGCCTCGACCGCGCCCACGGTATGGTCTCGGGTTCGGCCCCAATCGACCGCACTGTGCTCGAGTTTCTCCGCGTGGTGTTTTCGAATAACTTTATCGAGGGGTACGGACTCACAGAGTCGTATGCCGTTGCCCTTGGCCAATTGGTTCAGGATAACACGACGGGAAATTGCGGGCCCCCAGCAATGCCGCTGGAGGTGTGCCTGAGAAGTGTGCCTGAGATGGAGTACACTGTTGATGATAAGCCGCATGCGAGGGGAGAGTTGTTGATCCGTGGACCAGTCCGGTTCAAGGAGTATTTCAGGGACCCGGAGCAGACAAGGGCGGCAATTGATGAGGAGGGATGGTTCCATACTGGGGATATTTGTAGGGTGGATGAGTTGGGCAAGTTCTCGGTGATTGATCGGGTCAAGAAGTATGTTTTATATATCCACATCTATGCCATGATTTTCATATTCTGTTTCTTTTTTTTTTTTGCTAACACGATTCCTCCCTTTTCTACAGCATCCTCAAACTCGCCCAAGGCGAATACGTCTCCCCCGAACGCATCGAAATCAACCTGCAATCCCACCTCCCCATCCTTGCACAATCCTACGTGCACGGAGACTCTCTCCAATCCTTCCTCGTGGGCGTCTTTGGCGTCGACCGCCACCACTTTTCTGTCTACGCGAGCAAGATTCTCGGAAAGCCAGTCTCGGCGACGGACGATACTGCCATTCTTGCCGCGTGTGCCGAGAGGAAGGTTCGCAGAGCCGTGGTGGCGGATATGGAGAAGGTCATCAAGAAGACCAAGTTCCAGGGATTCGAGAGGGTCAGGAACGTCTACTTGTGCCTCGACCCGTTTACGATTGAGAATGAGCTGCTCACGCCGACGCTCAAGCTCAAGAGGCCGCAGACGGCAAAGGTGTTTAGGGAGGTGATTGACCAGATGTATGACGAGACGAATCGGGAGATTAGTGGAAAGACGAAGGCGTTGTTGTAGATTGTAGATATTGAGAGAGAGGGGGGTGGTTTGTGGGAGAGAGAGAGAGAGAGAGGGGGGGGGGTGGGGGGGTCATATTCCTTTCTGGTCATGAATGTGGCTTTATCACGGATTCGGATTGTATTTATGGGATTTTTTTTTGGGGATCTCTTATTATTATTTTTTGTTTACGAAATGTTGTCCTTCTTGTTTTTGTTTTTATGTATTCATTTAGGTACTTTATATCACATACATACATACCAAATTGCAACCTCATCACACATACATAAGTACTTGGCCCATGTCTGCCGCACACTATATATATTCGCAAGGTCAACGAGAACAGCAAGGTCAATAAATTTAAAGCTTGCTATATGATTGCTATGATTGCTATGATTGCTATGATATATAAAGTATATAAACAAATTCCTGCAAATCCAATGCTAGATATTTACAGAACTCAAGAACGAGCATTCGAAACAAAAAAGATATAAAAATAAAAAAAAATCTAAAAGAAGCTTATGAAGAAGATGATGATGATGATGAAGCAGCCTCCTTCCACAAACACACACACACACACACACACACACACAAAACACAGGTATCTTACAAAACCCCCCCACACCCTTTTCAATCCAACAAAATCGTATGCCCCTCATACTCAATCACCACATCCCTCCCTTGCCCCTCCAGCGCAAACTTCCTCCTGACAAGCTCAAACACAATCAGCCCCGCGCTCGTACTCGGCACCTGCCTGAGCGTCTGCCACACGAACCCGCGATACAGCCACCTGCGCCAGCCGCCCACCAGCCGCGCCTGCTTCCCGCACTGCGCAAACGTCTCCCCGTAGGCATGGGCGTACGCGTTGTGCAGGCGCTCCCACCGCGGGAGGATGGTCCCGCCCACGTAGCTGCTGCGCTGGAGCGCGCCCTGCTCGAGGAGAGTCTTGTAGTCGAGGGATTCCAGGCGGGAGTAGTGGATGGACTGCATGTTTCCGAGGGGGTAGACGATTGCCTGCTGCGCGAGGGAGGCGGTGATGCCTGCCAGGAGGAGGAAGGCGGGTTCGACGGCGTAGTGCGGGCGGATGATGGTTGAGGAGGAGGAGGAGGAGGAGGAGGTGGGTGGGAGGTATGTCGATGTCGAGTCCGAGGAGTCGCCGTTCCAGGGGAGGGAGTCGCGGATGCGTTTGCGGCCGTAGTAGTGCGTGAGGAAGGAGTAGTACATCTGCTGCTTGACGTACTCGAACGAGGCGAAGAAGACGCCGTAGCCGAGGGTTTCCTATATACGCAAAGTTAACACAGGATGGTCGGTCTATTAAAACGAAAGAAACTCACTCACCTTCACAAAACTAAACCCATACCCCGCAAACACCCCGCGTATCCCAATCTCGTGGAGCTTATACCCCGCATACGACCACATATTCCGATGCTTCGCCTCGATCATCTCATTCACATTGAACCTCGTCTGCAGCGCATCCAGCGGCGCCGCAACCTACATAATATACCACATCACCCATCGACAATTAGCCTCCCTACTCCTCCCTCCTCCTCAATTCCCACATCCCATCCCCCAAAAGAAGAAGAACCACCACTCACGAGAGATTGTATGCCCCCAGCCACCATGCCCGCAGCCAACGCATCCCGCAGGGGCGGGGGCGGGTAGACCCTCCTTGCGCCCGCCGCCGACGGCTCGTGGAAGTGTCCGAGAATGTTCAGGTACGACGTATACCTACATAAGTATTTAAAAAAAATACCGCTCTCACTTCATTAGCTTTGGATTTCTTTCTTGGTGAAAGTTGCACTTAAGGTATTCGAAGAGAGTGTGAAAAACGTACAGTATTGCCCCAACGCTAAACCACCACTTCAGTCAGTCCACATTTGCACAAAAAAAATATCAGAAAAACATTTATGTATAGTCCATCGATAATCGATATCGATGTCTATCCATCTACCACCGCCCCACCGCCCCCCCCCACAATCCCCTCTTCTCTCGATCGACGAGCTCCACGGGACCAATAACAAGCTCCAGAATATAGTCCACAAACCTAGCATTTGCAAATAACGGCGGTAAGACTATATATATACGTTTCCATTAAAAAAAAAAACCAATGGGCAAAAAAAAGAGAATGGCCAAGATTATAATTAATCAAATCAGCAACATATAAAAAAAAAACAAGTTCCTAAAAAGAAAAAAGAAAAAAAAAAGAAGAAAAAAAGAAAATAGAGAAATACTACATACCCTGATTCGGAATAAAGCTCCAGCCATGATGCTTCACCGCATGCACCAGCAACCCCGGCGTAGTCATCTTCAAGCTCCACTTCTCGTTTGCTTGAACTCGGGGGTTGATTGCTCTTGCAACTTGCTATATTTAGAGTGATATATCGTCAGTGTTGTGCCCCCCCGAGTTCTCCATCTTTCTTTCTGTAGAATAGTGTGGCACGTACCATATAATCCACCCTCATCTTGAAAAACGCCTTGACCTATACCCTCCTCCTCGACCCGAGCCATTCGTCAGAAAATCTATCCACGTTCAAGTCCTTCTTATTTGATATTTTGCTACCCTCCGCCCCCTCTGCTGCAGCTAGGTAGGACATAGGTATGCGTACCGGAGCCCTAAAGTAAAACGCAATCAGTTGCGTACTAATCGCCCTCGCCCCCGCCGCGGACGTCCCGTTGACGAGGTTCGTGCTGGGTGATTTCGCGGCTGCGTCTGCTCCTGCTCGTGTAGCGCCGCTGGTCGATTCGGCATCTCCGGACCCTCCGCCGCCGGCAGAAGAAGAAGAGACGCTCATTTGTTTGTTTGCTGGATGTGGATGTGGATGTGGGTGTAGTTTGTTGTGGGCAGGGCGCTCGAAAAGGCTGGTGGTGTGTGTGGTGCTGGTGAGTGAGTGAGTGAGGGTCGGTTAACCCGAGGCTGGAGGATTCAGATGCCGGAGGTCGGAGGTCGGAGGTCTGGAGGAGAGATATCGATTAATCCCGTAGTTTCTCGTTTTTGTTTTTGTTTATAACCGCCAACTACAACAACAACAACAACAAACTGTGCACCGAGGCGAGCGGTGGGTGTGGGTGCATCTACCGGCCTAGGTAGCTAGCTGCGCGCTTGAGCTGAGTCGAGATATTTTCGATATTCGAGATCGTGTGGTGGGTGCAAAGATTAAGTATCGAGAAAGCTGCTGCACTTCAGCACTTCACACTTCACCTAGAGTACCCGGCGCTAGCCCCACCACCAACGGATCGCACATGGACCTCTCAGCCCAGGCCCCGGGACCCCGGCCGCAAGGGCCACCTGCCGATCCGTGCATAAAAAAAAAAAAACTAGGTAGCAAAATCAAGCATTTTGACACACACGTGCGTTGCATGCAACGGTAAACTCTCGTGCCCAGGTAACTTCATATATTTTGACCGCATCATTTGCTCATGATAAAATTGCAAAAAAAAAAAAAAAAAAAATAGAAAAAAGAAAAATATATGTAGTGAACGCTCAAACATTGCAGCAAGCAAGCGGAGCAGAAGTATGGAAAAGAACAAAAATAAAAAAATAAAAAAATAAAAAAATAAAAAAAGACATAAAATCCATCATGCACAATGACCGAAAGTGAAAGTGACCATGACCATAACCCCGAGCTCTACAGCGCACCACAGCACACAACACCACACAGCACCGCACCACGCAATCAAAACTCAAATCGTAGCTGGATATATCGACAGGAACGAGACAGGAAAGTAACAAAACCACAAAAGAGTTATTTCCCCAGCGCCCCATCACTTACTTCTTCATCAACCTCTCCGACTTCCTCTTCTTGAGCGGTGGCCCTTCCTTCGCCTTCGGATTGGAATCCCCATCACCCTCAACCGGCGGCCTCTCACTCCTCGTGGGTATCTTTTTCTTCAGCGCCAGCTCCTTCTGAGCCTGAGCTTGACCACCAACCTTCTTCTTCTTGTCATTCTCCTCCTTCTCCTTCTTCTTCTTCTCCTTCTTCTCCTTCTTCTCCTTCTTCTTCTTCTCATTCTCCTCCTTCTTCTTCTTCTTCTCATTCTCCTCCTTCTCCTTGTTCTTCTTCTCAATCTCCTCCTTCTCCTTCTTCTTCTTCTCAATCTCCTCCTCCTCCTTCTTCTTCTTCTCAATCTCCTCCTTCTCCCTCTTCCTCTTCCTCGTCTCCAAATGACTAGTACCCTCCCCATCGTTATCAGTAGCCACAAAATCAAACACCGCCTGCCCCTTTCCATCCTTCTTCTTCTCCTTCTCCTTCTTCTTCACCCTCTCTTTCATCTTCTCCACCACCCCCCCCTCCATCTGCATCGCATTCGAATCCCCATCACCCTATGACAAACGATCCTTCAGCTTCTCCCCCAACCACGTCGTCACGGGGCCAAACTCATCCCTCAGAATCTCCGAGATGCACGTCCCATTCGTCTTCCGTAGCCCTCCCCACTTCTTTCTCAATTTCCGTTGCATCCACACATTATGATCCTTGCTGCAATACACGATTGAGTTCTAGAGCGCAGAGAAGTTTACAGATTAGAGATTAGCTCAAAAAAAAAATGCTTTTTAACCATATGTTTCGGGTATATGCGGAGATTTTTTTCTTACATCAAAGTACCAGTCCACGAGGCCATCACCGTGCACGGGTGCCTGGACAGCACGCAAATCCACATCACCATAGAAATTCACCACGCCCGAGATCAATTTCCGGCACTCGACTGCTGTCAAACACACCCCACCTCCCAATCAGTCTTCATTATTCCCTCAAAGAATTAGGGTTTTTTTTTACCTTTAGCACCAAGTAGGTGTGTTATGCCTCCGGCGGCTCTACCGATTCCGATGGCAATGACATTTTTGGCGTCCGATAACTCGATATAATTATCCCATAGATACGCACAGAGTTGTTGTGCGTGGGCGTTAACATCGTGAGGGTCCTGACAGATGCAATTATCTTTATTAGCGGACAAAATTCGTAAAATCGATTTGGATAGAAACTTACATCGATTCCAGTCAAGTGTTGTGGAACGTTTGCATCAATCACCCCAAAGCCATTACTAATGGCCCAATCAATGTAACTTGAGCCAGAGTCAAGCTTGAACAAAGTTAGCAGCTAAAAGATATGTCACGGCTAGTTGTATACATACAAGCATTGCTTCATGAATGTCAATAAATGGGGGCGAACCACTTGGTGCAACGACCTGTGGACTGATCATCGAGTTAGCATTATTCCATACCGAGATGTTAAAGAAGACTCACGGATCATGTACAATAAATACAAGTGTCTCCTTGTTTTGGTAATCAGGACTATATTATAAATGTTAAAAAACACTACACATGATAAATTGGATTGGTTTCGTACCTGGCCAAGACTTGATCCTCGAATGACTTTGACGTGCGCTCCTTATTCCGCATAACTGGCAGTTCATACATGCTATGTTTGTCTGCCAGCTCCTTTGCCTGGAATAATCGAATGACGTCTAGAAAAGTTATTAGACATGTAATGTGCTTCGTTATCTAACAACAAGTCTTACCATGTATTCGAGCAGGTCTATGGGTTATGAGATCTACAATTTGTTAGCAAAAGAATATTAATTTAGGAAACAAAAGAAGTCCTACCTGGAAGTACACCTTTAATGGACATACAGTCCCAAAACCTGGATTGTTGTATTATAACCTGGTGTATTGTATCCTTTGCTGAGTTTGATGGGACAGTTGACGTTGGGGGCCCAGGAGGCTCCCCGATCAACACTTTTGTGACAGCAAGTGCTGAATGAGCAATTGATAAAAGATTGTAACCACCCTAAACATATGTCAGTATATTTACAGAACATGTAGCACTTGTAATATCTACCTCCAAGCAGACAACAATTTTGCCATTTGCTAGTGTTTTCAAAAGGGCCGTCATTTGGGCAAATCCTGCAGGAGTGACAAAACAACCGCCAATATTATCACCGGCAGCTGCATCGAATCCAGCAGAGACTGGAGATAGTTGATATATCAGCATCACTCAGAGAACGGCTGGGCGTTGAACCTACCGATAACGAGGTCTGGGTTGAACTCCATTGCAATGGGCATTATGACTCTATTAAAGGCATAAATATAGTCTCCATCACCCATTGCGCCGGATGCCCATGGAATATTGACGTTTCTGAATTTTTGTCAGCCCGAGTGGTAATGAAGTAGTAATTGAGGGATCATACTTTCCACGACCCTCCCTTTCTCCGCATTTATCCAAATTTCCGGCATCTCCGGGTGGATAAAATGTTCCGCCTCCATATCGGTGAATGGACATGTATAGAACATTTGGATTATCATAGAAAGCAGACTGTGTGCCATTGCCGTGATGAACATCCCTACAAAGTCAGAGAGTATAAAACAAAACCTAATTTTTAACAACATACCAATCTAATATTAATATTTTCTTGCATATCTCTGGGTAATTTTTGAGCATGACTTTTGTGGCAACGGCAACATTGTTGAACAGACAAAATCCCATCGCATGACATGGCTCAGCATGGTGGCCTGGCGGTCGAATAACTGCGATTGCATTCTTCAGGGTGCCATCGAGGACATGTCTGCATGCCTCTATCGCTCCACCGCACGAAAGCTTCCCACAGAAGAAGGACTCGTTGTTGAAATAGACCGAGTCTCCTTGCCTCGTATGTTCTTGCAGATCCTGGAGCGACATTTCTATCTAACGAATCAGATTATGAAATTTCATAAGAACAACACAGGGTGACTCCACTCACTGGCTGTGCTCTCTATAAAGTCCCAATGGCCCTCGCTGTGTACTAGACAAGCTTCCTCTTTCTTAACCTCTCTCGCCTTGAATTTCGCCAGAATCGTCGCTGATTTCGGCCCCGAATCGGCATCCTCGTCATCTACTAACCCAGACTCGGCGAGCGCTCTGTAGATGAAATATATGCGCCTTGGGTCCTCGGGGTGCATGTCTCCCTCGTCCACAGTCGCATGGTATCTCATCCGAACATCATAACATAGCCCAGTCCGTCTGTTTGTGTAGAATAGAGCATTTGGTTTATGCTTTTTCCGTTTGATGGCCTGTTCAATCTGCCCGGCTTTTACTGCGACGAATCCCACGCCATCGAGTGCTGCCGGAACTGGGGCCGCCTGGGTTTGCTGCCCCGGCCGCTCTGCAAGCTGCGTTGTAACTCGCGGGGGCTCGTTCGAGCTGCCCGGAACCGCTCCATTGACAGGTATGAGGGGGGAGGTTGGGCCATTGCTCCGGGGAGGGGCGTCAGGCAATCCCGTTTTCATTCCGAATGGCATGGTTCAGACGCGGATGAAGCAGATGTTTGGGTGGACGTGGTTGGCAAGTGCATGTGCATATCAGCACTTGTGTGTAAGGGAAGGTAAGTATGGTAGCTCTGGGGGCTCGCCATCCCTGCACGCCCATGCTTGGCGGGCGAGGGCCCGAGCTCGGAGGTACGGGGCTCAAGGCTCGATAAGATAAGACTGCGATGCGTGCTCACCGTTGCACCATGCCTCTAAACCGCGACAACCGCGACAACCCAACCTCAGCATCCGCCGCTGACCGACGGGACCATCTCGGCGCGCCAGCACAACTCGGAGGCTCTATATACTGCTCGATACTGGACAAACAAGACACTACATCGCGAGAGCACACATGCATGTGGCGTCAAACAAGGCTTTGGGCCTCATAATCCTCTTCAAACTGCTTCATGGAAGATGGACAGCACCATCATTTATAACGATGAGACGACGAAAACAACGCAGATATCATCACACAACTCACATGCGATTGGCAAACAGACAGAAACTGAGCGGAATGTTCTAGGACATCTCGTCCGAAGCGGGACTTTTGCCCTTGACATCTATCTACAATTACAGGCCCGAGTCCGAGATACGACGCAGACAATGGGGAAAAGCTCAATGACATAAAACGGCGAGCCAACAAAACAGAGTGCGCAACCTAATATTTTTTTTTTTCCTCCCATCCAAGACAATATAAAACGAAATTAAGCGGAAGCGTCAATTTTGGAGATGTAAGAGATCAAATCAAGGACACGCCTGGAGTAACCCCACTCGTTGTCTAGAAGAAAATCAGCATATGAATATGGCAAGGGTCGAATGGATGTTTAATGCTACTTACCGTACCAAGAGACAAGCTTGACAAAGTTGTCGTTCAAGCTGATACCAGCCTTGGCGTCAAAGATGGAGGAGTGGCTGTTTCCGTTCAAATCGGTGGAGACGAGCTCATCCTCGGAGTATGCAAGGATTCCTGTGCGAAGTACTGTTAGGCGACTTATCTTGGCCGAAGATGAGCCATGGGATTGTGATACATACCCTTCAACTTGCCCTCGGAGGCATCCTTGATGGCCTTCTTGATGACTTCGTAGCTGGCTGGGGTCTTGATGCGGACAGTAAGATCGACGACGGAGACGTTCTGTGTTGGGACACGGAAAGCCATTCCGGTGAGCTTTCCGTTGAGCTCTGGGATAACCTTTCCTACGGCCTTGGCTGCGCCAGTGCTGCTGGGAATGATGTTGGTGGAAGCGGTACGTCCTCCACGCCAGTCCTTAGCGGATGGTCCATCAACGGTCTAGAGATTGTCAGTATCCTCTTTTACTCGCAGGAGTTGCGGTTTTCTGACCTTCTGGGTAGCAGTGAAAGAGTGGACGGTGGTCATGAGTCCTTCAATGATTGTGAACTAGCATTCAAGTTAGCCTAAAGTCACACTACCACGAAGCGAGAAACCCACGTTGTCGTTGATAACCTTAGCCAATGGAGCCAAGCTAGAGTTCGGTTCAGTAATCAGATTCAACAGATAGCAGGTGCAATTGATTATCATACCAGTTGGTGGTGCCTGGTACAGTGTTAGCTTGAGTAAAAACAGAAAACACATTCATTGGGATAGCTTACAAGAGGCGTTGGAGAGAACGTCGACATCCTTGGTGTATGTCTCGTTGTTGACACCCATGACGAACATTGGGGCATCGGCTAAATCACTAGTTAACGACCCCATCTTCAAGGTCAAGCGAGGGAACGAGGACCATACCAGATGGAGCGGAGATGATACTAAAATGGTCAGCTACTTCCCAAGATGGATATTTAGCATCAGCAGTACTTACACCTTCTTGGCACCTCCCTTCAAGTGAGCACTGGCCTTCTCCTTGGTGGTGAAGACACCAGTGGACTCGACAACGTATGTGGCACCGGTATCTCTCCATGGGATGTTGGAGGGGTCACGCTCAGAGTAGAACTTGATGGTCTTTCCGTTGACAACGAGGTCACCGGCAGCGTTCACAGAGACCTGACCCTTGAAGTTTCCGTGTGCAGAGTCGTATTGGAGCATGTAGACCTGAAGGAGGGGTCAGTAAAATGCATAGTAGAGTAGTGGGAGATTGCGTGGTACGTACGGCGTACTTGGGGTCAATGAAGGGGTCGTTGACGGCAACAACTTCGATGTCGTCATGCTCAACGCTGCGAAGGAGGTCAGTTCGGTTCCTGTTCGAGAGCTACTCTGACATGATAACTCACGCATTGCGGAGGACCTGAGAAGCAGAAGAGAATTCAGTTAGGCAAAGCAACATCAGAATGAGGGCCCATATGATTGTCACATACGATACGTCCGATTCTCCCGAATCCGCTACGATGAAGTCAGTAAAGGTTTCGAGGTTGATTGCAGCTTCTGGAAAGGCCACTTACTTGATTCCGACTTTGACAACCATATTGAATGTTTGATGTGGGGTACTGTGGGGCAGCAGGGGTCAGCCTGGCGGGAACGTGCGGAGCGGCGGTGGGGTTAAGCGGTGGCGGGGTTATCTCTCGCTTGTAGGCGGGAGGAGGAAGGCAGCGGTCGAGGATGGTTTGAGGGCAGAATGGAGACTCACTGTGTGTGAATGGGATGAGTGTGCGGGTGTGGATGATGTCTGGAGAAAGAAGAGGACGGAGGCTAGGAGAGGGGAACCTTCGAAGATATTTATGGATGGGCGAGCAAAGGAGGGGGAGGGGCATAGGCTTCTCAGAATTGCGTAGATAGCCTGGAGGCTGCGCTAGCGCCGTGCTCGTCCGCTTGGCTTGTTTCCTTTCCCGTTCGCAGGCGACCGAGTAGAGTAGAGTACAGTAGCGTGGGCGGCCCAGCGTCGAGGGTGGGCGGCCTCCTCGCAGGGACGACAGCCTATCCTCGCATGTCCGCGGCCACCCAGCTGGACGATCAGCCCGGCCGGATCCATAATGGGCACATCGTCAGATTCTGCGTGCGGGTATCAGTCATGCCGAGTTGCAGCGGTTGTGCGCGGAATTGAGTCAAGCTGGACATCGTTCGGGCTTCGGCGTATCTTGACGGGCCATCTGCTACGATATTCACTATTCACGCCTGTCCCGCCAGTGCTGCCCCACCATTCCCTTCGAATGTCGAGACGCCCGCCGCCGCGTCGGGCTCATTGCTCAAGGCCGATGGCTTTGTAGCCGGCGTTGCAGCTCCAAGCTCTGCTACTGCGGCACTGCATCAATCAATCGATTGTAGCTCGAGATGGGCTCGAGATGGGAGAGGCACGTCGAGGCGCATTTGTTTGGTCTACTGCTAGAGGTACAGCGCGAGAAAAAGCTACTGCTAGGTGCCTATAAGCTCGGCCTAGGTACGGCTACAGCTTACTGGCCCTATAGCTGCACTCGTGGAAAGAACGCGTCGAGTGCCTGCCTCTATCCCATACCTTACCGCCGGGGTAATGGCCTTGCCAGCTCGGGTATATCAGGTCGCCGTCGAAACGAGGCGGCAATCCTTCGCCTCCATTCCCCATTTTCGCCCCACTATCCCTAGCCTGTGTTGTTTTGTTTTGCCATTTCCGGCGCTGTGTAATCAAACCAACTACAGCAAACGTGAGAGCCACAATTGCCGCCTGGGCTTACCCCCATGCCCCCCTCCAAGAGTGCCACCAGCATCACTGGGGTCATATCGATGATGAGGCCATCTTCGGCCAGTGTACTGATAAGCAGAAGTTTGTCAGTGTGAAGAGTGACGTCTGAAAAACATGCCCCGCAACCCCGCCACAACCTGGTCTCTCACATCTGCTGGGATCATGCAGCATAAGAATTACAATAAATATGAGTAACAGCCCATTTGGGTATCAATCCTCAATTTCAATTGCTTAGGCACGTTTTGGCTTTGCATCCCAATATACCGCTGCTTGTTTTTTTACATAATTCTTCAGTTGCCTTTTCATGCACACAACAGCGGGGATCGTCCGTTCCATCCGGCGGAAGGTTGTCCGACCCATGATCGAGTGGATCGGCTGGCTTGCACAGGGAATCCAACCCCTTCCACTCTGATTTATTTGCTCTTCTGCTTTTCGCCGTCCCATAAGCAGATGCCCTACCGCACGCCGAATTTGATTTTCCTGGGGGCTGTGGTACCGTTTTGCACCATCTGATGTGCAATATGAAGTCTGCATGTAAAAGTTCGACAAGGCGGTTTCGGTGAAAAAAAATTGGGTGAGGTAATGGTGGGGTGATTTTCTGAGACATACGTCGTTGCATGTGCACGGTGGGGGGAGCTGCAGCAGGCATGTCTCGGGGGCGTAATCAGTCAAAATCGAGTTTTGTTCCAGCAGTCTGGCTTCTGTCGGGCGGGGTGAGAGAAGATATTGAGTTGCAATTGTCCATGAGCAATCTCGTTGGTGCAGAATTCGATCAACACACACTGTTGCTTGGAGTGTTATCGCAATTGGTTAGGCTGAGGCATATTAGTGGTGTATAAGCTGGGAAGATCAGGCACGCACCGTGATGGTTCTGGTTGCAGCTGTATATTCGTTTTTCTGCCTTGGTTCAGTTACACTGATGGATTGCAAATTGGACAGATGTGAGATGTGCTCTGTGCTCCGCTCTATCCGATGCCGTCCTGATACCGACCGATGTGAAGGTGTGCTGTCCCGAGGCGGCCCTGATCTCGAGACTTGGCCCTGATCTAACTTTGACGGGCCCTCACTCTGCCGCCCTCGCAGCCCCCAAAGAGCCTCTTCCAAAGGGTACTTGCCGCTGAATCGGGCAAGTCACGTGCAGCCACCCACAATGCTATTGTTCGGAACCCACCACTGCCCAGCAAAATTGGCTTGCAAACTCCCCCTCCCGTACTTTGCTCCGTCATCGTACGACCCGACCCATAAACAAATATACCACTCACTATCATCCCAACTCTCCCGCCAATACCCAATCGAGTTTGCCATCTCCTCTCAATTTCATTTGTCACGTCCAAGATGTTGCGCAACGCTATCATTCGACCGGCCAGATCCGTGCCCCTCTCGCTGTGCCAAAGGTCGGCCTCCACCCGCGCTATCTCAAATCCAACACTCGTCGATATCGAGAAGAGATGGGAGGCCATACCCCCCCAGGAACAGGCAGAGCTCTGGATGAACTTGAGGGACAGGATGAAGTCCAACTGGAATGAATTGACTCTTGCAGAGAAGAAGGCTTGTCAGTATAAACTCATTTCTTTTTGGTTTACCCGCTACCCGAGATATACCACCCATGCTTCGGCATTTACATACCTCAGGCGGCATCTCGGCTGACAACATTTATTTACTTTTATTTCTATTTCTTTGAGGATGTATAGCCTACTGGATTGCTTTTGGCCCTCACGGACCTCGCGCTGCCCCACCTCCAGGTGAAAACAAGCAGATCTTCCTCTACACAGTCGCCGGTGTCGGTATCTCCTTCCTCGTCTTTTGGGGAATCCGCCAATTCGCCAGACCACCACCAAAGACCATGTCCCGCGAATGGCAAGAGAAGACCAACGAGTACCTCAAGGAGCAGAAGGTCGAGCCCATCACTGGTTACGCCAGCGAGGGATACACTGGACCAGGCGCCATCCAGAGCAAGTAGATGCACACAAAAAGCCCGCAATGGTGTGGAAGCAGCAACATCGCCGCTCGCTCCTTCTTTTCCTCTTTCAGTCATGTGTAGAATTAGGTGGAGTGTCATGTTGTTGCGGGGGATCACGAAGTCTGGTCTCATCGGGATATTATTTTACAAACATCAAAATGGGTCCATGGAGCTCGGGTGTGTGATATCGGGATGGGGGGAGGAGGAGACGGTCTGACATGTCCAATGGGGCGGGACAGTCGGGTGAAGCCGGAATGGTGGTTCAATTGCCGAGCCGGAGGAGAGGACTACGGGGTTGCATCTTCATGGGAGGGGTGTGGATCATTCGCAGTTGAATGCTGTTTCTTTTTCTGTTTATAAGTAGACTTGGGGGCGGGGGAGCGGAGCGGAGGGGATGCGTGCGGCGCGTATGTACATGAAATCTACCATTAAAAGCCTTTCCACAGAGCCGCCATTGATATTGACCTGTTCGTTGCGCCGCCTGTCACCCGAAAGCCGCTGAGGCCGTCCGCCCGTGTCGCCGCATCCGAAAAGCCGGCTTGCGGACGGGCGCACCCTCGGCGGGCGCCAAGACTCGCAACACCTGCAGCGCTCACCCATGCACCGCATTGGCACTGCAGCGGCGTGCATCCGCGCCATCGCAGCCCGCCACATCCAGCCGCGGCATCGACAATCGCAACCATGGGCAGCAGCAGCAGGAAGAGGAATCACGCCGAGTTCGTCTCGGATGCGGGCAGCGCCGCCGACGAGGTCAGACATCCCCACATCTCGTATCTGAAGGCAGAGCCTCACACCCCCAGCTGTTGATTCTTAGGCCTCCCAAACACCATCCCCAGGAAGCTTGCTGGCGAGCAAGTTTGATCAGCTTCACAGAGCTCTCGCAGAGGTTCTAGCGGTAGAGGCATCTGGAAGCGAATGGGCAGCAGCGCTGGATGGAGACTCCTCCAAGGTCGAGTTCTTGCACAGACTCAAGGGCATGCAAAGAGACGGAGATATCACATGGGCACTTTCACCACCAACAGCTCCAGCCCAATCACTCGACACAGCTCTGGCAATACCTCCAGTAGCTTCACCCAAAGACCCACAACAAACCTCAACACCCTCGGGGAAACCATGGCCACCCGCACTCCCTCCCATTCACAATGACGCCCTCCGAAACCAAGCCCTCACTCACACGTCATGGGTAGACATGGAAAACCCGCACTCCAGCGGCCTCAACTTCCCAAGCCTGCACTACCAACGCCTCGAATTCCTGGGCGACTCGGTCCTGCACTACATCCTCAGCAAGCACCTCTACTACCACTTCCTCGACAACCGCGAAAACATCCTCAGCTCCGTCCGCACAAGCCTCGAATGCAACGCAAAACTCGCAGAGTTCTCGCGCCTCTACAACCTCCCCGAGCAGACCAGGATAGGCAGAGACGCAGTAAAGACCGGCGTGAACCAGACGACAAAGTTTGCCGCCGATGTGTTTGAGGCGTATTTGGGCGCCCTGGCGCTGGATTCAAAGGATGGCTTGGAGGTTGTGGATAGGTTTCTGGAGGAGCTGATGGGCCCGGATCTGGTTGCTAATAGCAAGGACGTGAAGAGTACGTTCTCGCAGGATAAGCAGGCCAAGAATGATCTGTGGGCCAAGATTGGCGCGAAGGGTGTGGAGGTCAAGTACGAGTGGACCGATGGCAAAGGTGGGAATAACGGGGGGTACTGGTATACCGTATATCTTACTGGATACGGATACGTGAAGAAGGAGCTGGCAAAGGGCTGGGGGAGTAATAAACAGTACGCTCGCTCTCTCTCTCTCTCTCTTTTCCCTTTTTTGCTTCATTTTTTATTTTTTTTATTTTTTATGGAAATTTTTTTTTTACTGACCCTTTCTGTTTTTATGTAGGGACGCACAACTGAAGGCGGCAATGGAGGCACTGGCGAATACGGCCTTGATTGAAGATATCAGGCGAAGGAGGGCAGAGTTTGTGCCGCAGATTGGCAATGCAATTGCAAAGAAGCCCAAGACAGATTGGCGAGCTGCACGTGCTGATGCGAAAGCATTGAAAGATACCCACCCACAATAGTCCTCCTCCAATAAAGAAGATGAGATTGATTGATTGATTTTGCACCCTTTGCTCTATATATTGGGCATGGGTAGCTATATATCCTACACGTGCACATTTACAATTATTG
Source organism: Peziza echinospora (assembly GCA_024516245.1). NCBI lineage: Eukaryota > Fungi > Ascomycota > Pezizomycetes > Pezizales > Pezizaceae > Peziza > Peziza echinospora. The sequence continues at coordinate 589,036 of JAJLQT010000012.1, read as the reverse complement.
ATCTTCAGTTTCCCCCGGGGGTTTTTAGTTAAAGTCTATAAAATTCAGAATTGGAACATCTAGATCTGGTCAAAAATCATATCTGGCGTTTTAACGTTTTAAACAATGGATGGAATGCTTTCGGTTCTGCAGAAGATCTAGATCTGTACTTTGGCCGAAAAACCAGATACATCCCGAGATATTATAATTACCTCCTTATATCTGATCATGACCGATATCTGGCGGGCCGGTTTTTCCCTGATTTATGCAGTTTTCTGTAGTACATGTACATGTACATGCACATTTGGCATAATTACAAGTGCCAAAAAGATTTAGCAGATTCTAAATCTGGTGCCAGAATATATATAAACGTTAACGTTAACGTTGGGTTTTATGGATTGAATTGAATTGATCCCCAGATATCGATCTAGATCCAAAATTTGAATTTGACCACCCAGAAGAGAATCCTAATTCCTATGCCTAATTGCAAGGAGAATACCTATAGTATACAGGTACCTCTTAAGTATACCTAAGGAACCTAGGTAGCTATAAATAGAGTAATACATACACGAAACTATATTTAAATTTAAAAATTTCCAAGAACGAGATCAACTAAAAAAAAAAAAAAAAAAAAGGGTAAACTAAACATACATACAAAAAAAAATATTCAACTGCAAAAAGTGAGCATGTACAGAAAAAAAAAACCGAAAAAAAGAAGGAAAAGAAGACATTATATAATCGAAGAAAAGAAAAAAAAAAAAAAAAGAAAGAAACCGGTGGCCCATCTCCAAAAAACACAAAGGAAAGCAAATTGAAAAGAAGAAACAAAATCATCGTCTATATCCATCCATCCGTCTTCTTCCCATGTAACCCACCCCCCACCCCCCATCCAGATCCAACCCTGTGCCGCGTAAAGTCGAGGTTTCAAAGTAAGGTGGGATGTATATATATGAAGCCCAAGGAAATCTCTTTCTTTTTTTTCTTCATAATTCTACCCCAGTACAAAGAAAAAAAAAAGGATGATAGTCCCCCTCACCAACTCCAGCACCAGCACCAACACCCCATCGCCCACGTGCATTTCTATACTCACCGGATTACCCACAAATATGTGTGTGATTTTCTTTTTCTTTTCTTGTATTGGAATATATATCGAAAGCGTTATTACTGGCAATAGCATATACTTTTCGTAATCAAGTGTTTATGCGGATGCAGTAGCAGACTAAAAGGAAAGAGACAAATAAAAAAGCTCATTAGTTTCTTCATATCCAAAGAGTGTACGGGGCACCCTGATTAAAAATATAAAAAAGGGCAAAACCAAATAAATGGGTTTACCCATTCCAGTATTTTTTTTTTAGATTTAGAAGAAACTTACCTGCTTAGGCTCCTCCAACGATCCACTCTTTGCCATATTCGCCGCCGAGCATCTGGCCATCGTCTTGCTACTCCTCGAAATCACATCCGTAAAGTAAAAGTTCTCAATCGGCTTCTTCAACTTCTCGCCCTTGGCCTTCCTCGTCTCTCCACGGTTGGCATCGACAAGCTGCGCCTTGATACCCGCGGCAGCCATGCTCGCCGGCTCAATGATATCGTATCTTGTGAGCGCGGGGGAGATCTCCTCCATCCTGGACCTCAGGCCAACGATATCGTCGTACGGGAGGGTCTTTCCGACAACCTCACTGATTGCACGGACAATCTTCCAGTCCTCGCGGGCGACGCCGGGGAGGACGGCGGCGGGGCGGGTGAGTTGGACACGGCCTTCGGTGTTGACGTATGTTCCGGATTTCTCGGTGTAGGTTCCACCGGGGAGGACGACGTCGGCGTATTGTGCGCCAGTGTCACCATGGTGGCCCTGGTAGATGACGAAGGCTCCCTTGGGGATGTCGGCGGCAGAGATCTCGTCGGCGCCGAGGAGGTAGACGATCTTGGGGACGACCTTGGAGATGGCGGCGTCGGGGGTGGTGAATCCAACGTCATAGGCACCTGCTCGGGAAGCAGCCTAGAGACAGATTTTTGTTAGATTAGACCTAATTATTGGATTATGAGGGATACATACCCTTTGTAGAATGTTGAATGCATTCCACTCGGGAGTGATGAGCTTAGCAGCGTTCTTGTCCACAAATTGACCAATGACCTCAAACATGGCATTTGAGTCTGAGTGCTCAGCAACCGCACTTCCGACGATGATCAATGGCTTCTTAGCAGCCAACAACTTCTTTCCGAACTCTCCAGTAAGAGTATTCTTCAAGGCAGTCACATCGTCTCCAAAGTGCTGGTACTCAAAGGTTCCTTCGAACTGCTCACCAACCAAACCAACCTCCAAGTCCGATCTCAGCCATTGCTTCCTGATTCGGGCATTGAGGACGGCGGCTTCGTGGCGGGGGTTAGTTCCAACAAGGAGGATAGCATCGGCATCCTCAACACCAACGATCCTGGAGTTGAAGATGTAGTTTGAACGAACGTCAACTCCGTGGGCAGCTGGGAGATTACCGAATGGCTGATCGAGGGCCAAGTTCTCGGATCCAAGCCTGTTGACGAGATCCTTGAGAGCCACAAGTGACTCTACCTCAACGAGATGTCCAGCAATGGCCTTGACCTCGTTTTCCTGGGGCTTGATTCTCTCGAATGCTGAAGAGATCTCCATCAATGCGCCCTCCCATGTTGCTGGAAGGAACTTGTCGTCCCTCCTGATCAAAGGGGTGGTCAATCGCTGTGTCTTCAATCCATCGCAGGCAAATCTTGACTTGTCGTTGATCCACTCCTCATTGACATCGTCGTTCAAGCGAGGCAATATCCGCATAACCTCAGCTCCTCTAACATCCACCCTAATTGCCGATCCCAATGCATCCAAAACGTCGATGGACTCTGTGTTCTTCAACTCCCATGGTCGAGCACGGAAAGCGTATGGTTTCGATGTAAGGGCACCGACGGGGCAGAGATCAATAACATTTCCAGAAAGCTCGCTGTCGAGGTTTCTCTCGAGGTAGGTACCGATCTGCATGTCGTTTCCACGGCCAGTAGATCCGAACTCTGGTGCGCCGGCAATGTCGTTGGCGAATCGAATGCAACGAGTGCAGTGAATACATCTGTTCATTGAAGTCTGTTTTTTTGTGTCAGAATTCGAGCTTTGAGCAATAAATCCCAGATGGGAACCAATCTACCTTTATTAGAGGTCCAATGTTCTTGTCTTCAACGGCACGCTTGCCTCCAACCTCGTGGAATCGGCCCCTATCGGCACCATATCGCATGGACTGATCTTGAAGATCACACTCTCCTCCTTGATCGCAAACAGCTGGAAATCAAGAATATCAGTATGTGAAGTTGAAGCGGTTGAAAATAGAACATACGGCAATCCAAAGGATGGTTCTAAAATCCACATTAGCTACTTGAAGATCAATAAGCAAAAAAAGAAATTGGGGGCTACACACAGCTAATAAGAACTCCATAACACCCTCTCTCGCCTTGTGTACTATTGGCGAATCCGTCTTCACCACCATCCCAGGTTGTACCGGCCTATACATCCAAAATCAGTCCAAGGTACCTCCAACATTAAAAGCTATCAGGATTGAGCATACCAAGCACAGGATGCCACAGGCTTAGGAACTTTCTCGACCTCCACAAGACACATACGGCCTAAAATCCCTCGTTAGCAAGATGCGCCTACTTGTTGTTTTTTTGAGTGATGAATTTGCGCACAATTTCCGGCAATCATGAGCTTCTCATGATAGCAGTACCTGATGAAACATGACCAATTAGCTCAATGCCCAACTCTGCAAGCTACCTATCATCTCGGGGAAAGAACCAACCTTGGGATCGTAACTCCTGCCTTCTCACAAGCCTGGATGAGCGCAGCACCCTACATTCATCGAAACAGCCTCCAGTTAGCCCAATTGCTCGCCCCATTACAACCACCCACTTCAACGACTTCCGCTTCGCTCCCCGGAGCTCGCGGGACATCGGGGCTGCCGTGAAGGGGCAATATAGCAACCCACCTGCTCAATCATGACTGGCTTCCCATCGATTGTGATCTGAATCTCCGCCCTCCTCTTTGCACTTGCACCGAACGCCCTCCTGGCAACGGCATTGCTACATGCCGACCGCGAAGCAACACCGGTAGCCCGTACAAGGTGCTGCCGAAACATCCTGTCTGTAGGTGGTTTTGCGGCGTGTGAGAGATGGTGTGTGGTATGCGGTTGATTACTGTGTGGGGCTCGAAGGCGGCCTTTCCGATATCGTGCTTGTGGGTGTGGTGTGTGTGGGGGGGGATATTGAGTGAGTGGGTGAGGTGCGCAGGCAGCGGCAGTCAGTAGCAACTAGGCTCTTTCGCAAATCTGTGGGGCGGGATTGGGTGCAAGCGGACACTACGTAGTAGTATGGAGTAGGGGCCGATGACTTGGGAGGGATGGGGGGGTTATGGCGTTGTATAGGAGGGGTCTCTCTGGGGCTCTGGCAGTAAGCGGATCTTGACACTCAACACTCCAGGCCAGGCCGGTAGCCATCCGGCGGGCCTTGCCTCCTCCTCCCCCATTAGCCTCAAACGCCGCAGAGTAGTAGTAATGTATACAGTAACCTCTCCATATCTTCAATTCGAATCCTTGAACCCCATGACCAAACACAAAGTATTTGCAAAAAGAAAAAAGAAAAAATAAACGAAAATAAACACAAATCCCATGATCCAAAAATGATCCAATCCAATTGCCCATCGATCCACAAGAACCTTATTTCCGAAGCCCTCATTTCCAATTGTGGCTTCAACCATCTGATAAAAAAAAAAAAAATACATTACCCGATTCTTTTACAATCTCCTCTCCTCTCATTGGCCCACACCCCCAAGCCCTTCCCTCTGAGCGGCGACAACCACCCCACACGTGCTCCACCGCCACAATTAACCACCCTCTACACCGCCACACACCTGTCGGCGAAAAAAAAATTCCTCTATAAAAAGGCTCGGCATCCCACACCCTTCTTCTCTCTGCACTCATTTCGGTCCCAATTTATTGTAGGAAACTCCTTCCTTTATTCCCAAAGGTTTATCCTCTACTACGGGTTCCAAGAGCGACACAACAGGTACGACTAGCTGGAGCAAGGGAGTTTGGTTAGGGTCTTCCTTCGGTGGGACCTCCAGATGATGATAGTAGACCGTTCCTTACCAGTTGTACTACAAACCAATCTTTTTGGTGTGGCCTTTTTTTCATTTTTTTTTGCCTTGGAGAACGTTCGTTACTGGGGGGAAGGGAAGGGGGAGACGACGAGAAGAGAAGAAAGGAAGATCTAGAGATCTAGCGAGCGAGTGCCCTCATCGATCCAAATCAATTCAATGGAAAATATACTGCAAACAATTTCTCTGTGCCATGCAACGTTACCGCCCCTGAATGAAATCGAGAAACTCAAAATGCCATGCTGAGTTTGTCCTCAGCCCGAGTGACTTCCCCGTCCCAATCCTGCCGGTGGGATCGTGATCTGAAACTCCTTCATGTCTTGCAACCAACGACGTCGGGCCTGATCCTATACCTCGAAGTTGTCCCTAGACTCACGACATCCGGACCGAGCTCGTTTTGCAATGCCATCGCCATTGGCTACCTGCAGGTCGTGGTCCACAATCACTTCTCACGAACTTTTCGTTTGAACTACCTAAGGAAGTAGTAGAGTACCTACCTAAGTAGGTAACATCTCAATCGCCACTCAAGACCTTGCCATGGGAACTCCAGGCTCGATACTTCTATGAGCCCAACATATATGATCTCGAAGTCATTCGTTTCATAATCCCCTATTCCTTGATCTACGAAGTAGGAGCAAGACCCATATATACATATACAATTCCAAAAGACAAACACGTATTTAACAGAGGAATTCAAAATCAGCAAGATCTATAAGCAATATAAGGAAAGGGTGATAAAAGAGATCTAGAATGCAAAGTGTACCCGTGAAGAGAAGAGAAGAGAAGAGAAGAGAAACGGCCGTGGGAAGTACTTCTTACCATGTACTTTGGTACAGCACGATCAAGACAATACCCAGGTACCTCTTTCCAGGTAGATATCTTAGGTACTTGGTACTTATATCTTGTAGTTATAGCAAAAACAACGTACTTCTTACCATGTACTTTGGTACAGCACGATCAAGACAATACCTAGGTACCTCTTTCCAGGTAGATATCTTAGGTACTTGGTACTTATATCTTGTAGTTATAGCAAAAACAACGGAACAGCAACGATTTAAAGCAAAGGCCACATGAGGCCACATGCACATACTTGGTGCTTTGTCTATCTCAAACAGATGCTCCATTTTCTCCCGGGCCATAAGTAAGTAAGCATGTAATCAGAAGATATACAGAAAAACAAAAAAACAAAGAAGTGATCAGCTCGAAACTACCTCCTAGCTACAGGTAGGTAGAAGAGAAGCAAGATAGGAAAAGAAAAGTAACTATGTGCAGCCCAATCTCAGGCTCAAAGATGCAAATGGAGAGGGCAATCCACTACAGATAGCCGTGGCCAAATTGCAGCCGTATCAAAAAACAGAAGATAAACAGAAAGAAGGTAAACCAATCTCTAGATCTGGTTCATAAAAAAAACGAACAACCGCGCATTGTGATGCCCACACTCCTAGCAACAAAAAAAAAAAAAAAAAAAGACGAGAAAAACTGATCCAACAGAGAAGAAAGAAAAGAAAAAAGAAAAAGAAAAAAAGAAAAAAGACATTCTATCCGGATCCTCTAATAGAGCCCTCTTCCTTCAATACTGAGTCCACTCCTCCTACCACCCTTCTTCGCGGCCATAGCACGAGCCTTCACACGCTTCACCAAGTCGTCCGCGCCCATGTTATGAGCCGGCCTCAAGCTACCAACCGAAATGGTAGATTTGGGTACAATGTCGTAGGTTTTTGGCATGCCGGGCATGCGGGTGCGGTTGGTGTTGCGCTGTGGAGGAGCCAATGGGTCGTTTTCTGCCTCCTCCAATCGCTGAGAGTCACGAGCCATGGATTGTCTTTTTTGCAAAGTTAGTTTTGATAGACCGAATTGAGGAAGTTGAGAGAGGTAAAAACTTACGATGGATCATAATCTCTTGTGGCGTACTCCCTCGTACTGTAGTCGTCACTGGTTCCGAGAACGGGTCTGGTCCAATCTCGGATAAGGATATTGGCCTGTCTCTTGATATCGGGCTGTGGCCTAACGTCCTTTGTATAGAATGCAACGATCTTTCCAATTCCACTTTCTCTCAGAAGTGATGGATTGGAGACAACAAATGAGCCAAGGTATCTGAATAGCTCTTTTTGGATGGAGTAAGCCGGGAGGGACTTGTTCTCGAGAGGCTCTAGCCAACGCTTGACAGCGACCAGGAAGTTATTGTCCATGCAAGAAACGTGAAGATTAGGTTTCGTGATAACGCTTCGGACCTCATTAAGCATCCGAATCTTGTGTGTTGCTGCATGTCCGGCTTTAACATCCGCATAGTCCTTCTCTGCGGCCGCAATCATGCGGTCGCGGAGGCTGACAATCATGTCGTCTTGGAATTTCTCAAGTTCCTGTATAGCTTGTAAGTGACTGTAAATCGGAAACGATCGAGAAGCTGCGGCCTTACCACATCGTCCCCCTTCCTCCGCCTCTTTGTCTTTGCTTTGAGGGCATTATCGATTCTCGCGTCAAGATCGGCCATCCGCTCTGTAATACATATTAGTAAATATTATACCTGGAATATGGTATCCAAGAGACTCACGTTCTTCGGCAGAGAGAATTCGTGTTGGCCGCTCTACCACCCTCTCAGATCTCTCTCCTTGGAGTCCCTTCCTTGCCCCACTGCTCTTCCGGTTTGGCCCAGAGGCGGGTTCCTCATCCCTGGTACTATCTCTAATCCTCTTTCCCGTCTTTCTCGGCCTTACGTCCTGCACCTCAGCTGGATCTCTGACCCGCCTATGAACACCTAGCTTGCCCACAGTCTCCTCATCAATAGCAATGACCGGCCTGTTCACAAGCTGTCGGTGCTCAAGCTCATCGAACAAGTTCTCGTCAATCTCGGAAAGGTCTGACTCGGATCCATCTTCTTTTGGTCGTCTAGGCTGAGGCCCGTCAAAGGTGGCGAGCGCATCGGCCGTCAGCTTCGGCTCGTTCTGTGTGCCCTCGTGGAGATATTCCTGCATGCGTTGCTCGTCATCGGCCATGATTATGTACTGTTGTGTTTTTGCGTGTAATTGCGGTGCTGGTTCGTGATTTTAAGCGCGATCTGGTGTTTCTGTAGATATCCGTACTCCGACTGGTGTAGCTATTCGGGTCTGATGTTGTAGTCAAAGCTCCGGTCGTCACTTGTAAGGAGGCAGCCTGCGTCGCCTTAGAGTCCAACGTCTTCGGTAGGACACAGTGTAGCGAGAGTCTCGTAGTAGGAAAGGCTGGGTACTGGCAAGCGTTTGTTTGTGGGGGAAAGCCCGCGAGGAAGGGAGAGGGAGGGAGAGAGGTGAGTGCAGTGCGAGAGCCACTGGTGAGAGGCGCGCTTAATGGCCACTGCCTTGTCCACCCAACTGCTAAGTATCTGGCCGCCAAGACGTCAAATCATGGCGAACTGCTTGTTGCTGCATAAATTATGCATGCATACCTGGGCAAAAAACCTTTGTGCACGCTCGCCTTGAGAGTTGACCTGCACCTGCAAGCACGCCGCCACACCTCTTTTCATCTCAAACGACATCGCCAACCAAGCACCTCTTCTCTCACCCCCACAGAACCCCTACAACTTCCAATATGTTCGCCCCTCGTAAGCACATTTCCAGCCCGCTGTCAATACCGTCGTTCAATTAGCTAACAGAACGCACAGCCCCCGTCACCGCTGAAGAGATCCGCCAGCAAGAGGCCGAGGCCTCTTCCACCGTCAAGAAGGCCATTGGAATTTGCGCCCTCTTATACATCTGTCCGTTCACCACTATCTGAGATTCCAGAGTACATGAGCCCTTCAAAAATACAAAACTAACAGGCTGGGCTGAGTAGCACCATTTGTTGTCGAATACGTCTCGCAATTCCTTTGAACGCATCATTTTCAGCGCCTTAATATCAGCATCATGAAATTTGTTAAAATCATGGGAGGGCAAGATAAGCATGTGTGGATTCTAGAGCGAAAATTCTATCTCTAGGCAAATGTGGCAGGCTGTCATCCTCCGCAAGCTTCCTACCTATGTCTTGATAAAGACAATTGGATGGATTGGGTCCATGCCGCCATTGTTTTGCAAAATGTACTATATCTATGTTTAATGCACTTTTTTTTCATCAAAGGAGCAAAATCTATTTTCGTCGAAGTTTTCACCAAAACTGCTCACAAATCACTTCAGCTGTCCATGCATATTGTCACCGGCTATATTAGGTATGTTCATTAATCGCCATGCTAAATATACACGGTGCCCAAGCACAATGGTTTATATCATGATATTATGAGAATCTTGAGAGGTAACATGAATGAAAAGGAAAAAAAATACACTAGACATGTAAAAACAAAAAAAACACAAAAAATCAAAGTAACCCAAGTTTTGCTACAAGGAATAAATAAAAGAAACATGATGATGATCATGGGAGGGATTTACCTCCCTTCCCGCTTGTTGGTCCTTGACTGTTCTTCCCACTCTGCGAAAGCCTTCTCTATCTCCTTAACTTGGTTGGCGAGGTACTCCAATCCCTTTGCGTTTGTAGACAAAAGCTGTTGAAATATTAGTCATTGAATCGAATAAAAAGCGCATTGATAACATCGGGAAAATACTCACTTCACTTGTGGTTTTCAGCTGCTTCTCATCCCATTCAACCACTGGAGCTCCAACCTCCTCGCTCATCTGTCTGGCCCTTTCCCGAACAACCGTCATCCTTGCCCATATCTCATTGACCCTTCCCATGATGGCTGGGTCATAGACTTGCCGGCTCAAGCTCTCTAATCGTTTCTTCAATTGCTCCTCTTCTGGCTGGAGAGCATATCCTCTGTTCTTGAGCACCTGAACCTGAGCCGCAAGAGCTAGTGCGCGGCGGGCAAGCCCAATGTGGCGGCGCCGGCAGTCTTCGAGTTTTATTGAAGTGACAAGGTCGTGCTTTTGAGATAGGTTGTTGAGCTTTTCCTGAATTTGATGAAGGATTGTTCGGTAAGCGAAAACTTGCTGCTGTTGTTGCTTAACACGTATTTCGAGATCGCCAAATCCAATTGCTAAAATAGGAACAGATCTGGTTTGTGCTGATTAGTATTTTGAAGTAGAGCCTTTCACGGAGGTGAATTACCCTGGACTTGGCTTCTCTGTCCACGCCTTATCGTACGCCTTTTCATCTTCATTCGGGTTCTTGACGTGCCTTGAGGCATTGTCCGATCCCACGTAGTTGTAAAAGTAAACTTTGAACTCGCAGTCCGGACTTGACTTGTCCCATTTTTGAATAACCTTCTTAAGCTCACTCATCACCCTGTTTCCTGGCTGGCCTGCTTTTCATAGTATTCGTTAGTCCAGATTCTTCTAGTTGGAAAAGAGAAAATTGCGCCGTTATACCGTAGGAAGGCGTACCATATTGTGATTGTTGCTGCATCATGGAGTTTTGCATCATATTCTGGTTACCATATTGTGATGGCTGGTTCATTCCAAAAAGACTGTTCCCCTGCTGTTGCTGCTGCTGCTGCTGCTGTTGTTGCTGCTGAGGTTGACCACCCAATCCACCCAATCCACCAAAAAAGCTTGAGCCCTGTTGCTGGGGCTGTTGCTGCTGCTGCGTCTGACCAAAAAGCCCGCCTTGTTGAGGTTGCTGAGGCTGCTGAGTTCCGAAGAGTCCACCACCGCCCAGCGTTGACTGCTGCTGCTGTTGAGGCTGCTGGCTCTGGTTGAAGAATCCTCCACCGGTGGCCGGCGCCTGTGTCTGCTGCTGCGGTTGTCCAAACATCCCTCCTCCTCCGCCTAAAGCTCCAGGCTGCTGTATCGACTGTCCAAAGATACTCGAGCCTCCCTGCTGCGCCGGCGCACTTCCAAACAGCCCTCCTGTTTGTTGTGGCTGCTGCTGCTGCTGCTGCTGCTGTTGCTGCGGCTGGCCGAATAAGCTTGTTCCGCCTGTAGTGCCGAAGATGCTTCCTCCGCCTTGCTGCTGCTGTTGTTGAGGCTGGCTTTGTCCGAATATGCCTCCCGTGCTTTGCTGCGGCGTCTGGGCAGCACCTCCAAAACTCCCGAAGATGGACATGTTATTTTCCTCTTTGCCGAGAGCGCCGGTCTAGAGCTAGCTACTGCTACTTGCCGGGTTGGATATAGGGCGTATTGGGCGAAGCGAGTGGTAGTCCTGAGAGCTGGGGCCCTGACGAGATACACTACAGTGGGTGGAGACGCTGCCCTTGGTGCCCTGAAGAACTCACTCTTCCGGTGGCCGTGGATTTACGCGGAGTACTCGAGGGGCTGGGTTGCGCTGGGGGTGCGGAGATAGTGGGAGGGCGTGGAGGGGGCGTTGGGTGCTGTGGACAGCGGTGTGTGGACGCGATATTGCAATTCGCACAAAATGCAGCTAAGGAAGCCGACAACTCGCGACCCACCCACCTGGCCCTGCGAACCCTTCGAGAGGGCGAGCTAGGGTTCCCGTGCCACGCTTGGCCAATCACGGCGCCGCTTACTCATCCTACCGGCGCCCGCGGCCCCGTGCACGGGCTCGAGACAATCCATCCCGATAGCTACCCTCCTCCGGCCCGCAGCGGAACCCAACCCACCCCCCCCCACCACTCCCGCTCTCGCTGTCTCCCGATATCAAAATACCCAGCCCATCATTTAGACACCTCCCACCGCCGCAATGCCTGGAAACCGCGAGGCCATGTAAATCTATGCCCCTCTCCTCCCCGATCTCCCCCACCTACTCCAAGTTCATTTGCTCGTGCGCCAGACCAGAATCGCTAACGTCTGCGTCAATGTCGATTCCACTAGCTTTTCCCAAACGGCCGTGGTCGACAAAACACCTCTGCCAGCTTCCATCCCCAAGGTCGAGGAGCTTGGTACAACCTCCGCGCCATTGATGAGCGCGAGCTTCTTCATCGGCGACAGATGCAGACCCTACAACGATGACTTCATGCTTTGCAAGCACGAGGCTGCCGGGAAGGGAGAATTGGTTTGTTTGAAGGAAGGAAGGAGGGTTACCAGGTGCGCGGCGTCAGTGTAGGTTCCCAACTCCCTGCGCTGCATCGTAGGCCATCACAAAAAAGACAAAAGGGCAATTTCATCGGAAAAATTTAGCCAGTAGCAATTGGCGGGGTGGATAGGGTCGTGGGGATGGTTAGGCGAGAGGAGAGGCCGACGCTATCCCCACTTCCTCTTTCAGCCCGCAAAATTGAGGATTGGAATTGGTAGAGGCAAACGGAGGAAGAACAGAGAGCTAAGGAATTGAACACCGACTGCCAAACAGGATTGACGACATCAATAAGCACTGCCTTATCGAATTCAAATCTCACTGGGAATGCCTCGACAACCACAATCAACAGATGTGGAATTGCAGGAAAGAAGAGAAGCCATTAAACGACTGTGTCTTCAAGCATCTTGTTAGTTCACCTCTTCATACTCGATACATCTCGATATACCCATCTCCTAACCTCTCTCAAAATTCTAGGGTCTTCGAAAAGTTATTCCAGAAGTACCAAAGGGAAGGACGCCCATACATGAACAAGCCTTCCAGCGGTTCAAGTAAATTCGTTTTTTTAGTTAGATTTGGTTCAGTGTATAAAGGATTTCTTAGTGCGGCACAGGGCCCGCAAAAGATTGTAGTCATGATATTAAGATTGAACATGGGCGTAATAATTGCTTTTCGGCAAAATTCCGACCTTAGAGGTTCCTCTCCGGCTGTTTAATTGGACCAAACAGGGGGATGAGCAAAATTGTATAGAAATGCATCATAATTTTGTGTGTAAAAAGGATATATCAACAAGAAAGATGAAAGAAAACGAGGCCAGATTGGTAGACTTTCAAATGCAGACAAATAGCAAACAAAAGGCAGACAAAATTCGTAAATGCGTAAATATCATTTTTGTGCAATGATGATGAAAACATGCATTTACTGACCAAATTCAAAATCCATCGATTCATCCTCCAAAGACGCTTTTAGTTCTCCAATTTTGCCTGCCAAAATGCCTCGGTTGTACTTCATGGCAATCTTGATTGCCAAATCCAGAGTACGCTTTGGTTGAGTAAATAGGCCGCAGATTTCGAGGGCCTTTTCTCCGTGGTCGTCCTTACACTCCATTGCAAGCAATTGTAGCAAAGCCTTGTCAATGGCATTCTCTCGTCGAGACTTCTGGTGGCCTTCAATAGAAGTCGAAGCTCGATCTCCGACAAAGTCCTCCAGGAGAGAAAGTAGCACCGTTTCTCGGACAACTGTCTCCTCGTGCCCCAGAGCTGGGTTGCTGGACGTGATATCTGCTGAAGCAGATGTGACAGGAACCTTAAACTCAAATTCACTAAGCAGTGGGCGCGGGAAGTAGGGATATTTTTCTCCGCCCTAGATATATTGTTAGACCATGATCATCACAATGTGGAAAGAGACAATACCTTGAGAATAATACAGTGAAACTTGTCATGTGCCACAGCAACTGGCCAATAAGACTCCTTTCCCCCACCGGACTGCCTGTCCAACTGCTTGGTGTCCAACAGTGGTACCCATTTTGCTTGACCTGGTGAGCGCCAATGTTGTAGAACAAGCAACACTCCCTCCGAGTCGTATATTAAAGGATCCTGTGATATAATTATAAGTTAGTGACTATAAGTAGAATGAAGAAAGATAGATACCCACGCCATTATCAGAGAAAAATACACTATGTAGCTCCCCATCAGGGGGCAAGGCAACGACATCATTGGATTGCAAAGTTTCATCCCGCTTAACATTTTCAATGGTGTATGTCATTTGTGTCCGCCCATCTGCCGACACCGCACCATTTGCCACGACCATAATATAATCTCGCCAAGATGCACATGTAACGACCGGAGAGTGCTTTTGTCGGTATACACGAAATGGGATGCCAAATAGAGTATAGACACGAACGTACCCATTTGTTGTACAAACCACAATGTAAGACTCACTCAGAGCAATGGCTACCAGAAGTTAGTCATTATCGATTACATAAAACTCCAATTCGGAACTTACAAGCAATGTCTTCACCAGGCGGCATCTGAATTCGCCAATCTGCCCTTGTCGACCATGTCTCATGAGGCCTATAAAATAGTGTAGCACTCTTCGAATCGGTTTTTGGGCTCGAAAATAGAGTACCATTTTCGTCTAACTTGATTAGTGGACCTCTAGCCAAAGCAGAATTTGTGCAAACTTACTCAGGCAAGCTTTATCGTACAGATATGGGTCTGTGAAATGGAAATCTCGATATTGTTCTCGATCATAGAACTCTACCGTGACAGTATTATGGGTCTCCTGGTCGACGGTCCACACAAATCCAATCAGGTTGAGAGCTTTCCAGAAATGTTAATGACTTATGCACGAGAACGGAATTAGGTTGTCATACATAAATACCTGCGGTTGCCTCTCCATGGCGTACTTCCGGACTGCAACGCATCATGTATTTGTGGGCTCCATGCGTCATATGCGCGACGTTTCGAACCAGGCAGGTCTTCCGTCAAATAATCATATGCCCGTTTTCCATTAGGGCGTTGTTTGACATATCCACCATTATCATCATCTTCAATAAATCCATCATCCCCTTCGTCGTCATCAAAGCCCAATAGCTCATCTATGGGATCTCTGCTCAAGCTTCGGCGGCGGCGGGGTGCGGGAGCAATTGCTCGTGAATTATCAGGAACCTCCACATCAGTGTAGAGGAGTGGGGCAGGTTGCAGTGAAGCCTGTAAAAGTTCGGCCTTGTCCTCTGGAACAACATCCGAGATTGTCACCAGTTCACCATTGTGATTTGTTAGAGAGAGCGTGTTTTCCTTCGGATGCCATGCAATGCATGTCACACTCTGGTCATATCTAGCAGAAATTAGTAGAGATTCTAACCTTGCAGACGCATGGCATACCTTTTGATAACAGACTGGGTACTCGTTTCCCAAATAACCAGTTTGCCATCTGCACCAGCACTGGCTAGAAATGCGCCATTAGGCGACCAAGAAAAGTCATTTATCTGGCCTATATGTCCATTTGCAAATGATCTTTGGCGCTCCCAAGAGAACCTGGACACGAGAATGATATCTAATAATGTCAGAACCCTCTACTTCGGCCCATATTTACGGGTGCTTACCTCTTGTAGCAGTAGCAACAGCAAATGCTCGACCGTCTGGGTGCCATGCTACCTTGGATGTAGTCTCCGCCTCAGGATCCAGTGCTTGTATCATACCGTCCAATCTCTTGGAAAGCACTGGCTGCTCACTGCTCAATGAATAGATATATATTGCGCCATCCGTGCATGATACAGCAAGGTAAGTCCTGTTCTCGTTCCCAGTTGGGTGAAATGAAACGTGTTTCGAAGACTTGCTCTGCTCCTTGAGGCTAATCACTTTGCTCATGTCCTTGACGTTGACGACTTTGACCACTGTCTCGCTAGAGAATCATCGTTAGCCTTGAATGAGAGCGAGGCCTAGAAAGAAGAACATACTCGCTGGCTACAGCTGCCCAGTTGCCATCAGGACTGAGGGCCACATCTCGCACAGGCAGACTGCACCGAACAAGGAACTGATCCAGCTCGTTTGTTCCCATTCTGTACAGACTGACAATTCCATCTTCTGACGAAACTGCGAATTTATCATTCTGTATCCACGAGTTTAGCCATTTTTCAAGATCTCGATGAAGTCCACCCACTAACCAAAACGGCAATTCCAGTGCTCAATTCCTGGCAGTCGTCCAGCGTTTCTGGCTCATCCTCGGAGGCGACAATGAACTTTCGGATGGCATTGTTCGTGCCGGCGGTGATGAGGTGTTTGCCATCGGGTGAGTATGCGGTGTAGGTCGGCCCAGGAGGATCTGGATACGGCTTTTGTTAGCACTGTGCAGCATCACTGGGTGCGGTATGAATGTGATGGTACGTACGGGGCTGTCTGCGAATAACCTTTCGAGCCGTCGAAGCCATTTTAGCTGTGTGAAAGCGTATTATATGTTGTGTTCTTGCCGAGTAGGAGTTCCTGGCTTGAGCAACCAGTGTGTTTCGCAGTTTTTTCCTTCGAGATCGATATGTCGTGCTGTCTCGGAAATGTTTTGGCCGCCTGTGCTGCGTTGAACTGGTGGATTGAGCTGCCCCCTGTTGGGCGCAGGGCCATCAGGGCGCCGCTCCCGCAAGGCGACGCGTTAACGAGTTAATTGCGGATAAGGGTCACGAGACTGGATAAGGGACAGCGGTCGCACGCGTACTAGTGGCATTTGGGCACGAGTCTAGTGGCATTTTAGTCTCGTTCCCGTGGCAGGGACGAGGCTACCCGTGGCATTTGTGGCATTTTACTAGCCTGTATGTACGCAAGAAGTAGTTGGAAGATGTGTGCAGCTCTCTTCACCAAATATGGCAATCTGGGGCCGTGTGCAAAGGGACTTGTATGGAATTGATCCTGTCAAGCCACTCGGCTGCTCCACACCATCCACCTATCTTCCAACTACCTCTTGCCTCACCCGAGTACATACGAGAGATGGCCCAGTCGCTATACTGGGGCAAGGCATGCAAACTATTTCCTCAAGGCAGCCTTGTTTCCTCCACGCAGTCTTTCCTCCACAGTTTTGTACTCGGAATGACAGATATCGTCCATACAACCGAAACCGTTCAGAGTCCGCATACCCCCTCTCCGGGTCCAATACTGTGCACAACGCCAATACGGCTCAGTTAGACAATCTCCATCTCATGACCCTCCCCAAGATTCTCAGTCCACGATTGCTTTACGAGCCATAGCGTCATTTCGGTCGGATAATACTTATTTTCAGGGTATTGTTGCCACTTTCAATGATGTTTCTGCGTGTTCAATCATGGCACAACAGTGTCGTTAGGATTTTCTACTAATTGCAAGCGGTGGCTGTATAGGGTTATACAAAGCTGTACACGGGCAAACAGGCAGCTTGGATGATCTTTGAAATCCTAAAATTAAGCAGTTTCTGCCATTCCCTTTTTTGCCAGGCTACCTTTTTTGTCCCGTTAGCCGATTCCAACCTGATCGCGATAGCAGATTACCGTTCTACGGGCGGGAGAAGTTTTGAGAGTTGTGTGAGGTTCGAGACTGGTATGAGGTAACATTGTCCATGAGCCTTCTTGGATGGCGGTCAACTCTTCTACATGGGACTTTGGGGGCAGGCAAGTCACATTTGCTGGCGGCATTGGCTTGCCTCCTCTTGCGCCAATGCCACAAGGTCGTCTATCTGCCTGATTGCAGAGCGCTTCTCAAAGAGCTACTTTTTTCATGACCTGAATAACCCGACAAGACAAGGAGGGATATCCTACGACAATGCACAACTTTATGTACATTACAAGAATTTTGTTTCTCGGCGGCAGCTGAATTTACTTCAATTTTTAATTGAAGGCCTAGGGTCGTCCAGCTTCCGGGTTTAGCTATAGCGTGAGGAATGATAAAAGCAGGGACAGGCCCCACCGACTTCGAATTCTGAGTATCAACCAGGCAAATGCATTAGACCCCCAGAACGAAAGTCAAGATCGTTTTCGCTTCTCCAATGGCATGGAGAGCCGGTATTCAAGCATGACTTTGTTGATAAATATATGGTGAAATTTAGTGATCAGTGAAGGGCGGTATGGGAAGGAGAGGTTTGAGTTGGAGTTGGCAGCTAGACTGGGAGCAGTGGTTTGAGAGGAGGCAGATTGCGGGGAGCGAGTGGATATTATGGAGCCTGTTCTAATAAATTTTTTTATGCTGTTGTTTAATGTTTTATTATTTGGGAGTGTGATGCAAAAAAAGATTATTACATAGCACGGCACGAGACTGTAGCACGCTGCCATTCATGACACGTGCGATAACAGTGCATCCACCGTTTAGATTGGGGGTAGCTACCTGGTATTGACTTGTACAAGGCAGAGTAACGCAATTAATTCAGTCTGTAGGCCGATACTGCCGCTGCCTGCCTGCCCCAGCACGTTCCGTGTTCTACGCCGGAGGGCCGACAGATACGCGCGCCCGCGCTCCGCGTGCCCACAGCTCGCCTCCGACAGGCACGCTCGCGGGAGACTAACCTGAGCTGCCCGAACCTCGCGGCACCCGCCACACACACACACCCTCTCCAGGTCCCGAAGCCCCACGGGTCCGACACCTGCCCCGGCCGAGATCTCGAAGCTCACCACTCCGCCAGGCACGATACCGCTGTTCCGCTCCGCGACATCGCCCACCTGCCCACCCAAGCGACGATCTTCACACTGCCAGGCCGTCGGTGCTACCTACATGAATGATCATGATGGACAGGTGTGCGCAACGCAAACAATGTCTATCGATCTAATTGATGTGCTGGCTACTGACATCAAGCCATGGCACAGGAACAGAAAGAGCACAGTCATCGACCTGTCACAGGATAACGAATCTGATGATCCTACCTACTCCCCTAAGGCAAAGAGGGCGCCGGTGACTTCGCCTGGGAAGTCTCCTCGGCGCAAGAAATTCGCCGGTCCTACAATTAAATCGCAGGCAACCTTAACCTCCTTCCTCATGTCCCCCGTGAAGAATGCCTCCACAGGTCAGCCAAAGCTGCTACAGTCGACAATTGACGCATTCATCAAGACGGAGAAGGCTGATCCGGAGTCTCCACCAGCAGCACCAATCCCGTCCGCTTTCCGCTATGAGAGCCCAGCGCAAGATGATCAGCTTAAACAAGCTATAGAGGCCTCTATGAGCAACCGTTCTGACCCCAAAAGCGCTCCGCATCAACCGAATTCTAAATCCAAAAAAGTGCTACAATTGGGCTTCAAATCATCAGTCAAACCCCATCTAGGTGGGTCACCAATGGCCAGTTCCTCCACCACCTCCCTACCCCCGCGGGGATCAGAAGAAACTTTTATTTTTGGTGGCGATCACGCCAGAAACACCATGACTGAAGCTAAATTATATTCGCGGCCTCGAAGCGCTCACGAAAACATTACCCCACCGCTCAATCGGTGCGAATCTCCCTCTAAGCGAAAGTTTTCGGAATTAACTCACGGCAATGCTCAATCACATTCTCTAAGCAATACAGACTCATGCAACTCTTCCCCTGATCCTTTGCAGACATTGTTATGCTCACCTTCTGCTGTATCTACCATTGCGGTTGATCGTAGACCAGTCACTCCTGACTTTACTGGGACCAAAACGATGCCGTCATCCAGGCATGTTCCAACCAAGAATAATTCATCAGCTACCAGTGGATACCCTTCTGCTACGACTGTTCAAGGAAGCCTGGAACCTTCTAGAATGGGAAAAAATATGATCGAGGCCAAGAATACAGACTCAACTCCACGTTCCGACGATGATGATTATGAAGCTCAATTTATTAAATATGATCCCTATGAAGATATCGAGGAATTACGAAATCTGAAATCACAATCAAAGGGCCAAACGCTGAAAAAATCTGGCCTGGTTGCCCCTGAACCGATCGCACAAACAGACATCCATGAATGCAAAAATGCATTGGGAGTTTCATTAGCTTCAAGAATTGATTCAAATCTACGCCCGTATCTCTCCAGACTAGGCAGAGATTTTCTGGCTCACATGGGCAAGTGGGAAGGGTACAAGCAATTCGGTAGGTTGTCTGTACCTGAATGTTCTAGCCACACTAATATTTTCTGATCAAATATAGAGGGGCAATTAATCCATTGCGGATTTACGGCTAGGGAAACTAGCATTCTCAGAAGTCGAATTACAGAATTCACAGGATACCAGGGGAGTAAATTCAGTGATACGGATTACATCGCACATGTCAGGGCTCAACTACTCAATAGTGAAAATAGCCTGCATAGGTGTATAGAGTATGCTGCGAGATATCTACCTGGAAGATCCACACGGGATTGTTACTCGTACGTAGAGGACTGTGCCCGAGGAGATCCCGGCCCACGCGATTACTTGGTGGTTTCCACCTCAGACGATACACCTGCTCCCCCGAGCAGGAAATTATTATGGCTTCAGCGAGAACTCGGAGTTGGTCGTGATAGGTGCTCAATCGGGTCAGAATCATTTCGGCAGTTACAACACACGTTTATTAACACTTTGCATCCATGGAAGGTGTTTAAAGAAGGCAGTTCGGATATTTTGGATTTAGCGTGGTCCCCATCTGGCGAATCATTTGCCCTTGGAGCAGCGACTCACAACGATGTGTACAATCGTCCGGGAAATCTTACACTGGGGTCAATAACATTGTCAAAAACCAAGATGTTGCACGGGCATCAAGAACCTAGACCAGAGCCAATTGGCGCAGCAGATCCACTCTTGCACTCCACGGTTTCGGGCGTTGGGTTCTCTCCCACTGGCCTCTTATATTCGGCGGGATACGATGGAGCAGTGAGGGTGTGGCATCCCGAAGCGGGCGTAGAGTTATACTCTCACAAGATGATTGATCGTGTGGTGTGCCTTTCGGTCAGTCCTTATCATGAGAATGTCGTTGCCGCTGGGACCGGTAAGGGAACTCTGGAGCTGTTATCATTTACAGAAGATGGTGAATTAAATTCCAATAAGGAATGTAATTTTGACAAAGCACCCACCGAAGCATTATACCCTTCGTGTTTGGCTTGGTCAAGTAATTTTTACAACCGCCTTATTTCCGGGTATGACAATCAGGGTGGAAAGACAGTCAACGGAAGCCTTGTTATTTATGATGCAACAAGAGGGACAATGATCCAAAAGGTGTTCCCGGGGTCCACAAAGCATTATGACTTGTTTACCCACTCAAGTGGGTGCTTCGTTACTGCATGTGCTGCACGGAATTCAAGAACTGGGGCGAAATCGAATATCAGACAATTTGACATGACTGACACCGGGGCAGTGTGTATTCTGGATGTGGACTCTCCACAGATTGACATTAACCGAGTTACAATATCGTAAGTGACATCTTGCCAAATTATTTATATGGGATTATTCGTGGCTAATTAAATATAGTCCATGTGGAACTTTTGTGACATCTAGTGGAACAGATGGCAGTACGATATGTTGGGATACAAGGTTTCCAGAGCACATCCTCCAAAAGCTACAACATGGTCGTAGGTTCCCTAGTTCTCTTAATGTGTTTAGAATGGAAATCAGCTAACTTGTATAGCGACGTTAATGAATGTTCGAGAAAATGCAGTCATTGAGCTTGATGACACTGGGGTCCAGGTTGCGCTATGGGGACACAACTCCGATTTTCTCTACACCGGCAGCAGTGATGGCATTGTAAAAATCTGGGACCTAAAGAAAGGGGATCCCTTTGTCAAGGATTTGGGCCAGGTGAATGCCCAAATAATGTCAGGGCAGTTCTCCCCCGAAAAGGACATGCTCCTTATTGGAGATGCATCCGGCACTGCAACACTCTTTAGCAATCTTGGCGATAAACATACACCCCCCGCAATATTCGATACCGAAGGTGAAGTACTTCCAGAGCGGGTAGAAAGGTCCGAAGCAGATGTTCCAGAGTCCCAGTTAGCCAGATATTATTCGGAGGAATTAATAAGGCAAGGAAGGGTGGTAATAGGCCCTGATGGATGTGCTTGGGGCGCCTGATTTGGGTTCCGAATAATTGTTTTCGTGTTTTTTTCCCCACCCTTTAATTAAGCGCCATCGAAATGCGCTACACATTATCAGTCCTTTCAGCGGAGAATAGAGGAGTCTCGGGGTTTGTCTTTTCATTTGGTGTCTTTTTTTTGTCGATTCAGAATTTCTATTCGTTCTGTTTTCCCTTTTTTCTTTTCAACTGGGCATCGATATCTTCTACTCGGTCGATTTTGGGGTTGTCGTCTAATTTTTCTTTTCAAATAATGCATACATGACACCTTGAATTATGAATTTCACGCGTTCCGCTTCTATTACCCATGGTCTCGGTTGGAGTCGCACTGACGTGACAGACATATCGGTACATATTGCACTGATGGTGAACTCGGGCGTTAAATTAACGCCGACACCTACCTAATTCATTCATGTTCAACAAAGGGGTCTATTTAGTCTCGTTCCCAGCCCCTCGTAGAGGGGGTCTATTCTGGTATTCGAATTTAATTTGGTATCTCTCTCTGAACGACACAAGCCGCCACGATGAATAATTGGATCCCTCCCTTTACGAGAGTCTGGGCACATGATTAGCATCCTTCCCAATTCGATCGAAAGCGAAATTAAGAAAAATGCTGTCAGCGGATCCACAGATCTAGACGAATATTCCGCTGTGGGTGGTCTCGTGCCCCGCTTTGGGAGGAATTTCCCTTTGTCTCCTTTGTACACCCAAATCCACAAAGGAGAACACCCAGTTCATTCTCAATTCGCATACAAATCACGACATCAGAATCCAAGGCTGGTTGGGAATCGATAAGCTTCCGAAGATCTTCACTTCCAACTTGGTGTGCGCAACGCAACACAAGGAAAATGTGTACAATCTTGCTGCTCAAAGAGATCAATTGTTCTATACTTAAGCTTCCCACCTTTACCTTTCTAATATATAGAAGATCTCTCATGCCGCAGGATATATTTCTCCGCTAGGGGGGGTTTTTTTTCTTTTTCTATTAAATTATAATTATGTACCTAGGTATGTGCGTGTTTAGTTGTATCTACATGTTTTTGCAAATGCAGTTTTTTTTTTGTGAGAAGTGAAAGGATAAGTATCTGGGTTTTTTGATGTATTTTAAGAATAACTTACCTATGTAGGTATAGGTAGAGGCTTTTGTGTACCTTTGCATGCAATTGACTCCTGCATTTTAAAATTAGAGCTTTTGTTTGTGAGACTTTTTTCTTGGAATACGATTACGATGTTACTCAGGTGTGTTTAAAGTTACCCAGTACTATAGCGAGGCATGTATGTTACTACTCTACACGTTCTGTTTCGTACATGATCAATTGCAATGGTGTAATTGGTTTATTGGACTACCAGTGCGAGATGGCGTGAGATACAAAGTGTGTGTCGTAATTGTCGATCTCTCAAATCACAGAGTTAACGTTACATTTTAGAGGAGATTTAAGATTGTGGGACCATATATATTCATGTGATGTCTATAGCACAGGATATTGATATCACAGTCTTTATTTTTACATTGCAATTACCATGATTAAAAGTATGTTCAGAAAGCCTCGAGACTAGGTAACTTGCAAAGGACTTCTTTGGGGAAAAAACACATACTTCTTTCGAGTTCGTCGAGTGTAGTACTCTAGTCCCAGCTGATGTCAACCGACTGCCTGTTCAGGAAATATTTATGCCAAGATGCGCTAGTCTCAATCCCAACTTCCCCACCGTTAGAATGTAAGTAAGGAAGGAAATATATTGCACCGTGTGGAAGATACATGTTGATATCGATGTAGAATGCGGTAGACGCGAGTCTCGCAGTTCTTTCATTCTTGATAGGCATATGTGATAATGAACTAGACTTTTCTCGTGTAAATGAGGCAAATATTCGCTTCAGAAATGAAGAGCTATATGTTACATGGAGCTATCATATATTTAGAAGGATGTAGGCAGTCAGTCATAGACGGAATCTGGCCCATGTTCATCTTTACAATATCAAAGCAAATTGAAGAACCATATCATGTATGCATATCAGCTACCTACTTGATCATTATGAAATATAGTAATCTCCACACTGTTGATCGAGCTCTTCCATGCAGCACCTACCTCATGTTGATGGAGTTGCAGCACAGCTCGTTGTCAGACGCTGCACGAGTGCCGATCGGGAAAGGCTCGCAGCGGGCCACGACGTAACCACATGTGGCAGCCGTTCACAGCACAATCGCGGTTTATCATGCCTCCCCCCAGTCCACAGTCCCCCAGCCCATCTCGCCCTTCATCTCCCATCTGTCTGCCATCCATCATCCGTACCGCCTCCACAATCCGCAGCTGCAATGGCCAATGGCGATGCTGCCCGCGACTATGGCCGCGAAACACCGCTCTACAGCAGCAGGCCACAGGAGGACTCCCGCGCAACCCTGCGCGAGGACGACGGCGACGACGAGGAGAGTATTGCGGGGAGTTCGACGATATCGCGCAGGCTGCGGTGGGGGATTGGCGGGCCGTCCGCGGCAAGGAGACAGCTGCAGAGGTTGAACTTTCGCAATAGGTTTGGGAATGTGGCGAGGCCGGGAGTTAGGCAGGTAGGTAAGCTCACAGCTTGCACGGGGTTAGTTCTGGCGAAGGGCTTAAAAGGCTAATATGACGACTGCTCTGTTTTGTATTGTACAATTAGACGTCTTTTCGGTGACTGGGTCGCTTTTGAGGGCTCTGCAACTCGCGCTTATTCTCACGACTGTGATTACGATTCTTATTGTGCTGAAATACGCAGATAAGCCGCGGAGAGACCTTGCGGCTGCTGTGGATTACAAGACTCTCCCGAAGCTGGATGTTTCGAAGCTCAAAAATGCGGTTTTGTGGGATGATGCTGCTGGAGGGAGAGAGAGATACAATGTCTTGCTTGAGATGCATACGCACACAACACATTCCGATGGAGAATTGACTCCCGAGCAAGGTATGAATGCCCTCGCAAAACTTTGTAATTTCGTCCAATTAACCAATTCTGGGAACATAGTCGTCGACTGGGCTGTTGCATACGGCTTCAACGCCGTAGTCGTAAGTGACCACCAAACACTCTCCGGAGCCCGTGCCGCAAAGGAATACGCAGACAGAACATACAATCTACCAAATTCCACTGGCCCCGGTATCCTCGTAATCCCAGCACTGGAATACACCACCTGCAGAATCCACCTCTCCCTCATCGGCCTACCACTAAACTCCACATTCACAGCCTCATCCCCTCACCTCTTCCCACCCCCAACCGCCTGGCCAACAAACGCCCAACTCAAACAGGTCATCACAGCCACACACCTCCTCGGCGGCCTCGCAATCGCAAACCACCTCCCATGGTCCCTCGCAACTCAACCCCCCTACCAACTCCCCACCCTCCCAAACCACCCTACAAGAGACCAGCTTCTCGCGTGGGGAATCGACGGCTTCGAATCCCTCCACGGAACGACGCTGGACCTCCCCACCCTCCGCTTCTCGCAGAAACATGACCTCCCCCTCCTCAGCGCCACGGACCTCCACAGCGCAAGCGAGATCCCGCACGGCTGGACCGTCGTGTCTGTCCCAGTCTCCCCCTCCTCGTCCTCCGCGCCGCCAAACCAGGAGCAAATCCTCGAGGCAATCAAGAACGGGGAAACGACCTTCCTGTACGACCCAACAGACGAAGGCCGAACGGTCCTCTACCCCCCCGAGAACCCGAAATACGACAAGTGGGCTATCGTGCAGGCGCTGGATGTGGCCAGTTTGTTTTATAAGGAGGATAAAGGCATGTACAGCTTCACCGGCGAGTTTTGCCATCCCAGACGCTTCAGATTTCGGGCGGGCAGGATTGGGTGGTTCTTGGGGTGGATGGTGGGGGGGTGGCTCGTCTATGAGGTAGTTAGAGGGTTGGTCATGTGGTGTCTTTCGAGTTGGATCATGGAGAAGAGGACGGGGAGGATTCGGTTGTGAGGGATGGAGATCTTGGATTATTTATTTGTTTTGTTTTTTGGAAAAGAGGGTGCGTTATGGGAGGGGATAGATAGATTGGAATTAATTTTTTGGGTGGGGTTAGCTATAACCTCGCCTCCAGGGGTGGGGGGGGGGGGTTACGTTTTTTTTTTTTTGCGTGTGAACTGATGGGTGGGCTACGATTGGGGGGAGTTTGGGTGGTTCTTGATATGTTTTTTTTATTTTTTTATTTATTTATTAATTTTTTTTTTTTTTTGTTATTTGGGCTAGTTAGCGGATCTGGAGTGGCATATGTTGTCATCGTTTTTTTCCTTTTCTTTTGGCGTCTCGTTGCTCATTGTTCAAGATTCAAGTACCCGTTAACCACTAAGCATTTATGTTGTATCTATTCGAATCGATTGCACATTCTAGATCTAGCTGTCATCTTTGATCAAGCGGCCATGGCCTAACTACTAACTAATCGAACTTCCATTTTGAAGCTAATTTTAAATCCACGGTGAAAATGCGGCTTTCATGATCATGAAGTGAATTCAGTTTTAACAAATTTAAACCCTCAAATTTACGGAATTCGAGTTGATGTATCATGAAGCTATAAATATCTGCAATATATGGCCTACCTAGCTATAGGTTAGCTAGTACGGAAACGCATTGAAAGATTTATGGAAATGTTTTGTAACCCCCCCCAAAAAAAAGAATGAAAGAATCGACGTCCAGGTATACAAATTTAATTAAATTTACAAGATAAAAAAAAAAAAAGTTTGTGTGTATTTTTAAAAAGAAAAACCCTAGTTAGATTTAGAACGCAAAAAGAAAACCACAAACGTTCACTAATTCGCCAAAAACAATAACTCCAACAAATAGATTATACCTTAGGTACCTATGTAGGTATCGAGATCATAATAAAGCAAACGAGATAAACGAGACCTTTTCTACATGATGTAACTACTCGAAATGAATTCGAAGGTATACGAAAAAAATCCCCAACCAAACAATTGCAAAAAATAAATATAAAAAAAAAAAGAGATGTCAACTTCATCATGATCATGCATCATGACGGACCTCTCCTCCTGCATCCATCCATCCTCAACCCTCAACCCCCCCCCCAAAAAAAAACGTTCCTCAAAACTCAATCAACCCCCTCCCGCACCCACTCACCCACCCACTACTCCCCGCAAAATACCTTCCATGCGCCATGACATCAAACCCCAGCGGGCCCTTCGTCCCACTCATATTCCCCAGCCGATTCACCGTCCCGCCAAACACCTTGACATCCGCAACCTCCACCCGCCCCATCCTCCCAGCCTCAACCACCCCCCGCCACACATGGTACTCTGGCTCGACATGCGAGTACCCCAACCCCACCGGCGGCAGCCGTGGTATCGGATCGTCCATGAACGTCGTCCTATACACCCTGCCCTTCTCCGTCCTCGAGATGTGTCGGTTCAATGCATCATTCCCGACCCGTGGTGACCCGTAGGTGTAGATATCTATACTCCCGTACTTCCCCCTCTCGCGGAGCATTGCAGCGGTTAAGATTGCGATCGCGCCGCCGAGGGAGTGGCCTACGGTGACGACCTTGAAGGTTGGGTGTTGGGCGTAGAGGGCGTCGAGGGCGGCTGAGATGCCGTCGAGCTCGACGAGGCTGGCCTTGAGGAAGCCCGTGTGGGCTTTACATTCCTGCGAGACTGTTCCGATAGCGGTACATATTCCCTCTGTGGGCGTCAACGCAATTCTTGCGTCGGTGAAGAAGTTGCGGAGGGACTTTGAGCCTCTGAAGCTCAGCACGATGAGGTTCCTCTTACGATCGAGCGTCACGATGCCGGTCGTATCGTAGGTATGTTTTCCCTCGAACGTGAAATGCGTCGTGACGCCATTTTTTGTAAGAGTTGGGCAGTAGTCCTCCAGACAAGTCAGGGCCTGTGCGGCCTGCGCATTTGCGGAGCTCAACTGTGCCTGAGCCACAGAACTCGGGTTCTCGCAATACGATGCCGCGGCATATTCAGCCATATACTTGATCACCTCGAGAACCTCCGGCTGCTGCAGCGGCACCCCCGGGGTACCCGGGAGTCTATCCTGCAGAATCTGCATGATGTCCTCGTTCAGGGACTTTAGGAGGTGGTCGATCCCTAGCCCTTTTGTGACGATGTTGACTTTTTGTTGCACCCAGTCGATGAGTTTCCCCGGCTCGACGTTTTTGAGGAGGAGGTAGTCTGCGGCTTTAAGGTGGAGGGTGTTAAGGTCTGGGAGGGTGATTGTGGGCGGTTTGATTTCTGGGAGCTTGATTTCTGGGAGTTTGATCTCGGGGAGCTTGGTGTCGATGTTTCCGAGCGACTCGAGGCCGAAGATGGGGGAGGCGTGGACGACTGATATTGTGCTTGCCATTAGGGACCAGAGTACCAGATGTAGCATTACTGTGGTTATTCCAAACTTCTTTTGATTATGAGCCCGCATTTTTGTGGACGTCTTTGATTATTAAAACATAAAATCTGTGTAGGCTGAAATTTGGGTATAGGAAACAGTGATTATAAGAATATTGGTATTCTTGTTCTTTCGTCTGGTAGAATTGATTGTAATAAAGAGAGTGCGCTTCTTGATATGGTGAGTCCTGCTCAAATCAAGAGAAGCTGAATAGAAAAAAAAAGTGTGGATATCGATGCCAATTGCAATACATCAAATAGATATCTACAAGTGGTATCAAATTAGAACTCCAGATTTGGTTTCGAATGACTTGTCCAGGCCTAGGAATGTCAAAATATAGATGTCTGGAAATAATTCAACGTACGTGACCCAACGTGCGGGAAGTGATCCAGAACGGGAAGAACAAAAGGCAAAAAGAAAAAAAAGTAGGAAAATAAAAGAGGGTATTTAAAGAAGACTCGAAGGCAAAATAACTAGCTAAGGTAATCACCTTTTACCTAACTTGTGACGTTCCAAAGCTAGCTTAAGTATCATTGACAGATGCCAGATACATAATACAGCGCCATTGCCACAGCACTCGTGTAAAAACGACATTTGCCACGGGTGAGCTCAATAATCGGCAGTGTCGCTTAACTTTCCGTGCTCACGCTCTTTTACAGGCGCCGAGTATATCTGTGTGTGTGAGCTCGAGTGTGCAACACAATGCCATTGTGATGATGATGATGATGATGATAATATTAATTCTCCACGGGCACATGCAATAATTGTACGAGTAGAAGTGTCGTGGAACCAATGATTTTGTGTCGACTGGTAATAGTCCTTAGACTGACTATCGGTATTACCTTAGATCTTGCCTGCAGCCTACGTCCGTTTCATTGTTTCAAAAAAACGTTTTTGCCGAGATCTGAAAAGAACTGACATGCCACACACTCACTGACCGTACTGACCTGCCGCTCCCCCATCAAATTATGCGTTTTTCTCGCTCACCTCATCCAACACATAAAGGACCTTTTGGGTACGTATCCGAATTCCGATAGGATATGAAGCTTCGGTATCTTCGGTAAGTAATTGTGAGAAGCGTGAGTGAGGGTTTTGTGCACCGGTAACCACATAGCTTCGTCCGCGCCTCGCAGGCCTCGTATCAACATTCTTCCGAGTCTCATTTTCTTTTGATCCTGTCGATCCCATGATTGGGTAAAGCTTACCGGGGGAGCATGCTGAGGATCTGATGCAGGGCTGATTTTGCAGAACAAGGGGGAACCCTGGTGTCATTGAGTTGATCACGAGGTGTAGAGTACTTGGATCGGTAGAGGGAGGATGTGAGGTTCAACGGGAAGATGCCGGATATGAGGTAGGTACTTAATGTTCGAAATGCGAAAAGATGATCTACCGGGAACCCTGACTTGGCATAGCTTGCTGTGGACCCTGTGGTGGAGAAAAAAACACACTACCTAAACGAGCCTAAAGCAACCACAACCACAAACCAAAAACTCACCGCCTCAAGAAAAAGACTATCACGACCTTTCCTCCACAAATCACCACACCAAATGTAACTCCACGATGGCCACCACCACCACCACCACCACCACCACCACCCCACCGCCCCTCCAAACCTCCCGCACCCTCCTCACAACCCTCCTCCACCGCCTCTCCACAATCCCAATCCCAACTCCCCCACCCCCACAACCACACCCCCACCCTCAAGACTCTCCACACCTCCACCCCCCACCACCCCCCCTCCCAGACTCCACAAAACCCCTCCTCCTAACCCTACACTCCCTCCTCCCACACTGCCTCCTCCCCGCGCTCGACCTCCTCGACCGGGGCCTCGTCGAGCGGTGGACGCCCTCATCACCATCCTCCTCCTCATCCTCACCACCAGAAGCAGCCTGGGTATACTACATCTCCTCTTCCTCCTCCTCGACAACCAAACCCAGTGGACCATCTACATCCTCCTCAACAACAACCCACGAAACCCGCCCCTACACCTGGAGCTGCACCTGCGCAAACTTCTGCATCTACGCTTTCTTCGACGACATTGTTCACCCCCACCACCAATCCCACCAGCCCCACCCTACTGCACCCCCTCCCCCTCACCAAGTACCTCCCCCACCCCAACCTGCTCCACCACCCCCCAACCCCAAAAATTGGACCTGGGGCGGCTCTACCCTCCTCACCCCCACCCCCACCCACATCCCCGTCTGCAAGCACCTCCTCGCAGCCGTCCTCATCGAGCAATGCCCCTCCCTCTTCGGGAAACATGTTCGCGAGCGGAAGGGCGTGGGGAGGGCGGAGATGGCTGCTGCCGCTGCGGGGCTGGTGTAGAGAAGTTGATGAGAGTACCTAGGGTGTAGAGAGAGACAGGAAAAAAACATACCCGCCTTATTTGCAGATGAACGGAAGTTTATAATCACATCATCGATGAAGCTCTACGCTGGTTCTGTATACCTTACATACTTCAAGTACTTGAATATCACTCCCCCTATAACGGCAGATGTATACGTAACAAACAGGTACAAGAAGTAGCTTATAATTACGCTATAAACAAGTGGAGGCAAAAAAATCAGGTCAATTGTTGGGTATACTCGTTATGGAGGGCAGGCGTTTCTGAGGGCAGGCAGGGAGGGAAAGACTAAAGTAGCCTAGTAAAGGTGTGTTCTGGTGCCCGTACAAATTTAGGTCACCACGGCACGAGAACAGGTAACCACTCCCGCCTTCAAATCATATAAAAATAAAGATAAAAATGGGTAAACCAGATGGCAAGACCACAAAAACAACGGAATTCGAATACCAAGAAACAAAAAAGGAAAACAAGAAATAAAAAACAAAGAGTAAATGAAAAAGGAAAAAAAAAAAAACCTGTAGGACAATGAGAGACTGGATGTCCATAATCACAACCCCAAAACCTCCCCCAAAATTGGCTATAATACGCCCCTGCCCCTCCGACCTTCTTCCCTCTGCCTCTGTTCCTCTCTCTGCTGCCTCACACTACCCTTCAAACAGTCCAACTTGCAAATCATTCATTCAAACATGTCCATAACCTCATAACACTCAACACTTGACAGCATTCTCCACACTCCCCGGAATCGGGATCCCATTCTCCGTCTGCGGGCCCTTAATGCCCCTCTTCTCCTCCGTCGCAATCTTCCTAAACAGCTCAAAAAACTCCTCGGCATCCCGCGCTCCCGTCAGCACATGTCTACCATTAAACAAGAACCTGGGCACTCCATCGCTGCCATCCTCGATGCCCTCCTCCGCAAGCTCGTCAATCTTACGAGCAAGCGATTTGTCATTGAACCAAGTCCAGACAAGATCCTTGATCTCCTCGAGCTCCGCTTGCTCGGCCTCGTCGGCTGCCGTGTTGACATGAACAGCAGCAGCCTCTTCTTTAGCGGCGGCGGCGGCGGCGGCGATGGCAAGCTTCTCCTCGACGACGGTAGCTTTAATAGCCGCATTAACAGCAAGATCTACCGTAACCTGTTCTCGTATTCCCAAAGTCTGAGGCGCAGGCAGAAGGTTATCTAAAGCCGTAGGCGAAGTAGTGCGCGGGGTGATTGGCTTAATCAAAAGCGCGGTAGGTGTGGGTGGGAAAGTCGCAGCCTTGAACCTCCTCTTTCGACTATCCATCAACGCTTTTGACGTGACCTCCACCAAGCCCTTCTTGTCCGTGACATTCCCCTCTTCCTCATTCACCCATCTAAAGATCCGACTCATGACCCTATCCTGTATGCCATTCCCACCCCACAGCTCCTCAACCTCTTTCCTCCTCTTCTCCTTCTCCTCGTCACTCTCGTGGCGGTCTCCGTGCTCAAGCACCCCGACGCAGTGAATCACGATATGTGCATCCCTAGAGTTTCCAGTATGGCCGTTATGCTTGAATCGGATTCCGAGAGGGGATCCGATGGATTCGAGTCTGGCGTGGATTTGGGCGACTCGTGCGGAGCCGAAGCGGCTTGCTAGGTAGAGGGGCTTAGAGATTCCGGGGTAGAAGGGGGCTTGGGGGTTGAGATAGAACGGGCTCCAGATTATGTTGAACTTGTGCGGTGGGTTTGCGGGGGGCAGGAGGGCGATGGCCTTGTGGAGTTGCTTCTGACCGACATAGCCTGTATGACGATGATGATGTATTCGGGGTTAGTCCATTGCTGTCTTTTTCTCCAATATCCATCAATATGGAGTGGGGGGGTCAGTCTCGAGTGAGTGTGGTTGGGGCGGGGAGAGGGAGATGGAATGTGGGGTATGTATGTAAGTAAGCGGCGGGGGAGGCGAAGCAAAGAAGAAACGAAACGGAAGCGGGAGCTGCAGAGCCGGAAGTGGAAGTGGGGCGAGCCTCGACTCCCTTCCCCCGCCAGGGTGTGGAGAAGAAGCATGAAGCATGAAGCATGAAGCGCCCCAAAAAAAAGGCGAAAACCGGGTGAAACCTACACCAGGGACAGACCGCATCCGAAGTCACAGCGATCGTATATTCCACCATCTTTGCCGTACTCGTCTGATTGTCCTGGGATCCTGTTCCTTCAAACTTATCCCTTCCGTCTTTCGCCCTTGTCTTTCTCTCTAGATCGATGAGCTCTCTGATTTATTCTTCCGTTTGACGGTGGTGATCGATGTTTGGTGGCGAGTTTGTCGACGGGGGGTCGTGTGGCCTGGGGGGGTGGGCGCTAGGTTACAGTAATTGCACCTCTAACTTCGTAATTCCGACCACCTCTCTCTTTGTCCCTTGACAGAAGGATTCGGGGGACCCTTGATTTTTAAAGCTTGTTGTCGTCGTCGATCCGATCGGTGACGTATGTGAGCTACCTAGGTTCAAAAAAGAGGGAAAAAGAGTTCGTTGGCTGGCGGGTTGTAGGGAGAGGAAGGTAGCTGGTGTAGTCAGGCTGGAGGTACTCCGGTAGCTCGAGCTTTCAAAGGTCAACAAACGTCGACCACTACTAGTTCCAAGAGGTCAAACTAACTTGTAAATAGGCAGGTGGTGCTGGAGAGTTGACAAGCAAAAGGAAAAAAGGCCCTGCGGAAAGTTTTGGTGAGATATAAATGGTCAATGCTGCCCTGGCCTTGGGGGTGAAATGGCCCCCTCCCCTCCCTCAAGCCACTCTATACTATAGCCAGTTGACTGATGATCGTCGTTGCAAGCAGCACACATGCCTGTTGCCCCACCACTGCCAGTACAGTGCTCACTCCACTGGCCCCCCCCACGCGCCCATAATTCTCCACACAATTTGCATACGGCCTGCAGACGTCTGCAGGTTCGAGTGAAGGAAGTATGGGGAAGTTGAGATATCGATCAGGACGGTCAAAGCAAGAAGCCAGGCGGAGGGGGAGAATTGCCGGCAGGGAGGATTCTAGAGAGATCTAGAACTGGAGAAAAGATCCTATCATACAGCTTGAAACGTAAAGCTCCGGTGAATCCATGTTGAACGGCCTGCAGCTGCTCGGGAATGTGGTTGATGCCAATTCCACGGCGAAGAGCTCCAAGTGACATGCACTGCGTCACGGTCAAGGCCGTACTTCCACACAAGGCCTGTTTCAAAGTATCTACTACTTCTAGAAGAGGTACATGGTCTTTTCCATTGCCATCATACCGGTTTGGGTATATCTACTCGGAAGCTGGCTGGTTTGTCTGTTTGTAAATCCTGGAAACTCCTTGGCTGCAATTGCAGCTTATTGTCAAAAAATTCAATGGGTACGGTAGCACATCAATCGATGGATCGAGACGTTCCAGCTGTGCTGGATAATATGTTCAGAGGCTGAGAATGAGCAGACAATCGCGCTAGGTCGTACATTACCTACACTCGAGTAGCCAACTCTCCAGGTACACGGAAATATGTGACTTCGGCTACTATGTATGTACTGCTGCATGTCAAAACCAACCGATCAACCGGTCTCAGACTCCGATCCTCGTGGAATCTTCTATCCACTCGAAACAACCTACCTCTACACCTCTAACCCAATCAACATCAAAGCAAGTGTACGCTATAGCAAATCTAGTCTCGCTCCCATCCCTCTGCAGAAAGATACCCTCTACGAGGGGCTGGGAATGAGACTAGAATATAACTTCTGTTAATATCGACCAAATTAGGAGTCACATCGGCCAATTGCACCATGGCCACCAAGGTGCTTGTTGACATGTAGCTATAGAACTCATGTAAGCTTGTGCTACTCTTTAAAACACAACAAGAAGTGCATCATGTGTGATATGATGAAATTGCAATTTTGTCTCCACCCAGCAAAATTGAGCGGTGCTCCTAGGGCTTCTCAATCTGCCCAGTTCTGAGAAAAGGTAAAATTCAAGCGATACGCAACATGAGTGACTCCTAAGGCGCGCCTGCAGATAAATCAATTCAATTGCATTTTCTTTCATCATGTGCGGTGGTACCGGTAGTATATTAAAGTATGAATGGGATATAAAAAAACTCAAAAACAAAAAAAATATAAACCGCGTATAAAAAGGGAAAACAGGTTTGCTGAACATATATAGTTCTCTTTTAACCTTCAGTGCTCTCAATATCTGGGTATTTGAGTCCCGAAATCTCGCGGACCTTATCCATGGCTTCCATGATGATAATACTTTCCTCCAACGGCATCATCTCCTCCTCCAACTTTCCATCTCTTAGACATCTTGCTGCCGCATCTGCCTCCCAGTGCATACCGTGGCCAGGTGGTATCGGGAATTCGCTGGTCTCCGTGACAGCTTCTGCGCCAAGGCCTTTAATAACGGTAACTCGGGTAGGTCGGTATGCGGGGTGGTGAACTTGAATCTCGCCATCTGTTCCCTGGATCCGGACACATGGAAATCCAGTGTTGTTTGGGTCGGTGTCGTTGTACAAATTCGTTGTTGCAATTCCAATTGTTCCCGGCCATGTACAGACAACAACCGTATTGTCATCAACCCCAGTTCGGTACATGTTCATCGATCCAGTTACACTAGGAGCGGTCCTAGTTTCTACGGGCTGTGTATGATAGAGTATTTGGTAGACCCAGGTCAATGGGTAAAGGCCTAGATCCAGGAGACATCCACCAGCCAGTTCAGGATTGACCTATGAGTAAAATTAGTATTTAATTCCCTCGTTAGAAATTATGCATGGAATAAAAGGTCTCACCATCCTGTGGCTGTCGGCAAAGAACTTTTCTGGTGGTTGTGCCAGGGAAAGATCGGCAATAACCCTTTTAACGGTACCAATCTTTCCGCTCTTGACAAACTCTCGCACAGCAATACTGAGAGGGAAAAATCTGGTCCACACTGCCTCCATGAGGAAAAGGTTTTTATCCCTGGCAAGCTGTACTAAAATTTTTGTCTGTGCAGCGTTGACCGTAAATGGCTTCTCACAGACAACATGCTTGCCAGCTCTGAGGGCCAAAAGCGTATTTGCAAAATGATGCGAATGTGGAGTCGCTACATAAATTATGTCGACGTTAGGGTCGTTGACAAGCTCTTCGTAGGTTCCGTGGGCAGTAGCAGTCTCCGGGGCTCCAACATCAGTCAAAAACTGCCTGGCCTTGTCTGGTGAGGTTGATGAACCCGCAGCAGCGACGATGTGCTGGACATCGTAGACTCCTCTAGTAGATGGGTCGACGATGAGATCCTTTGTAAAAACTAAGAGCCGTGGAAGTCAGAAGAATAGGATTAGGCTTCAAGAAACGGGAATCGGGAAATTACCAGATGCTATCCATCCACAACCTGTAGCACAAACGTCAGTACCCGTCACAGAAAAACCCTCAATACGAATTGCTAAAGCTTACCCAGAATTCCCCATCGGCATACATACGCCTCTGGAAGACTGGTACTTCTGAACCTTGAATCGGGAGACTGAGTATCTGCCATCTTTCGTGCGGATGTTAAGCTCGCTGCACCAAAGTTGCGGAGCCCGCGGTAGTAGTAGCGAAAATGTGACTTTCGCGGTCAAACTGGTGTTGCAGCGGGCTATGGAAAATCGATGAGTTGATGACGAAAGGTGGCGATTTGGCCTTCTGAATCTGTGGTTGGGGGGATGAGGGGCACGCAGCCGAACTTATACTGCCCGCTGGAGGCTCCTTCATATACCTTGGACGAATTGAGCGGCTCCACCCCTCCCACCCCCCTCCCCACAATTGCCTCTTCAGGCGGGGGCTCCTTGCTGTGGGATGAGAGATGAGGGGTATCTCGTGCTAACACGGGGCTAGGAAGGCTGCATCGGCACAGCCTCTCAATCTGGTGTTGCTGTTGCGGCCCCGATTGTAGTCTCGTTCCCAGCCCCTCATAGAGGCCCCGATTGCACATACTGCTGCGCCAATTAATGACCTATTTGAACCCATATACACAAGTATTCTGGTTTGAGTCCAGGCATGGTCTGCCAAATGACCCTACCTAGGATACGAAAAGCACCCTGGGATGCTTACCGGTCGACTAAAATGTCCAGTGCTTTCTCTGTTGATAGTGTATCCGATTTTCTCCATTAAGTGCAGAATACTACCAGGGCACAAGTGATGAGTTGTTGTAATTCTCCACCGAATACACCAAAATATCTTGATGACTGAGAGGCACCTGTCATGCAACACCAATATAAATCTGAGAAATATCTTGATTTATGTATCACCTGGCTGTGGAATACGGCACATAGGGTCGGAATACATCTCTGAATATGCTGCTAATATGAATGACGTCTGATAGTATATGTGTATGATCATTGTCATGATTGCCGGAATGTAATGCGGACCGCTTTTGAACCTGGACGGAATTGAGTGCAAGCTCAGGCGAGAGCTTCGCAGCTGAACTTCAATTGCCATAAGTGTCGTTCGATTTGGCCTTTTTTAGAAAGGCTGCAAGTCTCTAGAGATTAGGTTTGCTAGCTCGCTACCAATAAGTCCGAGAGCTAGTCGTAGATGCATTCACCAGATGAGCATGAAGCACCAAAAGAATCGAGCTTATGCTCTTCGAAAGCATTGGTTTCTTCTTTTGCCAAATCGATGAGATTCCAAGAGAGCCCAAGGAGCCAGCCGCTTGCGACTTGAGCTCTCATTGTAGCGTTGGAAACATGTTTCACCCGACGACTAGCAGGTACCGAAAGAAGCAGCAGCCCAAAGTCCCTCGCTTGAAGCGGGATTACTAAGAAGGAACCCTGTACGCAAGCCATTTTAGCCAGGCCAAAAAAACGTCATGCGCTGCCCAGGACCGTAGTGCAAGCTTAGCCTTGGATGCAAACTCTTGAGATGGTTTTGAAGTCGATCATATCGAGGAGATGTGCCGCCCTCAGCTCGAATTGTACCCATTATATGCGGGATGCAACTAAGCTACATCTCACATGAAGGTCAAGCAAGAATAGTATTCCGGCCAGAAAGATTGAGGGTTTGTGCCAGTCGTATCAAAACCAATAGAGCATTAATTGAGTTACCTCAAAGTGCTTTTCATATTCCAGCGAGGCAATCCTCATCCACATTTGCTAGGCCGTCCAACCGTCTGAACTCGCCTAAAAGCGCGGCTTGCGGCAAGCGATTCCGTAACAGCCCCTCCATAACTAGACAAGACGGCCATCTGGTTTTCTGGCAGGTCAGTCGAGGTTCGAATGAGTCGAAACGGTGCATTGGCCGAATGGGTTTATAATCACCATCGGTTTTCCTTGTTCGAGGTGCAATGCCACACGGCAGTCTAGAACACGGCGAGACTACGCCAGTCCACGTTTTACCACTCAATTTTTCTGCTCCCCCTTCGCTTGCTTTTCGGTATTTCGTTCCATGGATCGCTAATCCGAAGGAGCTCTTATCCTGTTCATTGCATTGGCGATATCACCGACTCTGTCTCAATGATCGGCTGAGCATTGACGATAAGGGCGGAGCTCGCGTGTACACGCTTCGATTGCATGCCTTGCCGGACACCTGCTTGCAAGCAGCCAACGAGGCCCTCGTTCTCTATCTGGCTCTATAGGGCATATCAGTGTAAATTAAAGCACATGTAGTGCAGAGTGTTTGACTTACTTTATCGTTCGACTGCATTTAATCTCCATGCGTTGCATCGATTATGGGGGGCACAGAGTCCGGGGCTGCATCGCTGTGCTTTGCAGAATTCGAGCGAGTCTTCCTGCCCGTCTCTGCGGAATTGCGCCCATTTTCTCTGTGGAATGCTTGGCAGAGCGCACGAGCACCCAAACCTTACTGCCCAAACGGGCCATCAATTGAGGGCAAGACTTTTAGTCTCGTGACCACAAGACTGTTAGACTCGGACTGTTTAGCCTCCTTCCCATCATATTAGTCTCGTGTCAAGTAACGATGTTCTGCGCCCATCGGACCAGAGTTTGGGGCTTTTCTCGCCCCGATGCTCCTACGAGAATACGATGCTCCGGGCCGTTAAATTAATTAGGCCGATTGTGGTCCCCGGATGATTTCGTATTGCCCACATCAAACAACCCGAGCAATCACCAAGGTCTGCAAATCAGATTTTCAATCTGGAAACGAGAGCAATTTCCAGTCCATTTTAATCCCTTCTCCGCAATCCCAGGTATCCTCAGGGCCTAGTCTCGTCTCGGGGCCACTACCATGAAGTTGCCGAAACAAGGTCAACGGGCGTATATATACAGGCGACCCGGGCTATAACGAAGGGATGGTTTGATGCCGAATTGCTTCGTTATAGGAGGTTTTCACTATAACAAAAGAGTGCAGGGGTGCATTTACAGTTAAGCTAGGCTGGTTTAGGTCTGGTTTTGTTCAATTGCTGAGGATTCTACTCGAGTAGAATGTAGGTTGGTCAAAAGTCACTAGCAAACAAAATCGGAAGCACCTTAAGCAATTCAAAAGCAATGTCAGAACCAAAAAACTTTCGATATGGGAAAACTGCCCTGGAAAAGTGGAAGATAAATCAAGACAGTAAGACCGTTCATCCCTAAATAATACACCTATCTAGCCCTACTTCCTTATATCAAGTGTCCCTTTTACTACATTTAATATATCAAGCGGTGCCTTTTTTTTCACTTTCCTTATGCTTCAAATTTCCTTATAACTATTATAAATTTGCTCCAGTAGAAACCATGCGATCCTCGACCTTCCTTACAGCCAGGGTTTCAGTAAAGGAAGTTTCGTTATAGCTCGGGTCACCTGTACAGAGTAGGCTGCTGCCGTTGGGTTTAAGGATGGTTCGCAGTGAGTTTGGAGCCGCGAGCAAGCGGGGAGAGCCGAAGGCGGACCATTGTTCGTTCCGCACGACCACATCCTTGCAAGTGGGCATGGAGGGCGAGGTTCAGGATGCCCAACACCCGCCAAGAGGCTGATTAGTCACGGCCTCTCGTCAGCATGCCCGCTGAATAAGCCGCCGGGCTGCGGGCTGAGCTTCGCCCTCTCTAAAATTAGGCTAGGGCGGGCTGCTCGGGGTGCGTCGTTCTACTGGGGGCTGGCGCCGCGTTTCGACCCTCCGTGACCTCTCCAAAGTCAGCCCTCATCCTTCAGAACCGCCGCCATCGCCAGCCCGTTAAGCACATCTCTTCCCCGCCTGTTCTCTGCGTGTGCAGTCGGTGCCGTCGAAGAGCTGAGCTTGCTTCGATCGCCCTCTTCTGGAACATTTCCCGGTTTGAGATACATACTCACATACATACCTACATCCATACATACATCACAGCCCTAGTGCATACCCAACCATCCATACACTGCGACGAGACGACAGGTCCAACATCCGCCGGGTATCTCGACTCCGACAGCTAGACTGTAGCTAAAGCAGTAGAGATTATTCAAGTCTCAGTAAAAGCCGACAGCACATTGGAAACTCAAAGCCGCTCGCCATGCTGGACTCAGCGGATAATCGGGACGGCGATGACGGATCGAAAAAGAAGGAGAAGAGCAGAAGGCCAGGAAGTACGTTCGACGCACAGCAAATGATCTCGGAATAATAGAGAACGCAAGAGCTGATGGACTTTATTGTGTAGATACTGCGTTTCGGCAACAGCGATTGAAGGCCTGGCAGTACGTTCCTTCCAGCTCCCCCCAATGCAGCCGACCACCGGATGAAGCTGACTTGAATTCCTCCGCAGGCCTATCCTTACGCCAAAGACAGTTCTTCCTCTATTCTTTATTGTCGGAATTATATTCGCCCCCATCGGCGGCCTTTTACTCTGGGCTAGCTCGCAGGTAATAATTTCATCTACCACCCAATCAAGGGGAAATCTCAAAGATCAACGTATTAATCTCCAAAACAACAGGTGCAAGAAATCATCATCGACTACACAAACTGCGCAACCACAAGCTCAAACATCGGAAAGCTCGACAAAATCCCCTCCTCCAAAATCTCAACCGCCTTTAAAAGTAAAACCCCATTCCCACCACCACGATGGGGCTACTTTCCAAACGAGAGCAGCGATGACGAAGGCGGTGTCTGCTCGATCGAATTCACCCTGCCAAACGAACTCCCAGCTCCAGTCTTCTTCTACTACCGCCTTACAAACTTCTACCAAAACCACCGTCGCTACGTCAAGTCCGTTGAGGAACGCCAACTCAAAGGCGAAGCAGTCTCCCTCTCATCCCTCGAATCCAGCGACGCTTGCTCCCCTCTTATCAAGGACCCCGTCAGCGGGAAACCATACTACCCCTGCGGCCTCATTGCAAACTCGCTCTTCAACGACACGTTTACAAGCCCGTTACTCACTAATGTCATGGGAAACGGCGCGAATAATGAGACGTATGAGATGACGGAGGATGGCATTGCTTGGGCGTCGGATAAGGCGAGATATAAAAAGACAAAGTATAAGCCGGATGAAATCATGCCGCCGCCAAATTGGCAGAAGAAGTACCCAAAGTACACGGATGAGAACCCGCCGCCAGATCTGAGCCAGAGGGAGGACCTCCAGGTGTGGATGAGGACCGCCGGCCTTCCGACGTTCAGTAAGCTGGCAAAGAAGAATACGAAGGACCCGATGAGGGAGGGAACGTATTTGGTGAATGTTACGGATAGTATGTGGCACCTACACCTACCCACTTCCTCTTCCTTCTGAAATATCTTGTATTTTTCGAAACACCTTGCTGATCTTGTGTGATTCATTAGACTTCAACGTCAAGCTCTACGGCGGCACAAAGTCCATCGTCATCACGACCACGACAGTCATTGGCGGCAAGAACCCCTTTTTGGGAATCGCGTACGTGATTGTCGGCGGCTTGTGTGTCCTACTCGGCACGATCTTTGCCGCGAGACACTTGATCAAGCCGAGGAAGCTGGGCGACCACACGTATCTGTCGTGGAATAATGACCAGCCGAGCACGGCCACGGCGACGGGGACGAGTATCAGGGGGGATGCTCCGTAGAAAAAAAGGGCTTTGATGATGTTGTTAATTGTTTGCTGGTGAGGATAAGTGGGGATAGGGCGTGAAGAAGGGGTTGTAGATTGGAGCAATGAAGGGTTTCTGCCTTTTTTTTTTTCTTTTTTCTTTTTCTTTCTTTCTTTCCTCGTGAATGTTTGTTTTTCTGTTTTTTTCTTTTCTTTGCAGAATCTGTTAGGATCCGGCTGTGCGTTTTTTTATGTCTTGTTCTTGAAAATGCATGTTTTATGTTGTGATTGATTGATTGTATGCTTTTTTTTGTTTTTTTTTGTTGAACTCATTTATCTTTTTTCACCGAGATGGAAAAATCTGCAATAGGTAGGTAGGTATATTTGATTGATTGAATCTGAGTACCTAGGTAAGTAGCTATTTACCTATACTACTATGTAGTTGCAATTTGCAAAGGGGTATTGACTGACGTTCGTGCACTGGGCTCGATTTAAATGTACAATATGTATGTTCAATTTATAATTAGCTGCACCCAAAGAGCCATTCATTAAATAAGTCTAGTCTCGTGCCCAGACCCAGATACTTTGTGATTCCGCTTTAAATTTTGATATTGAGCAGGTAATTATTCGCATGCTAGATAGGTACTGGTAGTTTTATTCTGGAATTATCACATCGCGATCGATACATGTATAACCCACCCCCCCACCCCCCTACCCCCCCTACCCCTTCGCCCCCCCCCGCCATTTTTTTTTTTTTTTTTGTTTTGTCTTCTTCTTCACGATCCAGATCCGACAATTGCAAGTCATGAACAAGAGAAAAAAAAAAAAAAAAAACATTAAATTAAGAGAAAATAACGTCAACACGAAGAATTCATATTCGAGATATAAATAATTGATAAAAAAAAAGGAGACAAGTTATAAATCTCAGGTTCATTCATGTAGGATCGAGACTGGGGAAAGAGGTAATGGTAATGCTAATGGTGGGTGGTAGTGGTGAGGTTCGGTAACATTACAGCGTTCATCAGAAAAACTAAAAATAAAA
This sequence comes from Peziza echinospora, assembly GCA_024516245.1. Lineage (NCBI taxonomy): Eukaryota > Fungi > Ascomycota > Pezizomycetes > Pezizales > Pezizaceae > Peziza > Peziza echinospora. Next base: position 546,867 of record JAJLQT010000012.1, on the reverse strand, counting down.
AAAATAAAAAGTGACAAAGCAACAACAACGAACGACATCAGACCAGACACACACAGTTGCAATAAAACATACAACAGCAGACAAAAAAATTAAAAAAAATCAAGAGAATGAAAAAGTGAAAAGGGAAGCTTTTACACCCCTCTAGCCTAGTCTAGGTCTGTCTCTTAATGCTTCGAACTCTTCCTTTTACACCCCTCTAGCCTAGTCTAGGTCTGTCTCTTAATGCTTCGAACTCTTCTTCTTGCCCTGTGGTGGTGGAGGTGCGCCCTTGCCACTCTTCGAACTCGACGCCGGTTTCGACGATGGGTTACGCTCCTCCATCAGCGCCTCCTTGTCCTTTCGTGCCGCTTGCTCTTCTAATTCATCCCAATCCTCTGTAATCAAAAGAATATTAGTAAATGTGCAATATGATGATTCTCAAAAGGGGGAATTAATTACTCACCACCACTCTCGACATCCGACTCGCCGGACCCCTCATCCGCACTCGCATCATCATCATCATCAAACTCACTATCCTCATCCGAGTAACTTCCATACGAGTCACTCTCCCCGCTGGCCTCAAACTCACTCTCCTCCTCCTCCTCGTCATCATCCTCATCATCACTATGAATCTGCAAGAAACTCCAGCCGCCGTCGACAAAGAATGTATGCGGGTCGCTCGTGACCGTCTTCATAATCGTCGGCCAGTTCAAGTTGAGCGGGCCTTCCGTGAAGGCGATATTACTCGAGTCCAGCCACTCCTTAACATTCTCCAACGACTCCATCGGGATAGAGTTGATGTGCGCGACAGGCCGATGAAAGTCCTTAAACACAAAGACTAGATCAAAGTTCTTCAGGCCAAACTCAACTCTCTCCAGATGCGCGACTTCGACTTCCTCAAGCGTGATGACCAGGAAGGGGGGGTCGGTGAGTTGCACCAGCGCGTCTGTTGTGGGGCAACAGAGGACGTTGGCGCGGTGGGGGACACCGTTGAAGCCGAGCTCGCGGTAGGGCACGTCAACATCAACGTTGTTCTCCTTCTTGCCTGCCTCGGCAATCTTGTCTGCGAAGGCCTTGAACTCTTTATCCAATAGTGCCCTCCTTCTTCGCTCCTCCTGCTCCTGCTCGAATTCCTCCTCGTCGCCGTACCTGTACTTCCGCTTGCGGTTACCCGTCTCATCGAACTGGATATCCGTAGCCTCACGGTAGAATTGCACATCCTTCGTCTTCTTCTTGCCAACCATGATGTTGTCTTTCAAGTGAACGTGGATCAGCACAATCAATTCGTGAGCGCAAGGCTGGAAGAATAGGTGCTTGACGTTGCTGAAGAGAATATCAATGCGGTGGTCGGATCGGACTGGCGATTGGTAGCGAAGACCATTTTGATGAATCTCCAATTCTCCAGGCACACGCTTTCCTTCCAAACCAGGGCGGACGTACACGTCAGACAGCTTCTGGGGGCGGCGATTCCGGACCTCGATAAGGTTATCTTGCGTGATGACATCCTCCATTTCCTTCCTCTCCTGCTCCCTCTTGACCGCACCCTTCTTCAAGTCCTGAATTATAGAACAAATCTCAGCCATGCGGTCGTTATCCGTGCTTCTGTACGTCAAACTGCGGATAAAGTTTGCCTGAGCATCCTCAAATGGCAAGTCGTCCTTCTTTCCAACACCTTGACCCGGGCTGAGAAAGTTGATACGGAGGTATGTGTAGTTGTCCTCCTCGTTCTTGCTGACATTCTTCAATGTCGAGATGTGGAAAGGCACGGGCCGTCCCATGACTGGCACAATAATCGTCTGATTCTTCGCGTCAACCACGATATTGAGATCCTTCACCGAGCTGGGCAACTGATTCTCCCGCTTGTACGACTCAAAGCGACGGAGAGACTTCTTCTCCTTTCCATTTCCTGCAGCTCCGCCCTCAGAGAACCTCTGTAGTCCCTCCTCCTGCTTTGCTGCTGCAAGCTGCTTCTGATGCTCCCTCCTCCTCTGCTCCGCATTGTCGTCAAGCTGTCTCCCATCTCCACGTAGCTTCGACTTAAGAATAGCAACGTTCTTCGCAGGGGCTTTTGGAGCTGGCCTCTTCTCCTTCGCCTTTGGCTCTGGCTCATCATCTTTGAAGAAGAATGCGACCTCCTTGTGATCCTTGGGTGAAGCACCAGTGAGGACAACTGCATCTGCAGCAGTGACGCGGATAGTGTCGGTAAGGATCAAGCTGTAGGTCTTTGACTTTGGGTCTGCTGGCTTGGGGTTCTCCAAATCATGGAATCCAACGGTAATCGTCAAGGTCATTCCATCCTTGAGAACTCTTGAACTCTTTGCGTTAAGTGTGAGTGTAGGATCCCGGGCCTCAATTCCGATTCCACCGCCAACGTTCTTGACAAAATGCTTCTCCAGCTCTGGAAATTTGGACTTCACCAGCGATAGAGCTTTGGCATACACATCTTTGGCCATCACACCATCTCGACATTGCTTGACAACCTCCCAGGAAAGATCGACTAGGAAGTTGTAGTATTTGTCTTGAGACTATATGTTTGTTAGCAAAACTCAGTGCTAAACTTATAAATGACCAACAAAGGCATACCTTGTTAGGATCAATGAGAAATGTCCTCGCAATCATCGAGCAATATGTCTTGTATCGGAGCCCAAACGAGCAAAGAATAACTCCGCTGTGAAGATTATTCGTATCATTCTCCGAGCTAAACCTCAAATCGTACTTTCCACCACTCTGGATATAAGGGCCATCCGCCCAATCAAGCTGGCTGTTGTCAAACTAATCAATCGACCCACGCATTAGTGACTTATCCCCTGACTTCCAAGTAGATCAAACAACTTACATCAGCACCCAACTTCATCTCCTTGGACTTGAAGAACTTGTCATCATCGAGCTTGCCCTCAATCTTGGCCGCAAGCGCCGCATGCGTAATCTTCTTCTCATCATCAATTGTCGTGGACATCTCATCCACAAAATACTGATTCATTATGCCCACGCACACTCTAGACGCTGCGCGCATGGATTTCTACTCATCACAACCCTCCAATTAGCATTTTGCAATTCCTTCAAGGAAATCGATAGTAACTCACCAGTTCCACGTCATCCTTGATGGACAACACCGAAGACATGTCCAAACTGACATCAATCTCCTCGAACCCGCCCTTGACCGGCTCATAAAACTTCTTCCATTCCTCCACAAACGGCCCCCTCGGCTGCTCCTTTGCGAACACACCGACCTTGCCGCCGGTTTTTGTGATGGCCTCAATGACGTCCTTGTAGTTCTTTTCGTTGACCGCCTCGTCTTTCCCCTTCACTAGGATCTCCAACGGGATCTTTCCGTTGCGCATTGGCTCGAGGAGTTTTGCTACAACAAACACACAAAATGTTAGTTCCCACCACCCTCTTCTTCACTGCAGAAAAAGCAGAACACAATTAGGAAAAAGCTCTTACCTTTCTTCGCCGTCGTCACAACCCACACCCTCTCCTGGGTGATCAAGATCAGCGTAGCCGGAAACTCGTACCCCAACAGCCAAAAATGCAGCGCAAGACTTTTCGAGTACGGCCCTTCCTCCGTCTTCCCCATGACGCTCAATATCGACGTGACATTGTTGAACGCGTCGGTACTCTTCCTGTCCTTCCAGATTGACTGCAGCGTCAGTAGGCGGTTCTCAAACACCGCCTTGTCGATTTTGATTTCGTCGCCCATTTTGTTGTGTGTGTGTTGTTGGTGGTGGTGTGTTTGGGTGTGGTGCTCCTGTAGAGAGACGAGGTATGTGTATGTATATGTAGGTGGGTGGCGATGATGTAAACCAGGTAGTATACTTGGTACCTTGGTACTGGTATCTGTAGTCTTCTCTTTTCTTCCTTTTTTCTTTTTTGTGTGGTGCGTGGATGATATGTGAAAGGGGGGAGACGACTCTTGTGTGTAAAAAAAAAAAGCCCCTCGTATGTAAGAAGTAAGTAGGTGTTAGGGGGCTAACAACAGCTGTCCCACTTTGTCACCCCAGATAGATATCCGTTCACACAACTTTTCTATTCCCACCAGTGACGTGGTAAGGTAAGTATCTCCGGTATATCAATCCCACTCTCACAACCTCAATCTATCAATCTCAATCAACCTCCCAGACTTCTCAAAAAAAAAAGAAAAGAAAGAAAGAAAGAAAGAAAGAAGGCAATCAGGTCTTCGTAAAAGAAACGTAGAGGAGGCTTCGTACACCCGATGATGTAGGTATGCTGTATCAATAAGTCGTAGTCCACTTCCCACCCCCAAAAACGCAGTTTAGGGATAGTATTCGTCGATATTCTTCGCAGGGCCCTTAATTTGTTTTTTTTTCTCTCTCTTCCCTTGTGGTTCTCACAAGATAGGATGAGGTGAGGTCGTGGTGGTGGTGGGTGGAGGGTTCTCGCGTCTTGTCAAGTGCAAGCAAGTATAGGGTAGGTGGCTCACGCCTCCCCCCCACACCACCCGGTTTCTTGGCGGGACAGGTGAAAGGGTGCGGAGCCGCATAACGCGTAAAGGGTTTTTGGCGACAAATTTTTATGCAATAGCTAGTAAGTTTAGTTGCATGCGAAGTAGTTGAAACTAAGGTATTTTTTGCATACGTGATTCTTGTGCATCAACTCTAGTTGCCGAGGGCAGAAAAAACCTGCCGCTCAAGAATCATGATCATTATTCTAAAGAGCACGAGACCAATTGTAAAGTCCAAAAGTCAATTGCATGCGGTTGCGAAACCACATTTCATCTATAGGCTGAAATCAAAACCGCCCCATGGCCATAAAGACACACTGCGCTGACCAGTTAGGTATAAATGCACATGCCGCGCCATTAGTCTCGTGCCCGCGCCATACATATTTGTAAAATATTAAACATTTCGTGCTGCTATAAATTTTTTGCTGCAATCGCAATTCATCTAATAATTATGCTCGCAAAAACAGTATACATCTCATGATGAACTTGTACACACGCAAACCCTTGCAATATATTAAATCTTCTTTCGTAAAAACCCTCACCACCACAACCTCCTCTTTCACCCTTATCCACCTTCAAACATATCCGGATCCACCGCCTTAACCAAACATGTACACAATAAACGCTGTAATACGAATATATACTTTGACACATGCCTCGCTTCGATCGCTCCGCTTTCGTGAAAAAAATAGAGATATTCAAGTTGCGTTGCTCAAATAACGTACTAAGACACAAAGAAAATATTAGCATCACGCCTTCAATAATAAGAACAACCTCAAGGATGGGACCAAAGCTTACAGGAATAAACAAGTAAGGAACCTTCTTCTTATACAACTCCCAATCATCACCATACTTCTGCGAGCACCTCAGGGTATCTCTCTGAGTCCTGTGCAGAATCATACAAAAGAAGAAAATAGGAAGGAAATATGGCAATGGAGAATTAAATCCACAAATCAATCCCCACGACGTAAGTTGAACCATGTCCGCGGTGTAGTGAATCTTTCTCGCATATCCATACCATCCACTGGTCAAGAGTGTACCGCCATTCTTGCACTTGATGAATGTAGGATTCTTGATTGTCTGCCATGGAACTTGAGGAAATGACTTGCGAAGGATAAGTGTGCCTTGTTCCATCTGGCGGAATCGGTTCTTTTGCGAGTTGCAGGAATCAAAGACCCAGTATGCAAAGATGTAGACGATATAGAGGGAAGTAATAGCCCAAGTTGGCAAGGAATATTCCGAAGGGTGGTGGCTGGCAAGGTAGATTGTGCCGTTGCAATATGTCAATGGCACACCTGCCATGTTCCAGAAGATCAACATGAAGCCCCACTTTTCGTGCGACATATCCCTATTTAAGTTGTTAGCACATGCTTAATATATGCTTTTCGCCTATTTTGTGTGGGTAACATACCAGGTGGTCACGATAAGCTCTTCACCTTTCGCGCAACTGTTTCCGTATAGCCAATGTACCATGACCATGAATGCAACTTGTGCAGAAACATAGCCATAAAGATGATATTGCCTGGCAGCAGTAGCAGATGAAAGAATCAAAAGCGTATACCATGGAAGCCTGACCTCAAAGAACATTTTGAGGTCAAGAATGCCGATTCTTGGGTTGAGTTCTGCGCCCATAAAGAGGTCGTAAACAAAACTTCCGGTCATCCGATGCTCGGCACCACGATAGAGGGCGCTGAAATAGGCAATAAAGCTGACCACAACACCCGAGATGATGGATACCGTCAAAAGCGGCCCAAAGAGATCAAGGACGGTGTACAATGGGAAAATTCCAGAAAAGTGGAACCCGGCGAGAGTTGCAATTGTCACCCAAAGCGACCACACACCATTGCAGTAATAGTCGAGACGGATGTTATCGCGGTGAGGAATTGGCGCGCCCTTTGTCCAGATGCCGGGGAGAGTAACGTAGAGAATGGCCTGCCATATCAAATAACCCCAGTATAGCGCGAATGCCTTTTTGGTTGGAGCTGCACCCTATGAAAGTAAAGACTCGAGTCAATTCATGAGCAAAGTGTACACTAGCGGCTGAACATACCTCGGCCACGTATCCAGCCAATTTTAACACGAATGCCTTCAATGTCTCGTCCTGTTCAGGCCATGGCAATTGACCATTGTAGTATATCTGCCCTGCCCACATGTACCACATGAGTAGCGGGAAAAAGACCATACACGTCCCTGTGCCCCATGCGCCTCCAAACTCCCTGAAGCCGCTGTCGTCAATGCGGTGATCCTTATTGAGAGGCTTCGGTGCATTGGTAACACCATTCGCGCTCACGGAGCTTCCATTCTCCTGTTTTGTGGCAGCCCCCGCCTTTCCGTTCAGTCTTCGCTCGGCCATTTTTCCAATGTCGTCAGTCGAAGTGCCAATGCTCGTGGCGTGGACCGTGTCCTCTTGGGTCGAGTCTCTTTCTGATGTAGCACGAAATCGAGGCTGCTCGATTCCAGCTAAATCGGCGGTGATTGAAGAGATGTCTACTTTTCTGGGACGAGGAAGGGACCCGTCAGTATAAGGCGAAGGAATGTGAGTCTGATTCGGCAATCGAGCCAGAGTTTTTTTTTGAGGGGGAAGGTAAGGAGAAGGTAGAGTTTAAGTAGGGCTAACTTTACTGACCTTGGGGTCTTGCCCGTCTGCGACCTGGTGACGACCATCCCTTGCAAAATCTCGGGAGGGGGCGGATGGTGGGTGTGGCAGGAGAGTACTCTAGTAGATGTGGTAGCGCACTTGATGCCGTGAATGTTTGCTCGGAAGGGGGAGGGGGAGGGGTTATGGGGTATGGGGGGAATGGGTATAATCTTCTGGGGAAGGGGGTGGAGGTTGACTGGGGGGGGGATTTGAGAGAATTGGCGGGCCATAAGGCACGCGGATCAACTACCTAGGCAGTCCAGCGCAGCGCGTACAACCACGCACACCAATACACCAGATGGCACCAATTCTGATGCCATGTAGGTGCTCTACAAGCGCAGAGCAGAGTGCTGGCGTTGGCGCCGCGGCCGCCGAATTTCCGGGGGATTTCCGGGGGAATGCTATCGATCGAAGCTTGGAGTCTCGCGAAGCTTGGGACGACAGGTTTATAGCATTACAGTAAATTTTGGCTATACCGAATGGCATAAATCCGCCCAAATTGGTGCGATATAGCCAACATTCGATATAACAAAAGGAGCTAGCAGTTTGGGGGCAGGAATACAGCAGTTTGGTAGGCCCAGCGGGGGTGACAATTACAGACACTAGTCTCAATATACGCTAAAGGAAACAGATTTAGTGTAAATAGCTGCTTTGCGATGTATATTTGCTATAATTTTTCGTTATAGCAGGTCATTTTTGTATGGTGAACAGGGGTTTGAAGATGAATTTGGTTGTGCGGTGCGATAATTCGGTATATCAAGTAGATTCTGGTGAGAGAAGTGAGACGCAGCAAATAAAACTACAAATCGGCCGTAATACCAAGGTGTGCGGTATAAAGAGGTTCGGTATAGCCAAAATTTACTGTACACACCCGACCCGAAGCCGCCTCCGCAAGTCAGGCTAGCTTCTGGAGGCAAGCCAGACAGCCAAACAGAGCCCATCTCCTACCAGCTGTGCTCACCAATCTGCCCTAGGCACTCCGCAGAGTGCCGACTGTAGGCCAGCTGCGAGCAAAAGGAAATTGGCAGGCCCCAAAGAGACATGGAGCCCTGCAATCCGCCAGTGGTGATGAATGTCGCCCCGGGAGTTGAAGGCCCAACTCTCTGCTAGCCGTTGTCGCAGCAGCCAGCAAACTGGCGGATGTCGCGGCGAAACCCTTTCGTATCAAAAAGACTGACTGAAAAGAGCGCCATCTCAATTGAGCGAATTGGGTCTGCAGATCGCATGAAGGAGGGGCTGAGTGAGGGGGGGGTCGTGATGCGCCCAACCACCCTACTTTCTCGACTACGAGTAAAGTCCGAGGCTAGAGAACGAGAAACAAGGCTCAAGACGGGGCAGCTGGCGAATCTCGCTTGGGTGCGAGCTGCCTCTCGCCTCTGGCGGTGAGCACGTGAGCCAGCGCCCATTGGCCGACAGGCAGCCTGACGTCTGGGATCTAGCGCAATGGTGTAGGGCACGGGACTAACAACGAATCCATAAGTCTCCGGACAATGCACAGGCAGTGCACAGGCATTTGATTTGACGAGTACGGATGCGGGCTGAAGGGGGCTGCTGCAGTGCACATCAGAAGGCTCAGGTACGAGAAAAAAGCAGATAATTTAAAGGCAGACAGACTTCTTTTTCTCACATTGTAGCTTGCGCCTTCGTTTGCACGCAGAGCTCAACGACGGGCACAGATTAATAAATATGTAACTCCCCCCAAAACAGCCTGTCGATCGCAGCAGCAGCCTCTGCAAATCAGGGGATCCGAAAAGGCGAGCGAGGATACGCGAGAATAAGCAATTGTCATTTGCGCAATCGTGTGGTAAGCACCTGCAACCTTACTTTGACGTCAAGCTTTAAATCATAATTGCCACACCAAAACCTTCAAAACCCATCCATCTCACTCTCTCTCGTCTCTTTTTTTTTTTATGATAGCCATTCGTAACCAATACAAACATGCCTACTGTACATGAAACATATCATCTCGCCCCAGTTCCGCTATCACAGATGCATACCTAAACACGCATCAATGCCCGCGGAGCCTATAAACGGCCGACTGAATACAAAGAAAGAAAGAAAGGAAAAACGAGATGATCAATAAAGATTAAAAAAAAAATTACATATCAATGCTATAGTAATCTCTACCACACCACGTACGTGCATCCCCTCACCACCAACCTATATATTCGTCTCCCTTGACCATCCAACAATTTTTTTTTTCCATCACACACATACTCATCTTAATCAGATCCTCTGATAAAATAGAATGTATGCCACTTTGCTATCCTTCCCATGCGGCTGGCTGCCATTGGCAGCGCCACCAACCTCAGCTGCTCCATTACCTACCCGCTCCCAGCCAGCATCCTCTTCCTCGCGCTCAAGTGTGTGAGCCGCACCAATATCCTTAATATCAACCTTGACTTCGTTCGCATGGACTCCTTTGATGACAGTGTCATCGAATCGAATCCAATTTTTCCCGTCTTGACGTAAAACATCCACAGTGTAATGACCGCCGGATGCGGATTTTCCATGATGATAGACAACCCCGGTAAGCTTGTACTTCGCTTGCACCACGCGCTTACTGACTACTTCTTTTGGAATTTCGAGGATCAAAGGATATCCAATCTTCTTCCATATCTTTTGGGTTCCTCCTTTGTTGTCATACTGAAATCGCTTGAGATGTAAAATCAAAACTGGGGGAAGAGACTCAATCAGAACTTGCTTGGTTGCAGTGAGATTGTTCCCTTTCGGTGAGGTGAAGTTTCCATGTATCGTTTCAGGTCTAGTCAGCTGTCTGAGTGCATCAATTATTGAATTAACTTCAGGCGACTGAATGTCGAGTTGGAGTGGCTGGTATGGTTCCAGCGTCACAGAAGGCTTCAAGCCTGGCACCTTAAACTCGGATCTAAGCTTTCCTCCAAATATCTTGGTTATTGGCGACTCCAGAATTGTAGTTGTTCTTGTTGAAGCGGTTTTCCTTCCTGGGCCAACCTCCTGCCACCCGTCATCACTCGGCTCGCTCGCAGCTGGAGAGGCCTCTGGCGCATCTCCAGACTTTTTCAAAACCCTCACAAGCTCTTCATGCAATTCATCCAAAAGGAAACCGAGAAACTCTTCGGCGTCGTGTTGATGTCCTCTCTAAAAACAGTGTTAGTGATGGAATAGAGCTTCTTAGGACTGGATACATACCCTCATTGAGGCAAACCTCTGAACTTCCCGCAGCGCACCGTAGACAAACTCTGGTACAAAAGGCTCGCCAAATGCCTCCAAATATTCCTTCTCTTTGAAACCGGAAAGCTTTTCGAAAGCGGCCTTTTGTCCCATAACCCGAAACTCCCGCAAAAATACAATCCTAAGAACAAATCATGTCAGTGACCGTGCTGGGTAAAAAAACTATTGCGGGGTATAATACATTGTGTCAATTAGAGGTGTGTCGCCCTTGAAGCTGTGGGCTACATTCTTCCCCAGCAAATCCAAAAAGTGGTAAAAAGGCCCACAGAAAATAATCATTTGCAAGATCTATATATATTTGAATTAGTAATGAATCGAATGATGGAAATATACTCTCTCGGTTGCTTACTGCATTCATAAAGCACATGTTACCAGTATTAACCAAACCCCTGGGCTCTAGGACTGGTGCAGAAAATTTGGCTCCATCAAATGACTTGATTAAGTCTGCAAGTGGTGTTTTTCCAACTGTTGGTACGGAGCCATTTGTCTTCACCACCACTGGGGCTGTTGTAGGACCAGTGGGTTTTGGGGTTTTGACGAGATCTGCCCAGGACGAGAATGTCCTTGGTGCAGGTGCTGGTGCTGGTGCTTTTATAGGCTCTGAGGCAGCATCGGAAGTGGCATTCTGTGTAGTCTCACTAACAACAGAAGGCTCCGTTGCAGCGGTGGATGCTTCGACAGCTGTAGTTGCAGTTGGTGTGGGATTTGCTGACGCTACTGGGTCTTCAACCTTTGCTGTAGGGACAGCAGGTGCTTTTGCGGGTAGAATAGGCAATGCAGGAACATGTGGGATAATGGGGACGGCAGGCGGTGGGGTAACAGGTGCGGGTACAGCAGGCGGTTGCTCGGGATTTGTTTCTGCAATGGGTGCTGTTTCTAGAGTTTCGGTACGTTGTACATCAACAAGTGGCTCGGTAGCAGAGGTTTCCGCCACAACCGCGGCTGCTCGCATTTCTGGTTCGGACTTGTGTCGAGGAGCCCCAATGGTGGATTCCAATGGCAATTCAGGCTTTGCGGCTTCTGGTTTTGGGGCTGCAGCTTTCACCACAACCTGCTTTCTTCTCCGTTTCGGGCGTTCTGGGAATGGTTGGTCTGGGGCAGAAAGCCATGGAAGGGTGCCGGGCTATCTCAATTCAATCAGCTTGTGTAAACGAAGAAAGGGACAGATATCACCTACCAATGGATATGCAGGAATCCTCGAAATTGGCGGTGGGGGTGGCGGTGGGGGAGGAGGGGATTGTGGAGGTGGAGGTGGCGGAGGCAGGGCCTGGATAGGGAGCGGGACGGCCTGGGGCGGTGGTGGTGGGGGAGGCTGCGGGCGGACGTGGGGGATGGAGGAGACTATCGTGGGAGGCCGTATTGGGTATGCGGGGGGGTGCTGTGGGTGCTGTGCGTGCGGGTGCTGGGCGTGCGAGTGCTGCTGGTGCTGCTGGTGCTGAGCATTCTGGGCGTGCTGAGAGTGCGGGTGGTGCTGGTGCTGGGGGTGCTGTGGATGCTGCGAGTGCTGGAGGTGATGGGGGTGCACGTTCATGTACTGGGCCACCTGCTGCAACACCGGGGCAGACGGCATGTACGGCGCTGCGTACGGGTTTGGCTGCGGAGGAGTGTGCGAGTGGGGTATCACTTGCGGTGGGCCCTGCCCGCGCCTTTGCCCGTGAGGGTAGCCATTCGGCACAGCAGGAGGCACCGCCGGGTAGTAATGGTTCATGCTGGACCGCAGTCCGAGGGCTTACACCACCGTCAGCACAGCCGGAGCGTTGTGCTGGGTGGGAAGCCTGCCCGACTGAGTGGGGCTGAGGTTGGCCTGCGGCTCAATGGGTGCTGGCACGCGAATACGAGATATCGGGGGGAGGTTGTTATATATGAGGCGAGGAGGGGTGGATTGTTCGTTCCGTCGATTGCGCAGCGGACGTATCAATATCGGGCTCTGCTCTCACAGCGGCGGCCGTTGGCGACTGGTGATGCTTGACGTGGACTGTTTGATGAAGGGGGAGGGGGGGTCGGTCGTGAGTTGTGGTTGTGGTGGTCGTGGTGGTGGCGGCGAGGAATCGTTTGAAGTCCGGGGGCAGCGAGTCTATGAGGCGGGAAGCAGGGGGTGGTCCAGAGTAGCGGCAGTGGTGTACTTGGTGGTACTTTGTGCTTAGCGGGCGCTGTTGGCGGATGGTGCCGCTCTCAGCGGCGGCATGGCGGTGCAGGCCGGGCTGGGCGTCTGTGGCAACGGAGCTGTGGCCTCAGCCGCGCTTAATGCAGCAGGCCCGCGGCTATGAGCACAACATGAGTGGCGCTGAGCCATTGGCAATTTGTCAAGCCCCAGTCACGTGTGCCGGCACATCTGCATGGTAGAGCTTGCCGTAGCCCACCAGTAGCTCACAATGGCTCATAGGCGCATCTCTGCGAATCAGAAGCCGAGCTCATGGCAGAAGGAATAAATTTCGACAGGACCGTCGAGAATTGAGGACTGTGGTATCAGGCGAGAGTTGATGACCTAGCATTCATTCGTGCAGCATGATATCGAGTTGCCGCACCAATACTTGACAAATCTGTATATCTCCGGTTGTCGTTCATTCGACATGCTACTCGATATTTTGACATGTATTTCCGCAGACTGGGTAGCCCATGAAGCTCCTGGGAGGTCGGAACACGGGAAATCCGGGGTATTTCAGCAGATTCTCAAGGATTGATGAATATGCCATATAAACTCGAGTACAGATAATTGCAATATCCGTTCAGCCCCCGGTGGCTAAATTTCAGGCGCAAGGCCCCGGAAAAGAAGCGGCACTTGGGGTCCACTCCGGATCCGCCGCGCACCAGCGATGCGGACGGAGCACGAGGGTCGCTTGCCGCTTCCTCTCGACTCATCCGAACACCCAGCGGCCCGCCCCTTCCTCTTCACCATCGCCTCCCTTCCACCAAGCACCCAACCTCTTCCTCCATCTCGGGTTGTCGAGTCCAGCATTTCCATATACTTCATCATTGTTCGGTCGGCCAAGCTTACTGCCATCTAGCTCGTCGGCCCGCCCCACCACCCCGCGGCCGTATCCCACGCACATGCTCTAGCGGGCTGGAATCTCGACAGCCTTGGTATCTACCTACCTTCCAATCATCTAATTGGCCGTGGCGTTACAGGCGGGACCTGGGACCTTGTTGCACTCTGTGAAGCTTTGAAAGAGATGTCTGGATTTGCACCACCAAGCTCTAATTCCGCATCAAAGGCGAGCAGCAGCTCACCTCCGTCGTCACTTGCCGCCCAGCCGTCGGGCAACTCGTCGGCAGGAAACGAGAGCTCACGGCGCAGTGCAAGTAGCAGTGGTGGTGGTGGGGGGGCAGCTGCAGCTGCGCGGTCCAACCAAGCTTCTCCAAGAAACAACCAGGGTGGTAAGAGGACGCACAAGAACCATCGAAAGCCAAATACACCTGGTCTAGAGGATTACGCCGACGACCACGTAAGCTTGGAGATTTGAACAGCTCTGGCAGTGCGGAATGGCTAATAGTTTTGTGTTCAGGCAGCGATGGCGTCCACTGGAGGAAACCGTAGAGGAACTTCGATCACTCACCTCATGAACTGGAGCCTTCCCCCACCCACGCATCAATCCCACCCACGCTCACGCAACACCTCTCGCAGAAATCCCACCTGGGGCTTGGGCTCTGGGTACCATGCTGTGGACAAAGCACGGTATGAATCTTTGCGCCCTGGTTTCTGAAAGCAGGGCTCACAACATGCATTAGATATGTCAATGCGAATTACAGATTTATCGTAGACCCGCGCGGCGACTATCGCGCGCAATCCATCGACTCTGATGTCCATCTACCATGGGATATGGTTCTGCAGGTTCTGGCCTCTGCTCAATCCCAAACAGCAAACTGCCCGATATGTCTCTCCGTTCCAGTTGCGCCCAGAATGGCAAAGTGCGGGCACATATTTTGTCTGCCATGCTTAATGCGATACATGTCTATTGTTGATGAAGGAAAAGCACCACCACCTGATAAAAAGCCAAGATACAAAAAATGTCCAATTTGCTGGGACACCATCTTCATGTCTGACGTTCGCCCAGTGCGATGGTTTACTGGGCAAGAAGGAGAAATTCTACAGGATGGAGTGGAAGTTGTACTTCGGTTGATGGTGAGAAGTCAAGGTTCAACGCTTGTGCTTCCCCGAGATGGAGCAGATGTAGCGACCGATTCAGATGGGATACCATGGCACTTTGCACCTGAGGTTGCCGACTACGCAAGGCTAATGAAGGGAACTCGGAGCTACATGCAGGAGCAAATGAAGCAAGAAATTCAGGATCTCAAGGTGATGGGGAGAGAAGATGAGGTCATGTTTGGCGAAGCTGGTGACTGGACCAGAAAAGCCATTGCTTCAATAAAGTCACAAATCGAGAGTATGGATGCTCTCGATGACGTCCAGCCTCCTCCAGCTGTCGAGGCGAAGGAACCAGAGCCTCCCAAACCAGAATTGAAGTTGAACGACAATCCCGAATCTGTACCTCACATGTATCATGTCATGCATGCTGCGAGATCGGGGCAAGTGTTGCCGGTTACGTTCCCCCATGCTCAACCTGCGCCTGGTGATGCGCCTGAAGCACCACCCCAGAAGCCAGTATCGATACCCGATGAGCGGAAAATCAAGCCTGGTGAGTTCTCGGAGGCGTCATATTACTTTTACAGAGCTCTACCCCACTATTACCTTCCTCCACTGGATATCCGAATACTTAAGGCAGCGTTCGGCCCTTTTCATGCTTTTCCACCAACCATCGTCCCTCGTGTAGAGAATATATCTTCAGGGCACATTGTGGACGACGAATTCCGCAGGAAGACGAAATACCTTGCCCACCTGCCGTATGGAACCGAAGTTGCATTTCTCGAATGCGATTGGTCTGGCGCAATTCCAGCCGAGGTTCTGGACAAATTCAAGGCTGATATCGAGCGAAGGCGGAAAAGGAAGCGGGATAAGGAAATCCAGGAGGAGAGGGATAGGCTTAGGGCTGAGAAGGAAGGGGATGACAGTATGTGGGCGTTTGAACGGCAGCACAGGAAAGATGCGGCCGCGGCAAGAGGAAATCTGTTCTTGGAGGACGACTTTGTTGCTTTGGCGATTGACCAGTCTCAGCATGAGTCTGCGGCCGCATTGGCCGCTGCTGCTGCCTCGGAGGTGGGATTGACTCCCCTCTCTTCTCCACAGGGTGGCGTGGGAAGTGCCTCTACTCCCTTGAGCCCGCCGCTTCATCCACAATCCTCCTCCCTGGCACAGCAATCGGAGCCGGCTTCCCCGAATAGGTATCGTACCGTGTGGGGAACAACGGCGATTGCCTCATCCAGTGATGCGGCGTCGTCAACTTCAAATAGAAACGATGATGGATGGGCCGACTGGGAGAGGGATTATCTCCTGGAGGAGGACTTGATGGCGCATGAGCATTATGATGATAATCTTGCGAGAACGCCAGGACATAATCCGATGGGGGTGGGGAAGGGCGGGAGCAAGAAGAGCAAGAAGAAGAAGGTTACGTTGATGACCAATGGGGGGAAGAGGGGGGCATAGGGAGCCAGATGGAGGATTTTGGGGGTTTGAGACAGGTAGAGATGGAGGAGTAATTGAAGATAGACTCACTCACTCACTGCTCATTTCTTTGGGTGTGGTTTTTTTTTTTTTTTGGGGGGGGGGGGGGAGGAGGGGGAGGGAGGAGACGATTTTTTCATTTTCGGTTTATTTTTTTTTTTTTTTCTCTGCATTTCGTGTTTGTGTGTACCGCCCGCTTTGTGACCGGGACATTCTGGATTATGGTCAGTATCGATGTGTGGTGTGGTGTGGGGTGTGGGGCGTGGGGCGTGGGGCGTGAGAAGGGAAGAAATTCATTTGACCACGATCATGAGCACGTATGATCGATATCACTACTTCATGCCCACCTAGGGTTACTTTCCCTGGTCCCATCCTGCTAAAGAGAAATATTGCATTTGTACATGTAATTGCAATTGCAATTGGGGACCCATGGCCAATTGCAAGATCATGATGGATATTACCTGTCATTTTGACACGCCTCAGGCCTGTAGAAGGGGAACGAGAAACACCATGCATATGGTGGCCAGTGTATACGTAGCTAGCTATAGAGTATAGGAGGGTTGTTTTATTTTTATTTTTATTTTTAATTTATTTTTTTATTTTTATTTTGAATTATTATTATTTTTTATTTTTTTTTGTTATTTTATGATGATCGATTATAGTCTGGCCATGCTATAGCTAGGTACGCCTTGAGTACAAAAGTGAGTACAAAGTAAGGTAGGTAGGTACCATGTATGAGGTATGTAAAGTATATGTTATGGGATCCGGATATCCGGAGATTGATATTGAGTTCGAGAAGATCTAGATCAAGAGGCATCTTGATGAATTCGAAATATATTACATTTGGCAGAATTTAAATAGCTAGCTAGGTAGGTACCTACGTATACATCTTTATAGCTCATGCGCAAAATTAAAGATGTATAATAATTATAAGATCTAGAGAAGAAATATATATAGAAGAAATATAATGCTATAGCTAAATATATATATATATATATATACATGAATTATAAACAAAAAAAAACAAAAAAACAAAAACAAAAATAAATTTAAAGATATAAAAGGATATTGCAATTGAGTGAGTTGGGAATGTGGAATGTGGAGAAAATCTATGCAATGTATATACTTATGTGAGAAGCGTGTATGCAATGGGAAACAAATTTTTTTCTGTTTGTTTGTTGTAGTGGTGATGGTACCGGTGATGGGGGGATATCGATGATGGGGGATGTTAATGTAAGAAAAGAAAAAAGAAAGACTTGGGGCCAGCCGAGTTTCTTTCATGTCGGCACCGTCTACCTAAAAGCAAATTAGTTTTTTGGGACGAGATGTCGTATATATGTCGTATGCACGCGGCCCTTGCAATTGAATAGCTGTATCGAATCAAGATCTGTGTCGATGTGATTAGTGTACTTCCCTCCCCCCCAAAGAAAACCAATTCACCCCCTCCCCCTAACTGGACTCACTCCACAACAACCTCATCCCCCCCCTAACTCGACGCCTCCACAATAACCTCCTCCCCCTCCCCCTCCCCTCCCCTCCACCCCCCAAAAGCCCCAACAACAGGCTCCCTCCTCACCCTCCACACATCCTCACTACTCCCCCCGGGCTTCTTATACTCCGCCGCCTTGTGCATGTAGTGTTCCGCGATCTTGCTGCGGCGGGTGTCGGGGCTGTAGGCTTTTGCGCGCATGCAGAAGCGCCAGTCGGTGAGGTGGGAAGAGCAGTCGCGGAGGTGGCCGTAGCGGTAGACTTGGAAGAACGTCAGTATCTTTTTAGTTTAATTTCATTTGGGTGTGGAAAAACCCCTTCTCTGGTGGGAAAGGAAGCAATGTATGTACGTACCGTTTAGGAACTGCCCCCCCAAAGTGTAGCAGTACCATACTTTGTCGAATGCGTCGAGACAGTTCATTGTTGTTGGGAAGGTGGTTTCTGAGACATCGGGTTTTGCTGCGTGCGGGAGTTTTGAGGGGGGGATGTTGAGGGGGGGGTGTGACGAGGAGGAGGAGGAGGTGGTGGTGGTGGTGGATGAGGAGGTTGTAGAGGATGGAACCTCGTCGTAGCGGGAGCGCGAGTCCGGGTCGGATGCGGAGAGGGCCTGGAGGAGGGATTGTAGTTCGAGGTCGGCGAGTTCGTCGCGGGTGGGGGGTTTGGGGGGCATTGGGTTTGATTTGGGGGGGTTGTGGTTGGGTTCTGGTTCGAGGGTTTGGAAGCTAGGTACGTTTGAGGAACTTGAAGTTGTTTCTCGAGTTTGTTTGTGTTTTTGGGAGGGTAGTGCATGCCGTACCCCAGAAAGCTTTACCTTTAGCGATATTGCATATTGGAAGTTGCCATGGCCAACCCATGGAAATTTACTGCATAAAGGTGAATCTGAAATTGTACATGTAAGATGTGGGTGGATCTACATACAAAAATAAGGCGCCCGGAGATGGATGCAGGAGATGATAAGGATCTCACCATCAATGAAAATCAGTGGGCCTGGATACATGTCAGGCCAATCTGCCCTTTCAAAGTTATGTATACATTATTTGAATTTATACATCACGGAATTCGAAATGCCTCTTCACATGCAACAACCTAGCATAAGTTTAGCGGGGCAGCAGACAGAACCTGGTGGGGCAAGCTCCCCAGCCAAACGCCTGCGTCATGGGTACAGCAGGGCAGCAGAGCAGGCCATACAGGAATGCCATTGCGCCGCAACTAATCCACACCACCAGTTCCACCAACTCCTCACACATCTAATCCCCCATACCCAGCGCAACCGCGCGCTCCCACCTCCTCCCCGCCAATCCCCCGCAATACATCAATTGGCCGTACATAGCCCGCGCCTGCAATGAACCGGCTTCTCCTCCGCACCACCGCCGCCCACAGGCAATCTTGCCTCCAACAAGCCCGCCACTCCCGCGCCCTCCTCCTCCACAGACAAGCGGGCTCGCAGGTCTATGGCAGGTTCGGAAGCACGTTTCGGCCGGTGGTGATACTACCTGGCCCGCAAGCTTCCCCGCAGAGTGGTGGTAGCAATGAGATGCGGACTTCCGGGTTCCGCAAGCTATCGACAGCAGCTCCACCAGTGGGTAGTTCTGCCGGGGAAGAGAGCTTTCATGGGCATGTGATTGAGGATGCAATCTCGCCTGATGCAAATGGGTACATCAAAGTTGAGCAGAATGAGTCGTTATTGTTTTTTGATAGTATGCTCACTTGGCCATATCTATCCATCCTCTCTCCAAATTCCAGAGCATCAGGGGGGGTTGTTTCTCTGAATTTCACTGACTGGCAATTCTCACAAAGATATCTTCCCACTCAGCTTTGCATCCTGGGACCTCCGCTACCTAATCCACCGTCTCACGAAAACTACACTGACTACAGACATCACACAACACTACCTCCCCCCACCACACCTCCTCCCGGAAGGATTCAAAGTCATCTCCCTCCACCCACGCTACAAAGACGGCGGCGCGTTCCTCAAATTCCGACTGGAAGAAACCGGGTCGAGCCACACCAACCCCGCCGAAATCGAGCGAATCGTCTCAGAGTACCTCCTCGAGAAAAACCCGAGACCATGGTTCTCGCCATTCCGCCCCGTCCGCGCGTTCCTTGTGGAAGGAAAGCCATGGACGGAGGATATGCAGAGGTTCCCCTCGCAGAGGCTGAAGGTTGAGGTCACGGGTGTGCCGGATGGCGTGGGGCAAGAAAATCTATATGTTCTCTTTAGGAGGTTTGGAAAGATTGCGCAGATTACGTATCCGATTGCGCCGGCTCCGGGGACGCCGCCGTCGGCGGGGAAGGTTGCGCTGGTGCAATATCTGAGTGTGAGGAGTGCTACGGCGGCGAGGAATTGCTTGCATAGAGCGACTTTTGTGGAGCCCGGGAAGGAGGGATCGACGGGTATGTTGAAGGTGGGGTATGAGAGGGTGGTTAAGGCACATATGTTGAGGGATTGGTTGGTCAATCATCCAAAGATTGGTATGGTTCTTTTTTTATTTTTCACATTTTATTTTTTGATACCCTTGAGAACTTACTGAATTTTCTATTGCAGTCATCCCAATCCTTGCGGCTATCATTGGTACAATGACAATCGCAATTTTTGATCCGTAAGTTAAAATCCTCTGTAACATCTAGTTACTCAAATTACCCTGAACTCTCTCACCTCACTAATCTACAACTACAGAATCCGAACATGGTTCATCAAGGCCAAAATCACCGGAATCCTAACCTTCTCGGAATACACCACAATCCGCTACTTCTGGCGCTCCACCCTCGCGCACCTCAACGCCCTGCGCTCCGCCCGCGCCTCCCGCGAGGACCCAACCTCCCTCCTCGAGGAGCGCAAAGACACAATCACATCGCTGCGCTCCTGGCTCCTCGACACAAACGAGACGTTCATCATCGTGCAGGGCCCGCGCGGGTCCGGGAAGAAGGAACTCATCCTCGACCACGTGCTCGGCCCGGAGCGCCGCAAAAACCTCCTCGTCATCGACTGCGAGCCGATTGTCGAGGCGCATGGGGACAGCGCTACGATTGCCGCGGCGGCGAATCAGGTCGGGTACAGGCCGGTGTTTTCGTGGATGAATACCATTACGAGTTTACTCGATCTTGCGGCGCAGGGGACCATTGGGACCAGCGCGGGGTTCTCGCAGACGCTTGAAATACAGTTCAACAAGATCTTGCAGAATGCGAGTGTTGCGTTGCGCCAGGTTGCGCTGGCGGATAAGGAGGATAGTGGGAAGGGCGCGAGCGCCAACTCGGTCGAGAGCGATGAGGATTACCTGATTATGCATCCCGAGAAGAGGCCGGTGGTGGTGATTGATAACTTTCTGCACTCGCAGGGCGTCGAGGGCCAGATGGTGTATGACCGCCTCAGTGCGTGGGCTGCGCTCCTCGTCGAGGCGAACGTCGCGCACATCATCTTCCTCACTAACGACGGAAGCTTCTCAAAGTCCCTGAGCAGGAGTCTCCCAGACCGCGTCTTCCGCAGCGTGCAGCTCGGGGATGCGAGCCCGGAGAGCGCAAAGAAGTATGTGGCCGCACAGGTCGGCAGCGATGCCTTCGACGAGGGCGAGCTGGAGGAGTGTATCGAGGTTCTCGGCGGGAGGCTCACGGATCTTGAGGCGCTCAGCTCGCGCATCCGCGAGGCTGGTGCCGCGGGAGGCGCGGGCGGGGCCAATGGGCTGGGGAAGAGGGTTGGGCCGAGAGAGGCCGTGGAGGAGATTGTGAAGGCTACGGCGGAGGAGATTAGTAAGTTGTATCTCTCGCCAGAGAGCATGCAGTACCAGGACCGCAAGACGAGGAGGTTCTCGATCGAGCAGGCCTGGCTGGTGATTTCGTTGCTCTCTGCGACGAATGCTGCTGCTTCTGCTGCCCGATTATCATCCTCCTCATCATCATCCACTCCCTCCTCCTCCTCCTCCTCCTCCTTCTTTGGAGGATCAAGCACCCCAAAACCCCCCTCCCCCACCCCCCAGCAAATCCACTCCGTCCTCCTCGAAACCTCCACCCCCGCCACGCCCACAATCGCAACCTCAACAACCCCCACCGGCGTCCCATCACTAAGCTACACCTCCCTCCTCCTCCACCCCCTCTTCCGCAACCCCGACCCCTCCACAACCTCCACCTCCGGCGAAGACGCCCTCCAATCCCTCGCCCACTCGGACCTCGTCTCCGTGCTCCCCTCCCCAGAAAACTCCCGCCCGCACACCCTCGTCCCCGGCCGGCCCGTGTACCGCGCCAGCTTCGCGCGCCTCATGGACGACAAGGTCCTGAAGGCGAAGATGGATCTTGCGGTGCTGCAGAAGATGGTGAAGGGCGAGGAGGGCAGGGTGGGGAAGTGGGTCGAGGAGATGAAGGAGCTGGCGGCGGTGCTGGAGCATGTGCCCCCCGCCGCGGCGGGCAAGGGGGGAAAGAGTTCGGCGGGGAGGGAGGAGTTGGAGCAGAGGATGGCGTGGTTGGCGGGGAAGATTGGGAAGACGCAGAGGGGGATTGAGGAGTGGGAGGGGAGGATGGGGGGGTTGAGGGAGGTGATTCGGAGGGGGTTTTAGAGAGGGGCAGGTGCGGGAGGTGGGGGAGGTGGGGGAGGTGGCGGGGGGAGGTGGGAAATGTGTATGTATATACCAGGAGTTTTTTTTTTTTTTTTTTCTATATATCTGTTTTTTTATTGTTTTTTTTTTTTTTTTTTTTTTTTTTTTAATTTCTTTAATTTCCATCTTTTAAAATGTTATTGCAATATTGCATCTCTGCACACACACACACACATTATATATATTTTTCTTTTGTTCACATAGCTCGGATCCAATGATGGTCAAGGGGGGGGTTCGAGGGATCTGGAAGATCTAGAGGTAGAATGGAAATTGCAGCTCTCTCCTCTCCACACACACATACATACACATGCACATACATACATCCCATTGCATCAGAAGAGAAAAAAAAAAAAAAAAAAAAAGAATTACCAATTCATTAATTTTTATAGGCAGGAAATTTAAAAAGAAAAATATGAAAAATAAAAATAAAAATAAAAATAAAAAATCATCATAACATAACATAACATAGCAATGCATGTGAATGTGAATCATATGTGGTACACGCCGAAGATTAAAAAAACATAAAACATAAAACATAAAAGACAATCCAACAACAACAAAAAAAAAAAAAAAAAAGGCATGCTCTATACTACAGCTCCATCGCATCTCCCGCTGCTGCTGCAGGTACACCAGCAGCAGCAGGAGCAGCAACACCACCATCGCCCAACTCCGCCACGCCATCCTCGCCAACCATCTTCCTCTCATACTCCTGCAAGAACTTCACACTCCTTCCCTGATCCAGAAACAGCGTGAACGCCCTCTGCACATCCGCCACATCGACCCTGCCCCCCCCCAAGGCCTTGCGCTTCGCGGCAACAAGATGCGCGGTCGTGATCAGCAGGCCCGCGTAGCGCAGCCCCGTCTCCAAGCCGATCTTTGTCAGCAGGGCCAGCGCGTCGGGCGAGACGTCGACCTCCTCCTCCTGCGCGCGGATGGCCAGGATCTGCGAGATCTCGTGCTGCTCGTAGGGGTAGGTGGGGCAGATGACGACGCGGTCGAGGAAGTCTACGGGCAGGCCGTGGACGGAGGCCTGTTTCCCCGCGGTGCCGCGGACGGAGGTTTGGCCCGCGCGGTTGGTGGCCATGACGACGATGGGCGCCATCTCGTCCTCGAGCGCGCGGTTGATGAAGGAGAAGCACTCCGTGTCGAGCATGTGGACTTCGTCGATGAAGAGCACGCCGGGGACGATCTCGGCTTTTCCTTCCTCGCGCCATTCCGCGACCTTGAGGTTGATTTGGTCTCTGACCTCCGCGCGGATCTCGCCCGTGTCGCCGGAGAAGAGGGCAAGGAAGCCCTGTGTGCGGGAGTTGATGACGTCGATCTCGTGGAGGGAGACTGTGTGCACGACCTCCTGGCGCTTCTGGAGCTCTCCGTCGGGGCAGTGGATGAACTTTGTGTCTGCGCCCATAGCATCGTAGTCCCTAGCCCTCGTGTAGCTCCTGCCGAGCTTGGTGACCTTGCCGGAGCCCTTATCGATGGTGACGATATCCCCCGCGACGACCTTTTCCTTGGAGAGCGCCTCGATCATCTTCGTGCCGAGGTCGTAGATTGTTTCCATGTCTGTCGTTTTGATTGTGAGTTTCCCCTGGGTGGAGGTGCCCGTGAGGGAGCGGTCGATGCTGATCTCGACGACCTCGCCGGTGATGAGCTCTGTCTCCTCTTTTATCCGGACACCGATGGATTTGCGGAATGCTTGTGTGAGGGACTCGGTTTTGCTGAGGGAGAGGGAGAAGAGTTCCGGGGATGAGCAGAGGGTGAATGGGACGTCTGGGCCGAGGGTGTGGGACATTGCCATTGCGATTGCCGTTTTTCCCGTGCTGTATAGAAAAGGACACCGTAAAAAGTTAAAAAAAAAAGCCCTTTTCCCCCCCAGTGTGTCCAATTGCCCCCAAAAGCGGAATAAAAAAAGATATTATCTTACCTAGGAGGCCCCGCCATCAGGACCGCTCTACCGGCAATCTTCCCCTCCCTGACCATCTGCAGAATCACCGCCGCGGCTTTTCGCGCCTTGAGTTGCCCCACGAGACCTTGCGATGTGGGCCTAGGTTCCAGCGTCTCCGGGTCGATTCCGAGGCCACGGATATGTGAGTGGGCCGCGATGAGGTTGAGACCGCGTACATCTTTGCTTTCGCTGATTGTTTGGATGCCCAAGTTCTACGAGAAAAAAAAGATTGGTTAGTCGTTGGTCGTTAGCTTCGGGGATTAGGTGGCGGGGGGGGGGGGGTTCATTCGCGGGTTGGATGGATGGATGACTTACAGCGGCCATGGTGGTTGAAGGAGTGGAGGATGTTGTCGGGAATTGAGTGGTGTGGTTGGGTCCCGCGGTTTATATGTGTGTGTGCTTGTGTGGTTGTGAGGCGGGAGAGGGTGGTTGTGATGCGATGGTTGGTGGTGGTGGTGGTGGTTCGTGATGGCGGTGGTGATGTTGTTGTGTGTGAGAGTGAAGGGAATAACTTTCGGCGGAGCTTGTTCGTTCAGAAGCGTTCGTTATGCAATAGTGTAGCGAGGCATGCACTATGCATATTGTCACGTGTTCAGTCAGCTAACACATTGTATTCATGCTAGCTCAAGATCGATTTAAAGTTCTTACATGGAGCAATCGTGAAAATGATTTGAGAGTTTGGCAAGTCAAACTGCAGGAATTGCCATCCAGTAGGGCGTACTCTAGAAACAACGATAAACATCTAAATATATCTCTAACGCACGTCGTTCTGTCACCGTAAGTGGTGTTTATCATTGCAGCCCTCGGTGCACATCATGATGTATTCGGCATACTCCAGCCGAGACAGTACGTTTCACAGCGAGCGCACGGCAATTGCTCTGCAGCCCATTCTCTCCCGCCAATTGGCCGCCCACTTGATACATCTGTAGAGCCTCGTTGACAGCATCATGATCATATGGACCGGGCACTTTTTCAGTGCAAAAGGAAAAAAAGAAACGAACCAAGCCAGCCATCCAGACCCTGGCTCAGCCGCTGTTTAGTTTTAGTTCGACCGAGCAACGATGCGTCTCGCACTCGCACGGCAGGCGACAACAACGCCATCCAGAAAGCTTAAACGTGAACGTGCTCTAGCCCGAGAGGTAATTAAGCAGTAGGGAAGGGTAGCGGACGCTCTCGTTTTGCATCTTTCCGCACGGTCGACGCATCCACGCATCCACGCACCCACGCAGGCCGGCACGCACTCACGCACGCACGCACGCACGCACGCACGCATCCCACCCCGCGAGAAGGCACCGCGTGAATCCGCGCAAACCGCAGCAGCAGCACCGGGCAGAGGCTCCGCTAGAATACGAATCGGCGCTGCGCAGAAGCACAGAAGCACACACGACACCGGGCAAGGTCGGAGAGGCGCCGGCGAGAGTGATCGTACAACCGTCACAGCGGCCTTACGCCAGCCGGGCCAGCACTTCAAGCAGCAGAATTGGCCGGACTGTAGATCGACTGCAAAAACACCACACAGAACGAGGGACGAAGGGAAGAGGTGAAGAAGCACGGAGATTGATCCCGAAACATTCCCACGGGCCCTTGTCCGGCGACTGTAGGCAAACGCTTTTCGACCTGCGCAAAGTGCATCCGCACCTCCCACCCTCATGAGTGATCGGGGCGGGCGAGGACGAGGACGGGACCGTGGCGGCGGCAGGGGCGGCCGGGGCCAGTACAGCAACCACCACGGATCCCACGACGACTATGACATGGACGGCAGAGGGCAACATTCCTACGACCACGACTATCGCAAGCGTGACGATGATTGGCGGGGGGACTACCGCCGGGGAGACGTTCGTGATGCCGGAGGCGGCGCGGCAAGGAGGGAGCCGCTGCCCAACCCTCCCCATTCGGCGTCGAGGTCGGAGTTCAGCGTGCCCCCTCCACGCCCACCGCCAAAGGCGCCATCGAGAGAGCGGTCTCGAGAGTCGATATCCCGCGGGGGCGGTGGTGTCGGCGGCGGCGGGGGAGATAGGGGGGCGGGTCCAGCCGTCGGAGGAGCGGGCGGCGGGCCCCCCAGCGTGCCGGCAGCAATACACACAAAGGGAATCGGTGCCGCAGGCTCGCTGGTGTCGGTCCAGTCTCCACGGGAGCGAGGAATGATCAACGACAGCAAGGCGCCGATTGCTCCCGGGCAGCTGGGGCCACGCCGGCCGGGGTCACTGTCGATTCCGCCGTCGCGGGACCTCTTTGACGCAGACCAGCAGGCGCAATACTCGCCCAGCCGGCGGAAGGACTCCATCAGCGAGCCGTCACCGAGAGGGGCAGGCGGGCTCGCGAGGCCTCCCTCCTCGTCGAAAGCACACGCATCCCCACATCTCGGGGGCTCGGAAATGTCGCCCATCTCCGCGGCCGGAAGCAGCTCGAAGATGGTGCGGTCGTCAAGCCACACGCTCCGCCCAGATTCGCCGTCAACGATGGCAACCGACCAGCCGATATCGGAGTAAGTAGGTTCCTTTTCCTTCTTTTCTCAATAAGCCCCCCCCCCTTTGTCGTCTCTGTTCCATGTTTTGGCTCGTCCCTGCGCGTGGAATGTTTGATCGGGGTGACGCGAGTGTGTGACGCGAGCGTGTGATGGCATCTGCATTGTTTCGGCCCCCTTTGTTCAAGTCTTGTGCCTGCTTGGGCGTTTCTCTGGCTTTGAGCCACACACTCTCCATCACCCACGCCGGGCCCTTCCTTCCCCCTTACATGGTGTCAGACACGATGACAGATGTACGACCCCACGAACAAGCTCTCAAATTTAACTATTTATATAGCATATTTATCGACGCGGGCAATGCCTACCACCGATACAGCCAGTCCAAAGCCGCTCTCGAGGTGGCAAAAAACGATGTCCGGCGGTATCAGCAATTCTTTGGAGGCTTCCCCGCGATCAGAGATCGATACAACTCGGCCCAGAGCACGGCAGAGAAGGCATACGAGAAGGACAGACAATACTACAAGGAAAGCTCCATGAAGCTCAATCTATTTCTTCAAAAAATCGTGGAAAACACTCTTCTTAAGAAGGAGAGCAACCAGGAAATTGAAGAGATTCGGAGAGTTGCAGACGAAGCTGCCAAGGCGTCGAAAGATGCACTGAAAATTGCAGGTTCGGCAGGAGGGGCTGGGCTGGATGAAAGAATTGCCTCCGTGTCACAGGCTCTGATAGAAAAACGACAGCCCGCCGAGGCAGAACCATTGACGAAATTAAAGGAGGAGGTTGTAGGTTTGCGGGAGGCAAACACAACCATGAAATCCGAATTTCAACAATACAAGTTGGAAAATGAGCGACAATTGAAGGATTACCAAGCCAAGTTAGACCGGTTACTAGAATCGCAAAAGGGGCTTGACCAGGAAATGGTACGATTAAGGACATTGGGTAATACAAACAAGGAGAATGTCAACAAAGCTCTAAAGGCTTCCATAGAGTCAAAGAAGGAAACCGAAAGGGCCGGGTTGGAGAACAAGAATGCTCAAGATTCCTCTTTACATGAAATGCAGGCGAAAATCGAGAAACTGGAGAATGAACTTTCAAATGTAATATTCCTCGTTCGAAATCTAATAATTGTTCCATTTCCTGACAATACTATCAAATAGGTGAAAAATAACCCACCAGTTCAACCAATACCGACTCCACAGCCACCGCCACCTCCACCAAGTCCGCCATGGTACCCGACAGACTTCCGTGAGCAATGGGACAATGTTCAAACCAACATTACGAACCTCCACGAGAAGATGGCAAAGTGTGATGTTGCTGTTGAGATGGCATACCAGACAATGAACGAAGCTCAAGACATCATCTCCGGAGAACTCGAAAACACGCAAAAGACTGTGACTCAGTTATCGACAGAACGGCAAGCAGACTCCACCAAATTGGACGAATGCTTGAAGGAATTGGCTGAGCTGGATATTGTCGTGAGGGACGTTTCTACGCGGCAGGCTGCTACCGCTGCAGCTACAGTCGCTGCGGCAACGGCACCTCCGGCGCCTAGTGCTCCTCAAAACACGGCGGGTGGTGCTGGACTCTCACAGCAACAAATCCTTGAAATTCAATCACGGCTCCAGTTTTACCACGAGAATGTGTTGAAGCCTCTGGACCACCGCGTTCAAGACCTGGAACACAGATACAGTCATATCCATACCTCCGCCCTCCCTATCCTCGATAAACGCACCTCGGACCACAAAATTCTTCTTGACCAATTTACCGCTGCAATTACCTCCCAGCACGAAAGATTACTCAAGGTCGAAAGCCTTGGGGAAGCTCTCTCAATAAGTGTCCAGAATGTCAACGATGCCTTCACAAACTTCCAACCAAAGGACATTGCGGATAAAGTCTGGTACCACATGCTCACGACGAACCCGAACGTGCAGAGGACACTGGAGTTGGCAAAGGAGATGGTCACTCTGAAGATTAGCTTGGATAACATGGCAAAGATTGTGGGCGGGGCACCTCAGGGGCCTAGTGGACAGCAGCAGATTAATGGCGCCCAACAACAGCCTCAACAGATATCCGCTCCGACGCAGCCTCCACAACCTCCTCAACAACCACAACAACAAACTCCTCAAGCTGCACCTCCGCAGCAACAACAACAGCAGCAACAACAGCAAAATGGAATCGCCGTCCTCCCGCAGGGAATCGCGTCCCTCCCTCTCCGTGTCACTGCCCTAGAGTCAAGTATCACACCACTCCCGCCCCGCATCACAACCATCGAATCACAACTCAACGCCCTCCCCCAACGCCTATCAACCCTAGAATCAAACATCAACTCCATCCCGCCTCGCGTAATAACACTAGAGTCCTCGACATCGACTCTAGACACTAAACTCGCGAGCCTCAATACCACAATAGAAACACTAACAACGAACCTAACATCCCTCCAGACGGAACTAGCCTCCCTCACGGAATCGTATACCGCCCACACGAAGGAGTACGCGCAAGGCAGACTCGACCACCTTGAGGCGGAGTTTGAGACCAAGGTGGAGACGAATTTGAAGGAGTGGGCAAAGCGCGTGGGTGAGAGGATCACCAAGTTGACGAGGCAGATGAAGGTTATTGAGAGTGAGTTGTGGCAGGGGGAGGAAGGGGACGAGGGAGAGGATCGGAGTATGGAGGGGAGCAGGCAGGGGAGTTTGGAGGGGGGTGTTGGTGGGGGAGGTGGTGGGGAGAGGGAGAATGGAGATGGAGATGGAGGCGGCGGACAGGGGGATGAAGAGCAGCAGGCGAGGATGAGGCAGGAGCAGGCGCTGCAGCAGCAGGTGCAGAGTCAGGCGGCGCATCATCAGCAGCAGCAGCGGCAGCAGCAGGATCGGTGGAGGGTGGTGGGGAATGTTAGTTCTGGTCGGGGGAGGCAGCAGCAGGGGGATGCGAGTGCTGGGGGTGGGAGTTGATTTTTTAAGTCTTGATTCTTGATTTGAATTTTTTTTTCTTCTTTTCTCTTGTTTGTGTGTGTGTGTGTGTGTGTGTGTGTATCTTTGAATTTCTCATCAACAATAATCCTTTTTTTTTTACTTCGGTGGGGGGGGGGGGGGGGGGGGATGGGGGGGAGGGAAGGGGGGGGTTTCCGTCTGTTTCTACTGGTATACGTACCTCACCCCCCTTGTTTTTATTTTTTATTTTTATTTTTTATTGCAAACAGCCCAAACAAACACCTTATGTATGTGCTTGCAAGAGTAGTAGCTATAGTTTAGAGTTGGTGTTTTTTTTTTTTTTTTTATATATCTCCATCTTTTGCTGTGCTAGAGAAAAATTTATGCGTATATATACTTATAAGTAGGTATATAATTGATATTGCTATAGCTATATATATTATATATATCTTGAGCATTACATATATTGCAATGCCCCCCCCCCCGCCCCTCCTCCCTCTTGATCCCCCCTTTCGGTTTTGAATTTTTCTTGGTGGTAACGTAACTGTACAGTACATGTGTATTACTTAAATTTAAAAGTCAGTCAAGATATTTCCAAGATATCGATTGCCAAATGGAGCGTTAATTACAAAACATGATCAATACTTACTACATAAAGTACTTGGAGAATTTCCCTGAGGTATCTATCTCTACAACGATCTAGGGAACATCTCCAATTTGTGTAAACATGCATTTGCATCCGATTGCGAGTGGCACAAAGGTGGCTGAACATATATAAGTACATAGGTACCTAAGTCCGTATCGGATCGATATCGATATATCCACAATTACATATCGAAAAGTCTTGGCACATTTTATAGACGTAGGACTTTGGATAGTTGAATGATGCTTTAGGTATAATTATGGGTATGTATTCGAGTATAATCCCATTGGAACGCAAGAATGAAAAGTGGCACGAAAGGTAAAGTGAAAAATGTCTTGATTTTGACATATGACAGCCTAGGTAGTATGGTCGCATGGTCGCATGGTCGAGACGAGACGAGACTAAATCGCAAGTGGGTAGGTAACGCAGAGAAGCTTAACTCAACCAACCCTACCGATAGCCGAGTTTTCAATGAGCTACTTCAACTGAAATCACATTCACATGACCGATAAAGAGGAACTAGCTCGACAGAACAAATTATATGCAATGTAAAACTCGATTCAATTTTTTGAAGAGCTCAAGTATAAGAAACTAGTAATAGTACTATTATGAAATCGTGATCCATTCAAATTCATCACCCCAAGTGCAAAAAAGGAAAGCCAGAAAATGAAGCCATAACAAAATGAGAAAACAGAGGAAATACGATAGGAAAACAGTGAAAAGGTAGAGAAAAAAACTAGAGATTACCAGAGATGCAAACGAACAAGATTAAAACAATCTCTGTACCTCTCCTTTTCTTTTTGACGTTCCCTCCTCCCGACATTGCACCCCATACCCATAACAACCGGCAATAAAATAATAAATGATGAGAAAGCAAAACAAAGGGAACCCATGATCCTTCAGAACCTTCCTGAGAAGAAAAAAAAAATCTACAATGAGAATGAAACGCTTTCCTGGACCACCTCATGAAATTTAATCATAAAGGATAACAGGAGGACTGGGGCCACACGCTTAGTCGACCTCCTCGACGGTTGGTCCATCGTCGCCACCAGCTCCTGGTGCTCCACCTGGTGCTCCACCTGGGAAGCCGCCAGCACCACCTGGTGGTGCTCCACCAGCCTGGTAGAACTTCATCATGATGGGGTTGGCAACGCTCTCAAGCTCCTTCTGGTGATCCTCGTACTCCTCCTTGGTAGCGGTGGTGTTGTTGTCGAGCCAGTCAACGGTCTCGTCAATGGCCTTCTTGAGCTTCTCCTTGTCGGAGGCATCAAGCTTCTCATCAACCTTCTCGTCGGCAAGGGTATTGCGGAGAGAGTAGGCGTAGCTCTCGAGAGAGTTCTTGGCTGAGATACGGGCGGCTTCACGCTCATCCTCCTCCTTGTACTTCTCGGCCTCGGACAACATGCGCTCGATGTCCTCCTTGGAAAGACGACCCTTGTCGTTGGTGATGGTGATCCTAAAATTAAATGATTAGCAATTGCTCAAAGTGATAAAGGTGAAAGAATATAACTTACTTGTTGGACTTTCCGGTACCCTTCTCGACGGCGGAAACGTTCATGATTCCGTTGGCATCGATATCGAAGGTGACCTCAATCTGTGGGACACCACGAGGAGCAGGTGGGATTCCAGTCAACTCGAACTTTCCAAGAAGATTGTTGTCCTTGGTGCGAGCACGCTCTCCCTCGTAGACCTGGATCAAGACACCTGGCTGGTTGTCGGAGAAAGTGGAGAAGACCTCGGATCTCTTGGTTGGGATAGTGGTGTTACGCTTGATCAAAGCAGTCATGACACCACCAGCGGTCTCAATTCCGAGAGAAAGTGGTGCAACATCGAGAAGAAGAATCTCCTGGGTCTTGGAAGATGTGTCTCCGGAAAGGATAGCAGCCTGGACGGCAGCTCCGTAGGCAACGGCCTCATCAGGGTTGATGGACTTGTTTGGCTCCTTGCCGTTAAAGAAGTCAGAAACGAGCTTCTGGACCTTGGGGATACGGGTGGATCCTCCGACGAGGACGATTTCGTGAACGCTGGCCTTGTCGATCTTGGAGTCGCGGAGGACACGCTCGACGGGCTCCATGGTGGACCTGAAAAGATCCTGGCAAAGCTCCTCGAAACGGGCACGGGTGATTGAGGTGTAGAAGTCAATTCCCTCGTAGAGCGAGTCGATTTCGATGGAGGTCTGTGCAGATGATGAAAGGGTACGCTTTGCACGCTCGCAGGCGGTTCGGAGACGTCTGAGAGCACGTGCGTTGGAGGTGAGGTCCTTCTTATGCTTCCTCTTGAACTCCTGAACGAAGTGGTTGACGAGACGGTTGTCAAAGTCCTCACCACCAAGATGGGTGTCACCGGCAGTGGCCTTCACTTCGAAGATACCCTCTTCGATGGTAAGAAGGGAGACATCGAAAGTTCCACCACCAAGATCAAAGATTAGAACGTTTCGCTCACCGACGGTCTTCTTGTCAAGGCCGTAGGCAATGGCTGCAGCAGTGGGCTCGTTGATGATTCTCAACACGTTCAAGCCAGCAATGAGACCGGAGTCCTTTGTAGCCTGACGTTGGGAGTCATTGAAGTAAGCTGGCACGGTAATGACGGCATTGTTGACGGTACCTCCGAGGTATGACTCGGCAGTCTCACGCATCTTGATGAGGACCATGGAGGAGATCTCCTCTGGTGTGAATGTCTTGGTCTCTCCCTTGAACTCAATCTGGATGACTGGCTTTCCACCACGATCGATGATCTTGAAGGGGAAGTGCTTCATGTCGGACTGAACTTCGGCATCGGCAAACTTGCGTCCGATCAAACGCTTAGCGTCGAAGACGGTGTTGTGTCTGTGAATCATGTCAGAAGAGGAACAACATGAGGATTACTCGAGATATGTGAGCACTTACGGGTTCATGGCGACTTGATTCTTTGCGGCATCACCGATGAGACGCTCGGTGTCTGTGAAGGCAACCTGGAAAGCAGCGAGTTAGCATCTGGAGATGTGGAGCAAGATGGGACGAGGAGAGAACGTACAAATGATGGTGTGGTTCGGTTTCCCTGGTCATTTGCAATAATCTCAATTCTGTCGTCCCTGAACACACCTACGCAAGAGTAGGTGGTCCCAAGATCGATACCAATAGCGGGTGCCATTGTGATGGAGATGTGGAGAGCGGGGTAGAGTTGTGTGCTTGATCAGTAGCAGTGATAGACTGACTGAAAGAAGATTTATATGTGGGGAGAGGACTCGTGGGTATGTATGGGTGGGTGGTGTGTGTGATTGAACAGTGGATGGGGGAAAGTGAGCGGAGGAGAGGTCGTCGGTTCTTTATAAATGGGGGAGAAGGACGAGGTGGGGGGGGGGAGGGGGAAAGTGGCAGCGGTGGGAGGCTTGTTGTGTGGAAGGCACTAGAATTGCGGCGGTTCTAAGAGTTTCCAAATGTCGCCCGCACGTTCTGGCTCCCACTGGCTGCGCGCCCCAAGAAAAATTGGCTTTCCACGGCCACTTACTGCCTCCACCGCCAATCCAATGTGCCCCCCCCCGCCCTCGCCCTCCTCCGCATTCAGGCGCACCGCGCTACGCTACGCTGCCATGCTATTTGCAATGCTACGTACGCACACACGCAACGCACGGCGCTTCAGACTCGCACCACCCGCACGGCGGCCAGCTTGCTGGAGATATCTTGCTCTCGCACCCAGACTAGACCTGCGTTGCTGGCCCATGGGGCAGAGTGGCACGGAGAGTGCGGGCTTGCTCGAAGGCACGACGGCGCGGACAAACCCCACCCCACGCCGGCCGCCCCAGCAGCCCACCTAAGGTAGGGCAACCTGCGCTTCTGAGATCTCGAGGTTTGCCCCACTTCCATGGGCATGCAGAGCCCGCACTTGAAGTCCTCTCCCCTGGTTTATTGGCCCTCCTCTCTCGATTCGCCGCACGATAGAGTACTTGGTGCGGCGGCCTGCACGGCGCTTTTGCAATTGCCCGCAATGCAATTGCGTTGTGAATTCAGCTCCCGCCTGCTGCGAGCTTCGGTGTGGGCATACTTTCACTTCGAAAGGCTTCCAGCGGTTTCTACTGATGATGTCAGCCTTCCGTCTCGGTCTTGGCGCCATGCCGGTCGCTTAGCCCCATGTCTGAGCGCATAATCCTGGCTCCATCTGATAAGCGGTGCTCCGAGTATCAGCGCACGCAGGTGCAGCTGCCGAGATCGGCGGAACTGAACTCTGTGTGTGTAAGCTCGCGGGCCCGAATGCACGATGCAGTGCACCCGACGAGAGGATACACATAAACTCGGATGGTACCTGGATCAATCCCATGTGCCTAGATGCACTTCATCTGGTGTTAATTCGGATGTTGATTGGCAAGAGATTGAAACTTCCGAGTAATGGAACTAAAGCTGATAAATATAGCACAATGCAGGGTATTACCTGGTAGTGGCACAATGGATCCTTCAATCACATATTAACTTTGCCTTCGGTCCTCAGGCGAGCTCAAGGTCAGTCCAAGTAGAGTATCGGGCTATTCTATTCTAAATGTTTGTATTCATGAGCAAGTTCTTAGACTTACGTTAACACTGAAAGGCAATATCATCAGCAATTGATCATCAGCAATTGATGGCATTCTTTAAACTCGCCATTTTTACAATCCCGAACTTTGGACGAATGCCAAAGCACGACAACGAGAACAGACAAACCTTATTACCTACAGGGCCGTGGCAATGCTTCCTTTTTCATTACTTGTAACTGATCTGAACGAAAACAAAGAATTGGCTCATGGAGAAATGACTAGAGCGTTTAACAACTACCAGGTAGGTAGGCATAAAATAGCAATGGTACCTCGCTAATTCCCGCTAGAAGAGAACACGCTAGAAGTACCTACAGGCTCGTCATAATAACCGTAATCAAGCTTAAGAGAGCCACCACATACACGATCGAGACTGCACGATATGTTTGCGGGGCGTTCGAACCAGAAAGAAGTAAAGTAGTGCAATTTTGGTATTATTACATGCAGAGATCATCAAATCCTCCCGAGTATGACCTGATGGGGTTATCAAATTAATTTACGGCTAGTTCGCTTGAGCAAGTTTCTGGTGCTGGCCGAGAAATCGATCACTAAAGAGGCGTCAAAGGTGTAGTTTCGTTCAGAGGTGCCAGGATGTCTTTTTTTCAACCATCACTACTATCAACCTCCATCTCCTCGTCATCTTCACTCATTGCCTCTGACTGGTATCTTCGAGAATATTCTCTCATATCGTCCCTTCCAAACGATTCATCCTGCCCGAATCGGTCATCATGGGAGAACATTGCTTGCCGAGGACTGGAGTCGGTCCTAATACCAACGGACGATGATGGAATTCGATTGGGAGGTCGCATGTATCTCGGGTTTGAAAGTGCGGGGGTTGCGCGTTCCTGAACCTCATCCGATTCGTCCTCAGATTCATCCAATTCGTCCGAGAGATCATAGTCGGCCTCGGCTTCAGGAATTTCTTCATCGAGGTCGACTGCCTCATCCTCGGTCCCCTCGTCCTCGCCTTCGTAGCTTTCGCCCTCTGGTATCTGGGCGTCTAGATCTTCTACGTCCTCCCCTCCTTGCATCACATTGCCATCCATCCCAGCATGTTCGTCCTCATCACCACCAGTATCAATGACCTCTTCTTCCCCTCCGGCCTGCTCTTCTAGCAATGCCACTCTCTCTGCCTCGGCTCGTTCTGCCCTCTCGTCAAGCTCACCTTGGAGAGTCTTGTGGAATCCTGGTGGTCGAATCCACGTTGCACCAAATCGTTGAATATGTAGCTTCCTTTGTTCAACCTGCTGTTCGTCTAGCGCAAGCTGGGCCAGTGGCGAGATGTGAGTGCGTTTCTGTTGATTCTGGTTTTGGCGGCTTTGGTGAAGCTCGTTGAGATTCAAATTTTGAGCAGCCCCAGAATTTGACAGGCTCGGGGTTGCCGAAGATGGTGGCGTGAGAGCAAAAGAGCGCGAGGGTGTGTACCAGAGCGAATGGGCCTTGAGATGAGAGTCAGTATCTAGGACATCAATCGCGACATTGAGTAAGCAGACATACATCACGAGGAGCGAGCAAAGGAACAGAGGAAATCATCTGTGATGCTGCCCGTTATCCTCCTTGCAATCTCAAGCCTTTACTTGTAGAGATAAGTCGAATCCAGTGAACTGCAGCAGCAGCACTAAGTAGAGATGGTATAGAGAGGTATCGCGTCCTGCCCTCCGAATATTGACTTTGGTATTTTGCCTTTGGGAGCTTGGAAGTGCGTACGCGGTCAAGCGTGTGAGATACAAAAAGTTTTGGGTAGGATTGTCCCTGTGGGGAGGATTGTTCTGGGGAGGACCAGTCTGGGGGAGAAGCTATGCTGCCGCACGATGTCTAGATGACCCGGGTACCGAGCTGTGTGTGACGTGACGTGACAGTATCGCCAACAGGTGTGACGTTGACGAAAACACGAGTGCTCGGCACCTCAAGTCCACCACATCGAGTCATCGAGGCTACCACAATCTCGTCTTCCTTAGCCTCGCTAACACATTTTTCGCCTACCCGCAATCCCATTCAGGTGGCAATAGCCATCATCCCTGCATACTCGAGTGCGCTGCTGCCCAGGCTCCGAGTTGGGAAGCAGCTGAAACTGCAGCGGTTGACCCCGCCATTGATTGCAGCAGCGTAACCCCACCTGGACAACCTCCAATAGCCTCGTGGACCACCCCCACCCCCACCCCAAACTCACACTAAAAGTCTCGCATCCTCCAGACGTCGACAGGCCCTGCGAACCTACTATCGGTACTCCTAATAAACCCGCATACTACACCAATTGCAAGAAGAATGGCAGACCGTGAAATCCTGCCCTCGGCGTATGCTTCTCACCGTCTTGAGCTAGAAAGTCGTGTCATAGCTAACACGCAAATAGAGTCAAGCCAGTCCATTACGAGCTTTCCATCTTCAATCTTGATAGAAAGAATTTCACCTATGATGGAACTGTAGCCATTGATGTTGTGATCCAGGAGGCCACAGAGTCCATTTCCTTGAACTACAAGCTGCTCAAATTTGGTGAAGCAAACATCAAGTTGTCCGATGGAGGTTGGTAGGCCTTGTTATGAGCAATTACAACTTGGCCCATGGCTGACCTCGACTCCTGTGCCATTTATCAGCCGTTGTGAACGTATCGGATATTTCCTACGACACAAAGACACAGACCGCCAAGTTGAATTTTCCACAAGTGCTTCCAGCAAGTCCAAAGCAGGCTGTGGTCACCATAAAATTCTCTGGAGAGGCCAATAATGAGGTGTGTATTAGGGTAAAGGAATCAAAAATGATACGTGTTTCTGATGGCATGTATCGAGTAGATGTGCGGTTTCTACAGGAGTGCATACAAGAATGAAGCTGGTGAAGCAGACTTCATGTACTCCACTCAGTTCGAGTCCTGTGACGCTCGTAGGGCATTCCCGTGGTAGGGCTTAATACCCTTCACAACTTTTTTGCGTGTAGAGCTGACAAAATTAGTTTTGATGAGCCAAACTTGAAGGCAACTTTCGGCCTCGCAATCACAGTCCCCGAATCCTACACAGCCCTTTCGAATCAGCCTGAGCAATCGTCCGAATCACTTTCCAATGGCTTAAAAAAGGTCACCTTTGTCAAAAGTCCAAAAATGAGCACATACGTGAGTTTAAGGTATACATCGTTGGATATATCAACATAGCTAATTACTGCAATCAGCTATATGCATGGGCGTGTGGAGACTTTGACTATATTGAGACGTTTACAGAGAGAAAATACAATGGAAAGAGCCTTCCAGTCAGAGTTTATACTACCAAGGGACTGGTAGAGCAAGGGCAATTTGCACTGGAGAATACTGCCAAAGTGGTGGACTATTTCTCAGAGGTATTTCGAAATCATACCTATTTATGGAAAATGTAATCTAATTGTCTCTAGATTTTTGGAATTGACTACCCACTTCCAAAGGTCGACCTATTGGCTGTGCACGAATTTGCAAGTACCCTCCCTGGTTCATTTCAGTGTAAAGAGGCTAATTAATGACATAGTCACATGGAGCAATGGAAAACTGGGGTCTCATCACCTACAGAACAACAGCAGTGTTGTATGATGAATCTACATCAGATTCCAGATACAAAAATCGTGTTGCATATGTTGTTGCCCATGGTATGATATTCTCATGAAAACTTCGCAATTTCAGGGTAATAACCGTATTCAGAACTTGCACACCAGTGGTTCGGTAACTTGGTCACTATGGATTGGTAAGGAAATAACACAAAGTGCGCGCGCATGTATGTTCATGTCGGCTAATGGTCAAAGGTGGTCGGAGCTGTGGCTCAACGAAGGATTTGCTACCTGGGTCGGATGGTTGGCTGTAGACAAATTCTACCCTGGTATGAATAGTCTTCGTTTGGCAATACTCAACCGTGGCTAACTATATTTAGAATGGGATGTGTGGGGGCAGTTTGTCGTACGTCGCCTATCAAGAGGTTTTATCTCCAGAATTATCCTCAGCTAACGCTTTATAGACTGAATCCCTTCAAACAGCTTTCCAACTCGACTCTCTTCGTGGATCCCACCCAATTGAAGTCCCAGTCAAGAATGCCTTGGACATTGATCAGATTTTTGATCACATCAGCTACCTGAAAGGCAGTGGCTGTATTCGAATGCTGTCCACGCATTTGGGAGTAGAAACGTTCTTGAAGGTAAGGGGCTGTAGTGTTAATTTTTGAAATTATTGGCTAACTTCTATCATAGGGTGTTTCTGCATACCTCAAGAAACATGCATATGGTTAGAACTTTCTGCAATAACTGAAAATTGTGTGCCCAGTACTTACTATTTCGGACATTTAGGAAATGCAACCACTGAAGACCTATGGGCTGCGCTAGGCGAGGCTTCTGGCTTGGATGTCTCTGGATATATGGTACATTTTCCCCAGGCTCTTATGTTCATGTTCACCAACGCAATGTAGCTAACGTAAAGTAGAAAAACTGGATTAAAGTCATTGGATTTCCAGTCTTGACAGTGACAGACACTGCGGACGAAATTCACATCAAACAGTCTCGTTTCCTCATCACTGGAGATGTTAAGCCGTCTGAGGATGAGACCACATGGTGGGTCCCGCTTATGCTCACTAAACAGTCAATCACTGCCGCTTCCGGAGACGTTTCCGCTCTTACAACTAGAGAAGTCACTCTCCGTGGAATTGATACTTCCAATTACAAGCTCAATGACGGGCAAAATGGTTTCTATCGAGTCAATTACACAGCTGAGAGGCTGGCAAAGCTTGGAGCGGTCCGAAAGTCACTTTCAGTATCCGACCGTGTGGGCTTGATTGCGG
The DNA here is from genome assembly GCA_024516245.1 of Peziza echinospora. Taxonomy (NCBI): domain Eukaryota; kingdom Fungi; phylum Ascomycota; class Pezizomycetes; order Pezizales; family Pezizaceae; genus Peziza; species Peziza echinospora. The sequence continues at coordinate 507,656 of JAJLQT010000012.1, read as the reverse complement.
ATGCGGCTGCCATGGCTATCTCTGGGCTTGGTTCCACGACAGGACTTTTGTCCTTTTTGGCCGAGTTGAAGGATGAGGAGAGCTACTTGTAAGTTGACAAAAAGTGATATACAGGTGAAGCATAACTGACAAGAAATGTAGAGTTTGGGCTGAAGTCATCGAGCAGCTTGGAAAGCTCCGGTCTGTCTTTGCAGAGTCATCTCCAGAAATTAGGGATCGTTTGGAAAAGTTTGCTCTCGATCTCGTTAGCCCTGCTGCCGAAAAGGTTGGTTGGGAATTCAAGAAGAATGAAGATTTCTTGACCAGCCGTCTACGAGCCTTGCTCATCAGTGCTGCTGGAGGAGCAGGCCACAAAGAGTAACTACTTCTCACACCGTTCACTTTACATCTCTAACAGCTATCGTAGGATTATCGCAGAGGCAAGACGCAGATTCAAGCTTTATGTGTCTGGTGAAGACAAATCTGCCATCAACCCCAACCTCCGGCTCGCCGTTTTCCGCATCGTTGTTGCTGAGGGTGGAATCGAGGAATACGATGCTCTTGTGCAAGAGTATCTTTCCACTAGCACAGTCGACGGGCGTGAAATTGTTCTTTCTGCCCTTGGCCGTGTGAGGAAGCCAGAGCTCATCCAAAAGGTTCTCGAGTTTATTATCTCGGACTCGGTCAAAACACAAGACAAGCACACACCAGCCATCGCTCTTGCCGGCAATTCTCGGGCACGGCTTGCTCTATGGACGTTTATCAAGGCGAACTGGGACACGATTTATCAGCAACTTTCTGGGAATATGGTCACGCTAGACAGGTTCCTCAAGAATACTCTTAACAAGTTTGCCTCTCAAGAGGTGTTGGATGATATCAATTCCTTTTTCAAGGATAAGAACACATCTGGCTATGACAGGGGTCTTGGGATTATCAGTGACACTGTTCGCGGAAATATTAGCTGGGTCAAGCGCGACGAGGAAGCAGTGAAGGCTTGGTTGAGCGAACATGTGGCATAAATATCTTTTGCTCTATCGTAAGCTATTGGAGGATGTGATCCACCTTTCATGATTGTCAAGCTTAATTATTCGGCATTCCAATGGTCTTTTTTTTCTCATCGGTCGAATTCTGCAAATAACTGCGGATTCAAAAAACTTATCATGATACTTGGCAGAAGTTCATATACAGTCATTCTCAAATCTTTCTTCTATCGCCCATCAGTCACTTGCCATGGCTCCATGACTATGCCCCCTTGTCACCCCTGTCCCGTGACATGCAATTACTGAACTGAGTAACACAGGCAAATGTGACTCCATGCCTCCGTAGAGCTGCCTTCTGCAGCCCATAAGCGGTGCATGTCGAGCAGAGTAAGCTCTGTTTACCTTGTATACGTCCATGTAGGGACCTGCAGAGCCGGAAACGAGAGCGAGTGCATAAGGCTCACCGGCGCGAGCTCGACAGCTCCACGGGGCATGTGTCTAAGCACTAAGAACAAATAATTGTGCATAGCTGGTGCCAGGTGCCTCTCATGCCACCGGTTACCATATACTGAATGGAGAGCATGCCTACATATCCTCAAGCTCCGGGCCATCTGGAGGTTGCCGCGCACCGTGGCAGGACCCTGAGATGAAGCCCTGCAGCACGCCTGCTCAGAGAAAATCGCAGGCGACCTGTGGCGTCTACCTGCTCGACGGAGCGGCCCTGATGCCATTGCTTCTGCCGCTGCTGCCCTGCCCCGCTGCCGTCGGCTGACTTGCGGCAGGCCGTGCAGGCCCCTGGGTCGCGGGACCACTAGCACAATGGCCCTCCTGCTTGCTTGCTTGCTTGCCCGCTGTCGATGCTGCCGGGCCCCTGGATACTTGGGCGATGCTGGCCGCGATAGGCCAGAGCAAACGAGCGGTGGCGGCATCGCTCGCAGCGGAGCGGTAGTTGCACGCAGGAGACGCCGCCCCGCCGGCCCCGTGCCTGCGCCGAGCCACACATCTCGCTGACTTCTGACTTACTTAACGGCCACTGCACCTCCACCGCTACCAACCCGGCATCACCGCCTGCCCAGCTAAAGCTCCACCGTAGACCACAGCCGCAACCACCTCCACCACTGCTGCTCACTGCACACACACACACACCCCTCCCATCCCATCCCCGTTCATTCAAGAGCCCGTGCATCTCAGCTCACAGGCCCAAAACACATCGCAGAACTTCAGCCCGACCTATAAGTACTTCGGCCCCCTCTCCTCCCACCTGCCAGCAAACCCCTCGCCCGTATCCGCCCCCTCCCCCCTCCCTCCCCACACCCACAAGCTCTCAAGCACACCCTCCCAGACGCACACGCACACACACACCCCTTCCCCGAGACAAGCCCTAGTCCACTGCCCACCCATCTCCCCCATTCTGTATTTATTCATCGGCGGCCGGAACCAAGAGGCTCACACTTTCCATCGCTCAGCTCCATAGGCTACTTCCAGAAACTTCCTGAATAACATCTCGCAAACAACACAAATACTTTAATCATGAATCCTGAGTGGTACGTCACTGAGAAAACTCTCCTCCTCTCCATCCAGCTTCAAGCATCAACCTACCGAGGGGCTCCTTATCTGCCGACGATCGGGGCCGCGAGGTAGCTTGGGAGACATCACGCAGAACATCATCGCTAACAAGAGCTGTTTGAACCGTTTAGAGCACTTGTCCCATCCTTTTTTCCCGATCTCCAAATCCCAGAAAGTCCATGTCGCAGGCGGCCAGGCTAGCTTCGGCTGCCGAGCTCAGCTTGGGCTTCATCGCCACTCCACCAGTTTGCTAACAAACAGTCTTAACTTCGATTCAGATACGACTATCTCTTCAAGCTTCTTCTCATTGGAGATTCCGGTGTCGGAAAGTCCTGCTTACTGTTACGATTTGCCGACGACACATACACCGAGTCATACATTTCGACCATCGGCGTTGACTTTGTTTGTGCCCCACTGAAACACGCCACATCAAGGCCTTATCTCGGATTAGACGCTAATTCCCATGGTGTAGAAAATCCGCACAATTGAGCTCGATGGCAAGACAGTGAAGCTCCAGATCGTATGTATACTCATTCCAAGGGGTCTTGCAGCAGATTCACAAAGGAAATATGTCTAACAAATTTAATAGTGGGATACAGCTGGACAGGAAAGATTCCGTACCATCACGTCATCTTACTATAGGGGTACGATCCAGCAAAGGCTACAAAACCTGGAATTGTACTAACTAAATCTGGTGGAATAGGAGCCCATGGAATCTGCGTCGTGTTCGATGTGACCGATATGGGTAAATTTAACCTTCGCCTCAGTCATACGAGCCTCGTTACTGACAACAGATAGACTCTTTCAACAACGTTAAGCAATGGCTACAAGAAATTGACCGCTACGCTACAGAGGGCGTGAACAAGCTCCTTGTTGGCAACAAGAGCGATATCTCCGACAAGAAGGTGGTTGAATACACTGTGGCAAAGGTAAGCTTTTTCGAATCTCTCACATGAATTATATATGCTAATGAATCGTGATAATATAGGAATTTGCCGACAGTCTAGGAATTCCATTCCTTGAGACATCAGCAAAGAGCGCCAACAACGTCGAGCAGGCTTTCTTGACAATGGCCAGGCAAATCAAGGTATGTATATATCTATAACAAGCAAGCAATATGCATGGTTTCTAACATTTTACAGGAACGAATGGGAACCCCAGCAGTGAACAACAAGCCCGCAATCCAGGTTGGAGGTGGAAAGGGTGTTCCCCAGCAATCTGGAGGCTGCTGTTAAACATAAGTTGCTGTAGTGGCAACATTCAGGATTGTGGAACTGGAGAAGTGGCGAAGGGAGGACGGGGAAACAGTGGTAGATTGGAGTGAAGGTACCTGGTGGCCGTGACGAAACATGGGTTTTTTGTGTGGGAGTTTGTGTCCATTGTCTTAACATTATTCTTGGTTGGCTTCATTAATGTGGTGTTCTTCAAGCCCGCTTTCATTAAAGTCTCTCCCCCCCGCCTCCCTCCCTCACTCAGGCATCGACTACACCTACATACCTACCTACATCTTTCTTCGACTTCCTTAACCTACCTTCTTTTTTATTTTTGTACCTTGCAAGCAATACAAACTGCAGGGACCTCCTCCTCCACCAATCAGATCAGATCAGAAACACAGTCATGTCCCTTCCTTCCGGTTTTTCCCCCACCCATTTTTTCTTTCTAAATACCAATTATTGTTGGTCTTTTAGGATTTAGTTATAATTTCCCGGTTCTTCTTTTTATCTCGTTTTCATTTTCATTTTTTTAACGTATACTATTCATGTCTTTTCTTGGTATCTTGTGTGTGTTTTTTTCTATATTCTATATATGTATCTTCGTTGTATGTCTCTTTCAATACTTTTTTTTCTCTTTTTTTTTCTGTCATTGATCATGATCATGTGTGTGTGTAGTGTGTGTAGTGTGTGTGTGTGTCTATGGTGCAAATATTTTTTATACATACTGTGCTTTTCGCTGTATTTTTGTTTGTGAATTTTGATATTGCAACGTGATCATGATCATGATTTATCCGCCACCGCCACTGCCAATGTTTGAATGTTGGTCAGGTCACTTGATCTAGTAGATCCTGAGGCTTAAAAAGCCGAGATCAAGAATTCAATATTTTCGGGGTTTTCGTTGCGAATTGCAGCAGCACGTGCAACTTGAGGTACATACCTCGGTATACACTGTAAGGCGTGAATAGTATATCGATATCGATCAGGAGCTAGCTAGAGCTACTATGTATGTATGTATGTATCTACTTATTGAATGCATCAATCACTCATGAATGTCCTAGAGTATATAGTAGAGTAACGAAGCACATATTATTCAGTATATTCTCATGATCAAATTGTACTATTTTCAGATCTAGATGGGGCCCAATAATATTTGCCAGAATTCGGGCGAGTACTCATTCAATAACCATGATATCGTGATCAAAGATCTGGGTACCTACCTAAGTATAAGTTATAATCAAAACAAATTTGAAGAGAACCCCACCCCCCCCTCCCCATGTATAGTTGGGCCATGGAATTCGAAGTAAAGCCGGTGCCCATATACGCGGGCATATCTACATATCTATATATCCATGGCCACCCACGATTAATATTGATTTGGGCCAAGGATCAAGAATCATGATCATGATCAAATACTATAGCTACCTACTTAAATAAGCTGTATTTAAAAGCAAGCAACATTCATATATATGTAACGTTATAATTATGTATTATATACAGCATGTACTGTAACTATCTATAACTATAACTCACAATCACACGTACGTATACAAATTTAAAAAAGAATAAACTTCGAGAATGCGCAATATCAATAATAACATGTACATGTACAAATAATTATCATGATCAACGTCCGACCGAATCGAATTCGAAATCGTATTATAATAAAAACCTGCTGAAAAAAAAAAAAAAAAGGAGTACTTGAAAAATATGAATGATCATGATCCATGATGATAAAAAAAGAAAGAAAAAAAAAAAGGGCATTATTTATAGCAACAAGAAAAGAGAATTCGAAAGAAAAAAAAATAGGGAAACCATAAAAAAAAAACATAAAAACATGAAAGCAAATTAAAAGCAAAAAGCAGAAAAAAAGCCATGCGAGGCGCCATATGCACATGATCATGAGAGAGAAAGAAAAAGAGGTAAAAAAAGGTAAAAAAAGGTAAAAAAGGTAAAAGAAACAACAGTAGTAGCTAGTAGGAGTAGTAGCAGGAGTAATATAATATAAAAAGGGTGAATGGAATAATTATAACGGAAAGTGCATAAAACATAAAACATGGCCATGGCCTATCAAGTAGCCGGTTCTGGTACTGGTGAAGGTCCTGGAGCTGGACCCGTACCTTCCTGTGGTTGTGGAAGGGCAACTTCAGCAGGAGTAGAAGTTGTAGAAGCAGTAGTATCATGAGCAGCAGTAGCAGTGGCAGGAGCACTGGGACCATCACCCCCCCTCTTCCCCTCTGAACCCACCGCCGACTGCGGCCTACTCGGGGGCCGAAACGCATTCGGAGGATATACAGGCCCCGACCTCGACCCATGCATCTGCACAACCGGCGGACTTTGTTGCTGCTCTTTGACATTCCCATTATTCCTCTTTTTGATTGGCGAAAGCGGTGAAAAGAGCGGTTGCCGTGGCGGGACAGGATATCCTTGATGCTGCTGCTGCTGCTGCTGACCTAGAGGAGCAGCATTTGGACTTGGTGGAATTAGAGCCCCATTTTGTTTCTGCTGAAGTACCCGTAGCCCTTGCTGGATAAATTGAACTTGCTGGTGTGAAGACGCAATTTTTTGGTTTATCGGCTGTAGGCCTTGTGAATAGTGTTGCGGTGGTGCTTGCTGCTGCTGTGGTGGCGGTGGATAGTGGTTCTGCTGTCCATGTTGCGGCGACGGGCCTGGATACATATTTGGTGTTTGCGGCATGTGATGTTGGTGGTATTGGGGTGAATATTGATGCTGTGGTGCATATTGCTGTGGATGTTGTGGATTCTGTGGGTGCTGTGAATGCTGTGGATGCTGTAGATAATGCTGTGTCATTTGCAGCGGACGTTGCTGTGGATGTTGCTGTGGATGTTGCTGTGGATGTTGCTGTGGATGTTGTTGAGGATGCTGTTGAGGATGCTGTTGTGGATGCTGCTGTGGATGCTGCTGAGGGTGTGGAGGGTAATACTGTTGACCACTCATTCCCCCCTGCGGACCAGGCTGATACGGCTGCTGCCACTGAGTAGGCGGAGGGGCATACTGTGGCTGTCCATGTACTGGCATATTAGATTGCTGCTGGTGCATTTGCTGCGGATGCGGCATGTAAGTCTGAAGATGTAACGTTACCCTCTTCGGTTTTGGCGGTGCCCTCGATCTTGGTTTGTTCACCGGTTTTGGCAAAAACATGGCGTCATCGTTCGGGATCCTCTTTAGCGGATCCTCAGAGTATTTAGATATGTATTCCGTGCTTTGCTCGCCCAGATAGTACCAAAAGTGTTTGGATGGATCCACGGGTTCTTGATCCACATTGGTGGGAATCGGCTCGCACATGAACTCGGCCCATCTGAAGCCCGACGACATATTGGGCCCAGAGTCAGGCCCAGCAGAGGCTTTGGACTGTTGGTTGTTTGTGTAGACTGTGTTTGTGTTTGACTTGTTCGTTGGCTTGTTGGATGCCGATGTTTGAACATTTAAAGCAGGAGGAGGCTGCAAAGCGGGCTGCGGTGGAGGGGGTTCGGGTGCCAGAATCCATTTCCATTCAACTTCAATAGTGCCCCTATAGTTCAATAATGTCAGCTAAAAATATAAATAAATGAATGGAAACTCTCCAGGCTCCTCTGGCGCTCAATGGCGCGATACATACCCTCTCGGTAATAGATCGACAAGAATAGCAGCCTCACTCATCCGGTTCTCCACAACAACACCAGCAAAGATTTCGCCCCGGTAGAACTGCATCTGGATGACATCGCCCTTCAGCAGCTTCTTGCCGAGCTCCTCGAGCCCGCGATTCTCCTCCAGCGACGTGCTGTCGAGGTCCTTGGGCCTGCGCGGGCGGTGGAAGCGGCACTGGAACTCCACCAGCGTCTCCACGACGTCCCTGCCCTCCGCATCCTTCACCCAGGCCTCCCGCAAGTCCACCAGGACGCCAGCCGCGGCAGCGCAAGTTGCATGGTATCCGCGCACACACTTCTTGGCAGAGCACTGGAGACACGCGCCCTTCCCAGCTGTTTTACAAAATATGCAGCGTAACTCAAACCGCCCTCTGGGAATGCCGGCAACATTGCATACAACATCGTTCCCGGTGACTGGGTCGGGGCGGATGTATGTCTCGGGCGTGTAGATGGCACAAAGTCTATGCAGATGAGGGTATATGCGTCAGCAGTCTGAGGCATGAATCGCATGATATTATGAGAAACCAAGAAACTATGTACAAACCTATGGGCCTTCTTTCCGTCCTCTGTGTTGAGCATCTCTTCGATGGGGATATCATTCGGACAAAGTATACACTATATAAAACATCATTCAGCGGGCTGGAATAACCACTCGAAAGGTACAAGAGCAACGTACGTGATCGCGTTGGATTGCCGGGTTGACCTTCAGATTCACTTTGCGGACCCGCTTCTTCGGACCACCATCCTCATTGGGTTTCCGTATTCGCTTCTTACGCGGCTGTACGCCAACACTCTCTGGCGGAGTAGGTAGATCTAGAGTCCCTTCTTCAGCGTCTCCCATCTCCTCGTCGTCCTCCTCTTCCTCTTCCTCCTCCTCCTCCTCCTCCTCCTCATATTCCGTAGATTCACCTCGGAGTCTTCTTTCAATGTCATGAACATCGACCCACACGGCATCATCAATACACTCGCACTTCTTGGCAACCCTTCCATAATCCAGCCACGCCTCTGTGGCAAAGTTTACGCTCTCAGCGCAGTTATATCCCAAATTGTATCCAGAATGGTATCCATAAGGAAAGGTGATGACGAATTCTCCTTGATTATGAACTAGCTTATTGACACGGATTCCATTCTGCTGTAGTAGTGATGGGGACACAAGAAACGTCTTGTGCCGTAAAAACTGGCTACATTTTTTTGATTCCTGTGGCCAAATGTCTATTCAAAAGTGTTAGCACCTGTCAAGTCAAAATTGCCAAAGAGGAACAGTACTTACTTTTCATGACAAGCTCGAACTTCGGTGCATCTTCTTGCGATATTGAGTACCATTGTTTAGGTGCCCCAAAATGGATGTAGTTTATGCTGTACAAGTCAACATCCTCCAAATGCCAAGCAAACGTGCTTTTCCACATTCCCAGGTATAGATAAGCCGTGTTGACACCTGGTAACTTAGCACCCAAACAGTCAAGGATGTTTTCCAACTTTGCGACATTCCATGAGGTAGTCGAATCGTCGAACAGCGAACCCGGCATATCTGCGCCATACAATGGATTATTATATGTCAGGGTTCTCCAGTATGCCTTCTCCATCTCCTCACACCTCTCTTGGGTATATTCATCCGTATTCGACAGGCGATATTCAAAGCCATCCCACAAAGAGTCATCAAACAGCTCGTCTCGGCCGGATCTCCTAGTATTCCGCAGCCTGGCCCGAGGCTGTCGCCCCTTGGAGTCTGCCATCGGTTGACGCCCCTTCGAATCCCGCTTTGGGGCTGGCGATGCATCCTCGTCCTCGTCCTCCTCGTCTTTAAGCTTTGCTGGGCTCTTTGGCGTGGGCGGGGAGGCCGCCTTTGCTGCAGGCAGGTCATCGTCGTCTGCATCCTTGGCCTTAGCTCCCCTCCTCCTCTGGGTGGGGGCTTGGCCCATCCTCCTCTCGCCTCTGCGCGCGGGGGGCTGGTGCTCCGAGGAATCGCACAGCTTTTTCCACTCTGGCAGATTGTACGTCCGCTGCTTCTCGAGATTGGTCTGGCGGTAGGTGCCCGCATGGCCGCCGATGTGCTGCACGATTGGGTTTTTGATTTTTATGTCCTTCACCTTCTCGTCCAGCGGGGGCAGCGAATCGAGCCTATAATGAAGATTACGGAGAGACAGTCAGCCACATCCATGTCCAAGGCGGGCGGGCGTCCACGCCCTCGTGCCCATTCGCACGATGCTATCTGAGTCCCGGCGTGGCGGGCGGCAATGCAGCACTTATAGTAGCAACGGCCCGCATCGGTATGCAGTCCGTCGCATGAGACGGTCGGGGTGGTGTAGCTCGAGACGAACGTGGGGGAAGGGGCACCAGAGAGCACGAACCATTCTTGTGGGGCAATGATTTTTACGATCCCAGACGCCATTCCATAATGGTTGATTTTATCGACGAATAGCTTGAACGATTCGAATTGCTTCATGGTCTGCAATACAATCAATCACGGCGTCAGTCAGTCAGTCAGTAGCTGCCATGGTTGTAACGTGAGAGCTATCAGCAAGCAAACAGCAACGGGCACTTCGAGATGACCCAATCCATCTTGGTGATCTCCCGCGCCCACGCATACCACACGCACTCGGGTGCGTTCACACACACGCAGGCACACGTCCCCGGTCCATCGAATCACGTAGCATCCTCATCAACGGATCACAAGGAGACACGGCGCGCCTGCAGAGCCAGGGTAGGGCACAACTTACGGGCTTAAATACTGGTATTTTCCCCCCACCATACCAATGATCCGGTAAGATCTCTTCATCGATGTCGTCGGCCTTTGCATCGTCAATTTGTGCATCCGCCTCTGGAAATTGTTCATAGGCCTCAGAGTCACTAGCTTCCTTTGGCGATTTACTCTCAATGACCACCTCAAACACGGCGGCCGGAGATTTTGCAGCCACAGGTGCATGAGCTTTTGTTGCCACAGGGGGCTCGGATCTATCGTTTAGGAATTCTTGCGATGACAGCGATGACAGCGACGAGGACCTTGAGCGAGGCATCTTTTCGGTGATGTGGCTTGCAGGTATCGTGTTGACGGTGATTTCGAATAAATTGAGCGCTCCAGATTGCAGTGCCACTCGGATTTGATCCGAGGCGTCAAGTCGGCTGCTCGCAGCAGCTTTTGACGATAATTGCTGTCTCTGTTTGATGTAGTTGGATCACGAGCAATAGAAGTAGCGCACGGTACGTTGCAATCAGAGCTTGGGCGGGTCGGCAGGTGCTGAGTGTGAAGTATGCTCTGTATGTTGAGACTGAGCGTGTATGTAGCTAAAAATATAGCTGGTTCCGTAGCCGGCACTGTTGTGCTCTAGTATAGTAGGACCTCGGGGTGGTGGTTGTTGATGTTGTGGGCTGTGGGTTGGCTGTTGTCGAGGGAGCGAAATGGAGCCCCGCGACCGACTCCAGGTATTGCCGGTATGCGGTTGTACGCTCACGGACTCTGCGCTTCCTGTGGGCGATGATGGGCGGGGGGGTGGGGGGTGGTGGTGTTGGAATGGAAGGGGGCGGCGTTTGAGGCAGCGGACCGGGTGGGTGAATCGGTCGGCAGGCTGTCGAGCGAATGGAAGCAGTACACTACTCACTCTGTGTGTGGCGTCGAGTTTTGCGGGTTGTCTAGATGTCTAGCTGTTGGCGATTATGGCTTGCGTTCTGTGCAATATGTGGGATATCGAGCGATTCTGGTGCGAGCGAGAAACGGGAGTGCGACAGGGAGGATGGGCAGGTCGGCGGGACAGGCAGAGCGAGGCGAGAGAGTAGAGGGCGAGGTACCTCTGCCTCTGCTCCACTGGGCAGCTCCAGCAACCACCCCCATGGCCCACGCCTCGCCTCGCACGCCCGATACACCTAGGTCCTATTTTGCACGCACGCAGCGGCAGCAGCACCAGCGCTCGAAGCCAGCGTGCTGCTAGAGGCCCAGCGAGAAGCGAGGGCTACGGGCCTAGAGCAGATCTGATCTGCTTGTCCATGTGCGGCGGCTGCCCCAGTGTCCAGCGCAGGCGCCATTCGGGCCCGAGAAAGATGCACGGTTGCTGAGGAAACAAAGGCTCAGGCCCCACGTCTTCAGCACCGCAAAAGCAGGCAAACATGTGTATGACTTGCACGGCCGGATTGCTGGAGAGGCCGGCCGGGTTTCGTCGACTAGCCTCTGCCGCGCCCAGCGCTGGAGCCGCCGGAGCTTTTGGTCGACCTTGACTTACCCTCACTGGTCTTGGCGCGCCAAGCCCACATCCGCTCCCCGCCGGCTGGCCTCACGCGAGCTCTCCACAAGACAGCCATGTCATGTCGCCATGCCCACATGTCCAGTGCACAGCGAGGGCAATCGATCAGACCAAGGGTGGGCCAGGAACCAAAAAAAGCTTATTCTTACAGGCCCCATCTCATCGAGGTACCAGCTCGGAACCCTGCGTCCCTTGTGCCCTGATCGACATGAACAAGAGGGTCTGCAGGCGGGGCTCGTTTCGGGACATTCCCTCCGCCCAATCCTCGCTCACCAAGCTGTTTCCCTTTTCCCTAGGCGGGCACAACCCATGGACAGATCCTACGGATCATGCTAGTCAACGATTTCCAAGCTTGTCAACCCAGTTCCATGTCTTCGAGCTCCACCAGGCTGCCCCTCCATGCATCGCTGATGATCAAGCTGAGACACATCTCTCGCCTTACAGGAGTGGTATTCTCAACATGTTGGGTAGGCAGCATAGCATAGAATAGCACGAATAATTTGGATCTTCACATCCATCTTCAACATCCGTTTGCATGTAAACCACCTGGGTACGAGAACAGTAAACCACCAGTGTGATGCCCTGCTCAGCCATAGTAACTTTCGGGTGGGCTTTAAGGTTCAAAGATAGAGCAGCGTTGCCAAAGGCATATATTCATTCCATTTCCGTCCATGGAGCCTATTTTAGCAAGGCTCAACAGCAGCTCCATTCTATTCTAGCCGTCCTCCATGCACCAAATGCTTCATAAACACCTAACCCCGCCTAAAACCCATTACGCACGAAAAAAAAAGAAAAATAGGAGTAAAGACTATCAGGAAGGTTTTGGTACCAGATAAGATGCTAGGATGCGTGAGTACGATGCTCCAAACCAGCTAAATAAAGAGAATAGAACAAAAAACCGGGTAGCAGAAAAATATGATGGACTAATTAAAAAAACAAGAAAATTCGATACCCCACATTACAGGAGTAGAAAGAGAGCGATTATATAAGAAGTGGTCCTTAAAGTGTCTCAAACTTAGTGGAATCCATCTTGGGGTGAACCCATTTCTTGGAAAGATGAACATTATTATTCTGCTTGGGTCTGAGGCTGTGCCACTGGTGGAGGAGGTGGTGGTGGTGTTTGTTGCTGCTGTGGCTGTGATTGTGGTTGGTTTTGTTGCTGATTATTTTGGAAACCCCCTCGTCCTCGATAACCCCCACGGAAGCCATCTCCTCGTCCTCCAGTGTAACCTTCTCCTCTTCCACGGTATGGCCTATCACCACCTCTCCCTCCGTAACCTCCACGGCCGTCGCCACGATAACGCCCCTCTCCACGATACTCGCCACCACGAAGCTCAACTTCACGACGCTCCCCACGCTGTTCCCCTTCACGGCGCTCTCCACGGGGCTCTCCTTCACGGGGTTCTCCACGGTGCTCGCCTCCACGGTGGCCACCGCGGTGTTCACCACGGAAGCCTCCTCTACCACGATATCCTTCACCACGATATCCTTCACCACGGTAATCGGACCGTCCACGATGATGCCCTCGGTGGCCGCCTCGGCCTCTGCCATCGGGATGGCGGAAATCTCCATTGGTCTTTGGTACATCTTCGGTCCCCTTTTGTGTACCATCGGCTACGCTTTCGGCTGGGGTTTCAAGTGGAGTATCAATAGGTGCAGTTGTGGCTGTCTCAGTGGTAGCTGCATCTGCATCTGTTTCCGTTGGGTACTCAGCAGCAGCGTTACCAGCAGATTCATCAATGCTTGTTGCTGCTGGAGGAGCTGGTATAGTATCTTGGGTGGTAGGAACAATTATGTAGCCCTCCTCGGTAGTCTCATTCTCAAGAATGGTTTCTTGAGTGGGAGCTTCAGCAGGAGCTTCCGTGTCTTGGTTAATCTCGGTGGATTCATTCGATTCCGCTGTGGTCTCGGGTGCCTCGGTTGTCTCGGCTGCTGATTCAGATTGACTGTCCTGTGTAGACTTATTTCTCTCATCTCCGCAGAGTTCTTTGAGACGGGCCCCTGGTAATTATATTAATTTATTTCTGACGATTCGGGATGTTGGCAAAACTCACAAGTTGAACCAGATTCCTTGACTGGTTCTTCCAAACCACTAAAAAGATTTTGGCATGCGGTGAATCCCTTCTCACTGCCCTCATATACTGCAATTAGTGCAGCTTCGAAGGCCTGGTTGTCCGCAGGGTCCAATGGATGGCTGCTCATTGCTACTCTCCTGACACTAACAGTTCTCAAAAAGGCTAAAAGCAGTCTCAAGTTCTCATCCGCCTGTGCCTCTGCTTCTTTTCTGCCCTCTTCCTTGGCCTCTTTAAGCTGCTCTGCGTGAGCAGCCGCAAGTTGAGCCTTCTCGTTGGAGAAACGCTTCTCTTCAGCTGCTTCAGCACGAGTGACGAATTCAAGAACATCGGTGAGCTCTTTGAGAACTGCTAGGTGGATAGGCTTTTCCGAAATCTTCCTACGTTCATCGGCATTGATAAGCTTGGTGGTAGCCTTCTCCTCGTCACTCAAATCTTTGATTTTCTCTTCGGAAGCCTCAATGAGGGTCTGCCAAAATCGATCTGTTAGCCACATCAAGAATTAAGGGAAGCGGGGTTTGGACAGAGAGCAATGTTCCCAGAGAATAGGGCAATGTCGATGGAGTGCCTTACAATCTTCTTCTTGAGCTTCCTCTCACGTCTATCACGAAGGTTGGTTAGTTGTGTGGCAATAAATGGATAGAAGCTCCGCAATGAGGCCTTGGGAATGGTAGGTTCAAGGGGAGAAGGGGTACAAACTTGAAAATCTCTTTCAGAGCTTCGTTTTCCCGCTTGGAGCCGGGCTCTTGTGGGGTGTCTGTGGGTTCAGGAGCCTTCACTGCTGCCTCGTCGACTGGGCTGGAAACACCATCGGCCTTCTTGCCTTTGCGGGCCTTGGCCTTCTTTGGTGGAGTGGAGGTGGCCGGGGCAGACGTTGACATGTTTGCACGATGGGGTGTGCTTGTTGGTCTTGGGTTGTGAGGGGAGGGTAATTGGTGGAAACGTAGGAATGTGTGAGGGTGAGGGGTTGGAGGTTGGGAGGTTAAAGTTGGAAGGGGCTACGGACGGTGGAGTGGCATCAACAGGACTTTAGGTACCTCTTAGTCGGCGGTGGGGTGGTGGCATGGTGGCAGGGGCAGCCCAGGCCAGCAGTCCAGAAGACACGCCTCCCACTTCCGCCCGCCACAAAGATACAGCTAATCAATTGTGTAAATTATAGTTACGACTATAGCTAGTTTGGCTGAATGGGAGAAGCGAATGAAAACAGAATGCCAGTTGGGTTGGGCTCAATTGCGTCAATTGGTTATAGTCGACTTGGAAGCGAGAGCGAGAGCAGCGATCAATTACCTTTTGCTTGACGATTGATTGAATGGCACTTTGCAGTCGAGACTGCTTTTGCAGGTGGGGCTGGAATCTGTAGGTATGAGGAGATGGCGATCACTCAATTAAAGCGGGCATTGGCTTATACAAAGCAATGGAGCGACAGGCCTGGCATCCCTTAACAACAAATTATCGTTCAAAACATGCAAATGCCTCTTACTTACAGGCAGAGTGGCAATCGCCTGGCACCAGTCTCGAGCCACCTCGAGCGCACTGCTGGTTCAGACACGTGGGCGAGTTGGAGGTACAGACCGCGCACGACGGAATTTTTGCGAAGAGCTTCGTTCACAATACGCCCAGCAGATCCATATGGACACCCAGCAGTCAAGCATAGCAGGCACCGTGAAACAGCACACATGCTGGCTCGTCGAGCGCCTGGGGAATGTGAGATCGTCGGGTGGGCTTTGTCACTGAGACGTGTTTGCTTGCTTGTCCTCGCTGTACAAATGTGCCACCGGCTTAGTGAGTGGGGCAACCGTGCCGTGGGATGATCAGTGACTTCCGCCTGAAGGCCACCGCCGCAGTCGTTTGCGGGTCATAATGCAAGCTTCCCCACATTTGTCGGTTGCGGCTCAATTTTAGACGCGATAGGCGCCCAGCACTTGGACTCTCACAAACTTGTGGCAATAAATTCTTTCGGGTATTGATTGCATATTTAAAAACAAATCTGATGCGTCGTCTGATGACCGTTTTGCATCTCGCAATTGACCCCCATGCATCTTCATCGGCCAATCACCCCTTCATGCACTGAATTCCTGCAGGACACGCTGGTGCGAGTTAGCAACGTCCATCAGGATCGCGAGCAGTGTTGAATGCGTGCTCACTCTTTGTACTTTTTTAATATGCCGTGCGCTGATGTTTTTCTCTTTGCCATTTTTTGCCTCGATCGCCGCTTCTTTAATCAATCTGAATTTACATTAGCATGCGCATGCTTTCGTGGCTAGGGCGCGTACTTCTGCACAAACAACACGTAGTCAAGGTAGACCTGGGCAAACACGGTGTTAGCCTCATAACGGGCCCTTTGACACATGGAGACTGAATATTACCAAAACATCGACATTCTTTGACACGTTGCAGTTGGAGTGCGCTTTCACGGTGCGCTTCACGACCGAGCGAGGATACAGTTTTGTATTTGCAGCAGGCATGAGGAACTTTGGAGATGTGCTTGAGCTCTGTTTGCATTGCTTGCCAGCTCTCAAAGGTTGTGCTTTAAGTGATCACTTGGCGTCTGAGTCTTCAAAAGTCTTGGCACGCGCCATTTCCTTGTGACTTCATTTTGTGTTCGTAGATTGAGTTGTGACATTGTCCAGCCCCCTCTGACATGTTAAATTTTCGTAGAATGATTGAGTATTCTGCTCATAGATTTCTTCCGGACTAGTATTGAGCTTGCAGTGTACTCTAAGTACTCGAGTACATCCAATAAGCCCCGAAGAATGGTCCCCTATAATTCCGGAATGGTCTATTAGCGCCGTTACCCTGAACCCTGGCTTGACCCTATTCAGGTAACTACCCGTTTGGGAACAAAAGAAAAAGGAAAGAGATACCCGGATTAGGAAGCGCATTTTGCCTGATACCAAGCCCCAAACCTCAAGCTTCACCCCAGATGCCCAGCTCGACATTCTACAACAGGGCAGCCCGGTGCTTGCTTCCTTTTATCTGCTTGACAGACATGGCCTCGCCTTCCGGTCGACAACGTTTAAATCATCAGTCATTTGCCTCTCATGCTTTGCTATCTTCTTCGAAAGGCCCCGGAATGGTGTCATACGTCATATACCATCATTGATCCAGGTATTTGAAGCTACCTCGCGTATCAATCCCTCTCGAGAATCTCGTCATTTGGATGAAATTCTGCTAAGGGCCGTAACCGGAGGTCCTTGCTTGCCTTTTGCTTAGGCGAGCTCGACAACTAAACTCCTTCGAGGTAAACCAACACAAATACCGAATTGACTGGCAAGATAGCGGTTACGGGTTTCTAATTCATTGAGTTTAGGGCCGTTAACCACGACCCATAATATATGGGGCCCAGCTCCATGACCACAAGGCCCATTGATCAAGTTTCTGAGCGAGCATGAAGTTCATCGGGCGCCTGTCTTTTCTTATCCACAGCATTTCTTTCATCACCGCTTTTGTTGCTAGCATTACAGTCCCTTCTCAGAATGCACCTGGAATTGAACAGCATCATCACAACGATCGTGGGTTCGAGCCGAAGGAATGGAAATATTTTAGTAAGTAGCCCTAGGAAATATCAAAGTGCAGGGATTGGGCGGGTGAGGCGCTGAAACCACAGTTGACATGCACAAGGATAAAGGTTGCAACAGGCAGACTAACAGGGACATAAACAACAGATGAACCCAAGTACGTAAAACCCAGATCAAAGTGAGGGAAAGGTCGTGCTGTGGCTTACGAAGAATGATGAGATAGTGTTAAAGGGGGTGTGCATTATGACATTCGGTACCATGTCGTGATTTTCCCCTTGTAATATTTGTGCTGATGATATTACATTAGTTACTTCAAAAGAGTTCTTAGCGAGTCGGAGAGACTATCGACCCTCCAAAATACTATGGCTGCATGGTTAGACTGGACAGGCTCCATAGGGATTGAGACCTGGCTTGCCCATGGCACTCTCTTAGGATGGTGGTGGAACGAGAAGGTCCAATTCCCCTCCATCTTTTATATCGTAACCTTGCTCATATAATTCATAACTCTCCAGATTTTTCCTTGGGACCAGTTTGTGAACCTTGGATTTTCATTAACACTACAAAATTTAGGATGAATTTGACGAACCGAGCTTAGGGATATTGATGTTCAGGTACTCTACCCCACGCTCGAGTATCTTGGACAGCGGTACAACATGACCATCCACGAATTCCTTTTCACGTCTGGCGATGAAAAAGATCCTTCTCGCTATTTTGTAGGGAAAAGCTACCTTCTGGACGTCAACCACTTCATTGACAAACGATCAAGAGGTGGAGGTCAGAACGTCATCGACGCCAGGTGGATTGACACGGGCACGGGGCTGTACATCGACATTACGGGTTTGGCCAGAATGACGAGTCAGGAGGATGGGCGTATCTACTATTATTGCAAGAATAACCACAAGTACAGGGTTCGTTCCATATACTCCTGCACCCATTGTTCGGAATTTATTTGGAAGTCACAGTGGTACTGATATCCTCCAACTTGTGAAAACAGCCTATTGAAATTTATCCATTAATCTCCACCGCTTTTGAAAACATGCCAGCGATGGCACCAAGGAGGTACAGCGAAATCCTCATCAAAGAATACGAGTATAAGGCACTCTGGCAAGAACATTTTTCAAAGTATATCACCCATTCACCTTTTGGTATCTTCAGAATGCTAGTCTTTTCGAAAACATTTTTTTAACATGATCACCAAAAATGAAAATATTCCCAACAGCTACCACTGGAACAAGTCGACCAAAAATTGGGAAAAGGATGAACTCGATTCAGGATCATTCCTCGCCGGAAATCACACTGTCAATCAGCAACCCGTTTCGCCCCTGAAGCTGTATCGGAAAATACATCTTTCGGATGGTGGGTTCTGGGAGAATCTTTGGCGTTTCTTCACTTATTGGTTTTGAAAAAAAAGGTTAGGTATCTGGACTCTCTTTCGTTCGGAATAAGCGCATGCAATTTAATGCTTTTGGCACCATTCGGCCGGATAAGATTGGGGTTTAATTTTTTTTTGTTTTTGGTTAACATTGACGTTGGTGATATGATTACGAGAGCAGTTTTTGTCTATAGCTACAGGCTATTGGGATTCATGGTTGACTGACTGTGTTGCAATTGCATTGGTTTTCGGTATTATGGTTGGGATTAATGTTACGGATAATGTTGGGTAACACACATCCATCACATGGCAATGCTTTTTTCAAACAGCGTTCTTATTGTTGACATGCTTAAGCTTTTTGGCGGAATGATCATGAATCAAGCGCTCTTTATTTGATTTTGGATTGTAAAGTTGAATGTTTCTAATGTTGTACTTTCACCTGCTCATAACTTGTATATTCGCATAGGTTGTTGATATTGACCTCAGCGAAGGAGAGATTACATTCACACATTCACACGCTTAACTCTATATCGAAATGAGTATATTCAAAAAAAACTATAGTACTATCCTAGGTACGTAATCCTCATGACAATCATCATCAATTAACCAAGAAAATAAAAACAAAACAAAAAAACAAGAAACAAGAAACAAGAGACAAGAAAAGAAAAAAAGCCCCCCATATCCGCAGATCCACCCATCCCAATAGCTTTTTTCCCTTCTCAGCCCATATAATATCCATCCATTCATTTTTTTTTTGTATACCTTCACGATCGGTCGACCAATGCCTCCCTTAATCTTACCCAACCCAATTTCCAATTATTCAAAAAAAAAAAAAAAAAAAAAAAAACCAGAAAACAAAACAAAGCATGATCATCTCGATCCATGAACTAAAAAGTGGGTAACCAACTCCTAAAGGCATGAAAGGCGGATCAAAAAAAAAACGAACAAAACAGAAAGAGATTTAAAGAAGAGAAAAGAAAAACAAAAGGAAAGCACGCATTGTAAAGATACCAAAAAATAAGAATAAAACCAAAACCAGGAAAGGATATATTAGCAAAACAAGAAGGTTGAAAAAAAAAAAACGGGAAAAATAACCAAAAATGGCCAAATCAGGAAGGAAAAAGTAGCGAGGAATGTACAGATGGTTGAAGAAAAGGGGGTGTTTTTTTTTTAATTGACGGTAATCGCAGGCAAAACTGGCGAGGCGACAGACTCCAGAACCTCCTGGCGCAGGATAATTCCACCTCTAACCGGGAGAGACGTGTTCTTCATCAAGAACTGATCAACCTCCCTGGCACACATTCTGCCCTCGTTGATACCCCAGACAATCAAACTCTGGCCTCTGCGGCAATCGCCAGCGGCGAAAACGCCTGGGAGGGAAGTGCAGTATTGGCCTGGTGGGGTCTTGACGTTCTTCCTTCCATCCTTCTCGACGTTCTCGAGGACCCTGTCTTCGGGTCCCAAGAAGCCCATGGAGAGGAGGACGAGGTCGGCCTCAAAGTATTGCTCAGAGCCGTCAACTTGCTTCATGTCCCAACCGCCGCGTGCGCTTCTTGTCCATTCGACACGGACGGTGTTGATGCCTCTGACGTTTCCTTCACCATCACCCACAAATTCCTATTAGGGGAAAATCGTTAGCATAATTCACACTTTGATTTGATCGAAAGAGGAAATATTTACCTTGGACATCACACAGTATTCTCGGGGATCTCTTCCATGATGAGTCTTGACCTCAGAGTGGCCATAATCAATGCGATAGATCCTGGGCCATTGAGGCCATGGGTTGTCGTCAGCTCTCTCTTGTGGTGGCTGTGGCAAAAGCTCGAAGTTGATAACCGACTTGGCTCCGTGACGTAGAGCAGTACCGATACAATCGTTACCAGTATCACCGCCACCAATGACCACAACGTGCTTTCCTTTGGCGGAGATATACTTTCCGTCCTCGAGCTTAGAATCCAAAAGGGACTTGGTGTTGTCGTGCAAGAAGGACATGGCAAAGTGAACACCGCTAAGGTTTCGGCCTGGGATTGGCAAGTCTCGGGCAACTGTTGCGCCAGTAGCAATGATAACTGCGTCATTGGTGCTTCGGAGCTCGGATAGCTTGATGTCCTCCCCAATCGAGGTACCAGTGATGAACTCAATGCCTTCGGCTGCCATGAAATCCACACGACGTTGGACGATGGTCTTGTCGAGTTTCATGTTTGGAATACCGTACATCAGTAAACCTCCAATTCTGTCAGCACGCTCGTAAACGGTGACATTGTGGCCGGCACGGTTAAGTTGATCCGCGGCAGCAAGACCAGCTGGACCTGAACCTATGATGGCGATGCTCTTTCCGGTACGAACGTCTGGAGGGTTAGGTACCATCCATCCCATATCGAATCCACGATCGATGATTGCACACTCGATACTCTTGATTCCGACTGGGCTCTCGTTGATACCAAGGACACAAGCACCCTCGCAAGGAGCCGGGCATACTCTTCCAGTAAACTCGGGGAAGTTGTTTGTCTGAAGGAGCTTGTTGAGGGCATCACGCCACCTGCTTTCAAACACAAGCTCGTTCCATTTGGGAATGATGTTAGAGATGGGGCAGCCAGTTTCACTCTGGCAGAAGGGAACACCACAGTCCATGCAACGAGCGGATTGATACTTGAGCTCGTCTTCGTCCAATCTCTTTGACAATTCCGCCCAATCCCGAGTTCTTGTCTTTGGGTTACGGTACTTCTCACTGCGGCGAGTGTATTTCATGAAACCCTTTGTCTTGTCCAGAACGAGAGCAGCCTTCTTCTTCTCAGCCTTGTTGTCTGTAATGCTGTCCTCGAGATCCAACATAGAGGTTTGATGCTTCCCATCGGTCAACTCCTTCTTAAGTGGTGACCCGGTAGTGATCCTGTTCATGTATGGAAGAGAGCTCAAGGCCTGCTTAGCAGCAGCAGCCTTTGCAGCTTCTTCGGCAAGAACCCTCTTGTAATCGGTTGGAAGAACTTTGACGAAACGAGGTAGCGCTCTATTAAAGTCAACGAGAATCCTGGCAGCGAGTCCAGAGCCGGTATAGTGGTGATGATCCTCAATAAGTCCACGAACGAATGCAATTTCATGAGGATCGGTGATTCCAGAGAGTTCAACCATCTCCGTGTTGACATGCTGAGCGAAATCATGTCTCATATCGAGAACATAGGCGATTCCTCCAGACATACCAGCAGCAAAATTGCGACCAGTGCTTCCCAAAACAAGCACTCGACCACCAGTCATGTACTCACAACCATGATCACCGCATCCTTCAACGACAGCGGTAGCCCCGGAATTTCTGACAGCGAAGCGCTCTGCGGCGATACCACTGAAGAAGCAAGTACCGGATGTTGCACCATATAGACAGACATTACCAATGAGAACATTCTCCTCGGATTTGAATGAAGAAACACGAGGTGGGTAAATGATCATGCGACCTCCAGATAGACCCTTTCCAACGTAGTCATTGGCATCTCCCTCTAGCTCCAGGGTAACACCACTAGCAAGGAAGGCACCGAAGGACTGACCAGCCGATCCACGTAAATTGACATGAACTGTATCTGCTGGGAGACCTCCTTCACCAAATCTCTTACTAATCCTGTAAGAAAGTGTGGTTCCAAGGGCACGATCAGTGTTGATGACATCAGACTCGATTCTGGATGGAATTCCTTTCTCCAGAGTCAACTCGGACTCATCGATAAGCTTGTTGTCCAGGCGAACATGGAGCTTGTGGTCTTGCTTGCGAACGTTGTATGTGGCAACTCCAGGGCGGAGAGTGTGGGCTGGTGTGAGAAGATCGGAAAGATCAATGTTGGCGGTCTTTGCTGTGCGGAGGTCCTCATCAAAACGCAACTTCTCAGTGTGTCCAATCATCTCATTGATGGTTCGGAATCCGAGTTTAGCCATGATGGCACGGAGTTCATTTGCCACATAGTAAAAGAAGTTGATAACGTGCTCTGGTGTACCAGTAAACTTCGCTCTCAATTCGGGATCCTGTGTGGCAATTCCAACTGGGCAAGTGTTGAGATGGCATTCTAAGACACAAATCGTTAGCGAGGACTCATCTTTATGTTGTAATTGGGATAGACTTACTCCTCATCATGATACATCCCATTGCAATAAGGGGTGTGGTGGCGAAACCCCACTCCTCAGCACCAAGCAAGCACGCAATGGCCACATCACGGCCAGTTCTCAATTGTCCATCGGTCTGGACAACGACACGTCCTCTTAGATCATTGAGAACCAAAGTCTGATGTGTCTCTGCAAGACCCAACTCCCATGGGAGACCAGCGTACTTGATACCAGTCCATCGAGATGCTCCGGTACCTCCGTCGTGGCCAGAAATGAGAATGTGATCAGCCTTTGCCTTTGCGACACCAGATGCGACAATTCCAACACCAACTTCTGAGACAAGCTTGACAGAGACTCTTGCCCTTGGGTTGCTGCATTTCAAATCGTATATGAGCTGCTTGAGGTCCTCGATACTATAAATATCGTGGTGAGGAGGTGGCGAGATGAGACCCACACCAGGGGTTGAGTGACGAGTCTTTGCAATGGATTGAGAAACCTTGTGGCCTGGCAATTCACCACCTTCTCCGGGCTTAGCACCTTGAGCCATCTTGATTTGCAGTTCATCGGCATCCGATAAGTAGTAAGAAGTGACACCAAATCGACCTGAAGCAACCTGCTTGATGGCAGACCTCATGGTATCTCCGTTATCCAGTACCTTGCTTCGTTCAGGGTCTTCACCACCTTCACCAGTGTTTGACTTTCCTCCCAACCTGTTCATGGCAACTGCTAGAGTAGAATGGGATTCCATAGAGATGGAACCATAAGACATAGCACCAGTACAGAACCTTCGGACAATTTCAGTCCATGGCTCTACCTGATCAATTGGTACAGGAGTTGAGTTTTCGAAGTCAAAGTCCAACAATCCTCGGAGTGTGCAGTCTTTGATCTGCTCGTAGGCAGCCAGGGAATATGCTTCGTAGGATTTATCGTTCTTTGATCGAACGGCGTCCTGAATATTTGCGATACTGACTGGATCGTTAATATGTGGCTCACCGCCTGCTCGCCAATGGTATTCTCCAGACTCTGGCAGGCCAGGAATTGACCTCGTTGCTCGTGAAGGATAACCTCTCTCGTGGAAAGCGAAGGCATCTGAAGCAATATATTCAAGAGTCACACCCTGAATTCTGCTCGCTGTGCCCGTGAAACATTTTTGAACAACCTCCTCTGCAACTCCGAGTGCCTCAAAGATTTGAGCACCCTTGTAACTTGCCAGAGTAGAGATACCCATCTTACTCATGACCTTGAGAATACCACCATCGCACGAGTGCTTGTAGTTGTCAATGATCCTCTCATCAGAAAGACCTCCCTTGAGAAGACCTTCCCTGTTCATCTTCAAAATGCACTCCATTGCCAAATATGGGGAGATGGCGTCGGCTCCATATCCAACCAAGACACACATGTGGTGGACTTCTCTTGCCTCTGCTGTTTCAACGACAAGTGCAATCTTTGAGCGCATCTTGTTGCGGATCAAATGGTGGTGCACGGCAGCACAAGACAGGAGGGCAGATAGTGGTACTCTCTCGGACGACGTTGCGCGATCGGTGAGGATAAGTATCTTGAAATCCTGTTCTATCGATTCCGAGGCCTCATCGCAAATCCGCTCAAGCGCAGCCGTATATCCGTCAACACCTTCAGACTTGGGGAAAGTGATGTCAATGGTTTTCACACCCCAGCTGCGGTGTGCCTGTTGGATATTCTTTATTGCAGTGAATTCTTGGAGGGAAAGCACTGGTGAAGGCAGAAGCAAACGATGGCATTGTAAGGGGTTCATTTCCAACATGTTTCCTTGGGGGCCAACGTAGCATTCGAGAGACATGACAATGGCCTCACGAATGGGATCGATGGGGGGATTGGTGACCTGGGCGAACAATTGACGGAAGTACTCGTAAAGAAGACGAGGCTCTCTGGCAAGACATGCTAGAGGAGCATCATTACCCATGGATCCCAAAGCTTCCTTGTTGTCTGCGGCCTATTTTTTTCGTTAATATCTTGAACGTAAATATATGAAATAGAGTAACATACCATTGGCCCAAGCAACAAGCTGACTTGTTCAAATGTGTATCCAAAAGCCAGCAACCTCACATCACTCTGCACACTTGTGGCATCTAATGTGTTGGTGAGATCAACGCCCAATTTCTCCATTCTTTCTATGAGTGCAGGAATCTTAAGCAGATGCTTCTCAACCCATCCCTGGAAGTCCATTCGGGATGAGACGTTGGCTTTCAGTTCCTTGTCGTCAACAATTCGGCCAGCAACGGTGTCAACCAACAACATCTTTCCTGGCTGCAATCGTCCCTTTTGAACAATTCTCTCTGGGTCAATGCCGATTGTGCCTACTTCGGAAGCACAGATGATGCGGTCATCATCCGTGATGTAGTATCTGCAGGGTCGAAGACCGTTTCGGTCCAAATTGGCACCGCAATATCTTCCGTCGGCAAATGTGAATAGCGCAGGGCCATCCCAAGGCTCCATCAGGCAAGCTGCCCATTCGTAGAATGCTGCCTTTTTCGGATCAATGTTTGGTTGATCTTGCCAGGCCTCAGGGACCAGCATCATGACGGCCTCTGGGAGTGAAAGGACACCGTTGACAACCAAAAGTTCCAACACATTGTCGAAAGCTGCAGAGTCAGAACCACCCTCCTCGATAATTGGATAGAGCTTATCAAGCTCATCCCCGAATGCCTTCGACTTCATGACACCCTCACGGGCACGCATCCAATTTTTATTGCCTCGCAGGGTATTGATTTCACCTAATTGGATATTAGCCTAACTTGTCGAGACACTGCTTCAGGATGCAGACTAACCATTGTGCGCTGCCAAACGCAAAGGCTGGGCACGATCCCAACTGGGAAAAGTATTTGTAGAGAACCGGGAGTGCACTAAGGCGAAGTATACCTCGAAGTCCACATTCACGAGATCGTGATAATAGCTGTAGACTTGCACAGGTGACAATTGTCCCTTGTAGACGATATTCTTGTTGCTGAGGGATGCAACATAGAACCACTTGGAGAGACCAATTTTGTGGGTTACCCTTTTCCGTAGAACGTACAATTGCCTCTCGAAATGGGATTCGTCGGCAGGGCTTATGGTTGTGGTCTGTGGAGATTTCCCCGAGCCATATGCTTTTTTTGACACAACAAATGGTTGTAGTATAGTTGGCTCTCGTGACAGAGCTGCAGGACCTAGGATAGTGCTATCGACCGGGACTCTTCGCCATCCTAGTACACGCAGGCCAAGTTGTTCAGCAATCTCTGTGAATGTTGTTTGACTTTCTACAACCACCTCAGGCACTGGCTTGAAAAAAATGTTTCCAACAGCGTATTGTCCTCGGGGAGGTAGTGTAATTCCACTTTCTCGTTCAAATTGGTTAACGAAAAATTTGTGTGGAATGGAAGTCATCACTCCCGCACCGTCACCGTCTCGGATGTCAGAACCCACGGCACCTCGATGGGTCATGTTGCATAGAAGGCTTCGAGCTAAATTCACAATCAATTAATACATATTCTTTCCAGCAATTGTGAAGCATGACCTGGGATTTTCTACTTACCATCACTGATTATTTTGTGGCTCGCAACACCCTTAATATGGCTAGAAGAATTGGTCAGCGCTGAGCTTGGGATACTGCCAATTGAGGGATGACATA
This sequence comes from Peziza echinospora, assembly GCA_024516245.1. Taxonomy (NCBI): domain Eukaryota; kingdom Fungi; phylum Ascomycota; class Pezizomycetes; order Pezizales; family Pezizaceae; genus Peziza; species Peziza echinospora. Next base: position 481,356 of record JAJLQT010000012.1, on the reverse strand, counting down.
CGCAGCAAAGCCGACACCACATGCGTCCTTCTCATACTCTGGGTCGTATAGACCCTGCTTGAGCGGGAGTACTCCAGCCCATGATTTGTTCTCTGGGGTGTCTTGATAATTGAATATGTGGGTAGCCTGTGGCTCCTGCTCATCCTCGTACATAGTAGCCGCAGCCCCCTTCTTTGGAACGAGAGCCATTGTGACTTCCTCAGGCAACTGCCCTGCCCTCAAGCCAACGGGGTATACGGGGTTTGGCTGGAAGTCTCTGGGCTTTTGTACTGCTTTCTGTATTGGATCGATGGGCTGCTTGCTTTCTGTTTCGGTTGTGGCGAGGAGGTGGACAGCTGGTAGTTCCGGATGGAAGAGCTAAGCCTTCGGAAAGGTCAAGGTGTCGTGTAGAGTAGTTCTGTGGGGTAAGCTGGGTGTGGTTGAGGGTTGGGGCGAACGGGTCGGTGTGGGGTTGTGGTGGCTGTGAATGAACAGAGAGGCAAGCGGGGTCTACGAAAGAGGGGAGAGAGGGGGCTTGAGAGAGAGGCGGGAGTGTGCGCCCTTTAGATATCCCGCGGCCGGCCCTCTGAGGGATGGGCACTCTATCTCCTCTTGCTTATTAGGTTCGCGGGAGACGATGCAGTGGCAAAAAGCAAGGATGAGCAGCGCCGGACAGCGCAATTCGAGTCAGACCTCCATTCCCCGGAAGTACTAGAGGCCCCAAGGCGAGCGGAAGGCAGTGAATAGTGGATAAGGGCAGCCAGCTCGATAGCTCGCAATGACAAACGTGCAGACACACACCCACACGCAGCATCCCACACACACACAAAGGCGTGCAAGCGGCCGCGGGACCGGACCTCATGGAGGAGAGAGGAGTGTGTGGCCTTCTGGATCGACCAGAGCTGTCCCCGCCTAGTCCTCTGGCCTCTGAGCCAACGATAACGTCAAAAATATTAGCAACTGGTGAGCATCGTCCAGAGATAAGGAACCCAAAACTCGGGCTACTGTCGATAAAGTCTGTGCCCCTTGTTCACCCTCATCTACACCCACCCAAAAAAAATGGAGCGTCCATAATACATGATACAGGGTATCCGAGAAGGTTGCGGAGCGTGGATTCTGCTGCGACATCCTCGGGAAGAGAGAAAAAAAAACTACATGCAGGAAGCAATTAAAAAAAAAAAAAATGGAATTGAACATCGTCCGCGGGGCACTTTCGAGCACTCTGGAGCAGGGGCGACCTTGCAATTGAGGAGGTGGGAGGGTGGGAGTGCGTTCGGCAGCGTGGGCGGGTGAGGACAAGGGATGCCACACACATGTGTCCCCCCATCCGAAAGGTTAAGGGCGGGGAGGGGCCAGAGACCACTTCGGCATCGACCAGAGTAGGAACCAGAAATCATGACACTACTGACGGGATGTAGAGTGCGATTCTACCGCCTGTTCTGCTGCTCACGAAGCTTAGGAGGTGATATCAATGACGATCACAAGCTCGGGAGCAGAGTACGAGACTATCTGCAAGCATGTCGACCACTAAAGCCTACCACTCACCACTCACCCCACCTTCTCGCCTACCCCCCATCACCACCCCCGATTAGCACCCGCCCACCCCACTCGCAGGGTTATTCCGCGCCCACCCTGCACCGTGGGAGGCAACAAAACACTCTGTACCCGAACCCGTCCCCAATGCACCCGATTCTCTTCACGGTAGGAGGAACACCTCCATTCTATATCTCCACTATGCATGCGATGAATTTGTCCATTGCGCTGGAGAGATATATCTTCGTCGACCAATCCCTCATACTCGCAAGATAAATTGCACTCACACCCATATCCACGGCCCATGGCCAGTGCAGTCCGATTTGAACATCATAATAGAGTAGTCGATCATGCATGTCAGAAGTATAATACAGTTCCCACAGTGCATGCGACCACATGTACCGCACGAGAACACATGTACCGCAAGTATGTGCGCGTGCTCGACTGCTATTCTAATTTTTTTGACGACGAAGCTACTTTTTAAAGTGCTTGCGTTAAAAAAGCAAAATGCCGAATAATCATAGCGAGCGGGCTCTGTTCTGTTCCACTTATGACGACGATAGGGTTCAGACGAGGGGTTGTCTCAGTGCGACGATGCGGGGCAGACGACTCGCATAGAGTACCAAACCCCCACCCCTGCAAGGCGAGGCATCACACCCCACGGCCCACCAACCACAAACTGTCTAAAGGTAAGAAAGAGTCGGCGAATGCGAAGCTAAGCGGAAGGGAAGCTCGTGTGCAGACATACTAGGCAAACATCCTGTGCCCGAGGCCTGGAACCCTGGCCACAGCTACAAAGACACAATTGTGAAGGTTTCGGCGCACAATGGGCGTACGGACCGATCTATCCTGCGTCGGAATTCTCAATGGCCTTCGGAAGGGTGATTCCATGCCACAAAGACCCTTGGGACCCTGCATGTTGGAGACAAAAAAAGTGCGAGTAAAAGGTCGGCTGGTCGGCCGCAGCGCAAAAGGTTGCGAGCTACTAGAGGAATTATTCATTCCTTTTTTTCTTTTCGAATTGTTGCCGGATGGTTGACATGAGAATACCCAGCCATATGGCAGGAAAACCTGGATGTTTGATCGAGTGGTAAGCATCATGCCATTTGGAGTACGAGTATCAGGCTATACGAGTATGCTGACAAGTGATACCTACCTAAAGTTATCCTGGTTGTGACCTCAAGTTAGTCTCATGCCCAGACGAAGAGGCCTCAAGTACAGAGTAGAACCTCAAAACTTCCAAATCGAGGCAAGGCAGGTTGTGAGAGGCTTAAGCCAGTTCCGGAAGCAGTAGCGACATACACTAAGCAAAGCGCCAATGGCTGTTCTCGTGCCAATGTCCAAAGATTCCGCTCAGTCAACGTATCAAATAACTTCCGGCGAGATGAGGGGCTGTCTCCACGGCCGCCCCCTACCCCCGCTTTCAATATCCCCGGCAATGGAATTGGTGCATCTCATTTCCAAAGCCATCAACCCAATTATTTTCTTTTGCCGTTTCACCAGGCAGGGACTCGTGTAGTTGGGCCATTGTCCTCGTGGAGATGCTCATCGGTAGAGGCTTGGCCATCGGGAGATCTCGCGGTCTGTTGGACGTTGGACGCCGTAGCTTGGCTGTTCTCCTTCCGGCAACCATAAATTGAAATTTAGCTACTATATCGGCTTGGCCCCCCCGACAAAGAACAGTCTGTCATTCCCGGCGAAAACAGCATGTGTGTTGTCGAGGGAGGCTACATGTGTGTAGGTATCGAGCGGAACATGCAGGTAGCTTTTAGATGTGGGGGGTGCAAGCGCAGGCCCACCCAAGGTTAGAAAAAATAAGCAAACGAACTGGGAGGTCGGGCAAATAGTCGGGCCAGTTGGGTTTGCCAGTTTGTTTCCATTAAGCATATTGCTATACCTTCCCCCTATATTGTCCATCGATATTGAACTTATGTATAATTTCAAACCCAACTTCAAAGCTTTGGGGCTCTTATTCAGGGACGGACCTATATTTATGTTTCACAAAAATCGTAAAAATACCAGCCCTACTCCCAGCCCCAATTCATATATACTCGTATGTAAGTATCCTGCAAAATTTCCTTGAGTATACCTTCAATGACGCAATTGTTTGGGGACAAATATGCTTAAATGTCTGACTTTTCGGGACTCAGGACAGGTTGCCGTGGGGTCTGATCATGAAGTTAATCGATACTCTTACTCTCAGTATTAATCCCGGATACCCACAGTGATAATTCGCCGCACTCACTCTTTCATCATCACCGACAAAAAAAAAAACACAGGACATACCGGCAGATTGAGGATGTCAATTAGTCGGCGAACATCGGCTGCCCGGAATTGGCCGACATCCGCTCAACGTTAGATAGCAACGCCAAGTGTTTCCTTGTCCTCCAACTGTCCAATTAGAGGCCGCGATTCGTATTATATGGTTGACGTGCCCTTGAGCTCAGTGCGTAGCCTCATCCCCAAACTCCTCTGAAGATTTGACCGATCCACCTCCGTATGCCGACTCCGGCTTATCGACAAAGATGCAAACCGTTCCAATAAGTACCGCTACATTCGAATTGCAGGCGCAACAAGATAATTGTAAAAAGTGTGTATAAAGGTAAATCGAATAATCGGCTTGCTGTTTGTGCTGTCGTTACCAGATTGTATTCGAATTCATCGAAGTTCGGATTGATGCTGGATATTCGGCCGTGGTCACAGACAAAAGATGCCTCGGCTAGATCTGTTTAACAACGTCACTCCTTAGAGGCTTTCAAATTGGGGATTTTTAAGGCGACAACTGCATTTCCCCCAGTATCTCCTCTAGGGGACGAGGCTACTCCTCTAGATCTGAAGCTTGCCTGTATGCATATAAGTTTAAGCATGCCCCTGCAGCTGGCGAATGTAGCGCTCCGAATAAAATCTTGAAAAGATATTCGTACAACGGGGACCTCGAGGAAGAATTTCGAAAGCAAGTACAATCAGCCTTTAACTGACATATTAGCATTATTTGAGTCTCAAAATGTCTTGAGCCCAAGATGAACTACCTCTAGCTGATGGGGCTATATAGAGGCACCGGTATTGATCGTAAACGCTGGCGGCCAAAGCCCCCGGCCAATTACTGAAGACAAAAAAGTTTATTGAATGCAATCATTCGGTTTCTGGAGCGTTTGCATGTCTCAGAATCCAACTGGGGGTTTCTCACTCGTCAGCGTTCGTGGTAAATTCATAAGATGTCTGGAAAAGCAATTCTGCACCCACCTCTCACGTGCCAGGCAACCGCTTCAAAATTGGCAGAAAATCCTTGAATCCCCGAGACAAGAATGCAATTGTTTTGTTTTTCCATGTAGGCATCGATGCTCTCGGGCTACCTCAGAACCAGACTAATTCAAAAGCCGGCTGTTGATCGATCATGCACTAGGTAGGTATACCCAGCAGATATGGTATGAAATACTTAGTCGGCAAGAAACGTTGTAGGTAATCGATTGTGGATAGATCCTTTGGCTGGGAAATGGAATTCGCTTTTTAAGCCTGTTTAAACAATAAAAATTAACATCAGATGTCTTTCAAATTTCATCCACCATTTTTTTTTTTCTTTTTCAAATTGTATTTCCGCTTGTCGCCTTACGGCATTGCGTCCTAACTTTCATCCACCATGTTTAGGGTAAGAGGAGACAAGTACTTCCCGTTCTCATCTGTATGTACTACCTATGAAGAAAGATAAACCCCCAGCCTTGGAGAATATATGTGCATTCACATACAATGTCTCTCTATCTTGTCCAGTGCGTTGAACCTTCTGTGCAGTGAACAGAATAGAAGGTGATATTTCTGCAAATCTCCTCATGCAGTACTTACAACTTGAGATCTATGCCTGTATCGATGTCGTAATACGTCTAATGGCGTGGGACAAGGGATGAGTAACAGCCGTTTTCCACAGCTCATAGACACCGGTGACAATCCATCAAAAGTTTAGCACACATATTCTCTAAATATAATAGGGATTGCACATACCACTTTTTCCTCCACGATTCCAACCTTTCCAACTGCAAATATTTGTTTTCCGCTGCACTAAGGATGATGATCTGCTTGACTAAGAAGCCTAGCATGGATGCATACCGGGCTGAATCTCCGGGGATGGCGCTTTTTATACGTATAGCGACCGTTTGCTTCAGTTATCTGCGAGAAATATGGCGGTGCCGTTAAGTTTCCGAAGATGTTAAACCGTTGCTGTTGGCAGGATCCCTTCTAGACAGGTTCTTTGACTTCTGGCTGTTGGGTTAGTGCGACCCGAGTTCTTGAGATCTTGGATGATTCCCCGGGATGGATGGTTGGAATTTCTACCTGTGAAGAAGAAGCTAATACGTATAGCCCCGAGTTAGCCGTCAGATACACATCCTGATCGTGTGTTGAATTTGATTGGTGGTCGTGGTTGGTTAGGGTCCTCGTAGAAGTAGAGATCACACTTCACACTTCACTGCTCAACTTCTGCAAGACATCATTGAGCAGCCAATTGCCAGTGCCATTAGAGCAACTTGAAGCTTGGTTGCCCGGAGTAGCTCTATAGATCTACCCCAAGTCTCAATTTCCTCCCTACGCATCATGTTAGCAATCAAACCTAGAAGAATCACAACAAGGTAAAGTACAAACTACAACTCACTCTTTACGAGCCATCTCTGAATGTAGGTACCATATCTGGATGCTCTTCCAAGCCTAAGCTTATTACTGCCCGTGATTTGATTTGGCAGACTGCAAGATGGGCACCCAGAAGATGTGCACAGGTATCATGTACCAGTGCAATAGACCCCACAATATCACAAAACGATGGTGGATATGAATCGGGCGGGCGGCCATGGTGATCCAGAGATCCAGGGATCCAGAGAGATGTCACCTACCTAGGTATTAAGTTCATAAAATTACCTGTCTTGTATCTATATTATTAGCGACCATGACATCTCATAGCTCAAACATAAAGGTCAGGCCTTACCTGTAATAAATGTGTCCGACGTCGACCAATCGAATCTCCTCCATATCCAAAAGGTGTCGCATGGCCAGGAAGAATCATGAGAAAAGGAAAATGTCTGGGGGGGAGGGGGCGATTGACTGGGCACGAGAAGTTCACCTATGAAATACAAGTTGGGTACGAGGCTATTGGGGGTGTAGTCTCGTGGGGGGTGAGCGGTGCGGACTTCCCAATCCGGAAGTACCCCAGAATGGGAAAGCGAGCAAGGTTTAAATAATTTGTTCTTTTTTTTTTTTTTTTTTTTTGAGGGAAAAAAGGCTTGGCATGCGCATGTGCCATGGCCGGAGCATGCAAGTCTGAGCGGGGGGAGCAATGAGACACTACGATCGTTCCATGCAAGTTATGCATTCAGCATCGGCTTCACCCCCGATGGCCGATGGTGACTCAGGATACGGGATAATACTTTGTTATTAATGGTTCATTGGTTGTTTGTGTTGTTGATTCGGTGTCATCGCTAGCTGGCGCAACCCCGGGACTTGCAGATCAAAAGCAAAATATTTGCACAAACAGATCCAGATCTACATAGGATAGGTATACTCGTATATTGTGCCTCCATCGATTATTTTGAAGACGGATCTGGACTACAAGGGTTAACGTTGCAATGTTACCATGGCCAGTCCATGGTCCCGAAGAACCAAATAATTTTTTTAACAAACGGAAGGTTCCAGCAGATGATCAGCGGCTGAAGTTTTCTATACCTTATCATCAAGTGACGGTTGAACACGGCAACATAAATAGTACGTAACTAGGTAGGTACCTAAGTAAGTACCTCATAGGTACTTGTAGTTGGTAACAGTTGACGAAGTATTGTTTCACCAGTGAATTGACCCCCACTTACTGTACCACAGGTTTTTTTTGCAATTCCATCATGCACCAAATTTTACAGCACATCTGCCTCCAACGCCTGACTCGAGGCTACCTATGTAACATCTGCTCTCGTGCACGCAGTGTAGTTACATGTAAGAGGTAGGTATATAAAAACCCAGAAGAACTCTTCTAGCGTTAACGTTACTACCGGATTGGGCTTCAATGGATCCTATTACTTCTTTAGGTAGTCTTATTCCATACTTAGGTACACGAGACAAGTAACTTACATAAGGTAAAAGGTATGTAGGCAGACCTACGCGTAGTCTCGTGCCCCCTACGAGGATCTGGGTACGAGACTAAATATGGTAGACCGCACAACAGACATGTAGGTACCTAAGTAAGTACATTAAGAAAAAGCCCCCCTTTTTAGTAACTGTATACAGACTGCCATACAGTTAGCCCAATTTGGAGGAGGCAGAGCAGTTGTAGCTGGGTTGGGAAAAGTCTAAAACAGTGGGAATGGGTGGCAAATGTGGAGATACTTCCTTTTTGGGTGAACAGAACCAGTGCACCACAATACCACTACTATTTCAGGGCAGGTATCACCAGTTTAATGGGAGATTGATTTACAGGCTGAAATAATGCCCCTTTGAGCTGATTCTCCTGCCTATGGCTGTATACAGACGGCTGTAGGAAAGCCCGCTTTTTTCTTAATGTAGGTACACGAGACAAATAACTTAGGTACAAGGTAAGTAGGCAGACCTACGAGTAGTCTCGTGCCCCCTACGATGATCTGGGTACGAGACTAAATATGGTAGACCGCACAACATGTCAGACATGTAGGTATGTACTTGGTACTTGTAGTCTCGTGCCCAGCCCCTGGTACTTGACTCTGTGGCACGAGTTTACTTAGTAGTAAGGGCAATACTCTATTAGGTAGTCGGTCATGACCATGATCATGAGAGGCAGATCGTTTCCCCACCATCCCTCCCTTCCACGAACTCCCTTCCGCGAACTCGCCAGGCCTCATATGCATGTCACCAAGCCTCCGTCACCCTAAAATGTAGGTAATTAGGTAGGTTACATACCTAGCCTAGGTACTCAAGGTATGTGTTTTCGGCCCTAGGTTTACATAGGTATCAAAACACTGGCATGGTATGGCCATGAGCTAATCTGTATGTACCTTGATCATTATCATGCAACCTCGAGCTCATGGATTCTAGCCTTTTTAGAGATAATATAAATGATTACCTACCTAATCATGATCAATCATTATAGCTATAGCTGCAGCCATTTATGACACATGGCTATAGTATACCACGGCCGTATAACCTGAGCTCGAGCTCGAGGGAGGTCGTGTGTGTGGATGTGTGTGCGTGTGTGTGTGTGTGTGTGTGTGTGTCCTCGTCCCCAGGGCCGACTCTTCACTGACTACTTAGATTCTGGGCACGAGACTATAGATTCTACTTAGGTCGGACATACTAAGTACTTTATATGGGAAAGGAGGACGTCCTCATTGGGAAAGTCTTAGTCTCGGTCGACCTATGTACTTAAGTAGTCTCGTGCCCAGGGTCGACCCAGAAAGGAATTCTACAGTTGCACACATCTAGATCTGGTAGTCTCGTTTTTACTTTTGTCTGTCTTACCTTCAAAACCAGGTACTTAGGTAGTCTCGTCTAGCCAGGCTTCGAATCGTCCCACAGCCAAGAAACTCGGTATAACCTCTTTCAATTAGCCCAGGCCTAAACTTTCATAGATACACGTAGCCTGGTGATATACGAGAATTACAGCTGGCTTCAGGAACACTCTCTTGACCTAGATCTTGTTCTTTACAATTTCATATGCTGAAAGAAGCTTTTGCACTCACCTGCAACTATATACATATATTTCGGATTCCTGCTTCGTGTATGAGTGCTAGCCGTGGGATATCGATAATAATCTTCCTGGGGAAAACCGGCACGAGGCTAGGGAAAAGCGAGATGAACTGGTTCTGGAGAGAGCCTACCTTTACTAGCTCGAGACTGCCTTTACTAGTCGAAGCTTCGCAAGATACTACATGACATCTGCGTTTTAGAAAGCCAAGTCTACTTATTCTAGTGCTCATGTGTGACATGTGCTCGTGCTGCCAAAGTCATCTAAACTTAGTTAGGCTATCGCCTATTACAAGGCAAATAAAATCTTCAAACTCAGATGGGGGGGAACCTACTGTTGAACTGCGAAAACTTACTATGTAACGAGACAGGGAAATATACCTCATGGCGGGCCAGTTCTTGCCCAAAGTATCAAAGGAACCCAGAAACCTGCTCCCTCGAGCCATGCACCGTTCCAGATACTGATTATATGGGTGCTCTCTTGCTTGTGGGATCGATTGGCAGTGGCCGAGTTGAGGTTGCCTGATCATTGGGGTTTATCGTTTTATGTGGTGCCTTTAAGTTATGATATTGAATTCCAAATTGTCTCCTGAATCAGTACTTGCCGTTTATCGTCCAAAGCCCGTCTCATTATATTAATGGAACATAACCTGCCATCAGCCAATCAAGAGATGCAGTCTCGTTCTCAGATGCACTGCGTATGAGAGATGAAACATTTGAACTGGGCATACCATTGTGATCATGATCATGATCGATCGATGATCGAGGGCTAAAACGCTCGTCAGTAGTAATAGGGCTGGCTAGTAAGCAAGTGTCATTTTTAATGTAGATCTCAGATCGATTTTGACTGGACATATTCTCTCAAAGTTCCAAAATGAGTTGTTCGTCCGAGGGACTGTTGTTTTGCTTATTTGGCCAGTCAAATTGATCCATAGATAGGTAGGTAGCCTCCAGATATTAGATGCAAATCTCTTGTGTCCCATGATAGTTTTGCATAACTCCGTGTTAGGTTTAGTAGTAACCCAAGCCCCAAACGTTCTAGGCAGGGAAATGATTGTGAATCATCATCTGAAGTTTCCTGTCGACAAGAAGATCCGAATCCAAGGTATAGAAATATACCTTCCACAGCCAGCGAGCCTGTGTCACATCAACCGTCGTACGAATTTCAAGGGACGCGTAGTCGATTCCACGGGCAGAAACTGGCAACATTGCCTGTTCAAAACACGATTTAGCTAGTATATCCACGACCGAGATTGGGCTTGCCATACCATTGACTTGTGTGAAAGTTTGAGAGATTCGAGACTGATAACTGCCTCCCGAAGGTAGATTGCTAGCATGCTTCTCCAACATGCTTGTATTAGGACTGGTAGTTCAGTCTCGAGCCCTGGTAGTTATTGCGGGTAGGCACATACCTCATATCTAGCACAATTAGGGTGCAATCAATAGCTTATGTTTTGGCCCTGTAAAGTTGTTGTTTGGGCATATATAAAATTGCCTAAAGTGATGTTTTATAGCCAATTTCGAAGTTCCAACATTTGTGGATAAAGTTCTAGCCTCGTATAAAGTTCCACCAAAAGCCCACCTGACCATGTCATCGCTTTTCATCTGCCCTGTGTAACTGTCTGGAGTTTTTCGTGTAGAATAACTGGCTTCGAGACTGAACTGGCTTCTTTCTCGCCAGTTTTCTCGACAGAACCGCATGTAGTCTCGCACTAGTTTCTGTGTCTATAGCCTTGTTGCTCATAGTCGACTCACGCAATGTATGTCTTGAAAAGGAATCGATGTGGAGTCCACAGAAACACGTTAACTCTGTTCCACCTCGTTTTTCGGCTTAACATGCTCTTCTGCTTAGCCTAGCAGTATGGATGCGAGGGTCAACGCTAAGAGGAAGACTTGAAAGTGATAGTGTAACATTAGTGAATTGAATGGTACTGGTGACTGTCAAGGCAAATTATAATACCGATTGTAACACTTCCTCACAGAGAGAAATATTAGCTCTACGCCTTACGAATGAAAAGTTACATCCTTCTGAGGCGTGTTCTGAGGCGTTTTGTTCCTGTAGGTAGTGATCTCTCAGGTTCACAGGTCTAGAAGTCTGAGAAATCGGGTATAATTGCTCAAGTATCATGCTCAAGTGCCAACTTTTGCGAGGCTGCTCTCGTAGGCGGGGCTATGCCATCGGGAACTCGGCGGCTCGACACTGGAACTCGGCGAGTGATGAGTCTGTGAGACCTTGGAGTTCGAAAGGAATGAGCGAGCCTTTGTATCTCTAGCCTAGATCTAGCCACGGCTAAGGATGGAGATTGCCTGCTCTCGAATGGAAGATTGCTATGTGTTGTCGTTTCGTTGCAGAGGAAGGGGCCGCGATGCAGTTTGTAGGATGAGACTGGGTAGCCTCGTCCCCGAGACTGGGCGAGGCTAGGATCCTAGAGTAGCCTCGGATAGAGCCACGAGAGGGTGCAACTGCACCAGGGATCCGGCAGCTTTGATACGAGGCTTATTGTTCTTGTGTCGAGAGTTATTCTGAAGATTGTACAAGAGGTTTGGAGTGTTCTCACGAAGGAGAGCTTGTGGCACATTCACAGCGGGTGAGGGCCTAGCATATGCAAGTGCGTGTAGGTGGAGAAGTCGTGGAGAGGACGAGTTGGGCTCGTGCTGGAGACTTGGAGGCATGGAGGCGAGAAAGGAAGCGGCTAAGCTAGCTATATAATCACAATCACTCTGCACGCCGGAACATTGGGCTCAAGCTTCATGTTCTCGTGCACTCGTGCACTCGTAGGCTTCAAGGACCCTGCCCACACATGCCCATACTGCCCTTCCTGCCTGTCGACCTACAAGAGTGCCTGCCCATCGCCAGTTGCAAAGAAGGGCACTATCAGCATCGGTCTGGCCAATATACTTTATATGCTTGAAGAGTCCTGAGATGCCGGTCCTGCAAATGCGGCCACATATCCCAGCAGCCCTTCAGCTTGGTGGTGAAGGACGGCAGCCTGGAGGGCAAGACGCACGACGAGAGGGAGATGGCCTGGAGAGAGCCTCGAGACAGCCTCGACAGCCTCGATATTGCCTGGCCCTGGCCGCTTTGCGTGTAGGACCAGCTCTCGTGCCATCAGATGACCCGCGCTTACAGGCACAAACTCGGCCGCCAGCCAGCCATTCGCAGGGCTAGTGCGGTGCGCTCCCTCGCGCCCGCTCGCACGCACGCCCGCCGCCGCCGCCGACTCTGCGCGGCCGGCGTGCGCTGCACGAAGAAGATGTGCCTCCAGCTTTCTGCCCGTACACTCGAGACTGCCCGTACACAGCTCGACAAAAAAGCTCGCCACAATCGCCAGTATCACCACCAGCGCACCAGATAGCCCAGCCACACACCCGCGCTCGCCGTGGCAGGCACACCGGCCCCACAGCTTTGGTTTCCACAACAGCCTGCTCTCTTGCTCCCCAGCTTCAAGTTCTCGCCCCATTCCAGAGCTATCCGACCGTTGTCAAGGCTACGGGCGACGGCCACAAACAAACCTTCCAGGAAACCCCCACCATAGCCCCACGTCTTCAGCTTCGCCGGCATTCACTCTACACTCCAACAACAACAAAACCCACCCATCCCCGCCGCCTACCTAGCTGGTTGGGCTTCCTATATACATCATATACCCATCAAAAAGCAAGAGAAAGAAGAAGAAGAAGGAGAGGAGCCCAAGGTATCAACCAGCCAGCCTAAAGAGGCTTGCTTGGGCACAGCTACCACATCTACCCAGCACTGTTCTGGCAAAGGCCACAACGTGTGCAGTCGCGGTGACGACGGTTGCTCATCCTGGCCCCCGTGGGCCCTTGCAAACCACGCACAACGCAACACCCGCATACACACACTGTAAGTAAGAACTCGTCGTTGTTGTTGAACAACCCCTTTCGTCGACGGCAACTCTAATGATCCTGCCTCGTGCTCAATGGGCCTGACAGTCACGGCTCAGGCGACCTGCAGACTCTGTCCAGCCACGGCCATATGGTGCTACTAACCCAGCTAACACACCCACCCCTCAACTCCCAGGTCTGTACTGATCCGTCGTTCCCTGAAAAGACGCGAACACGCTAGCCCGACGGCATGTTTACCAACGAGACCTCGAAGAAATTCACCGGCAACATAAGTTTGTATGCCTTCCACGCGCGTTACCGGCAAAGAATATTCCTGCAACGCAACATCGACCGCGCACTCCAATACAACGAAGAACTGCTACAACGGCGTGGCGAAGCTTCGCTCTCAGATGCCGCGGCACGACAGCTACGTCGAGATCTCCCCGGTTCCCCACACCCCACCTTTGGAGATGAATCCGATGCTTTCCCAACGCGCACACGGCCTCGAATAAACGAAATTGCCAATCGACTGAAAACTGAAATTGCAATTACAGGAAAGGCAGAACCAGTCCTCAAAATAGATCTCAACTCATTGCGGGGCAGGTCGGATGAGAGGTCAAACAGTGTGTATAGCCATCCCGGGTCTGCTAAACTGTGGTGCTAACCAACTTGCAAGGTCTTGGAGCCTCGGATACAGTTGAAGGCTCAATCCGAGTAGCAATGCCCAAGCGACGACCAAAGACACTCCGTTGCAAATGTATGATCACCATTTTCGGAAAGACGACAAGTACGGATTCGCGCACAAAGTCAAAGGCACAAGACAGAACTCAAAAAGACAGAACTCAACTTTTCCGAGACAGCGAACTGTGTACAATTATTATGGACCCCGAGGACCCATCCATGGCAACTCTACAGCTGGACGATCCGATTTATATCAAGGCCAGCAAACTATTCGTCCTTACCTACCGCGGTCCAATAAAGTGCTACTCTCTGGCCGAATCGTACTATTCACAGATCACACTTTCAGCCATTGACCCGGACCAGATGTGGCCCCCGCCACTGCTCTCAGACATTGAGGGATTCATTGCTGCAACTGGTGCCCCTGGTGAACGGGTAGATCAACACTCAATTCACCTCATCGCTACCTTCCCAAACCTGCCTCAAGTTCCCAAGAAAGGTGAATATCTGCGCATGGCGGTTATGGCTGGGCCACGGCGGTGTGATTCGTTGGCCAAACTCTTCGAGTTGCAGGTTGATTGTGGCTGGAGTAATCCCTTCTCGACCGAGACTTCAGCGCCAGAAACACAAATATCACAGGTCCACCGACTACCGACACCAAATTCAGAAAAAGATGTCTCGCCAAGTCTAGGAGTGCCCGTCAATTACCACTTCCGAAAAAATACCCAAGATACCACCTCGATAGACGCAGTTCCAGGTGTAAATGGGGTATTAAGTGGTTATAGCAAATTTACCGTCAAGGGCTACGTATGTCCATTATGTGATCGCAAAGAGTTTAGGACATGCAACAGACTTCACTTCCATCTTGTAACCTGTCATGATTTGTTTGAGTTTCAAGTAAAGCAGAAGAAGTCTCCTAGAGGAACGGATGCATTTGCGGATATATGGACGGATCTATCCAAGAAATATTCAGGCGTTGTGAGTGAGAAAACCAAAGACCCGCGGGCGTTCGTTTGGATCAGACCAAAAGAGCCATTCATTCTTAAGCAGATATTGGATGGCGATTGGAGATGGTTAAATGAAAAGAATCTGCCTCCCTTGCCTCAGCAGCTACAACTACATCGGGAACGTGGCGCATTGGCTGGGGAAAAGAGGTTTAATGTCGACGATGTGAGAGAGCTGCAATCACGAAAGCGGAGAAGGTTTATAATACCAAAGGCCTTACACAAGCTGAAGGGACCGGTTTTCATCAGAGGAAAGTCCAAAAGATTTTGCTATGAGGGAGAGGAGCTTAGTGAAAGCGATGAGGATGCCGATGAAGATTGGCTACAGATGAAACATGAAGAGGTAAATCTAGTAGTAATCTGGAATACATGGTTGCCAAGCTAATGCAAATGTAGACGATTGACGATTTTGAAGATGTTGGAGTGAATGAGCAAACATTCATGAAAATGTTTGACAGGCATCTCTTCAAAGAAAGGTTAGCCTACTAAGCAAAATCTCCCTATTTATGGGCTTTACTAACTTTAATTAGGCCAATTGCTTATTGCCATCTGCCAGAAACCCTTGTCCGATTTGCACGTAGTCATCGTGAACGGCTGCGCTCGACAAATCAAAGTGTAGAATTCTTCAAACATCTCCTCAATCTCATACAATTTGGCATAATCGATTCCGAAATACTACAACACTGTATGCAAATTGTGAAGGGTAACCAATGGAACTGCACAGAAACAGCGACAGTGGGCTTGGGCATGGCTGGGCCTTTGCCTTTGGATGATATACCCATGCCGCCTAGGCCAATTGAGATTGATGATGATCAGGATGAAGATAGTGCACAGGGTGATGCAATGGACATAGATGTGAAGGAGGAGGCGCCTGAGATGGCTCCAGAAGATATCTCGTACATGCCGAGCCAATCATCTGGGTGTCCCTGCAATAGACCCTTCAAGCGCGCCGAGGTCATCTATTGCGATGGTCAGGTATGTTTATATCCCATTCGATTACACTCATTTCTCATTGGAATTTGCTAACAATGTGCATTATTATAGAAGTGTGGCTATCGATGGTTTCACATGTCCTGTGTCAATTTGGATCACCGAGTACCATTATGGAAATGCAAGATCTGCCAATCATAACGTTTTTTTTTACGCGACACGATCAAGCATAGAAGATTAAGAAAAGGATTTGTCTGTTTATCTGCATTTTTACATACATACCCCATCCCCCCTACCCCCTCAAACCCATTGAGTAGTTGATGAAAGTAAATACTCGCTAAAGCCAAGTTTTGAAAAACATTGTGCCGCTAGAGTTTCTTTCTCTCCTATCCTCCTATAATTTCTGTCATTATGGCCATCTAAGCTGGTGGATCCCTAGTTAGGAAGCCGGCTTATCAAGCTGCAAATCCTATAGTTCTATCTTGTTTAGCCATGTTTCACTCTACCTCTTTCTGCCCCCACTTTCATCGATCATCTTTGCCTTCTACGTTTTCTTCTTCTTTTCTCTATTTCTTCGTCCATCTTCATTTGCGTCTATATATCACTCGGCTTTGGGTTTTTTTCTTGTCCTTGTCTTCTTTTCAATTCTTTTCTTTTGTGTGTGTATGTGAATTCGAATGTGTGTGTGTTATGGTGTATAGCCAGCGTCCCCCCTCCCTCCCCTTCCATACCTATATACTTGTCCCTCTTCTTCTGTCATTTTTTTGATTTTCATATTTCCACTTCGTGTTGAGGTTAACGTTCGAATTTTTCCCATGATCATTCGTTACTACCTACCTCTATATATAATTCACCCTCTCTATCTATCCCTCCCGCCTGGCCTAGAGGCTGAACCCCCCCCCCCCCAACACTCCCCAAGCCCGTACGAGCTCGTTCGGATCTGCTTGCTTTCTCTTAAAGATACCTAAGTAGATTCACACGCGTAGTGCATATGAGGCCAATCTTATATGCTTTTTCTTCATCTTTCTCTTCCAATATGTACTATGTGCAAACGATACCTTTGTGCCACTATGTGCTCTCGTGCCCGTACTTTTTCTCTTTTTCTCTTTTTTGCAGTAAACTGCATATATACCTACCTACCTACTGTCCATTTTAGCGGGGTTTATGGTTATTTCTGTTCTGGAAGATGGAGGAAGATAGGTTAGCCAGTTGTGGTTGGATCTGTAAGGGTATGATTGCGGGCATGATTTTAGGACGAGGGATTTGTGGAGGTGTTTGGGTATAGTGCACTCACTGGGTTATAGCGTGTTTGGTAGGTTTGCGTGGCCATGGTATGATAATACCTAGGAGGTACACCGTACTTTATTAGTAAGTACTTTGCTTGTGCCTGTGCTTGTGCTTGACGTATATAGAGTTGAGTGGAAGATCTAGAGGGAGGAACGCGTTACGGGATGTTCGTCGAATATTACCATGTCGATCTACTAGCCACGGTTCTATGTTTTCTGTTGCGCGCCGTTTCGGTGTGTGTGGGTGGGGGGGCGGTTCTGGACGATGTAGATCGATTAAAAGGGGATCTTTTGATCAATTATGTATAGTTAGATCATTTCAGCCGTTAACGTTTCTTCGAAGATCTGGCCATGCATGGAAGCTGTGAGATCGAATTCTGCGTTGGTAATGCATGCATAAGAGCTTCATCGATCTAGATCTAGTGTGTGCCCGAGTACTCTTACCTAGTAGGTTCAATTGCAACGTTGATCATGATCATGGCCACGGATGCATTGCAATTGCATATGGGCCAGCTTATAAATTTAAATAGTGACTATTATTTTGCGGTTTCTTTTAAATTTTTATTTTATTTCCCAGACTGATCATTAAAATAATTTGTACATGTGGGTGGATTGATATCTGGTTTGATGAGAGATATCTAGATGTTTAGAGGTTGAGGTTGAGCTAGTAGGCTATTATCGTGACTTGGCTGTCGAATTTAATGCTTGCAGGACTGCATCGATTCTATAGCTACCTATGTCATATGCATGACAGTTGCTCAGAGCATGAGATGTTGATTCGAAAACGAACAGGACCTAGATCTCGATGTATAGCTAGATCTAGAAGATCTAGAGTCTGGTCATGGGGTTCGAGCTACCATATTCGAATTCGAGATATATCAGCAGTGCATGCCACCGTGCACGCACATCCATATGGATCTTTCGATTCTAGATCTGGGCTGTTAGCCGGTACGTAATTATACCTAGGGAGGGAATATGGTGTGCACGAGACTGGGAATATCGATTCAGATGATTTGAATACCATGGCCATCAATCATGACACATGTACAAACTTATGGCTCTGAAAATATACCAGTATGTAGTCCTCTGATGGAAGGTCTAGATCTAGATCTATCTGGAAACGTGATTTTGTAAGACAAAGAAAGCAATGCTCATTAATATTCATTGTGCACTGCATGCATGTGACATGTGCATGGAAGCAGGCCTTGTAACATGTGTGTTATATGTTCGAATTCACTGCAGCTGGGAGACTCTGAGCTCTATGTAAGTTCGAAGGTTCTTGCTCAGCTGCCCGTATCACTATATCGATTTTAACTGTGCACGTGCACGTGGATTCTGGCTATGGGTCATGATCATGATCATTTGGCAGTTTCTTTGTGAACACGAAGACCTTGAACGAACGGGCTTGCTATAGCTAGAGCTAGAATTCGAAGTTCGAAGTTCGAACCCAGGTGGCCATATGCGGGGCGAACAATCATACTGACATGTACAACATTAAGTATTTCTTTTGGCCCGTGGTTCTTTCAAGAATCGATCTAGATTCATGTGGGTCTAGATTTGTTCTCGTTTTCATGAGAATGTACATAGTAAGTATGTAGTCAGAAGGGATGCATGATCCGAATGGGGGATTGAGAGGAGGCCTTGAGGGCTACTTCCTTTGGGGTGACTGCCCCTTTGGGATGTTGCCCAATGGGGATGAGGCTGAAGCTGGTGATTCTCTGCGAGGGTCGACCTGGGCATGAGACTAGTGATGCTTCCCTGATCAGGACAGCGGCTATAGAGTCTTTGTTAGCCGATGGGGTGGGGATGTCTCCCCCCTTCGCCTTCAGTGTGGAGGAGATCACCAATACATATGTACCCTTTCTCTCCACTCGCTAGCTGGTCGTACGGCTTCGTCCCCCTCACACTCGTGCCAAATGCAAATGCTGATCATACATTATGTACTTCTTACACAATGACCATGATACGAACAAGCTGGATCTATACTTGCCTAGAGTTTACTTACAAGTTCGATACCTGAGATTCGATTGTACTCGAAGTTCTCGTGCGGTTAGCTAGGTACACTTGACGTATTCCCTTCGTTATCCTTGATAGTTACAGAATATTCGAATGCTGACAGCGATACAACTAGGTTCTTCAACGAAAATCTTAGGCCTACTAGCTTTGAGAGATTTCTGTTCAGATCAATATCCCCGTCTGGAGAGACTTTTGCTACTATAACAGTAATACATCTCCTTACAATCACCACTCAGATCTCCCTCCATTCGGGCGGCACCACATCGATATCTTCCCTCATCTCTAATTATAAATCGCCATTTTTCCTGGTCTTTTGATAAAGTAGACGTCGACAGTTCCTCGCCAGCCTCAAGCCCTCAGCCACAAAACCAATATGTCGGACGGTACTGGAGCAGGCGATGTTTCGTCAAAAAACGAGGCCGGGGCCGGGGAAGAGGGATCCGGCAAGGCCGGGACAAAGAACAAGGACTTTTGGTTTGCAGTATTCCAGTCTCAGACTGGGGACAATATCAAGGTAGATAAACCACGTTCAATTATTTTGCGCATCTCCATCGAGCTTTGGGATTGTCTAACTCTAACTTTGGCCATCACAACATGTACATCATTGGCAGGTGGACTTTGAAAAACTCGCACAACTTGTCGGATACAAAAATGCCGCAAGCGCACAAGCCAGCTACAATTATGCAAAGAAAAAGGCAATCCTGTCAAGAGAACAGGTGAAGAATCCCACTCCCGGTACTAGTACTGCACCAGTAGCCACAGAGAAACAGGCGCCAGCGAAGAAGGCTGGTAGACCATCTGCAGCAAAGACAGCCCCGGCAAAGGTTACCAAGGCTGCTGCTGGAGGAGCAAAGCGAGGCCGGAAGCCAAAACATCAAACGCCTGTGGCTCCCGCGGCCACAGTGAAGGAGGACACCACTAGGCCTGAGGATGTACTAGCCTCGTCCGCAGAGGATGTACCAGAATCTGGAGGAGAAGGAGGTGAAGAGAAAGCATAAGTACAACTTTGCCATGATCTGAGTGGTGGTTATTTGACTTTTTGATGTTATTACTAGTATTCTTTACGATCTCAGTATTGGTTTTGTTGGATAAACTCGGATCCGGCCTTGCAATTGGGGGATCCGGTATTGTATCTCAGGAGGCAAGAAATATTAATACTCTCTTACTGAAATTTTGTCTTGCAATGAAAGAGAATTCCAGACGAGAGCTCGAGGACACTTTATAGTTACATTCATCAGCAAAGTTCCATTTGACTGCCGGCGCCATCGGAGTGGTCTGCCACTGTAGCGAGATTACCCTCAACTCGTGTTGCTGTGGCGCCGACAGCGACAGCGTTGCACAACTAGCCTCGAGGCTATTGCACAACCAGGATAACAGGAAACCCGTGTTGCCGTGGCCCCATGTCGACCTTTGCTGATGTTTAGGGGAACAGATGTTTAGGAGAACGGGTTCGAACTGGAACGGGGCGTCTGATTTTGCATAGCCTCGGATTTTGCCTTACTTGCAAAGTCTGGGCACGAGAGCACCTTATTTGAATTCATGTGAAATTTGATCATTAGGTATATTTAATTTTCCTTGTGGAAAATTTCGCACTTGCTATTGTTGCGTTCCGTCCGGCCCGAGTTCTCGAGAATAGGTGGCTTCATAATACTTTGAAATAGGCACCCCTTATTAAACTCACGTCCCTTTTCCAGCTTTTTTCTACTGAGCTTGGGCTTTTATACTTACGCTCACTCTCAATCTCGTTCCCTTGCAAGAATAAACAAACGCTTAACTTGTCTGGGGTTGGTCTGACGGGCTAGCTCATGGCGCTGAGATAGCTGGCAAATAATAGGTATGCGATTGCTGATATTTAGCGATGTTGAATTGTTGATGATATCGGTCTATCATGATTTCTAAACTCCGGATCCTATGTTATAATTATAATTAACACGCCTCTAACTCTTGTATGTAACATCAGGTACCTATGCATTGCATACGCCATGCATAAGCCTGGTGTTGATACCCCACACAAGTTGAACATGGGTTGGTCCCTTGGCGCGGGGCACACGCCCACATGCAGCTGCGGGCTCTGCAAGCTGGCGGGAGAGCGGGCTTGCATGGGCATCTCATCATCTGAGGGGAATGCTGCCGCCTGGCTCTGGATTTGTTGATGTCGCTGGCTCGCCCGCAACCTGGCACTATATGGTTATTGGCAGCTCTTGATCGATCGATGGCAAAATGTGGTGGATATTCGGATCCGAGTCGCTTGTTCTGATCTGCTTCGGATGATTCGTGATCGTCGCCAAAGCCCACAGCCCCAGCTTGTAGCTCGTATTTTTATAGGGCCGCACAACTCGAGATGTCGAGCGCTCAGCTGAGAGGCTTGCCTCATGTCCTAGGCCGCCTGCTAATGGCTAGCTATTAGGCGCGCATGGATCTATGCAGAGCCGAGCTGTGGAGCTGTAGAGCTGTGGATGCGGTCGTCTATGGGGCGCGAAGGCTACTAGTTCTGCCTGCCCCATGATGGATCTGTAATGGAAAGTCTGGCTGCTCTACCGCCTCTCTCCGCTCCGCTTAGAGAGTAAGTAGCCTCCCTCACTCCATCGCCAACTTGCACGGAATTACTGTCCTGGAGCAGAGTAGCCCAGCTCAGTCCGCCCCGGCCCAACCCAAACCCTGCAGGCGTTTGGGCGTTAAGCGTTGCGTTAAGCACCCACCCATCGATCCCCATCCCTGGGTCCAACCATCCGACCCCACGACCTAAAGACCTCCGCGGCCACCCTCCGCAGGCACTCTCTCCCTATCCACCCTCCAACTCGTGTTGAGCCTGAAGCAACAAGCGCCATCATCATCACCACCCCCTTCTCAACAACAGTGATCAACTTCCGCCTTACCTCCCCACCTGCCACGCCCAGCTACTCATCCTAGGCACTCGCTTTCTCCGACTCGTGGCGGATTGAGCCAGCCACTTGCGCAACTCGAGTAGCATTACACGCGGCAAAACAACCTCAGAACAGCACCTCCTCAAGAGTCTACTCCTTCGCTGGGATCGACTACAGAACACCAGTTGCCTCGATGAGCGAAAGGGAGACTACATCGGAGTCAGGTATGTGTGCCTCTTCTACTTTGTGTGCCGAATCAGAGTCGGCCAAAATGCCAGTCGCTGACATATTGTCATGTATAGCCTCCGGACAGCCAAACATTGGCCTGACCCCAGATGAAAAAAGAGTTTTTGGCCAGCTCTTTGCAGCTGCAGACAGTGAGAATCTCGGCGTCGTCACTGGCGAGCTTGCGGTGAAATTTTTTGAAAAATCCGGCCTGAATCCTCGCATTTTGGGAGAGGTATGGGTATCCGTCCAGCATTTTGAGTATAAAGCTAATGACAGTGTTAGATCTGGGGAATTGCAGACACCGAAAACAGAGGGCTTCTGACAAAAGTAGGATTCAGCGTTGCTCTGAGGCTGATTGGGCAGGCACAGGCCGGTCAACACCCACGCCCCGAGCTTGCTCTAACTCGTACGTAGTACTCTAAAATCCGGTAATTCTAAGCCGTCTGCTGACCACATCTCATCCAGCTGGCCCATTGCCTCGCTTTGATGGCCTAAATATCAGCTATCCCCCGTCTGTGGTACCACCAACCACCTCTTCACCTCCACCACCAAATGTGCCACCACCACCCCCAGGTGGGCCTGTTAGAGTTCCGCAACTTACCGATGCCGACTGCAAGAAGTTCACCGAACTCTTTCAAGTTTCTGGAGCCGTAGATGGTGTCCTACCAGGTCGGTTTCCTTGGATCATCCACCACGTTCGCGAAACTAACATCATATAGGGGATGCTGCCAAACAAATCTTCACCCGTGCAAAACTCCCAAATCAAACTCTGGGCCTCATTTGGAACCTAGCCGATCGCCAACAAAAGGGTGCCCTTACCTGCCCAGAGTTTGTGGTAGCCATGCATCTGATTAATTGCTGCAAAAATGGCTCGATCCAGACTCTCCCTGTAGTCCTCCCAGCAGTACTCTACGATGCCGCCTCAGGACGCCCACCAGCCAGGCTTCCAGCGGATAGGAGACCGACAGGAAGGGGAGTTCCACCTGCCATTCCTACTGCCCCAGCTGCAATCCCCAAGCAGTTTAGTGGATCAGGAGTAAGGGCACAATCCCCACTCTCGAGGCAGTTTACCCCACCTGCCCCATTGAATCCAACCATGAGCGGGAACGCCGCTGTACCTGGCGGTGAATGGGCAATTAGTGCTCGGGAGAAAGCCGAATTTGATAATCTATTTAATAATGTAGACCGCAGTGGCAGAGGTTTCATCACAGGTACATATCCTTCTCCAAAATATTTGATTGTTGATATCTGTACTAATTGTTAATAAAGGAGAGGAGGCCGTTCCATTTTTCTCCAATTCTAAGCTACCCGAGGGTGTCCTTGCTACAATTTGGGATCTTGCCGATATCACCAAAGCAGGGAGACTCAGTCAGGACGAATTTGCCATTGCAATGTACCTCATTCGGCAACAAAGAACACGTCGGGATGGAAAGGGCCTCCCAGAAACCCTGCCATTGAATCTTATTCCCCCCAGCATGAGGGCACAGGTTGCAGCAAATAGTTTACCCCCAACGAACTTCTATAACCCACCACCACCACCACCTGCACCAGCTAGTAGTTCGATCAATGATTTATTTGGACTTGACTCCTTTGGACCTTCTACATCAGCACCCCCACCTAATCCACCTACTGGTGGTCAGTCCTTCAGCCCATACGACAATGCATTCCAAACTCAAAGCAAACCAGCAACGCCACAGCCTCCTCCGCCATCAGCATCCATGTTCACGATCCCTCAGTCCAAATTTGTACCTACATCAGAATATGGGCAAATGCTTGCTGCATCTGCCACTGGTAACTCAACTGCATCAGCCCCCAGGGCCACCTCAGTTATGGAAGATCTACTCGGAGACAATGATCCGGAGGTCAACAAGAAAATCACGCCCGACACAATTGAACTGGCCAATCTCTCAAACCAAATTGGAACCTTGACGAAGCAGACCCAAGAACAAAAGAATAAGCGCACCGTTGCAGAGCAGGAGTTGAATACATTCAATCAACAAAAGCATGATATCGAAGTACGCCTAGCCCAAATCAAGGCTATCTATGAAAGAGAAGCAAAGGACGTTGCGGCTGTTGAGGATAGGCTTCATAAATCGAGGACTGAGACGATGAGACTTCGCCAAGAATACGCCATTGCTGAAGCGCAACTCAATGAATATCAGACAAAACGGCGAGATGTGGCAACCCAATTGGAACAGGACCAGAGGGAGAATCTTGAATTGAAAGAGCGAATGAGATTGGTCAATCAAGAAAACCAGCAGCTCAAGCAGCAGCTGGAGAAATTACAGCAGGATGCGAAGCAGCAGAAGCGGTTAGTTGCCATTAGCAAGCAACAGCTCGCTTCATCCGAAGGTGATAGAGAGAAGCTAAAGTCAGAGATTGAGGAAGCTAGGTCTGCTGCTGCCGCTGTTGCTGCGACTGCAGTAGTAAGCCCTATTCCAGGAAGTCCAACACTCTCCCAGGCAAGTGTGAGCACAAATCCATTTTACCGTGGACGATCACCCCCTGCACCCGAGTCTGCATTCCAGTCTCCATATGCTACCGGAAATTCTACATTTGCCTCTGGTTCAAATGTTCCACCGCAAAATAATTATGATGATGTTTTTGGCGAGTCGGCATTCAACTCAAGTGCGGGACCACCTCCCCCGACATCTTTCGGGCAGTCAGTTCCTTCGGCGCCCTCTGCATCAGAGGGTCCATTTGAAAACTCTACACCACCAACATCACCTCCTGCATCATCCTATCAAAATTCCCCACAGGCGTTTGACCCACCCCCACCATCGACTTCCTCACAACTGACATCTGCATTCCTCCCCTTACCCTCATACAGAGCTGAATCTGTCACCTCATCTGTCCAAGTTAATCCACCTGCCAGTGTCCAAGACAGTAACGCATCTCGCCCTGACACTCCTACCAACTGGATGAATGGGCCCACAGGTTCATCAGAAAGGGACATATTTGCCCAGAGTGAAGAAAGGAGGGCGAGCACAAGTGTACGAAGTGACCCAGGTACAGAGCCGGCATTGCGTAGTTTCTCTCGCACCGAAAGTCCTTTTGCACCAGCAGCCCTACCAAAGAGCAATACCGGCCCCACAACTGGGGATGATCTCTTTAGAAAGGGGCATGAAAAGAAAGACTCCTTCGGCTTCCCTACCCAGTATTCCAACCCTACTGCTGGCATGCCAGGTGCTTTCTCACAGCCAATCAAGCCAACTGCTACTGGTGAAAGTACCTTTAGTACAAAGAGTAAGGGAAGTACAATGAGCAGGCCAGAGGTCTCGTTTGTGCCCCGATCAGACCCATTTAGTTTAAACCGTGGAGATGACAAGGCGGCTTCAGCTAGTAAAGAAGATATGGATGCCGCATTTGGAGGATTTGGACTACCTCGAAGTCACCTTCAGGAACGGCAAAACACTGGAGGTTCAGCAATGTCTGCAAACTTCAATTCAGAATTCCCACCTATTGAGGAACTCGACAACAATGAAGAGGACAGTGACAGCGACATTGGAGGTGGATTTGAGGACAATTTTACATCTCCTGCTCCCACACACGGCCGTGCAGTCCCACCTACCACAAGTGCACCTCCAGAGGGATTTGAGCCAAGTTCAAAGCCAGGAACACCACTACCGGGCTTTAATGATCAACAATCTCCACCTATATACAAATCAGAACAATCTGCAGACAAAAATCCATTTCCCCAGGAATTCAAAGGGCTGCTACCCTCAAGAACCGACCCACTTACTCATGACGCACCAACTCCTGGTGGAAGCACAAACACTGTATTGTATCCTGCCCATTCAGGAGCGCAGCAAACAAATACAGCAGAAGGCACCACAACCGCCCCTGTACCTCAGACAAGTTTCTTCCCCACTCAATCGGCCGCCACCAAAGCGACCACCCCCTTTGATGAGTTTGACGATGACGCCTTTGGTGACCTTGCGGATGCTCAGGAGGTTGATGGGAAAACTGACCATGATGATTTCGGAGTTCTTGCTGTTAATGATAGCGTCGATGAATTCAGCGATATATTCGATTCACCTGCACCTAAAACAACGAAAACTGGCAATACTGGGAAAAACGCGCAAGGAGATGATGAAGATTTCACCAAATTCGACTTTAATATCGACACACCTGGCGGCAATCCCGTGGCCTCTTCACAGGACTGGGATGCAATTTTTGCAGGATTGGAGGACAGTAAACAACCGCCAAGCAATGCTGGATCGGCGGTGAATGAAGGAGCTGTAAATACAACTGGTACGGGCCCTGCCGCCGCAAGTGGTGAAAACTCTGGTCCAAAGAATAGCGACCATGAAGAGGAATTGACGAAATTGACTGGGATGGGATTTACCAGAGAGAGTTCATTGAAAGCACTAGAGCAGTTCAACTATGACATCGTATCTGTAAGGCTCCAAACAACATTCAATGAAATGATTATTTCAAGGCTAACCGAACTTCATTGACCAGGCCACGAATTTTCTGCTTGACCATTGAGTCTATATTTCGCTACACCTTCAGTCTGTATGCTGCATTCAGCTATCAAATATTTAGTTTGTGGATTTTTCTATACTTCTTTTTCCCACCCGTTGATTTATCTGTTTATCTAACATTAAACTTTCCACTGCACTACGCGAAATCTTATAATCGATTACATACCTTCTTTATTTTTCATTCATTGTGTTGCAATTACTTTCTATCATTATATTCCATGTATTTGCGCTATTTTTCTTGCTGTTTTCAATCGGGAGGAAGGGGGGGGGAGGGGAGCGGGGGATGCAACGTTATCTGAACATAGGCTGTTCTGTTGAACTCTGTCTCAGTGTACTTACTTATGTTTTCATCTACGGGAAAGCTGTCCGAATATTTCTTTTTGTCTTTGCCTGTGTGGTTTTTCAAAGTGGGGGGTGGGTTTGCTTTCAGGCCCTATTCTTGCGCATTTCGCTTGTTCACTTTCATTTACTCATTCATTCAATACACCCATCTCCTTTGTCCATCGACAATCAATACCCCTCCCCGCGCAATTGAAGAGGGGCATCAGCGTATCCCAGCGGCCCACTTTATTGAGTCATGACTGTAGCCTTGGCATCATTGGGCGTTGCCTTGTGTTCCCCTAACCCTGGCCAGCCCAGACCACACGCGCTACGAGCGTCGCCTCACGCCGCTTTCGATGGGTGCTTTGTGATGCCATGACGGGCCATTCCCACCACGCCCTTGCGTCTGCGCGCATCCATGCCGCAGACCGGCCGTCGGCGCGACGATCGATCATGATTCATGATCAAGGCTAATTTCAAAGACTTGACCAGGCAAGCTCCAGACAAGCTCGGCCTGGCTGACGTGAACGAATGACTCTTTGACTTTTCCATCTTGATCTGTACTTATCTGGCTCCGGCATGTCGCTGCATCCGCTCGACGCTGTCTGCCGCCCAGCACAAACCCGCGCACCGTTCCTCCACCCACAGGCATCAGCATACCCCCCCAGCCACCCCGTCCAGACGCCCGTAAAACCCAAGCACTCCCGCATCCTGACTTCACCCCCCCCCCCACACACACCTTGGAGAACCCCCCCGTACTTGCTCTAACTCACCGCACTCTCAACAGACAACCTTGTACCTTTTTTTTTCGTCGGCTCCGACGCACCACAAGCCCAACCAGCCTGCCCATACGAAGCCAGCCAACCGAACAAACCCAGGCCCCTGGTCTCAGGCTTCAACTTCTCCGACAGAAAAGAAACCAACAGGTCAGGCACCAAATATCAATTCGACCAGGAAAAAAGCACATTACCTCAGATACAACAGAGCTTGTCGGCCGTCGGCTCTTTTATTTTTCGCTCCCTTCGACACTACACTACCTTTAATCCAGCAACCACAAAAAAAAATTACCAGCTCTCAATAAATCATCATGTCGGGCGGAAAGGGAAAATCACACGGAGGGAAGGCCAGGCCGAAGGGTGGTGAAGGTGGAAGAACACAAATGAGCCACAGTGCAAAGGCGGGGCTACAGGTATTCCTCTTTCTCCCTCCTTTTTTTTTTTTTATTTTACACCTTGCCCACCCACGCTCTCGATCCAGGTCAGGTGCTCTTGGTTTTGGTCCAGCGTTTTGCTGGTGTGATTTCGCTCGGTCGCATGCGAAAAAATTTCTAGATAAACGCGTTGGCGATATATGACTTGTGTTTGTCGCTGTCGCCGTTTGTTATGAATGTTGTTGTTGCTGGAAAGGGATGTGGAGGAACGACAGTTGCGACCGTGGGGAATGGCTGGGTGGTGCTCATCGACAATATACAACTCCGATACGGCATGATAGCATCACAGAAGCGCTGCAACCAATCAGGAGTCGATTCATTACAACAACAATGTATTTACACAATCAAGCACGCGATACCACCTCAATTGGCCGAATACCAAACAAATCACAGGTCAACAGAGGCCATACGGCAAGAGGTTTTCTGCATCATGAAAACGACTCAAATCATCCTCAACACAAACATTCACCGCTTGCCGACGCGTATCACAGAAATGCGAAACCAGACCAAAACCAAGAGCAATTGACTGAAAATCAGGGGCGGGGCAAACAAGCACCCATTTACTGACATTGCATGAGTTTAATAGTTTCCATGTGGTCGTGTAAAGCGTTTCCTCAAGAACAACACGCAAAACAAAATGCGTGTTGGAGCAAAAGGTAACCACCAATTCAACTTCCTTCTGGCGCCTCCTTTAAACCTCTTTTTTTATTTCCATTGTCATTTTGCTAACATGCGCCCGTTTTAGCTGCTGTTTACGTCACCGCTGTTCTCGAATACCTCACCGCCGAGGTTCTCGAGCTTGCTGGCAACGCTGCTAAAGACCTCAAGGTTAAGCGCATCACACCCCGGCACTTGCAACTCGCCATTCGTGGTGACGAGGAACTCGACACCTTGATCAGAGCCACCATTGCGTTTGGTGGTGTGTTGCCGCATATCAACAGAGCCTTGTTATTGAAGGTGGAGAAGAAGAAGAATGCAGCAGCTCTGCAAGCCGGTGTAGGCGGTGCCGGAGGAAAATAAAATATATATTTTTTTTATTTTCATTTTTCCAAACCTTGAATTCTTTTTTTCTTTTTTTTTTTTTTTCGTTCGTTCCATCGGGCTCTTCTCTTCTCACTCCTCTTTTTTTTCTTTTTCTTTTCTTCTTTTTTTCTTCTTTAAATCCACAAACCAACCCACTTTTTAAAAAAATGAAAAGCTCAAAAAAAAAAAGGACAAAAAAGCGAGATGAAAAAAAAGACCATATCAATTGAGTTTATCCCCATTTTCTTCTAATTTCGCTAGGCGGGGGGGTTTTATACTTTTTTTCTTTCTTTCTATTTTTTTTTCTTTTCGTTATAATGAAGGAATCCGAACCATGGGTATGTGTGTCTGTGTGGGACTTTCTTTCCTAGTCTTTATTATATCTCGATCGGTTTTTTTGAAATGGAAAAAAAAGGAACGAACGAGCGGTCGGCGCCATGCATGATATGATCATGATCGATCATGGTCAGTGCTTTCTTCATGATCATGAGATGGATGAGAGGAATGTATATTGAAAGAATGGAATGGAATGGATTGGGAAAAGAAATGGAAATGGAACGAGAACGAGAACGAGAAATCTGAAAGCGAATGAGAAGATGAACATGAGAGGATGGGTTGAGTTGAGTTGCGTTGGGAAAGAGGAGTGAGTGAGTAGGGGGAAGATAGGGGGGGGGTGCCTGGGAGAGCTCGAGGTTGTGTTACTGTATCATGGGTATATTCGAGGTCCTCAAATGGTACTACTGGTACTTATCTATTACGGCCCTACCTCTATAGCCTTCTGTCTATTTCTTTGTTTGAAGGGTGGTGTTTCGTTTTTTTTGTTTTCTGTTCTTTTTTTTTTTTTTTTTGCAATTGCTTATAGCTCTATCTTATATTTATATCGCGAGTGTTTGTTTGTTCGCTACGTACTGCTGTTGACGTTTATTTATGTTTTATTACCGCCGTATTCTTTGCTCTTCTTTTTTTCTTTTTTTCTTTTTTTCTGAATTTTGTGTATTTGTGGAATTGTGGAATTGTGTGATTTGCGGACGGCATGATCGATCATGATCACAGGCTTAAGGCTTGTTTGAAATTTTGAATGGTACTTACTTACCCTGAGAAAGGGGAAGGAGAGGGCATGTTTCATGAATGGCTACGTTCGAATTCGTCATCTATAATGTCACCACTCCCTTGGTGCCTCATACGTCCAATATCTGCACAAAACACATTTACCTTCACAGAATTCACAGATGGAGAACGGCCTTTCCTTATTAGGTAGGCCTTTGGACCGTGCCCCCCCCTCGATTCTTTATACCTTTCATAAACCTTTTACATTATATATAATTATAAATAGCTCTAGCTACCTATAGCTGCGGGCTAAACATTGCAATCGATATCGATAACGATGATTACCTTTACACACATATTATTATGCCACTAGTTCTCTTTACCAAGATTATAACACCAATCTCCGTTGATGACCGTGATGTTTCTTCGTTCTATTCTTGAAAGGTTCACAGTACTAGTAATTATAATATAACGTTACCCTGAGATGGCACCATGGCAAAGTTATGCTGTTTTGTGGCAAGGTGTGTATATATATCCATAACACACTTATCCCCAGACGCCGCCTCACCTTCGAATTCGGATTTCGACTGTCTCCGGGCCGCGGGGAGGTATACATCTACATGCTACATCTAACCCTAAATCTTAGGTAACTACTTTAAATTTTCACGACACAATCCTCCATCTTCCATCTGATCATGATAAAAAACGGTAGCTAAGCTTAAGTAAATCTATAGGTTATAGAGCTCGAGGTACTTTATTTATATCATATTGTATATTATTATAAATTACGAGATCTGGATTGGATTGCAAGTCATATGCATATGCATCAAGAATCATGATCATGATATAAATCGAGAAAAAAGGAAAAAAATAAAATAAACCCCCCCACCCATCCCCCCCCCCGAGATCAAGAAATTTAAAAAGAACATAGAGATTTCGGTAGATAGCAATAGCAATCGATGGGCCCGAGGGATATCGATTCGATATCGATATCGATATAATATAGAGAATAAAAAACAATACAACCAGAACCAGCACCCCCCCCCCCCCATGGAATTCTCACCACCACCCACCCACCCCCCTTCCCCCTCTCCCCCTCTTTCAACTAACTACCCTGCGGCTTAGGCGGCAACCCCGTCCCCGTCCCCGTCCCCGCGACCTTCTGCGGAGACCGACTCCCACCCCCTTGCATCGGCGGCGGCGGCAGCGGGAACCTCACCATCTCCGGCTTCCCGTCCACAAATGCGCCCATGGCACCAGAAATCGAACCAGCAGCTGAGGCTGAATGCGTGCGCACAGGCGGTGGAGGTGGTGGTGGTGGTGGGTGGGTATGCGTTGGTGATGTTGTTGATGCTGATGATGTTGATGTTGCTGGTTTCCCCCCCCCTGCCCCAGTAGGCAAACTCGAGAACCCGCTCCAAGTGGGGATATCCGCGTTCCCGCTTGTGATGCCGCCGCTGAGGGAGGGGCGTTTATATGAGACTGGGATTGTTGTTGTAGTTGTAGTGGGGTTAGAGGATGTGGTGGTGGTGGGGTTGGAGGTACTACTACTGCTGGTATTAGTAGTAGTAGGGTTAGAGGTACTGGTGGTGGTGTGCGTTGGCGAGCGGTCGCGGTCGCTGAGCGGGCGTTTGCGGTTTGTGGGGAGGAGGGTTGTGGGTGGTTGTTTGCGAGATGTGGTAGATGTAGATGATGGATCTGTTGGGCTTTGGAGGGGGTTTGTGTTTGGGTTTATGCTTGTATTTGTATTTGGTCCTCCTGTGGAGGAGGAGGGGATGCCGCGGTATAGCGGGGGCCCATCGCGGCTGAGACGGGGGTCGGGGGGTTTGATTGCTGTCGATGATGATGGTGCTGATGATGATGAGGACGTTGTGTTTGTGTTTATGCTGGTGGGTTGTGCGGGTTTATTGGGATGTATCCTCGGATCCCGTGGTGGCGGGGGTGGTGGTGGTGGGTGGCCATGGGGATGATCCGACATCACGACGTTCGAGAACGCGACGCCCTTTGGTGGTGGGTTCGTGTTTGTTGCGCCGGAGGTGGAACTCGATAGCCCTCCACTAGATGGAGGTCTGTTCCGGCCGAGATCGATACTAAGGTTTCTCGTGCCGGATGACCCTCCACCGCCGCCAGACTTCATCGCGGTCCGGAGAGGTGGGCCGCCAGTTTGTGGATTCGCCGAGGAGGAGGATGATGATACAGTCGCAGATACACCCCCAAGCACACTCCCCGTGCCGCCGGATTCACCCTTCCCAGCAGCCTTCCCGCCATACTTATCGGGGTAGTTTGTCGAGAGGAAGCGGTAGACCATCTCCTTCTCCTTTGCCTGGAAGAGCCACAGGTCCATGCGCTCACGCACCATCTCCTTGCGCTGCTGGACACCCATCTTCCCGATCTCGGAGGCGAGTTCGACGGTCGAGAGTTTAGGTTTTGTTGATGGATGGGGGGGGGGTGCACCACCTCCCCCCGGAGCACCACCATCCTCCTTCTTCTCCCCACCGCCACCATCAGCCATACTCAACTGCCTCATATCCACCAACACACTCCTCCACCACCTCCCCCCATCCCTCTCCCCATCCCTATACACCACCTCCCCCTCCTCCCTATCCCTCTCCCTCTCCCTCTCCCTCTCCTGCTCCTTCTCCCTCTCCTTCTCCCCGCCCACAACCTTCCTCTCCATCCCCGCAACCGCAACACCCAGCACCCCCTCCTTCCACGCTGCGCCCTCGACAAAGTGGCCCGACACAGGCACCTCCCCCATCCCCACGCCGACCCGGCTCGCGTCCATCCAGAGCTTGTAGTCGCGGAGTTGGCGGTCGCGGAGGTGCGCGCGCTGGGTCGTGTGGTGGTGTTTTTCGAGGTGGCGGAGCCAGTGGAGCATGCGCTCGTCGGAGGATTTAAAGAGGTTTGCTGGGAGGGAGGAAGGGCTATTTGGAGAAGTAGGAAGTAGGTATGAGTATTTTTGTGTTGGAGATTGGATGGTTTTTTTTGGGGGGGGGGACTTACTCTGGAAAATCCACAAGCATCTCATCTTGGAAGGGGAGCTGTGTACATTTCATACAAAATTAGAAAACCAATCAGTTTTTTTTTTAGAAAAATGATAAACATATCAACGTTACTCACAACACTCTTTGCCTTCTCCCTCTCCTTCTCCGCCGCCGCCCCGACATGTCGAGATGAATCCTGGCCTGCCATCTTTACACCTAAAAGCTGAAAATTCCGCGGCCAGGCCACTCCCTGGATGGATGGATGGAACCAAAGCAAAAAGCAGAAGCTCAACCCCCCCAATTTTGGTTTCCCTCGCTTGAGCTCGCTTTCCGATTTTTTCTTTTTCGATTTTCTCCAGTAGTCCTTGTTTCCTTGTTGTTTGTGTGTGTTGATGCCCGAGCCGATTTGATTGATTGATTGATTATGATTATATGTAACTACTTTCGAAATCCAACCGTTGGTGGTAATCGTCGTCCTCGTGACGCCGTCGTCGTCGTCGTCGAGAAAGTAGGTTAGGTAGGTTAGGTAGGTAGGTAGCGTAGCTGTTCAATGTAAGTGGATGTCGATGTCGATGTCGATGTCGATGTCGATGTTGATGTTGATGTGCACCTAGCCCTTGTCATTTCGTCCAGAAGGTAGCTCCCGCTCCACCAGGGTGTTTCAATGTCTTGGCGTGGACCGGTGTTCAGGAAACTCTCCCCGACCGCATACCTAATGCACCTGACCATGAACTCTGGATATCCCATAGAGGTCCTGCAAATAACTTGAACACCTAAGTATACCTACATATGTAGGCACCGTAAACGCCGGTTCTGAAGCATGCATGCTTATAACCTTCTGCCCTTTTTTTTTTTTTTTTTTGAAAAAGGGCAGAGTTAGAATCGATGCTTATAGATATCGATCTAGATGGATGCATATATATGCATGCCTTTAAATGGTCTGATCAGATCAGGCACCTGCTAGCTGCTCAGAAACAAAAAAAACAATGCATTTTATAATTACATGTAGGTGTAGATGGCATTGCAACAGAAGTCATGTAGT
Organism: Peziza echinospora; assembly: GCA_024516245.1. Taxonomy (NCBI): domain Eukaryota; kingdom Fungi; phylum Ascomycota; class Pezizomycetes; order Pezizales; family Pezizaceae; genus Peziza; species Peziza echinospora. Next base: position 447,201 of record JAJLQT010000012.1, on the reverse strand, counting down.
TTACCCAATTTTCGCTACACGGAATATATATTAGTAGATGTGTGCATACTTGAGGGTTTGGGGGAATACAGGCACCAGCGTTTACGGTATACGTAACGTGATCACGCGCGCGCGCGTTGAGGAGGCCTTTTGTATATATCAGGTATATATTATGTTTGAAGATAATGTAATGTATACATAATTAATCTGCATGCTGCAGCTGTATACGTATACGTATATATCAATTAATTATAATAAATCATATGCGAATCCTCAAGCCGCTGCAAACAAAAAATTTACCTCTAGGCGCCTGAGCTACCTAAGTATGTATTAATGTATGTTATATCTACAGATCTAGATATCGATGCCCATATGGTGTCCACTTGAGTACCCTTAAATAAACAAGGGTTTAATCCTCTCACCGTCGAAATACCAAACAAAAAATAGAAAAACAGCAACATGTACAATTGCAAAAAAAACGTTCGAAAACCCCATACATAAAAAAAATTCGTATATAGCATATTTATACATACTGATTATACTGGGGCATATACACATAATATAATATAACATCGATATCCATGGCCCTTTAAATTTCCTCCCACCCAAATTCCCTTCCCAAAAAAACCAAAAACCAACCAACCGTCCAAAGATAGGTACTTATGATAATAAAAATAAACAAGAGAAAAAGAAACATTCAAAAACGTTAACCATGTGTATGGATGGATGTCACCAATAATAAGCCGATCATGAAACTGCAGCCTCCCCCCCCCAAAAAAAGCCCTCAACTTCGTCTCGTTCCCCTCAACTCTCCCCCGCAATCCCCGGCCCCATCTCCCCCCTCCTCCTCCTGCGGTTCCCAATCAACCTCGTGATCCACCTCAACACCTCCCCCGCCCTCCTATCCCCCTTCTTGCCCATCCAAAACACCACAATCCCCACCACGACCGCATCGACCATCAGATGCCTCAACACAGTCCACACCATCTGCCACGCCGTCTTCCCAAAGATCCTCCTCCCCAACACGCCCGCGGCCTCCTTGGACCCCCCGCCCCCGCTGTGTTGGCCAGTAATGACATCCCGCGAGGAGACACTCGTGTCCGAGTGCTGGTGCGACCAGAACCACGATGACGGGCTCTGCAGGACGTTTGGCGTGTGGCGGACCTCGAGCTGGTCGCGGAGCGCGGATATCTCCGAGGCCATTTTCGCGAGGGCGCGTTCCACGCGGAGCTGCCATCTCATCGTGCCAATGTCCGAGGAGGTGTCTCGCCCGAGTATCAGATGCGAGGAATAGTCCCCTGCACCACCACCACCAACGTCCTCACCATCCTCCTCCTCCTCCTCATCATGGTGGTGCTGCTGAAAGAATTCATGTTCCTCTTCGTCGTCATCCTCGTCATCTTCATCGTCGTCTTCATCCTCGTCATCATCATCATCATCAAGCCCCCGATGCCCCCGCACCCCACTCCTCTCATCCTCCTCCTCCTCATCCCCACTCCTCATACTCCTCGTCCCGCGACTCCCAACCTTCATTCTCCGCAGCGTCGGCCACTCCTGCCGATCCTGCGGCTGCTCATAATACGGTCTCCCGGGATTGATGAGATGCTCATGGTCCCCACTGCTCTGATACCCTGTATACTCATCCCCATGGCCCAGGTAATCCGGCGGCCTCGACGGCTCCTGTCTATACATCGAGACCGGCAAATTCGCCGGCGAGACCGGCCTCGACTGCGTCGTCGTCATCGTCGTCGTCGTTGCCTGTGGCTGCTGCTCCGGCGAAAAGTGCATCTGCATCTGTAGCTGCTGCTTCTTCTTCTGGCTCGAGATATCCGGGGGTGTAGCGTACTGCTGCACCAGCGTCGTCGCCGTTGTGGTCGTCATGGTCGCAGTCGGCGTCGCATTATTGTTGTTGTTGTTGTTGTTGGGGTTAGGAGGTAGTTGCGGGGGGGTGAATGCGGGCGTGTAGTTGTGATTCGAGGCGTTGCTGTGTTTTGCGCTGTGGGTGTTCCACTTCACCTGGTCCCAGACGAACTCCAGTTCCGAGACGAGGCCTCTAGCCTCGGGCGTATCACTTGCGTATTTCTTCATGGTCTACACTTCCCCCCATCGAAGCAAAAAAAACAACAGAAACCCCATAGTCAGCAAAAAAATTGTCCCTCTCCCCTCCAAAAAAAGTAGAAAAAAAAAGAAAAACCCCATAAAAACCTAGCCTCGACCGCAGGATAAAAACCATATAAAAACATGTGCTATAATTAAAAAAAAAAAAGAAAACAGACCGCCAAACCTCAATTAAACACTCGATATATCTCCTCTTTGCCTCCGTCTTCCTCAGCCCCCTCACGGCATTCCACGCATCCCACTTATCCGCATCCAAGCTGCTTTCTGTCGGCCTCTCCATCACCCCCAGCACATCCCCCTCCATGCTCTGCTTGTAGAGCCCATACAGCCTCAGCCTATCCTCCGCTGGAGGCCGCCGTGCTGCCGAGGATCCGTGTGGTGTCGATGGCGATGGGTGGCTAGTACTTGCGGCCGCCGCCGCGCGGGGGATTTTGCGGACTGTTTGCAGCGCATGGGCAAAGACACGGTCTGTGGGGCGGGGACGGGGGGTGCTGGGTCAGTGAGGTTCAAATGGGGCCATTGGGGGGGAGGGCGGATGGGGGAGGGTATGATTGCCGAAAGAGTAGTAGCAGCCAGGAGTGGAAGGAGGGCATTTACCGATTGAGTCGGACATTTAAGAAGCCGCCAGAGAGCGAGACTGTGTACCGTGCGGAGGAGGAAGCTATGCGTGGATGGAAGGGCGACTGATCGATTGAGTGTCTATGAGCGAGCGAGCGCCTGCTAGCTGTCGTGGGCTGTGCTGGCCTTCAGAGCTCGGTGCCGGGTAGTGCCTAGTGCACTCTACAGCTGTCGTCGTCGTCGCTGTTGTTATTGTATCGGGGATAACTTGCGGGGGTTGTGGGAGTGGGGATGTGTGGGGGGGGTGGCACGAGTGAAGGTCAAGCTGAGCTGCGATCCGGATGGGATCTTGCAAAAAGGAAAAAACCCCGAGCAGAGCAGAGCAGAGCAGACCACAGCGCCCAAGCAAGCAGCACACGCAAGACAAGACACACGACAAGACAGGCTCAATGGCTCCCGCTCATCCAGGCCTCACGCAGACAGTTGACAGTGGCGAGGCGAGGCGACCTCGTTGGCTGGAGCCGAGCGAGTGGCCCTGGCTGCCGCGGCAGGTGCGTTGTTGTCATGGATGGATGGCGATATGCAATGGGCAGCACGCACGCACGCACGTACGTATGCACGCACGTAGCGCACGCAGCTTGTGCAGCACTCTGCTCTGCTCTTCACACACGCGGCCGGGCCAGCTGGGGGCGGAGGACCTCATCAGGGATGAGAGGCAAAGATCCAACAGTTGTATCTGTAGCACATGCTCGAGTGTCGGTGGTACTGCATACTATATTGCATACTCAGTCCACCATGAACTTAATGCAACACTGGACTCCGTGGCGGGCCGAGAACGGCCAGCGAGGGTATCCCGAACCGAGGGCCGGCAAGGTGGGAACTTCCGGGCACTTGCTCACATGGAAATCACCCGGCGGAGCTACGGAGACTAGGAAAGCAAGTACGGGTGGCTGGCTGCTGCACAGAGTACTTCAGTCGAGGCAATCACCCGAATCCCGAGAATTCTCTGATCGGATTAGATTTATCACGCATCTTTTCTCTGCACTCAAAGTAACCCCAAATCACACACAAATTTAAACAAAGTCAGATATCCACAAACCAGTTCATCCTCGACCTTCAATTCATTTCCTTACCCCACCTTCACCTCGACTTCGATATACAACATTGGAAAGTAAGCAATAGAAAAAGTACCCTTTTCCCAAGTAAATGCTCGAAAGGAGCAGAAAAAGGAAATAGAAAAAAAAGAAACAACATAAAAAGAGGTCAAGAAAAAATTTCAGGTAAATTACAATAAAAGTTGCAAAGAAGAAAAAAAACACAAGAATCTTTGTTAAAATAATAAAAAAAACAAAAGGCAGATCCGCACCTAGCTACAGCCGTGCACACAGGCCATCAAACTCCGCCCTGGTTCGCCCATCAATTGCATATTTTTGAACACACTTATTAGATTATATATATGTGCAATCATTCTCCGTGTTCGAACCCTGCCTTTCTCCTCCAGTTGAACTGAGATGAGTCGACGCTGTTTACTTCTCAAAGATAAAACCAAAAGCCAACTTCTTAATCACCCAAGTCCGGGGCGCAAGACTGCATCATGATCCTTCTTGACAATCTAGATGCTTACCATTCTAGAATGCTCCACCACGGGAAGCGCCACCTCGGCCCCTATACCCCCGGTAGCCTCCCCTGCTGCGCCCACGCCAGCCTCCACGGCCAGGATATCTATGTCCTCCCATTCCGCCATCTACGCTTCCCTGTCCAAAGGTCTCGATATTCTTCTTTGTCTCCTCCCCTCTCCATGCTGCGCCGCCCCTCGGGCGTTCACCCTCTCTTGCCTCAGCCCTATCCTTGTTCTCACAGGATATATTGTCGAAGAAGCTCTTCGTCTTGCTGTAGAAGCCATCTGATGGAGTTGTAGGTGCGGCTCCGGTATCAGAATCCTCCTCTTCGAGGTGGCCATTGGCCACTGAGCCGTTGGTGGGAGTCACTGGTGGTACAACGTCCTCCGATGCAATAACCTCCTTGATCAGATCTTGTTTATTAAATTTGGCATTGGCACTTTCAAAATCAAAGTCGGTTGCTGGAACCTCAACTTTACGACTTTGTTGCTGAAACCCAGCCCTAAACCCGCCTCGACCACGGTTAGTGGGTTGACGTGCTGGACGTTGGGTGGCCTCGGCTGTCTCTCCGTTCGCAGGTGCCTCACTCGTCTTCAACTGGCTAACCTTCATTGCGAGATCATGAACCGCAGCTGAGGTATCACTAACATCTGCAGCCTGTGTCCTTGAGGGTGCAGGCGCATTGCTGACCGGAGCGCTTCCTTGTTGAGCAAGAGTGGCCAATGGCAGAGCCGGAACTATTCCGGTACGACCTCTCGGCCCAGGTGGTGCGTGACCTGCCGCTTTGGCTTGCTGTTCCTGCCCTTGTGCTGCACCAGCTGCCTGAGCAGCTTCTAGTCTGATATTGATGTTTGATGTTTGGGCCGTAGGTCCTTTTGCCGTGATTTGAGGTGGCTGCACGGCTGGTGCTGGTGTTGTCGGCTTCGGTGCTTGTTGTTCTACGGCTTTGGGAATTACACTCTGAACCTGTTGTTGCCCTTGCGGCACCCCAGTTCGTTGGCCGACTTGTGGTACTCCTTGTTGCGGCTGCTGTTGCTGCTGCTGCTGCTGCTGTAGCTGGCGGTTGGCAGCGGGCCCAATTGGTGCCTGTGGTGGGGGGGCTTGGCGAGGGAAACCACCAATTGGTTGTGGCTGCTGTTGTTGCTGCTGGTGAATGGGTGGCTGCTGTGGAGGTTGCTGTTGAGGTGGTTGTGGAGGAAATTGACCAACCCCCGGAGGACCAACCGGAGGGTAACCAGCATATCCATAGGGACCCGGTGGATAACCATATCGAGCCTGAGCATTTTGAGGATAGTAGGGGTGCATAGGGGGTGCTGGGTATTGTTGAGGTTGTGGTGGTGGTGCACCTTGAGGGAAGGTAGGCGGGCGACTAGTGCTCTGAGTATTACAAGGCCAGTCAATAAATATCCATGTGCCCGTTTGAAATACAATTTCAGGGATTCGTAATACGGGAACTTTGGCCCATGCGTCATAAGGCCAACCTCGAAATCAATAGATGCCACGCATGGGAATTCAAGGACGGAAATTGAATCTCTTACCTGCAAGATAGCCGGATCGTCGGGAACCTGTGGTGGCTTCTGTTGCTGCGGCTTTGCAGGTTCCTCGATCCTAAGGTCCTTCACATCACTACCTCGGAAGACGATATATTCGTAAACATTGTCGGTGGCCGGGATTTCCTTGTCGTCCCCACGTCTACCTTCGGTTCCAAAAGAGACGACTTGTTCGAGTGCCACGGTCGAGTTCTCGGAGTTGATCTCATGAAGAATGCCGACATAGCTGGGAGTGTCTTGTCAGTACGTTATTTTATAGATTGTTTACAAAGATGGTTTGTACCGAATATCACTCCTCGAAATGAGAGAGATGCGAGATCTATGTGGCAAAGCGTCAGTGTTCAGCGCATTGGTTACTCTAGAGACTTTCGAGGCCAGGCATACCCAATAAACTCGGACATGACGGGTGAGATGTGGCCTCTGGGCCAAGCTAAGGCAAATGGCAGACAGCCAGGTGCCTAGGCGATCTGTTGTGTAGTGGGGGAGAGGGGGGGGGCAATAGTTGGTGCAAGAACAAAGGCTTTGGGAAGATGGAGCGATGGATTCAGTGCTATGTGCGATGATTTGTGGGGAAAGAGACGAAGAGATGATAGCGAGGTGGTGAGAACGGGTGATGGCGGCGGGAGAGCGGAGGTGATGACGGTGAAGGAGCGAGGAAGTTTGGAGACGGGGGAGCAATTGGCGTCTGGCAGGTATGGTTTGGGGAGTGGCAGGGGTCGAGTGCCGCATGGGATGCATGCAAGTGTTGACATATCCCCAGCACAGGCGTAGCGCCCAGTCCTGGGGCATATTTCTACGTGGTCGCAATGCACTGCGCTTCGGAGATATGTGTCACGTGGCGTTTATGCACGATCCATCACAGGATGATGCAACGGCCCTCTTCTCGGGGTGGAGATACCCTACCTGCTCTACTTTAAGGCTCGAAGGCTTGGTCTCGCCGGCAAAAGGCAGCCTCATGCCCCAGGCCTGCTCGGGCATACCACAGCAATCTACTCACCCATCTCTTACCCCACACTTGACAATCTCCACGCTCTCATATTATCTCCACGAACCCTGACGGTCCACCGCTGCCCCACCAAACAACGACCCCGAGGAATCAATCACACACCACCACACGGGCCCAGCCATGTCTGCCCAGCACGCGGCTCCATCGCCGGCGCCTGCAAGCGCGGCCGCCTTCGAGGCCGTCCTCAGCTATAATTGGGATGCGGACGAGGAATTCCAAGTGAGCCAGACCCCCGAAGCTACCTCGCTGTAACCTCTTTGGTGTCGCCGGCCCCTAACCTCCCGAGGGCGCACACACAGGCCGGGATCCAGCCAATCCTCGCGTCCCTGGAGTCGCCAGACAGGGCAGCAGAACTCACTCTGCAAGCTAAATGCTACTTTTACTCCCGGTATGCACCCCGATTGCGTCCAGCATGTCAGGCTGCGTTGAGTGCTTTCTTTTTGCTCAACCTCCATGTTCAGCAAAACAGATATCCCAATCCCGTTTGAGCAGTTCAAGCAGTACGCTTCTGCTCGAGGACTCGCTGAGGCAGAGGCCCATGATGCACCCACCACACCAGCGTCGGTGAATACAAATAACACGCTACAAATTTCAAACCTCGATCCATCCCTCACGCCATCCAATGCCATCCCACCTCCACCTCCACCTACTCCGATGACACCCAGTCCCCCGGAAGCCTCCGCCTCATCCCCAGTCGACAAGACACCATACCCAACCTCTTTCGCCCACATAGTCGAGCTCATCATGACAGGCCAGCCAATTCCCGGAATCAGGGAAATCCCCAATAAAATCAGTGAACAGAAGCCTAGCGAAAGTGTAAAGAGCCAGAGGAAGAAGCCATGGGAAATAAACAAGGAAAATGCTGCTAAATGAGCTTGCCTGGCGGATGCTGAGGCCATAGGATGAAGAAAGAATACATATGATATATTGAGATGATGGGATACAAGCTATTATTACGTCTCAAGGTAATCCAGATATTACCTGTCTGCCACACGAGTCCGCTAAAGTTACAAAATAATATATGGTACAATGCCGAAGACTGCTACTAAAGGAATAAAAAAATAAAGTAGGACATGCTGGAGAAAGTGTTGCAATTCCAATGTCCCATCAGAACATCCTGGTTGTCACCCACACTGGCCTGTTTGAGTCCACTAGGTCCCGCCCCTCTGGATATCTTTTCCCCCGTGAAAAATCAGCCATTCATCTCCTGATGAGCAAGGGGATGGGATATTACTCACTGGACTTCAGCATCCAACCGTTTCTTGCCCTTTGGCTTACCCTCCCACACTCTCTTTTTCTCAAAGAAGACATAGGATCCCGTGTATGTGCCGTTCTCGGCGCCTCCACCCTCGCCCTTTGCAGCCATAAATCTCCGATATGAGTTGCTGTTTACATTTCCGATAACCTCCAGGAAATACTTTTGAGTGCACCTGTACTCGGTGTTGTTGTTTGAAAAGAAGGCTCGAATCTTGCGCCGAATTTCATTGCAGTCGTCGTAGATGGGGATGTACATTTCTCCGTCTGGGCCTGGGAGCGCGGGTAACTCTTGGGTTAACCATGGCAGATGGTCGTTTTTCGGTCTACCTTTTGTTGCAGGCTTGAAGGCGGCTGCGGATTGAGAGGAACTGCCAGCCTCTGTAGGCTCCGTGTCAGGATGGTTGAGGAGGGAGGATATGGCTATGGGCTTTTCCACAGGAGGTTGCGGCGATGCTACCACGGTTTTAGGAGGTGAAGAGGGACCTGGATTTGCTGGATGTGTTGGATTCGTTGTATATGGGGCAGAAGCTTCAGCTGCTGCCGCCGGTTTCTTGGATCTTGGAGCCCGAGGCATTGCGTGGAGAAAGGCTTGTCTGGAAGTTTGGTCCCTTGAGTCTGTCGAAAATTTTCAGTCCTTTTTTTTTTCCAGGCTGAGGTCGGAATATGAGTGGGGGGGATGTGTGGGGAGCCGGAGGGGTGAAGTTGTGTAAGAGGGTATGTGTACTTGGTCAACAACAATGATGCGCCTGCTGCTATTTGTATCTCGGGACCACTGCAGGCGAACTTGCTCATGCAGGCCCTCTCCAACCAGGTTCATCTCTCGCACTCACCCACACTGTAATTTGATGATGGGGGGGACCCACCAACCCGCACGACCTGTTCGTTCCCACCCGCCTGGCGCGTCTCAGTCCCAGGCGGACCTCCCGTGGCACCGGGATCTAGTGATATTAGCAAGCGTGTGCATTCTGCTCGTTCAAGCTAGCGAGCACCGCCCACACACACAAATTGGGGTACACACAAGCCCCCCCCGTGGCGGCCGGCCTGCCGGGGCACGCAGGCAGGCAAGGTGTTTGGGCCCAGCGAGGAGGAAAGCGCCCCCCCCAGCAAACCAGACAGGTGCCCCATCTCCTCGGGCATGATGAGGCTAATGGTGAGGAGGGTATCCGTGCCCCACGCAACCTCCATCCATCTGGCCAGGATATCCAGGGCGGTGGATTGTGGGACGACTGGGAGTGGGAAGATCGATCAGAGCAATGAGTGAGCAAGTGAGTGTCCCGGCGGGCTGTCTCTGGGTGAGTGTCATGAGTATCAGACCTGTTCAGTTCATATTTCATGAGTTGATGGATTCGGACAAACATTGATTCATTTATTTTTTACATATCCGTATATCGCATTATATTCAGCACATTCTATTATAATATGCAGCGCCCTCACATCCTTGAAGAACCGTGCGCACGTGATGCCGGGCCCGACAGCTGCGGCGCGACGTCGCACGCATTCCACGCACACCCTACGTCAACGCCCTGCCTATCCATCCACACAATCCAGCTCTATCTCCGAGCACCAGCCCGGTCCAATAGCTCAGCAGCACGCCAGCCCGTAGTAGAGTAAGTCACTCGGAGTACGAGTGCCTCCACCATCCAGTTACCTTACTTACTTACCTTGCCACTCACGCAGCACCCGGAATCCCAGCACGCTGGTGAATAATAATCCGCAGAGAGAGACAGATACAGCAGAGAGAGTAATAGCAGCAGCATCTTATACAAACTCCAGTGTACAGTGCCTCGTGCGTCGCCATCCAGCCGGTCAGCCACACACCGAATCTCAAACCCGCCCACACCCACGACCACGCCCACGCCCTTGCTCCCCACCCACCCCCCACCTCCCTCAGGCCGCATAAATCGCACAGGAATAAGAAAGAAGTAAAGAAAAGAAAAGAAAGAAAAGAAAGAAAGAAAGAAAGAAAGCACATCTTTCTGCCCAACATGGTCCGTCCGGCTCTGCTTACTTTGCTGCCTTTCCCCTGCACCTTCACACACTTCCTGCTTGCTTGACACCCCCCCCCTCTCAACCAAGTCAACCCCCCAATTACTTACTCATCTTGCACCCCACACTAACGCTCCGTGTGTTCTACTATTCTTCTTCTCTGATAGTTTGGTGGTGCTTTCTACGAAGACGACATGTCTTTTCCAATAACAGGTCGTAGGACGGCTCGGCCGAGTGCCAGGAGGTTCAACGAGTACTTTAGATGTTATCCTGTTACGTTCATGACTGGTACGTCTTTGGCTGTGCTGTCTGGGGGGTGCTGTTGCTCGGAGCGTGCTGATGGCGTGTGGCGCAAAAATAAAAAGGTCCAGAGAGGGAGAGCCTCAACTTTGGCGGAAAGGTCATCATGCCACCGAGCGCACTGGAGAAGCTAACTCGCCTTCACATTTCGTATCCTATGCTGTTTGAGCTGCGAAATGGACCAAAGGACAAGGTTTCACATGCTGGTGTGCTGGAATTTATTGCAGAGGAGGGCAGGATCTATCTTCCGTTCTGGGTGAGCTCACTCCAAGAAAGAGGCAATCGTACTCCAATCATGCAAATCTTGGTGTGCTGAAACTTACATCCCTCGACCTACACTAGATGATGAACACCCTTCTCCTCGAACCCGGCGATCTCCTCGAAGTAAAAAGCACAGATCTCCCCGATGGCCAGTTTATCAAATTGCAGCCTCAATCCGTCAACTTCCTTGACATCTCCGACCCTAAAGCCGTCCTCGAAAACTCGCTACGTAACTTTAGTGCCCTCACCAAGGACGACATCTTCTCCTTCTCGTACAATGATCAGATTTATGAGATTGCCGTGCTGGAAGTCAAGCCAGCGACGAGCAAAGGCGCTATCTCGTGTGTAGAGACGGATATTGAGGTGGATTTTGCGCCGCCAGTCGGATATGTCGAACCAGTTAGGGTGCCAAAGGGTTCTAGCAGCGCCGGCTCGACGAGACCGGGGTCCTCGGCGGGAGGAGGGTTACCGGCCCATGCTACAATCCATACGCAGGGTTCAATGTCGGAGGCGATTGGATATGGACAGATTGCGCCGTCCACGCGAACAAAGGCGCCTACGAAGGAGGAACTTTTTTCCCGTATAGGCGCTGGGCAGAGGCTTGCGGGCAAGAAGGGGGCGAAAAATGCTACGTCTTCGACGCCCACGACGTCCTCGCCGCTGATTAAACCAGCCACGACGCCGATTGCTGGACAGTATTCGAACCCGCCACCACTAACGAGTAATGCTCCTAGCTTTACAAGGAAAACTGATGGCCCGCAGGCATTGAGGTTGCCGCATGGGAAATTGTTCTTTGGGTATGAGCATGTTCCGTTGAGGAAGAGGGATGAGAATGGAAAGGTTATCGAGGAGGAGAAGAAGCCGTTTACGGGTGGGGGTGTGAAATTGAGTGGTGCGGCCGTCAAGAAGGAGGAGGAAAACGCAGAGAATGGAAAGAAGAGGAAGGGGAAGGAAAGGGAGGATGCTACCACTGGGACCGGAAGTGGGGGTGTGAGGTTGGGTGATACGAGGAAGGGCAAGAGGGATATCATTCAGATTGATTGATTGATTGATTGATTGATTGGAATATTGAGGAGGTGTGGCGTGTGGTATGTGATGTGTCTCTGTGTGTTGAGAGTAGTAGAATTCAAACCCGTTTTCTGGATTATTCCACATGTGGTTTCGGTGCATAATCAGGGTATACGCACGTAGCTGTATGGATTATCATGACTTTTTATTTTATTTCATTTTAATTTTGAATGTTCTGGCACAGGTTCTTTCTTTCTTTCTTTCTTTCTTTCTTTCTTTCTTTCTTTCTTTTCTTCCAGGTCTGTCGATCCAGTTGGAACTAGTTGTTCGATGTGCACCTGCTACCTTGAAATGCAGAAAACCCTGCCTGTTCCATGTATGGTTATCTTGGGGAACTTCCTGTCTTTTTTGCCCATGCTCGACAAGAAGGAATATTATGGAAGATGGATGCCGATTGTGAGTTTTAGAGATTGTTTGGTTTGGTTATAATTAGGTAACTGGATTTTATGTGACCCTCTCTCAACCACATACCTACTTACTCAACCCAACCTTTGGTTTGGCTCTCACCTCCACGGCCACTGTATACTCTACACATCGCTTCTCAAGCTGTTGAGAATTTCGTCATCCTTACCTTCCTTATCCTTTATCCTCCGCGTGAGCCTACCTATAGGGGTCTACTTCGAATACTTGGGGTCGTCAAAAGAATAGAATGCAGTGGGACGATCGGGCTGATCTCAAAGTAAGTACATATGTATCTGTCTAACTACTTATTATAAGTTTGGGGGTGGATGATTTCGATACCTACTTAACTGAACTGACGTATGGGGATGCAGCTCTACCTCCTCATCCTCCGCGCGCAAGGGCCGGACCTGAAGGTCAATTGCGAGAGTCTGGCGAGGGCGTTTGGGCAGGGCGTGACGCCGGAGGCGGTTAAGCATAGGGTTGGGAGGATTAGAGCGAAGGGTGATGCTGGGAGTGGATAGGAGGGGAAGGGGGTTAACGTTGGTAAGTCGGGGAGGGCTAGAGGGAGGATTGCGATGGGTAGGGGGAGGGTTGGGAAGATGGAGAGGGGGAGGGGGAGGGGTGGGGCGGCGGCGGGGAAGAGGGAGGTGAAGGAGGAGAAGGAGGAGGTGAAGGAGGAGAAGGAGGTTGTTGTGAAGGGTGAGGATGAGGGGGGAGATGGATCTAGGAGTGAGTGAGTGAGTGAGCGTTGGGGGGGGGGGGATACTTAAGTAGGAAGTAAGGAAGGAAATCCGGAAGGGGTAGTTTGGTAATTGCGAGTTCGAGTGGATGGATTCGGATATTGCTTCGTTAGGGGGGGGGGGGGTGGATCATGTTGAGTTAGCATATCAATTTCGCTATGGTTGAGGCTTTAGATCTGTTTTTTTTTTCAAGTTATATGGTGTTTGTGCGTTTGGTGTTTTTCCTCGACCTTTCTAGCGAGGGGTTTTATTTTGTTTTGGGAATGGAGCAGTGAGGGTCGACGTCTAAAGATGAGATGCGATGCTTGGGATTAGCCTCGACCCCAGGCGTTGAAGCTTGGGATTGTAAAATAACATAACATGTCAGAGCATGCATGCATGCCATTAGGAAGTAGGTATTGATACTATATGGGTATCAGTCCTGGTGCCATGTAGCCAGATTTCTTGGGTATATCGTTTCTCAATAGATCTATAGAAAGTCTCAACGCCTCTTCTTGAATTATTCGTGTGAATAGGCACGAGACTGTGCAGAAGGATATATTATACGTCTTACAGAATTCGAATCTACAAAAATGATAAATGCACAAGTCGGTACGAGACAAGTAAGAAGTAAGAAGGTGAAAGGCAGACTCTTCCCGTTCCGGAAACAAGGCACGAGACTAAAAACCAATGAGACTAAAAAACCAAGCTAGTAGCAATATGCCCAATAAGGTAGCTGTAAGTACAGACATCTTGCGTTCCGAAATAGGTAGTTCAAATGCATTCACTCTCTGCTTTACTCCTAAGCTGACCGACCCCACTTCGAGGGCAATACCACCTTCAATATCCACGCCATTCAACCTGAGAATAACTGCACCAACTCCGGGTGCTCAACGATCGACTTTTTATTTTTCTTCATCTTCTGCCACGCCCTCTTTCTCCTCCCCATTCTCCCCCTCCTCACTTCCTTCTGCTCCCTCCTGCTTAGCAACTTCGTGCTTAACCTCCTCCTGCTTCACTTCCTCTGGTTTAGCCTTCTCCGGTTTAGCCTTCGCTTCCTTCTTCGCTCTTTGCTTTTTTACTCCTTTGGGAGTGGATTTTCCGCCATCACTTTTTGCAGCTCTTTTTCTCTTGCTGGGTGTTGCTGGGCTGCCTTGTTTCTCGGATTCTGGCGGAGCGGCTTCGGATGTGGGTTCGGGCTCATCCATTTTCTTACAAAACTTGCTCCATCGCTTACGAACACCCTGCTCGTTAATGCCAAATTCTTTGCCCAATGTATCCCAATTGACCTATGGTTAGAACAAATGCACATGGACAATTTTTAGCAGGTGATCAAGCTTAAGTGTGCAGAAGGAGGAATGCTTTTAAGGGTTTGTGTACCTGTTTCAAGTCCAGATATTTGATCATGGCATACATGAGCTTCAAGTTTTCTGCCTCGGATAGTGGCGGTGGCATGGCAGCTTTGTGTGGCGCTTGGCTATATGGTACCTTTAGGTTACTGACGATAGTTATTGCAGAGGATAAGTGTCGTGATATACCTGACTTGACGGTTTGGAAGTGGTTTGAGCAGAAAGTGGCGAGAGATGGGATATATTTGTAGTGAAAGGTAAAGAATCACTTTGGTCCTTTGGATGTTCTTAGAAATTCTCCAAGATTAGAAAGGCTAATGGTAGGTACCGGTAGTTATGACACTATAGCATTCCTTTATGTTCGGAATCGCAGGAAATTACGAGGGATCACTTTAGCTTTCGATATCATGATATGGATTTTCAAACAGCAAATATCTCAATTTTATTATGGATACAGCATCTGGCCATTATTAGGCCTAAATCAACCAAATCATGCAGAAAATATCGATCCACTCCTCCTGGGCCGCAAAATAGTGCAAGAGCGCTTCGCTCAGCTACTATGTCTACCCTTCTGTTAAAAATGAGAGAGAATGAACCATTTCTTAATACTCGCCGCCTTCTTAATCTTCGTCTCTGTCTTTTGCCTTCTTCTCTTGTTGTTCCTCCTCATTTCCTTCGTCCTGTTCCTGCCCTTCAACCTCCTCTTCCTTTTTTGCTTCCAATTTTTCTTCCTTCTTTACTCTTGGCTTTTTCGCTCCTTTGATTTTGGAACCCCCTTCGCCACCATTTCCACCTTCATCACCCTTCTTCTTTGCAACTCTTTTTCGCTTGGGGTTTACATTGCTTTTCGGCTTCCGGGGGCGCGGTTTCAGATGTGGCTTCCTCGTCCATTTTGTTACTGAACCTAGTCAGCGCATATTTGCAGCCAGTTTCAAACCAAATTCTTTACCCATGGGATCTCATTTAATCTACATTTCAATTTAATTTCATGTCAGCAATGGTACTTATGTAGGGTTGATGAGGACGACAATTTGTACCTGTTTTGCGCCCAAGTGCTTGATGATGGCGAACAGGTACTTCTCTGTGTGTGTGATTGGTGACGATGCCGGCCGGCATGGCGACTTTTTTGTTTCGCGGCTCAGTTACCAACAATGATTATAGGTATGGTGCACTGTTACAAAGGCTTGAGGGATTGATGTGTGTCGGCCGGAAACATGAGATATGGGATGAGCTCAAAAGTATTGAGGTCTAGTGGTAATAAGTCACTTTGGTATGTGTATCCTAGAACTTACGAAATTAAGAGATTGGAAAGGCTGATTATGGAACGGGACATTTTTGAAAATCTACCAACCAGAGTTTTCATGCTGGTACGTCCAGGGCATTTTTTACGATTACTATGGACGGTTCTGCATTTTTTTTTTCCAGAGGTACATTGCACTTTGGCAAATAACACAGGAACAGCAAATATTCAAGATTGAATTCAAGGTTGCACTGATCAGGCGCAAGGACAGTCGATCAGAATTTACCACGCCCAGAGAAAAATGGAAACAGATGTTCTGACTATAACAAAATTCCCAAAATGGAGTCTCTATGCTCAAGATATTCATCTCCTAATAACCACCACATGCTACCTGACACGGCTCTTACTGCTCGGCCTCCACTCCTGGACACGAGACTACCTCCACTCCATCATTTTGTCTCCTCTGTATCGGCTTTCTTCTCCCCCCCCTCATCAATCGACTCTTTCTTCTCCTTCTTCTGTCTCGGCTTCTTAGCTGCTTGCTTTGGGGAATCTTCATTGCTGCCATTGCTGATATCGATATTGTCACCACTACCACCACCACCACCACCACCACAACCACCACTGCCGTCTTCTTTTACAGGCTCCCCGGTCTTGGCTTTTGGTGCTCTTTTCCGCTTAGGGGTACATTTAGTGGAAGGTTTCTCGTTTTCTGGGGCTATGGCAGCCGTTGGGCCGGCAGGAGAAGTGGCGGTGCCCCCCTCATCACTAGCTCCCGCTGCTTTTTGACGATATCTAACCCATCGTGTGTTTGCGGCAGCTTTTGTTGTGCCGAGCTCTTCGGCAACTTTATCCCAATTGATCTATTCATCCATATCCAATTTCAGCGTCAGGGTGGGATATCGTGACAAGATCATGATACCGGGTAAAGGAATGTGGAAGGCGGGCGCTACTCGATTAGCTGGGGAAATCGGGTGATAGGGTGGGAGCAGGGTTAACATCTACTCACCGATTTCATGTCAGATTGCCTTAGGAGGAGGTATAAAAACTTCTCTACTGCATTGCTTTCCTTGGCCGGCATTTTATTCGATGGGAGTAGACTTTGAGGTGGTCCGGATTGCCTTTCCTTGGAGAAGGAATGATGATTGGCGGGAGAATTGTAAAGGTTATGGTGTTTACAGATCTTCTCAGATGTTACCTGTAAGAGGGCCGTGAACGTGCTTGTGCTTGTGCTTACTCCTTAAAGGCAGTTGGGATCTAATTGAATGACTGGCACGTTCTTGATACTGGAAGCAACTATCACAGCCAATGTTGGAAAGTACAATAGAAAATTCTCAGCTCCTTCACGCCTCAATATTTTAGAGGCAACTGATTAAGGATTGAAGAGGTATGCTAATTGATCTAGATCTGCAATGGTGTGCAGAATCGTCTAGAGTTGAGGGGCACTGCACAGACAGGAAAACTCACGGAGCTACCCAGGGAGAAGCCGTGGCACGAGAGCAATACAGAAGCAATGTCCCCCTGAAATGGTCTTTCACCGGAAACGGGGTTTTTCTCACAGACTACAGAAGAATATTATCCACATGGGGCTACTTACTCCGAGAAAACACAGGGCACTTGGCTTGGACACATATTGTTTGCTTTCGGAATATACTGACTCCACATTAATATATCCAGCGGCTTCGTTGTCAACATGCTTCTCCGGCAACTTGCGTAATGCATGCAACAATTGCAAGTAATGAGAGGGCAAACGTTCATGGCTTCTGTGAGTTTCCAATGAGCTGACCGGGCCAATTCATGCCCTCTGACCTTGTGAAATTCTACCATCAGGTCCCATCCTCCTCTCCACTTTCTATCAACTCTCCATCACATTCCCCTCCTTCTCCAGACTTCTTCTTCAAGTGGACTTTCACCGCACGGAAAACATATCTCTGCCATTATCTGCCATCATCAAACGTGGTCATTGGAAGCTTATCGTCCATCCATCATCTTCTGTGGCCCATTCCATCACCACTGTTAATTCTTTATTAATATTATTATTTGCCTATATCACCTCCTCAAAGTTTTACACTCCTTTTTTCCTTCGGGGGAGACAGCGAAGATGCCTGCTTGGTCCGACTCTGAGAGAAACAAAATGTTTCTCGCGATGATTGAGCTCATGGCTCCCCATGGGTCGAATAATAAGCTTCCCTCCTGGACCCTCGTCGCGGAGAGAATGGAGAGTGGGTTTACGGGTGAAGCGGTTAGGTATGTGTGGCCCTTTTTTTCCTTTTTTCTTTTCTCGAGCTTGGGGCGTTTTATTATTGCGGTTGTACTCACTCATACCCACCTTTTTGTTTATGGAAATCATTTAAATATTGGCCCTTTTTGTTTTAACTTCACTACCTATCTACCTATGGTGGAAATGTTATGGGTGCCAATGATATTGCACTCACTCACATGTGATGCACCCAACTTTACCTTGCAATTTTTACGTATACACCGAGATAAACCCCGAGATAAAACATGTGTTTTTGGAATTTTAGTTACTTGCCTACACAATCATGTGCATATTGGTGTATTTATTTGCCACCGCTCATACCCTTCCTCGAGCTCCTCGGGCCCGCTTCTTTCGATATCCCCTTTTTTTTTTGTTCTCCACTCATTTTTCCCCTTCATCTCCTATCCCCAATCCATATGCATCTTTTTCAAGCCACAACCACGTACACGCACACACAACCAGTTAAATAACCGGGCCCTACTAACCAACCTTCCTCAAATCTCACAGACAACAATTCCAAAAGTGCCGCAAAGAAGGTCTTCCCCGCCACCAAGGCGCCGGCCCCAACCGCTCCTCCTCCTCCCTATCCTCCTCTTCCTCCAACTCTAAAAACAAGAATGGTCGTGCCAGTGGTGGTGGTGGTGGCGGCGGGAAACGGAAGAGAGTCGGGGGCGCTGGAGATAATTACGACGACGACGATGAAGATGCTTCGTTGTATTCGAGTCTGCATGGGAGGAGGGGCGGTGTGAAGATGGAGGATGGGCCGGGGGGGAAGGTGATGATGATGGGGACTGGGGGGGGTCATGGTAATGGATATGGGGAGGGGAAGAGTGGTGGTGGCGGGAGTGGACATGTGATGCCTGTGCAGTTAAAGAGGGAGAGTGGGAGTGGGATTACGCTTGGAGAGGTGTTGTCGTCTGATACTACTGTGGCGGAAGATGATGAATGATGGATGGATGGATGGGATGCATCGATGCATTTAGAAAGTACAAGAGTAGAGTTGGGATTTTTTTCAGGTATGTTTTAGGCTTTTTTTTATAAAAATATATTTTTTGTTCATGATGGGATAGATCTGAGATCTGAGATCTTGTTTCTCTTTTTTTCCTTTTTTTTTCTTTTTACCCTGCGAGATATCGGATCTGGTGGCTTGCGTCTTGCATGAAGTCCGGAGTGGATAGTTTCCGGAATCGATGTTTCATTTGGCCATGGATGGGTGGTGCATATGTGGCTTTTTTGGCTTTTGACTCCGTGGTTTGTGTGTGGTTGGTCAAAGTTTGGGCTAATTTAATCCAATTATGTAGGAAGTGCACATGTGGTTTGTTCATGAAATGCGAAGGATATTGCCGTGTTTAGCTTTAGCATATATATGCAATCGATGTTACGTATACGTATAGGCCGGTTACTGTAATCTACTTCCGAATGAGGTAGTTACACAGGAATTTGATGTAAAGAGTCTTCTGTGGAATGCGAATGTGTGCAATTAATTGCAAGGATCTTACTCGTATATCAGCTTTGTATGCATGGAGAGGCTGGGCTGCAGTGGGTAACAGTTTGAGGCGAAATTCGAAAGATTGAGGGTGCAACGAGCTGGGGGGGATGAGCTCTGGGAATTGCCACCAAGTTGGACTGTTCAGCTCTTTGAGGCTCGGGATTGGATTTGGGTTTTGGATTTGGGTTTTGGATGTTTTTGCCTTCGGATTTATTAGTTGAAGGCTGGTTTTTGTGCATTGTTGGCCCGGAGAAATTTTATTTATCTATATATGGATTTATGGACGTGCGCAAAGTAACAAGTAGGTACCTAGGTAGGTACCTGTTACCTATGGTATGGTATGTCTGGGGCTTGCTTGTGATTGTGATATCGATTCCATGCCGATAGGTTTATTTTATTTTGTAAATGAAATTTAAACATGGGTTAACGTTGCAATTGTGATATTTTTATTTGGAGGTGAAAAGAAAGAGCTCGGTTATTGGGAGTGTGGTTTCTTTCTCACATGAATGTATATTGCGCCGGCATTGATATTTACTTCCTTCATGATCATCTCGATAGGAGATATCTAGATCTAGGTGCCTATCCCTTAGGAGCACGAAACTGTGTAAAATTCAATGCCAGTGGAGACAAGGGATTATTGCATAAAACCGGGATTAAAGTGGTCTGTGATTCTTCGAGACATTGCTCTCTAAACCAAATCGATCAAGAGAGACAAGAAGCTAAACTCAAAAGTGCAAAGAACTACATAATTTCCACTGGCATTGAATTTTACACGGTTTCGTGCTCCTAAGGGATAGCTAAAGTAGAGACATCGCGGGGGCAAAAGCTTAAGGGAAAAAGGAAAATAATTATAATCGGTTATGTTTGACGTTGACGTTGCCATGCGTTTTTAACTTTAATGGCCGGGCCCGGCCGGAGCCGCGACGTGCACGTCGAAACGCCTAGCGAGTTGGGTAATATATGTACTGACCTTAGCTATTAGGTAGTATCTCGATTGATCGTGATCGCCTCGACTCGTGACTTTGACCATGACATAGCTATAGCTATAGACATGTGATCATTATGACCAACTTATTTGAGATCTCGGATCGATCTTAAGCTTAGATTTGATCTGTTTCCGCTAATTTTTGAATAATATATATGTGGCAACTCTTGGATCTAAATCTAGATCTTCAAGTTGGTCCTTGTGAAATTAATACTCGAGTAGTTAAGTTAGGTCCTCTAGTCTCATTTTGTTTTTTTATTTTTAAAATTTTGAGGCTTCGTTTTGAGGCTGACCACCATGTCGACGTCGGGGGGTACGAGACTAGCTATAGATTGTTTGGTTGCGTGCCGTGTTGCTACTTCAAGTTAGCTCTCTAGTACTCGGGTACCGACCGGAGGATTTTGATGTCATCTCATGATGTCGTTAAACCCTAAACCCGCGGCTATGGTAAGATTGATATTTCGCGTAGGTGCTCTTTTATATTTTTTTTATATTTCCTGGGCTAATTGGCTTCACTATATGAATTCAGGGAAGTTTACTACACTAGTTACACGCTTTACACGCTTTTATCTTATTTACATTCCTTTTTAACGCAATTGCTCCTGCTTCATACTTCGTATTGTATTTTCATCCTGATCCATGGATTGCAACGTTATCGTAGTTTGGCGTTCCAAGTCGAGTCCATAAGGGTAATAGCCAAACAGAGGAGCGGAGGGGATCAGAGGTGCGGAAGGTGGTGCAGGGAAGGTGGGGTGAGTTGGGGGTTCCGCGCTATGCAGCGAGCACCTCTTTCTCTCCCCACCTCCCTTGCACTGCCCACTCCCCTCCCTTCCTCCCCCTTTGGTGATTACCCTCATATTCCCTTGACCCCCCCCCCCCCCCCCCTCCTCCCAGCCTACGGTCAAATCACAGCTTTTTCAATTTTACAAGTCAAAAGTCCTAGGTAACCTCCGTTTTTTCCCTATGTAACCCAAGCAAAATTTATTGCAGGTGTTCTAAGGAATGAAAAATCCTAAGCGTATAGGGGCCCATGTTGTGGTTGGTTCCCTGGATATGTAGTTACCGGCACCACACGTGGGAAATTTTATCTCAAGTAACCACCAAAAATAAAATCCTATGTGGTGTCAGACTTTCCGCGGGAGAAAAATCCCTAGGGTATCATTTTGTAGGGGACTCCCACGTGCCACGGCCAGTTTCGTTCCCCCAAACTGGCGCCAGGTGATCTTCCAGCCTCTTTACAATTCGGCGGAGCACCCACGGTTCAGTCACTTCACATGTTGGCTACTGCGGGATGAATCATGGTAATATCATATCAGGGAGAAAATCTGTTCAATTCATTGATGCTAAGAAAATTCGCAATAAAAGCACATGTTGTCCGCTCAACAGCATAACCCTTTAGTCTTTCTCGCCCGTTCATTCTTTGCCATATCATAACCAGGCTAGCCATATCATTGCGTCCATTGAAAACCTCATTCCATAATTATAACCGAGAACATTGATTCCATCACCCTTCGAACATTTCCATATATAGATCGTTCTCCCGAACGATCTATATTCCACCATAGTACTATGAAAATTGCAAGCCTATCTGGTCATACTTGCGCGTATGACTTAAGCTTAAGCAGCAACAACGTGGTAGGTAACTGCAAGGACTAATGTCAGACTCTGGGTGATGTCAGGCCTAGAGGTATGAAATATTATAGCACTTACCTTTCAAGGGACTCACGCTGCTACTCCCAGAAGTTTCGCGAAATCTAATGGATGAATTGGTGCTGTTTGTAGTAACGGAGGTGGAGTTGTTGTTGCATGAGAAAATGACAGAGATGTAGATTGTATTTCCAGCATTAGTTGTAGTGTATCTAATGTGTCCTCCAGAACCCATGACCGCTATATATCAACAGGAAAATATTAGTAGCCACTCGACTGGTATGTTTTTACTTGCTGAATATGCAAGATCTTTTCAGAGGAGAGAGGCTCACCATATTCCGCAGGAACAAAGATTTCACCAGCGCGACCGGCATCAATGGTTGCGGGGATAACAGGAGTACCTCCGACTACGCTTGTGATAACGCCGCCTGTGAATGCAACATTGGTTGTGTTTTCGATCGTGACGGTGGAGTTATAATTTGGTGCAGACGACATTGTGGATAATGTGCGGTGGAAAAGGGAGAACAATCAACGAGATTGTGAAATATTTGAGCAAAGAGGTTGGATTTCTGTAGGAGGCAGCTGGTGAGAGTTGTAGTTACCGTTGACAATGATGATTTAGAGGGAGGAGCAACGGCCCTTTTATACATACTGTGCCTAGTATACCGTAAGTACGTATATATGAAAATGATTATCAGAAAGACTATTTGATAATATTGATAATTGTTTAGTCTATTGCGTCACATCATTCGTATTCATGATGCACCTAAATTTTGTGAACTTTTGCTTTTTTACGGGGAGACGTTAAGGTTTCTGTCGTATTCGTATACTCATTGCATTGCCTCTTTGGGTTTACCGGTCCTTGTATGCAGAAAATCATTCGTATTCATGATGCACCTAAATTTTGTGAACTTTTGCTTTTTTACGGGGAGACGTTAAGGTTTCTGTCGTATTCGTATACTCATTGCATTGCCTCTTTGAGTTTACCGGTCCTTGTATGCAGAAAAAAAAAAAAGAAAAAGAAGGTGCTGCCGCCCGCTGCAAAGTCAGGCAGCGGCGTTCTAGAAATTATGCGGGATAAGTCACAAGGCAGTGAACCAGGGCATTGCCCCGGAATCGAACCCCTTTGACTTCACCTCTCCCCAGAGAGAAGCAACAGTGATCTGGTAAGAACGAGTCTAGGAAAGACCCACTGCGCCATCAATCCCTAGGGATGAATGTATGTATTGTCCCTCCTACAAGTACCCCTCCTCTAGGTCTGGATACTGTACAGTGGAGTACGCTGTGGATGCTGTGCGGAGATCTCATCACCAGTAGAGGCTATCATCGGTACGAGGGATAATCTAGACTCGTGCCCAGACCCTCGTATAGAGATGCATATCTGTGATAAATCACAATTGTCAATTTGAAAGGTCCGATCGGCTGGCAAAATTTTACTCATTTTGTATAACCTCGTATAGCACGATCGCTTGATTTCTTGGACTCCATTTGAATAAGGCCGGTATTTCTTGTGGCCGGGCTGATATCTTCAAATTAATATGCATATGCCGCGAATAGCGAGAGCGTGAAAAGTTTAGTGTAATGCTGTGAATTACACCTAGGTGGAGTCGACTTGATGAATATTAGTAATTTGCATCCCAAGAAAATCATACGTGTGAATCTGTGGACCGGTGACCCTGCAGTGAAACGTTTATTCATGCATCAAAACACGAACGCACAGCATTGGCAAAAGTCGACGTCATGATCATGAGAGTATAGCAAAGTGTCAAATATGCAATCTGTAACCGAAAGTTTAAAAGTTTAAACCCAGTGCATGAAAATCCTTCGTATCAAAGCTCGGGTAAAGAACATTTAAATATAAATGTATATGATGTGATGATAATGATACTCTAGTATTTAATTGCAACCACACATGAAAATCACTTTCTTTTCAGATCTCCTCGGTCTCTTAAACTCCAACCCCCCATATAGAATGAAACCTTATTACTTTTACTCTTGCGTCTCGGCAGCAGATTTAGCGCCAGCATCGTTTTCCTTCCCTTGAGCTCTGAGCCGAGCCACGCCCGTTAGACCCAGCGACTGGTGTTAGTTTGAGCTGAACCAGAGCGGGTTCCTGCTATAACAGTTCCAATTATTTTGTATACATGTATCAATGCAACTGAAGAATGCATGTGCTCTTTGCCTTCGATGCCCCAGTTTTCCCTATGTCATGAAATGCGTCAGAAGAATATGTGAGTTACCGTCCCTCCTTCACTTCAAAACTTTAGAAATTTGGTCATCAAATTTTTCTTGCCCCTGGGAGCGGTGCCACAGGCATCGATTATTCTTGTAAGAATCTGGAATAAGGTTTCACGTCAGAGATCAGAAGCACTACTGTAATTAAGAAGAAGGAGGAGGGGGGTAAAGCTAACCCATGAGTCTTTATCTGGCGTGACCACTTCATACGACTCATGTTTGTGGGCGGTAGTGGGTACGAGGTTAGGCGGCAATTGGACAGACGGTACTGAAGCTGTGTTTCCTGATGAAGGTTGGGAAGGAAGGTGGAGGTATTATACGTGGACGTCGGAGTTTACTAAGGCCGTGAGCAGACCCTCCCGTCCATGAGTTTAGGATTCAGCGTGGGTTAATTATGAAGAGGAAAGGCCAAATAAGCGTAAGAAGCGATAGACCTCAAAGGAATAATCCACAAAAGAGCGCATGGAGTCAGATAGTAAACTCTGTAAGCACCAGATCTAGAACTAACTGTGTATCGATTAATTCCACTCCCACGATGGCTCTTTCTACACACACACACACACAGAAGCCAATTTCAAGAAGTTTCTTGGGCAGACGAATATCCTCCGCCGATTGGGCGTTTTTAATCCAATATCTTTTTCAACCTTAAACCTACCTCGTGGATATACATACATCCATCGTCCCATCTCAAACAATTCCCAGTTCACTGTTTCCCCAAACTCACACGGATACCTCACCACAATAACCATCTCCTCAAGCCTCAGGATCCCGTACACACAAGCTATCGGTTTAGTGTTGGTTTCGACCTGATTTCCGATGTCTCGTGTCCAAGCCCGCTGGTCTGAAGCCGAAGACCGCCGTCTCCTCCTTGCCTGCATGGCCCTCAACACAAAGATTGACACCAACGAGATCAGTCGTGTTCTCGGAAACCGAACCCGACAAGCCGTCTCCCAGCGCATCACCGCATTCAGGAAGGAAGCAGAAGGCATACTCAATGGGGCATCCGCCGGATCAGCTTCCACCGGAGGCAATTTACCTCGCCGAAAGGCTAAACAGATGCCACAAAAGGTGATTAAATGTGACAACTCACACAACTCCAGCACTAGCACCCCGAGGGTGAAAACAGAAATGAAGCTTGAGCAAGGTTCGGATGACCTTACAATCATCCCAATGGCGAGATCGTGGTTACGAGCCCCCCCAAAAAAGCTCAAACCGGAGTCTGAGGAGGGCGAGGGGCTTTGAAGTGGTTCCAGCGATTGATCCGAACGAGAAACAACGACCCCTGCAGCTGGATTGATTGAACGGCTGCTCCAAAAACTTCCTTTTTATTATAGATGTATCTGAGTCTCCTCCTATATTCATGTATTATTATGCATTGAGATATCAAATCTAAATCTCAAAAAATTATTAGTCGTCAGCCCTTTAACTTGAACCCCGAGGTGATATTCCTGGCTACTTCGCTACAATCGCCATGCGTGTTCCCATGTTCCCAGTAATTCTTCCTGCTTCTAGAGAGAATTTTGTTGTTTCTTGTGGGACAGTGCATGAAGAAGCAAACCTTCAACATCTCTCTTCTTTGAAACCCAAACACACATAGGTTAACATTTCTACCGCCAACTAGGAGGTAGGGGATAGAAAACAACTTGACATCTACCTTCTGTGGCGCCCTTTCCATACCCAGTCCACCCACGCCAAAATTCATATCGGATCAAATACTCCCGCAGCATAGATTCTAGTCGAAACAAGAAACATGCCGAAAGTTGTATGTAATCGAAGTCATCGATATAGCTCGATATATCCGCTAATCGTATGAGGGGATACACAGGTTTGGTCGGCAGACAATGATCGAAAGGTAGAAAGATCGTCCTAATTCATTGTCTGCATTTGTTAGCTAATTCGAAAAGCTTCTCATCCGCTTGATTGATCGTTCTGCAAAATCTTACGATTCAGCATCCCTCGCTCTTTTGTTTCCTGGTACGATGTAGAATATGCTTCCACTCAAGTCATAAGCTGATGGACTAGTAGGCGCAACACCAAAAGCAATTGAGGAGCGTATCGCAAAGCTGAAACGGGAAGCGAAGGCTCTTGATGGCCCTGGAAAATCAATGAGAAGCCACAGTGCCGGAGCCTCGCCAAAGGGAAAAGGTAGAAGGGGGAAAGTTTATGGTGGAAACGAAGGGACGCAATACGATGATGATGATGACGACGACGAAGGAGAAGAAGAAGAAAGATCTAACAAAAGGGTTAAGAAGGAGCTCGGTGGGGATGAAGTCGATGACCTTCGTTGACATCGCCCAAGAACTGTGGAGAATTTTAGTCATATCCAGTGACTCCTGGGAATCATTTCCCCCCTGCAACTGTTCTTGATTTCTGATTTGTAGCTTGATATTCTTGCCGATGATATGTTTGTTGATTGATAAATTTTCGAATCCATAGGTTTGCCGATGCGTTTCTATGCCGGTCGGTGTTTGCACATTTGGATATCTGGAAGTTTCATGTACCAGTATGGTGATAGAGAGCTTTTAAAGATACGCAGAGTAGCCATAGTCGTGTCCCAAGCACCGATCAAATATCCTGACCATTCACGCATACCTAAAGTTGAGGGATTCCGGCGCGTTGATACTCAAAACATACTTTGGTAAGTGAGCATATCCATCTAATAGATTTTTTCCACGATTCCAAGCCCTCCGGAGGAAATAAGTATACAGATTCGTTTTTATACTGCAATTAACTCTTGAACTCATGAAATTAGTGACCCCAAGCTCTCAATATGAAGTGGGACAACGCGGCCGACCGCAGGCTCCTCTTGACAATTCTTGATCTATATAAAGTAAATATAGATTGGAAGCAATTGGCAGCAAAATTCGGCAATGATTGTGGCCCTCGTTCGGTATACATTCGTATGCAGAAGCTTCGCAAAGAATACGAGGCCGAGAACGAGCGGTTTCCCGGCGAGCGGTTTTCCGGGCGCAGTACAATGTCGTCGAAATCACAAAAAAAAAAAGGAATCCAGGGGTCTTCTTTCGATGATGACGATCATGATGGCGGAAATATCAAGCGTGAAAGAGGTACAAGAGACCAGAGCGTTGTCCCAAAACGAGAGCCAGGCGTCCACATCAAAGAGGAGGGCGATTGGGAGGATTCGATGGAGAGGGAACCAGGGCTACGCAGAAGACCCAACTACGCCGTGCAACCAGCCCGGAAGGAGTGGAGAGGGCAGGTAATTGTAATTGACGATTAAGCGAGGTACCGGTAGTCCATTTCCATTTAAGCGTCTGGAGGAATTTTATGAGGGGGTGGGGGCTCGTCGGAAAAGTCAATTGTTGAGTCACATGCTGTTGAGGAGCTTTGGTGTCTACTCTGTAAAATCCTTCTGGATATGTGGACAGGGGTGTTTTGATAGCTCTTGCAAAATATATTTTACCTTCTCTTCTTTTGATTGTCAATTGCAGTGGATAGAAGCCAGGTATAAACCCCGGAGCTTGCCCACCAGGAGCTCAATGCCACCACCGTCACTACGCCTACAATTTTCAGCAAGGATTGTGGCAGCACGTGGAGAATCAAGGAATCGAGAACTGTTCAGAAAGTTAGCAAGAATGTTTTTGAAAACTGCTGAGAGTCTGCGGAGCGCCAAACCTAGCTCTACATGCACAGGTTCGGGAAGGGTCATTAGCCTGCGGTCCAGGGTGTAGTAGTCCGCCTTCGAGCTAATTTGCAGGTACAGGAGCGGGCCGTTGAGAGACGCTTGGGTTTCCGGAAGCCGGAAGTCGGACATGCCAGAAATTAACATTGGGGATGCTGCTATCTCAGATGGGGTGTAGGTGCGGAGTGTAAACTCTGTAGGTGACTGCCGTGAACTTAGTTTTAAGAAATCAAGATGTGTAGGGCAAATTTTATCTCACTGTAGCTGCCCAGCATATCCTGACCTCGTAGCTGGCCCCAATTTTGAGGCCGTGGACGACTGTCCAGGACTCGCTGCCTGTGAGTTTGGTTGGACCGGTAAAGGAGGTATTCAGCGCAATTGCCAGTCGCGGGGCGGTAGGCGTAAGCTGAAGCGATGGGAGAAGTGCGAATCCAGAGGGATCCAAGGCTAATCCGACAGCTGCCTCGGCTGGCACATTGAAGATTGTCTTTTCCACATTGGCCACGGAAGGCGGAACGAATAGGAGAACGACGAGGAAGAGCGCAAAGAGCGGTGAATGTAACATCAGGCTGGCCCCAAGGAGATTTCTTTTACTGAAAGCCAATATGCCGAGGCCAGTGAATTGCATCTTCAAGGTGTTTCCAAAATGTTGCAAGGTCGGTTCGTTCGCCTGAGATGTTGTAACGGCCAAGGTCGACTTGGCTGTCTCTCAAGACGGCCCCCAGCCAGGCTGCCGAGCCGCCAAGAAGCTGCACTGGGGACGTCGGGAACCGCAAAATCTCCGTTAGCGGGAACTTGTAATTACCCGATGTGGGAAGTGGCCCGTGCCAATGGAGCCTACCCATGTAGGTAGTCTCTTGTCCAGGCCCTCGTAAATGGAGACTCACAGTCATGTGGTTCGCAGGCGTGCTGGAATAAGTGCATGATGGATTCCAATTGAGCGTTTTGGGGTGTGAATTTCGTTGGAAAAAAACTACTGTAGCCTTGGTCATTGCTTGAGCTCAATATGGGGCGCGAGTCACAATATCGACAGGATGGAAATTATTCTACAAACTTGTAAGGGGTAGCGTTTGGACCAATGCGCTTGGGAATGAGACTAATGCGCTTCGATGTTACAGTGAACATCTTGATATTTCAAGGCCTATACATTTTTCTAATTTGGAGCGCATAAACGGCTCAAGATCTTGGACCAAACTGACATATAAGCAGCTCGAATGGACTAGAGCTACCCTCGATTTTGCTTCTTTTATCCCTCCGTAGGAGGGTCTGGGCACGAGACTACTTTTATCTACCTGTAGTCCCGAGTTTGTGGTTCGCTTTGCTCACATACGGGGTCGCTTTAGTCTCATGCCAAGCCAGGGATCCGTAGCCAGGCAGTCCACAGGAGCATTCCGACTCCCATCCCCCTGCGCCTCATTTATAATCTTCGTTTGCGCCGCCTCCGCCCTCTGTAGAGCCCTCCGCTGCCTCATCCTCTCCCGCTTTGAGAGGACATACTCCGCGACCCAGGCAAGATCAAACTCGACCTTCTCCTTCTCCCCCTCGTCACCACCGCCCGAGCCCTCAATATCCGTACTCGCCCCAAACAAATCCCCCAGCAGAAGTGAGAAGCGTGCGCCGGGAATGGGGGCGTCGGCACGGATGAATGGCGTGCTGAATGTGCATTCGATGCCCGTGCCGGCGTCGTGGAGGGGAGGGGAGAGGTGTGTTGCTGTCTTTGGTGCTGGAGCGTTAGAGGTGGTGGTGGCGGTGCAGGGGTGGCGGTAGACGTACAAGTGTCCATCGAGGGGACCGACGAGCGGGGGAGACAGGTGCCCGAGGGCGTCCATGGCGAGGGACCACGGCGTCAGGTCCCGGAGGGCCTGGTGCCATTGTGCTGGCGTTGCTGCCGGTGAAATGGGGGGGAGGGGAGGGATGGTGATCGCGGGAGTGGCCAGTCAGGGTCCGGCGAGAGTGAGGACGCCTCGCTCTAGGTCAGCGCCACTAGAACCGCCACCCTTGTGACCTCCCCCGTCCCATGAAGCAGAACCGCAGCATCGTGGACGAGATCCTCCGCGCTCTCGCAGAAGCCAACCTCAAAGACGACTGTTGGGAAGGTTGAATGGAGGGGGTTGAGGCTGGCGGTGAGTGGGGCGTAGATTGCGCCGTCAGGCATCCGAGTCATTGTTGGCGCGATGGTGGGGTAGGCGGGGCTTGCGAGCAGGCCAAGGATTTCTGCATGTTGGAAGCACAGCGGATGCTCGTCAGCAAGATGTTGCTCTTTACTCTTCGCGGAGAAGGCACGTTCAACCTGGGGTCGAGGCTACGTTCAGCCTACCTGGAGACGTCTCATACGAAAGCCCACTGTCCGGCCCACGTCCTCCCTCTCCTCTCCCAGCCAGCACGCGGTTCACTGCCCTCTCAATCTCCCTCTGCACACACTGAAACACGGCATCGTGGTACGGGGTCGGCCTGCACTGCACAATCACGTCCCCCAGCGGTGTCTCCCCCCCCCGGTCCCTCACACGGAACCGTACAAGCTTCCGCAAGGCAATCAACTCCCGGGGACCATAGTCATCGCAAAAGACATCACCTGCAACATCGGTCTGCCACTTCCGAAACTCTTCCCACGACACGTCCGTTGCTACCCGCGCATGCTCGGCATCGCGTAGGCTGTGGATGGTGGCGGAGAGGAGGGTGCTTGTAAGTGTGTTGAGGCCGCCGGGGGGGAGGATGTCGATGATGTGCTGGTGCGGGGCGGATCTTGAGGCTGGAGCTGCTGAAACTTTGGATGTTCTGGAGAGAGTGCGGTGCTGAGGCTTGAAAGGCATCTCGCAGCAGGTGGACATTAGGAGCAAGACCGTTCCTGTGAACTGACTGGCAACAGGTCCGGGCTTGTGGCATGAGACAGGGTCGTTTTAGCTATATGGGTCACTTCTCTTTTTCAATTCGATTACACTTGAATTAGGTAATATCGCGAAATACAAAGACGGCACGAGTCTAACAAAGACAGCTCGGTCTGGCAATGAGACTAGGTCTGGCAGTAGTCCCATGTCTGGCAGAATGACTGAGCTAATGCAAATTACTATTCTCTGCATTGATATTCTCGGCTGGCCACTGTTTCGTGCACCTTTCATAATCGATTTCATGAAGCCTCACCAAAGTCAGATCAGTAAGTCAGGCTAGCTCAGGAACACAGTCTGTTCTAGAATTGATCAAGCCTTGATAAACAAGATAAACCATTGTCCAAATAACTCGTGGCCAGGGCACGAGAACACGCGGCCGTGTAATCTTGGCTGTTCTTCAATCGAAAATATCCAATTGGAAAGGAAACAGCGCTGGCCTAGGTAGGTCTAACAGGTCGATGCAATTTTTCCAAACAAAATGGGATTTCAGCCAAGAGGTAGGGGTACCATCTGCGCGCACACTTGAAGCTCAAAGAGAAGCAGAGAGGAATTTTTTTCCATTGTCGCCCCTCTTAGGTCTGAGATATTGGATAATTTTCACTTTGAATTGCAATTGATGTGCCCTCGATGTGTTCTTGACGTGCGAGTGTAAGTCAGGAGGCTTTCTAAGAAGAGTCAGAACTTAGTTAGCTGCCAATCCATGCCCTGTCTTGTCGATAAATACTAAACCTGGTTACGTGCCACGAAGGCAAATATAACGGTGGCGTGCAGGAAGATAACCTCTCATCCGAACCGCTTTATGCCTTACACGAGACGCTTCCATCCGTGATCTCGACATGTTTGGCGCAGTTTCTCAGAGGGCAGCCGAGATCGGTCTCTTGTGTTTCATCTTGGGAGCTCTCGTCCACGCAGACAACGTAGAGTGCTATGCCGGCCTCCACGCAGAATTTCGACCAGGGGCGTCGTTAACGAGGACAGGAGGGGCGTGGTTTTCTGGAGGCGAGGTGGGCCCCAGTCTCCATCCCCGTCCGCAAGATCGGTCACGCCAGCCAGCACAGGGGCCGGCAACTAACACCAGCTCGAACGGCCACACGCGAGCCCGCAAGGCTTCGCGCCAAGCACACGCTTGGCCCTGAGCGGCTAGCGCGCTTGGCCCCTTTGGTGACTGAGAAAAAACAACACAACCGCCGTCACCCATTCGCTGGGCGCCCCCCGTCGTCTGGCAGAGGCACGCTACTGCTACCGCCAATTATTCATTGCAGCACAGCATCCGTGCTCCCTGTCCTTTTCTTCTCGCCTCTCACCCTTTTCTCCTCAGTTTCCCCCACATCACCTCTCATCAACACCACCATCCCCAAGCTCTCCTTTCCCACGACATCCCCCCATCTACAACCCCATAAACGTAATTCAATATGAGAGAAGTCATCAGTTTGAACGGTATGCCCCCAACAGAACATCTTCATGATGCTGTGTGCCCCTCGAACAACTACTGATCAGTCTCACCTTCACAACAGTTGGGCAAGCCGGTGTCCAGATTGCCAATTCATGCTGGGAGGTTTGTAGTTCCTTGCTTCCCCCTTTATACATAGACAACATGCTTACATTCGTTTGATTTAGCTATACTGCCTTGAGCACGGCATTCAGGTAACGAGAAACCCTCCTGTGTCGTCTGATATCAAGAACAACACATCTAACATGTTTTGCTGTGACGTTAGCCTGATGGGTACCTCACCGAAGAGCGTCTTAAGGGTCCTCAGGACCAAGGATTCAGCACTTTCTTCTCAGAGACCGGTAAGTTCACAACTCTCAGCTATCACTCCTTATCGCTTAATTGCGATAGCCCCTAACCTGGGGTTACGCTACGACCCTGTCGCGACCCAAGCTTCCCCCCAGTCCCAGAAAGCTACCAAAAACGCTATGTAACCACGAATATTAATTTTTTTTCTGCTGCAATAGGTCAGGGAAAATATGTTCCACGTACCATCTACGTGGATTTGGAGCCAAATGTTGTCGACGAGGTTCGAACCGGTACCTACAGACAGCTTTTCCACCCCGAGCAAATGATCACCGGAAAGGAGGATGCATCCAACAACTGTAGGTATTCTTCATAAGCTGTGCAATAATTATGTACTAATCAAGCCTTCAGATGCCCGTGGACATTACACAGTTGGAAAGGAGTTGATTGACCAGGTTCTTGACAAGATTCGCCGCGTCGCAGGTATGACAAACAAGCTTACCAAAGTTGTAATTCTAAGCTAATCGTCCTTTGTAGACAACTGCTCTGGTCTCCAGGGATTCTTGGTCTTCCACTCTTTCGGTGGTGGTACTGGATCTGGATTCGGTGCCCTTCTCATGGAGCGTCTGTCCGTCGACTATGGAAAGAAGTGCAAGCTTGAGTTCTCTGTTTACCCAGCACCTCAAGTTTCCACCTCGGTCGTCGAGCCATACAACTCTATCCTCACCACACACACAACTCTTGAGCAGAGTGACTGCTCTTTCATGGTTGACAACGAGGCCATCTACGACATCTGTCGCAGGAGTCTTGATATTGAGAGGCCAGACTTTGAGAACTTGAACAGGCTCATTGCCCAAGGTACTTTCCATCCTGGTCCAAAATATAATGAGCTTGAATTAACGTTGAATTAGTTGTTTCGTCCATCACTGCCTCTCTTCGTTTCGACGGATCCCTAAACGTCGATCTCAACGAGTTCCAAACCAACCTTGTGCCATACCCCAGGATTCACTTCCCATTGGTTTCATATGCACCAGTTATTTCCGCAGCAAAGGCATCCCACGAAGCCAACTCTGTCCAGGAAATCTCCAACTCTTGCTTCGAGCCCCACAACCAGATGGTTAAGTGCGATCCCCGAAACGGAAAGTACATGGCCACCTGCCTCTTGTACCGTGGAGATGTTGTCACCAAGGAGGTTCACGCCGCCGTTGCCAGTCTCAAGACCAAGAAGACCATTCAGTTCGTTGATTGGTGCCCAACTGGTTTCAAGATCGGTATCTGCTTCCAGCCACCTCAGTTCGTTCCTAATGGAGATTTGGCCAAGGTCAACAGGGCTGTGTATGTGTTCCCCTCCCTTAGCTTTATATTTACTCTACTAACATACCTTTTAGCTGCATGTTGTCCAACACCACCGCCATTGCCGAGGCATGGAACGCACTCAGCCACAAGTTCGATCTCATGTACTCCAAGCGTGCGTTCGTCCATTGGTATGTTGGTGAGGGTATGGAGGAAGGTGAATTCTCTGAGGCTAGAGAAGATTTGGCTGCTCTTGGTAAGTTATTCGCTACTCTTTTGTTCCATGTTCTACAACTAACAATCATACAGAGCGAGATTACGAAGAAGTTGCTTCCGACTCACCAGGCGATGATGCTGAGGAGGCCGAGTACTAGATAATGAGCGAGTGGATGATTTGATTTTGTAGGAATGGGTAGTTTGGAAGGCTGTCACTTTTTTGAATCTTTACATATAATTGCCTCTGAGTTTTGCTATGGTCGATCCTTTTCACCAGAGCAGCCCGAAAGGGTAGTAGCCTCTTGACTGCCTGCTTTCCGGTTTCATCCTCCCTTCCTCTTTCTGCTACGGATTTCCTTGCCTTCTTTCTGTCTTACTTAGCCTTGAGTGCTTTGTTGTTGTTTAATTACCACTTTTTAGTTGATTTATTCTTTTTTTTTCTTAGAAATGAAAATTCATGGGCTTTAATATTATGATGTACTACCTACATACCTACAACTACTTGCCTCTTGCTCCCGTTCGTCCTACACGTTGTTTTTGCCATATATACCACATCCGTCGTAGAATAACCTTAATATAGGTATCGATTAATTTACGTTTTGCTGTTGCCCCGAGATCGTTACCTATATATTTGTGCAGTTGCGCGCAGCCACAGGAGATCGGGTTAATCGCGGCAACTCACAAGTGATTGTGGAGATTTCCCCACCCCACCCCAACGTTGCATTACCCCCCTGGTTCGAGCGTTCATCGTTGACTCAACGTTTATATTAACCACTACCTTACACACTCCATCACCCTCCCCTGCTCCTGGTCTTTTCAAGGATGATTGATTGGGGCCTCGAGCTCCTAAAATCTGCCGACGTTAAATAGGTTCGAGTGCCTGGATGGATACCTAGCTTGTAACCTTGTCAACTGGCCAAGCATCGATCACGAACGGTGGGAATTGTGTGGAATTGTAAACAGCCAAATTTTACTGAAGTAGACCCGTTTGCAGTATGTTATTACATATGTAGGATACTTCAATTTTCGAAAGTATACTGCTCGAGGTCTTGCCATGCGATATGCATAGCCATGCATGCTAAAGTTGTGGACGGGGTTAACGTTACCCGCATAATCTGGTGAGTTATGTACATCCATGGCCATGTCAATTTTTGATGCCTTTCCTGATTGAATGAATGGATTTGGACCGTGCCCATGAGTCTCTTTGGAGGGGTATTTCAATTTGCTGTCAGGGAGGGGATCTGATATTAATTGGATCTGACTTACCACGTACAATTGCAATTCAAACAAATACGTTTGAGCGATATATGTAACGTTAAGTTGAAATAAATCACGAGATGCATGTCAATGTCAATCCCCACTGCTGCATAATACTAATATGCAACCCACATGCCTGCATAAGTATATACCTAAAGTAACATCCCACCACCCCGGCACTGGGCTTGGCCCCCGCGATAAGCTCCATGGAGTAGAGTTAGAGTGAAAAGTGACCTCATTGAGCTTGGAGCGTGTGCCCTGGGGGGTGTGAGCAGCAAGTAAGCTGTCTATCGACATCTGAGCTTTTCGAATTCTATCTCGCACCCACCCCACCACAACAGCGTTAGCCCCCACTACGTACCACCATTTACCTTATACTGAACTTGACTTATAATTACTTGCTTTTCTATCCGCCCGGCGGGATTTGCAGGCGCATACCTGAGTGCTTCTAGATCTCCCGACAGGCGGCGGGGGTGGTTTACACCTCGGTATCGATCGATCTGTGCGTTCCTACGATACCCTACCGACCGGCATAGCCGCAGAATTCAGTTACATCCGGACTCACTCCTGGTACAGCTAGCTACCTGGTTGGTGGGGTACATTCAGTTACAAGTACTTACGATGCAGCGCTCGAGAAGTGGCTGCGTAAGGTGCTATGACTGGTACCGGTACCGGAACCAGTTCTTTATGCCTTTCTCATCTTTACCATCATCTTCAGTATCGGCACCATCACCACTACCATCATCACAGCCGCCTCAATCCCCAACTAGCACAGCTCCACGGTGTCTTGGAATTGCAAGATTACACCACACAGTCCGGCAGTACAGTAGCAGGGGAGGAGGAGGAGGAGGAGGAGGAGGAGGAGGAGGAGGAGGATCAGGAGGGAGTAGTAGTAGTAATGTT
This sequence comes from Peziza echinospora, assembly GCA_024516245.1. Lineage (NCBI taxonomy): Eukaryota > Fungi > Ascomycota > Pezizomycetes > Pezizales > Pezizaceae > Peziza > Peziza echinospora. Next base: position 411,241 of record JAJLQT010000012.1, on the reverse strand, counting down.
AATTCGGCGAAAGCAACGACACCATCGACAATTGCGTTCACGGGGTTGAAGCGCAGCGAGGAGTGGGACGGAGAGTGGTTTATCGGGAATAGAACGCCCGAGCCAACAACATCGGGTTCCAATCCCAATTCTAAAACTACATCATTACCGAATGGCTCGACGGCAACGACAACGAATTCGAAACATTGGAGGGTCAATGCCGGAAGCGCGGTTTTTAGCGCAAACAGTGATAATAATAATAATAATACCCCGACGGGTTCAGGAAGGGATGGGAGTTCGGGGGCTTTACGGCGGAATGGAGATGGGGATAGGGATAGGGATGGTCAAGATGTGAGGGGGAAGAAGGAAACGGAGGATCTTGGGCGGGAAAAAGAAAAAGAAATGGAGGAGGAGGAGTTGGAGAAGAAACTTGTCAGGGAGCTGAGCGAGACGCCACGAAGAGAAGGAGAAGAAGAAGAAGGAGAAGGAGGGGCAGACGCAGAACCGCCATCAAGATCCCGGCCCCACGACCCCGACCACCCCGCGCCCTCAGAACGGACGCTGAATCTCGGGAAAAGTAAGTCTCCTGCTCCTCCCTCCTCCTCCCCCCCCACCACCCCCGTCAATTGACCTCGTAATTTAAAAGAGAAAGTCCCATCACTAACAACCAATCTCTCACCTTTTTTTTTTTTTTTTTAAGCAATCCAAACCCTCCAATCCCTCCTCCCAACTATCCTCCAATCCCCGCAAAATATCCCCACGGCAATCCTCTCCCCACATATCTCCCTCCACCTCTTCCCTACCTCCCACCCGCACCTCCCCACGGCACGCGGCCCAGTCGCGTATAAAGCCGCGCTATGGACAACCCCGCTCGCGTGGGGCCAACTTCCTGGGCGAGCGAGGATCGAGATCCTCTCGGAGAGGGTACGGAGGCCGTGTCATTCTGAGGAGGAGCTGGTGGTGAGGTGGAGGACGATTTCGGGTGATGCGGAGAGTGCTGGGGGTGGTGGTGGGGGTGGTGGGGCAGGGGGATCTATAACCCCATCTTTGTTGAAGAAGAAGAGAGATCAAGTGGAGGAGGACGAGAAGGCGAGGGATAAACGCTTCACGGGGCTGTTTTTCTTTTCGTTTGACGAGAGGGGGAGGATCGTGAAGCATACGATTGAGCATGCGGATGAGAGGTGGCAGCAGAGTGGGGCGGGGGCGCACTCGATTGTGGGTGTTGCGGAGTGGTTGTTGCGGAAGACGAGGGAGGGGGATGGGGGCGGGGGGAGGAGTGGGGTTGGGGGGAAGGGGGAGCCGGAGTTGGTGTTTTTGAGGAAGAGGGAGGAGGGGGAAGGGGGGAAGGGGGTGTAGGAGAGGGCGGGAGGTTAATTAGTATAGAGCGGTGGAACTGTAACTGTTTATCTTGAGGTTCTTGAGGGAAGGAGCTTGTGAAAGCAGGAAGGAAAAGAGAAAACAGAAAGAGTAGTGTACATGCATTTTTTTATACACACGAGGGCTGTGTTGGCGTTTTTTTTCTTTCTTGTTTTACTCAATTGCAAATTGCAAACTCTACTCACTCAGTCCTTGATATTATAAAATTAAAAGAGGGAGCGGTTACTCAAAGCTGAAAAAACAATGGTCTCATACCTAACCTCAAAGAAACGTGCACAAAATATTCTCGAAATTAAGATATTATGGGTATAAATAACATAGGTATATATTCCCCCGCTTCCAGTGCCCCAAATAACAATTATAATTATGCCAGAATTAATTTTTTACTAAAACATCCCCCCCCCCCAAACGCCCCCCCATCACTCCTCATCACTCCCCATCAACTCGGCCAATTCAGCCTCCTCCTCCAGCGTCAACAAACTCTTCTTCCCCGGCGCCTGCGCCTTCAATTCCATCACCTCCTTCACATCCGCCTCCTCCACCGCCCTCGCCAACTCCCGCGGCTCAAGACTCCACCTCCTCAACGTGCCATCGATCCCCGCACTCAGCACCTCCCACCCAACCATACACAGCGCCGTCACCTCCTCGTAATGCCCGACAAACGTATGCCACAGCCTCCCCGTCTGCTTCTCCCACACCCGCACATTCTCGTCGCGACACGCGGTGACTACCCACCGGTAACTGATGCTGTCCAGCGCAATGTCGTTGACGTAGTCGGGGTGCTTGAACCCGTTTCCCGGAGGCCCGGGTTCGGGGAGCCGGGTGCCGCGGATGTCGGTGCAGCGCGCGTAGCCGTCCGCGCTGGCGGACCACAGCTCGTCGAAGTCCTCGCCGCCGAAGCGGAGCCGGTAGATGCTTGTTTCGTGGACGGCGAGGGGGCCCTCGCCGGAGGAGGTGAGGGGGGACTCGTGCGCGGTGCGGCCGTCGGGGGAGATGTGCCATTGGCGGATGTCGCGGACGCTGTCGCCGGAGAAGACTGTGTATCCGCCCGTGGAGGCGGAGGAGAGGGGGTCCAGCGCGAGGGTTGTGACGCCGCGGAGGTGGCCTTTGAGGACGTGGAGTTTTTGGCCGGTGGTGGGGTGCCAGATTATGATTGAGGCGTCGGCGGAGCCGGAGAGGAGGAGGCCGGCGTGGGAGGTGGTGGAGGAGAGCGGGGGGAGGAAGAGGAGGCATTTGACAAAGTCCCAGTGGCCGTCGAGGGTGAGCAGGGGCTTGCGGGTTTCGATGTCGTAGGAGCGGATTGTCTTGTCCCAGGAGCCGGTGAAGAGGGTTGTGTTTGTGTGGTTTATGGCGAGGGAGGTGACCGGGGCGGTGTGGCCTTTGTAGATGTGGTTTCCTTTTTCTCCAGACTAATTTTTGTGTATATATATATCGTATTAGAAATTGGAGACAAATTGGAGCTCGAGCGGCTTTGTGACTGAACTCACGGTATAGTCCACCCTCCTTGCGATACTCGCACTACAAGCCAGAAACACCCGGCTCGGATTCGTCGGGTCCGGGAGGATATCCAGGATCTTTGAGCCCGTCTGGATCGGCGACCCCGCGGTGTTTGTGGCTTTCAGGGCGCGGCGCTGGTCTTCCTCGAGGGAGGCGGAGGTCTGGAAGAATTTGTCCTTGTCGGAGGTTACAGACATCTTGTCCTATCCTATTATTGTTGTTGTTGGAATTTGTTGGGGGGGGGGGTATAGGTAGGTAGGTGAAGCTCTGATATCGGGCAATTGTGTATACGAGTATGCCTTGTATTTCTGTTCTTATTTTGATCTTTTTGAAATCGTTGTGGAGCTGTAGTTGTAGTTGTAGTCGTGGGAGTGTGGGGTTTTGTTTACATGTGGGGAAAGGGAAGGAATAGGTAGAGCTCTTTTTTGAGCCGCACGTGAGCTCGAGAGAAGAAGCTACCCGAGCTCATGAAGTGGTGCATGCATGCATTATGCAATGCAGAGGAGGAGAGGAGTCAGTGCCAAGTGTGCGATGCATATCCAAATATACCTAATGCAGGCCTGTGCTGGCTCTAACCTCATCCTGACTTTTTGTGTACCGAAACGGCAGTAGGAGGGGGGGATATTCACATGTGAGTCTTGGGTGGGCGATTGCGGGGCCAGTGGCTTTGTGGAGATGTTGCAATTGAGTGTTGGTGATTTTCATTCCTAGACATCACAAATATCTGCTTGACTGCGAATTCTTGGATTTTTCAAGTTGATTAGAATTAAATCCGCACGACAAACACTCCGTACGTACTGGCAACAGTTACTCCAGATAGATAGATAAGTGATGCCCAAATAATTAACAAGATCGCAGAATTGATGAGAAGCTACCTAGTTTTATAGACCCCTAGATCAGAGAATCTCTGATGCCAGATGGCGTGAGAAAGGTAAATCCCGACGGGATCGCATAACATCACACGAGAATGGTTCCCGAAACTTGTGAATGTTCAAGGCTACAAACGTGCGAACGCTTCAATTGAAATCAAGTCCAACGGCCGCCTCGGCATCGCACATCCAGTCTCTGTTTGTGACCCACAAGAAACCGGTCCTCACCTCAACAATCAAACCCCATAGTCCGGGCTTCTACAATAACCCAATTCCAAGATCCAGAGGAAGATCCCGTGGCAATAACCGAAACTCCAATTGCACATGTGCGGCAAACCAAGGTACCTAACGCCCATGAGGCGTCATCCTTATAGCCAAATGAGCCTATCCGAAAGCCTCAACGTCATTCCGCGGCCGCAAACAACCCCCGAATGTTATGATGGAGCTAATGTACCACCATGAGATCCGAGATAGACGAGGGTGATGACGATTGGTTTCGCCGAGAATGTTCAATCCGAGCCGAAAATCATGGGTTGCTGGAGCGCCTCGTGTAGAGGCGAGGCATATAGAACCTCGCCGACAAGATTTTTTGGATGGGGAATTGCACTGTCCTGTTTCTTCAGACAACATCTCCCCCTCACCTTGTTACAGGATCAATCAATTACCTTCGTTTCTATACAAAACGGAGTTGGAAACTGTCTACTTTGAATATACATCTTTATACATACCCTCTCCTGCTACTGCTATTTTCGAGGTCCATAGCACAGGAAAATGGCCACATCCAGAGCTCCAGAAGCAGAGCCCTTAATTGCACCCCCAACCTCAACCCAAAGACGCAAACTGAAGCACGACACAATCCGGCACAAAGCCCGGGCCTACGATGTCTTCCTGGCTCTCCAAGCAGGCTATCTCCCATCCACCGCCCAGCTTCTAGCATGGGCTCGATATGCACTGGATCATTCCAGTGTGTTTGATAGTAGGAATCGGAGATTGAGTGGTGCTGGGAGACAATTCATTCGGGATTTGAGGGCATGGGTGGAGGCTGTCTGTGATGCTGCCCAGCAGAAGAATGTGAGTATTGCTATTCTGTTATTATTGCATTTTTGTTTTTTCCTGAAAAATATTTCCAAAGAGGACTTTGGTCATGGGCTCATGCATTCTTGATGCGTTTTAGGGTGATGATAAAATCCAAGAATTCCTGCACCATACTGCTCATGCAGAGATATCCACTTCCCTACCAAGTGCGGGTGGGGTTGCGGGGAGGATGGGTGGCTCGGGTTCACATTCGGATTTGCAGCAGCTTTACTCTAGATTGAGGCTTCTTGGAGGGTTACTTTACTCGTCCTCGGAGTTTAGGAAGTTGATTACGGATTTGTCGGGTATGTTCTAAAATTTTTCAATCTTATCTCCATTCAACCCAGATTACAAACAAATTCTAACCAATTTAAACACAAAAGTGGTCGCAAGAGACATTTTCGCAGACGCCGCATCAAACGTTGCCTCCGTAGCTGGCAGTGCAGCAGAACAAATCCACCCCTCAGAAGAGCAACTCGCCCAACTCGACTCCTCCGCCCCGGAAACCTTCGCCTCCCGCGAAGAAGGCGCAAAAGCATCAAAAGACTTTCCCGCCGAATCCTCCAAGCTCCAAAAACAGGCTTCGGAGAAATCCAAAGACGTTGCGGCGGATGCTCGCCGTAAAGCTTACAAAGCCGGTGATGACGTCCAGGAGTATTTGAAGCAGAAGTTCCCGAAGCAGAGACGGGATGCGGTGATTAATAGGATGAAAAAGATTATCAGGGATATTCAGGGTAATGAGGAGTTTCAGGAGGCGGCAGAATTTGTTTTGACGTTGGTGAGGGACTATGCGGCGAAGCTTAGGGATGCGACGGCCGGGGAGACGAAGAAGTCGAGTGAGATGAGTTATAATACGCATTTCCAGGCGGCGATGGATAAAGTGAAGGTAAATTACTTCAGCTTACACTTTCAGATTTATGCTTTATTTTGACAGAAGTCAGACTAATCATGATAAATCCATATTTTAGGAAATCCTGACGGTGTTTGCAAACGGAAAATCACCAGACCATGTCAAGCAAGCACTCAACCAGGTCGTCGAGGACATCAACTCTGACGACGACCTGAATGCATTCTACCGCGACGTTACAGGATTCCTGCAACACATGCTCGCCGAGCCAACCTTCACAATCTCCGACGCCGCAGACTCTGAAGCCCACGAGCTCTTTGATAGAAGCAAGGCGCTTCTGGAGCAGAAGAAGGATACATACCGCCCGCATGTGGAGAAACTCTTTGACGAACTCCACGAATTCCTCACGGCAATCCAGAAGGATAAAGCGAACGTGCGTGTCTCGGAGGCGAGTAAAAGGGTGTTTAACGATCTCGTCATCTCGCCCACTGGAAAAAATGCAGCCGCAACCACCTCGGGATTCGGATTCACGGATTCCCCATTCACACGCCTGCCCTATGGGTACCGGCTGCGCAAGAAGGTGGTCAGGGACCTCATAGACATCATCCTCCCGCAGTGCATCGCCGAGCTGAAATACATCCCCGTCCCGCGCATCGAGTACCAGGACATGGACTACGACCTAATCCTCGAGAACGTCGTGCTCGAGTCGGAGAACTTCGTGCCGGAAAGACTCTTGTTTGAGGCGCACACCCGCGCGGAGTATACCGAGGACCCATATGTGGTCATGAAGGCGCACTACTCGGGGTACACGCGGGTGCGCGTGCAGAAACTGAGGTTCAGTGTCCATGATCTCGCGTTCGTGGTGAGGAAGAAGACGGGCTTGATCCCGTTCCGGGATAAGGGCAGGGGGGATATCGAGGTCGAGTGTACGGTCGATGTGGTGCTAGATAGCGCGAGGGGGCTCCTCGATTCCGACGATTCGGAGGAGGGAACTGACCCTTCCCCGAATAATGCGTGGGAGGATGATGATGAGCATGATAGCTACTTCCATGTGCGCAGCGTGCACGCAACACTCACAAAGTTCGACTACAACTACTACGACGCATACCATACCTGGGCGGCAGCACTGCTCGCCCCATTCATTAGGTCCGCGGTCAAGAACGTCGTGGGGAGGATGCTCGAGGAGAAGATCTATGATGCGGTGGGGTGGGCGGACCGCGAGATTTATGCGCTGGGGGAGAGGATGAGGGTCGCTAGCATTGCGAGTGATGGGAATGTGGAGGGGTGGGTGAGGGCGGTTCTGAGTCGGTCAAAGGGAAGGAGGGGGGGACGTGGGGCGGGCGCGGTCGGGGTGAGGAGGTCGGAAGGAGGGGGCTTTATTGCTGGGACGAGGACGGCGAGGCCGAGGGTTGGGCTTGTGGGGAGGAGAGAGATGGGTGCGAGGGGAGGGAGGGGGGGGAGGGATGGGAGGGGTGGGTGGGTCGTGACGGTGGGGACGGAGGACGAGGAGGGCTTGTTTCCTGGGGAGCATGCGCCGGGGGCGGTGGTGAGTGAGTTTCTTGGGGGAGGGAGGACGAGGGCGGGGGCGGGGAGAGGGGGTGGTGGTGGAGACGGGTGGAGGAGTGACGTTTTCAATTTGTATTATTGAGTGAGAGGTAGGTGTAGGGGGGGCATCTATCTATGAATCTGGTGATGTCTACGAGTGGTGGGCTCTCGAGTCAGAGTCTTGAAATCCTTCAATTTGATTTCGGTGTCAAATGCATACGTACATGTAGTTTTTTAACATAGGTATTTAAGTTTTTGCAGTTTTCATGTCATTTTTTACTTTACAACATGTGCAGTTCAACCAAAAATTACAAAAAAAAAATCTATTTTACAATTAACCCCGAATGCTTGATGGGAGCCTCGCGAGAGTACTTGGTTGTTGCAAATATTTGAATTGTACGATGTACTTTATAATTTAAGGTATGTTGGTAGTACTGTACCGGGACCACCGACTACCCAAACATAGAACATCACTCACTCACCTACATATTTGGGCACCGGTCGGGTTGGGGGTGGGAACAGGTAGGTTCAGGGTAACGCTATTAGCTAGGCGACCGCCGTAACCAGCACTCACCTCGATCTCTTCCACTCTCTCTCTCTCTCTCTCTCTCTCACCTTTTTTTGCAAACCCTGACCTCATCTATTGCCCAAGTTTAACATACATGTCCGAAATTACACAACTCCTAAACAGTACCATAATTAAAACTTCATAACCTATTTTTTTTCACAATCGGCTTTTTTTTGTAATTTGCCATGATCTGCATCTGGCTGATCAGAGAAACCATTTCACACACACATCTATATTGTTCCTAGCTATAGGCTGGCGTTGAAGAGGTGAATTGCTTTCTGCGTAGTACTTGATAAAGCCAAAACCAAAGCCAAACAATAATCTGCAGTAAGGGTAGGTAGGTACATTAATTAGCTATGAAGTACCTAGTATACCTTATTGCTAAAGCATAGCATAGCATCATATTGTAGTATATATACAGTCATGTTTCAAAAGTCTTCGTGATGAGTGCCCAAAGCTCGCAAGCTATACCACGTCTGGACCAGCAAAACTTTGCAGATATGGGCTAAAATGAAGGACATTCACACTTTATGCCATCGCTTACCCTGGATTTGAATGATTTGACCTGGGCAAAATTTTATATTATTGGGTCAAGATAGACCCCTCTCAGCAGAATTTTTTTTCATCCGGATTGACCAAATATTGGTGGAGCTATGAATTTCTAAAAGAAGGGCACTTTTCGCCATTTTAGCTGTGTTCTCGGGCCATCACGAAGACTTTTGAAACATGACTGTACTTACGGCTGTTGGTTTCCCCACCAAAAATAAATATCAAATGAACTTGCACACTTGGTCACCTTGAAGTCGGATTTGAACACTTTCGTTTCAATCTTTGTATCCAATTCCACGAACTATCCCCAAAAACCTCTTTCCATCGAGCGCTCTTGCAAGGTCCCCGATGGATTTAGGTTTGTGAATATCCATCCCCCTTTGAAGTCTCCCAAATCTTACCATCATGATCACCCGTCCCGAGTTAGTTAGTTATAATCGTTATGATCAAGTATTTTATAATATTAATATTAATACTAGTATGCTCGATATCCATCCATACCTTGGTCAAAGCGTTCATCCATTCAACTTATTGACATGATCCCACTATCGATATCACTGGCAATTGACCTGTCAGTTGAGTGAGTTTTGTGGGCATTCCGTTATACTCGAGGACATGTAGAAATCACTTACCTACCAATCGATGACACTCCAATTTCGATTTTCTTGGTTTCGGGCCTGATGAATTCGAATTTACCAGAGGCCCCCCGAGTCCTGCTTTGTCTCCTGCTCCACTGCCCCAAACAAAGCCGGTCCATTCCCAATGTCTCTGGGTTCATCTCCGGGCACATTTGTAAATCGTTCGTCTGCCAAACTGGATATGGAATATGTTGTTGTGAAAGTTGCAACGCGGGCTAGTAGCGACACGGAGACTATAGTCTGAGCACCCATATCTCTCTCTGCCTTTCTGGGCCCGCCCGCTGTACCCCTTCCACCTTCCACGGGCACGGGATATATTGAAATGGTTTCCATCGATATCTGTCGTTGAATTCGGCGCTAAACCAAAAAATCTGGTTTTCCTTCTGCCTGCCACCCACAGAAGAGAAGGAAATGTAATGTTTGGTAACGTATCGATCCTAGTGTAGCGATTTCCGTAGCAAGGAGATGTGGTATTAGATCTAGATCTAGAAGTTGGATCGGTTAATATTGCCGGTGGGTATACATACGTACGAAAACAGATTGTTGCTGGGTATACGTATACGTATTTGCGTGCACTGGCTGAAGGATGATGGATGATGATAAGGAATAGGTGGGGGGAATTTGGTTTCATAAATTTATAGAGGTTGAGCACGTTACAATACCTAGGTAGGTACCTACTTCATTGAGGAGAGGCTTTTTTTTATTGCCTTCTTCGGGCTTGGATCTGGAGTCGACCCGAAGAAGCAGCAAGCTTGGAATTACCTCTTGAGGTCCCATGCAGCTTAGGTAGCATACATATGTATGCAGCAGAATAGGCACGGTACTTATGGTACTCCTTTGTCAATTGCTTGCGGTACACGTGACTCGACTCCTGCAGCCAGGCCTGCTGCTCTCGTATCCTCGAGCTCCCTGAGCGAGAGCATTTGCGGAATTTTAATTTGCCATATATTAGCATTATAATTATTTGCCTGCCAGGCCTAGGTTCGGAGATGCATTGCTTCTGATAGGAGTCGACCTCTGCAATGCATCACTCCAAAGCATTGTAACCCACATCTAGCGCCTGTATCATGGCGCTGTTATTGACACTTCCGAGCCGCCAATTGTCGAAACAGCCACACCGGTTTATAACTTACCCTGATATCGATATCGCTGCAGCGCCACGCCACGCCACGCCATTACCCTGAGGCGCCGCGTGCCATGCATTGCCAGCGCCAAAATAGCGACAATCGCGACACCTCGACCTTTGCCAATATATATTAATAATACCTACCTACCTAATTCAATATACCCATGTATCATCTCATCTCAATACCCCACATCGAGCAGTATATATGACTATATCTTATAATTAAGTACATAGATACAGGCCTGGCCTAATTCAGATCTGAGCTTCCAGAACAATACGCTCCTGGCCATGGCGCCAGAGCAGGACCGGTGGAGGCCGCACATAATTTATATATACCTATGTAATACTCCTTTGCATGCCACAGGGTTAATTACTTAGGTAGGTAAAGTTAAAGATTAAAGTAAAATAAAATAAAGCCACACACTACCCACTACCTACACATACACACATACACACAACAAAAACCCCCCCCCCCCCCCAAGTTTCCACCGTCGACGTCTAATGCTCATGAATCGATCATGATCATGATAAGGTATATATATATATATAAAAATATATCCCCGGGACCCGGGCCAAAATCCCGAACCGAATTCGAAACATACATATATAGCCGTTTTATAACGTACATAATTCGTACATAACGTTAACGCTCATGATACCCCCTTCCCATACCCCCCCCCCCTCTCTTGCTTACCAAATTGCAAGTGGTACTTTAGGTAGGTAGAAAACCTCGAGGCACCCCCACCCCCACCCCACCCCTGCCGCATCTTCGAGCTCGAGCTTAAGCTTTCCACTCATGATCATATATATATATATATAAACGCAAAAAAAAAAAGAAAAAAAAAAAAGAAAAACAGAAAAGAAAGCTTAAGGAATGGAGATCATGAAGAACCGCGCGCCTATATAGGTATATATGCGCATGCGTGTACGTCATAAAAAAAAAGTGATATAAAAAAAAAATTAAAAAAAAAAAGGGGGGGGGGGCTCAAGACAACTTTAGAAGCACACGCACACATATATATTTCTTCTACGCCTCGAAATTTTTAAAGAAAAAAGAAAAAAAGAAAAAAAGAGTAGAAGAAAGAAAAGAAGAAAAACAAGAAAAACAAGAAAAACAAGAGGTGTATAAGTACCGGTACCATCCCAGCCCAGCAACAACGGTAACATCAAAAAAAAAAAAAAAACTCCATCCCCCACAAATCGAAACACAACGTAACGTCTCAAATAAAACCCCCCAAATCATCCGTATATTTCCCTATTTCCGGATCCCCTACTCAACTCTCCATAGTCTCCATGGGCGCTTTCTTTCTTAACCTCCCCACATCTAGATCTCCTTCTAAATCCATTCAACCCAACCCCACCGAATAACCCAAATAAAATAATAAAAAAGCCCATCTACCCCCATCTACCCCGTCCTCCTCTTCTTCTTCGCCTGCTGCTGCCCATCATCCCCAATCCCCACCCCCATCCCCTCTCCAAGCCCAATAACATCCCCATACCCCCCTCCACTCGGACTACTCGGGCTCCCCACCGTCGTACTCGGCAAACTATGCCCCAAAATCTGCCCCCCATCTCTGCCTCCCCCTCCCAACAACGACGACGCTGCGCCCCCATCCCCCCCCATCATCCCCAGCCCCGAAAGCTCATACCCGCCGCCGCCATAGGTATCCTCCAGGAACAGGGGATCCAAGCCCACGACTCCCGCATCCAAATCCACACCACCATTCCCACCACCATTCACGATGCCCCCCCTCTGCTGCTGAGATGCAGAAGAAGACGAGGAATTTCCCTGGTGATGTAATCCCTGCTGTTGTTGCTGCTGCTGCTGATGGTGCTGCTGCGTATACGAGTCCAACGAGTCCGGCAGCCACTCCGTCTGCAGAAACTGGTCTATATCCGCGAAATCCACCGCCGGATCCGACTGCACCGAGCCGCCACCACCATCGAGGGATGTCTGCTGTATATAATTATTATTGTTATTGTTATTGCTGTTGCTATTGTTATTGTTACCGTTACTTGTCGGAGTCTGATGGCCATCACAGACAGAAAGGTTAGCAATCTGTGGGTCATCACTGCAATCATTCGCACCGCGAGTAATGACTTGGGGGCCAACCGCTGCCCCTGCTGCTCCTGCTGCTCCTGCTGCTGCTGAAACATCTTTCAATGCCGACAATGGCGATGATGATAATGATGGTGATGGCCTAATGCTACTACTAGCACCACCACCAGCACTTACCAACCGTCCGGATGAGAAACCCTTCAAGTTTTTAGACGCCGAAGGGGAGGAGGAGGATAGGGGCCGGGAGAAGGAGGAATCTGGGCTATTTCTAGAAGAAGGACCCACTATTTCCATCAACCTCGTGATGTTATCATTCTGCTGATCCTGCATCAACTTGACCTGGTCCAACACCGCCCGCGTGTCGATAATCTTACTCTGGTGCTGGTGGATCGCCTGGTTCTGCTCGGCCGTCGGCAAAAACGGGGTGATTGCCCTCCGCAGAATCCGCGGCGTTAGTTGGCCCTGGTTGCTCCCGGACCCGCCCATGTGCTGCTGCTGCTGCTGGTCATTGTGGCCAAGGATATGCGCAAAGGGGTTTTGCGAGTAAAACCCAGAGTTGAGCTGGGAATGCGAGAGGGTTGGAGACTGCGGCTGCGACCCCGGCGACAGCGGCCCAGACGCTGGCGTGAATACCTCCTGAATTGAAGGCGACTGATAGGTCGTGAACCCGCCCTGGCTTGTCTGGTGTGGCTGCTGCTGCGATTGTTGGCCCTGGGAGCTGCCTCCCTGAATCTTCATCCCTTCACCTTGACTAGAACTGCTCTGCTGTGGAACAGGGGGCAACTGCAACATCCTGCGCTTAAAAGGTGTTCTGGGCTGCCCAGCCGCTGTACCGATTACCCCCGATCTTGCCATGTTTGGGTTATTTTGATTTCCGAGAACCTGGCCTCCATTCTGGCTAGTGTCCACAGCGCCCTGAAATAGATTTGCCAGTGTCTGGCTGCTAAACTGGCCAATGAGTGACTTGTCGTAGACTGTGGCAAGAAAGGTGAGAATCGCACTGATTGACGTTTCATGGCGGTCATGCAGCGTTTGAAATGCAACCGACTGCTCGTATAAGTGATTATTGTCCTTTCGTAGGCGGCTTATGGCGTTTGATATGACTGCTTGGTTATGTTTTATCTGTTCAATCTGATGCATCATCGGCCCCATATCCGTGTTGTTCTTGGAGTGATGAATGTGCTGAGACGGCGGGGCCTCAATGTACCCACCGCCACCGCCTCCGCCTCCGCCATTTCCAGATAAGGGATGCACATCTTCGGTTGATATTCCAGATACATTAACCTCAGTGTCAGACGCCCCGTCGTCGTCACTATCCTCGGTCTTGCCCTTCTTGCGACCCTGCTTCCTCTTGGTGGTATTTTTTGGCTTTTGTATGAGCCACATTAGGTCCGGCATGCCACGGATAAAATACTGGTTCTTGTATTCACTGGGCGGTTTCGAACGTTGCTCGGACGTCTTGAGCGATCCATCCGCGAGGCCCACTACTTTATGGAACCCATACATGTTTAGCTGTCGGACGAACGAAGCATAGTTGTTGTGCTTGAACAAGTCAGGTATAAGAGTCTTTGAAAACTCATCCTCATCCAACACCAGAAACGAATTTCCACTTGGAGACCACCGAATGAGATGATCACATTTCGGGTCGTTTACAAATCTGTTTGTTTATGGGCCAATAGATTAGCAGCCCGATTTTAAGGTTTCAGATGAAGTTCCAACCAGCCAACCAGAGAACCTTGAAACTTTCGTGGTGACAAAAAAAAAAAAAAAAAAAACTTACTGGCTCAGTTTCTGCACAAAGGGCGGGATGTTGGGCTTTTTTCCTTTTGCCTTCCGTATCAGCGGTGCGAGATCTCCGTACATGTCCAGACCAACACCACCACTCATGCCGCCGTGGCTCGCACTATTTCCACCTTGCCCACCAGATCCGCCTCCGTTGGCCCCGGTTGAAAGCGCCGATCCGTTGTTTACCCCAGTCATTTGAGAGTGGTGAGAGCTTTCCACGCCAAGATTGCTGGAGCTGGAGCCTTGGGAGTAAAACGCATTCTGATTTTGAGGTAGGCGCATCAGGCTGCTATTTCTGTTGGTTATCCTGGCCACTTGGTTGTTGTTGAGTGCCATGTTTAGCGCCTGGGATGATTCGTTCGTGCTTGCCGTCATCCGGTTCACACTTGCCAAATTGAAGATATCCTGAGCATCCACCGCTGAAGTTGGCGACCCTGTGAGTCCCCCAATGTGATGACCGTACTGTCCAGACGTTGCCGATAGATTTCCTCCGTTGAGTGCAGCTGAGGTTGAAGGGGGAATGAGAAAGGCTGACGATGTGGCCGCAGACATTCCACCATGGCTAGGAGGCTGTGACGCAGAAGCAATTTGGATTGGGGCATTTGAGCCCGGGGCAGGACGTTTTCGGTTCATTGAAGCTGATGTCGTCATTCGGAGACTTTCAATCTCACAGTGTAATCGTCCCTGCTATCGCTTGTCGCAAAAGGAACGTTGTTGTGAGCCGACGCCGTGGGCTTCTGAGAGGTTGTGCGATAGAAAATGCCACGGGGATGTGTATTTGAGAGTTGTGGCTGGGTGTAGTGTAGTGTGAGCCTAAGCGAGGAGATCGGTGGCGAAGCTTATCTTTTTGACCGCTGTCCTTCTGACGTACGTTTGTAATTTCACTATTTCTTTCCTTTCTGTTCAGGCGTCTGTCTGTCTGTCTGTCTGTCTGTATTTGCTCGCTTTATGATGGTGCCAAAAGTTCGACAGCGAGATGGGTTGCGAGTGCGATAAAGGGTTTGAAGGCAATGGTGAGGTTTTTTACTTTTTTTCCGCCCAACCGCAACTTGTCTCACTCTATTGCCTGGGCAGAGGGAGGGAGGGAGCGGCAATGGTGACTCTGGTGTGGTTGGTGTGCTGCTGCTGCTAAGGCAGCTGCGCGACCGGCAGGTCAGAAGGGAGCGAGGATTCAGATAGTCCCACTCGTGCTCTGCTGCTGCTGCTGCTGCTGCTAATGGTGATGCTGATGCTGATGCTGCTGATGGTGATGGAAGGGAGGTGGGGGGGAGGGGTGGTTGTATGGGGCCGACAGAGGGGTGTTTTGAGTGGTGAGTGGATGCGGGCCCCGGGGGTGTGGTCGCGAGGGGGGGGAGGTATTGGTTGGGGCGTAGGCTTGAGAGAGGTTCCCGCTGGTGTGTGTGTGTGGTGATCGTGCGAAGTGGAGCCTGTGGGTTGCAGCGTGCAGAGCGAGCGAGCGAGAGTGAGAGGGCGGCGGCGAGCGGCCAGGGCGTGATGAGGGATTGGGTGAGCTGGAAAAGGCTTGCTGCGGACGGGACAGGCTGCGTTGCCGTTGGGAGGCAGCGTGCGCACGTAGTGTGATGCAATAGCGAAGCAAGGGTGCGAGGGCCGTACTTTAGAACTTTAGAGCAGAGCAGAGCAGAGCAGCGGAGACACTTGGGCAGGGCCGGATCCTTCAATTCAACTGTGCTGGGTACCTGGCGCTAGGCAAGAGGCAGGCGGTGCGCGTATGGCACGCCGCTGGCAGGTTGAAGTGAATGGGACTTGCCCGTCCGCTCTGTGGATGGATGGATGGGTGGATGCGAGTGAGGCCTGAGAGATTCGGTCTATAAGGATGTATCGGGTGGGCCGGTGTGCGTGATGTGTGTGCGTGCAAGTGGGGGCCTTTCTCTCTTTCGCTGGGCCTTGGGGGATCGGTTAACTGGGGCGGAGGTTGCTGCTGGCCGTGGAATATGCGCGAGATGGAGGCGGGCCCAAAGAAAGGCAGAAATCTACTTTTTTACTTCCAACTTACTGGCCTCTACCTTGTCTGCGGGTGGGGTGCTGGCGATACCGGCCGGCAGTGGAGCTGCGGGATTGGCAGCAAGTCTGTATGTGTGTGCCTCCCACCTACCGGCCGAGCGGTGTTTGAAAGGCGGTGTGAGCGTGTGGGGATATTCGGTCAGGTATGCGAATGCGAATTGGCGTTTGGCGGCGGTTTGAATGAATACCTAGTAGTGAACGAGAACACCTAGTAGTGGTGATATGGTGATGGAGGTTGTCCTGGCGAACTCAGTCCCAGTTCCACTTCGTGTGTATAGAATAATTTAGAGTTTACTTGAAATTTCGAAGAGTCAGGCGCCGTATAGGCAGGCCTTTCTCTCTATTCATCTCAAAAATCCACCGAAATAGGCGCCTTCCTGAGTATTCCAGGCGCAGTTCTACAATCCTCCGTTTCTAGCACACACTCACGCACGAACGCTTGCCTGCGCCCACACGGAAGCCACACGTACTCTACAGTTCGAAACCTAGCGGAGATTCCGGCGGGGATCTCGAAATTTTGCTAGCTGCCTAGGCCAACGGTAACGGCGCCGAGAGGGACGGCCGGAGCTAGTGACCTTCTAGTAAGGTAATTATTTATCCAAGTGCCCTTCATCTTCCACTCGACACTCTGAAAAAGTGACGCATAGCTTGCTAAACATGATAACATGAATGGATTTTCTTTTTTTGCGCGGAAGCTCAACTCACTGTTGCACACAACGAGCGTTCGTTTGAAATTTCAGATAATGATGATCTGGACATGTCTGGATCGGTCATGAGGCGGTATCCGCACGTTCGTCGAGGTAGCTAGGAGCAGGTATGTAGCTATAGAAGAAATTCGAGAAAAGCTTAGAAAGAAAATATCGAGATCTAGAAGATATCAGCTCGAGCTCGGTGAAAGCTTGCAATAGCGACATCTCTGGATTCTCCTCTACACTTCGAACTTTCCTACTGGTGATTCAAGTAGGTGCCTATTAACAAGTAATAGATACCTACGGATACAGAGTATATCTTTAAATTTGGGCATCCAAGTCTACAGTGGTCTGTCCACGAGACTGGTCTGTCCCCCAGGTGCTCAATCTAGAAATCCAGAAAAGAGCTTTAGAGGAACTAATACAACAACCAAGACTACATCTCTCATATATTCACTCGATGTCCAAATTCCACCGAGTCATAATAAACCCAATCAGCTCAAGATCCCGGCTGTCTACCTCAAGTACCTATCGATACCCACCCCGAAGCTACCCCTCAATTACGTACATATGCGCACACTGCACTGCATGCACCTCACTTCTTGGCACCCGCGCCGCACAGAAAATATCAATGATATACCAAAACAGGAAATACCCACCTATAGAAGGTGTGAATTACCATAACTGGTGATTACTTAAAATCCTTGATGCATGCGTTTGGTAAGGCTACAACCACACTTTTTTTCAAAATAAAAATGGTATCAGTGGTACAGCTTTCAGTATACGTATACGCAAGTACGAGACGAAGGGCATTTCACTGGTAGCCTTGTCTCTGTGGAAAGTAGGAATAGGCCGAACGATGAAAAAAATATGTACCTACCAGGTACTTACATAGAGATATCCAATTGCCTGAGTTGTAGGTATAGTTCAGGTAGCCTTGCAGAATCTATGTGGATCAGGTATCGAACAACATGATTGGCTTTTGACGGCTTTAAGGCTAGACGACGGTATACCTAAAGTCACTGATTTGTTAGCAGACATCGTAATATCTTGAAAGACGAACAGGTCAGCAACTTGAGCACAAATGATGACAGCCTACCATAACCATATAACATATCTGATCCGGGCCATGCCCTACAACGTTCATCTCACGTTCAATTCCCAATGATCACTAGATATCGATCTCTGCAGTCAGAGCACCTAGCGCCTATAGATCGCCTGACCCAGCGCGGAAAATGTGATAATTGTTTCCTTTTTGCATGTTTATTTTTTCTTTTTCTTTTTCTTTTTTTTCCTAAACCAGGAATTTCTTTTTCCAACACAACTTCTTTCACTGGATAAATGTCATAAATGCCGAGCTTGTGGCAACTGACGTTTGATAAAATAGATCAAAGGGCATCCATGGCCAACGGAGTGGGTATGACTTTAAAGCGAGATCAGCTATATGTATCAACTCCTGTATCAAAAAATAGGAGAATAGCTATAGTGAACCTACAAGTTGCCATAGAGCTTTAGGACTTGCGCCATGCACATGCACGTATCTAACAAAAACATTAACAAACGGATATATTTCACTGTAGTGCGCACTCAGGTAAGTATCCAGAGCTTTAAAGGGTATATGGGCTCTCCGCACTCATGACCATGCTGCAAACGATTCTCCATAATAGTACTCTGTTAAGAAGCTATATATCTTCATAAAACAATGAATTTCGTCTGAAGCATGTATGTATTTGATGCCCAACAAAGGAATTGGACCTCATGGCCTGATGCAGCATCATGAATCGATATCTTCCAAAATTGATGTTATGTGAATCCTTTACCACATAGATATGATTTGCAAACGAGGGATTGATTGAATGATGCTTCAATGGGAGGGGGGGGATGCTAATCACACATTAGCGATATGTGCCCCATGATAGGTATCCCGCCGTTGACTATCTTCGAATCAAAAGCCAACCGGTAAACCACAATTTGTAAATCCCACATCAAATAAGTGAACTGGGTGTCTACCTAAGAGAAACTAATGTCAGTCTTCTATATACAGCCCAACAAGCTGAAGGTGTGAAAACATACAGATACCACCACACTATTATCTGATGATTAAATATAACAGACGGGACCACTTTATCAGAGAATAAATACCCAGGTAGCTAATGCATTCACTATATTGCGCATACACACCCACGTCCATGGGCGGCCGCGGCGCGCGCGCGGGGCAGCTGCCGTGGCTTCACATAAAGGCGAGATATATATTGATCTATATTGCAAGGTTAGCTAGTACTAGTGCATTTTAAAGAGGAGCTCGAGCCCGCAGAAAGTATTACTTGGCCTTCAACGGAATATTCAGTAATTAAGTATGTATAATGAGTGAAACAAAAATTCCGCTACATTTGATAGTTTCATGAATCTGAATTATGTCTGAAGATCATGATTCCAGAAGTCAAAAACTCTTTGGTGAGCCTCAAGCGTTGAAGCAACCGTCTTCCGAAATTGAGTTGATATAATAGTAAATATATGGAAATAGGGCTACCATTCCAGATCTTTACCACAGGATATGGAACTAACCATTTTGGTCTGGAGACGAACCCGAAATTCGAAACAAAGCTACCTGTCATAACGTTCGTCTCTTGTCGTTGATATATAAGTAAGCATTGGCTCCTGCTTTGCAGCCCAATTGAAAATATTAGAGGATAATGTCGGTATACGATACCGCGTGTGAGAGAACCCGCATCCCATAATCTCATGATCGACATGTACTCTAATGTATTGTAGAGTACTTACTCCACTCGACGTACATGCTCTGGCCTGTAGTCATGAACCATGCATTCTCCGCGCAATCAGCCAAAGCCAACCAAAAAGAAATGCCTCCTGCCCAATTATAATTACAATGCACACGTAACCCGGAAGATAACGATAGGCAATGGAGGAGCAGAGTATAAGTACTCCACAGCCTCGTAATATTACCGATACCTTTTCAAGCGCAAAATAAATCAGCAAGGCTGGGCAAGCATATGTTCAATCGTAAATTTTGACTTGCTAGGGGAGGAGAGGAACTTACCTGAGCCGACTCACTGATCAAAACTGCTCCACCGTACTCTATGAGGCAAGATGCATATGCACTTTTTGTAGTTAGCTAGCCAGATCTAGGTGTAATCTATCTTTCCACATGGATCGACAGCCATGCTCTCCGGATATCGATCAACATGCATGCAATGTGCATCCAGACGACAGTGTTTGGTGGGTGGGGTGGTGTGATGGGTGCGTACCTCTTACATCAAAAGCTCCAATGTGACCTACAGGTTACCTAAGAAGCACGTGGGTTGGCGATTTTTCCAAACGGATTGAAATGCCGGTGAGGTGGGAATGGGGCCGCGGAAGAGCTAATGAGACTAGAAGAGCTACATGGTCAGATGCTGATATTTAAAACTAAGGAAGAAACATGTGTACTCGCATCCCAAGAAATGGTCGTTGACATGGATGAGAAGCCCGTCTGGAAGCCAAGCGAGGGAAAAATGACCTGGATGCTTCTTGGTTCACTTTCCAAGGTTCTGATGCTCTTGTGCGTACGCGTTCGTATCCTTGAAGTCTCGGCAAGAGAAATGGTGGGGGAGAAAGATCTTGGTGCAATTGTATCATCGCGTACTGGGGAGATTTGGTGAGAGAAGACGAGAAGAAAAGAGAACGAGAGAACTAGAACGAGATAACGAGGGAACTTTTAATCCTTCAACCCACCTTCAGATTCTTGGCATACCCGAATCGAGTACTCGCTTCCTTCCGCTCTGAGATACTTCCAGATTCGTCAGGAGGTAGTCTTAACCCCTCAGGAGGAGTACCCCAAAATCTCTAGTCTCATTCAAAAATCTCACGAGACAAGTAGAAGCCTCTAGCCTGGCAAAGTTTCACTACCTATACTGGCCTAATTGCCTCGATCTGAATAATTAATTGGCATATTAAACCTTGGCCTACATAAATGATATACATGTAATTAAGTAAATTTACAAAATTCTACCGTCGTTCAGTCGTTCATGCCGGCACATCTCGAGCTGCTCTCGCGCCCAGAGGATCTAGAAACCCCAGTCTTGAGACTGAAGAAACTCAATTGAGCTTACATTTCCAATGTGCCAATTGCGGCCTGCCACACACGATTTCTAGAAATTTTAGGATACTATAGCTATATACCTATATGCAAGGACAAATGTATACAAATGAACCAAACTTGTAATTTTCGAACCAAAGACAAAATTGAGCTCGAGTACGGTACCGATTACGATCGCAACTACGTTGCAGTACTCATGCCCAAAAACCAAATTCCCAATTACACTTGTGCCCAAAGTACGTAGATAGTAAGTATAAACTATGAGATTCAAGATTGAGATTGTAAACCCAACTACAAGCTTGCGTCAGATCTATAGCTATAGCCCGCCGACCCATGATCATCTCATGATCAGTCTAAGTACTTACATAGATTACAGTAGATATAGTACTCATACTACAGTACGGTACGATCTTGTGATTTCTTTTCAATTGGCCTACATGAAAAACACTAGCTTTAGCTATTAATTCTGGTGCCGCGGGTATGGTAAGCTTTCGAGTTACTCGGTAAATACTATTTTTCTCTCTCATGAAAACGCTAGGCCGCGAGTATAGATTAATATTGCTTCTGGCTCTTGATAGTTTGAGATCTGCTGAGGTATCATTATATATTTTTGTTATCGCTATTCGCTATCGATAATAAGAAAAAGCATGCCCCTCACCAAACAATCCATAACTGCCATACGGAATATCGCTACCTCCCCATTATTAGCCACAAGTTAATCTCAAATTAATCCCCAATCAAGCTCGTAATCATGTCCCTACTTAGCAATAAATGATCCCAGCTCGAGGCTACTGCTACTTAGTCTCATTCTGATACTTGTCCAATAAACATCAACTATGCACTCACAGCTCACACTCACCCCCCGAACCGCGGCCGGGCTCGGGTTAATACAATTGCACACTACATCCATGGCTCCTCTACATAGCTATAGCTATGGTCACCGCGCGGCCCACTTTCATGTAAACAATGACCCGTTGCAACGTCGGCATCTATCCATGGCACACTTCTACTCAAACAGCTCGAGTATGTGCGGTCGACGTCCTTAGTATGCCTCAAATCGGCCTCTCTGCAGTGGATCGAGATTATTTTATATTACCTCCATGTAAAAGATTTAGAAGGGGAAATGTATGCATGCACAACTCGCGAGATATAGTATAATATGTAATGTATGCACTCTTCTCTTAGCTGCTGTAAATATTGTAAAATTAGGTATCTATAGCTTGGGTATATTACTGTGCATGCATGCAGATGGGTGGAAGAAGGTGCCCATGAGCTGCAGCTGTAGGCGAGTGCACGAGCTCGCGAGTGGGTTGTGGGTAAGAGACCTCAGGTAAATGGTATGAGAAGAAGAGTAACCGCAAGGACTGCCTAGTACGTTCATGTAGCTGCACCTAAACTTCCTATATGAAACGAGAATTGATCGTATTTATCATAACACACGATATTATTTCCTCTTGACACGGGAATGTTCGACGTCGTTCTGATTGCTACCTCAGTTGAAGCGTTGATTGAGTCACTGTGATGTGGGGGGCACACCCCACCCCACCACCCACCCTCCGCCAAGCCTCCCCCCTCCACCACCACTCAGAAACCACTTTAGTTACGCGCGTCAGCGCGTCTCCCCGCACGCCACAGTCAGGACGGCGCACCTGGTACCGACGGCCTATGACGGAATGGAAATGGTTTGCCACTGAGGATGTGCCGAAGAAGTCACCTGGAGATCTAGAACTTTGCAACATCGACGACGACAACAAGGTGTCTGCCTAACCGATATACCCAAACGTCCTTGGAAGTTCACTACCGTTACTTCCGAACAAACGGCGGGATTGCGCTCCCATTGATTTGGATTTTTGTTTGAAAGGAAAGGAAAGAGAGAAGATCGAAGGGGGGAGGGGAGTAGTCGATATCAAGGAAAAGGGGGAAGAGAAAGAAGGACGAATCGGAAGGCATCCATCAATATCTTATAGCAAATATGGCGGATTCTGCGAGGCCAAAGACACCACCACCGCCGGCGTCTGCATCGGCAGCTACGAAAACGGCATTATCGCCAGATCAGCTCAGGAGGATCGTGAGTAAACTCTTGTTTTGAATCCCTTTATTTGAGCGTTTGTGTGTGATGTGATCCTTTGTGTTGGGGGTTGTTGGTTTGAAGGGCACGAGCACCTAGCCTGGGTACCGTAGATGATTCTTGATGTTAACTGACGATGATGGTGATACTATCAGGAAGCAAACCGCCAAAAAGCAATAGAGATATACCAGTCTCGACTAAAGCAAAACACCACCACCACCACCGCCGGACAAAAACGCACTCACGACTCCATCACCAACAGCACACAACCCCCCACAACACCCACAAAACCCTCCTCCACCCGCCCCACAATCTCCCCCTCAAACACCCGCCTCTCCAACCGCGATGGCCGCCAACCCCTCCCCGCCGC
Organism: Peziza echinospora; assembly: GCA_024516245.1. NCBI lineage: Eukaryota > Fungi > Ascomycota > Pezizomycetes > Pezizales > Pezizaceae > Peziza > Peziza echinospora. Next base: position 388,083 of record JAJLQT010000012.1, on the reverse strand, counting down.
GGCCCCTCTGCGGCCCTTCTCAAAGAAAATGGCCTCATACGTCGACTACGACTTTTCGAAAATGACCGACACAAAAGGCGGCTTCCTCTCGGAACCGGAGCACTCCCACCTCCCCTCCCGCCCCCCCATCCTCCCCGTCCCCCCTCCACCATCCCTCAAAACCGGCCCGCCATCATCCTCCTCCTCACAACAACAAAACACCCCAAAATGCTCAGACTGCAACTCCCTCACGCTCGACCCCCTCCTCTACACTACATTCCACCACCCCGTCTGCCCCACCTGCAAGGACAAATTCCCAGACAAGTACTCCCTCCTCACGAAAACAGAGTGCCGCGAGGACTACCTCATCACAGACCCGGAACTCAACGACCCCCTCCTCCTCCCCCACCTCTCCAAGCCAAACCCCCACAAGTCCACCTGGAACGACATGCACCTCTACCTCCGCTGCCAGGTCGAGGCGCGCGCCATCGTCAAGTGGGGGTCTTTGGAGGAACTCGATAAGGAGTTTGAGAAGAGGTGCGGCGAGAAGAAGAGGCGGAAGGAGGTGGGGTTCAAGAAGAAGTTGCGGGAGCTCAAGAACCGCACGAGGGTGGAGACGTGGAAGCGGGATGGGAGGATGGGGGGTGGGGGGAGGGAGAGGAGGCATGAGCATGTGTGGGGACAGGCGGTGGATAAGGAGGGGGGTATGGTGGCGAGGACGTGTGTGGAGTGTGGGTTTGAGATTGAGGAGGTTGTGTTATGATTTTTTTTTCTCTTTTGTTTTTCTTTTAAGGCGTATTGTGTTCTCTACAGCTATAGGTCTTCGTTCCATTTTTGGCTGCTTTGTTTTTTTATAATATATATATTGGGGTTTCTTTACTTTTCTGCATATTCATTTAGCCAATTAAGTTTCTTTGCTTGCTTTGCCGATTTTTGTTTGCGGAGGGTGTTGGAGTTTTTGTAGTTATCTATAGCTTTATATCTAACTCACAGAAGCCCAGGAACGTAACCCCAACATTTATGTAACTCTCATAATTCATCCACCTTACTCAAGTTCCACGAACTACCTAAGTGCACAAGGAATATCAATACCTTCAAAACCATTGACGCTTCAAAACTCGTTTGTTTCATCGAATTTGTTTCATGAGTTTATTTCAAATCTCAAGTTCAGGGTAACGTTGCACCCACCATGTAGGAAGTAGGGGGGGGTAGGTATTACAAGGTGTTACCTACTTACTTCCTACTGAGGTACTTAACTTTAATTTAACAGATACAAACCTTTATTTAAATTTCAGGCACCTGATCGAAGGTTTCCAGCAGGGATCAAGAACGTTAACGTGCACACCGTTACACTGGTAGGCGGAGTGGGGCGCGCTTCAGCATGCAGCAGGAAGGAAGGACTTTGGGGGCTCGAGACTTTGGGACTTACCTACCTAGGTATGTAGTTACTCAAGCATGTACTCTGGATCCCTTGTTCCCCTTACTTTATGCTTATAGCGAGTGTCATCTTCAAGGGAGGGAGAGATGCGAACGCTTACTTTGATGCATATATTTAAATAAGAGCAACCCATGCCTTTTTTGACAAGGAAAAAAAAAATCATGAAATAAAACATCATCTCAATGGCGATCGCCCTATAGCTATATGAACTATATGATCCTAGAATAAAATACATACAAAACGAATCGAAAGAGAAAGAGAAGGTACCAAAGACCCAAAGTAATAGTTGAGTATGAATATATGAATATGAATGTATATTTAACACCTCCCCAAAGAAAAATAAAAAAAAAAAGAAAAAAAAAAAAAAGAACCAAGCTGATGGCCATGGTAACGGAACTAAAAAATGGAAAGAAAAAATTTAAAACAAAACACAAATAACTCCTTTTTGTTTTTTCCCTCTCATGAATTTCAAAAAATATAAAATTACCGAGGGCTAAATGAAAAACAAAGAAAGAAAAGGAAAAAGAACCGAGGAGAGATGGTTGATGATGACGATGCTCACGATGGTAATGATTATGAGAAATGTGTTGACGATGATGATGATGTTGAGACGAACGTATTGATGATTAGATGATGGATGTTAGGTCTAGGAAATAGCAAGAGAGGTTGGGTAAGAGTGTGGGCTATGTCGTTTTAGAACATGCCACCACCGCCCATACCGCCCATACCACCCATACCACCCATGCCACCAGCGGGAGGTCCCTTTGGCTCTGGTGCATCGACAATGGTGCACTCAGTGGTTCCCAAGAGGGAAGCAACACCGGAAGCATCCATGAGGGCAGTGCGGACAACCTTGAGGGGATCAACGATACCGTGCTCAATCATGTTGACGTACTCGCCGACAGAGGCGTCGAAACCCATCTCGAACTTGTCACCATACTCCTCCATGATCTTTCCAACGACAACAGATCCCTCACCACCAGCGTTCTCAACAATGGTGCGTGCAGGGCGGGTGATGGCGGACTTGATGATGGAAACACCGAGTTGCTGGTCAAAGTTGGCAGTCTTGACACTTCCAAGAGCGTTCTTGGCAGCCTTAAGGAGAGCAGTTCCTCCACCTGGAAGAATACCCTCCTCGACGGCGGCACGAGTGGCGTTGAGGGCATCGACGAAACGATCCTTCTTCTCACCAACCTCAACCTCGCTGGATCCACCGACCTTGATGACGGCAACACCACCAGAGAGCTTGGCAAGACGCTCCTGGAGCTTCTCCTTCTCGTACTCAGAGGTGGCAGGGTCGGACATGACTCCACGGATCTGCTCGCAACGCTGGGCGATCATATCCTTGGATCCGTCACCGTTGAGAATGATGGTATCCTCCTTGGTGATTGTAATGGAGCCAGTTGAACCAAGCATGTCGGGGGTGAGCTTGTCAAGCTTGATGTCGATCTCGTCGTTGAAGACCTGACCATTGGTCAAGATGGCGATATCACCGAGGATGGACTTGCGGTTGTCTCCGAATCCAGGAGCCTTGATGGCAGCAACCTGGAGTTGACCACGGAGCTTGTTGAGAATGCAGACGGCAAGGGCCTCGCCATCAATATCCTCGGCAATGATGACCAATGGTCGGCGGAGCTGAGTTGAGATCTCAAGGGCTGGGATGATGTCCTGGACGGCAGAGATCTTCTTCTCGGCGAGAAGGATCAATGGCTTCTCGAACTCAACCTTCTGGGACTTGGAGTCGGTGATGAAGTATGGTGAGACGAATCCGCGGTCGAAACGCATTCCCTCGGTGATTTCAAGCTCGTCCTCGGTAGTCTTTCCCTCCTTGACGGTGATGACACCCTCCTTTCCGACCTTCTCCATGGCGTTGGCAATGAGCCTTCCAATGTGCTTGTCACCGTTGGCAGAGATGGTGGCAACTTGTGCAACCTCCTCTGAGGTGGTGATATCACGCTTGTGGGATTGGAGGAAGTCGATGACGGCCTCAACGGCAGCCTGTGTTCCCCTGCGGAGATCCATGGGGTTGCATCCAGCGGCAACGTTCTTGACAGTCTCGGTGAAGATGGCACGGGCAAGAACGGTAGCAGTAGTTGTTCCGTCACCGGCAACATCGTTGGTCTTTGATGCCACGTCCTGGAGGAGACGAGCACCCAAGTTCTGGAACTTGTCCTCGAGAGTGATTGCCCTGTTCCAGATTAGTATTTGTAGATGTTTGCTCTGCATGTGAAGGTCTTACTTTGCGACAGAGACACCATCCTTGGTGATTCTTGGGGGTCCGTATGGAGACTCAATGAGGACGTTACGTCCCTTTGGTCCCAATGTAACAGCAACGGCCTTTGCAAGGAGCTCGACACCCTTAAGGAGAGCAGCTCTTCCTTCAACGCCAAACTTGAGTTCCTAATTGATGCAACGATTGTCAGAACGAGCCATCGGTGACAATTGAGTAGCGAGTGGTCGCTTACCTTGTGAGCAAATCGCTTCTGCTGTGCACCTGCCATCAAACCGGAGTTTGCGCTTAATGGTCTCATTAAAGAGGCATTGAGCCTCACCCTGGAGGCGGATGATAGTGCCCTCTGCATGATGAGTGCGTGTGTGTGTAGGAAGAGAGAGGAAATAAATGCAGGGTATTAATGCAATTGATGATTCAAATCAATTGTGAGAATGTAATTGCGGCTGGATGAGGGCCGTGTGTGGGGGGCAAATGGTGATGGAGGGATGGAGATGACTGAAAGTGTGGGGAGGCGGCGGAGGACAATGGGTATAAATGTCCATCCACTAACGGGAAAAAAAATTGTAGAGAAGCATCTCGAAGCTCCCGGCCCAATTACAATTACCGAGGGCGGCAGCACAATGGGATTGTTCGCATTGGCGGAGCTGCATCATCGTCGGCCCCTACCGACCGCCCCACCCAGGGCGGGGGAGTCGCACTCTGGCAACGCCAAGCCAATCTGCACCCCGCCAGCTGCAGTGCGCACGTGATATTGAAAGTTTGGCAAGGGTCCTTGAAAGTCGCAAAAAAAACACCGCAAGGTTTGGCCTACGGGGTGAGCAGGGCCGGCAGCTGTGCAGAGACCGTGTGAGTTCTGGCAACTTCTGGCGTTCGGACGGCAGTGCAGAGGGCTAATATGCTTTAGCTAGGCCATGTACTCTGCGAGGAGAGGCCCACAGCTAGGCGAGGTGCTAGTCGAGGTGTACTTAATAGGCGAAATATGGGATGACGAAATGCTCGATTCGACGGGGCCTGACTCGGCTGGATGGATACAGAGACAATTCGCCAATACAGCAGACACGGAGCAGCTATCAGCTCGGTTGCCATGGGCTGAAGGGAATGGGCCGTAGGATTTGCTTTTCCAGCATCGCTCTGGCCAGCTTTGCTGTCAAATCCGCTGCAGTGAGCTTATGTCTGAGCTTGAGCTACAGCCGAGCAAGGTTTCGAGCTTGGTCGATGCAATTCAAGAAACACTTGCAGCTTACAGCGTCTATCGCGGCTCTCACGGTGCCGCCCCCCGCCGGTGCTGGCCATGGCCGCCAAGCCCCACCCCGTGCCCGCACTACCCCTCATACCATCCCACATCGGCCCAGCGCCCCCCCGCCCCGCCGCAGCCCCACTACCACAGCCCCCCCCCCCCCAGCAAGCAGGCAAGCCAGCCCAAACTCACCAAGACCATACCAAATTCCTCAAACCCCTTCCCTCCCGTGTCCGTCCCTCGTCACCCCGTTCCATCTCCACCGTCCCGAAGTCAAAGTATCGCTGCTGCTGCTGCCTGGTGCGTGCTCCCCCTTTGCTGTCATTCTCTGGTACAGATATACATTTACGACCAGCTACTAACTTTTAGAGATAGCCTCTGCCGTCCACGCGTTACCAGCTCCCACACAACACTCAACCTCACATCCCCCTTTTTTCCATCAAAACTTCAAAATGGTATGTCGCTGCTCCAGATGTAACCTCGATCACCGAAATGCTAACCAGTGTTCATGCAGTCTCGCTCAGGGTATTTACATCTCCCAAGCCCTCCAGTATCCTCAACCTACAAGAGATTACGAATGCTAAATACAGCCTATTTTTGGTGATCTTGCAGTGTCGGCCTTGCCCCCAATGTGGTCCCAATCTTCGACGAGCTCAAGGCGCGTAAACACAAATACATCATCTACAAGCTGAATGGCAACAACACCACCATTGAAGTTGAAAAGACAAGCTCGGACTCAAACTACGAGCAGTTCATCGCAGACCTACCAGAGAACGACTGCAGATTTGCCGTCTACGACATCGAGTACGAGCTTGGTGATGAGGGAAAGCGGTTAGTCTCAACACTTGTGGAACAGCATCTCTTTTTGCTAAAAAGTTGTAAATTATCTAACATCAAATTGAAATCTCTAGAAGCAAGATCTGCCTGATCACATGGTCTCCTGATGACGCCAAAGTCAAGGTAAATACAACACAGCCCGACTCCTTCTCTTTTTTCTTTTCCACAACAATATCCGAATTCATTAAATTAACACCCCTCGTTTTATAGTCCAAGATGGTGTACGCCTCCTCCAAGGATGCTCTCCACCGGGCATTGACCGGTGTTGCCTTTGTTATTCAAGGTAGCGATTATAGCGAAGTTGCCCACGAGGTCATCCTCGAGAAAGTCTCCAAGGTCAAGAGGACGTAGAGTTCTGAAAACCTCACATATAATTCATTTAAAGCCGCTCCTCTCTCTATCTCTCTCTCCTTTCACCGACCCCTCCCAACTACTACTACTTCTGAACTGTGTGTGGATACTCTTTTTCTTTTCTTTTTCATTTCCATTTTTTATTTTTATTCTCCGCAAACCTTACCTACCTAGTATACAAAGCTTCTTTCCACCTTTCTCTTTTTTTTTTTTTCTGCTCTCTACGCAAAGTGTGTCCACATACCATCCATCGATTGATCTCTCCCTCCTAGCAGCTGCTTACAGTCTCGAGTCCTTTCTTGGCCATGGTTTTTATATAAAGAAAAGAAAGTTGAAAGAAGACGATGATGAGGAAAAAAGCAAAGGGATATCGATAAAGAAGTGAGGTCTGGCTCATTCTTGATCATGAATTCCTTTTCCTTTTTTCTTTTTCGTCTTCGATTTGGAATTCATCTTTATAAAATAAGTACGTTACATATATATCTCATGGGATCCATAAAGAGGAGCCTCATAAAAAATAAGGTGTGTGTGTGGGTGGTGATTTTTGCAAATCCTTTATAGCTTGTAGCCTGCCTGGATTGCTTGCCTGCCCTGCCCTGCCCCTTCTTGCATTTTTTCTTCCTGTTAACGTACTGTTTACCAAACTAGTGTATGTGTATTGTGTGTTATTTTATGTTTTTGCGTATATATGTAGCTACCTAGGTTTGTATTCGCGCCCTGTATCAGGATGTAACCACACATACATATCCATCTATACTTATAATCATGGGGTTTCATGATGAAGGGTCCAACATTGTTTCTCGTGCAGTACACGTAACATTGTAAGAGTACTTAGGCAAGTAATATCTTGGCATTACTTCCACCTACCCACAGCCACACCACACTAAGCCACGCCAAGCCACGCCTAATTTGGCGATGGAACGCCGCATCGAGTAGTCAGTCACAGGTACCCTCATGATCAGTTTTGATGAAAGAACGTTTGCAATGATGTTGTTATATTTTCATTTGAAATTATATTTGACCCCCAAATCTATGAGCATAGATATCGATGCTAGCTATAGACTAGGTAGGTAAGTATATGGAGAATCGAGATACAACTAGCTAATTATAAGATAGCCAAGTAAGTGGAACTATTGATCTCCATCTCCATCATGTCCGAGCAGCTCATCCCCAGGCTGCCAAAAGCTTCAACAAAGGAAATTCGTTAAGGTGGGGGTAGGTAGTCATTAACATTTAGGTCAATGCCTCCCCCCAAAAATGAAAAAGCAAGATGAAAAACGCCGTGCAAAAGACAAGAGGAAAAGAAAAAAAAATCAGAAATCAATATCAAATCATGAAACGCCCCCCGCGCATAAAAAGAGAAAAAAAGAAACCAGTAAGAATAACGCCAGTGTTGGTAATAAATATATTTAGGTCGTAGGTCGTGAGTGTAATCGACGATAGGCGATTTCGTAAAAGTCGTTATCGGTCCGTTCCGGAGAAAAACAAGGAAATTCGTTAAATGTGACCATCATGTTTTTGCGTATAAACCACAAATGAATTGCAAGAAAAGGAAAGAGAGAAATGATGAAACCGATGATTGCCCTAGGTCGTAATTCGTAAGAGGGGGGTATATATTTCGCTAATCGTGTTGGTAAAGCAATTCGTAATGTACGTGAAATGTGAGTACATGTAGAGGTATATGTCATCGATTTCCAGGTGTAATGTAGGAAATCGATGCCGGATAAAGAAAGTGTCCCGGATGCATGAATGTATGTTGGGCTATATCTTCGTAATAGCAGGGAATATGGAGATAAATATGATACTGGCTTTGTATCTTTTGGCGTGGGTAATCGTGAGTGGCTGGTAGTTGGTGTTGGTAGTAGTGTTTTGAGTTGTGTATGGTATATGTATATCGACTTTTTTTTTTGGCCCGTTCGCAGGAGATCCAACCCAGACCTCCATCTCCTCTCTTTCCCTCTTCCTGCTTCCTCCGACAATTTCAAGCCCTTCCTCCGGCCGCTCTCTAGCTCACTCTCTCTCTCTTCCTCTCACTTTTCCCCTTCACAAACAAACAAACAGATAAAACTTTCAGGGTAAGCAAGCGCACTAACCCAGTATTCCCCCCAACGAAAAATGAAAATCGGATAGAGTGTAATAAGAAAAATGAAGAAAGATCTGACAAAGGAAAAGTAAAAACGAAGGTAATTGGTATCGATCATGACAAAAGAAAATAAAACAAGGAAACCACATAAGAGAAAATGGTATTGTGCATATATGTCGTGTGTAGCCGATATTGCATGTGTAAGTGTGTGTCTGTGTTGACAAAGGAGACTTCTGTATTCCGTGAACGAATGTCGTTTTTGGTGGATTCGTTGCAAGCTTTTCCCTGGGATTTTCGCCATTTCGATGTAATCCTTCCTTATTGACTATATGGATGCATGTTTCCTCCACCGATTTTGCTCTTTCTCCACCTCGTAAGCCTGTTGCCTCATTCCCTTGTTTCCCGATAACGAATGGCGTAATTTCTGTGTGTGAGGGCGTGGCTGTTGCTTGCTTGTGCTTGTGTTGTTTCTGTTGTGTTGTTTGTGTATGTGTGTGTTGCTTCTTTGCGAGTGCCATTTTTCTTTCGGGATATATATACCATGGATGTTGCTAAAACACTAACCGCCATTCCATTCCATTCCATTCCACCATTACCATGCTGCTGTAAAAACCAATACCGCATTATTTCCATAATCCGAAACGATTACCAATAATATCTCCTTCCACCATAATCAAGAATCTTTTTTACTTTAAGTTTCCGGCCGTCTTCCCACTCCCTTCTGTTACCCCTACTGCCTCCCTCGATTCCCCGTGAATACCTTTTCCTCATCTCAACTCTCTCCGATTACCTCCTATTCACAAATCACCAAAAGATCTTCAACCTCAAAACTGCTGCACCAAATTCCACATCCAGAATCAAGAGCTCCTCATCCTTCTTGTACTCGTGCCGTAAAATCATTCCCTGTGTTTTACTCGTCCTTCTCGAAGCAGGGGTAGGTTGTTTTTCTGGCGCCAAAAGCTGGGCAGTGACCTCGAACCGGTCACTACCACGTAATAACTCCTCGCTGATGTCAACAGAGATCCAGCTCACATCAGGGATATTCGAGGAAGAATTGCTACGCCGGAGGTGGTGTTTGTGGTGGCGATGATGCGAGCTGTCTGAACTGTGGTCGTTGTTTTCACTGATTGAAGGCCTACGCACCTTTAGGAGGAATGATTTCAAACCTGGTGCTTTTGGCATGTATACCGATGGGTTGGTGCTATTATGGTGGTGGTGATGGTGGTGAGAATTTCGAGGGTGAGTTGAGTTTGAAGCTGTCGAATGGCGATAAACATTGCTACTCTCCATACTCAATTCACTTCCACCCATACTTCCACCACCATTACTGCCAATAATACTCCGACTTGACTTCAGCGCCCCAGACTCTAGCATCACCCTCGTGACTTCCTTCTCCAAGATACCCAACGCCGAGCCCCTCATCAGCATTGGTGCCTTCCTTCTCAGTGGTACAACAGTCGCATTGGAAATAGGGTCAACAGAGACATCCGACGAGGAATTAGAGTGAATGGTCGAACTGATGTTGCTTGTCCAATATGTGTATGATGACGAATCATCACTTTGATAATCCATCCTTGAGCCTGTTCCCACACTTGGAGTAGTGTGTCGTAATTGTGGAGTATGTGAGCGTTGCCGGTAGTTGTCTGAGGAGGTCAGTGATGATGAACAATGCGATGGTGTCGTTGTAGTGCTGTTGGAGCGAGGTCGAGAAGGGCTTTTCTGAGCAGCCGATGTGAGGGAAGGCAATGATGCTGGCGCAAGAGGGTGTCTTGATCTGGTTTGTCGACGTGAGAGAGCCGGCGGGGAGGTGTGTCTGGCATTTTGGGATACCAATGATGAATCGGAGGAAGTAGGAGTTGAAGGCGGAGTCGAGGTTGAGATAAGTGTTGATGGTGACTGAATGTACATGCTGTCCTTTTGCCTCTGTAAACGTGCTGCAGGGGATGATATTAAGATGTGGGGGATGTCCTTTGGTGGTATTAGATGTACTTTTGCCTGTGATATCCCGGTGCGGCTACCATGCAACACCTCATCATCATCGTCCAACTTCAAGTGAGTGATGTCGACATCAGGTGGAGTCGGTAAACGATTCGATGAGCCAATATTGTGAAGAGAAGATGATTGGTCTAGGATCTGGATATCTACTGGCCCGCATGGACTAGCATCTGCAAATGAGTGTGTGTAAAATGAATCAGGGCTCCCCAAAATGAGAAGTTCCTGGGATAGGATTGCCTGTGGAACATTGAAAATGTTATGTTCGGGTGACCTTTGACTGCAAGATGACCTTGTGCTTCTCGATTCTGGAAATCCCATTGGAAAGAATGAGTCTGGTCCATCCAGAACTGGCAATAATGTTTCACTATCATTTCTCTGATGGCCGACCGGGGACTGTGGATTTTCCGATGCCGAAGAAATGCCTGGTTCGGAGCATGTGCCATAAATCCCACTGTCCTGTTGATCTCCATGATATAATTGACGGCCAAAGACTGCTTGGAGATCATCAGTATTCACCTCCTCCAATCTTGCATCTGGTGGAGGGGTTGGCGGTATGGCTATCGAGGTTCGCATAGCCTGATCATTGTCAACATTGTGCTTTGGAAAGCGAGTGCTCCATCCAAGAGTTGGTGATGATGGTCGGTGCAGGTTTCGGGGTGGTGAAAATGGGGGAGGTGATGGCTGCCCACGACCAGGACGAGGAGTATGTATTGTTGGTGGTAATCCATCTTGAACTGCCTTCAGGCATTTATACTCGTCTTTCAACGATATTGGGGAGCGGCGGCGGCGGCGGAGTGGTGGTGGTGATTCGGGAACCTCTGGTAGGAGGTCATGAAGACTACGAGATGGTGGAGGTGTAACTGGGTCACACAACAATCCTCTTGGAGTTTCGGGACCATTTGTTGCTTTTTCCCGCTCGCTTCCACCAATAGAACCTGTTCGTGAAGACATTGACTCTCCGAAACCTGAATCCCAACTTGCAGTTGCTGGGAGATCCAGAATGCTCTTTGAAAATGACTTTTTGAGCAATGGATTACCTGGACTGGGTAGAGGGGTACGAGAACTGGGTGGAAGTATTCCAGAGCCCTCTCTCTTCTTTTCTGCGCCGGCACCTAACGACTCTCTGAGAGTATCCTCCATCTTCAGTGTCATTGACTCCAAAATCTCGTTGATGTGTGCCATGCCCTCTGCTGCATGGCAAGCAATATTTGGCATGGACCAACGATGACTGATTCTTGCGTGGCTCTTCTCGACGGAAAATTGGCCATGTAGATCGAGAAAGCGAACACATAGTTGGCATGGCTTCTTGCTACAGCCAATCACTGTGGGCCTTTCCATCATTGGGTTCTCCTCATAATACTTGACGAGCTGCATTTCTGCATGAACAACGGGCAAATCTGCACATTTCTCACGGAATTCGGTGCGGATCTTTTCAGTGTTTTCCTTCGAAATGGCCGTGATACGCCATGTATTCAAGATACCGCGGAGATATCCCCGAAGGTCTGCATCAGGGTAAATGCTTGAGTTGACGTCGTAAAAGGACATGGTCGGAATGGCGTGAACCTCGACGATGCGGAACTGGTGAGGGTGTGCGCGGACGGCGTCTATCAACGCTTGTGTCGCCAGTCTGTACCGCCCGAGCTTCTGAATTGTGCGGAATAGGTCGTAGCCATTGAGGAAGCCAAACAAAAATGCCCTGAAGCCCCGCGAGCGCCGCAGATGGTAGCACTGCACCAAAAGCTCTTTCCACAGCCGAGCGTCACCGCGGTGGCCTTGCTCGACCACCCTCTCGCACAGCTGGTGCACATGCGCCAGATTCTGTGTGCCCTCGCGAATGTGTGCAGCGCCACTCTGGCTGAGCTCACCCTGCGCCTGCTGGAGGACTGGGGCGATTTTAGAGGCAAGAACTTCGACGCAGTTCTCGATATTCCGGCCTGGGCCGCCGCTGAGGGGCCTCTTTGCGGGAGCGTAGAAGCGCTTGATGATGTCTTCGCGGATTTTCTTCTGGTTCATCTCAACAACCATGCTCCACAAGATATCTTCGCACTCGAGCTCGCCTTTCACTAATACATGCAATATGATCAGTTTACAAGAACTCTCTACATTGGGGCAAAACGGTCAACTTACAGCCTTTTGCAAAGTTCTCCATGACGGCCGCGATGCCCTTCAACCACTCTAGCACATCCGCGGGAACACCTGAATTCATCGCAACCCGGAAAGTAACACCAGTCTCTATCCGACCCCTCTTCCCTGCTCTACTCCATTCTTCCATGCACACGGCAGTCATATTCTCCCTCTCAGACTCTCTCCACTCATCATCTTCACCCCAATAACTCCCTTCGATAGCACGTGATCCAGCTTTACCCTTGGCCATGACCTTCTTCTTCTTCATCACTCCAGCATCTGCAATAAATGCGAATTGATCCACTAAATGTCGAGTTGGTGCAGTACCTCCTTCCACTGTAATGGTCGACATGACGTCGTCCTCATCCCCGGCGGGGAAGCTTGACGAGGAGGAACGTGCACTGAGGGGTGTGGATGGTGGGGTTGTGAGACTTGCTTGTGGCTGTACATATTGCTGTGGTTGCTGGTGATTGTTAAAGAGATTTGCAAAGTGTGTGCTGAGGATAGAATGTAGCGCTGCTGCTTCTTGGAAACGCCTTCTTCCGGCGTAATCCCAGATGAAATTGACCGGTTTTGGGCCTCTAAGAGGCGATATTATCAAACCAGTGCTGCCAGAGCTGACGATTCCAGTCGTAGAGGTCGAAACGGTTGAGTAACCAGAGTACGACGAATCCCTATATGTTGACGTCTCTGCATGTTGTGATAATAATGAGGAGTCGGATAATCTTGATGACCGTGCCGATGATAAGGCTGAGGTTGTAAAATATGAGGATGATGCGCAGGAGGACAGAATAGAAGGCGAAAGGACGCTAGATTCGTCTGTTACCACCGTCGAACTGATCCTTCTGGATGTTCTTGAGGATAATGACAAGTCTGATAGCTCTTCCTCATCTATCGTATCCATCCTTGGCCCTCGATACTGCAGGTTTGCCATCTCTTCCTCGATGCTGATCGTACTAGGAAATATTGTTTGCTGCTCCTCTTCTTCTTCAACTTCTGACTCGGTAGCAGCTCGGTGCCGCGGCCAAGTGACCCCTCCGTTACGGGCAATTGCGGTCTTCGAATACTCTTCTCGGAGCCTGGTATCCTCTTCTCGTATACTTAATCCTGCTCTTGCCCTGTAAAAGAGCTCGTCGTCGTAGTCCTCTGCCGTGTATCCCGATTTTCTGTCGCGAGAAGAAAATCGCGCACGACAGGAGGATACGATGGTAGACAGGGACAGTTGCATCAAGTTGATATTTCTTGGGGGTAATTTAAGAAGTTCAGTCCACCACTTTCACCTTCTATCCCTTTCGTTCTCAAAATATGAATGATCGGGACATTCAAAATAACACAGGGAGCGATATAACTGTTTTGCGGGGTGGGAAACACTGCTTTCTGTATTCGGAATAAGAAGCTGTATGTGAACTATTTTGTGCACTCGGAGGTAAATGTAAGTTTGACGATGCTGAATTTTGAGAAAAAAAATAGATAATGTGGCGGATAAAGGCCCATTCATGGATAGACATGAAGAGTATATAAAGAAATCTCAAAATGTCAGTCCAGCCCATCCAGCAACAGAAATTACGCTTGCATGCCCACCTACCACACCACAAACCACATCATTCCCACACGCATGCATTCCTACATAAAGCAGCACATCCATGGCCATGAGGCCAAATGCACCCTGTCTGCTACTCGTGGGCCGATGAACTCGCTTCTCACAATGAGTAGAGTAGTATTTGGTCTCCAAGCTATCCCCGGTAATGCACTGTTAAAATTGAGTGGAAAAAAGATCAGCCTGCATGCTGGGTACCTAGAGAAACTATAAGTAACGTTACGTTCCAACCAGGGTTGATACTGGTGGGGTGTAAGGTGAATAGCATAGGTGAGTTGGTTATGGTTCATTGTGCATGACGATGGTCGTTGTGTGGTGAAAGCTCCAACCAACCGTGACCAGCGCATCACACAAGCACTGCAACACAAGGCTCTTTGGAATTTCTATTCGCTGAATCAACCACCCCACAACCGCCATACCCCCCACTTGTGATATCCCCTCGCTTTGCTCCTCCACGACCATAAGCTTGCCCTTATCACTCTTTTGATAGTTCTCTAAGAGAAACAGCAGGTTGGTTCTGAGGATTTCTTGAAGAATAGAATCGCATCGGAGTCGCCATTTCTTAGCTAGTTAGCTGGTACTAGTTTGAGTTTATGCACGCCCACGGCGCACGCATCGCATGACATGGCATCGCTGTCGCTGTTGCAGGAATGGGAAATTTGACAGAAACGACGTTTTGCCAATTAGATTGGAAATTCCTTGGTGCTGGTAGTTGGCTTCGCTCCCTGGCTGGCCCAGCCGTGCAAACACCCTCAGGCGGAGTCTTTGCGCCAGTGCCATTTTTTGATGATTAAGAGGAGCGGCGAAGAGGCTCTATGATGGTGGTGGTAGTAACGTTTCTTCTATGCTCGCCATGTAGCCTCCTTCATGGCCAACTAAACATCTGCTTTCTGGCACCTTAGAGGCTGGACATATCTTTTGTTTGAAATGCTGTTCTCATGTCTCAATTATGAGACATTTCCATACAGGACAGGCGCAGATACAGATCGATAAACCAGTGGATGGCATCTTCTTAGGAAGCATTGAGTCGGTAAGAAGTAGGTATGCATGATCCTTTTAGACGAAGATGAAAAGGACGAAGAATCGAACGCCCACCAGCCCTCCACGTCAGCAAAAGCCTGAAGGGCTGATGCTATGCAGGAATTTCGGCAAACTACGCATGGGTTAGGTACCAAGTAAGTAAGTAGGTAAGTAAAGGCAGTGAAGGCAGATGTGCTTGTGCATGCAGAGTAGAGTACTCGAGTACACTCTCTACATGCACACTGCATATGCGACTCGCACATTCATGGTATTCTTCCCGTGTCTGATCAAAAGATTCTTTTTTTGATGTACTTCAACGGCTACGATGCCATTTTTGTTCGAACTTTCAATCTGGATCTCAAGGCGTAGCTTTGTTTGTGTCATTTCCAGAGGATGTGTCGTCTCAAACAAGGCGTAAACCCTATATCTTGATATGAAGTCGAAAAGAGGCATTTCCCCTTGCGCAATGGATAGTAGACAAAAGTACTCGAGTAAAGACAGTACTTTCTGATCTCGTAGTACTTTGCATTATGTTGTTCAATTATTGCCTAAATGCGAGATTGTGGTGTTGTATCTGTGTTGGTTTGTTGCACAAAATGGCCCCTGTGGTACTATGATATATATCAAAATCTCTATTATGAAGGGGTGCGACTCAGGCTTGTCGATCCTGAGCAAACTCAACCAAGTTGTTGATCGTACTATCAAGTAGATATTTGTTTGCAATTGGGGCAAACTGTTCTAATTATCCAATAACGAGTGTCGAGAGAAAAGTCAGCATTGAGATAAAGGTCAGATTTGTGTGAATCACTCAAATGAGATCCCGTAGCAGGTGAAGGAGAATAAGACTGGGGTGGGCTGCAGTGAAACTTACCACTTACCAAGTCGATCCACCGGGCCATACCATTTGCCAAATTCCTTTTAAGCATTGGGTCGAAAAAGTTATGATTGTATCGTCGAGTCCACCGCTTGACACTTGGAAAACCACAGAAAAATAACATTGCTCACATGCCATGGCAGCCATACTGTGGGATTAACCAGTTTGAGTGTTTTAAACGGGGGCAGCTAGTTGTATGTATGGAGAACCTGCTCACGCATTACTGATAATCGAAAATTTGCGTGCTTTTTGTATTCGAAATTTGTGAGAATGATTATTGCGTTCTTGTGTAGTGGGAATCCTATGGCTGGCAATTTGAGGCGATGGTTAGCCTTGAATTTCGAGACGAGAAGGGGGGGGACTATTAGACCAGGCTGGCGAGAGGGTACTCAAGTACTTGGCTTCACCGCGAGGCGGTTCAATGTTTGATGTGATGTTTTGATGTCCTGAAGGATTCGAGCAGCCGTAGGATGGGCGTCCCTGGTGAAGTGGTGAAGCATGTTCGTGGGCTGGGGACGAGGCTGTTCTTTCGAGGCTAGCTGTTCTTAGCAAAGAACAAAAGGACTGTTCTTAGTCTCGTGCCCAGCCCCTCGTAGAGGACTGTTCTAAGAGGCTCATAAAGTACTCGAGAGGTACATGTACTTACTTAAGGTTTGACTTCCGGAAAGAGACACTATAAACTGTCGCCAAGCCGTCCAAATGTGGAAGGGGAGACCGCTCCATTTTCAAGGCTCTTACTTTCGTAATACCGCATTGTAACTCAATCTTTCTCTCGTGCATGCCTTATAAGGCCTGTCCTCGTTCCCTCCTTTCCACGAGACTAAGTATCCTTTCCTAGTCTCGTGCCTCCTTTCCCCAGTCACGAACCTACTTTGCCGTCCGCACCCTCTCATCACCAGCATCGCCAGATTTCAGACCTCGATCAAAGAATCTTGAAACCAGCCAAATCCCAACAATGGATAGAGTTCCGATATGATGATGGCCTAATGGAATGCAGAAAAAACATCTATGAGCGTTGGCAACAAATTAGAACACAGGCTAGGCCCGCCAGGTGAGACTCCTTTCTGCCTTTTAGCTTGTTCCCAGTCTTTACAACTATAGCATCTCTACTCGTGGATAACCACAAATATCGGACGATGCTAGCCTGACGATGCGGAGGGTTTGGGGATGAGGCCAATGGAGGGTGGCCGAAGCGGAGAGAAATTCCTTCGAGGGTCATACGGAAACCGCCTGAGATCGGGCCTACAAATCACCAGCAGACTGCTGATAGCGTCGACTTGGTGGTAACCGTATGTATTCCAATATCGATTGCCTTCCAAACCTTTACGGCCGGCACTTGTAATTATGACCCGGGAAATGTAAGTATGAAATCCCGAACCACTACAAATACACGACGTGCGATTGCAAGCTAACCTCTGCCTCTAGAACCAGCCCTAAATGGCGATTATTCTCCAGATATTTATCCAAGGATTAGGCCGGGTACTCGAGTAATTCGACTACTTGCTGGTCGGATCGGCTACGCATGTCCCCCGAGGGCCAGCCTTGAACCCCAATGTCATACGTAGGCATTTTGGCTGCGGGGCTACGGCAGGATGCACTGGCTCGGTAGAAAGAAGTATACTCTATACGCACGGGAGATATTGGAAAAACATGTGTCGTGTACTTGAGTGCTTCATTCGAGAAGATGCATTAGGTTCTTCCTTGATACTACCATGTTCACAGTAGGTTCCTGCAGCCCAAGTGAAGATTGAATACACAACTACTAGTCTCGTCCAAGAATTAACTAGGTTCCTTATTGACATGCGTCATACATGAAGCTCTCAACGAACAACTCGCGCTTGAACCAATCACAGTACCTAAATTTACCGAAGGAATGAAGGACAACCTCAAGAGTGAAGTGCACTCTCGGGGTCGAGGTGAGACTTGTCGCGTGGAAAGGAGCTTGTGAGAGAGTATATGGTTTAGAGACTGGTGCTTGAACTCGAGATGGCCGGGTCGTCTCTCAATCTCCCCCGTCTCAGCTTACTTCCCTCAATCACTAGGTTTCATCTGGCAAGAGAACAAGTCCACTTATTTTCCTTTGTACACCATCCTACGGCAATGCCAGGGCCCTCATGTAAGAAGCGCTCCAGAGCCTGTACTCAGTACGTTTTGTTTCCATTCACATTGGGCCCGGCACGAGAACAATTGGGCCCCAGCTTGCCTTGCTATCGCAGGTGCACATTATAGACAGCCAACGAATACAATGCAACACCACATGTAATGATCCCAGGCCTCAGTCTAAATTTAAACCACGAGTCCTTGAGCTTCTGGATGGAATCAGTGGCTATGTCTAGGTGACATTGGCACGAGAGCAGGTAACATTCGTCCTCCCTGACTATCCTTCCCCGTCTATCCTAATTTGGCTCACAAGGATATTGTCAATCAGAATGCAGCATACAAATTTTTTGGGGGCAAATTGAATCGATGATACATACATTTGTTGCTTTTCAGCTTCGGCCTGAGCTCGCCCAAGCACCTGCTTTGAGTACTCCCCTACTCACACAATTGCACTAGCATGCTCATCTTCCCTTACCAGAGAACCATCGATTGATAGGTCCAATTACTCCAGTACTTATTTACTTACCTACCTAGAGTAGTGCAAAGTACCTACTCAATATCGATATGTATGCATGATGCATGCACATCATCGCCAGCCGCGATGTTTACATTCGTCGTTTGATTGCATGCTCACCTCTCTGATTGTTTTTTATTTATCTAGAGAATCCAAAACAAAGGACAGATAGGCCCTCTAGCTGCCAGTCACATCCCCAATGGCCCTCGGCACAGTCTCACTCTCCCCGCGTTTACGAGGCAACCGGCGGCCACAGTGTGCAGTGGACTGCAGTCCAGTCTGCACTTCCCCCACTTCACCATGCCGACGGACGCCAACTGTCCATTACCAGCGCATCTGACTGGAACGTGATAATCTCCCTCGGCCTGGAGATTGTCTTCTAATCTACTATACTCGAGAAACCAATTATATCTCGAATCTGGTCGACTCCTCTTGTACAGCTATGTAACCAATCGTAGAGTCCAACCAATACCCAAAAAAGGTCTTCAAGATAGCAATTGGACGCCCCGCCCCGCCCCACACGGGAGTCCCCAACCGAGCCTATCCTGGTCACGATACTTCAATGTACTTCTTGCGTCTCTGCCTCAGCTACATCAGCTACCTCCTCTACTCGACTACTCGAGTACCTAATTACCCCGCTGGGCCCAGGGTAAAAACCAAGGAAATGTCAGAAACTCTAAAAAAAGAGACGAGCCTGTGCGTTAGTAGTACGTATTCAAGTACACATGGCTTCCTATCGGCCTATCTTGCGTAAGCTACTTTTTCGGCTGCACTCTCCGGATGCTGATGTAGGGCCAAATCGACCAATTTACTGGAACGAAGCGGGGCTTCGAATTCGCTGAGGGTGTGCGGCCGAGAACATGGTGGAGAGCGGTAAGAGTCAAACCATTCATTCATTGTGGCAGGCCTCGACAATGTCGAGCGGGTGCTAGCCTGCGGTCGTTGATTACAGTATGAGAATATATAGTATTTTTTAGGGGGGCGGCATGCCGACCAAAAGTGATGGTGCGTATGGGGGCAAGATCTAGATGCCTTTCGTCGGGATAATAACCGGAAGACAATATTAATCTATTTTCCGTTAGATGGGGAAAATTTAACAGGTCTGTTGACTCTTAAACCAGCTACACTCTATAGCTAGATCTTGAGCTTAAGGGAAATAGAGTTACATTGACAAGAATAACATGGATTACATCAAGCGCCTGACTCGAGGCTAGGTTTACATTACTTGAAGTACATCCATGATCATTCAGCAAAAGAGTCGAGGAAAAGGAAATTATTTGATGAGCCTCAGTTGCAAGAACAATCATGAGTTTATATTTTTTTAGGTCGAGAATAATTTTTTAGGCAACCTCGACGTTAATTGAGTTTTCTTATCATGATCATGATATAGATCTATAACATAGCCTGCGATCCAACACATGGTCGATCATGTTCAAAAGAGGAATTAAACCCTCGAGGGTACTAGGAAAATTTAAGCAGCATCACCAATTTCGTGTGTCGCTCGAAATTATAAGCTTCAACTTAAAGCTGTTGTAAATTAAAGTTCGGTTGCTAAAATCCACGACGACGGCATCAAGCAAAAACAAGACAAAAAATCCCAAAAAAAAAGAAAACCCTACGCGAGGCTCGAACTCGCAACCTCAAGATATCGCTCTTTTTTATTCGTTTTTTTTCCTTCTTGAATGAAGAAAGATGGACGACGGAGTTAGAAGTCTTGCGCGCTACCATTGCGCCAGCAGGGCTGAGGATTGATGCCTATTAGGCGGAGGGGGGTGGATATGGAGGGATGGGTGGGATGTATTGCAGGGTGACGTGGAACATGGGTACATGGGTTGCGTCAGGCTTGTGGTTTGGGTAGGGTTGTAGAGTAGAGTGTTGAGTGGTTGTTACCCTGAGTTCAACAGACTAGTTAACCCCGAGCTCGAACACGAGAAGGTTGTGATCTCGTGCCCAGGGAAGGTTGGAGAAATGAATATTAATGACCATCATGTATATACAAACGAAAAATTCATCATCGATATCGGCCTCCATTACCTACACCTTCAGTCTTGTGCTGCCTCCCCGGCTCCGCTTTTTGATTGCAGGCCATGTTTGCAATTGGCTTTCCTAGCATTTTAAGCAAGTAGGTGTATTAATGTTATTATTGTACTCGTTATATCACCTATGTGAGAGCCCGGGCCCGGGGAGGTGGGTATCTGATCTGCAACGTCCGGACTAAATAGAGTATGGCATGAGACTACAGATACGGGCTATAGCTCCCTAGGTACCTTGTACCTCCCTCCTAAGCTAGGTCAATATTAAACCTGATTGTGAAATAAACATACCTGGGTACCTAGGTAGCTATGGGATAGCACGATAAACAATCGCGATAAAAAATATATACACAATCGCAGGGTGAGTGTGCGAGCGAGCCAACGGACGAACGCTAAAAGAAATATCAATATCAAAAAACACAGTTTGCAAGTCATTAATATCCAATAATTAAACAGAATATTACTAGGAGGGGTGGGTGGATATACCCTCATCGCAATCGTAATACTACCACGAACGATGTGGATAAAACCGCCCCAATCTACGTATGTTAATACTACTGCTCTACTATAATTATGCCGCACTCTTCTTCTTCTTCCTCTCCTCCCACGCCTCTTTCCACAGCCCAATCACGGCATCGACATCCACGGGAGTAACCGCCGTGCCCGTCCCCTTTCCAACCCTCCCGCTCACCCACCCCCTCAAGTCCTCCCAGAATTCGGGGGTACTCAACACATCTTCTTCCTTCGTACTTGGCTCCTCCCCCTCCTGTTGTTCCACATCCATCTTCTCCCCCTCCCCCTCCTTCGGCTTACTATCCACCACAGGAGAGGAGGTACTATCAACATCCATCTTCTCCCCCGCCTGCTCCTCCCCTTCAACCCCCTTCGGCACCGCCCCCCCCATAAACATCACATTCAACACCACCCCCGCCCCGGCCTCGGTCCCCTCGGGCACAACCTCCCTCAGGAACGTCGGGTCCGCAAGGATCTTGCCCTTCTGCAGGATCTTGAGCGCTGGGATGGGGATGGAGGTGTGTTCCGAGACCAGGAGTTTTACGGTGAGGATCGTGGTGGTGTTGAGGGGGAGGGGCGGGAGGGGGAGGGTGAGGTGTGGGGCGCGGAGGGTTTTGATGGTTATGGTTGCTAGAGTGGGGGGGGGGGAGGGGGTTAGTGAGAGTACCTAGGTATTGTAGGGGAGGTGGAAGGGATGTGGGGGGAGAGGGGAGGACGTACTTGTTGGGGGGGGGTCGAGGCGGGGACGTTTTGGCAGGAGTCGGGAGGGTTTTGGGAGGGTGATCTGTAGTGCGGGAGAAGGAGGATTGAGGTTAGCTTGATATCGATATTGATATTTAAATCTCCTGATTCTGGCGAGGGGAAGCTTTGTAGGTACTCACGGGCGTCCTAGCGGGATAGTTCCTCTGGTCGTCGGCGTAGTCGGCCGCGAACTTGACGGGCCTGGAGCTGACGGCGACGAGGAACTGTTTTGCGAAGCTGAGCTCGGTCATGGCTGTGGGTTGTGGTTGTGGTTTTGGTTGATTTGATTTTCTGATGCCGCACGTGTATGGCTTTTTACTTTGTATCGCTGTTTTGCTGTTTCGTGATATAGATATACCTCTGTTATTGTAGTCGGTTCGTGGGCGGGCGGGAGTGTGTTTGGAGGTTCGTGAAAGAGGATATGAGGTTATCGCAGTGCAGAGCAGGTCAGGTGGTAGCTGGCTGGTATACAGGTATACTATATTCTGAGGTAGCTTCCGGTGCGGAGCTTCCGGGGATGGGATTAATGGGATGTCTATATCTTTTGATCTAATGACTTGATGGCACCCGCCCGCCCGCCCTGACCACATGGCCACTACAACACCCATACCACTGTTATTCTTATCCCCCATCTCGACCCTCCCCACACCACACACCACACCCCACACACGGGGATCACCACAAGCTTGGCACACCCACATCACGTGCTCACCCCTCCCCGAAGCTAGACCCCTACCACCTCTAGCGCCCGCGCCAAGATTTCAACTTCCACAACACCCCTTGCAAACGCAAAGAAAAAATACTAGCACATTATACTGTCAACTACTCTAAACCTCTCTTTTTTCACCACTACTCAACCCTCTCGACGGGGCCCAGCAGTAGAGTAGGTACAACAACACCACTACCATCACCATCACCACCCCCCCTCCCGGCGAGAAATTGAGCTCTCGTAATTAAAGAAGCTCACACACTCACTCTCTCTTCCACCCCCAAGAAGTAGCTCTCCCCTCCCCAACACCCACTTACTTACCCACAAGAAACAACCCACACACAAAAGAAATCAGCTCAAAATGGGTAAAGGCCGCTCCAAATACAAGCAAGCCGCGCCGCTCCCGCTCGACGCCGCCACAATCGCAAAACTCAAGGCCCGCAAACTCGAAATCGGGAGCATCGCGCCGGGAATCGACCACATCCCGGAGCACCCAAACTCAAAGAAACGCAAGGCGGCCGCCGCCGCAGCAGCAGCGTCTTCCGAGCCGGTCGAGC
This sequence comes from Peziza echinospora, assembly GCA_024516245.1. Taxonomy (NCBI): domain Eukaryota; kingdom Fungi; phylum Ascomycota; class Pezizomycetes; order Pezizales; family Pezizaceae; genus Peziza; species Peziza echinospora. The sequence goes on along the minus strand of JAJLQT010000012.1, from coordinate 365,148 downwards.
CCGTCAAGAAGTTCAAGAAGACTGAGCGCGCAAAGCAGGATGCGCAGGAGGCAAAGGAGAGCTTGTGGGCGGAGGGGAAGAGGGAGAGGGCTCTCAAGGGGAAGGATAAGTTGAAGGTAAAGAAGGCTGAGGAGAAGAGGAGGGAGAAGGAGGTGCCGAAGAAGGGCAGGGCGAATGATACCCCGTTGGGGGCAAAGAGGAAGGGAGCCAAGAAGGGGAAGATGGATTTCACGCCGAAGCCGGAGTCGGATCCGGAGGATAGTGACGGGCATGAATATCCCGGCGGGCTCGATGGGATCGAGAATATCGGGGCAGAGAGTGACGAGGAGATGGAGGATGTTGGGTCCGAGGCGAGCAACTCTGAGGATGAGGAGGAGGAGGAGGAGGAGGACGTTGAGGTGGAATCCACAACAACCACCCCAGTAAAGAAACCCACGAACGGGACCGCAGAGAAGCTCAGATCCGATCTCCTCGGTGCCTCCGACGACGAGGACGACTCTGACGACTTTCTCGACTCGGGCGACGAGGCCGCCTTCGACTCGGACGACAACGCCCGCTCCTCCCGCCCAATCTTCTCCGACGACGAGGACGACAGCGACGCAGAGGAGATGCTCACCGCCGCAAACATCGAGGGCCTCTCGCGCCAGCTCGACGCAAAGCGTGCGCAGGAGGACGCCGAAAACGAGGCCGAGCTCCAGGCAGACGCAATGCAGACCAACATCACCGGCGACGTCAAGATCTTCGGCGCCCTCGGCGCAGACAACGAGGCCGAGGAACAGGACCTCCTCGCCCCAGACATCCACCTCATCAGGACACGCATCACCGACACCATCCGCGTGCTCGAGTCCTTCTCCACCCTCGCCGAGGCCGGCCGCTCCCGCGCAGAATACACCGCCCAGCTCCTCAAGGACATCTGCGCATACTACGGCTACTCGCCGTACCTCGCCGAGAAACTCTTCGACCTCTTCTCCCCCGCCGAAGCCTTCTCCTTCTTCGAGGCAAACGAGAAGCAACGTCCTCTCGTCATCCGCACAAACACCCTCAAAACCACCCGCAGAGACCTCGCGCAGGCGCTCATCAACCGCGGCGTCACCCTCGAGCCCGTCGGAAAATGGTCCAAAGTCGGCCTCCAGATCTTCGAGGCCCCCGTCCCCCTCGGCGCAACACCAGAGTATCTCGCAGGAAACTACATCCTGCAAGCCGCCTCCTCGTTCCTCCCCGTCATGGCCCTCGCGCCCCAGGAAAACGAGCGCATCCTCGACATGGCCGCCGCCCCCGGCGGTAAAACAACCTACATCTCCGCCCTCATGAAGAACACCGGCTGCGTGTTTGCAAACGACGCAAACAAGGCCCGTACGAAGGGTCTCATCGGCAACATCCACCGCCTCGGCATCAAGAACACCATCGTCTGCAACCACGACGCCCGCGAGTTCCCAAAGCTCATCGGCGGCTTCGACCGCGTGCTCCTCGACGCCCCCTGCTCCGGCACGGGCGTCATCTCAAAGGACCCCAGCGTCAAGACAAACAAGACCGAGAAGGATTTCTTGCAGCTCCCGCACCTGCAGAAGCAGCTCCTCCTCGCGGCCATCGACTCGGTCGACCACGCCAGCGCAACGGGGGGGTATATCGTGTACTCGACGTGCTCCGTCACCGTCGACGAGAACGAGGGCGTCGTGCAGTACGCGCTCCGCATGCGGCCCAACGTCAAGCTCGTCGAGACGGGGCTGACGTTTGGCCGCGAGGGCTTTGTGAGTTTCAGGGGGAAGACGTTTGACCGAAAGATGAATCTCACAAGAAGGTACTACCCGCACATGTACAACGTCGACGGGTTCTTTGTCGCGAAATTCAAGAAGACCGGGCCGAGCCCCAAGACCGGGCCGGGGGTGAGTGCCGGAAAGACGGATGGGGCCCCCAGGGCAGGAGGAAATGATCTTGACGGGGACGAGGTGGATTTGGGCGCTGCGGACGAGTTTGCGGAGTTTGGCGGGAATGAGGAGGAGGATCGGGTGTATATGGAGAAGGGGCAGAGGGAGCTGATGAAGAAGAAGGGCAGGAATCCGGATGCGGATCTGAGTAAGGCGGATCCGGCGAAGCAGAAGAAGGTTGTTGCTGCTGCTGCTGCTGGTGAGGGAGAGAAGAATGCTGTGGAGGGGGAGGAGGGGGTGAAGAAGGGTGGTGATGCGCCAGTTGCTGCTGCTGCTGCTGCTGCTAAGCCCATTACCTTCACGAAGCAGGTTGTCGTTCAAGCGGCCTCTCCTGCTTCTACAAAGAAGGTTGTCGAGAAGAAGAAGAAGGAGGAGAAGAAGCCAAAGGCTGCTGCTGCTGCGGCAGCGGTAGATGCAGCACCAACAACACCCGCTCCAGCACCAGCAGCAAAGGTCAGCAAGAAGGCCGAAGGCGGCAAGGCAAAGGCATCCAAAAAGACAAAATAGAAACAAAAATTTCAAGGACCACGGGGGGGGGTTTTTTTTTTTTTTGTTAATCTTTCTTCTTCTTTTCTTTTTTTTCTCTGTATTTACATAGCATGTCATCCATTCAAAATTTGTCTTTTTTGTCTTTTTGTCTTTTTATTTTTATTTTCTCATGTTTAATTTTATATCTTTTTTTTTTTTTTTTTCAACTACTATTTTCTACAGGTACCGCTTCATTCATGTCGTTCATGTATATCGATAACGGGTGTGTTCATGTCCCTCTTCTTTCATACATCCTTCTTCTGCAAAAGATTGCGAGATTTTTCTCTTATCTTAGAGAAATAGTATGGTCATGTTCATGGTCATGATTGTTTTACACTTCTCCTACGGATCCGACCTCTGCCCAAAAAGTCCATTTGTATTGTATCACCATGTCTTAGATACTTAGTTCAATATCAGTCAGTCAATGCCCCTAGATATCTACCTTCATCAATCGCTGTAGCCAAAATACATCGAGATAAGTACGCAAGATTAGGCAAGATTGGCCAGACCATGGATGATATAGGAGGTAGTTTTCACGTGTGCCGATGTCAGGGTAAGGACCCATACTCCGTCCCTGTGATTTCAATTACCGAACATCAGGCCATTATTCGCGGCGAGAATGTCGAGCCATATGTACTGTACCCCGCAAGTACTCTCGTCCCCGTAACCTCCCCCAAAGAGAGTACTCAGGCTCATGATCAAGGGAGACATTTATGCATGGCGATCGATTTATGTAAATTACCTTGCCTGGGAAATGGAGGGTAACCATCGATCAAAAACCTGTTGGATCAACAAAATTAAAACCGAGAAAAGAGATATTTTGTGTGCTCACCAAATTTACAAGGATATGTATATCCCAAACTTTAGCCACAGAATACCCAGGAAAAAAAACTAAATAATTTGTTATCCTGTCTCTCTCAAGGCTCGCCCCCACGTATACTTCATACATCCATAGTATGAACCTCTCCACGGATCTGGGACATTTTGGTGCCTTTAATACCGGTATATACTCGAGTAGGTGCTTTTTATACCCCCCCAAATTTGTAATATATTTTAGAGACTTCGTGATACACGGAAAGAAGGGTATATAATAAAGGAGAAATCTAGGTAGATATAATACATACCCAGTTTCCTGATAAACTTCAGCTGTGTCAGAATAAGACGCGGAGAAATTTCACCGCCAGAGTAGTTTTTCCGGCATTAATCCGTATTTTGACCCAACTGTGTAATTATAATGTAACTCCATGACTGAATGCATGCTGGAAACAGCCGTAGTGTTGAGATATCGCTCTGGGTATGAGTGTCCACCCCTAGAATGTCTCAGCGTGGATAAGTGCACTGACATCAGCCTAACGCAGCCTGATAATCAACTAAGATCGAACAAGTGCTCCTAAACTCTATCTATCAGATTCCTACCCATCGCGAATAGGTATGTAGTTCTTGCTGTCAATGCGTAAACACGAATTTCGGGTACATCCAAAGGATAATGTGAGCGGGGTGCTTATTTGCCTGCCAGAGATCCTTTCACCTCAACAATCAACTTGATGGTCAGAAAGACGGTTGTGCCGGTAAACCACAACCCTTGGACCACGTCCTCGCAACCTTTTAACCGCCCTGATCTATGGCAAGATTGGGCAACCGGCCAGTTTTCCCACTTGCCCAACAACATGTGAGTCTTCGCAAAAGAAGTTTCACCCCTCGATGAAAAGGAAGGGAAATGACAAGGCTATGTCCAAGCAGGGGCATTCTCACAAACAAGGTTGTATGAAATCTGATTGGCTAGGTAAATTTTTTCTCTCCCCTCTTGAGCTGGTGTGACGAGCGGTTTATTGCTAGACTCGGGCCTTGTATGTCTTCGCACATAACCCGCATCCAAAATAAGGCCAGCTTGTGTGTTTCATGCGGCAGATATCTCCACCAAAGACTGGGCCATTGGTAAAAATAGTATCTTTTTGACTTTATTGCCTCCATGCTGGAGAATGCATTGGGTATATGAAAAGAGATGCACTTGAGCCTTTCGAGATACATTTTTACACAAGGTCAAAGACCCCGATGTTCTGGTTCTTGACAGATAGCACGTGATTGAAAATGACCCAAGATATGCACGGGACAAGACGCAGAGTACTTTGCATTGCATCGGAACGGTCTAGTCTCCTTGCAGAACTTGTTTCAACAAGCCAATGGGTGTGAATTTCGTGATTGTAAAACACTGTAGTTGGACTCGATGACACCCCCTGTGAGATTACGAAAGATGTGAGCAGATTGTGTTTGACTTGAAAGCATGGGATATAACTTACAAGCTCCATGGTTGGAAAATGAAGCACATTTGGACTGGAGATAATTTCGTACTGCACGTTATCCCATGCCAGGGTAATGCAAATGCGGTCAAATGTTTCTCTGCCGGCTGATCGCCGGTGGGCTCGGCCTGGAGAGAGGGACTAGGCAGGTAGTGGCCACTGCTACTCGAGTACGTCTCTCGATAGGGAGAGACAATGGTGGACGATAAGAGATACAGCCGATTGTGAGGCTGCAAGAAAAGCAAGCTTCACGGGGAAGATTTGAAAAAAAAAGGTGTGACTTGATCTTGAGAAGAGAAATAGAGTGAAAGAAGGATGTAGAGGAGGAAGTTTCGACATTATGTCTTTTTGAGATTTGAGACGTTTGGCAGCACCGTTTCGTGTACCTTGACGGACGACGAGAGTGAAGTAGTGGATGAGAGGATGGAAGGGATGGAGAGGGCGTGGGGGATTTTCTCCGATGGAGGGCGGGGGGGCATCTGGGCACGAGAGCGAGAGAGCAGGAGGTGGGATCCAATCGCTCCTGCCGCTTCAGGCACTACGAGTACATCTCAGCTCTCCCGGGCGCCGCCAAAGCTCGAGACTGGCAGCGTGCCGTCTGCCCTCGGCGCCGCTCAGCCGCGCGGAGGACGCACGCAATCGCAGCCTCGGATGCGTATCTGATCCGTCGCATGCGATACGGATCCTCGGCCTCTGCATGTCCAGCGTTTTCAGCAGCTCATCTCAGCGGACACGCAGAATTGTTCGTGCAGTTCTGCCGGGCTCGCCCCGCACACAGAGGGCAAGCAAGTGAGATGTTGGTGAGGAGCGGTTTGGTGCTGACCATGCCCGCGGCGATCTCTGCGCGGGCCTATCATGCTCGAGGAGAGCATAAACGCCGGAGTCTGCTCATTTTGCGTCCAGGCCCTCCTGGGGCCCCGGGTCCCTGTCCCCTCTGGCCAACCAGCAGCCAGACCCGGCCCCTCTCCCTGGGGCTGGTGCAGCTGCTCGTGGTGGAGAATGACCGCCAGCATGTGGGCTACGGCCTCATCATTGCATCCGAGCCCGCACGGCGCACGCACGCCCCGCCACCATCTCCTCCTCCCCTTCCCCTCGAGCTCCCTCTAGCCACTTTTCGGCAGCCTCATTTACTCGACCATTGCCGGTGTGCTCCTCCAGAAACTGCCAGGCTCTGTGCGTGGGGAGCTGGCCCTTGGGAGAGTGGTAAACACAAGAGTTCGGGCAGCCGAGAGAGGCTTGTCTGGCATCATTTCCGAGCTTGCTGCACCACCGCAGAGATGGTGGGAGGGTGTGCGTCTGAGGGGTAACTGCATGGCCTCTCTGCACTTCATCTTGGTCTCGAGCAAATCTCGAGACTGGGCGGACAGACCTCTGCGGCGCATCGGGCATTTTAGCTCTTCGAGAAGGGTCGAGCATGTGGGCGCATGTATGCAGCAGCCTTAGCAGTGGAGTGAGGGATCATGAGGAGGGCGAGAGGGGAAGGAGGGGAAGAAGTGGAGCTTCCCAGCGGGCCGGCCCACAGTGTGGATGAATTGATCCGTCGTGAAGCGGCCGGCTTGCGGGGGGGGGGCTCGGGGAGTGGCACGAGATCGCGATATCGATCGAGAGCATGAGGCCTGCCATATTGCCAAATATTCGGCATGCCCCGGCCAACATGAGGACCTGGAACTCTATGGTGCAGAGTGAGTGCAACAACTTGGTCAGTTTATCAAGGCACCGAAGTTGCAGGATATACCAGAGGCTTATAGCCATACTAAAGTCATGGGAGCCCAGATATCGCATCCACCCCCTACTAACGTTGTATAGCAACCACTTGACCCTTTCCCAGCTTCCCCTGTACCCCCGTACACTTTACCAGGTAGAAGCCCAGTGGGGCCCGTCATAGCCCGAACGTTCGTTGTTCCTCATGGGCTTCGCTGCTAGGTTCTTATAGATCGAGCACCAGCTCCCGGGTCCCTTTCCACGAATCCAGGCTAAGGCTAGGGATAGGGCCTAGGGGGCATTTTGGCGGCGGCGGCGGGCGGCAGTCTCGAGCCAGCGCCGTTCTCCACCGAGGACGGGTCGGATTGCGAATCAAGCAGAGTAGCGGTGCTATGTGAAGAGATTTGGGGACTTGCGCATTGCATCGGGCTCGCATATCGAGTGCATATTTTATGCACGCACCGTCATCTACTGTGTGATGCGCAGCCATTTCGCAGTGCATGCCCCGTCGACATGCTCTGCATATCCCGCGCGCCGCTGGGCGGCCACGGACCAAGATCGAGCGGGTCCACTTTTTCATGCCCCCGAATGCTCGCACTCGAGGCTTCACTTGCCTTGCCTCCGAACCCCGGCCCTCACGCTCGCCCACACCCATTTTTTTATTGCTCTGCTCTGCTCTGGCTAAGCTCTCCCTGGCGAGTCGAGCCCCCGTTTGATTCCCCACAGATCCTGCCCTCGAGAGTTGCTGCCGGAGCTGTGAATCTCGCTACTCCAGCTGCTCCACTCGCCGTCGCCGAGAAGCCGCCGCACCGCCGAGCAGTAATCTTGGGCCTCGTCCACTGGCACTGTCCACCCGCAGTGCAGCAGCATCCACCCCCCAGTCTGATTCATTTGCGGCCGTGCGAGAGAGGGCGGGAGAGAGTGAGGGAGCGTTGCGGTTTAGTGTAGTGGTGTCGAGTGGTTGCGGTGCCTTGTCTTGTCTTTTGGGGCTCGCTCGCTCATCGGCTTGAGCCCGCCTCCTTTTCCGACAACCAACCCTTTTTTCCCTCTAGCGATACATCAACCTCCGCCCACTAGAGTAACCCGCCCCCCCCCCCCCCGTCCGAACTTCAACCCTTCTTCTCCCTCCTGGCATCAACTTTTCTGTTCATCAAAACCCACCCCCTCCACACAATCCATCTCCCCCCCCCTCCCCCACATCTCCTCTACCCCCCCCAGCCAACGCAGTCCCAGTTCCTCCTCTCAATAACGGTGGACTGGAATCGCTTGCGGCAACGACGACGCTTCCCCACCATCAACCCCTCACCATCGTTCACCAACCCACTTGCATCAAAATTTGGCAACGAGATTTACGCTTCACGCTTCACGCATCACGATTCCACTTCTCTAGAGGTTATCACAACTGCATATCACATAAGCTCCATTTTTTTCCACGATAGTCACGGTTGAAACAGCAAGAGTCCCTTCGCCAGTGTCTCTTGGCCGCAACTGCACAAGCAGACCCAGAGTGGTGTACTTCTTGACTGACCCACAGATACCTTTCTTGCGCGGCTTCAGGATACCCTATTGAGGTGCATTTGCAATACATAACCTCAGAATCGAGAGGCGTCATCAAGGATCATTTGAGCCAATAAACCACATCTACATATAGACTTTTCATATCATAGACATCTTCACGTCAAATCAGCGCAATGGCAAGCCCCCATCATCATGACTATTACGAGAGCATCGGGTCTGCGCGTTCACCCGGAGGCATCCAGCACCAGCAGTCTCACCCGACTTTGCATCGGGCACAGTCTCGGCACTTCGAGACGTTCACGGCCGGTGGCCTATACACTGCAGAAGATCATGCAGCGAGATACGACACGAATCGGTTCGAGTCATCCAGACTGGTTTCAAACTATCCATACGAAGCCTCCGGGGCACAAACGTGGAACCCGAGCAATTTCAACTCTGGCGGTATGGTAGGACTAGGCAGTGCCACTGGAAGGATCAAGACCCCCTCAAGACAGCGAGCTGCTTTGCCAACAGTATGAACCTACTTCCTCTCCTTGCCAGTCGTCCGTGTTTTTCGCACTACTGACTCTGTTTTAGACTTGGATGGACCAGACATCTCCACTTCCCACGGTCAGCCCCCTCCCTGGCCTAGGTAATGTGCCACTTGGTACTTCGCCCATGCGAACCGAGACCGTGGGATCCGATCCCGACGAAGAGCTTATTCCTACCGCAATCGTCATCAAAAACATCCCCTTTGCTGTCAAGAAGGAGCAATTGGTGCAGCTCATGACGGACCTCCAGCTCCCCCTACCATACGCGTTCAACTATCATTTCGATAATGGCGTTTTCCGTGGGCTGGCTTTCGCCAACTTTACTACGCCAGAAGAGACAGCACTTGTTATCGACGCACTGAACCACTTTGACTTGCAGGGCCGGAAGTTACGAGTAGAGTACAAAAAGATGCTTCCATTAGTGGAACGGGAGCGAATTGAGCGGGAGAAGAGGGAAAGAAGAGGTCAGCTGGAGGAGCAACATCGACCGATACCCGTCACCCAGCTGACCCAACCCTCTATCCTCCCAGCTACATCCCCCACACCCAGCCACGCCAGGGTTAAACCAAACACGATGCTCAAGTCATGGTCTAGCATGATGGAGTTGGGATATACTGCCAATGTGGCACCTGCCATGCCTAACCAGAAGCTATCTATAGATGTTGACCTGAATGATCCTCAAACACTCCAGTTTTACTCACAGCTTCTTCTCTTTAGAGATGATGCCCACAGAGAGGCGTTGATCTTTCCACCAACCCTCACACCTCAGCAGCGTCGCACTGTGCACACACTGGCACACCACATGGCCTTGGCTCACGTATCTAGGGGAAATGGTGAGCAGCGCCAGGTACATGTGTTCCGTGCACCTACCTCGGGGCCAACAATCAGCCCACCAACACTTTCAAACGTTCACCCTGCCGAATCTCAACAGCGCCGAACGCTTGCCAGGGCAACTACGATGGACTTTAGCGACGCTCGTTCCGACCACGCTGGCATGTATTCTACAATTGGTCGATCAGCTCACGCTCTTCTCGACATTCCATCATCTCCTTCGGGTCGTGGTGATACTATGCAGCAGCGCCAAAACAACCTACGAGCTGCAAAATCATTTGCAGATTTACGATCATACACACCATCCCCAGTGCCATCGACGTCCAGTTTTCCAGCAGGATTGAGTGCCGGGATCTCACGCTACACAAGCGATTATGGAAGTGTGTCGACGGCTACACCAAGCCTCACACCTACGGCAACTGGGAATTCAATGTCCCCTTCAAACCCTAGTGAGTCTTTACTTGTCAACGGCCTTTCTGGAGTCACGCTCACGACCTCCTTGGGTGGTAATCTTGGCATCGGGGCCAGCCTGAGAGAAGCCAGAGACCCCAGAATAGCGATGGAAAGGGATCAACGCGAACGAGAACAACGTGAAAGAGAGCGCGAGAGCCACAATGCCGTGGGCAGTGGTTCTACCAGAGGATACGCCGGTTATGCGATAGACGACTCGCCAACACAAGCCAACAGAGGTAACCAAGTCTTGCCCCTCAGGCAGCCTAGGGGGCCTGATTCCGACCAACGGGCTGGTTTTGGCCGCAACAGACAAAATCATGGTAGAGGAAGTGGGGAGCTTGACGTGCAATCTGGCCAGGAGATTGTCGTTGAGTAAGTCAAAAATCCATGATTGTCTAATTTCCTTTTTTCCTTTTCCTTTTTCCTTTTAACATTTTCTCTCCATCTTGAAACTGGTATATATCATGGGAAATCACTAGGGGTTTTCGTTATCCTTTTTATATTTTATTATATGCTTCCTTTTTTTTTTCCTCTTTTTTTTCGAACTATTCTTCCTGTCTTTTATTATATCGTTTGAATTCCTTTTGCTTTTGTTGTTTTACCCTTCTCTCCCCTTTTCCTTTTTCTCTCTCCCGCAATTGTTTAATTTATCGACATGTGCGCGAGGAGAGAGACTTCATGATGACGATGTGAACGATAAAACGACGACGAACGAAGATTATGATTCTCCAAAGCGAAAGGCCATATAACGCCAAAAAAGAAGTTTCACTCACCCCCGATGGTTACCTTCGATTTCCTTTGAAGGGTTAGGTGAAGACGAAGTTGGGGTTTTTATGTTTTTTTTTCGAGCAAGATTCAGTATAAAAAAAACTACGAAAACAAGAAACTAAAGCATCATGACGTTTTTTTGCCTTTGTTGCCTCCCCCCCCCCTACACCCTGTGTCTTTGTTCTGTTTCTGTTTTGTTTGGACAGATCTCTTGTCTCTCGTTTTTGGATACTTCAAAGTTATACCGTTGGAGACGTGTGATTTTTGTTTGGTCATCTAATTGTCAGTCACAAAATGCTTGGAATTGTTGCTATTGTAGGTAGCTACGTGTTGGACAACCTCGAAATATAGTCTCATGCCTCGAAATATTTACTTCCTTTTAAGCATTCGACGGCTTAGCTCGTGTTTTTTTTGCATACTTGAATTCTTTTCTGTTGTGTTTTGTCTTCATTTCTATTCTTATTATTTCTTGCGGATCTACTTACCTCTTTATAAGTACCCCCATGTGTGGCCTGTTGGCTGCATGTGCAGGTCTACTTTTATTTTATTATTTATTCATCTATACTTTGTCTTTTTTTGTTTTCGAGTTCTGTAGTGTTTAGCCGGCGCCTATATCTAGGGGATGTGAGCGTGGCTGTCGTGGAACTGATGAGGACCGGTGGGCCCGATGGCCATGTTCTCATGGCTGCTGGTGGGAATGGCCGGAAGGAGAGAAAAAAAAAAGCCCAAGGGGGCTCTTGTTATATCTTTGATTTTTTTTCCTAGAAATTTTACCTTCTAATCTACGTATACATTTTTGTGTTTTCTTTTTCGATTTATATATCATTTTGAGAGCTTGTTTTATGAATTTGGTTTCCTGCGCACAATTTACTTCAAGTATGTACCTACATGACATACATAGATGAGGTGGAGTGCCATGAAGAGGAGTTAAAGGTTGTTCTCGTGCAATGCAAGATTGTGGGTCGAGGCTTGCTTGTGGATCCATCACAAAATCACGGCCGGCTTGGCCTGTTCTCGTTCTCGATCGCGAGTCGAGGAAATTAATATAGACATCCTTCTGGATATGGAGCATAAGTTAATCCGGGCCCCTATTGCATACAGCGCAAAGGTCCGCCAAGCACCGGTAGCCGCGCATAACACCTTCCTGACGGCGGATGCAGTTGCGTGGCGCTTAGCGCCGCGCAGACCCGCGGCAAGTCGAGGCCACCTTTGCCCCTCCCTCCCAAACATCCAATCCCCATCAACCCCCACCACACACACACGCACACACACACGCCCACACACACACATACACGAGATCGTCTCGAGCCCCAACCGAACTCTCTGCAAGGCCATAGAAAAAAGTAAAAGGTTGAACAAGGCGAAAAACGTTGACGGGGGAGGGTCAGTCAATCAGGTTGCTGTCTGGTCTGTCGGGATTGTAGGATTATCCTAGGGCCGCCTCTAGAGCAGAGTAGAGTAAAGTACGACAACCCATACCATACCATACCATACCATACCATACCATACACAGGAGGGCGCTAGCTAGTTTGTAGACGGGAGCCGCCAGGGCGAGGGAGGGAGAGAAACCGCTGAGGAGAGATTGACAGTGTGTGTTTCGTCCGCTAGGTATACATACGCCCGCGCTGGTCTGCAAGCAACCCCACGCACGACAATATCTAGGTTAAGCAACTTGCTTAGGTAGGTAGGCCACTCAAGGTAGCTTGCAAATTAAACACTACCCTACTCCCACTCATACCCCTGGCATCTACACGTCTGTCTCTCACTCTCTCTTGCGCATCTGACCTTTCCCCCGGGCTTTTTTTTTTTTTCCCCTTCTACTCTATCCACTTCACTCTACTCTAAACTTACATACCGTTCAATCTACCTTTGTCCAGCAGAGAGCAACAGCCAGCCCTTCCATCCTTCGATCAGTCGATCCACACACCCCACGATCTTCGATAGACCACCACCCCCCCCTCCCCTCCCCGCCACGCCACAATTTACAGGATCAACACCCCTTTACCCTACCCGCTGCTCTCGAATCATCTACTCAACTCAAATTCAACCTCACATCAAGACTGCACATCATCAACAATAACAACACCACCACCAAAAGCGACCCTAACGCTACCGCCGAAATACCCGGACTACCAGTTTTATTTAATCGCACTGCGATGGCATGGCAATCACCCTCGGCTCATAACCCGGGGGGAGGTGCTGGCGGAGGTGGAGGTGGGGCCGAATACAGTAATGGAAATATGAATAATGGTGGAGGTAACAACCATATAGGGAATGGCAACAACAACATCAACAACAACCACCTCAACAATAACATCAACAATAACAATAACGGCAATAACAACAATAATAATAATGGAAATGGAAATGGCGGGAATGGGCAAGGCATGCCCGGTGGAGGCGGAGGTGGTACGGAGTATACCTTACAAGGTGGGCTACTCCCCATTTCTATTTTTTCTTTTTTTTTGATCCCTTCGATATCTATTCTCTGGAAAGGAGGGTGATTGAGAGGGTTGGTGGCTGTTGGTGGTGGCTGGTGGTTGGTGAAGTTCTTCGTGTGATGTTTGCAAAAGCGGCTTTTTCTAACTTTTCATGTATGATTTGTTTTGTGTGTTGTGTGTGTGCGCAGGTGTAATGCGCTTTCTACAGACGGAATGGCATCGACATGAGCGCGACAGAAACTCGTGGGAGATTGAGCGCGCGGAAATGAAGGCCAGGATTGCGAAACTTGAGGGTGAGAATCGGGCGAGTAAGAGGCTACAGCAGGGGTCGGAGGCGATGGTGAAGATGCTGGAGATGGCCTTGAAAAGGGAGAGGAGTGGAAAGACGGATGGTGCGGCAGCGCAACAACAGCAGCAGCAGCAGCAGACGGCGCAGGGTGGTAGTGCTCCCACGGGTCCAGTGCTTTCACCTACCCTCCCGAATCCGTACAAGGCAGATGAGGGACGTACACGGAGCAGAGTGTATCTGGAGAAGTGTCTCCAGGAAATTACATATCTACTTACTCCACCGAGCCACCCTCCTCCACAGCAACAGCTACAGCAGCAGATGATGGGCGCGGGACTTATGGGGCAGAATTTCCAGGGTGGGATGGGAGGTGGGGACCCGCATCAGCAGGTGCAGCAGCTCGCGATGGATCACATGAACTCTCAACAGCTCCACGCTCAGGCTGCCGCAGCCGCACAACAGCAGCAGCAACAGCAACATCTCCAGCAGCAGCATCAGCAATCCGAGTCTCAGCAGCAACAGACATCAGCATACGACGCACGATCGAAACGGTTCTTTTCCCTTGGAAGGGGTGACGACGGGGGTGCCGGTAATCACTCTGGCCAGCCCCGCCAGGAGAGCATATTGGAAAAGATTGGAAACGAGTTTCACAGCAACAATTTACCATCGAGTGGTGGGCAGGGCGGCGACGAGAATAACAACAGCAACAATAGCAATATTAACAATATCAGCAGTAGCTTGTTCAAGCCGTCTAGTCTGGATGAGTTGACGAATAAGGATCTCGATGGGTGGGATTTCGATGACCTTTCCGAGATTAACCCGACGTTTCAGAATAAGCCGGCAAAGAATGAGCCGCCGCAGCCGGTGACGTCGGGGTGGAACCCGAGCACGAGGTCGAGGGGTTACTCTTCCGTCAAGAACGGAAACCTCCGAATCGGCTCGCGTGGCCGCAAGAATTCAATGTCGAGACGCATGAGCGCGCAGGAGGCGAAGGATTACGCGGGGTCAATCTCGAATAAGGCTGGGGATGCCGGCAACTTCAAGGTGCGGTTTGCGCTCAGAGGACACTTGGACGTGGTGAGGGCGGTGGTGTTTACCGGTGGGGGGAACCCCGCCGAGCCGGAGATTTGTACGGCGGGTGATGATGGAGTGTTGAAGAGGTGGTATCTCCCTGGCACGTATGGCATCCATGCGGGGCTGGATGTAGATGTCCCGAGTCACTTTACGCACCGTGGACATGTGGGCATCGTGACGTGTCTGGCGGCGTGTCCACCCGGAGGCGTCTCTGGAGAGCAGAACCTCAACCAGCAATCACAGCATCATGGGCAGGGAGGGGAGTTGGTGAGCAGTAGTAGTAGTAATAGCAACTATAACCCCCAGGGCGACGGGTGGATCTTCAGTGGTGGCCAGGATGCGACGATTAAGGTGTGGGAACGGGGCCGTGTGGAGGCAAAGGCAACGCTCGTGGGACACACGGATACGGTGTGGACGATCTGTGTGCTTCCTGCGTCGGCGTCGGCGTCGTCGGATCGTGGGCTCCTTGCGTCGGGGGCGGCGGATGGCACGGTCAAGATTTGGGCGTTCTCGATGCCCGTGGTGGGTGCTGCTGGGGGCACAAAGGGGAGTGGGTTTGGACCGTTTACGTATTCGCTTGTCACCACGATTACGAGGCCGGATTTACTTGTTTCTGTTGTTGATGTGGATATACCCACGAAGGGTGATGATGGGGATGAGAAGGAGAAGGAGAAGGAGAATAAGGATAAGGACAAGGAAAGCCAGAAGCAGACGCAGAAACATGTCTCCCCGACATGTATAACCCCTCTCTCGATCACCGGCGACACGTTTATCGTCTCGTACACGGACGCGGCAGTGATCATCTACGACACCGCCACGGGCGAGCAGGTGTCGAGTATGGCCAGCGGAGAGACGTATGATGGGACGATGGCGAGCGGCGTGAATTGTGTTGTTGCGACGACGGTGGGGCTGGATGGGAGCGTGCATCATGGTGGTAGTGGAGGGAGTGGGAGTGAGCAGGATGGGAAGGATGGGGATGGTGGGAGTGGTGGTGCGGAGGAGAAGATTGAGGGCGGCTCGACGGGGACGAGGGATGGTGTGCATGGGGTTGTCATCTCGGGGCATGAGGATCGGTATATTAGGTTTTTTGATGCGAATAGTGGTATGTTTCTTCACAATCCCTTCTCTTTTTTCTAAAAGTAAAAATAACTAATTATTAACCTTTCTCTCTTATAGGTCAATGCACATACACCATGCTCGCGCACCCCGCGCCAATCTCGTCGCTCGCGCTCTCCCCCGACGGAAGAGAGCTTGTCTCGGGGGGCCACGACGCCTCGCTCCGCTTCTGGAGTATGGAGAAGAGGTCGTGTATTAAGGAGATGACGACTCATAGGCTCATGAGTGGCGAGGGCGTGTGTTGTGTGATTTGGAGTAGGGATGGGAGGTTTGTGGTTAGTGGGGGGGGGGATGGTGTGGTGAAGGTTTATAGTAGGTAGATGGTGGGGGGGCGCGGTGGGGATAGAGTTGAAGGGATTGGGGGGTTATATATTATCTATCAGGACCCTTTTTTTGTTTTGTGGTTGTGGTTGTGGTTGGTTGCTCTTCTTTTTTTCTTTTTTTCTTTTTTTCTTTTTTGATACGCCCCGCCTATGGCATTTTTTTTTTTTGGTAAATCTTTATTCTTTTACAGATCTATGAGGTGTATGACAGATCCCATTGTTGTGTTTTTTCTATTCTATTCACATTGGTTTTTTTCTTTTTTCTTTTTTTGTTCTGTGTCGTTTAAATCGTGACTGTTTCGATTCACCTTTTTACACCCTTTTTTTTTTAATCTTTTCAGGGCTTTTTTTATTTATTTTATTTTATTTTATTTTTACATTTAATTTCAGCTACACATATTCTTGAGATCTAGAAGACTTACCTCTACTTTGAATTCTACACACAGTTTGATCTCGTCACACAGTTATAATTAGTGCAATGTACATCCTATAGTCACCGTACGTAGTTACCTTATGTAGGTGGTTACCTGGAGCTTTTTGAGCTTTTTTCTAGATCTAGATCTAGATCTATTTTGCATATTCTCGCAGTACCATTACCAGGTACTTCCTAGGCCTACGTCTCTCTCTCTATAGCTAGATCTAGATCTCTCTCCTTTTTCTTTTTCCTTTTTTTTTTTTTTTTATTATTTGGCCATAACATGTACATGTTGTGGTTAACATTACCTACGTATCGTTTAAATGTTTGACATGTGTCAATTGATATTGAGCTCTAATAAGTATAACTGAATTCATGGTCAGAAATCGATTTCTAGACCTAGATCTAACTAGATAGATTTGCTGGCCACGTTAACGTTAACGTCCACCATTGCATTAGGGAAAAAAGAAATGAAATAAAATATACACTTCGATAATGTACAGGTATACACCTGTACGTGGTGATATCGATTCATGATAAATTAAAAGGCTGGCGCCACCCCGGCGCGTGGAGTAAAAAGAATATGTCTGGATACCATATTGGGCCAGCAGCTTTCAATTGATCACTAGATATGTATGTATGTACTTTTCGATACCTAGCTCTAGGTCTTGCCAGATAGATAGATAGATAGATTTAGATATCAATAAATGTAATTGGTATATATGAGATATGATTATTATGTAGCAAAAAACATGAACACAGTTTTTTTTCAATGAATTAATGAGTCAAGACTCCCCCTTTTTTTTTTTTTCTCTTTCAAAACGCGTACGGAGGGTAATAGGATCTAGATAGAACTAATTAATCAATTAATCACTCCTTGCATTCATGCCTATAACCAATTTTAAAACACACCCACCCCCCCCACTCTACCTCCCCCCACCCTTCTCCCTCTTCTTCATCCCCTTCCCCCTCGCCTCAACCTTGCCCTCCACAGGCAACACCCTCGTCGCACAAAACACATACCCCTCCGCCCCGCCCCGACTCGTCATCACGGGATGCGTCCTCCCGGGTAACACCTGGTATGTCCGCACCGTGGTCGAGTGGATCGTCGGGGCGAGGAGGATCGTTGGGTCGAGTTCCTTCTTTTGCGTATGTGTTGGGGGGAGGAGGTCTGGGAGGGAGTGTGGGGTGAGGAGGGTTGTGATGTCTGCTGGTTGTGGGTTGATGGGGGGAACTGGGGAAGTAGAGATCAGGTAGTGAGCCGTCGTGAGGTTTGTTTCCGGGAGGTTTGGGAGGATGGCGGTGTCCCAGTCTGGGGCGTTGAGGAAGGGGTCGAAGAGGGTTGATGATGGTTGAGGTTTCGTTGTTGATGGGGTTGGGGCTGGGGCAGCGACAGGATGTTCTGTAGTGATAGTAGTGGTAGTGGAATCATCAATCAAGATCGGGTTTGCGTCACTACTCCCAACCGCACCCTCGCCGGTTCCCTCCTGAACAACAGGAGGAGGAGCAACATCGACAACATCAACATCACCACCAAAATCAGCTGCTGCAGCAGTACTTGCCAGCCCCTCCGCCTGCGCTTCCGCCTGCTTCTTCAGCGCATCCAGCTCCGCGTCCTTCCTCCTCAGCCACTCCCCCTTCATCTCCTTCCCGCACGCATCCACCACCGTCACAAGACTCTCCCTATCTGGCCTCCACACGATAATCTGCCCGCTCCCCCTCACAAACGGGGAAAGATGCGCAAGGAGGCCTTTGACGTCCATCCAGCTCGCGACCAGGAGGCCATCGAATCCGCCCGAGCGGGTCTCCATGACTGTGCGTGCGCTGCGCTCCCATCTGCGCCATTTCCGGAGGTAGGCGGATTTCTTGCCGGATTTGTAGGAGCGGAAGACGGTGTCTGTGATGCGTTCTGGCGCGCCAAGGTACGGGTCTGAGGAGGGCGAGAGCAGGGAGAGGTATGAGATTGTGCGGAGGTGGGTGTGGAGGGGGTGCGTGGTGGGGGGGCTGTTGGGGTCGTATTGAAAGTGTTTTAGAAGAGAGAGGTTTGGTTGCTCGTTGGGGTGGACGAGGGTGATGGTGTTACTTGTTGCCGGGGCTGGGTGTCTTCGTCGGGGTGTTGGTTGAGGCTTCTGTTTCGTAGCTGTCGAAGTGGCTGCTGTTGAAGTTGGCTGGGGTGCTCCAGTATGTGAGATCTTTGCCTTCTTTGTCGGGGGCTGTTGTTCGTCTTCATTAATCGGCCCATCATCATTATCTCCATCCTCTTCCTCCTCTTCAGAGTAACCTGCTTCAGCATCCTCGTTGTCGTGGAGGTATGCCGGTTCCCAATCGAGTAATCCCAATCTCTCTGCGACTGCCGCGACAAGAAGCCCGCCGGTTTCGTCGACGACGAGCCATCTCCCTCCGCGGCGGACTTGCTCCTTGAGTTCCCCTGCGCTGTCCACGTATTGGACTGTGACATCTGGGCAGTACCTGACGTTCCCGAGGGAAAGCATGAGTGCTAGTCCTTCTTGTCGCATTTCCATGACCCTGGATGCCTCCTTCTCGGAGACGAGGTAGTCGAGGAGGGTTGCGACGTCGACGGGCTTGACAGTGAACCGCTTGAGATACTTGCATCTCTTTCTGAGCGCATATTTCCCGAGCGAGTAAGCCGTCTTTTGGTGGAGATTTGCGTGGGACTTCATCAATGCCGAGATGATTTCCTATTATCATGATACCGCACTCAATTGATTAGCCCTCCATTCCCTCCATTCTATCATATCTCCCTAGGATTGATTTCCCCCAAACCACGAATTGAGGGAGAAGAGAAAAAAACAAACCTTCCCAGACCCTCCACTGCTCTTCTTCAACTCCTCAATTTCGGCCCAGCTGAGTTTCTGCGTGCTAGGATCATCCACAGTCTCCCTATTATTCCTGACATCATCGAGGCCCGAGTCGTCCACGAGGAGGATCTCAGACGCAATAGCTGCCGCTACAGCTGCGCCGCCATCCTCGACATCCTCTTCCTGCGCAGCCTCAGCCTCTTGCTCCCCAAGTAGGTCCCGCGTGAGTTCCTCCGTCGAGACTAGGGCCAGTGTGCTTTGTTGCTGGCCGGGCTCATCGACGATGTCGTATGTCAGGTGGTATGGTCTGTGGAGGAGTGAATTCGTTGGGAAGGATCCGAATTTTCCGAGGGAGATTGTTCTAGTGTAGTGCGATGTTAGTAAATTGAGGTTCGAGTTTCAAGAGCTGAGGTGTATGAGGGTAACTGACGAATTCGGAGTTACTCTGACGAGCTTCGAGGTTTTGTTTGGGAGAAGGAGGATTGCGAAGGAGTTTGGGAGGATGGTCGGAGAAGGCATCGTTTTGGATCGATGCCGCGCGCACAATGGCACTTCTAGATCTATCTAGGTACCTGTTGTGCTGGGCTGTTGTTGCTGTGGTGGTGATGATTGTGCTGGAGGGGGAGGTGCGTGGTAGTGTGGGTTTTTTTTTAACTTTCCTTCACTTCTCTCCAAATCATTAATTGCAATTGAGAGGACCCTTGTCGATACTAGCTCCACAGAGGGAACGAAAATCTGGGCGGGAGGTGAGAGCGGGCAGGGGTGCTTGAGAGGTGCCAAGAGTGGCAGGTGGGCTGGTTCCGAACGCGTGGCTAGTGCTTGGATGTGGCGCAGATGGTGCGTATGCAAAATACAAAAGGGTTTTCGAGGATGCATGATCCAGACTTCAAGTCTTGTGGTTATTTGTATCAAAGGTAGATTAGGGTGCGCATTCAGTGTAGACATGTTCTTCATCTCGAATGTATTATTGAATTATGATGTATTTTGATGTATTTGGAATACCGGCACCTGACCGCCTTCTACCAAGCCAGCCAAGGCATTTCTTCAGTAGGTAGTCCTCATTCCGGATAAGCCCAGTGATAAAATCATGAGCACGGTAGCAGTGAAGTTACACAGAGAAAAAAGGCGCCTTTTAGCAGCATTTATATGCCTCTACTCGGGTACCTAGTCCTCCCCACTCACCGCAGATTCAGCCTCGTGCTATGTTTATAAACGTTTGCATCAACATTTTGTGGACGCCTATACGGATATACACAGAGAGAATGTTGGGATGCAATAATTAGCATTCGTAGATACATAGATTGTAGGCACAATTTGTGGGGAGCATAGCCTCATTCGAGATGCAGTGGGTGGGTTGACAAAGTCTTGGTTCAAGTATCTGCCATTTAAACCTGAAAGCTGGCAATGGTGAAATGGAGGATTTTAGTTCAGCCGAGTTGTGCAATATTTAAATTTATTCTGTGGAAAATATATAAAGCAAAAAGCATCCGGTCCAAACATCATATATAGCAAGCCAAAGGGACGAGATATCAATTGAGAGGGCTCAAGTGCAGTCTCTTGTAAGTATAACGAGAAGGCATAACGTCAATCATACCGACTCGCCGCCAAACGGATCGACGCTACGTATACCGCCGCCGGTGCGTAGGGCGCAACGTTGGGTGGCGTGCGGGTCCAGGAAGGGAAGCAAGCGTACAGCGAGAGCGAGAGGGCCTCTTACGCTGCAGCCGCGTCAGCAAGCACAGGGCGATCATACACGGTAAAACGGGTATACATAGTTACTTGACTTATAGCCATTGCAACACCGCCATCCCATCTTCCCCAACCTCCACACAGCAAGCCATCACCACATCCGCGCACTGGCCAACCACAGCGGCCTGCTGCTCATTGCACATCGCACGTCACACAAATCCCCTCCAGCATTCGCATCGAGACTGCGCCCGGCTGCACAGCCCAACGGCACGATCCTCTGCACCCCGCCCAATCCCTGGCACCGCTTCAGAGCTATCTGGCTAATCCAGCTCACTTGCCTCTGCTCCCGCCACTAAGCCTGTGGGCCCACGGATGCACCAAGAGCTCTAGACAGCTATCAAGTAGCTCCCCATCCATCTATATACCTGGCCCGCAGCTGCTCACGGCTGGCCGGCCTATCTTCGCTTGATCGAATCAGCTTTCTGCGAACCTTCTTCTTTGCGACATCGATTGCACGATCTTGGAAAAAAACTACAATGGGCACCTATCGACATGATGAACACCACGCAGCAATCGGCGGCGGAGGCTGGAACCCCGAGGCCGACAGAGCTGCTCCTGGTGGCGCCTACAACAATGGAGGATCATTGCCCGCACCGGGTGCGGCAAGCGGAAGCTACAGTGAGATACTCTGCTCTCTCCTCCCACCTGACAGCGCCGGCCTAGCTTCCCTGGCCATGACGGCGCAATTGGTCGGACGTTTGGCCCTCATTTCAATGTGATACTAACCCCCAATTTTTGTAACTTTCCAGCCCCACAAACAGCTTCACAGGCTCAGCGGGAGTTTGAGAATTTCACGCCAAATTTTCCGCAAACTTCAATTTCATCACCTGCGCCATTTCCAGTTGTACTAAATCCATTCCACCCGCTGCCACTGGTTCCAGACATGACGGGAGAGACCGACTCTTCAGGCTACCACCCTGGTGCAGACCTCTCTTCGTTTGATGCATCAACCTCCAGAGCTCCAGCTGGCTATAGAAACACACCAGGAGCCCAGCACGATGCCTGGGCCGCCGA
Organism: Peziza echinospora; assembly: GCA_024516245.1. Lineage (NCBI taxonomy): Eukaryota > Fungi > Ascomycota > Pezizomycetes > Pezizales > Pezizaceae > Peziza > Peziza echinospora. The sequence goes on along the minus strand of JAJLQT010000012.1, from coordinate 343,360 downwards.
AGAGGGTGAAGATATCCCAAAGACATGGGAGGAGGGCCAAGAACGCCGAAAACGAGCAGAGCAAGAATTACAAAGGCGAAGAGAAATTGCGCAAAAGGAGGAGGAGGAGAGACGGCTTGGGGAGGAGTTTTGGCAGGGTGAGGAGGACCGGTTTGGCCCGGTAGTCCCAGAGAAAATACGCCCACATAGCACTGGCATGGCCATGCCAATACCGAGCATACCCAATTCCTTCGGATTCAATCCACCCATTCAGCCACCCAGCTCTGCACCTCCATTCGAGCATAATTTTTTGAGCAATCCGTTTCCAAATGCATCATTTCCACAAACACCTGCAGTGCCAGTCCATGCTTCCGTCGCAGGATTTCAGTATCAGGTACCACCAGTGGTACAACAACAACGGCCTCCAGAGCCTCCACTACAATTTCTACCCCCACCATCTCCCCCGCCCATTGCGCCTCAGTCAGATTCGTTGCTTCTACTGGACCCAGTGCCAATACAAGAGCCACCTTCGCATTCACAAACTCCAGCTCCAGCTCCACAGCCATCAGCGCCAGCAGCTCAAACAGATGTATCAGACGAGACTTACCAGATTAAGCACATCAATTGGGTAGATCCAATTACCAGCCAGATGAGAAGGTCACCGATACTGCTACAGAATGGAAATGGACCTTGTCCATTGCTTGCATTGGTTAACGCACTAGTGCTCTCTACCCCTCCAGACATCTCCACCTCATTATTGGAGGTTTTACAAGTACGCGAACATGTATCGTTGGGTCTCCTCATGGATGCCGTGTTTGATGGCGCCGTTTCAAGAGTTTCAACACAAGGACCTGAAATTGACTTTAGTGATCTCTTCTCGTTCCTGATGAGCTTAAAAACTGGCATGAATGTCAACCCAAGCTACGTTTCGCCAGCAGGAAGCGAGCCTCCAAAGCTTGGTACTTTTGAGTTTACAAAGGAGATGAAACTTTACAACTCTTTCCTGATTCCGCTATACCATGGCTGGTTACCGCACCCGCAATCACGGGTGTATAGTGTGCTACAACGAGTCGCTCCAACGTACGAGGAAGTACAGAATATCTTGCTACAGGAGGAAATTATTATTCATCGAATCAGCACGGCGGAGAATGGAGATGTGGCCGGACAGGCTACGCCGGAAGAGCAAAAGCTCATTGAGGACGCGGCGGTGATTCGTGACTGGCATGACGATAGCAGAACTCAACTCACGGAATGGGGTTTGGAGAACCTGACTAGGAATTGGGATTCTAGCCACACTAGGTCGAATATTGGAATATTATTCCGGAATGACCACTTTCTTACAATCATGAAAGGCAGGATTCCTGGATCTGATCGCCCGGTGCTTTTGGGGTTGGTGACGGATATGGGGTATGGTGGTTATGAGGAAGTGGTTTGGGAAAGCCTGGTTAGTATTCGTGGTGAAGGGGGCCAGTTTTTGACTGGAGATTTACGGCCAGTGGGGGATGGGCATCCGGACCGACCGAGGCAGGGACGTGGTAGGCCGGTCCAGAGTCTCCTGGATGTGGGCGATAATGATGGGTGGCAGACTGCGGGGAGTCAACGACGGTCCAATCGCCCGAATAACTCGAGACAGCAACAGCAGCATCCACCTCATCCACCACAAACACTACAACAACATGCACCACCACCACCACAGCCGAATCAGGGCGGGCATAGGTCGTTTGTGGATACACTATTCGGCCGCTCCTCGCATTCGGGGAATACTAATGCCCTACCGAATCATGCAGTCCCCCCACCGATGCTCCCTCCAAGAACATCGTCGAGAAACGACTTGGGAGGTTTACCCCTCGACATGTCGAATCTCCGCGTCAACGCCGCTCCTCCTCCTCCTCCTCCGCCACCACAACCGTCTGATGGTACCGGCGAAATAACGAATACGGACTACGATCTCGCGCTGGCGATGCAGTTACAGGAGGAGGAGGACGAGCGGGAGCGCCAGAGGATCCAGACTCAGCGGATGGATCGGGTCGGGGATACCGGTAATCACTCTATTAACAATAACAATAATAATAATGCCTCGAGACACGATCTGGGGAGGGCGGCGATGATATATAATACCCCACCACCCCACCCCGTTACACCAGGCAGGCGGATATCGACGTCGCGGCCGGTCCCTCAGCCTCCTCCACAACAACAAGCACAAAGACAACAACAGCAACAACAACAACAACAGCAGCAGCCTCCACTACATAACCCTGCCCCGCCGACACGGAGACCCCCCGTGGCCGACGACGACTCGGATATCCCCCCGCCGCCGTACGAGCAGCATCTTAATAGTCCTGTGGTGAATCCGAATGGAGGAGGAGGAGGAGGGCCGGTGCCGGGGAGTAGGAGGTCGGTGCCGAATTTCCCAGTGTATCCGAATTTGAATGGGAGTACGGGGAGTGTTGGTGGAGGAGGTGGGGGTGGGGGAGGAGGAGGGAGGCAGGTGGATTCGTTGGGGAGGAGGAGGAGTGAGGCTGTAAGGAGGGGGCAGGAGGCGAGGAATATGTTGAATGAGTTTCCGGGGGCGGGGGGGAGTGGGAGTGGTGGTGGGGGAGTTCAGTATAGTGGTGGTGGTGGTGGTGGTGGTGGTGGTGGTGGGCGGACGGGGAGTTTGAAGGAGAGTAGCGGGAAGAAGGATTGTGTTTTGATGTGAGGGTTTGGGGAGGGGAGGGGGGGGGGGGGGGGGGGAGGGACGGGGTTCTTTTTATTTTATTGGAACTGATCACGGATCACGAATTTGAACGTTTTTATTTTTATTTTTATTTTACAGTTTTTTTCGCCTCATTTTTTGGGGGCTTTATGTGTTTCTCGTGGGATTTGGGTTAAAGTTGGTTGTAAATTGGCAAATGGGGTTAACGTTATTTTGTGTTTTTATTTCCTTCTTTTTGATTTTTTTTATCTTGTTTAAATATCTTTTTTTCCCTTTTCGTGATTTTATCTTATAATTAAGCTGGATATCGATCTTAATTTTATTAGTTTATCTGTTGTATGTGTTGAGGTAGGTATGTATGTATTGTACATGCGTGGATATATGGCAGCGCAATTAAGCAAATCAAGCAATCAAAGGTTAAGCAAATCAAAGCAAATGAAGCAACTCAGTTGTCTCGAACCTCAAAATCAACCATATGCACTAGAGTACAAAATTACTGTGGGGTTTAAATTTTCTGTTAACAAGTAATTGGAAGATCCAGGCCCCCCGCCCAGCCCAACCTAGAACATACGTGAGCTCACTGTATGACTTCTGCTATTCCACAAGCATAAACCGGTAACATAGAAGGTAGGAAGTAGGTAGCTTTAAAACATTAATATTGGCCAAAGCTCAACTCAACTCGAGTTCAGTATAAAATATAGAGTAGGAAGGTACTTCATCATTGATTCTGGAGAATACCCGCATCCACTGGCAAGCAAGAGCCCATCATGTCGATTTCTGGCATTTGTCCAAATGCAGTAAAAGCTATACTCCATCAAGGAATATCGGCCGTGCACTCGATCCCTTTGGTGTTCAAGCCATCGAAACTTGAGTGCCGACTGACCAGCTGCAGGGTTAAAAAACTGCTCGCTTTACTCCGTACTCTGTAATGTATTTGTTACTCTCAAAGGTTTAGGTAACTAACTTCTGGCCCAAGCTCAACCAAGTATTCAAAATACTTTGTCCATCCCATTCCTGAGTTCACTCTCATCTTTGCCCCCCCCCCCCTGGTCGGTCGGCACTCAATTTTTGATGGTCTTGCCCATGGCCACCAAAGGGATGGGCTATTGTTCGCCCGTGGATGCGGGTTCTCTACTCCGTACTCCGTACTCTGAATTCTAACCCTGGTCGGTCGGCACTGAATTTCGCACACAGTCTCAGCCTCCAAAGGGATGGCTTAAGTTATCTGGAGCGACATTTAGGTACACCCCGAGAACTCGGGTGAGGCAAGAAAGTGGTTGGAAGATGGCGTGGAGCATTCAGTCTCGCGCACGTTTGTGGAGCACCGAGTGGCTTTTTTTTTGTTGAGTTCAATTTCCGCTTTCGCTTGACAGGGAATTCTTTGCGTACTCCTTGCTTCCGCTCGAGTCGCGCCACACCGTGGCTTTTACCCATCCACATCCTCCCTCATCCACATCGTCACGAAGGGGGTATGGTGATGGAAGAGGCCGAGGCACACGCACATGTTCCGGATCCAAATGGTTTCCAGAGCCGCACACACTCGCACGAGAAAAAAATTCGAGAAAAGCTAATCTCACTCCACCTCACCCCCCTGTCAGATTTCAATGTTTAAAGGACACGTGACTTGTTGATTTCTGGCATCACCCACCGCCCCAGGATCCAATGTTGTCAAGCACGTGACTTTCAGCCTGTTTTCTGGTGTGCGGATCAAATCTTGAATATCAGTAATCACAAACTCATGTCGCCGCCAAGAGATTGATTGATTGATTGATTTCCCTACTCGTAGTTACCCCCAATTTATTCGAGATTTGAGATTGCTGTGTGAGTGTGGTGGTTTATTCGATACCATTCACGCTAGGCCGTGGCTTACTCGAGCTAGGATCCGGATTGGTTGAGTTTTTTTTGATGTGTGTGGGTGTGGGTGCAGGCTGGGATTAGAGTTAGGCTAGAAGAAGAAGAGAAAGTGTGTGTGAGAATGGAGGGCGGGATCCTTGTTGATCTTGAAATTTCACGAGGAGTGTGGATGGGGGTGGACTCTTGGGGCTAGGCTGTGTTTGGTGAGGTGCATTCGATGGGTTATGTAGCCTGGTGTGCAACGCTGGGTTATGGTGGTTGTGGTGGTTGTGGAGGAATGGGCATGGCGAGGGAGAAGTGCCGTTTGAGAGAGGAGAGGATACGACACCCCAAGTGTTGGCCTCGTTCCCCCACAGTGCTCGCTCGGTCGTGAGGCTGCTATGTGAAAAAAGAGAATGCAAGTGAATAGCGAAAACTGAATGAGCGTCGTGACCGCAGAGGTAAGTGAAGCGTCTTCTGCCTTCTCGCATCGCTGTGAACGTTATCGTCGAGATGAAGCTACTCTACCTTCACTTTAGCTGGAAACCCTCATGTCCCAGACGGGCGGAGTCGGCTAAGGGCCAGTCTCGATGGAGATCGCGCACGGCATGGGCAAAAACGGGGGGTGGAAACACGGCATTTGAATTGGCTGAGCGGACTTTTTATCCAGAGTCGTCGTGTGTGCGAGTTAGCCTCGTCCCCGGTGCGAGTGCAGGCATTATCGAAATTCGAGGCCAAGACTGCAGGCGCATGGGGGATTGGCTGCTGCGAGAGTGCCGTAAAGTACCGCGGGCTGCGCAGATCGTGGACTCGAGGTTCGGTGCAGGCAGCAGGCCAGGCGAAAGGCCGGCCTTCCCACGCAGCTTGCTCGCCTAGACACCTTGGACGTACGGCTATGTCTGCAGACTGAAGGCGAACGGCCCCGACCGAGATAGACGACAACCACGACGAACGTGAGACGACACGGCACGAGCGTAGCCATTCGGCATACGGATTCAAGATTCATCTCGCTCTTCAAGCCCGCGGGAGGCCAGCCGCAGGAGGGATATCGACAGTGACGAGACGAACGAACGGCAGGAAAAGAGGCAAATAAGCGTGAGGCATCTCGCATTTCAGTTCACATTTCGACATCACAGCAAGCGGCCTCGTCTTTTCGACTCTCTGGAGACTCGGTCAGTGGTTCGCCATCTCACACATCTCGCCACATAACATTCACCATCCTTCTTCCCCCCCCACACACCCTGGCACTAGGTCCTTCCACATCCCTTGCACGAGTTGCCTAGTGGCAGCGGCAGCGGGCTCGAGGCAGCAACCCGTTTGATCTCTCCCCCGGAGCGCCCATCCAGCATCCTCCCTCCATCCACACCCTACCTACCTACTCTACATACCCCCTTTGCACATTCAGCCGCCTGGTCTTGGATCGAACGGGGGAAGCGTTGCAACGATATTGACTCGAATCCACGCCAATACAACACACGCATTCTTTCGTACCTTTAAACCCTCAAACTTAATTCCCAAGTGGTATCGATATTGCCGAGAAATACCTATTAAGCAGAGTGAGCACGCACACACACACGACCCGGAGATTTAGAGGTTGGCTGATTGGTCTCCGAGTAGGCTAGGACAGTTAGTGTAGTAGTGTGAAAGACCCGATTGAGTGTTACTCAGGCAACCCGTACGTTGAAGCAACCTCTTCCACACACCCCTCCCTCCCCCTCCCCTTCCACCCCCCGTCCCCTGATATATCCAATCGCTTCAATTGCACACACACGCGATTGCGGCAAAGCAAGCCACCTCCATCTCCAAAAGTGATTACCACATCCTGGGCAGGGTGCCTACCACACGAAACCCCCCTACAATCCTCAGGTCCTTCCTTCTCTCACCCTCACGCACACTCCACTCTAGCATTAACCCACAATTTTTTTTCCCTTCTAGGTCGCTCTCTTGTCCTGGCAGTCTCAACGGCACGAACGATTATGCCAATTTGAGTCTCTATCGGCATCACGAACGTTTTTCACTCACTCTTTACTTTATTTCTTGATATACCTTTACTTTTACATTTTTCCATTGTAATCTTCACAAGTTGACTCAAACTCAAAGTTATCCTTCTCGCATTACTACACACATAACCTTAACACACACCCACACTGACACACCCCCGGCCCATCTCCGTTAAACTCTGAGACGCGCCGCATTCCGTAACATACATTGTGGGGAAAGGGATAGCGAACGAACGCATAACGAGAATCAACAGAGGCGAAAAAAAGGCGACATTCGGAGGAATTCGAGGTTTATTCCAGAAGAGAAAAAAGGGCGCTATTTTTGACGACACATTCAACATTCAGGGCACGGGTGCGTGTGCACCTCCCTTTTCCGGTAGCCGCCACAAGGCACAATGTCTGGTACTTCTAGGCGAGATCCACCATCTGGGCCGTCAAACAACAACACCTCAGGACCGACATCGCCACCATATAGACGAGGTTCGTTTGTCACTAACGCGGGATCAGCTGGCACAAATCAGTCTGCCCAACCATCAAATAATTCTACGGGGTTCAACAGCAACGTGGCTGCAAGGCCCAACTCACCAAACACACTGGGGTCGCAATCGTTATACAGGGAGAGATCCCGAGATCAGGAGTTTCAAAGAGAGCCTCCGAGAGCTCCAAAGGCCATCAGAGAAGGCCAGACGTCGACATCAGGCAATGGTGGGCAAGGCGGAGGCGCGGGCGGTGGAAGCACGCAAGGTGGGGGATATCGAGGTCCCCCATATAATGCGCAAGGGCAGGCCTCACCAGTAGGTGGATATCATCACGGGTATCATGGCGGACCTGGATCTGGACCACCACATGGTCGGGGAAGGGCAGGTGGACAGGCTGGTGGTGATCCAGCCAGCAGTCTTCCTCACGGGCCCAGGAGAACAGGCCCTGGGAATCTATCACTCTCGGCCTCTGGTGGTCATATACCCCAACCACTGAGGTCGCCTGCCTCTGTGAGTGGAGGTAGCGCTGGCTCTGTGTATGATGAAAGGGGCCCCATAAGAGGAGCAGATAGCTACCGTGGCCGCCAAGGGAGCGGTGAATTTGGGCGTGGAATGCCTCGACCTCGATCCAGAGAACGAGAACGGGAACGGGATTGGGAGTATGGACGTGGCAGTATCAGTGGCCCCGGAGGTCTTGGCGGCCCTCCAATGGGGCGAGGGCCTCGTTCACCCCCTCACGGTGGCATCCGTGGCAGTATAGGTGGTTATGGTCGGCCTAGGTCACGATCACATTCTAGGGAACGCGAGAGAGAACGAGAAAGAGATGCTAGGGAACGAGAATTACGAACAATTGATACCAGTGTCGGTGGAAGCATGTCTGGGCCTGGCAGCGGAGGTGGTATTGGAGGATATAGGGCGCGCTCACCGAGTCACAGAGATAGAGACGGTTTAGGTAGGGACCGGGATCACCGTGGCTCGCTGTCTGCGTCTTCCATGGGAATGGACCATCGATCTCCATTCACATTACCACCCCCACCAGGCATCGATAGGGATAGGGAAAGAGAAAATCTTGTGGCCCAGAAGCGGAGCCGATCAAGGGACCGACTTACCAGAGCCAGGGAACCGGACCGAGAAAGGGACAGGGACATGATCAGAGATCGGGACAGGGAACGGGACAGAGATATTAGGTACGCGGGAGTGAAGTCGATCGGGGGTGGACCACCTATTTCCGGGGAACATGACCCCAGTCGTAGCGATAGGGAGCAGAGGGCGAAGGCAGCGGCGGAGTAAGTGGTGTTTTCTACTTTAGGGCTATTCTCATATACCCTCGAAGTTTGATTCATCCTCTTGCCTGGCTATATTAGTCTTTTTTACACTTGATTTTCATTCCTTCTCCATACTTTTACGCAATACCCATTCCCTTAACATATTATTAAAGCAGATTGACTGACTGGGTATCTGCTATCTCTTTGACTGTTTACAGATGGAATCGTAATAGGGAAGCTGAACGAGCTAGATTTTCTAGTGCTGCAATCAATGAGGGGCAAGGACCGGCGTCACCTGGTAGCGTCACCGGAAGCAATAGTGTATTGTCCCCAACAACACCTCACCCAAACACGATCAGTGGAACTTACTTCCCTCACCAGGGCCAAACACCTCAGCGACATGTCCAAACGCCAACAACACCACTCTCTGCTGGCCCACCATCACAAAACGCATATGATCGGAGAAGAATTCCTAGTGTCAGTGCCGCGGCGCAATTACCACCACCAGTATCAGTACCCAGATATGGAACTGTGAAAGAGGTACCTCTTAAGGATAGGGACTCTCAAGAACTTCGGGATAAGAACCCCAGAGCAACTGATACAAAGCAGAATGTGACTCCAGGCCCAAGATCAGAGGGCGGACAAAGGGATGTGAAGCTGGAGCGGCCAAAGGTGGAAGAGACCAGTCCTCCAAAACCAACCCCAACCCCCTCAAAGCGAAATTTCTCGCCCCCACCTCCAATCAAAGTACCATCACCTTCAGCAGCTGGGAATGCGCCGCTCTCGAGTGGAAGCTCCACCTCAAAGGCTTATTCACCTCCACCCCCTACACCAAGTCAGCAACAGCCTTATTATAATCAAACTTCACAGCAACAGCAGCCACCGGCTGGACCAAGAGGTGCACCTACAGGGCCACGGAGTGGCGGGATTGCTCCTCCGTCGGGACCCAGGGCAAGTGGATTTGGCGATAGAGATCGTGTAGAAGCACCGAGGCCGAGAGATGGCGCTGCCCCACTGACAAAATGGGCTCCACAGGCAGCACGAGAGAAAGATGAGCCCGCACAAACATTTGCTATCCCCGCAGGTGCAGGCATGATTCACCCTGATAGGCTCCGGACCATGGACCTTCCACTCGTGGATAAAGAGGCACCAAAGATTGGAGATGCACCACATACGCAACCGCATCGACAAGACACACTGCCAGCCACAGGACCTTCACAACCACCAGTGCAACAGCAGCGTACTACAGGGTTAGTTATTTCTTCCGATTCCACTACCGGGGGTTACAATGTATCGCATGACGCATCACCGACCAGTAGTAATAATAACAACGTTGTCGATGGTGATTCTAGCCTCTGGAACGCCCATCATGGAAGACCACCCACTCGTCCGGCAAGTGCGAATACCAGTCCTAGCATGGCTGTAAGATCAATTTCAACTCAGCCTCACCAAGTCACGACTCGCCCTGGTTCTTCATCTGACCGTCAACAGCAGAATTCTCTGGGATCGATTTTGAATCCTGATGGGGTAGGTTTAGACGGAGGATTTGTATTTGGTTCCCCCCAGCCCCCTACCCCCACAAATGCGATTTCTAACACAGGTTCCGCCACTGCTATCACATCTCCCACTACTGTATCTCCATCCACCATCAGCGCAATCACATCTCAAGGAGTTACTAACCAGCTCTCCTCAAATCCACAGCAAACCACCCAAAATAGCAATGTTCCAAGTACCCCCACAAATGCATCATCTACAGCTCAACCATCTGCTTCATCCCCACATGCACTTTCTGCCTCATCATCGCCTCAAATGACTGTGAAACAGGTTCCTACAGGCCCTCGGGTTAATTCAAATATCTATCGCACTAGAGGAGGTTTCTGGGGAGGGGGAGGTCGAGGTTCTGGATATTCCAGGAACAGACCTGCAGATGGTCAACCTGTTGGTGGATATGCCGGACAGGGGGTGGGTCCCGGTCAAATCAAAAGGGAGGTGGATGACGATGCGCCATCAAATGTTTCCAACTTTGCCTCTCGAGGTAGAGGCGGTGGTGATTGGGCTCCACGTGGCCGAGGATCCTATGACAATTACAGAGGCAATGGGCCCGTTGGAAGGAGAGAAGGGAGATCTATGGAGAGAATGGACGGTGGTCAGGGTGATATGAGCACGGGTGCAGCCAGTGGCACACGCGGAATGCCCACAGGATATGCTGCCCGAAGAAACTCCCTTGGGGATATTGACATGTCCGACGCCAACCCACCACACTTTGATGGAAGAGATGCTTCTCGCGAACTCAAGTGGGAGCGTGAGCGTGCGCTGGCCCGGAAGTCACGATTCGAGCCTCAGCCAAATCTTGCCGATGATGGGAAGACGGTGATCAAGCAGGAGAAGATTGATAATTCAGCACAGCAAAGTCCTGTCTTCCCTCCGCCGCCATTCACTCAGAGAATCCCCGAACAGAAGCCACCCATTATACCACCACCACAGGCACAACCACCGACATCAGTCACTGTACAGGCCATGCAACAATCCCCATCACCATCTACCGTCGAGCCAGAAAAGGTGGAGCCAGCTCCACAGTCTCAGGCCATCACGAATTTACAAGCAGAAGACCAAATGGAGGTTGATGATTCTGATGACGAGGTTCTCACTCAAGAAGATGTTGTCTCGCATATGCAGGAAATTGACAACCAGATGGCGAAGCTCGAGGAGGCCTTGCAGGAGATCAATCGCAAGAGGAAGGCTCTGAGGCAGCAGCTGGATGATTTATCTAACGAGGAGGCTGCCGGAGCTAGGGAGAAGGAACGTGCAGAGAAGGAGGCCAAGGAGAGGGCCGAGAGAGAGAAGGCTGAAGCGGCTATGAAGCAGGAGAAGGTGAGGAGGGATAGAGAGGAGAGGGAACGACTCAGGGAGACTGAGAGGAAGGAGAAGGCGAGGTTGAAGGAGCTTGAGAAGTTGGAGCGGGAGAAGGAGAGGGAATTGGAGCGGGAAAGGGAAAAGCTTGAGAAGCAAGCGAAAGAAAAGGAGAGGGAGCGCGAGAGGGAGCGTGAGAGGGAGCGTGTTGAAAGGGCGGAGCGGGAGCGGGCGGAGAGATTGGAGCGTGAACGGATAGAGAAGGAGAAGGAGCGGGAGCGGGAGCGGGAGCGTGAAAGAGAGCGCGAGAGAGACCGCTTGGAGAGAGCCGAGAGGGCTGAAAGGGAGAGATTAGAAAGGGAGCGGTTGGAGAAGCAGAGGCTGGAGAGGGAGAAGTTGGAGCGGTTGGAGCAGGAGAGGCTAGAGAAGGAGAGAGAAGAGAGAAGAAGGGCAGAGGAAGAAAGGCTGGAGAAGGAGAGGATAGCTAGTCTGCTGGAAGCTGAGCGGCTGGAGAAGCTGGAAAAGGAACGGCTGGAGCGCGAGCAGGAGGCCGAGCGAGAGCGACTTGCGCTACTTGCACAACAACAAGCAGAAGAAAAAACACGACAGTTGGCGCAGCAACAGGCAGAGGAAGAGGCTCGACAACTCGCCGAACAACTCGAACAACAACAGCAAGCGCAGCAGCAAGCCGAAAGGGAAGAACAGGAGGCGAAGGAGCGTGCTGCTGTTGTCATACCGGTGGTTGAAGAAGAGAAGCCTGCCGAGCCAGTCCCCGTTGCTGAAGAGCCAGTTGCTGAAGCAGAGGTCGATGTTCAAATGGGAGATGATGCTGCCGTTGTTGCAGAGGTCGAGGAGATCAAGGCTGAACCAGAGCTCAAGGAGGAGGAAATCCAAGAACCAGCACTGGAGCCGTCGGCATTGCCAGAGCCAGAGTCGATTCCAGTGAAGGCTCCTTCACCTCCCGTGGAAGAAGTTCAAGAAACACCAGTAGCACCAAGAACAGAAGATGTTCCAGAATCAGCACCGGCGCCAGTAGAGGAAGCACCAGAACCTGAACCGACTCAAGCTCAATTGCCAGCCGAAGTGCAAGAAGAAAAGGCACAAGTACATGCCCAAGTGGCATCGGCTCCGCAAGAACATTACACATTCTACCCACAACCACAACCCAATGTAGAAGTCGAGATTAAGTCTTCGCCAGTTCAAGATCCTGTCGATGCAGAGGTTACCATGACGGACTATGTCCCGCCAGCAATTCCCACACCAACCGATGCAACAGAGGATACTGAAGATAGAGAGGCTGATGCAGATGGAGAGTTTGAAGAGGATGATTGTTATGCTGAGGATGATGGCGATGTCACTCTCGAGTCTGACGGTTTCGGAGGTTCTCCAACATCCTTCACTATGGAGGATTACATGATTCCACCGCCACTCGCAGACGGCGAAGTTCATCCATTCAAAATCCCAACCAGAGCAGAGCTCGAGACTTGTCTATCTGGACTTCCACACTTCCGACCTGGGCCACCGAAAGAGCCTAAGGAGTACGCCGTATTCCAGAAGAATATGGAGTCTCATGTCAGGTTGAAGCCGATACTTCTCACGATCATGCAGGAAAACACCAAGATGATGCACGACAAGACCAATGAACTCCGCGATGAGTACCGACTGAACTATATGCCTTATCTTCAGGACGTCAAGAACCTCGAGAATGAGGAGCATGGAAAGAAGAAGCCTGGCTCATCTACCGACTCCGTTGATCAGGACGGCTCACCTGTTCTCGCAAATGCCACTGCTGTATCAGAAGCCTCCGCAAACACAAGAAGAGGCGGAAGAGGCGCTGTTGTCACTGATGTTGTTCGAAGTGAGGCAGAGATGCAGGCAATTATGCAAATCCTCAGTGACCAAGATGCGGCCAATGCAGCCGAGAATGAGAAGGATGCTCACTCTTACGAGGCCAAGATTCCAGACATGATCATTAACCCATTGGAACGGAAGATGAACATTTTCCAAGATTTCAGCAATCTCCTACGTACGGATTCTGAACGGAAGGTGGCATTTGGTACTCTACCTCCTACTACTGACTGGACAGATGCTGAAAGACAACTCTTCACGGAACGATACATGCAGACACCAAAGCAATGGCAAAAGATTGCGGAGCATATCCCAGGAAGGACGTGGAAGGATTGTATCCGGCATTATTACCAGAGCAAGAAGATTGTCGGCTACAAGGAGAAGATGAGGAAGCCCGTGAGAGGGAAAAGAAAGAGTGGGAAAGGGTCAAGGTCGAAGGAGGCGAGTGGGGCAAATAGTGAAGGCGGAAATTCCAGAAGCAAAGGTTACAGCGAGAACGGGGAAAAGCCAACCGCGCCGCAAAGAACAAGACAGGCTGCATTAATTGCCGATCTTGGTCGACGCACTACGACTGGAACTGTCCCTGGAGTTGCTGAATTGAAGGCAGTTGGAGAGGAGGAGGATGTCGACTCGGAAGACGTCCAACAAATCACCGATACCGGAAGACCTAGAAGAGCGGCTGCACCAAATTTCGGCCGTGACAATAGCCTGGCGGTGAATTCCAACAGGGATGAATCGGAATCGGCGACACCAGGCCCAGGGAATGGAAAACGTTCTGGTAATGGCCGAGGGGCTGCTGCAGCAGCAAATGTGGGTACTGGGGATGAAGACAATGTTTCGGAGAGAGGTGCGAAGAGGGTGAGGGTCAGTACCGGAGGACGAGAGAAGGGCGGCAAGAGGACGAAAACCCCAGCAAATCAGAGCCACCCTTTAGTCGAGAAGGAGCGCGTCGCGAAAGAGGAAAGGAAGAAGGAAGAGTTACAGGAAAAGGAGTCCGACGCCGTTAATGCACTTGCAGGTTTGTCTGGTCAGACCACTGTTGTACCAGTGGCAGGGCCTGTGGCAATTGAAGAGCGTGCTCCTCCTGCCCCTGCACCTCCTGTACAAGTTCCAACCCCAGTCCAAATCCTACCCCAGCAACCTCCGCCGCTCCAGCCAATTCCTCCCGTAGCATATCACAATATCCAGCCGAATCCTCAACAGCTTCACATGTTGCAGCATCATGAGCAGATTCAGCATCAACAGCAGCACAACATGATGGTTAATATGACTCAAGTGCCCGAATCAATCATCAGGCAATCGCCGCAAGGAGGAGTCAAGCCGATCATGCCTTCATCACTGCAGTCTACTCCATCTCGCAGCCAATCGACAATCCCCCAGACAATTCCTAGCGGTGTTATGACTCCCCGTGATCTGACAGATCCCAATCCAGTGACGCCTGGTAAGAAGGATAAGCAAACAGCTACGACCAGTAGTTATTGGTCGGTTCCCGAAGCTTCCGATTTCCCCCAGCTCTTAGCAAGTTATGGTACCAATTGGACCCATATTGCAACGCATCTCGCATCCAAGACTCCAACAATGGTATGTATTCCTTGACTTCTTTATATGGAATGTCATTTTTAACAATAAATCATAGGTCAAGAACTACTACACAAGGCAAGTTGAGGGAGGAAGGACCGATTTCAAGGGAATTGCTGAGGATGCCAACCGGAAGATCCAAGCCGGTGAAGGGACACCGGATCCACCAAAGCCAACTGCTCTACCGAAAAGGCGATATGAGAACCCATCCTCAAGGTCATCAACGGTTGTTCCAATGGACTTGGACACAGACATGATGAACATGCAACAAGCGCCAAACTTCCCGCAATCAATGACTCCACAGCACACCCATCATCACCAAATCATTGCTGCCGCTCCCGCACCGCAATCACCTGATCACAAGTCTTCCTCGGTTCCACCGTCTTCTATTCCATCACAAGAACCACGATTGGTTGGAACACCTCAAGCTTTGGGTGGCCGTAAGCATGCCATTATCGCAGAGCGCCCTCTTCCATTAGCGCAACAGCAAGCGCCTTCAACACCACCATTACACGCTCAAGGTCATATCACCCCAAAACAGGTTGGGCAGTCGCCAATGCAGCAACAACTTCTGCAGGCTTCTCCAAAACATCCTGCACAAATGGGTTATTACCAAGATCCATATGTGAAGCCATTGAGGGAGGACGATCAGAGAATGGCTATGCAGCAAAAGCAGCAACATGAGAAGCAGTTGATGCAGCAGCAAATGGCACAACAACAGTCGCAAGCTCAAGCTCAGCAACAGGCACAAGCACAGGCTCAGGCTCAGGCTCAGGCGCAACAAGCTCAGGCTCAGAAGCTGGCTCAACAGCAGGCTTTGGCACAGCAACAACAGATTGCTCAAGCACAAGCGTTAGAAGAGCAGCAGAAACAAGCACAGCTGCAAGCCCAAGCCCAAGCTCAAGCTCATGCCCAGGCTCAGGCCCAGGCTCAGGCCCAAGCACAGTTGCAGGCTCAGGCTCAAATGCAGACGCAGCAGGCCCAAGCTCAGGCTCAAGCCCAAGCCCATGCTCGGGCACAGGCAGAAGTACAGGCGGCACAACAGACAGTACAGCAACAAATGCAGCAGCAGCAGCACATTCAGCAACAGCAGCAGGTACAGCAGAAGATGCAGCAGAAGCAGATCAAGCAACAGCAAGGTATTCCAGAGGGCCAGGACATTAGCTACTCGAAGCCACCGTCATCTCGCCAGCGTGAGATCAAAGAACGTGACCGAGATGACGTTGGGAAGAACTTGCATCAGGTCAATCAAGCGCTTGTGGAAAGCTCGGCTGCTGCTGAAAGGCAACGTGACAGGGAGGTGAGGGAGCGGGTCGGCGAAGACCTTTACACCGGACAATCACACGCATTCTATGGCGCAATACCAAACAAGTTTGGGAAAACAGTTGTGCAGGATGTGTATGGCAAACTACCACCAGGGCACCCTGCGCCGCAGCAGGATGTGTACTTGAATCAGCCACCACAGCATACATCCGAGCCTCGTTCTCGGAAGTCAGCTCAAGCTCAACCTCCCCAGGAAAGCTATATTGTCAAGTCGGAGGGTCACTCACACAGAAGAAATGCGTCTACACATGAGGCATATGTTAAACAGACACCCCAGCAAGCATATTATAGCCAACAAGGATCTACAACTCCTCAGCAAGTTCCGCAACAACAACAGCCACAACAACAGCAACCTGCCCAGCCACAAATGCCTATGGACCGTGCCCGTGCAAGCCATTCTCGCCACACAAGTCTTGTAGGCCACGAGTCTAGGCCGGTCTCCTCTCATACAAGAGAAGTTGCCCCATCTAGAGAATATGTAGCTGCATTGGAGAGAGAGCGCGAGGCAAAGGAACTCCGTGAGAGAGAGGCTCGTGATAGAGAGGTTCGTGAGAGAGAAAGGAGGGAGGTGAAGGAGGCGAGAGATCAGCAAATTGCGATGGAGCGCAGGAGGGAAAGGGAAAGAGAGCAGAGAGAGCAGAGAGAGCGAGAGAGAGAAGATTGGGAGAGGGAGAATCATCGGGCGATGTATGAGCGTGAGCAACGCCGTGCTATGGTATCGGGCGGTGGATCAAACACACAAGTTATTGACCTGTCTTCTTCAACGGTATCCTCACAATCGTCAAGTCAAAGAGTGGAAATCGGCTCAATGGTCAACCAAGGCGCGGGCCCAAGAGATTCCAGACCAATTCCCGAGTCCAGGGAACCGCGTGTGGAGCACCACAGGGTTGTACAGCCACGAGAACAACGCCAGCCTATGGTTGATACCCGGGATGCAAGATTGATGGTTGAGCAGGGTGGAAGAGAGCGTCCGCAGGAGCGGGATTGGGAAAGGGATAGGCAGATGGATAGAGAGCGGAGGACAATGGAGGAACATCCAGCATCAAGGCCAATGTCTGCTGCCGGCCACCGTCCGGCATCAGTTATCGCTGGACCACCGCCGCCTTCACTACAGCAGCAGCTCGGAAGGCAGGCTGTCACACCTGGCCCATCAATTATGCACCAACCTCCTGCTCCTCCTCCGAAGCGCAATTCGGATCCTCAGGCACTGGCCGCACAACCAACAGCACCACAGCCACCGGCCGCTGCACCTACCCCTGCCCCAACAGCGGCAAAGATGTCGCTTTTGACGCTGCTTAACGACGCACCAAGACCAAGCTACACCTACCCAAAGCCAGCGCCCCTAGCCGTAGATGCCCCACCTGTACCAGTGGCTTCGGTTCAACCTCCTCCTCCTCCTCCCCCTCCGCCACCACCTGCGCAACCTCAGCATAGGCAGGACCAGTATCAAGCCGGCAGTCAACCTGCCAGGAGGGAACCAGCGCACGGCGAGATTCAGCGGCCTTATGCCTTTGAACAGCGTTCACATGTCGTTGAGCAACGGTCTCATTCATCTGGCGGGCATCGTTCTCATGGTTCAGTTGATATGCGCTCTCAACATCCTTCACCGCTGGACCAACGTCCACCTCCACCTCCAATTGAGCACCGAGGAGGCTTCAATGTTGACCCTAGGATGGACCAGAGGTCGCCGGTGGTTGTGGATAGCAGACATTCGTTAATGGAGCAGCAGCCACGCCCTCACACATCCCATGATCAGCGCCAACCCTCTGTTCCTGGTCATGAACAGCGGTCTATTCAAGAAAGGCAGCAATATGGTTTGGAGCAGCGACAGGAGACACATTCTTCAATGGATCAGCGCGCATCGCATGCCTTTTCACAGCAATCCTATTCATCAATGCTCAACTCGCCAAATACTGCATATTCTCCTGGATTGCCACCATCGAAGACGCCCCTCCCACCTACTGCTTACCCCCCAACATCATCTTCTGGCGAGCCATATCGAACTAATAGGCAGATTCTCAATCCTGCACATCCAGATAATGATAGGTCGAGGGCTTACCCAGCAGCTGGCCCACCATCACACCCAACTCCTCCACCGCCACAGACTCGACAGCCACAGCAGCCAATGTATTCGTCGAGTGCCGCGAGACAAGAACAGGTGTATTCTCCAGGACCTGGCTATCATCATAGCTCCAGAAGTGCCTACCCACCACCACCAAGTGCTCCCCCACAACAGATCCACCCGTCGCAGGCACAAGGTCCTCCACAGCGTGAACCTCCCCCACAACAACATCCTCACCACTACCAGCAAGGTCCTCCACAAGAAAGAGCACCTCCATCTCACATGAGCCATGGCCCCCCCCCACCATCTCATCACCAACAAGGCCCACCACCATCACAATCGATGCACTCGCAGCAAAGATATGCCCCTCCGTCGCAGCCTGGCCCCCCGTCACAGCAGCAACCCTCGCAGTCCCAATACGGAATGCATCACAACCATCCATCACAGTCGGGCTCAGGAATTCCAAGTCACCATCCCGGCCCTCCACCACCGCATTCATACCAACAGGCGCATCTATCCTCCCAGCAGCAGCAGCAACACCCACAACAGCAGCAGCAGCAGCATGGATACCCACCGTATGAGCATATGGGTATGCCGAGGGGCGGGCATGAGAGGCATGAGAGGAGATAGTTGAAAGTGGGTTTTTCTTTGAAGGGTGTTTTTTTTATTTCATTTTATCATATATCGTTTACGTTTTTTTTTTTTTCTTCTAGTTTCTTGATTTTGAATTTGGCTTTTATTGTTATTATCTTTTTTTACTTTGCGGGCTTTTCCTTCATATTGCTTTTGCTTATCATTGTTATACTTATTGTCATTATTTTCGTATCATTTTTGTTTACTTTTTTTTTTATTTAGTTATTTTTTTTTTTTTCATCATTATGATCATATTCATTGCTTGTTTGTTTTTGTTTTTTGCTTTTGTTTTGTTGCGGTCAATTGCTTATCATTATCTTTTCGCGGTTCTATGGACCTTC
The DNA here is from genome assembly GCA_024516245.1 of Peziza echinospora. Lineage (NCBI taxonomy): Eukaryota > Fungi > Ascomycota > Pezizomycetes > Pezizales > Pezizaceae > Peziza > Peziza echinospora. The sequence continues at coordinate 324,474 of JAJLQT010000012.1, read as the reverse complement.
GAGTTCGATTGTACGCATATATTTTTTTCTGCTTTTGCTTTTCTATATTATTCTATAGCTATTTACGTTTTATTGGAGGACAAAAATTATTGGTTTGGGTTATTCATCTACTTTACATAAAAATGTCCGTCATACCCAGGTATATGTGTAGGTGGTTGGTTTTGCGATGCAGATGTGTAGGATGTGAGGAAATGAGAAAGAAGCGAAAAGTGAAGCTTGAGGCTTTGGTGAATGGACGTCTGGAGGATGGAATGCATGATTTTCATTAGCCTCGATTTTCGTTTGCATCTGCTTGAACCGGAATCTTTTTATTGTATTTTTATAATATTTTCTTGTTTTTTTTTGTCTAGCTATATAGGTATGGGCATGCTCATGATCAGGCACCTTGCAATTTGTAGTAAGTATGCATAACGTATTTGAAGGAGCTTGAATTCTTATATACATACGCCTTCTTTATAGCCGGCTTTAGCCTTTGAATTTGTCGTGGTGAGTTGTTGGATGATCATGACCGCCGCGGAGTGGTAATTATGGATGTTAGGTAGCGTTGGATATGTGCATGTGTATGTGCATGTGCAGTTACCCTGAATTTGGGGGTCGCTGTAACGTATGGTGGGACAGATGTACAAAAAGTCAAGCGATGCGTATTTTGCAAGTGCAAGCAATCCTCAATCTAAACCCGTTTTTTCAACTCAATATACGCCTATTCTGCTACATAATATATATAACTAATGCTCAATGCCTTTGAGGCCCAAGATTTTTGACCTTACAAGTCAAGAATCTTGCACAACAAGCAAGGGTGAAAAAGTTTCTAAGTAGTCTAAAAAATGTATGGGAAACACATACAAACTCTGTACTAGCTGGAAGACTCCTCCCTCTGAGTTGTAGTGAAAGATTCTCAGCTCGTAAAAAGTAGAATCTTGGCTATTGTATACGCTTGAATATTATTAAATTGCCACATGCATGCATATGCAATGAATTGGGGTGGCAAATAGCATACGCCTGGAACTAACCCTAATAATCGCTATCGATATGCAAAATACGCATCGCTTGACTTTTTGTACATTTGTCCCACCATAGTAACGGGACGGGGTTTGTGCAGTTCGAATGGCTGGGAAAACAGTCTATATAAAGAACAAAAGTGCAGATCTAGAATCGGTTGGTTGAATTTTTAGTTGCGAAAAAAAAACCATGGCACTCAGCTCGGGGTTGGGGCATATCAGAAGCCCTTGGATTTGAATTTTGGATAGATCAGTGATTCTTTAATTATATATAATGAGCTCGAGAACTTTTCTGTGCTGTAATATTAAGTGATCAGCTGGAGGCTTTACTAGCTATAGGATTAGAGGGTTAAATTTGCTGACAGCGTTATAATTGATTTGGACAAGCTCTTTTATAAACGTACGGTTTTTTTTTACCGAAGAGATCGGTTCTAGAATGGCCATGATATATATACTATATTTGCATTGGACTTTCTTTTTGGCGTAATGTCTGGAGGATTATATAGTAGATCTAGCTATATAGAGTATGCCGATAGATCTGAGTCTAGAATTTGTCTCAAGTTTTGATTATAAGGTAGGTGTGCTCGAGTACTGTGTTCTCGTGCCCAGATTACTCGAGCATTGGTATTGGTATTGGGGCCCTGGCCTGGGTTGGGAGTTGGGCGGTCTGATTAATATTATTGATCATTATAATTTAATTTGCAGCGCTAGCAGCCTGAAATTTTTCCGTTATTTTTTTTTCAACTATTTAAATTTATAAAGATTAGAATTGAATGGCCATGCATGGAGATCGATATCGTCTGCGTTTAAATTTGGTTGGCGGCCAGATTATATATCATGATCATGATTACTAGACATACTTCAATTCACGATCAGCATTAATATATAATTAATATAAGCTTAATGATCAGAAATGCATGCCAGAATTTTAAGCATGTCATATATAATGCTCGCGATCGAAATAGGAAGGTTAACTATGATTTGCACGTGGGTTGAGCAGTACTGCAGCTCAGAGTCGAGTTAACTTCAAGATTAGTTTTTAGCTAGGACCGGTCTGCAGTTCTACTTGCAACTGTACCGGTACCGGTGTAGAGTAACAGTTCGAATTTACCTACACTAGTAACGTCTATATCATGATCATAATTATATTCAAATTGTATATTAATAATCAACTAATTAACAGCTAACATGTACAGCCCGAAGCCATAGCCGCAGGCCTTATAATTAAAGCTTTCTTAATTATAAGCTTTCTAAATCGATTCGAATTGCCCATTACCGGTATTGCTTATTTCACGTACGGCATACGTACGTGCACCGGTATACGTACCTAAATTCTCCACAAATTCACGGAGGGTATAATTAGGGTATACTAAAGCCCGAGTCGACGTAGGACCCCCCCCCCCTGTGCTAGGGCCATATATAGAGATAATATAGAGAATCTACCTAAGTAGTTACTGTGTATACGTAGTTCGAACGTTCCTGATCCTCCATCCTAAAATATGTTTTTAAGGATATATGTCGATATCGAATAAAATATAAATCTATCAAATTCATCTAGAATTGTTCCTTAAGGCTATGGACGACGATAATGTTCAAGGTTTAATTAACTCGTACACTAGTCTTCGCTTGCAAGCTCTCACGAGCTCGCCCTCGCCACATGTCACTTAAATCCAACCTCGTGATATATCCATGGACTCGACACCGTGCACTGGGGGTGAAATCTAGCTAATTTAAATTTATAGAGATAGACACCCCCCACCCCTGGGACTGAACAGATCTGACAGAAAAAAACGTTAACATCGCGACTCAATCAAGCAATCAATCAATCGATTCTCGCGAGACTGCCCACTACTTCGAATTCTGGAATTCTTCACAGGACAAGTACGAAATGTAAATGTAAACAAACTTGTAATATATACCTACCTATGTAATGAATAGCCTATAGTAGAGGATACTTACAGATCTAGATGCACATATATATGGACAGATTATTTATATTTATTAACCCAATTGCAAGAAAACTATCGAATCCGAACGTTGACCCTATAACCTATAGCTAAGTATACCTACTTAAGTATACGTAGCTATGCCTCATCCCATGTAATGTGTGCACTAATTATCATCATGAATGCAAGTCCAACCAGAATGAAAGGTAACCTCTCAATCTGAGATATAAATCCCACCCCCCCCTCCTTTGCCCTAATCACCGTCCACAATCCCATGCATCAATAATGCACCCCATATATATATGTCCCTCGCCAGTGCATGCACCCAAAGATCCTCCGAATTCGAATCCCGGGCCCAACCAATTGCATTGCAACATAACAAGCCTAAGAAAGCCAGAAAATAAGAACAAAAAGAACAAAAAAGAGACCACAAGAAATTAAAAATGAAAAGTAAAAAATTTCAAGGAAAGATCTAACGCCTATTACCGCGGGGGTATATTTTCGCTGTACTGTATATATAATATAGATATATAGTATGAGAGTGATCATGAGCTCGAGAGAGAGAGAGAGTGAAAAAGAAAAAAAGAAAAAAGAAAAATGGATCATAAATAAGCTGGGTAAGCAAAGAAAGTAGGGTAACTTCCGGTCCAGTTCAAGCTCTAGATAAGGAAGACAAATGAAAAGGAAACGCAAAATAGAATATGTTCATGTATAAGCTATAGCTATAGATTGGGTTGTCATGCTGGCCATAGTGCTGCAGGGTGAGTTGGGTAGTAGATAGTATACGAAGTAAAAACAGGGAAAGAAAGTAAAAAAAACAAATGCAAACTCCCATCGCCGCCAAAGGAAGAAAGACAAAAGAAAAACAAAAGAGAACACGTATTTTTATAATAAGTCAATATCCGAAAGAAAAAAAGGAGACCCCTAAAACGAAAAGGAAAAAAACGAGAAAAAGGTATTATGGTATCAGAATGACTGCATGGAACTCCATCGTCCATCAATGTGGAATGTTGAAATGAGCCTCTACCAATGGCCGACGCCGCCCATTTCCATAAAGTCGCCTCGCCTTGCATCACCAAATATTATTGGCTCTGGTGTAGCGTTTCCACGGAGGTTTGGGCTATGTCTTTGACCACCCACCAGTCTCATCGATGAGATCTCAGGCGAGACTCCCGAGGAGCAGAGGGAGGAAGGGTATGATGGTAGGCCAGCTGATGAGACTGAAGTGGAATAATCCCATTGCGTGGACGATGGATCCATCTCAGCAGCTTGAGCGATGTGTGCTGGGAGCGGAATGGGTGGCTTATTGATGCCGCTAGTGTAGCTCGATGGTGCTGGAGAGCTTTGGCGAGACCGTGGGTGGGGGTGACGACCCCGCTGTCCATCGCGGCGGAGACGTTCGAGCTGGGTTTGCTGAATATGGAATGAATTGTGTGGCGTTGGCTGTTGGAATTGTGCGGATGTATTTGCCATTCGCCTGGAATTATCGAATTGGTTGATGGGGTCCATGAGATCGCCGGGAAGAAGTGATGGGATCATGACTGATGCATCTTCGTAAAGTTTCTGGGAGTTCCATTGTGCAGGTTGTTCTAACTCACCCATGTCGAGCTGTTGGAAGGTTTGAACCGGCCGCTGTTGCTGCCCCTCATATGTGTATGATTGCTGTCGGTTGGGTGGGGGTGTGTTCGCAGCCAAACTCCTGTAATCTAGTTGGCATTCCATTGCAATAATTGTTGCGTGCCGCCCTGGGGTTTTTGGGACATACAGATCTGGGGATGATTCGTACCCATAGCTGCGATCCAGCTCTGGTGTCAAAGACACATCATCAGAGCAGGCGCGCTTCTTCTTTGTTCTAGGCCTCTGGTCCTCACGGTCATCGGAATAGCCTGGAAGTGACCTTGGTAGGTTCGCTGGAGAGCCAAAAACTGCTTGTGGCTTTGATAGGCTGTCGTCGTCAAACATTGAGGATCCCATGTAGGTGCTCGTGTAAATAGGAAACTCCACGGCACAGTTGTCGGGGTTGAAGTTTCTTTGACCAGGTAGATAAACTGGCATATTATCGAACTCATCCAGTACCGGGCTGACTCCGAAGCGATCGAGGATGACTCCAATTATGAATTCTTCTGATTCCGCGTAGGATGCGGTCGCCGGGTCTGCATACGGCCCAAGCCTTGCAACCATGAGCTTGTGGTTCATGACTTCAATGCATTTGTATAGCATAGACATGGCGGCATCTTTTTGCGCGACTTGAGGATTGAAGTTTGGCCCCTCCTTTGGTCGCCGATTGGTGTAAGCACAAACAGTATTGTCGAGTCTGCATCTTTGACATGGTGATTCACCCGTACACTACAACACGGCGTCAGCGATCAAGACATACCAACATCAGAGGAAAGGATCATGTACCTTTGTTTTCTTGTGTCGACATCTATCGCAAGCCTTTGGTGTGCGCTTTGCGTTTCTTGCTGCGTCGTCTAGTCCATCGGCATCACCCGTCGACGCTGGTGAACCGGATGGTGATGTGTGCGAGCGATGTTGATAATCTTGATCGCCGGAGAAGTACATTGGAGCCGATGCGTTATTGAATAATTGATGTCCGGAAGACATGAAGGTATGAAGCGTGCTTTGAAAAAACTTGTTCGATCCAAGTGTATCTGTAAGATATTTGTGGAATGGAGGGCAATTGGGTGCGGATGATGGCCTAGTTATGTACCCGGACCCAGAGGACACTTTCCAGGGGCGAGTTGTTTAAGTAGAGGCAGCAGAATTCAGTCTGATGCAGTTGGATTGAAACAGCGGATGGAGGTGATGGTGGTGGTTGCTAAGGGTGTATTTAACAAAGCCCAATTGTTTGTCGATGTGAAATAGCTCTCTTGTGAAAAGACGGCTTTCTCGTCGCGAGAAGATCTGACCTGATATATAATCAGTGGTGCATCTTGCAGAACCTCGGAGCATAAGTCAAATTGTTAAATTTAACGCAGCAGAGAATAATTAAGGGCACATGAAGGAAAGGGCCTGCCGTTTGAGTCGTGTGGATGAATGTATGACTGGGTGTGTTAGTGCGCTTGGGGTATTCTGCTGGCCTGAGTGGAATTTTGCATCATTCACACCACCCTTCCCCCTAAAATGGGGCAACCTTCCTCACACCCTCCATTAAAACCCCCGTCACTATCTCTGGCCCAAGGGACCGTTATATCACATCCCTAGTCTGGTCAAAATAAGAATGGAGAAGAAAGCAGAGCTCAACCCTGGCCATGCATCCCTTTCTTTCCCATTTCAAAACACATGGATGTTATCTAGAGATGGTGAATATTTTCAGAGAATGATTGTGCAGAGTACTCGATACAACACGATTGTGATGTTCTGCACTCATTTGTACTTTGTACTCGGTCCCATCCCTCAACGGGACTTCGTTCGCAATTGCAACCCGATGCTTGGTTGCGCAAGCTCGATCCGTGAGTCTACCGAAACATTGCATGAAAACATGCAGGACCAATTTCCAGAATAATTCTGCTTTTCAGGCACACTATGCCCAATAACGGACACGCGGCTCAAAATAGGCACTGTGTTCTAGCTCGTCGTAGAAAATGTATGTTCATGGGTGTTTTTTTGTCTTGTACTTGGACCACCACACGTGGGACTAGAGTGGCCAAAGCAAGGTGTGGGGGCTACAACCAGACCAATTAGCGTTTCTTGCTCAAAGAGTAGACCCATAGTCGACTGCTTCAACAGTTTTAGATGGCATGAAATGGTTTGTTAAAAAAAACGCTTACCTCACATGCTCTCAATGTCGGCGCTGGACTGAGTCTGACGAGGGTGAGGAATGGAAGGCGAGTATTTTCGCCTCCCCCTGTTTCCTTTGCCCACCCTTACACTTCACTGAGTCGTTGGCGCTTTCTAGAATGTGACCCCTACGTTTTGTTCGAGCTTTCGTCTGAAGAAAAAATTCCCAGAGCAGCCAGCCTGTTCCATAGTGCTCGTTTCCTCAGCTTTGGCTCGTGTAACGGCCTAGGTAGTGGAAACATGAGACTAAGTGGAAACAGTACGGTGTTGATGTTAAACCCGCGCGCTGCTTTTAGAACTGCGTGAAAATAAGTTCTATATTAAGCAAACGGAGGGCCCGTAATATTCCGTAATGGCACGCGAGTAACAACTGTAGTTCGGGTACCGAGAGCAGACTGCTCTGGCTCGGGTCTAGGTTTGCACACTCAAACCAAGAAGGAAACCCCAAGAACAAGCAGCATGGCCGTTCAGGAATTTTTGAATCAGGATCCAAAGCGAATGGCTCGATCAAATCACATTGTTATTTGGAATTCTTTAGGAGTGTATACGTAAGCTTCATAAAAACGATAGTAGTGGGGTTGGTAACGATGGCGGAGGTGGGCCTGATACGACCTACCTTTGCATTGGTCCATGTGCGTAACCAAATGGTGGTCCGCAGCTACTCGAGCACTCTAGAGGCACAATATAGAGTTAGCTCCTCCTTGACTAGTAGGTTTTTTTTAATATCAGAGTCAGCAAGAAGCATAGATTTGGGATCAAAATTGACTACTTACTCAGCGCTCGCATATATCTTAAGCTGCTGTTATCTCAGCAGATGTTGTCCAACAAATTCCATGGATCAGGACCAGGGGGCCTGGCAACAAGCACAACCCTCCCCCTTCCCCCACACACACATCATTCATATCCAAGGCGTTTGAATCGACGAGTTGTAGCCGGCGAGGCAGCTCAATACGGCTAGAACTACTCTGTAAAATCCGAATGTAATTCCCAGTTGATAATGGTTGAGCGGGTGGCCATTCGAAGTTAAAGTATTTGCTTGATTGGGACTTTATTGTGTAACCGCTTCAGTTGTATGTTTTGTAATCCGAATTCCCTCAGAAACCTCCCGAGCGGCAGTGCTAGTAAGTCTCCAAGCGGATAGTCCCTTCCTGTAACAGCTAGGCTCACGGGCAGGGGACATTCACGGCCACTGGATATTCATAACGGCAATCCAATGCCCGCGTGACATATGGGCTAATTTCATTCTCAGCTTTTGTGAGCCTGCCATGGTACTTTGGAAAGGTGCGATGTTTCCATCCATAAACCTAGCCTCGTCCCCCATAAACCTGCAAATTCACCAAGAGGGCTCTTCTGACTGAAAAACAGCACTGATGTATTCTTGTCTCATGTCTGTCGCCGATCGCGAGGCAGGTTGTCAGCTTGCATGATGCAAAGGGAAATGTCTGTCGTACCTTGCAATTGAACACACCCCCCTTTAAACGAGTCTACCCTTGATTAGTCTCGTTCCCTTTATCCGCTGCGGCGATTCCCAATAGGGATTAGTGACATACGATTCGACCAGTGTCAGCACAGCAAAGTTTGGCAGTGAACTTGAAGTCAGCAACAGTTAGCTCTCTACCCCGCTGTTAGGTAAGCACAGTATCTCACCTCTATGCTATCATTGGTTGGCTTGTGCTAACCAGCTGCATTTCACCGCTTGTTATCCCAATTGGAATATAGACAACAGAATGCTGCACGATTATATGTTTTGTCCCGGCAAAGCGGGGACAAGCTTAAGCTTGTTCTCGTGCTTAAGCTTAAGAATGCAAAGCTAATTAATGATCAATGGGTACCTAAGGTACCGGCTCCACATCACCCGAGAGCACTCAGCCAGTACTCGATTACTTTATTCTGAGCATCATTGCCAGATTTGTCGGTTTTTCGTCAAGTAGAAGTCCAGAAAGTTGTCGGAGGGGGAATCGACCTAGTTGAACTGAATTTCTGGCCCTACACTTCAAAAAGTCATTTGAACCGCGGGATGGCCATCCAAGCTCCCATCACTCGAGCTCGCGCATCAGAAGTGACTTCTCTTCTGTTTGCTATGTATTAGTTGCGTAGTTCTATTAGGCTTTACGTGACGTGCCATCTTTAGAATCGTGTCTTTACCAATTGCAGTCAGCACTAGTGTAACTCTAAATGTAACAAGAAGTACCTAAGGTACTTGAACATAGAATACTTACTTTTATTTAGGAAAATGTCTCTATCATTTTAGGGGAAATAGACAGGTTAATGGTAAGCGCCATGGCCAGACGAGCTTCTTTTTCTTTCTTTTCTATACGTCAGCGTATCAAAGATTCCATGACCGGCGCAGGTGAAATGAAATGAACTTGAAATAAACTAAATCATGATATCATGTATTAGCATAATTGAATAAGTCATGGGAATATTTGGCCTTGGGATTAGAGTCAATTGACTGCAATCGCAGCGATAATTTTTCTCGGGGGTATGGGTGGTGGATGCAGCTATCGCGACTTTTGCTGGTCGATTGCTGATTAACTGTATTGAAATTTAGTAGATTGCTCCCAAACAAACGTCAACTCAACTAACCGATGCCATGATAAGGAATTGTATTCCCATTGAGGTGGTAGATTTATTTGAGAGGTGGGGGTTTGAATTCTCTCGTTGAGTTGATAGTATCTGCATGTTAAAGTAAAATAACAGGATCCGATAGTAGCTTTATCCCGTAAAATTACTATTCAACTAGTAAATACCGGAATATTGACAACTTGCACGTGAATTCCGAATCATACCTTTGCACTTGCAAGCCCTTGATATGTGGCTCGAACCAACACAACCATGAGGCTAAAGACAACCCTGCCAGCTCATCGTGTAGGTAACGTTGACCCATTTGGTGCACTCCTGGGAAAAGTAGTAATCTACTTCACCCCAATCATCAAATCATAGTGTTTAACAATAGGCAGAATCATATTCGGGCCAGCTGCGAAATTACTGATTAATGAGAAGTTAGTCCCGCCAATCAAGCAAGAAGAATTAAACGAATGGCTTCGCGAATTCTCTATACCAGCTTAATGGGCAAGATAGCTGAATTAGTAAAGTCACCAATAAGTTCAGGAGCTACCAGTGATTGCATCTAGGGCAACATTGGTATGTCAAATAATGAATGTACTAAATTGAGTCCAATCAATCTCCGATTGACACAGCATGTCTGCTTGTGGCTATTTCCACTCGCATTGGCCGATGCAAGAGATAACTTGAAGTATGCAGAAAACGGGCAGCATGTCCCGGGCCCATCCCTGCCGACCTCGCTATTTTCGGATCATTCGACAGCCGCAGCTTTGTAATTTTAGGCGGGTGTGGGGGTGGGTGGGTGGGGTGGGGTGAACGCTGGTAGGCCGTGCGAACCGGGCAATGACAGTAGGGCCCAGTTGGACTGACTCTATTTGTGCAGGTATTAATTGCTATGCAATGATTCCGAAAGTTTGGACCGCAACCCTCTCAAGCTATTGGGGCAGGTCGAAGCAAGCCCCTTGCAGTTTAAGATGTTTTCCAATTGAAGTCACGAGGATCAAGTCGGAAGAACCGATGTGCTGATCGAGAGGATTTTGGGCCATTGAGACGAAAGCGAGCCCATCTAGAGACAAGATGACGATTAGAATATGGTCATTGAACTCAATCCGAGGGGCATGTAGGCATAGTACTAAAAGGTTTACCACTTCACCACAAGCTGGCCAGCTCTTCAGCCAAATGGATCGTTTCTATGTCGTAGCCTCGGTGTATGTCGAACGACAAATGAAGCCAGTGCTCAATCCCTCACTTCAAGCTTTTGGGAGGGAGGTTGGTGAGACATGTCCAAGCGGGCCGGATGGTGGGATAATCTGCTCTTGGAGGGTGTGATTGTGTGAAGTTTCATTGGACATGGCATAGCAAGGCTTCATGATCAGCGTGCGAGCAGTAGAGGTGCTCGGTAGAGGTAGTCTAAGTAGGGGAACGGATGGAGCCTCTTGCCTTCAAGCGGACAGGCGCCAAGACCTAGGAACTCTAGTCTCGTGCCCAAGTAGGAACTCTTGAAATGCACATTTCCGCGACTACCGTTCTGGGAAAAAGGCAGCCCCGATTGTAACTTGTCGTCTCGTGCCGTGCCAAGACCGCGGACGAAAAGGAGAGACTATCACCTCCCATCCCCAGGAGACCGTCGAGATTGGGAAACCAACGAATCGGCAATGCATCGTCATCTGTAATCGTTTTTATCAATAGGTTTCGTTTATTGTTTACTGTCGACGTTGCTGGGTGTATTCAGGCGGTACGAGACTAATGCAGGCCAGAGGCTGTTCTGCTAGAGGCATAGGTAAAGGTTATGGTCGTTTTTTGATTACTTTGACTTTTCATTCGGAAACACAGGAAAAGTACCTCCTTTTTTTCATTAAACGGAGGCCCATTCTAATATAAGCGTAAATCTGCAATTTGGGCATCTAACAAGGGAGTTGATCGTACATAAGTACTATTAACGGTTTCATTTAATGAGTTTGGAAGAGTCTGCGTTTACGTTCATTGTTTTATTATTTTACGGCAAAGGTTTCAAATGGCCTGAACATGGCGGTCATGATTAGTTCTACAATGGCATAACGGGCTTTACTTTTGGTACCTCTTACCTCTTACCTCTTGCCTCTGGACTGAGCTCGAGCTCACTTCTTATAAAGTACCTTTGGTAGATATAAATATACCTAGGCACGAGACTAAAATATACCTAAAAATATATATTGCATTGAATGAAGCATAGAGTACCTACCTTAAGTATACGTATACGTACTCCAGCTCGCCCTGACCCCCGGCCCCTGACCACCCCATCCCATGGTTCTGATTACTGATTCGTCGACTTGCCGAGTAGGGAGAGTATGTCCATCAAGATAATCTGTACAGCTCCCAAATTTCACCTACCGGTACTGTACACATCCCCCTCCCTCTCCCCCTCCCCTTCCATATACACCCCACGAGAAAAGATTGACCGAGGTCGACCTATATCATATTATAGTTAGCCCTCGTTACTGGATCCGCAAGTGAACCCCTCCACCTCCAACCAGATCACCTTTAACCCCTCCCTCCCTTAACCCCCACCCTCACGATCGTATGCCATGGCCACTAGCCCAACCCATGGCCAGCACACACATAGGATTAGGTGGGGGAAAGGCCGACCAAAAAAAAAAAATTCACCCACTCAAAATACGCTTGTATCATCATCACCATCCATCCATCCATCCATCCATGCATGCATGCCATGGCGAGTTTTTTGTACGACAGAACTGAGCAGCACCACTCTAAAATAACCGAGAAGTCAATTCGATTTGGGCATGGATGATTACCTAGGGCAGGGGTAGCAAAGGTAGGCATATCTTGACTAAGTAGGTAGCTAGACCCCCCCCTTGCCCCAGAATCAATTACATACACACATAGACCACTCCGTACTAGAGGTGACATAATCCAGAGCTTGTCCAGGTTGGAATAGCAAGGTTACGCTGTACCTCTACGAGGGGCTGGGCACGAGACTAGCTGTAGACGCTGCAGGGGTAATGGGATATGCGTATAATTATGGAATTGCTGACTGCACATACATGTGTATGCATTGAAGCGAGCTCGTATAGGTAATAGTCACCCCCATGGGCTGGACCTAGTCTGGTGTCTGGACCTCTTGTTCTCTGGCCATGCTTCTATCTCGGAAACCAGAATGCCGGTATTGAATTCCAGTATGAAGTTATCGAGTTGCCTGCAGCTGGGAATTTCGTCTCTTACTCTCATTGTAATCCCCGATTTGAATCACTAAATTTCTTTGCATGTTATGTTTTTTAGGTCCACAAGGAGCATGTTATTAGACCGAAGGAACACGATACAATGTAAAGCATACCTTCCTTGAGGCCCCCCAGCCTTCATTACATCCTACTGAGATCCATTGCATAGAATCTGTGATCGCCGATGTTTTCACTTTTGCAGAGGCGGCCGAAACGTCAACATTTCATGCACGTAGAGGCGAAACTTTATGATATGCATTAGTTATGATGTTTCGTCTCTTGAAACGGTCGCTATAGCTAGTTGCTGAAGAGACTCACCATTTAAATTCTAATTTTCGTCATTGCAAAAAGAATTCTTGAGACCCCCGTTTCTGCCGAGACCGAAATTGAGGGAGGGCACATGCACAGGGGCGGAAGTGGGTGGGCATAATGCACAAAATCCCGCGACAGGCTCCTCCCGAGCCTATCCGAACATGCAGCGATTAACAGAGACTACAGGCTTCCAAGCCCTACTGCCGTCTGCGCATCCACGGATGCGATGGTATAGGCAGAAATGTTCTGCTTGCTTATGCCAAAGAATGCTTGTTAGTACGGGTAGTGGGGCATATGAACTCGAGTAGAGTTTTGAGTTATCAGTAATCGTGATTGGTGTTTAACATGAGAGTCAAGAGGGCTTGGCTCGCTGATTTGTGATAGTCTAGCCTGGTTGCCCTCTACCCTCGGTAGGTGATAGTCTTGTTACCGGAAGAGGGTCTGGTAACAAGACTAATCTGTGATGCTTCTGTTGCCGACCGACAGCTAACAGTAGCCTAACTTCGCCGAGCTGGCTTGGCTTGGAAAGGCGAAATTCCGTTAAGCAGCCGTGAACAGTACTGTTAATGCGGGTTGAGGTTTCGAGTGCTGAAGGTTCCCCGATGACACCCCTTTTCCCAGACTCAACAATTGCAATAGGAGGCAATATTTGACAGAGACTGGGGCGCTCAGAATTTGGAAAGAGCGGGTGATGCATGAGAGACCACAATTGGTCAAAGATTTTTGTGAAGGTCGGCAACTTCGTGGTGCGAAATGAAAACGTACTCGAGTACTCGAGCGTACAGAAAAGAGCCTCAATGCACCCCAACGAGAACCACTCCCTGTAGTGGCGCATGGCCACCCCTAGGCGAGCTGGAGCAGTTGGTTCATCCAATGCATTTTCCGCAGCTACATACCAGAAACAGTCTCTATCATAGTGGAGACCATATCATGCATCCATGTCCACAATCCGATTCAGGAGAATGGATCCAGTCCCCGCTGTTCTTATCCTTAAGGTAGGTAGAGTAGAGTAGATGGCATTTCATTCTGCTTGGAGATCTTGTAAAGTAGGCGATACTGCAATCGAGGTTATGACGTCGAATGTGCGTTTGACCACACACATTTTTGTGCAATCGGCGGGCGGGGTTCTCGGCAGTTCGTTATTTCGGGGTTGCAAGGTGGATGCTGACCCTTAAGTCGTATGCATGTCGATCTGGGCGGTGTCTTTTCTGGCCTGTCTTTGTCTTGTCAGCGTGTGTTCAACAACCCAAAGACGGTAATTGTTTTCGCCTTCTCCAACGACAGAAAGGGCGTGTTAGTCTCATGCCCAGATTCTCCTGTGGAGGGGGCGTATGGGGTGTGTGTACGGACTGTCGAAGCAATCACTCGATACCGCTCTGACAACGAAGCTTGATTGAGGAGAGTACTGTGGAGGGTGTGGGGATCTATCCAAAAGGACGTAGTCTCATGCCAAAAGGATGACTCGACTCCCAATGTCCGTCCTGGGTAGTATGACTTAGACCAAACGTCATTAGTCACCCCCCGTCCGTCAGCCATGCCAATTACCCGATTAAGCCACACTAGACCACGTAATCCTCTTTGTGACGCCACAGTACCTACTTAGGTAAGTAGGTAAACACGCCTAACACCCAGGCTAACCTAACACTCAACGTGACCAAGCGTATGTTTTTTGGATTGGCATTCATATTCGATTGTTGGATTTGAATTCAAGGTATTGGGGGGGGGGGGGGGATCCTGCCCGAACCGCTGGGCACGACAACAGGTAAACCGGAGTGAATACGAGGCCTAAGAGTAGGTATTCAAAAGCTACAAATGTACTCTCGTTGTACTAGTAGCCACCTCGTCCCCTTGAGAATTCCAAGTTAATACCATTCGTGGCAATTGGGGGCTAATTAATTATAAGCTCAATTGTTTTGATGTATATGTTTGAAATTTTGTGTTATTTTTTTAAAAAAAAGACTAGTAGAGGATTGATGTATAGATACCTATCAAGGTACTTTACCAGGGCAGAGACGACTTACCTGATCGGAGTTGTATACTCCTGAGTCTAGATCTCCGTTCGATACAGCTTTAAATTTGGATCCTTATTAAACTGGTATGATACCCGTTTCAAATTTGCCACCCCGACTCGGACTCGGCGTCCCGATTCCGATTCCGATTCCGAGGTTAGAAGACATACCTTAAGTACTCGTCAACTCATTGGGTATCCGGACAAGACATTTTGGAATTTGCTGGTGGGCTAACCCAATTTTAAAATGTCTTGTCCGGATACGCAATGAGACGACGAGTACCTGTATACGGTATTTATACGTAATTACTCAAGTAGGGATAACGTATATATACCCACAAACAGCGAAGGTAGAGGGCGGCGTTGCACAACCAGGCTACATAAACAGCCAATTGCAATTAATTGCAAAGTAATCGTTGAAAATAACGAGCGCAAAGGAGAAACCTTCCGAGGTACCGAGGCTAGAAAAAAATAATAATAATAGAATCCATGTAGATTGTTTTTATCGATATATATCAATGATCATGAGTCGAGGACCCCAACGGAAGCGCTGCTTCAATTCGCCTCGTTGATTCATTGACCCAATTTGCAAAGATCTAGGTCAGTACAGCATTCTATTACATTAGAGTACATTACTGACACCGCGCCGCAGTGCATGCATGCATGCACAATTTCTTCAATTTCAATTTCCTATACCTAGATCGTTTGAGCCTCAGGAGGCCTAGGTATTGCCTAGGTAGGTATGGTATACATACACCTACCTAGGCTCTGAGCTTCAAGATATCTCCGACAACTACCTAGGTACGCCTCATATTACGTTTTCTGAAATTTTGTTTAAGCCAAAAACGTACGCTCCAATGCATGAAGAGTCGCAATATTATTGATTCCTTATAATTAGGTAGCTAGCTTCGGAGAATTTTCTAGAGTATCCAAAACATGGACACCAATTAGCCGGCTGCAGCACCTATATAGCTACCTTGCCTTCGGATATATTTCTATTTTTTTCTTTATTTACCGATAGAGCTAATCCTGATCATGATGAGATCTTTGGTCTTTTTTGCTTAATATTCCGCACCGATATCGATATCTAGGGACTCGTGATGTAGCAGCAGATATGGCTGGGATTCGGCATTTGGGCATACCCCGGGAAAGGCTTTTTTAGGTAGGTAGGTAGTGGGAACGAGACTACTCGTCGTCTCATTGCGTTTCCGGACAAGACATTTTTAAATTGGGTTAGCCCACCAGCAAATTCCAAAATGTCTTGTCCGGATACGCAATGAGACGACGAGTACCTGGTAAGTAGCTAGTAGAGTAGTAGGTAAGGTATCACACGAGACTGGTAAGGCACCATGCCTGGTTGCCAGCTGGGTAAGGGTATAGAGTACCTACCCAATCCTACTGTACCGTTGTAGAGCATATAAATAAGCTTAGATGTAAGATCTAAAAGTCGACAAACACCAAGTAAGAACGATAATATAGTTTCGTAAAATAACGTTAACGTACCGGGAGATCTGGCGAGTAAGATCCCCCAGTCAAAAGAAGAATTTTGGTGAATGCACCTTTCCGTTGTGTGAAGAGTTTGCCTCTAGAGTAGATCATGACCATGGCCAGATGTAACGCTCCCGCTCGGCACCTAGTCCAACTGCAGCTACGCGCATCAGCTTACACAATTTCCAATCCAATCCCAAATCCCAATGTATTAAGAAGCGATCGGCGCACGGTAGGTCGCCGGCGCCGAACACAGTCAAAGGATGTAATGTAAGGAATGAAAACTCCTCCAGGTTAGGCAGTAACTGTAAAGTTCTCTGCAATGCATGTGCATAATAATGTATACCGTGACTCTTCTCAGAGATCTGCATTGTAGAGTACAGTACAGTACCTCTCCGTGCACATCATATGAGCGGCGCGGGAGAAATCGGTCTCCATGGATCCATGGACCGCGGGACGTTTTCTTTCTGTTGCGCTGGGAAGGATTCATAAGCAGTCGTCCCCCGGGCCCCTCGCTCGCGCCACGGCACAGAAACACATCGATCGAGCTCACTGTGTTTCCGCGGCCCCATCCGTATCTTTTTTCCTATTCTGGTTCATCAGAGCTATAACCTAGGTAGATATAGGCCTAGGTAATAGCAGATCGTAAGCATTCCACTGCCAAATATATTGATTCTGCAGGTTCTGCGTACGTGGATGGTCGGGATGGTAATGGTTATGATGATCATGATTGAGATGATGCTGCTGATTGCTGATGGATAATTTTGAGAGAAAAAAAAGAAAAGAAAAGGAAAGAAAAAGGAAAGAAAGAACGCAAGAAAAACATACCTACCGAGGCACAAAAGAAACCACCAAAGCCCTCTATCCTATGCCACTTCGTATGTGCCACAACTCTCCATGAAACATCGAAATCGATATCCTGCAGACTCCACGACTCCCCGCCATCGATCGTCATGCAATCTGATGATACATCATTACAAAGAAATAATCAGCTGCCGTGGAATGGGGATAGAGGCTCGTGAAACAGCTTGTCCATTGTCCGGATTACCGAATAGATATCATCCAGACAGGCATTTACTTCTACCTAGACATGTAAGCAGTCGTACCAGAAGGTATGAGGGATGACATTCCTGCGGGTGTACAGGTGTCTAGGATTTGTAATCTTCTTTTCATTTTGAGGGTGGAGTATCGCGATCGCGTGAATGCATATGATGTCGTATGGAAGAGGTCGAGGTTGAGTATGTGCGGAAGTTTGGTCTTCCGAATTCGAATCATTCTGCTTTGGTGGTTTATATGCAAGTAAGGTGCATATGCATGCAGATGTAACCAAACTTTAACCTCTTGACTTCTTAAGTTTTTGGGTATTTATCCTGCTTGTCGTTGTTTTTTGATAAATGTTGAGAGATTTCCGAAAAGGGGAATATATCTGATGACAATTCTCGTTCATAAGCGAGTGCCGTTACTCCGTGGGCCGTTAAGTCCAATGCTGACTTGTTTCATGAAATATTCACTTCCCCGCGGAAGTGCTCAAATTTTTGGAAATCTTCTCCGAACTTGATCCTGAGCTCATTATCAAATGTGCGCACGTGCATGGAGCTCTAAACCTTCGAATCTCCTCTACATAGAGCGGCAAAGCCAGTCTTGTGCCAGCAAAGCTTTTGAATGAAACTGCCCCAAAAAACATAGTCTCTTCAATAACGTAGGAACGGCTACATAAACGCAAACGGGAGAGAAATAAGCTTCTGTACATCTACGCTAGATACGCATGTAATTGTAAGCGAGATATCAAGAAGTGTGGGGTGGGCAGAGTAAACTCTTGAAGGAACACACTCACGTGTGTCCCTCTTGTGCCAAGTGAGTCAGCTAGTGTCTTGGCATGCATGTATATAGTTAGTTTAGTTTGCCCTCCTCGGAGGAAGAGACAAGCATCATTGCACACACACACTCTTCCAGGTTATGAGCCCGGAGCGTTTACGCTCGCAAAATTTTTTGAACCAACCCATTACCTTAGAGTTTCTTGGCCCTTGCTTTTTATCCTCCACTGTTTCTATTGCTTCACTACACTTTTAGCTCTGGCTCCACCGAAAACTAGGCGGGGCGTTGCCAGATCGTTGCAGGAAGAGGAGATCCCCGTCGAAACTGAACTTCATCAAGGTATACCCCAGACTCCTTCACCAGTGCCTATAGTTCCAAGAGTTGCACCCCCAAAGAAACGCATCATGTCTTCTTCCGACTACGACAAGATTACCAAGTTGGACGGAACGAACTTCAACGAATGGCGTCGTGATATTGAGATGGCTTTGTCTTTGAAAGACATTTGGGATTTGGTGGAGAAGGAGAAACCAAAAGAGGAAGGGGATGACCTTTTGGAATGGAGTAAAGCGCAGAAACACTCTCTAGCTGTTATTCACCTTTGTTGCAGACCTGAGCAGAAACCTTTGATCTCTCACTGCAAGACTGGGAAAGAAGCTTTAGATGCTCTTACAGCGACTTTTTCTCCGAATAACGACTCTAACGTCATGAGACTTGAGGACCTGTTTATGGGTGCGAAAAAGAAACCTGAACAGTCGATGAGTCAGTGGATAGCTCACGTCAAATCACTGGGTACCCAGCTTCATGACGTTGGAGTGGAACTCAAGCCGAAAAAGATTGCAAATCGTATCGTGGCGGGTTTGGGACCAGAGTATAACTCGATGAAACATTCACTCCAAAGTAGATCCGGAGACTTGACGGTGGAGATTGTCACACAGCTACTTTTGAGCTGGGAAAAAGACGCAGGTGACGCAGTCAAGGTTTTGGGAGCGAAACTGGGTGTGACCACCTCTACCAATCAACCCTCGCAACAGCAAGCGTACTCGGTTCCTCGCATGAGTCCTATCAACAACCCACATTATGGACCCATGCAATCAGCAATGGCGGCACAGCAAACATCTACTTCTACTTCTACTGTTCAAGATGCTACTGCACTACCCGCACAAGGCGAGTCCTGTCCATGCAATTGTAGCGCATCTATTCAACTACAGGCTACTGCAGGACCCTCGAGGACTACTCACGTTACGTCAAGATACTCTCCATATACACTCCAGTGTCATGCATGCGGTAAAAATGGTCATACCCAAAACAAATGCTGGACGAAATATCCTCATTTAAAACCAGCATGGGTCAAGGACCAGGTGCCACAAAGTTCTCAATACTCGATTTCGCAGCCAAATTTTACACAACCGATTCATTCGAATTATCCAGTCTATACTCAGCCCCCGAATGCAACAACTATTTACAATAATCCGGTGCCGAATCCCGTCATTCCGACTACTCCGTCATCTACGTACACTGTGCCACCTGGGAATCAACAGCACCATCAGCATCAACCTTCGCAGATACAGGTGCCGCAAAGTCAACCGCATATGCATATGGCTCAGCAACAAGTGGTTTACCAAATTCCTCAACAACAACCACCGCAATTTGTATCACAGCAGCAAGCGCCTCAGATAATTTACAACCAAACACAACAGCAACAACATCAACAACCTCTACAGCAGCAGCAACAAACGCATCAGGCATATATCACTCAACAAGAGACGGCAGCGACTAGTCCAGATCAGCCTAAGTCCTATACATACCAAGGACCAGAACAGCTGGTTACAGCAGCTGATTATAGCAATGTTTTTGTTTGTATCCATGAGACTTTTAGTGGGGCAGACATTTCCTCTAGGCGTCAGGAATTCTGTATGGCGCTAAAACGTGATCCAACTTTATATTCCGAGCGTGGCGATGCCGACGGGAGTGTGGGGCCGGGAGATCAACCTCAGAAATGGCTAGTCGACAGTGGGGCATCCAGCCATTACAGTCCTTTCAAACATTTATTTTTGCACATGACCGAAATCGCAAATCCTGTACGTATCTTGACGGGAAACGGATATGTATCGGCGAACTACATGGGAACGATTCCTCTTTTGATCAAGGTCGGCGATCACGTGGAAAAATTACTCCTGGACAAGGTATTGTATGTCCCCGGTCTTCAATCAAAGGTGAATTTATTCAGCGTCATCGTTTTGGCGGATAAGGGGGTTCATTCGATTTTCGGTCCAAAGAGTGTCACCTTTCAATTGGAGGGCGAGGTACTCGCAAGCGGTACCCGGTTGGGAAATTCGTGGTGGTTAGATGCGGACATTAACTCCCATGAAATCTGTTTCACATCAAGGGAAGTTACCCCTGTTCCACAGACAATTCAAACCTGGCATCACCGACTAGGACATCTTAACGTTCGTGATGTTGAGCGATTGAAGTCACACGCCATCGGCATCTCAATAGGTAACCCCCCTTCAAGAAATCCGTTGCAGTGCACTGGATGTTTGGTAAGCAAACAACACCGGACGGTATCTCGAATCCCCAGGACATTCCCAGGACGGAGACTGCGTACAGTGCATGTGGATATCGTGGGACCTTTTCAAGCGGCAGGATACGTAGCAGAACACCGATACGCTGGAATTTTTGTCGACGAAGAGACTCGAATGATTCATACCTCCTGCCTAAAAACGAAGGATGACTTGAGGGATGCGATTTTTAACTACATTGCCGTGAACGAGCGCAGTACGAACGACAAAGTGGAAGTACTTTTTACCGACAACGAGGCCTCACTTTTACACAAACCGTTCCAAGAAAAATTGAGGGATATGGGCATCCGCCATCAGACAACTCAAACTTATTCTCCCGAAATGAACGGCCTACCTGAAAATGCGATAAAGCAAGTCGTAAGTAAAGCCTCGGCTATGATGTGGGCTCCGCAAGTTCCCGTGGGTTTCTGGCCGGAAGCACTTTTGTGCGCAACATACCTAAAGAACAGGAGCCCTCATAAGCGCCTCAATGGAATGACTCCTTTCGAACGATGGTATGGGAGGAAACCTGATCTCACGCATTTAAGGATATTTGGTTGCCGCTGCTATGGGCATGTCGAAAAAGAGAATCGTAAAAAGCTGGATTCCCACACTTTCGAGGCTGTTTTCTTTGGTTACGTCGCACATGAGTCACTTTACCTGATATACGACGTTGTGAGAAGAGTTATTGTCAAAAAGCGTGATGTGATTTTCTTTGAAAATATCCTAGGACACCCCTCGTTCAAAACATTTGGCTTAGCTCCTGGATTCGATATCTTAGGCCTTCCATGTGAACAACCAGTGGCAGACGATGATCAATCAGACGGGGAGGACGACATGGTCAGTGAGGCTGGAGTTTGTGAGACTACAAAGGACCTCGACATTCCCAGAGTAGTGGAAATCGAGGACGATTTGGATCCCAAAGCAGCCGAAAATGCTTTCTGGATGAGTCTTGAGGAGGATTTGTACACTCGACGCATCCACGTGCCTTTACCTGATCACGTTATTTGGGACGACGATTTTGTCCGAATATTGGAATCATCCTTCGCTTTACTCTTGTCCGAATCATCTCCACAAAGTACGGAAAATGACGGCCCATCTCTAGGCATCGCAGACATGGTAGCGAGACATCCAACACACACTTTTTCGCATGAAATCCTAAATAGAAAAAGAGAACGTTTAATGGAAGGTGACTCCGAGCAGTCCAAAAAGCCAGATTATTCCGAACGCTACCATGCACATTACCTGAAGTTGTTAGCGGAATACAACATCAGTGACCCGGATCGTGATATCTCATGCGCAGTAAATGAGCCTGACCCTACATCTTGGCGACAGGCTATGCAATCACGCAACAACGTTTTCTAGTTGAAAGCTGCGTACACTGAAATGCAGAACATTTGCAAAATGGGTACATTTGATTTCACTTCTGATGTGCCTGTGGGCCGCAAGGCTTTGCCATCAAAGTGGGTTTGGAAGACTAAGAGATGCGCAATTACGAATTCTATTGAGAAGTTCAAGGCAAGATGGGTGGTGCGAGGCGATCTCCAGAAAAAGGGTGTAGATTACAAGGAAACTTTTGCCCCTGTCGCGAATCTGGTATCATTAAGGCTCCTTCTGTGCAAAACCGTCGCTTCAAATCTTGAATTGGAACAAATCGATTTCGTGGCAGCATTCTTAAACGGCGAATTATTCGACACCGACGTGTATTTACGACAACCGGAAGGGTTTCAACTCGATAAGGCTTATTGCAGACTAGTCAAATCACTCTACGGTTTATGCCAAGCAGCTTTTATCTGGTACACCCTCGTGCACAAAGCATTAACCGAAATGGGTTTTAAGCGATTGCTGGCGGATTTGGCAGTATGGATCAAACAAGGCAATTCGGGACGCGCGGATGTCTTCCAGTTTGTGGCTGCACATGTTGACGATATGCTACTAGGAGGCTCTAAAGAATTTGTGCTAGAAATGAAGGAATATTTCAAAAGCAAGTTTAGAATTTCTGATTTGGGCCCTGCGAAGTTATTTATCGGCATCAACATTACCCGTGACCGAATTGCTGGTACAATGACTGTCGATCAAACACACTACATAAAATCAATGCTCGATCAATATCACATGCAAGATTGCAATCCGGTCGCTGTCCCCATTTCCCCAGGAGAAACCATTGTTAAAATAACAAGACAAAAAGACGGCAATTTTCTACTCAACGGTGAAATTCTTCTGGAAGCGGATAACAAGAAATTATTCCAAAGCATCATTGGCTCTTTAGGCTATTTGATGAACTGCACCAGGCCTGACATTGCTTTCGTTGTGAATCGACTGGCGCAAGTAGCTTCGTGCCCTACTGAGAAGCATCTACTCTACGCGAAAAGAGTTCTTCGTTTTCTGCAAGGAACTAAATCAGCAAAACTTCGTGTTGCAGCAACGGAAATGTCATTAAGTGCATGGTTCGATGCTTCATGGGCCGACGATCCAGTCGATGGACGATCAACTTTCGGATACACGGTGCTCTGTGACAAAACGCCGCTTATTTGGAAATGCAGAAAACATCGTGGTTTGTGTTTATCGACGACAGAAGCTGAATATCTGGCAGCAACAGAAACGACTCGTGATGTTATGTTCGTTAAGAATATTTACGAAGGACTCCAAATTCCTCTGTCACTTCCTGTGCCTTTGCATGGTGATAATGCGAACGCAAACGGATTAGCCAACAATACTACAACGTCAAATCGCACCCGGCATATACCATTACGCGATCGCTTTGTCACTGAACGAGCGGCGGAAGGCATTATTCGAGTCGATAAAGTCGCATCCGCGGATCAAATCGCGGACATTTTCACCAAACCATTGGCGAAAGAGTTATATTTCAAGCACGCCCAAGCCCTCGGTCTTATTTTTGCACAAGATCAGAGGCATGTGTGCCATTTCTGTCAGATTGAGACTTCGACAAGCAACAAGTTGCATGCCCACATAAGAAGAGCTCATGAAGCAGGTAATTTTGATTGATTCTTTATACTTTGTTTAATCGAATTCCACTTAAAATTACACTTTTACTTATACTTATACTTATACTTATACTTTGATTTATTTTTACGAAACATGCTTACAATTTGATCTCAGAACACAAAGAGACAGTGAATATCCTCCCGAAGAAACGACAAAACAATTACACTACCGATCAAACCTTTAAACGCTCTCGAATCGAGGAATTAAATTAAAAAAAAAAAAAAAAAAAAAAAAAAAAAAACCCCGGGGGAGGCGAAGGTGGATGGGAATTTTCGATTATTCTTGGAGGACAAATTTTTAGGGAGGTTTAGGGGAGGGATTTTAGTTACTATGGTTTTGATCGCTAGGGGAGGTTTGTGAAGGATATGCATAAAGAAGCATAGGGTGTTATGGCTGAAGGAAATGCATGAGGATTATAGTGTATTCTGGGGAGGTTTCGGAGGGTACGGAGACACTTACGGTGTTATGCCATTGACAAAGGTTGTTCGAAGCAGGGGAGGCGGTTTAGATGGATAGAGATTAGTGGAAAGAAGGCATGGAAGTTACGAGCAAAGCAGGGGAGGCTATTGAGGCGTTCGCATATTGGTTGAGAGCAGGGATACATGACTTCGAGAATGGTGGATTTAACAGGGATCAGGATTGTTGTTTTTTCTTTGTGTTTTTATCAGTTTGGTTGGCGGGCACTTTCGGCTTATGGCGAAGCTGCTACGTGTTTTTCATACTCACTTGGCAGGGGAGGTGAAGGAACACACTCACGTGTGTCCCTCTTGTGCCAAGTGAGTCAGCTAGTGTCTTGGCATGCATGTATATAGTTAGTTTAGTTTGCCCTCCTCGGAGGAAGAGACAAGCATCATTGCACACACACACTCTTCCAACTCTACGAACCTTAATCGACTAATGGACCCTTTTCCCTTGGCAAATGATTCCCAATGTCTGTCTGTCACTCCCCACATTTAGAGTTACCGTCATACACGATTATGTGTGTATTTGTCAATACTCTTTTCTCGTTTTCCGAGGAAAGAGTTCGAAACAATGTTTGATCTATAGCCATCCAGCAGATATCGTCAGCTTGGTTTATAAACGGCAAGTTTTAGCCGTTTAATCAATGAATACCGGGAATGAATTAGGTTAGCACTTCCAATTGGGATCTTAAACTAAACACCCAGCGAATTTCTTAACCCAATTCACGCCTAATGACACAATTTCTCTTCAAGCACCTCTCGAAACCGCGCGGAAGCTGGCCATCCGTGGAATGGTATCCCCCTGCATAGCAACTGGCATATATGTAATCCCGAGATTGAATTGCAGTATGCGTTACTACATTAGAAATCAATCCAAATAAAAGGTTATGAAATCGTATCGGTGGTACAGACGTACTTAGAGTTCTAAACATGTAAGTATACTTCTTGAATTAGCAACAAATGAATATGAAACAAAAAGGTAGTAGCATATCATACACATTCCCGCGAGTACGCGCCCGCGGCACTGTATCTTCACTGTTCTCGTACCCAGGGGCACGAGACTAGTACCCAGTATCTTCACAAGAAGCCAAGTTTGGAAGGTACTCTAAGTACAGTACATACCTACTAATATTTCAAACAGTAATGCTTTGATTACAATTGTAAACATCTCGGCATCGAAATAGCTTGTGCTATCCGCCCTATCCACACGTACAATACTTGTACTCGGGCATTAATTATAGAAGCCTGTCTCATTGAAGGATAAATTGTGTTCTAGAAGCCGAGAAGGAATCGAGTGGCTGCATGTGTCGAGCACCTTGCCCCCACATGCACAGGTACTTAATTCCCACTTCTTCGGATTAGAGTACCTATGGAACACGAAAGTTGGTTTGAATTCTATATCTGGCTCTGCCAAATGCAATTAGTCGCGCTTGCATGCAGAAGGCGACTAATCTGGCCACTCTTGAAAAGGTGCGGGGAATATAGGCAAACGTACCTGGATTACTATGTTGGGTCCTTGAATTCATAATTCATAGACATGATTAGTTGACATGTTAAAAATGTCTTGTGTGGCTCAAATTCGAAACGCCATCTATCACTAGCGTTTATCCTTGCAGAAAAAGCCCTCAACTTGGAGGACTTAATTGATTACTCTACGTCTCTAGTTAGTGCGTTTCTTTTTCTCTGGGCCACCACACAGAGACTGTGTGTGTGCTAAATTCAGCCCAAGCCGTGTCGTGGGCCGTGCATGATACCAAGCTTCTAAATGAATGCCCAAGTCAGAATTGATCCCATCTTGATTGCCAAGAGGGTATGAAAGCGAGCAAGCATGACCTTGCACGGCGATTGATCAAAAAAACGGTTTGGGTGCATTAAGACGGCCAGTGACCGGTGCACAAACGTTGAGGTTTCAATTAATGTATGTCAAATTGATAGTGCCCGAGACAGAAGACTGTGATGATTTACCGTGGAAATGTCTCCGAACTAGTGTGATTAGTTTTTTTAATGTTGCGCCCGTTTCCAGCTGAGGTGTTGCTGGACCGTGATTCCTGTGAATACCTTTGTTTGGGATCCAAAAGAACATATGCATCATGAGATGCAAAAATCGATGTTTGAATTTGCATTCAAGTCAATCCGCGTGAACGTGCACGTGTGCACATATGTTAAGGAATATTTTTGTTCGGTAATCAATTTAGACGAGCAACTGTGGGGCTACTTACCTGTTCAACATGGATTCCAGGTTGAAAAGGCTAAATATTGAAGCCATCTTTTGTGTGATTAATATTTGTGGAGTTGCGTGTGTGCTTTCGATTCCCATAGGAAGATGGACTCGAAACGCGTATAGAAATCCGGGAAATGGCTCAATAAACCCTGAGCATGAAAATAAGCCAACAGAGTCTAGAAACATGCAAAGAGTATGGTTTCAATTTTAGTGATTAAGCTAATTGAAGCTTAAATTTCATAAACCACCCATGGCCAGTCGCTATTACGCAGGGTATTATATTCCTGATTCACTGCATTAGTTTCGAGACGGCAATTGAACTGAAATGTCTGGGATCTCAAGAATCATAAGCAATCTAGAATATGATGTGAATTTCCCTTGTGCCTGCCACCTAGTTATGTTGGTGTGGTTCAAGAACAATCAATTTAGCCTGGTTGTTATGTGGCTGCAGTTCGTTATCTTCTCGCCTCCTTTCTTTTTTCGGAAGGTTCCGTTCAAGAAAAACTTCACAGTCGTGACAAGATCCGTTGCGACTCAAATGTAGAATTAATGTGACTCGTATTTTGCTCATAACAATTCAAGGGCCCGTTTTATTCGCTGATGGCATAACTGGCCGTTGAGAAGAAATGCATTGTTTTCCGGTTAGAGCCGGGCAGCCCGAAGCTGTGGGCAGGCACGTCCGAACAGAAGTCTCCGGAGTTGAGTAGACATAGTCCCGGGTCACCAATCTTTCATGCAAGTCAGGGGCGAATCCAACTGATCGTGGATGCGAGAGCAAATGGTTGATTCCCCATTTGGCCTTTACTTTGATTGAAAATGGAGTTGATTAGTATGCATATTTGATCGAGTGTGAAGGGAGCAAATAAATTAGAATACAGATGTGAGGACATACCGGTAAACGGACCGGGCCCCACAGCTCAAGAAGAAAATCTATCGGCCGATTTCCCGACTTCAACGATGATAATGTATCTGAGAGTTCCAGATTAATGATGGGTAGGATAAAAGTCATGAATAGCCGACCAGAGGGAATCTGCATGATTAGAAGAGACACATAACCTCTCCAATTTCAGTGAGTTTCCCTTAAACCTCAGCCCTGTGGACATGTCCATGCCAATGCAATAGCCAAATCAAAGTGTTTGGATTTAGTGAAAGTAAAGCCAGGTTGCGAATCTGGAACTTTTCAGACCATAAGCAAAGTGAAACTACCGCAGATTGCAGGTTGAACGTTTAGGAGCGAGCATATTCATGGCTTACCCCTTGAATAGGGCTAGACGTACTGAGTTTTCTTACCGCATCTCGAATCCTGTCACGAATGCCCCAGCTGTCTATCCTAGTCCTCACCACATCACGCAGAAGACTAGTGGAGATAGGTGCGCGCTTCGATCGAACCGAGTGGTAGGACAGAACATGGTGGGAGGACAAATAACGTCTTTCTAGAAGCCTCAGATAAGTTTTCCACATCATGCTTGAGTTATGGGACTAGGCCTCACCCGAACCATGTCTCTTCCTGCAGGCCTGGATCATGTCTGAGTCTGCGTGCGTGTTTGTGTGTGTGTACCATAAAAAAACGTTAGTGAGACTCCAAACTCATTCCAAAAATAGGCTTTCGTCCTGCCCCTCCGTTAATCTGAAGTTTGATGTAGAAACTAGAGCTGGAAAAAGCAATATTCCAGGGGAATTCTGAAAATGGTGTGCCATACCCCGCAAACATTAGCCTCGTTCCCGCAATCATCACCTTGAATCAGATACTACCTGTTGGAAGCGGATGCCTCACGAAGCCCTGGACAAACCCACCTATAGTTGGATCTTGCAGCAACTGGGCCCCATACGGTGGGTCGAACAGCGGACGGAGGTGACCTGGTTTTGAGTCTGACATTGCTTTAATCGTGGACCAGTGAGCCATAGGCTGTTTTCATACCCAAACTCTCCTAAATGGTTGGCCAGGTCTCACTTAATAACCCTGTATGGCTAGTTTTCCCGATTTTCCAATATGCCGGGCTCCTGCATTGCTTCAAGATATAGTACAGCTGCCATGCGCCTATAGTACCACTTGACAGCAGTTAGATTAAGCTACAATCTCTCCGAAATTGGGGCAGTTGAGGTCAATCCTACGCTGGTGGCGGTTTTTTTGCAGGAAGCTTAACAGTCACGGTGATAGTTGTGAAAGGGTGCGATAGCCGAGTCGGCCGTTGTGCTCGCGTAGGAACTTATATACGCTGATTGTTTTTGATTGACGGGACTATTTGGTTGATGACGTGAAGATGGTTGATGCAGAAGAAGACTGGCGGGTTAAGAGCTCTAGTAGGCCAGAAGACGATGAACTGAAATATTGGAGATAATCGTGGGTGCACACACTCCCCAGGGCTGAGGACTTCCACGACCGGTACCGCGGCTCGAACTGAGCAATTCCATTATGGGCCAAGAGATCCCTTTGCACGTGACTTGTGAGCAATTACTTTTTACCACATTAGGAGCCGTAGAGGCAAACCAGCTTAGGTAGTCTCGTGCCCAAATCAGCCTCATCGCCAGGAGCACTTATGAGACTTGCCGGTGTCTATACCGCGCCCCACCTGTACTCGTTCCCAGTGCCCCGCCCCGAGCTCATCATCTTTCTTCGTGTGCTGTACAACCACAATCTCAGGCCAAAGTCACGTCCGGCAAAGGCACCCCATGAGCAACCAACCTCATAATCACCCTCTTACAAGCTTAATCGACGCTCCGGATATGGCATGATCCTCTGATCATTGTGTAGCCATAGGGCAGATCCACAGACACCGTTGATCTCAATACAGAAAATACATCCATCGACGATTGATGAACGTCTAAAATAAGAGGAAAAGCATCCCCTTCGTCGGATCGATATGTGTTACCCTGAACTTTCTGCCAATGAGCTTTCAGATGTCAGAATTATGATATGAAGTGAAGTATCTGGAATATTAATTTTGTAAGTATTTTATGAATGTAAATTGAAATCTATGCTGATATATGTACATGCAGAACCAAAAGGAAACGAGATGGTGAAAAAACAAAAGAACCCATTTCCATCCTAACCAATTCCCATATTTCCACCATCCATAAATGATATACCCCGACATACCCAGGAAAACATATTACTATATCTGAGCCAAATCCAGAGCAAAAACAGAAGGCCGAGCAGAAAACGAAGGAGATACATAGGAAAGATTTTAACAGAAAGGAAGTCGTAAAGGCCGCTAACAGATGGGAAATCGTCAAGGTCGTAAGGCATAAATTTCAAAGGAAATCAGAGAACAGTCCAGCTGCACAGGGAAATGATCACGAGTTGTCAAGCTGAAGAGTTGAGTTTCTCTTCGTGATGAGGTATTGTCGTGTGTTGAGCTCTCTACCGGTTGCTAGGTTTCCCGGTATCGGAAATTTCAAAAAACTCATTTTCGAGAGGATCGAATTGTGTCTCGGATTTCTTGGCCACTACGTTCGTGGTGGCGGGTGAGTTGGCCCGAGAGTTCACTTTCTTTTGCTTGGGATGGCTTCGAAGTCTTTGAGGTGTGCTTCTCTTCTCGGTTTCTCGAGGATGGAACGATCGTGATAAAATCTTGTGAAGAGCCAGCTTCTTGCTTGCCTTCAATGCTTCTTTCGGGCTGGGTGATCTTAACAGTCTTTCCAGTTGATGCGTGGAAGGTTTGTTCCCGGGTCTTCTGGTCGTCGCTCGAAGTGTCTCTCTCGAGACCGGTGTCTCTCAATGACTCCATAACGATTTTTACATCCCGCTTTCTCCGTTCTCGTGCCATTCTCCTCGAGTCCTTGACAACGGACATGGTTGAAGCAGTTGTGCTTTGGAAATTATCCCCTCGGCTGCGGCTCGAGCTGCGGCTGGAGCCTGGGCTCGAGTATGGGGTAGAGTCGAGACTGGCGTTGGGGCTGGATTTTGAGGTCTCAGAGCCGTATACAGAGCTGGTGGTGGATGAAGACATTGCGGGTGAGATAGATCTGGATGGAGTGATATTTAGACTGAGGAGATTGATAGCTTGATTGCTGTCGAATGTGTGAAGCTTGGTGATTGTGTTTGTTGTGTAGTGAGGAAAGGTAATTCTGTCAGGAACTTGAGCTATTGTTATATACTAATGAGTTACAGTGAAATTCAACAGATAAGCCTCACTATCAAGAAAACCACAGATAATCCGCTTGACAGATGCAGCTTCATCGCAACACAACTTCTGCCTGCAGCTTGAAACCTTCTTTGGTACCTCTAGGAATTTTCCCTGCCGCGCAGTTCACCAAATGCCTTGCCGTCGGGCCGGGCCATAAGGCAGCTGTATTTTCGGCCACTCACTCAGGAAGTTTTAGACGTTAGGCCCCAAGTTTACGAAGTGCACGGCCGCAGATGGTGCAGTAGCGCACCGCATCTAACGTCTGCTGCTCATCACGCAGCCGTGAACCAGCAACTGGATACAGGAATCGGATGCAGGTCCTGTCGGAAAGCATGCCATACGGCGAGGGTGGGCCGAAATCTCCCCTCACTCAGAGCACGGAGCATAACATCCATCACACTCTCAGGCTACCAGTATTTCGCAGACGGGATGAAGTATCTAGTGGATCGGATCTAGGCATCAATCATGCAGCTTGCAGTTACTTCTTGTACGAATTCACTAGCTCCTGTTCCACACGCAGCTTGCCATGTTCGATGCCTTGGGGTGTTTCTGTACGATCGGAGGAAAAGGAAAGCAAACTGAAAGGGGCTGAAGGGTTCAACCCATCCACTTAGGTCAAAGTCAATGCAAAAACCAGCGCGCAGCTTGGGCTTCTTACTAGTGGTAGTCTACGTTATGTCATTGGGTTGGTTGACTATACGCTGCAGGGCGCCGTGATCTTAGTGGCACGAATACTGGGGCTAGAGATACAAAAATGGGGCAGTGACGCGCAGCAGTTGCCTGCGGAAGTGGGGTTCGAAGTGGAACAACCTCTTGAGGGATGAATTTTATTGACATCATTTCACTTGCAGATAGTCATTGGGCGTGTAGAATACTTTAGAGTACTTGCATGTTGCTCTCAATATTGCGGCAGTCTGTCCCATTTGCCTCAATTTACCTAACTCATCAGTCGCGTTTGGTATGTTTTGTTTTGCCTTACTTCCCCTCTCCTCCACATTATCATCCATGGAATCTGTGAAAATTGACAGCTGCATCAATTTTAGATGTAAGTATTAATTACATATTCCGGTACATTGAACAAAAAGAGTATGCGCTAATCATTTCTCCGTTCCCATGGCCAGATAGTTGGTGGTGAGTTATGGAGTATTAATTACATATTCCGGTACATTGAACAAAAAGAGTATGCGCTAATCATTTCTCCGTTCCCATGGCCAGATAGTTGGTGGTGAGTTATGGATGCCTAAAGGTTGTTTCAGGCCAAACAGCTCGTATTCCACGCCAAACAGGACCACGTAGCAATTCTGACCAGGGGAAATTTGGCGTTATGCAGACTTCATGCATGCATGCATATTACAGCTGAGTGTCGACGAAACTACCCACCTAGGCAGCACACAACGGATTCCCTAACGACGTCAACAGGGTATTTGGAAACGAAAACTTGACGGTGGGATAGTAACTGGGGCGGAGAGAAGGGTTGTCCCGGAGTTTATCGGATAGCGGATTGCTTGCAATGTCTTGAATTTTAGGTTTCCGGATTTTTGATTTTGACGGCGAGCTGTGGAGCTGAAGGTTTCTTGAAGGTGCAGTTGATGTATGTATGGACATGAGACCATGTGTATGCCTCTAAGAGGGTCTGGGCACGAGACCATAGATCTGGGTATTGGTGATTGGCTAGGTTTTCAAGGAGAAGTTGTCGGAAGTTTTTTGATCGTTCCGCGGCCGTCGATCGCGATGTATACCTATACCTACTGACTAAGGTTGGGATATCTTCTAGACTTGTCCCATCCTCATGGCTGGTGATGTAAAATGTCATAGGGAATTTATGTGACATGTAGGGATTTATTAGAAATTTGGAGGGTTAATAAACTGTAGTATGTATGGATGTACTTCCTTTTATCGGCTGCTGTATACTGAGACATAGCTATGATTTCTGGGGTTTTCGCAAGAAATGATGGCTGCGCTCTGTGAACTTGAGGGCAATGGATGAGCCTGGCCGATAACTGCGATTTACGATCAAGTGCATGGCCATGTTATATACTCTACATGGGTATGAGGTATTCCAGGATAATATGAATATGAACACCTTCTTTTTTTTTTCTTTAATTTCAATATCGGAAAAAATCGGGTTGGCCTTCTTTTAGGTATCTGTCGTTGAAATAGCCTTTGTAAGGCTTAAACCCGTGGAGTGGTCACGGGACTAGTACTGTTTCCAGGAAATTTCTGGAATTATGGGCTGGGCTGGCTCGAGCTTTAAATTTGGTGCCTGGCCATGGCCTGGCCATGGGGAGGGCCCAAACTGTTCTGGTGCCTACTTACCTCTTGGTGGACTATTGTGGAAAGGGCTAGAAGCTAGCCCGGAGACGAGGCTGGCTGTCGATCGCTAAGGAAACCAAATGGGGACTGGGGGGATTTCTGGAAACGGTACTGGTTTAAAACATATCGTGAGGGCTTTGGAGGGTTTGGAGGGGAGGCGAAACATGTTTAAGAGGGATATCGATCCTTGTCGAAGCGCGGAGATACTTTCGGTTTTATGGTTTCGGCCTGTCTGAGGCACGGTTACGATATCGATTGTATCCTTTCGAATTAAGCAATGAAGTCGAGTTGGAGCAATCTTAACATGATAAGCTCCGGCTCTTTGTTTACCATGCATATGGTTATGGCTGCAATATGCTGTAGCGAAAAGTGTGATTAATATCGATACTGTCCCCATATCGCGATTTGCGATTTCTCATTTGGGTATTGGTAGGATCAGGAATTCTGATATAATTATTATGAATCTGAGATTCTGGAGTCTAGAATGGAAGATAAGGCTGGGAAAACGCTTTTCAGAAGGATTTCGTGGTGATAATTATAAAGGCGATGCTGAATTGATCAGTTCGAATACAAGTCCTTTATCACGATCATGAAGTATGATTAGGTGGGAGTATTGGTAGAGTCAGTTTCTATCTACCGACCAGAACACTACCTACCTGCATGTAGAGGTCCTAGCCAGAATGTCAAGCATCTACTCTCGTTCCCAACGATCAGAGTTTTTTTGTTAGTCTCGCGCCGTTTTTTATACGAATTGAGTTATTACCGGTTTGGGAAATCAATGCCGATATGCAATATTTTCTATGCAATAATGCCCGTTCTGCATAGCTCTCCAGACCCAGAGGCTCTAGAGCCTTGGCGCATCTTTCGGCATTCTAAACGCGTAGCTACGTAACCCGACGCCGAAAACCATCTCGTCTGTTCCCACCCCCCCCCCATCGGACAGGGAGTCCCGTCGCGACCAAACACCATAACGATATAAACCACAAAACCAAATATACCAGACTCCACGAAACTATCGACCCATACAAACACACGCAACAGGAAGTCACCGTGGCTCGGAAAGCTGACCACTCACTCGTATCATGTCGAGCTTCTATACCCTCGAGCCGCAGACGACGTACGTTTTGATCCCTCCGTCCAATTGCGATTGTCTCTCTGGATCCATGGTGGCGCTTCGAACGCTCATTGTGGTGGTGGTGGGGGCGAGGATTAGTTAATATTTTGAGTGTACAGTGGAGTTGGTAGCTGACATTGTGATCTCTTGGGAGCGTTCCAGCGCAAAGGTCCTAATGCACACCACCGCCGGCGACCTCGAGCTCGAGCTCTGGGCAACCCAATGCCCCCTCACGAGTCGGAATTTCTTACAACTATGTCTCGACGGATACTACAACGACACCATCTTCCACCGGCTCGTACCGGGTTTCGTCGTGCAGGGTGGGGACCCCACCGGCACCGGCCACGGCGGAGAAGCAATCTACCCCGGCGGGCTCTTTGCGGACGAGTTCCACAGTCGGTTAAAGTACAACCGGAGGGGGCTGCTCGGGATGGCGAATAGTGGAAAGAAAGACGATAATGGGAGTCAATTCTTCTTTACGCTGAGCGGGGATGGGAGCGTCAAGGAGCTGACGGGGAAGAATACGTTATTTGGGAAGGTGGTGGGGGATAGTGTGTATAACCTGGTGAAGATGGGGGAGATGGAGTTGGAGGAGGAGGGGAGTGAGAGGATGTTGTATCCGGTCAAGATCACGGGGGTGGAGGTCTTGGTGAATCCGTTTGAAGACGTGGTGAGGCGGGAGTCCGATGCGGAGAAGCGGAAGAGGGAGGAGGAGGAGATGGCGAAGTTGGAGAAGGCCAAGACGGGGGGGAAGAAGAAGGTTGGCGCAGCGGGGAAGAAGGGGAAAGCACTACTCAGTTTTGGGGGCGATGAGGAGGAGGAGGGTGGGGAGGGTGGTGGAGCGGCGATTCCCTTGAAGAAAAAGATGAAGTTTGATTCGAGGCTTGTGACGGCGTTGCCGGAGGAGGATTTACCGAAACCACCGAGGAAATCGAAAGCGGAGGATACACAGCGGGAGAGGATTCCTCCACCTCCTCAGCCAATCACTACAACCTCTGCAAAGCGAGCACGCTCATCCTCACCATCATCATCATCATCATCGTCTCGCTCCTCCTCCGCCGCAGCGCCTTCACGCACGCAAACCCGTCCGCCCACAAAGAAAACCCCAATCCCAATACCCTCCCGCTCCGCATCCCCCGAACCGGCTCCAAAATCCGCCTCCTCCGCTTTCCTTGAAAAGACAAACGCGCAAATTGCGGCGCTTAAATCCTCGCTCAAGAGAGGAAGTGATGCACCACCACCTCCCCCGCCCACGTCACAGGCGAAAAAGCAATCGCTACTGGCGATACAGAAGGCAATGCTCCCAACGACATCCGTCAAAGGCCGTAAGCGGAAGCGGAATGTCAAGGGCGGTGCTGGAAGGGATTTTGATGCCGATGAGGCAGATCAGGATGCGATGGATGCGCTAGAAAGGTTCAAGAAGAAACTCGAGAAGGCTGCGCTTATTGCTCCATCTCCTAAGCCACCACCACAACAACAGCAACAGGAAGAACAGGAACAACCTACGTCTACGGAGGTTGTCACCGTTGACGAACCCACCAAACCGGCACTTGATGAGGATGGCGAGGAGGAGGAAGCGCAACTCTGTGATCTTCACTTCATCCCGCACTGCCAATCCTGCAAGTCTTGGGACGCGGCGAATAATCTCGGCGGAGACGGGGGGAAGGGGGATGGCGAGGATGCGGCGGATGATGTGGTCCTGCCCGAAGATCTGTTGGGGCATAAGTTGGTGTTTGAGAAGGATCGGTTGGGCAAAGATTTAAATTGGAAGAAGGATCATGAGTATGATGATGGGTTGGTGGTTATTGACCCCAGGGAGAAGGGGAGGGAGTTGCTTGGGGAGAGGGGAGGGAGGAGCGGTGGCCGAGGAGGAGGAGGTGGATTTAGAGGTGGGAGAGGGGGCGGTGGAGGTGGAAGTGGAAGTGGTGGGGATAATTGGAGAGGAGGTGGTGGTGGTGGGAGGGGTGGTGGGAGGGGTGGTGGGAGGGGTGATCGTGGAGGGAGAGGTGGTGGTAGTGGTAGTGGTGGGGATCGTGGAAGGAGGTATTAAGTGCCCCGTCTCTCAACCTCCATAAGCTTGTTCTGTTGCAATTGTACATTCCCTTGCTTTTAAATTGTTCGACAATGTGAGGTTTATGTTTAGAGATAATGAAAAAATACCTATGCAGTAATTAATGCATCCTTGAATACTCGTAATATTGCAGATGATTCTGGGAATGGTATAGTCAGTCGTTGAAAACTTTATCAGCGTAAAAGCTTGCCGCCTAGATCCTCTCACAGATACCTCGATCCCGTTGTAAGAATAATCGATCTAAACATGTATTCAATACAAGTAGGTCTCATTCCCAAACCCTCGTAGGGGGGGACACAAGCAAATTAATTTCAAAGTCACAAACCCAGCATCAACAGTATGTATTTATTTATTTATTTATTTATTAATCAGATTTTGCGTCCTCGTGGAACCAGTACAGGTTTTGAAGGACGGGAGCCGCCTTGCTCCAAGAGAGGAGGTTGGAAGACCCACTGCAACTCTGAAAGGGCCCGCCAGGGCCCAAGAAGAGAAAGGGTGGTGCGGTTTTGTGTGGGTGGGGAGGACCTTAACCCAATTGCACTCCATTGCATCCCCAGAAGCTAGGCTCTATGGAGGCTTCTTTGTGGCTCATATCATAGCCACTTTGTGTCAGGGCATAGGCTACAAGTGGTAGGTTTCTCAGTGTTGGGCCAAGTGGCTCAGGGTAAGGGTGGAGAAGTGGGTACATATTAAGAGGGCATGGCACACCATGCGACCGGAGAGGGCCTTTGACTGGACTCGAACTGTTGCAGGCATTGGAGAAAAAACCCAATGGGAAAATCAATAGCATCAACAGTATGTAGTTCTGCTTCTGATACAAGTATAATTTCCTTATCTTATCAAACATTCGAACAATTTGGCCTCGAGGGTAAAATTCCAATATGCTCATCACTTCAACGGCTAGTGCAGCTTTCATTTTTCCGGGTAAACACGTGGGCAAGGTTTGGTTGCTAATCATCGACATTCTGGGTTTTTCTGCAGCTTGTACGTTATTGGTCCATTCATTCATTGTAACACAGAGGTGCTGATTTGGATATCTAGGCCGAACGGGTTTTGTTGAATAATTGTTAATGGTGATGGTTTGATTGTGCGAGTCCCATGGCCAGCAGCAGCTAGCTTCATCGATTCTCTCCTCAAGTTCATATCGAAATAATTGGTATTGCCCGAGTCGACTCGATGTTCTCGGGCCCCGGCCGGGATTTGGCAGTTTTCCTTGGAGTCTTATAGTATATATCGCCATTGCAAGAGAATTGTTTTCTTAATTGTTCCTTTTTTGGGATTGCTGATGGTGTATTGCAATGAGTAGAGCGCCCAGGTACTTGATAGATTTCCAATTGAATTGTAATACGCTGCTCCATGCATATGAATTGCTTGCATTGTTTCTCGAGTAAGGTTTTGAGGTTTAGTTGAATTTGCCCATGGGGTCGCGTGGTGCAAGTTTATAATCACGCCATCTCTGTTCTTGTGCCCAGACTTGGCGCCAATTGCTTACATTTTTTCTCGAGCTGCTTGATCTCACGAGAACAGCTTGAGCTCGGAAGCTAGCTCAGGTCTTCGCTTGATATGTCAGATTTGTAATTATTGTCATTCTGTTCTCGTTCCCACGCGTAGGAGTATTAATATTCGGTCTTCGCACGAGAACAGTCATTCTCCAAGCTCAGCGTTGTTGTTGGCGTCGTAGGTAGGTAGTATTCTCGTTGCCTCGTCGGCGTCTCCATGTTTTGGTCTGATGCTGTTTTAAATTTAATAAAACCGGGGCACGAGGCTAATGTTTTCCCGGGCCTCAAGGGCTTCCGTGTTGTTTGAAGCCCTAGGCTAATTGACTGATGAGAAGACGCCTGATTGAACGTATCATGGCGAGCGGGTTCGGATGTTGTTGCCCCAGTTCACAGTTACCACGTGCACGAGTCAATCGTCTTGCTCTGTCTGGCCGAAGTCGATGCGTTGTGGGTTTATTCTCCTGATGAGTTTGTTGTAATTAAAATTAATCTGGATTATGGCTGAACGCCTCTAAGTCAGAATCCATGCTAGAACGCGATGATTATTGTCCAGCCCATTGTAGTTGGATATGAATAGGCCTTTTGGCCCTGAATCGTAGCAGGTTGGTGACGGTACTCTTGGTTTTGAAAGGCCTTGGGTACCTACTGACGAATAGCAATTTGACTGTGAGCTGGGATGAATCCTTTGCAGACGACTTAGTTGTGTGCGGCGATGCTGTAAATTATCGGGCCGAGCTTGCTAGACTCCTGGTTTTTAAACTGCTTCATAATTAATGTGTCGAATCGAACGAAATGATGCTTGTGAAGATTCAAGACCATGATGACGAAAAAGTGCCATTGTGTATTGTTCAGTGTCGTTTTGCCCATCTAAACCTCCTGGTTTGTGATGCCTCGTCCCCTCCCTATGTTGTGTGTGAGAAATTTGTTTGTTTGTTGGCGTGGTTAGGTGGACTCGTACCGTGGCGAAGCCAGTACTTGAGGTGCCTGGTCGGGAAAGAATCGTCGAGTGGAGGCTGCTTGGTCGGCTACTTATAGACAATTTGTAGGTGCAGGAGAGAATTGTGAGGGTTAGGTCAAGCCCTAACCTCGCTGTAAGACTCTGCATTGGTTTTGATAATAATTGCCGCACACAG
The DNA here is from genome assembly GCA_024516245.1 of Peziza echinospora. Taxonomy (NCBI): domain Eukaryota; kingdom Fungi; phylum Ascomycota; class Pezizomycetes; order Pezizales; family Pezizaceae; genus Peziza; species Peziza echinospora. The sequence goes on along the minus strand of JAJLQT010000012.1, from coordinate 285,844 downwards.
AAACTCAGCTCGCCTCCAGGCTTTCGGAGAAAACCTGTTCGAGCTCGTTTGAAGTAGCCTGGGGATCGATTCTCCCTACATTCGCCTTGTCGACCGGCTCTGTCCTCACACAGGTCCCAGGTTCCCCCCCAAAGGAAATACCTCTAGATTCATCCAGCTAACCATCCTTTTCAAATGAAGTTTAGTATCATCCCATCATCCACTGACATTAGAATCCAGGTAACCATTCGTCCTGTCGTACTGGTGGCCCCAAGGATCGGTTGAACGATAACCCGGCCCGAATACGACCCGGTGGAATAGTCCAAGAGTCCTAGCCCTATAGCACTGCTATTCGACAGGGAGATTGTCCTTTCTTTTCCTTGACAACCTCCTAGAACTTCTGTGGACCGAGCTCGATTGAAATCAAGGAGCATTAATATGTGAGAACAGAAATCCAAGGAACATCACCAAAAAAGGGTTTGCTCAAGTGCACGTGCAATAATCAATCAACAGCGTGATTCCGTGCTCCAACGGCATACACTATACACGACCTCTTCCAGTAGGCCAATTCCTGGCACAACTTACAAACTCGGTCAATCTTACGATCTCTTCAGCCGTGCGTCTGAGATGGGTTATCCATAGACTACTCGCCCCTGCTTCCTTGCAATCAATTCGATTCCCAGTGGCGCGACCGGAATAACGAACACTTGAGTGTGGCTCGAGAACCATCTCGATCTTTGAGTATATGTGGCCTTCTTTTCCTAGGACCCCGAATAAGCATGCCAAATACCGTTGCACAATCAGGGGCATCGCAGGCGGGCGGCCAAAGAATATATCAAACTTCAGTTGATTTTATCTTCATCAAATTCTGAAACTGGGCCTAGAGTGATTATTGTCTTGACGAGGTACTCAATCAACTGAAAAAGAAGAGCCCTGAGATAGTTTTTGCTCGGCCGTTTACCTAACAGAAACTTACAACTCTTTCTTAGGCGAGTAATGCAGCCAAAGTTTAACGGCAGAAGCTGAACAACTTTCTAAATTATCGAGAGTATGAGAAATGCTCTAAGCAGCTGTGTGAAGGGGTCCTTGTGATTCGACTGACCGGAACAAAGACATGTCAGAGGTACCTAGCCTCGTCCCCAGTGAGGTACCGACATTATTCAGTTACACCGGCACCTGAAGGCGCCGTGAAAGAAGCTTATTGAAACCAAGGCAAAATATCTCAACTCTTGGGCACAAGGTTGATCAGTCGCGGCAGATTTTCGAAAATCCCTCTTCTTTTCTAGGACTTGATAGGGCGTCGCTGCTATCTACTTAGTCTTGCTACAATAAGCTCGCAACCTCCATCTTATTTTCTATCACGCCTTATCCAACCTGGCTGCTAGGCTTCTGACTCTTTACCAGCGCTTATATTTTCACCTCAAATATCGTTATCAGACGGTACGCCTCATTAGCTTCGAATTCAATGCAGGAACTACTTGAATTACCCAATTGCTGGTCTGTGGTTGTATGTCTCTTCAAGCGGCCCTTGGTCAAATTCCAACCGGGACGAATTGCAGCGAATCAAGTGGTCTGCTACCTATACACACGCAAGTAGAACTAAGGACACCACCCCTCCTCCATACGAAATCGACCATGAGCCCAATCAATTTTGATAGTCAACTAGGAATACACGCATTAGCTCCCGGTAAGTGAATCTAGCCATTGAATTTTTGTGATTCTACGCCCCCCTCCCCTTACTTCTTCACAGGTAGGTGGGAAAAACAGATCAAGACTAGGAAAAGGATACAAGTTCAATTCAATTAAGTTCTCAATTTTGAAGATCCAATCCTCAAGTACGAGGCGCATTGTGCGGGGCATATGCTCAGCGGTGCCATTGGGGATCTTCGCAAGGCAATTAGGGAAGCCTTCGTGAAGGAGGCCGGAACGGCATGAGAGACAAGTTCACTGACTCACCTATCTCGATAACTAGGAAGGATTGAACTTACCTACCTAGGTAGGAAGAGCCCGCGCTATCGAGGCAACAGTGCAGTGTGGAGTCAACCTCCCTTTTTCTATCATGGCCATCCTGAGGAATGCACAGGATTGTCTTAACCTCCAGTCTGCCATTGCCGATCATCCGAACCATCTACCGCAACGCACCAATACCACGAGATGTAAGTGAAATCACTTCACTTTGGAGACATTAATGGATAATAGTAATACGCAGGTACATTGGTGTTTAATCTCAATTGCCTAGTATCTATCACCTACCAATCAATACACTGAACAAGCGCCTGTTCTACACCCAATCGAGCATGGGTTTGTGGGGCCGTATTTGATGCTGAGTGACATCTCGTTTATTTCAATAAATTGTGTTTAATGATCTAGGATTTACTATTGCCTCAGTAAAAAGAAAGAAAAATAGCAATTTGCCACTCATGGAGTGGGTCGATGACCGCTCCGATTCGTTGGATACTTCTGTTGTGTATGCCACAGCACAACAAGTTGCTTACAATCCTACAAAACAACCAAATTACCGGACGGCTAGGCACCATAGTATGTACACAAGACGACAAAACGATATTCATCGGATACGCGGGATTCTCCAGTGCAGAGAGTTTGTATCCTGAGCAAGAGATATTAGAATGCACGTGGTTGCCAGGACAATTGCCAATTTTGTTCGCACAAAATACGCGGCCCAACGTTAACCGAATCCAACAATTCCCGCCGCGGCGTGTCCGACATGCAATGTCATCCAGATCGGTAGCGTCGTGCCCAGCCTCTCCTACACCAGATTGGGCACCTTCCGTAGCCCGATTGGGCCACTTACCACCTTGATGAGGCCTGCAGAGGGTCTGTCATCTGCTGTGCATACACGTACCCATACAGTCCACACCCAAGACACGCTTAACAGAAAACGAAGTTTCTGCGCAATGCCCGCAGTCCACACTGAGTTTTCTTTTCGTCCGAAAGAAGAAAATAAAAAGGATGCAGCGCGCAGAAATCAAGCTGTGGGTCCAATTCTCCGAGCTCCTTGGATCCACTTGGCAACCGATCCCTTGATGCCTTCTGTTTACAATTTCATTACGCAACATGCCCAGTGCCATGGGGGAACCTCGCAGTTGGATGCAAAGATCCTGTGTGTAGTTTGAGTCGTTTTACAGGCCATGCACAATTATTGCACCTTTTCAGTGCCAGTCCTGTGTTCATGCCTTCATTATTACCGCGCTACTACTGTCGATATTCGATGAGACCTCGTGGGACAAACAGGGTGCAGGATACCAAGGAACCCATGATTGGCGAAATGCGACGGCTGCAGCTAGGTGAACACGACATGCCTAGTCTAGCTCTGCAGATGTAGGTATTCCAGAAGGCATGTGTTGTCTACCTATCTGAATAAACGCCCTCTCACTTTTTTTTTGCAAGCCATTGATCCTATACGAGGCTAGACTCTGCCAGGCATACAATGCCTATATACTCGGCGTCCCCCACTTCTGGCCTGATATATCCGGCCAACGAGCTTTGCCGCAGAAACAAGAGGTCCAGATTAATATTTGTGACACCCCCGCAACGGTTGCAGGAAGGGTAGAAAAAAAAGCGCTGAGGGAGAACGTGTTGGGGTTGTTCTTAAAGGGAATGGCAGCGGCGGCTATATGGTTTATGGAAGAAACTTACTACTTCTTCTACTTCTACTTCTTTTAAATTTTGTGAAATCTGACCTGCAACGTTTCTTCTGTAGAATTGCAACGCGCTGGAAACCCAAACGTAATTAACGGACGACATCAGCAGATTTTACTTGCTCACATTTTCAAGGGCCAGAGGAATATATTATATACATTCTGGAATTATTGAGACAGGGACTCAGCCTTCTTGTCACCGAAACGAATACAACCATTTTCTGACCGCAGTTTTCTTTCTTATTATTCTGCGTTATCCTGCAATTCCACCATAATTATTCTTTGAGTTCAGTAGCGATTCAGACTCATTCGGAAAAAAATACCAAATATGATAATTCGGACGCGATCACAGACCGAAAAGCAAACAAATGCTTCCTCCTCAAAGATTTCCGACATTTTCCATGCAATCATTACATGTTCCTGGCTATCGAAAAAACCGCAAACAAATACCACATCTTCACAGGAGACTTCGAAACGACATAAACCCTCACCACGACCAAATGCTCCTCGACCTCCACCACTCGTCCGCCGCAATACTGGCCTCGACATTCCCAAGGAAAATGAACTACACCTGATCACCAGCGACAGAAATAGCAAGGCTCCCGAAAGTGTCTACTCTATTCGAATGGACTTTGGCGGCCCCGGGGAACCAAACACCTCGATCACGCCGAACCAAAGCCGCCCACAATCCCAACATCGAACATCGAGCTCCTCCCCGAGCCCGATCCTCCCGGGGTTCTCCTTCAGCACGCACGATTTCTGCAGCGATAGCGAAGCGACATTGGGCGGAGGGACACCAACAACACGCAGCAGGAGCACGACTGGGACAAGTAGCACCACCATTGCACCTTCAACTTCTACTGGGTGTTGCGGCATGAGCATGTTGGGTACGACAACAAGCACAACGACAACGACAAGCGCCAACGAAGCACGAATCTCATTCGATAAATACGATTTGGGAAGCTTGGCTCCGTGCCATTGGGACTTTTGCTCTGGACCGGCCGGTGGGATGTTTGGAGACTGTCGGGCGAGGAAGTGCTCGATTATCCAGGAGGGCTCGGAGCCTGGGTCGGCCTGTGGGTCGAGGAAACATTCGATTGCGGCGACGTCGACGCACTCGCAGAGTACGGTGCCGCTGGGGGTCTATGTCACGAGCATGGCGGGACTCGGGGCCGTTGCGGAGTGACTGACTGTGAGGTGATGTGGAGTGAGAACTATGTGTGGGTGTGGATGGAGGGATTGAATCGAACATGGGTGGGGGGGTTGGTTTGCATGGATACAACGGCGTTTTGGGTTTGGATTCTTTTTTTCTATTTTTCGGAATTGATTGAACGGGTATTTGTTGCAAGATGGGATGGAACCAGGGGCTGGTCGGGGGGTGGGGGCATAGTCACGTTGGGGGCAAGGCCTAGAGTGACTACCGTTCGGGGAGTAGGGAAGAGCGGGATAATTCTGGAAGAATGGGCCGGTACTCTACTTACTAGGATGGGACCCTGAAGACGGGCCAGAAAGGAGGGCACATGCAAGGCAGATTTTAACTCAAATCGATCTCGATCGAATCGATTATTAGGTACTCGTATCTCGCTTGCGGCACTTGAGGTTTGAGGTTTGAGGTTTGAGGTTTGAGGTTTGAGATTGGGCTTGGATTTTACTGGCATGCATAGGCTACTTTTTTTGTTCAGCATTTGGATTGAATGCGGTTGATTAGGACCTGGATACTCAGTCGTTGACAGGGGCACATTTTTACATTTTACATTTAGATTTTGGAATGTTTTTTTTCCTTTCTGTTTTTTTTGTGATTGGCATGGAGTATTGCAATTTGCATGGGGTGCACGCATATTTACTTGCCTATTTCTTTCTTACATTTGTTGTATTGTTTCTTACTTTAGTGCTGTAGTTAGTCTAAGCTACGTACGTATACCTGAATCGCATTTACAATCTGCAATTGAATTATTTCATCGATCGGATTTTAAGCGTTCTAGAGGGGTTTTTTTTTTTTAAACTTACTTCGAGTGCATCTTTGTGGTTCATCCCATCTCATACCTTTTGTTCTATCGTGGTCGCCCATTTGCAACTCTCTAAGACTCAATATCAACAATTTCATCTGAACTCCTTACCTAGCTAGCTGTCTTCTTCCGAGTCGACGTCGCGCTCTGCCAAGTTACCGTTCCCGACGCGTTAACCTTCCATATGCGCAAACCCAATTGCAAGATCTAGATGAGCTTCCCCCCCGCCGCAGCCGGGCTTAAGTTCCGTCCCGTTAGGTAGTGCACGTAACTACTTACCTATGTAGATGTAACCTTCTAGAAGCATTCCATTTTTTCCTTCCATCCTTCCTTCCTTTCTTCCTTCCGAATCATTTTCGAAGCATCTAGATCTCGAAGCTTCGGTGTCTCCGAGATCGATTCGTTCATGCAGTGGTACCGGTAGTTAGAGTATACCTACCGGTGTACATGGCTGTACGAGTGTACTTTTTGTGCAACATGTGGGAAGTACTTAGGTAGGTATGCTTGTAAATGACGCCTGGGTGCGAGGCTAGCTTGTAATAATGCTTGTGATATAGTTTTAGAGTACAGAGTAGAGAGAAGGTGATGTGGTGCATATGTGGAACGAGAACAATATGTGGAGTGATTTAAGCACTCGAGTGCATGCATGCATGCATGCCTTAGGAGAAATAAAGCTGTGGTGTAGGTATTCTTAGTTAGGGTTTAGTCTCGTGTTAGGGTAAGGACTTAAAGCAATTACTGAAGAGGGTCATATTCTCATGACAAGGCTAGATCTAGTCTCATGCCCAGATCCTCGTAGAAAGCTAGATCTGAGCATAGGATCTCGCGATCGTAACGTTTAAACATTTTTTTGTGAATCATGACACCCGGAATTCGAACTTGACATACATTAGGTAATGTATTGTGTATACGTAAATACCTTAAGTACTTAAGTAGGTACCTAATGATACACCCAGTGCCCTCACTATCTATTAATTCCCGAGAGTACTCTATAGCTACCAGGTTGGAAATCCAGGCCTAGTAACCAGGCCTACTTGAATTAAATTAACGGCAAAGGTTTTAAATGGCCTGAACTTGGCGGTCGTAGTTCTACAACAGCAGGTCGGTCTACAATAGCATGTTAACCCTGCGAGCTTTGGCGATTGGCCAGGGTAGAGGCCCGCAAGCCTGAACAATCCGGTATACCAAAGCCTCCGCAACCTACAAAATGCCCTGCTGCTGTGACTGGAAGAGTGTTGCAAAGGATCCGATAGAACTCGAGCTGTTCTAAGGTATAAATTCGCATTTTAATATTCACTATATCATTAATTGGGATGATAATATCACAATTTCTTGAATAACTTTTACGCTTTTTACCAATACGTGCTATTCTATGTTGCTGGTAGCGCTTAAGCTAACCATATACTCGAGTATACTTAAAGCTGCAGCAGGCTGTCATTGTAAACCGGCATGCCATTGTAAAACTATGACCGCCAAGTTCAGGCCATTTAAAACCTTTGCCGTTAAATTAATAAGTAGAGTCTAGGCCTTTAATACCGGTCTGAAAATGCAGCTGGCACATTAATAGCTCTCGTATTACAGGGGTCTTCCATTCTTCAATTGCAATACACACCTCACCTACTTCCTACATAAGGTACCTACCTAGGTAAGTACTACGTATACTGTATGCATGCCGTAACGTTAACGTTACCTACAATCTTATCTGTCTGTTTCAAATTCCCCTGTAACTCTGACAAAAAAGGATATAGACTTCGACGGAGAATTCAAGTCGACGGAGACAACACCGATATCGATATTGATGGCAATATATCAGCCCAAGTATACGTACTACTCCAGTGTGGACATGGATCAGATATATAGAGTATATGTGCGAATTGGCGCTCTTACCTACATAGGTAAGTAATATATGTCTGATCGTGCACTTTGGGGGCCAGCTGGGAGGTAATGCTGAGATGTTGATTTTAATCCAGATCTGATTTGACAGAATTTTAATATCATGATTGTGCTCGATCAGAGTGATCTTTTGATCAATTATCCCGGCGGGAATCCTACGATTGCAATGATTCTGAGGTAGAGCAAGGCTGGATATATAAGGCTCATAAAATTGTGATAGCCAGTGTCGATATCAATATCTGAGATAAAGGAGCTTGAGACGAGTGACATAGTGGGATAGACGATGGATGGATAGCAGGGCACGAGGGACGTGGAGGACGGGAGGATGGAGATGAGAGAGCTGGGTGACAGAGGAGGCTCCTTCCAGAAGAGGAAGTGAGTGAGGGAGGAGACCACTTCCCAATCGGGAAGGAGGGAGGGGGAGGACCTCACCCGATCGGGGGGTGAGGCTAAGGAGTAGTGGGTGCGACGAGAGCAGGTCGATCGAGAGGAAGCATGGGGAGATGGGACTAGCTTTTCTCTTCGGATCATCATCGAATACAAGTCATATCTGTCTCAGGCTCTGTCCACGGTTCCGTCCCCCTCATGACAACGAGGCAAGAGGTTGAGTTATATAGCTGAGATATTGCGCGGGGAAGTTTTACTTCATAAAAGTGCCATGTGTTAAGGAAATCAAGGATGTCAAAAGCTTGAGAAGCTGAAGATATTGTAGAGTTGCCTACCTAGCTACAAGTAATCACCAGATCTAGATAAGTTAACAACAGTCGTCGCCAGAACTCGAGGCCTGGAGGTGTGTTTAAAGTAGCCGAATCTCTAATTACCGAATTTCCAACTTACGTCAAGTACTTTGAACTTGGCATGTACTAGATTCACTTAAGCTTAAAATTTGGGCGTGCGTTGACGTCAACATTTTTGATGTGATAGAAAGCTTGTCGATGTCGACGTCGGCCGGAAGAGCTAATCATCTAAACGTTACTTCTCCTTTATTATGATATCGAGAATGATTTTCACTGTCAAAGCGCATGCGCATGAGGTCGGTAACTCGATGTATATTTAAATTATACATTTCCGGATCCACTAAGAGCTAAATTTGGCTGGATACATACATATGTACTCGGTCGACTTGCTTCCTAAAACATGCATAAGGTACCTACCTAAGGTAGTAGGTACTTGATTACTCGAGTACAGCTGCAGTTTCTGAGTTAACGTAGCTGCAAGTATCGTGCCGCTGTGGCAGTGCAGTTGCACATGGAATTATAGTATGTTTTTTTAAGCATAGTTACTTAGCATTACTATAGTTCTATGTTAGATCTACCAAATTCGATCATGCACATGGCCATGGGAATTTAAATTCAATTGATTTTGTACTCAGTTCGATGCAATGCATGCACGCGAATCGATCTCCGGACGCAAGAGTCACGGGATCCGGATACCTTATATCGCATTCAGATGGAGTATACCAAGAATGGAAGGAGCCCTCGGGACCGGCCCTCGAGTTCGGATCCATTTCGAGAAGCACTCGATACAAGTTGAGGTTTACTTAGTCTGGTGTGCAACGCGGCCCTGTTGAGGTTTCCGAATAGAGAAAGCTCGAATGCACTCGAGGTTTAGCCTGGTGTGTCGAGGTTAAAGGTTGGAGATATGCTTTATGTAATAGGTATATTTTATGTACATAGTATCGATATCATTTCATTTCCAACAGTGCATGCATACCATGGCCATGGCCATATGCATGTCGACTCATGAATAATATGTTTCACAATCAGCTGCCGAGCATTGCAAGTCAGATCTGTTCTCAAGCCGGACCATCCAATTGCAAATTTGGCGGCTTTTATCATTTTCCTTCCTTTTTTTTTAAAAAGTTTGTTAGGCTTTGTTCAATTAAAATCAACTGTTGCCATGCATATGGAATTCGAAGGCGTCGACGTTCGGTATCCATAATTCATGCCCTTTCAGCCTTGATCATATGTAGTCTCATGGTACTCTGGTGTGGTCTTATTGTGTGGTCTCATGCATTGGATTGGTAGGCTGCGAACAAATTAGGTATTTACCTACCTATGTATGCTTGACAGGATTGCAAATCCTGACGCCTAATTATACTTAAGCTCAAGTATACTCTCTCTCCACTACTTAAATACTACATAAACCAATCAAACCTCCAAATTTAACCAAATTTCCCTTTCCGAGCCTCCAGATTCATGGCCAAATTACTTTCAAATTTCCACCATTGCAAAAAATCACCACAAATATAAATTCATAAATTATCCTCATTTCTAAATCTGCCTTCCTCAACTAGTTCGAATCCCATGAGCTTCGAATTCGCTGGCAATCCATGCCATGGCCATATACCTCTACCAAAATCACAATACAATCAAACATTTCACATTTCCCTCCCTCCCGCCACCATATTCGAATTCGCTGGCGCTGGCGAATCACATCCTCGCATGCATGCGTGTCTGCGTTTGCATTTTGCGTTTTTTCGTTGCCTCGCTCAGCCCAGCCGGCGGCGGTCAATTCCCCCGCCGGCCAACGCCTCCGCCAATGTGCCAATGTGCCAATGTTATATGGAGATATTAGGGACCAATTAAACGGTCTCTAATCTATACCAAGCTGTAGGTATGTAGCCTATAGATCGATACGGAGTTCGAGGACACTCCATTCCAAATTATCAAAAGAAATTAGTCTCGACCGTACTGCAGCGGCGAGCCGAATGCACGCACGCACTCCGCCGGCCGCTGTAAGAACTGTCACATTTAGTCCAAAGCTTGTCAATTTTCCTACAAGGCGAGCTTAAATACTTAAGTCAAAGATACATCCTATACAGGTCTCGTGCCCATCCTATATGGCGTTACTAAAAGTACTTCTCTACTAGCTAATCATAAAGTTTAATTTTAATTAAGCTTAATTATGCTATGTCGGCTGTGAGAACATATGTACATATCCTCATAGCTATAGTGCCTTTTCTTCCTGTACCTACCCAATATTGTGATCTAGGTATCATATGAGTATACGTAGTACCTAATTGTATGTACAATGCCCATGGTATGATAGCCTCGTCCCCAGATGGCATGATATGTTTCACGTTTAATGTTTTGCATGTGCGCACTTCCTTCCCGCCTCGCGGCCGGCCGGCCATCGATTCAATCAATCACAACACCCGAATACGTATACACACTCACCATTCACCATTCACCATTCACCGCCATCGTCATTCATTCATTTACCTACCTCCTATAATTACTCACTCACTCATTCATTCTCCATCTAACTCACTCACACCTAACTACCTCACCTACACACACCACCCAACACCCATCCCACCCACCCAAAAACCTTCAGCTGCATGCCACCAACAACGTTAACCCTCTACTACTCACCACACACCACGGCACACACACCAAACACACTCACACGCACGCAAGCACACACACATACAGTTAGAGAGTGGGCATACTCACCTCTCCACAACGAGGCAGGCCTAGGTAGGCCTACCTACCTGGCCCCGACCTTTCCAGAACAGTGAAGAGAAACGAGCGCACGGAGCGATACCGACCGAAGCGCACGGAATCCTTCTTTCGGATATTGGAGTCCCACGAGACGGAGCAAGTGAGGATTCCGAGGAACCCGGGATACGATACGTTACGATCCCCACGAACCAACCCAGGAACCAGGAAACTACCCCCCCCCCTCACCCCCACATCCACCGATCCCTCTATTCCAGATAGGTATGGGCAGCATGCAGGCCGAAGCTCGTCGGGATCATGGCCATGGGCAGGTAATGCCTGCGGCGGATCACCACCACCACAACACCAACGACAACAACAACAACAGCCACAGCAACACCACCACCACCACCACCACCACTCGCAACAACCGCAGCAACAATAACCTGACCAGCCATGATTACCAGCTAGCCCTAGAAATCGCCGGACAAAAAAGCGTGAGCTTAAGAGCCCTCCGTAGATGCAGAGACGTGCTGGCTAGTACCCCTCCTCCTCCTGCTTCTGCTGTTGCTTCTTCCTTAGTCTCATCTTCTTCCTCTGTTGGCCACGATGCTGCTAGTAGTAGTAGTAGTAGTGGATCCGGAGTTAATTACAGCATCACCACCACCCCCACCATGATGATGACGGACCCTGCAGAGCCAACAACCACAACCACAACCACCACAAAAAACCCATCTAAATCATCACCACCCTCCACCAGCGAAACAAAACCACCTCCCCCTGGCCCAAAATTCATCATCCAATATGAACACATCGAAACCCGCACTCTCTCAAAGCGCGAAAAGGCACTCTACCTCCAGGCGTCTGCATCCAGAATGAACGCCGCTGCCGCTGCCTACATGTCCAGTCAGCATCCTGATCACCAACTCATTATTCCTGGGGCTTTTCCTGCCCCTTCCCACGCCGCCCCAAACGTCCAAAGAAGGATCAATAATCACCAGCAACATATCATCCATCCTGATGCTGGTGGGTATCGTCGCCAACATTATCGGGGCCCTAATCTTAATCATCAAGAGAGTAAGAAAACCCAAACCCAACCACAACAACCGACACAATTGCAAGTTCATTCACCCCCACAACCATGGTGGCCAAAACATTTCAGACAATCAAGACCACCTTCACCAGAAAATTCGAGCGATGATGATGATGGTGAAGATGAAAATCATGGGAAAAGAAAAGTTGTGGTGGAGGAAGAAATGCCAGAAACTCCAAGACAACGCAGAGAAAACGAACTTAGAGCCCTTGATGAGTTTTGGAGTTTCAAGTCGATCCCGAGGGACCCAGGTCTTTTGATGAGGAGAAACAGGTTAACGCCATTACCACCAACACCGACATTTGGGCCACCTGCGGGATGGGTGGTAAATATGCAGAAACCAGGCGTTCCACCGCCGGCGCCGCAGCCTGTGATTGCGGCTATGGCTGTTCGCGGTCCAGAGGGGGTGGTGGTGGAGATGGTTGGAGAAAAGGAAAATGTGGAGAAAGATGGGCTGGCAGTAGCGGTGGTTGATGCAGTGACAAAAGAAACGATACCTACTACCATGATGATCTTGGAAGAAGGAGAAGGGATATCAAGTGCAAGTAGCGCAGAGGTTGTGATTGAAGACGTTGATGGTGCGGGGGATGATTCTGCGGTTGTGGTAACCATGAAAATTTCAACAACGGGAGAGAAAACGAGGGAAACCGAGAATGTGAAGGTACTTGATATCGACGAATATGAGACTGCTAGAGGCCCGAAGATCGAGGTGGATGATGAATTTGTTGGTGAGGACGGTGGTGATTATGCTGGGAAGGAATCGTCGTCGTCGTCGTCGATGACTTTGGCTTCGGCTACGGCGTCGACTTGTGCGCCACTTCTGGCTCCACCGCCGCCACCACAAGAACAACAGACAGCGGCAACCACAGCAATAGCTGCCCTAGTTCGACCGCAAGAGAGTATTACTGCCAATAGCAATGAAAATAAGCTCGAAGGGGAGGAGGGTGTTATGCACTCACAATCGCAACAGACTCGAGATGGAGATGGAGATGTGTCCCCAGCCCACCTCACACCCAAACCTCCACATACACAGGACCAGAAGAATACACAGAGATCACATGGGGGATTAGTGTTGACTCCTTCATCTGCTCCATCGCCACCAGCAACATCGCAACCACCACCCCTCCCCAACCTCCCACTAACCCTCCTTGAGCAGAAACAACAGAAGAAGCAGAAACGAAATTCAAAAACATTGGCATTGACGTCCTTGATCCCGGTTCCGATTGTTGATGAGCCGTCTGCTCCGTCACTGGTAATTTCATCAGCACCTACTCTAGTTACTCCTGTGAAAAAGGAAAGGGAGAAACAGAAGATGGTGTCTCTCGGGGGTATTGGAAGTGGTGGTGCTGGGGGGAATGGCTTAAATTCTTCTCCTACGCCTTCACCTTCTCCATCACCTTCCCCATCGAGTTATAGGAAGCTCAAGACCGCGTTGAAAGATATGAAGTTGAGGAGAAGTAGTTCTACGATTTTTGGTGGTGGGGGAGGTGGTTCGGGGCCTGGGACACCGACGAGAGGGGGGTTTGAGAGTGGGAATATTGGTGGGGTTGGTGATGGAGAGGTGGTGGTAGCAGATGGGGACAGAGATGTTGTATTTTCCTCATCCGCGCCGATGGAGGAGGAGTATGTGAGGATGGGGGTGAGGGGAAAGAGTTCCAGCACTGGGACTGGGAATAGTACCGGTGATGTTGGTTCTGTACGTCCGAATTCGAGCCCTGGGCAGGGGCAGTTGCAGGTTGGGGTTGGGAAGAAGGGCGATGGTGGTGGTGGTGGTGGAAATGTGACTGGGAGTGCGCAGCGATTGACGAATCGGTTTTCGGGGATTGCGATGAGGAGGAGGGGAGGCGGAGGGGAGGTTGCAAAGGAGAAGGAGAGAGAGGTGAAAGCTGACGCGGTTGTTGTTATTCTTTCTGGCAGTGGTGGTGGTAATGGTGGGGGTTAAGGGTGAGAGTGGATTTCGATATTGCACTGGAACGTTGTAGTGATTGTAATTGTGGGTGTGGTTGGGAATGCGATTCACCTCGGGGTGTATTTCGGTTGCTAGAGTGAATACATTGTGGCTATAAGCTTTAGCATTCATGACATCACATTTGTATGTGTGTGTATGTATGTGAATCTCTGCCGATTCGATATCGCGTTTGTTCGGTATGTGATGTTTCTCGTCCTCGATATTGCACTGGAACGTTGCAGTGAACGGATTTACCCTCAGGTGACCCCCAGGTGGGAATGAATGAGACTACTTCAGGTCTTGCCCTAGAATCTTTATCTTTTCGGCAGCTAAGATTACGAAAAGCTGTTGGAGGGTAATGTGAGACTACTGTTTCGGGATTAAAGCTAAGGTTTTCACCGAAAGAGGAAGCTTAGTCCGGGTCCAATACTCCCTAAAGAAGTAAGTACTACTTAGAGATATATCCCTTTCCAAATGGGGAAGTGATTATTACTTCGCTTACATCATTATCATTATAATTAACTGAGTGTAAGATATTTCCATTCATTGATCTAGCTGGTCTTGATGCGCAAGTTGCAATGTTATATCACGATTTATGTGATTTGTAAGTTTGGGACTAGTTATATATAGCTTGGTGTCATAAATTGAGTATTTATTTATACCTAGAACGTCAGGAATATTGGCCGTGTTATTTATATTTATAATCACCGACAGTACTGTGAATTCCGAAATCATGGACCTTGTGTCTTGTGTCTTCAAATTTAACTTTCCAGGGCTCTCAGAACGCATACTGCATACTACACAGCAGAACCAATTGAGCTCGAGCTCACATCCGAATTCAACATACTTAAGTAAGTACTCAAAGCTCCAAATTTAAACATCTAGACGTCGAGTCGACGTCGAGAAGGCACCCTTCTTCTTCTTCTTCTTTCTCGAATTTCAGATCACTACTCTAGAGCTCGAATACTCGAGTAGAATTCGAACGAACATACAAAAACTGAAAGCAAGCTTTAATCGATCGGATACCCTAAACCTTTCAACCCCCCCTCAACTTCCCCCACCACCACAAATTCATTCCCCGACATCGATTATCACCTTCCCAATCCCCACCACGATCGTCCTCCATCGATCATCCCTACCACCGAGCTCGCTCTAAAGGCCTTAAAGCCTTGCAATTGAAGCCTCAAAAAAACCATGTAGGATAACTACCGTGCACGTGCACCCCCTGGCCATGGACGTCCATCCCTACGTCACCAAACGGTAATTCGGTACATGTACATCTCTGCAGATCATTGACCATCATATAAAAGAAAAGGAAAAAAAATAGAAAGTCTATCCGCTACGGTACCGGCGCGGGGAGCGGGGAGCAGGTAGGACCGGTAGAGTATCTAAGCTTGGTAGGTGTAGTCGATCAGATCGATCAGTTGTCGGAGTTTGCTGCGTGTGTTATTGTTGCTGTTGCTGTTGCTGTTGCTGTTGCTGTTGCTGTTGCTGTTGCTGTTGCTGTTGCTGTTGCTGTTGCTGTTGCTGTTGCTGTTGCTATTGCCGATATCGATATGCCTACTCGCTACCTTCTTGAAAATACTCTGTACTCTACAAGGAAGTCTTTTGCATTCGCATGCATTACAGCAGTACTGCAGCTGAGCAATAGGAAGCAAAAATCTTGCATCTTGCTGCTCTTTCAATCCGTGTCTAGAAGCACCTATTTTAAATTTTGAGTGCATATATCTTATGCAATAGGGCAGACAACTGGCAGAATCTTCAGAGCAGCAGAGATAATCTGCACCAAAACCCTCGGCCCATTTTCCGTCACTTCAAGAGGGTAACGTTAGAGTAGCTAGGCCTTGAAGCTTGTAGCATTGGATCTTGAATATTATAACATGAGGCCTAAAGAAGGTACGTACTTGGTTTTTATTTGGCAGGCCTTGCTGTGGAATTCTCCTGCGATGCCTACATAGGCCTAGCTGAGATGCGTTGCGTCGAGAGAAAGGAAAAAAAAAAATGCCATTTAATTGTTTTTAAAATTGTCATACACATTATAATTAAAGTCGATGGCCACCAAATACTTTTACTTTAAATTTTCATAGCTAGCTATAGCTATATAGAGTGCACTCATATACAAAGTATACAAAGTGCTTCGTTACGTATACGTATACCTGGTAAGAATTCACCTACTACGTATACTCTCCATACACACTCTATCACAATAAGAAATTGCAAAACACTCCCCCCCCCCCCCCCACTCTCTCCCCATCTATAAATTAACAAAAATTTATGTAGAGTGCTCAATTGCATTGCAAGCATTGCAATTGCACCCTCCCTCCCTCCCCTGGCCATTGCTCGGCGACGTATGTAGAGTACTCCACTCTACTCCACTCCACTCTACTCCACTCCACTCTACTCCACTCCACTCTAGTCTACTCTATATTATAACATAACATAACGTATGGCCGGCCGGCTACGCACGTCGACGTAGCTGTCACTCTGTCATACTCTATATATGTAGTCGTGATTAGTATTTCCTCTTCCCTCTATTATAATTATGATTAGAGAATTAAGAGTATTTACAGTGCAACGCAGAAGAATAGAAACGAAAGTAATATTCCACATGTAGTTAGTGCAGTCAAGTGTTCGGTGATCCAGAGTGTTCGAAGGTTAATGTAGTTACCTAGGAAGTTGGGTAGTTAGTCTGTACTCGACCTCTAGCAATGAAAACTGGGACGGACAGCTTATAATTACTAAACGATGGTTGGCCACAGGCATTGCTGTAAACACAAAAAAAAAAAAATGAAAATAAAAAGGGATCATTGTTACTCCATCTCTCCGCGAAGAGAGAGAGTGCCGATACCTACCCCGTCAGTCCAGTCACTCAATTGGGAGATATTACTCTACTCCATACTCCAGCTCACCCACTCATGTCTAGGGAGGGTAACACAGTCAGGGGTGTGGCGGTGAGTGGTGATGGTTACACTAGGCATCACCTTCCACCTCCCACTCTCGAGTACGTTTCCCCATTCGGCGGTGACTGGGATGAAGGTGGGCTCACAAATCAGTTCGCAACGTTGTGGGTGGCTGGTAATGAAAGGGTCACTTGGCCGGCGAATGAGGAAGGCAGGAAGGAAGTCGATAGAAGGAAATAAGTGGTTAGAAATTGGAAGAGTAATCCTGGAGCATTGCATTGAAACCCCCCGATCCTCACATCGACTCAATTGCCGAGGAACAAGAAGCTGATAGGTAGAGGTACGTCAGTAGATGAATTATTTTAATGTCTCTCTGTCCATTTTTTTCATTTTTTTTTGTGGTTGCGTCGTGTTGATCGTCAACGTCATCGTCATTGCTTGCCACTTTTTTTGATTGCGATTGATTGCAAGCCTTCACATTGCCGGGTAAGGGTAGGTTGCTCCCCATGCGGAACATCGGAGGAATTGCTGGGTTGGTTGAGGGTTGACGCTTGTGATGCAGATGGTTTGACGTGAGAGCGATGAATTTGAAAATGCGATCGAGATGGCAAATGAGGTTCGGCGGCTTGTAGTTAACAACCACTCATCCACCGGAGCCCCCTTGTGCGTTTAAAGAGAGAGAAAGAGTTTCAAATCATTTGAGTGTTCAGGGTGTGAAAGAATAATTCCGTTGTGTCGGTAGATAGTAAGCCGTGAAGATAGAGGTCGTCCATGGAGGGGATCCGCTGCGCCCATTGTACCATTTACCCACGAGCCTCGGAAATATGCCGGATGTTGCCATCATCAATCATCATCATACCTTCGTACCCCTACATCCCCTAGGCAGATAACAAAAAATAAATCTGGGCAAAGAGCTCCTGCGTGTGAGTCCCGGGCAGAAGAGCAGCATCTCCCCACCCAATAACACCCCTCCCAAATATCCCTTCTCCCAATCATTTCTTGCCCGTCAATTCAAAAAAAACTGCCTTGATGTCCGGACGAATGGCTAGCCAATGCCAGGCAGACGCGGCTTCGATTGTGGAATTGCGTATACACACGATGGCTATTCATTCGCATCTGGGTTTATGCCGTCGACCGCAGAAGGGACAATAAGGGAATCAAGGATCGGAAGATCCCGACTCAGAAGTGAGGCGTGTGTTTGTGGGGGGTTATCTGCAATTGTGTTGCGTTAACGGCATGACTTTGAAAGCAGGTACCCATGTGTCCCAACTGACCACAGTAACATGACCAACAGTTCATGAACTGCAGACATCTGTTTTTTTGCTACCGCCCCCACTTTACCCCCCACATGCCAGTCTTCCCCAGATCTCAGATTGAACATTGTCCCTGAGTTCAGGACTTAGACCCCTAGAAAAAGAAAGTAAATGTAAGTAAGGTGCGAGTGGCAGCGGAGAAGAGGCCGGAAAAAGCGAGTCGACGGAAACCAAGTTTGCCCAAGGGGGGCAGGAAGGTGCATTTGTAACCATTCCCTCAAGCACCGAAGCCCGTTCCGCAAAAAAAAAAAGCCCAAAGTAAAGAAGCCAAATGGAAGAAGGGTTAATTCCCGCGAGCCTCCCGCCACCAACTGTGGCACAAGATACGCGATGGTGCCTTGACGAACATGAACCGTAAGTACTCCACATTACCTGTCACATAATCCCAAGCCCACCTTCGGGTTTGCTACCAGGGATTGGGAGAGTTGGGATGGACCCAACGTCAGAACCTGGCTCCCAGAAAAGGGCGCCACGTTACTGAGACCGCAAAAGTCTTGGGCAGCTTCCACACCAATCCTGTTGACGTTAATGCTGAGCCACACCATGCCCAAACGACCCTCTCCGACCCGAAGAATGCATCTGCTGCTTTAGCTCTGGTGTGATGTAATTGTGTTGTGCCCGCCGAAGTGCAAGACATTGTCACCACTACCACCCTTCCTTCGCCTCTGCTTCTCTCCTTCTTCCTCCGCCTTGCTCGTTCAGCTCTCGCGCCGGTGCCCAGCCTCGAGCCAGGTCCAGAACGTCGAGTAGAGCCGAGTAGGCATGGGTGTGGCTTGGTTGTTTCCTCGACGCCGGCATGCCATGCTATCCGCTGTCACAGCACCTAAAGGCAGAGTTGCTTTATCCCAGTCTTATGGCAGCGCGATATCAATTGGCCTGTCCATCGCGGCTGTTTGGAGAGCCGGCCATTCTGGCTGACCCACACATGTCCCGTCCATCTGTCACACTCAAGGTATTCTTTTATCCGTTCGCTCGCATAGCTTTTCTTAATTCGCCCCCCCCTTCTCCTCCCAACCTCCTATATCAGACATTCTCGCTCATCGGCATTTGGACTGATAATCTTCTAGTCACGCCCCTTGATTAGCAGAGTCCAAATTAGGGCATTCGAGATACCGATGGCGTTAAATACTTTCTGACTCGTTTTTCTTTTTACGAACCAATTTCAAAGATACTAATAACCCTTTTTTTTAAGAAAGAGCATATCAATTAGTATGACTAGTTCTCTTCCACTCATAAATCAGAATATTATCATCTACACCAGGAGCTCAGGTGGACAAAGTCTCAGGTGTTGCTGGTAAGGGGTGGGATAGAGAGACAAGACATACCTCTTCTAGAATCTTGCATATCTGCCGGCCCGTAAATCGAGCGAATTTGAGATGTAGGTAGGACTCTTCTTGATCCAATTGCAGCATGCCGCTTCCCCACAAGCCAACAAGTCCAGTACCCGCCCGCGCGCCTATCGATGTATGTACCGTACCTCATGACCTTCTCATATCCACCCACCTACCACGGTCTCCAACTCATCACATAGTTTTGTTGAACGACAACTCCCGAATTGGCGTGGGTTGGGCGTATTGTGCCGAGTATTCCTTCTGCGCTTGTAACTGAGGTGACCGACCTAACAGTGCACCTTGGACTCCGTCCCTCCCCACCTCCTCAAGCCTATCGAGCACTACCCTCATAGATGGATCCGTTTATATTGCTACTGCCTCACTGATGCACTCCATGCACACACATTCAGTGCATATAAATTAACCCAGCGCAGCTGTTCTCGATTAAATAACCTCCCCCCCATGCGACAACTGTTCACCATGGGTTGTAGTACGGTGAAGTTTTTGGACGAATCACAACTACCCCAGCCCAGAAAACGATTAAACGTTGACAGCCGGAATAGAGGATTGGTGTTAACGATGACGACTGCCCTAGGTAGGTATGATGCTGTCGAAGCAATGGCGAGAATTTGAGTGCTTGATTGCTTAAATTGAGAGGGGTTAGGTAATGCATGCATGCAGGACGCATGCATTGTCGCAAGAGCAATTCTAGGCGACTGGGCATCTGAAAATTGTTGCAAACCGTGAAATACTGAAGCCGCGGAACCCACCCGCTGATAGGTGAAAAAGTAAACATTTTGCTGTGGAAATGTTCGGAAACACAGAGGATGAGTCGCGGGGGTCGTAGAACAGATAGCTGGCCCGAGAAAGGACCCCTACATGCGCTCAATATCTCACCCATCTGCCAGCGCCAGCTCGCGACTCGCTCCGCTGAATTGTAATCTTCCGAAGCATCCTTGCCCTAATCGTGCCCAGAGATGTACCCCTAATTTGTACTCTATCCACAGACACGCCCAGAGTCCGTTGTCTGGCGGAAACGATTGCTGTAAGAGGCACACACCCCAAGATATCGATTGCAATCAGTCCCAGCCCCACTCCCCAGGCCGGCTTCCCGGAGATGGAACATCACACCAGGACGAGCGGCGCTGGTCCAGCAAATGAAAAGGTTTCCACGTGGTTGCCAATGTCTGCAATTTGAAGGTGAAGCCAAATCCCCATTCTGCCGTACCTGGAGTTCGAACGGCCGACCTTTATATTATAAGCTTTGGAAGCGACATTTCAGTATCATGCTAGCCCAAAGGGAACGCCAGACCAAGAAGCCCACCTAATCAATACCCATGCTGTATGCTTCATGCATGCGACCGGCACACTTCTCTAGCCCGAGGCGACGGTAACTGCTCTGAATGACGTCGCGTTGCGGAAAAGAAAAAAATTCATCTCTTTCCCACACCCCCCACCCAGACCCAGCGCAATAGAGTAGAGTTGAGTACTTTACCTACTTACTTAGTAGGTGAGAGATCCTTGAAGGCTTTTGCATGGGATCAAATGTTCTACAGGGAACACAGGGCCAATTGAAAATTGCGTGGATGATTCTCATTTTCCTCCCTCTCCAACGGTTTGACCCCCGTCAAGAGCGGTGTCGAAACGCCGCTTTCCCAAGCGAATGGTAGGTACCGCACACTCGCTTTTTTAGGCCGAAATTCTTCTGGGGTCGAGGCTAGAAATTCTTCGCCGTTGGATGGCTGGTACTCAAGGTAAATCAATGATGAGGGGGTCTGTGGGCGGGCACTAATATGACTTCAGGGACGCATAGCGGCGATTTGCTGGTCCCGAAATTGTGTGATGCCTTGCGCCGACGGAAAGAAAGTCTTGTGTTCCCAAAGAAAACAAACTCGGGAAAGGGAAAATACAGCGATATAAGAAATTCATTCCTCGAAAAGCATACAACCACAGACGTTTGGTATAGGAACTAGGCAGCATTGGATTGGGGCTGGGTTACGCGCATTGATCTTTTTTTCATATAGCTTTTCCACGACTGGCACATAGGTGGACCCCTTCAAACCCACCGTCGGGGAGGCGAGCCCACACAGTTCTGGCAGGTCCCATTCCGTCGAACGCTCAGCCAGGCCAATTCCACTATCTGAAATGAGGGTCAAGTTCAACTGGCGGCGGCTTCTCTGTTGCCCCGGCTCTCATCGAGCAGGGCGCAATGTGAGGCAGATAGAAGTCAGCACAGCTTCATCCACAAAATCATCGACGCCAATTAACATCACCCGAAGCACACCTGGGCCTCCATCAGTCGAAGGAAGTATTATCACAACACCCAGTGTGATTATTACAACCGCCCGTGAAACGCTGACGAATGTTTTCACGGAGAACCAGCTCGTTCAACCTCAACCCATCGTTCCTGAATCAATGCAGGCCGATTCACCCAGCAAAGATTTCTACCAGGCTCCACCAGATGCGCCGTCCAGCCGAAATCCGAGCAGGGTGCATTTCTTGAGGGCCAAAGAAGAAACCGAACCGGTGGTCCCTGTTGACTCAGATGGGGTTCAAGCATCGAATCCCCCTGCGGTTGAAGAGCGAGAGAGAGCTCCGGAGGAGGTTCCACTGGTCAAAGAAGGGAATACGCAATCGAAAGATCCCCAGATTTGTCAGGTGGGTGGACAAGAGACGAGTCTACACGCTGGTGAAAGGGGTGAAATTGCGTTAAGGCAGGAAGAAGACACCCCACTGAATGATGTGACTGCAGATGTGGCTTCTGCCGACGGGGGTATTTATACCAATCTGCTTTCGTCAAATCTTCCTCCTGCCAGCGAGTTGGCTGCTGAGCCGATACCTGCATTTCAACCTATGGAAATAGGGAGGGAGGAACTGGTCCCCTTATCGGACGACGGTGCTGGTATGGAGGGAATTGAGTCTGGAGACGGAGGGGAAGGTTCAGATGGCTGGAGTTTAGGCAGTGAGGCTGAGCCAGAAGAGATCAGATCCAACGCCAACTTCACCGAATTCGACGAGCGATTTCCTTATGCAATGAATGAAGACGCAATATTCATGGGTTCCTCATCCGAGGACAGCTTCAGCTCGGAAGATTCAGAGGGATCGCTTTTTGTCGATGGAGATTTAGGGGCGATATTCTTTCCACAACCAGTTCCGGACACCATGTACTTGGGATACGCCGAAAGGGAACTGGTTCGTGATTTTGGGGAGGATCTATGCAAAGCGTTTGACAGCGTGACGGGAGAGGTCATCGGTTATTCGACATATCAGCCATTCGCGAATGCTGATGCCATAGGGGAAAATGAACGCAACTTCGAGATAGCCTTTCCGTCTCACCCCCTCCTGCGCCTCCGTGGGAAACGAAAATTCGAACCAGCAGCCGAACTTTTGCATTATAAGGAGGCTCGGCATAGCGAGGCTATGGCATCTCTCAGAGATCATCTCTGGGTGCAGCAAGGGAAACAGTTGAAGACGATGTCTTTTAAAATGACTGGAAATGTTGCAAACAGGCGGACGAGGGGCGGTGGGACGAACTCTGGTCCGAGACCGGCGCGGAGTCTTGATGAAAACTTCAGCAATCTCGTGGTGGGGGTGATTTTGAACGTGCTTGAGGCAGTCGACCAGGAGACGGATGTGAAGGGAAAGTCTAGAACACAGGTGACTGCCGAGGAGACTGATGATGGTGAAACGTATGTGTTTGGTAATGAAGAGTGGGAATCAAAGTATGACGATTACTTTTCCATTCCTTTGGAGTAACTGTTGGAGCATCTATACATTTTTTTGGAGTTTATCATCGGGATTTGCATATATACTTTGTTGTACTTATAGATTTTTCTTTTTTCTTTTCCGTCTGGGAGACTGATTCCCTCTTGTTGTCACTTTGTTTGTAGTTTTCAGTTAGCCTTTTCTCGTCTTGGTATAAGGTAAATTTGTGCGTTTCATCTTAGTTTTTGAATTTACCGGAACTCTGCTGGGCACGAGAACAGAACTCTGCGGCCTCCGGCAATTGGGGTATATGTTGCAGAGCTGCTCATAGTTCTTTCGTTCATGATTATAAGAGGCGGCTTCTGAAATAATTGAAATGCCTTATGAACTCGAATTTTACCACTTCGCGCTATGCAGCAATGGAGACAGTTCATTGGCTCACTCAGCTTAAGGCACGGCGTTCTGACGTTTTTAAGTCTGTGCAAACCCTCTTCTGGGGATAGCGCCAGGTGGTAAAATTCGAGTTCATACGGTAGGGCCGAGACCTGTGCATCTGCTATGGTCGGGTTTTAGGGGGCGGCTTGGTATTTTGCACTGATGAATGAGCCCTAAGATGGGTTTCTGGAGAAGGATGCAAGCCATGGAGGAGACAAAGAGTTGATGGAGAAGATTAGCCTTTGGCTAGAGAGACGTAGCAGCAGGAACTATACGTCGAAGGTTTGGTCGGTGGTCTTGAGTTGAGAGCGCGTGGTATTGCCCACGAGGCTCTGCCTCCAATGCCCTGTGCCAAGGCCGGGTGGCAAATTGAACCGTCATGCATATTTCAATATGCAGTTGAAAAAGGTGCCAATGAAACGCTATGTGCTGCAAAGTAAGCGATATCTATCTCCAGTCTCGAGCCTGACATCTCTACCAGTCCCCGAGTTGGTCTCGCGCCGAAAGTACTTCAACGAGCCCTCCTGTTAAATCTCGGTCTTTGTGTGAACCAATCCTCAACATCACTCTACCCTTCCTATGCCCCACCAATATGGCATCATTAATATCCTGGATAGTGTTCTCCTGCCCAGACTAGGCTCGTCGCCTGGATAGCTAATTTTCAGCATCCATACCTTCGAATATGAGGTAGAAAGGAACAGACTAGGCTCAAAATGCCACCAATGCTGCGAATTGCTGCCTCAAATAGGCGGTACAAGTGTACCAAATAAGAGATGTGCACGATCAAATCGAATTGAACGAACAAGACCACACTTCCATTTTTGCGGTTGAGAATAATTATTATGGGAGTGTCATGGGGGGGACGGAGCCGTGGACGGAGCCTGAGAGAGATTTGACTTGTATTGAGGCGATGGTCAGGGAGAAGAGCTACTCCCCTCTCCCTCCATCCTTTTCCTCCGATTCCCATGCCGTTCCTTCTCTCTACTACTCAGACTTCCCGATTGGGATGGATCCTCCTCTCCTCCCAATTCGGTAGCCATCCTCCCTCTCGTCATCCCTGCCTGCTCCATCAGAAGCCTCCCAATCTGTACATCTTCCTGAGACTATCATCATTAGTCTCGTTCCTATCATCATCCCTGCCATCTCCGCCAGGAGCCTTCATGCTGTAAATGACTTCCGGTTGCGGAAGAGGTAGTATCTTAAGCCTCCTTCCGGATCTGTACGTAGCGAGGAAGGTAGAAGTAGGGCGAAGCCCTCCTCCACACACATTAGTAGTTACTTAGTTAGAAGTAGCATAAACTGCGGACGAGGGAGGTGAGGCTTCTGGTTGAATCATCACCAACCTCACCACCGCTAGATATCAATAATATTACTTCACCTATCCATCGTCATATCCCTGCTCTGCTTTCCATATCCACCGTCTTATCCATCGTGACAGGGAGCTTATATTATGCTTGACGACCCGGATATCGATGCCCGCCTCATTACTATAATGCCAGATTCTGGTACATATCCTGAATGTGCGGCCTGCAGCTAGGCCATTCTCAGCAATCTATCATTACGGATTTAGGCCTCCGGAGGAGAGTCTGTGAACGAGACTAGCTAAGATTTAGGGCTTCAAATTAATGGGAGATGCCTAGAATTATGAGAAAAAGAAGCCTCGAAGATGGTCAGGTTATGAAACTAGAAAAAGAAGCAAGCCGGGCAAGACCTGGAAAAGGATTCCGGAATAGGCATGCAAGATTGAGAAATATTATAATACCTATGTAGGTGGGAAGAATGCTATGGGCTACAAACATCATAGGATTTCTTCACGGACAAGCTTTGGAAAGGTTTGAAATTTTCGCAAAAAAAACAAGATCACCTACTCTTTCAGATGTCGGCCACTTCCTTGCATGCGAGTGATCATGGGTCTTACCAGATTTACGTGAGTCTGCATAGAACAAGTCTGCATATACCCTCGTTACCCGTTCGAACCAACACAGTTTCCGAAAATTTGGCTGGGCCTGAGACTAAAAATAGGTTACTTTAGGTGCACGTCGTGTCGGCAGTCACCTGATTACTGCTCTTCTGGAGAAGAAGTTTATGTTTCATTGCGCCGGTTTTCCCCGACCAATAACGATAACCAACATCCATACCAAGGGTATGCTCTGTTCTCGTGCCCTGGTATGTTCATGCGGAGCTCTTCTAACGATTCTATCAAGAATTTGGGTAATCCACCTACCTCGTCGTCCCCTGTGTGCACGATGGGTAAGGCTGACCATGTTTCTATCGGAACACTTTAACACACATCACATCGATTCATATACAGCTTCTTATCATCACCCGTTAGCCCGTATCGATTCAGATTTATGCGGGTATAATCCAATAGGGTTATCTGGATGCACTGCAATTAACGACAAAAGTATGTTTCAGGCATGACTGATCATCACGGGACAGTGTCCGAAACATGATTTTCCGCCGCCCTTGTGCAACCATATTTCAATTACATTCCTCACGAGCCACTCACTACACTGCACGCTTGTCCAAAAGAGGAAATATCCCACCTGCCCGGTCCACGAAGTGGTGTGGCATGAGAATCAACTTCCCAGAATAGTTTCATTTCCCAGAACGCAATCGTGTAGGCGAAGGGAGATGATAGTAAGCAAAGGGTACGTATAAAGCGACCAACCCCACCAAGAGTAGGAACACTATGGCCACGAACATCACCATACTATGCTTCGCTGTCAAAATCCAAAACCCAACACACTTCACAAGAGCAAACACACAGTTCTGAGTGGTTACCGATCATAAGCCACGGACACGAAGGCAGTCAGCCAGCCAACACGCGAGCGAAGCTTATTCCTATCACATCAAGATGTCGGGGGGGTTGAATGATCAGACATATCGATAATCATCTGCAGGGGCGGAAAACGATAGCACATACTGCACCCTTATACGATAGCCTGCGCCATACGGCGATACGATGCGCGCACAAAGCTAGTGGGCTCCGCCGAGAGTATCAGCCCATAATGACTGTTTCAATCACATTTGAAAGCCGTTGAAAAATATGAGATTCCCCAGGAGGACTCTCCAGATCCTCTGCTGGCAAGCTTGCCACAAGGATGCAATAAGATTGAGTGTGTTAAGGTTAAGGTGAGGCTACCGCGAACCGCATTTGTTTTTACTTTCAGGATGCATACTAGCTGTAGGAAATGTGTACAGCTGGCCATTCTATGCTTTTCTACAGTTTTTGAAGTTGTTATGATTTTGTGAGATGCATATGCTAATTTAACATACACGTATAGAATAGCTGTTTTCTGGAAGGTATGAATGGGGTTTATGTGGATTCTATCCGACCCCGCAGCCCTCGAGCTCAGAGAACTGGAGCTCCACTCGGGCATCATATGCATCCTGAGGCTTCGAAGAGCAAGCGAACGATTGGTCTTTTTTTCGCTAAGCGATCTCGATTCGAATTTACTCGCACTCACACTCGCACTCGAAGAACGACGTTGGAAGTTTAAGCGATATTCCACACCAACGAGTCGAGCACACTCGAGCTTATTCTGAGCTCAACGAACCAGTGCGAGATAAATACATCTGCCGTTGAAACAATTCCTGGCAGCCTATCTCCCATTCGATTCAGTCACTTCCTCACAGGCAAACAGCAAAGCAAGTTCCACAACAATCTCGAGCAACGTGCCACACTCAGGCTCCTGGGTGAACTTGAGGGAGTTTCCAGAAACATGGGCTGCCTTGCATGTATCGTATGCCACCACCACCACCACTACCACCACCACCACCACCAGCAGCATGCTCATCGAGAGAGAAGATGCAAGCCTTGAAGTCTCACGCCTACTATAGCAGCCGGCGAGGCCTGAAACGGAATTCTGGAAAAAAGTGTGGTTTGGTGGGGTGCAGTGCTTCACGATAGCAAAGGCAGCAGATACCACCAAATACGTCTCATGACCAGTGATATTTTTCCTTATTTCTTATATATATATATCCCCGTGTCCCGGGCTCTGAGGTGAAGGTTGGAAAAGAATCCTCTTTCTGCACACAAGCAGAACAAGCGAAGGATCCGACACCCCAAGAGCTCGCAACTTGAGCTTTTGGCCCTTTCCGACCTTTAAAACAATCTCGAAATCGAAGAGAGTGGTGCGTATGCCACTCTTTGGAACGAAGAAGACCACCTTGAAGCACAAAACCGGGACACAACAACCTACCCCCCTGGCTGCTCCTCCCGCAATCAAGACCAAGTCGGAGAGGAACGCCACCACCCCCAACCGCGTGCCAGGCGAGACACACATCGAAGGGTGCAGCAGGCGCACAAAGCACAAGATTGTGTGGCTCAACCCCAACGACGACCCAAACAAGTACCTCGGCCGCGAGCCAGTCTACATGACCATCGCTCGCCGCACCGCCGCGGGACTTGTCGGCCCGCACCCGGACCTGGACCCATACCGCCGGGCCGAGGCCGAGAGGAGACGTCGGGAGTTGAGCGCCTGGGCGAGGGAGCAAGAGATGAAGCTCCTTCGGAAGCGCTGGGAGAAGTGGGAGGCCCGGCCGCACACGGGCACGAAGATCCCGCTTGTGGGGCTCGGGGGGAGGTTGGTGGAGTGTTCGGTGCCGCTTGCGAGGTGGCTTTGCGAGGGGCCTGTACTGGAGTACGAGGCTTTTGGGGAGGAGGTGGAGGTGAGGGTTGGGCGGGAGCTTGGTTCTCCAGGATTCCCTGCACCGGTACCACGAGCACTGGGTCCTGGGGAGGGGATGGAGAGGGAGAAGAAGGAGGATGTGCTCGCCTGGCTGGGGAAGCAGCCGGCGGTGTATGATTGGACTGTGGAAGAGGCTGTTGATGGAAAAGAGGAGGAGGTCAGGAAGGGGAAGCGAGTTGGGAAAGAGGTCAAGAGGAAGAAGAAACGGAGATCAAAAAGACATCGGAAGAGGGAGTGAAGTAACAACACACTTCCAAAGTATGCCTGGTCTTCCTACTCTCGTCTCTTTCCCTTGCTCTCCTTGTGGGTTTTCTTTTCTTTTCTTCTGGGTGTGGGATTTATCTACATTATCTTTGCACGGAACTTTATCAATCTTGTTTTTTTTGGTCGAGGCTAGTTTTTTTTGTGGGTCGGGCTTTGGGAATTCCCTCATCATACTCAACTATAGCTATTTCTTAACACGGCGTTCAAAAATTTGTTGCTTTTTCTATCGTTTTTAGTTGAAGGATAAAATTTACTAAAATTAATGAATCCTTTGGTGCCGGTGCCTATCTCTCCCTTGCACTAACGACGCAGAACACAAAAAAATCAAGGTTTAATCATACATGCATGTCCTAATTGTCATTTTGTGCGTAAACGAACCATTGATCTGGTGTACATTATACCAACTTGCTTAAGACTAGTTCCTCTTCGTATGCCATACCGTGAGCCACAGTAAATTTCGATATCATTTTTTTCATGCTTGATAGCTATAGGGTTACCCTGATAAAACCGGTACCCCAATAATCTAGAGTTTCGCCTGCCCACTACATATGTACCTAAAGACTAGCTAGCGGATACGTACTTCGACGTATCATCATGTAGAACCGAACCGCAAAGATGAAAAAACCGAGCTCACGGATGATCGCTGATCTAGTTTTTGAAATTATAATTGAATTCGCCATGCATGGATATCGATATCGATATCGATCCCCAGCTGAGCACTGTATGCAACTCGAGTACATGTACAGAGTAGTTGCGGTAGAAAAAAGAAAAAAGGGAGGGACGCAGCTATGCTATGCTATGCTATATATAAACTCGCAAGCTGCTGACCAGATCTAGAATACTTACCACTTTTGGCGATATATATCGATTCGAAAATCTACCTAGGTAACTTAAGCTTCATCTCCTCAGATCTGCATTAATATTTTCCGTGCTTCCATCATGAAATCTTTAAAAGATACTAAATAGAATAGACTCACGAAAAAACCTCCAAGTCCATGGCCATCCCACGTGCACCCGTACGCGTCCGGAGATGCTGGAGTTGTACTCTTTAAATTTACGAAAGAGATGATCGATATCGATGCGGCATGTACATGTACATCACGGGGAATGATACTGAGAATATACATCATGCAAATGAGGCCTATTCAAGTAAGTGGTACTTCCCAAGTGGCCATGGGCTAGACCAAGTTTTGCCCCCCCCCTCCCCCCTCCCCCTCCTCACACCCATACAACAGAATCTCGCAAAAGAACCACCAACTTCTAAACCTAACCTCCTATATATAATTCTCCAGCTCCACCAACAACATAAAAACTAAAAGAAAAATAAATGATAAACAAATTAAATAAAAAACATTAAATAAAAACCCGCCGACATCACATCACATCACATCCAGACAGCCCACGTGGAACACCAACAGGGAATATATATATACGTATGCATACCCGTATTGACCGACTATATTAAGTTACTGGAGTAAAGTACTCGTACAATCAAAACCAATCACATGAACATACATAATCGACCATGGCCATGGCCATGGATATCGATATCTGCCGCCACCAGAGCTCCGAGGGTACCGGTATGTATGCACGTTAACAGTTAACATGGATCCACAACATTCAGAGCTCTAGGATCTAGATCTAGATCTATTTCTCATATCCTGAGTCACAGTCTACATACTTAATTATAAAGCTGGACAAATCGAGGTTTTGTTTCAGGTTTTGTGGGGGGGGGGGCGGGGGCAGGGGCAAGAAACAGGGTATCTACTCTACAAACTTATAAATATCAACCAAACAAACGTTACTAAAGCAGAGAAACAAATATTAGAGCTAGAGATAGAGGCCGGCGATCTTCGATAATTGCTCAACATGTGAAAATTATATATTTAATTCCAAATGGGTCATAATGAGCCTTAAGCTTGAGCTCTGTGACCAAAACTTGAAATTTATATAATTATATGTGAGAATCTAAACGACTGCTTGCAAGCTTGCAAGGTATATGTGATTATAATTGGAAAACAAGCTGAACAATGAATTCATCGACCTTAGATAGATTCTGATAGTACTGGGCAACGCACCTATCAATAGCCAAAGAAATCCTACAAGGAGCCCCACAATCAAGCCTAGTGAATTCAGATATAGAGAGCCCCATCAACTGCAATGTTACAACCAAGATATCTCGACGAATGGCTGTTGCCTGGCGCAGTTCACCACTACCTTAAGCTTGGTGATGTGAGTCACCTACAACCAAACCCATAAAGCCGCTTTGATACGTCATTCCTCAACTCACCGGACTTTGTTATTGGATATATATCCCGGGTTACTTAGAAAGCCAAAAGATATATAAAAATAAAAAAGAAAGAAAAGATTTGATGAATGCAAACATACCTCAACGAATGCAATCACATTTCGGAAGCTTTATCAACGTTATATCGATGCGATAGCGGTGAACGTACCTCAAGCACCCATACCACAAAAGCTGAAAATTGACAGGGTTTCATGTGTGTGTGTCGGCCATGGCGCGAAGTTACTCGTAGGTTGAACGTTTGTTCATTCCCGGGGTTGGGATTAATTATGTTAACTCCGGAGGATTATCAATAAACACTGGGGGTGGTTAGCAGGGGGTTCCTTAGGTAAGGAAGTGTCCGGCATTCCGAACTTTCAACCTTCAGCTGCCGGCTAGTAACTTTACTCTAATCCCTCCCCAAACACTCTACTGCTTCTTAGTGCACGACAGCTCCTGATCTTCATGAAAATCGTGACCAGAAGTGGAAAGGATGGGGCGTGGCTTGCACTCTGTTGCACTCGAGGTTAAGCTTTTTTTTTGGCAACGGCATCCTTGCTAACACTTCCGACAGGAGCGTTTTTCGGATGGTCCAAATATATCGTGAGTGACTTGGGATGTTTACCTGCTAAAATATAAGGTAGGTACTCGAGTAGCAGTTGTTTGGATCCCTCCTATTAGATCTGGAAATAATTTGATCAACGATGGAACTTCAGGGAAGAGGATGGACAAGAGGTAACTGTTCATAGCCTACCTCAAGCAAGCCTTGCGAACTCCTAGATTCTTACTAAGGCTCGTTTCTGACGGCTCGGCAGTTTTCATTTGTTGGTCTTTGAAGCTTCCGACCGCCTTAGGATGTTGACCAAACCGAGCTGAGTAGAACATTTCAATTGGTCTAGAAGCCTATCACGTTATTTCTTCCGTGTGGGTGGGATGAACGAGCCCAGGGAAGCTCGAGCTAGGGTGTCACTGGTTGCAGGGGTTTTGTTGTGGGGTGTGGCACCGGTGATGTAGCCTCGTCGGTGATGTGGCGGATTTCGAATGATGTGCTGTCCGTTGACCTGAGTAGATTTTTGGCTGTAGGCAAAATCTATTCAACGTGTTGTCAGCTAGGTACTTAATTCAACGTTACTTGGCCTAGGGAACCAATGCGTACTTGAGGAATCTGAGGTATTCCAAGATGGCTAGGCTATGTCAGGTAGTTAGGCAGAAGGGCTAATATTTGTTTCATGCCTTAGTCACCGGCCATATGGACTCTGTAGTTGCCTTGCTCTCGATATTTTGTTCTCCAAGGAGTACATGACGAGGCTCTGCATCTAAAACACCCTGCCAATTCAGTAGAGATGGGAGGTAGGATTAGTAGTGAAGATACAAGTAGGTAGCGAGTTCCAGCACTTTGGTAAGGTAAAATAAACTCCTCAGTGTCTACGGAGCCGTTTGCGAGACTACCCGCTTGCGAGGAAATCCTGGACGAGATCTCGCTACCTAGTTCCAAGACGTCGCTGAGGGCGCATGTAGAGGGCTGTTTAAATAGGGTATGCACGGGCTTGCTGGCAATGTTTGGCGGAATTATCTCGGGATGGAGGTGGGGCGGGAAGCTGATGAATCTCGAGGAGCGAAGCGAAACGATGCCACCAAGGCGAGGCCGAACCGGTGGGCTGGACGCCGCCGCAAATGGATGCCAAGGAATCAGAAAGGAATGGCTCGGTTGTGGCCCTTCCCAATTCGGAGCGCCGTGCCTCGTCTGCCCCCGGGTACGAGACTGCTGCCCCCTCCTCCTCCTCCTGCTCCACCCCATCGATGTCGACAACGGCCTCAGCCTCCCCGCCAGTTCCCCCGATGGCCCCAGACTCCACAGCCATGCCCGCAGCCCACGGAGAAGACGCCTCGCACGTCCGGCTCCCCCAATTGCAAGAGCCCCAGAGACCCGACCCATCTCCCGTTGTTCCGCTGTGCATGCATCAATGCGATGCTGTGCACTTTGGCAGATCCCATTGGCCGATGGACTAGCCGGTACATGTCGCCAGGCCAGGGCTGTGCAGAAGCTGGATGGCTCCCGCAGAGCAGACCAAAATACCTTCTCTCACACGGCCCCAGTGCTCAGCGAGCACTTCGTCATGGGCTGCAGTACGAGTACTCGAGTACAGCCGCCTATCCAGACTCTACTAGGCATCACACCCGTCCTGAGGATAGTCTGCGCGGATTATGGCTGATACCAGTCTGTTGGGAGTTGGGCATGAGACATATGATGTAGAGTGTAGGAATCGTCTGGGGCGATGGGGTGGGGTCCGATTTAGGGGGTGAGTATGACTTGACCAAAAGCTACAACTCTTGATGATGAATGGCTCTGATCTTTTCAAGTTGATCATGAGATTTGCAATGGCTGGGTTATGACCAAGTAATATCACTGATATTGAGTTCGACTGGCACAGAACGGTTGGATCTACGCAATCCTTAAATCAATACTGGCCAGACAGATACGTCAATCTCTGAAAATACATGTCCTTTTTGCTGCAGTCTGGTTGAACTGCACTTTGTCTGTGGTCCATATCATCTCCAATAATGATCGAAAGGAAACTCAAAACAATATTATTCTCTGCCTAATACTTTGGGTTTCTAGTTTACAGACCTAGGATAAGCTCACGTTTTGAAACTTCTCTGGTTTGAAAATCGCCAGAATCACCCGATAGCTTGCAAGAAACGAGGCTGAGGCAGCCTAATATGATGCTCATCTATACCACCTGATGGACAAGTGCATTGGGGACCTCGTCTTATTTCGTTTGCACAGCGAGGCTCATGCATGCGACCTCAGTTCGATGGATGAAGGAAAGGTAGGCAACGATATGCATGGAAGCTTCCTGCGCGCCTGCTTGATACATCGCAGAAATCAAATGGGTTATCATTTCAACGACAAATATTACTACATACAACAAAGATTTTCCCTCGTGTCAGGACATTTCGAGATCAGTAACTAGTATATAACCCCCACAGTTCCGCTAAGGGCTAGCTTATTTCCAAGATTCGTCTTTAAGCCCTAACACGATCGACATATCATATATTCAGCTCGCCCACAGTCGTGGAATTCACTTAGAACAAGCTCAGCAACCATCGCCTCCAGACTATAGCACCCGCTTATCGGTTCACCTTGACTTGCGCTGCGAACGGCATTATTTCTCCTGTCGCCACCATTCAAAATAACTTGGATACACTCTCGGAAACGAGTGTGCCCTCAATTCTGGCCAGTAGCCGATGCTGGCTCGTCTCTAAACTGACCAGCCGATCCCGTTAAAATGGGGAGTTTCAGGAGAGCTTTGACCTTTGCTAGACGGTGTGGTAGAGCAATACGAAAAATATCCTGCTTTGGTGCCAGCAAGAATAACACAAAATCCAGCCCCGCAAAAGTAGCCGAAAAGAAGCAGGCAGCCTCAATTATCACGGATCACGAGGATGCCGTGGTACACGAAGAGTCTCAAGCGCCGTCCTCGACGGATATAGTCTATCATGATAGATCCATCTGTGAGCCCGAAGCTCAAGTCATCGCTGTGGAACCACTAGACTCACCCAGCACTCTTGATTTCTCCCCCCAACCATCTACAACGCTGCAGCTAACTATCCCACCAAAATCCGCTGGTACTGGAAGGACCCCTTCGCTGTCTTCCAGTAGTTGCGAAAGCGACAACCACTCTGAAGCGTTAACCAACGACCATCACATCCAAAGCATGTTATGCTTCTCCTGCAAATCTTCCTCATGCCTTCCTATGGCGCCCCAGTGTTCAGTTTACCAAAACCAGGAAAGAAACTGGGGTGCAGGTAGCGTTAGCTCCGGGGCAAGCCATATTGGAGTACATTCCCCCAGTACGAACAGAAGTCGGAGCGAGCGTTCTTCATCGTCTGTTTGTCAACAGAGGTTGAAAGTCCTTTACGATTTTGACAACGCCCCACCGGCGGTTGCGCAGGAGAAGCATAAATACCAATTTTTTAATCCTAGGAAAGAGGTGGCAAGAGATTTGGGCCCTATGGTATTGGATACGGCAACGGATATTATATCCGGGCCCAGTTTCCGAGAAATTGAAAACATTGGTTATTGAAGCAGTGGTGGAGATAAATAGGATGGATTACTGGATACGGGACTCGGAAGGAAGACGGGCCACATCGCCATGGAAATAGATGGGAATGGAGATGGGAAGGAAATTTAAAGGACAATGCATGGGATTTTTGGGTGCTTCAAGGGAGGGAAGATATCGAACCAGGAATAGGGTAATAGGAGGGCATTTGGGACTTAGCAGGGAAATAACTTCAATAATCAACAACTCGACACAAAAAATCAACACCGATCTCCTTGGACCGAATGAACGTTTACCCGAACGATCCCCACTTCTTATATTTCTCGCATCTCTAGATGCAGTATCACATTTCCTTCTTATATATGAGGACATATTATCGACAGGCTGTCCCCATGATCATCGCGCTATCCTCTTTTTTTTTTTCCTGTCTAATTACGCCTTGTCCATGCCCTCACGCAGTCGTAATCTACCTCAGTAGTTATATCGAGCTGGGCTGGGTGGTTTCCTATTTTTCCTTACTTTGCACTTGGTTTAAATTCTATGATGGATATCAAAGAGAAAAAAAAGACTCTGAATTTCATTTGCTTTATGAGTTATGATGCAACGACCTTACGACTTACGAGCTTACGACATTACGAAATCATGATTTTCTTTTTTGTTAATTCTTACTTTCCTCCTCTTTCGTCTATTATAAATTTTAATATTACGTAGTATTGATCATAGGCTTGTGTCTGTTATTACCTAGCGATTTTGAAATATTTTTTTTGAATTTTATGAGTATTTGCGTTGAAAGAGTTTCACCTGGCAGTTGTTTGTTCATGATCACACATACGCATTCATTTGTTTGCCACCTTATCTGGGTTACGTTCCGAGATTAGAATCACTCTACCTATGAATTATGATTACCGCTTGTGGAGTTTTGCGAGCAAGGGGCGAGGGGTGGAAACATCCTGGTAGGCGATCTACTATTCGGGTTGTATTAATTTGTTTTCACAGGCTTAAAGGAAGTATACGTTTGAGATGCGCCGCAGACCACGAAAATCAACGAACATGCTCTACGCGGGTACATCAGGATCGTCAGGAAAATCCATTGCGTTCTGGAGTACCGTCATCCCATGAAAATGTGCTTTACCGCATGTCAAATATGGTATCACCGAAGAAACTGAATTCGATTCCCATTCTTTTTCTCGACTCATTCACTATCAGTTATCGATTTCAGTTGTGCTAATTTTACAATAGACACATTTCATCAGGTGCACCGTATCTTGGGCAATGGATCCTTATCCAAAGTAGTTTGTTCCTCACCGGTCCTCTGCCTGCGAGACATGCATGCTGGAGTTATCGGCCACAACAACCGAGCACGGTACCTACTCTGGAGCGAGAGCTCTAATTTCGAGACAAAATGACCATCAATTACTGGTTTGGGAACTAGTGTGCTTCCTGATTTGGTGCTATTAACAGCCATTTAACGTGTCCATGTGCGGGGGTTGTTATAATAAGGAACATGGGTTGGGGTCCACGGCCACTAATTTTACCGATTGGAGCAGGTGATCGCCCAACCATATGGGCCAAGGGCGGTACTCGAGTAAAATTAGCATTCACTTTTTACTTTTTTGTTTTTTCCGCCCAAATTTGTGAACTCGCTGTTCTGGATCGACATGATTGGTGGATATGATATGGAAAGCAGTGATTTGTGCGTCATTGGAAGCGAGGTGGGCGGAGGGGGGTTTAGCCACATGTTTAAGTTGTTGGGAAGGAAATTTGAAGGATGCGCCACTGATTCTGGGGCGGTACCCACCAAAAGAGGTAGGTTATTGGAAATATATATAGGAGGATGGGAATCCTTCCACGATACTTGGGCGAGTGGGTATACGGTACTAAGATCGATATCTGATCATCACTTTCTGGGGCCAGGAGCTCGATTTATTTCTACGCTGGGATTCAACTTCACTACTTCGAACGAGTCCATTAACATATCTACACCTTTGTCTAATTATCAATATTCTAAACTACCGAGAATAATCTTCATTACAGCATATATCGAAAGCACCTATTATCGACATCTTTTTACTTTCACCTGAACATTTTACTTAATTTTACATATCGCACGCATTACGGCAAAAATGACGGCTACAACAGGCATCCGGGCTCACGG
The DNA here is from genome assembly GCA_024516245.1 of Peziza echinospora. Lineage (NCBI taxonomy): Eukaryota > Fungi > Ascomycota > Pezizomycetes > Pezizales > Pezizaceae > Peziza > Peziza echinospora. Next base: position 248,678 of record JAJLQT010000012.1, on the reverse strand, counting down.
CTACGGGCATCACTCTCACGATAACCACAGCCATAAACCCATCTCCACAATCTTCACCCGATTCCTTCGTGCGCCAGCATCTTCAAAGGGCGCAGGAACTTCTACAAAAGGCTCAACCCTTACAATCTCCTCTCCAATCGCAACGGGATACACGATCTCTGCACCGATCATGCACACACCTGTCGGGACAAATGAAAATTACATTTCCTCTCCCATCAATATCAGGACTTTTGCGATCTCGTCACCGATTCCGCAAATCTCATCGCCGGTTACGTTGGGAGATGTTGCTTCCCCGATGTATGCACCGCAGCCACCACCACCACCACCACCATCACAATCAGTCCCATCGGTATCGTCAACATCGGCGTCGACGCCGGCTGCTGCGCATGTATACCCATCGTACTCTCCCTTCCCGACGATTTCGTCGCCTGCACCGACATTCACGAGAGCTGGCTCTGCATCACCAACACCAAGAATCGCGCCGTCACCGAGAATTGCTTCGCCGGTGATTAACCACACAATCTCTTCACCAACTCTCACCACCATCGGTTCTCCGAACCCGAGCGCAGATATCGATAGTACAAACCCTCAGCCAGTCCTCCTCGGCTTCTCCACCACAACCGAGGACAACGAGGCGCGACTCGCAAAGGCAAAGAGGATGAGGAACATGTCCCAGGCGGAGCTGGAGAGGGTGATGCGGGAGAGGCGGGTGAAGAGTATCGATGCGATCAAGAAGGTTGAGATGGAGCTGGGCGGGTTTGTGGCGGAGGTGGAGAGGATGCAGCGCGAGGCAGCGGCGCTGAAGGAGGAGGAGAGCTCGAAGAGGAGAACGGGGGGTGGCCATGGGTTGAGGAGGGAGAGCGGTGGGAAGGAGAGGGGGAGAAAGAGGGGGGAGAAGGAGAGGGAGAACTGGTTGTAGACGCGTACGATTGGTACTGGTTACCTGCGTTCTATATCTAGATCTACCTCTACCGCTGATTTTTCGTGTGCGAGCTTGCAATTGAGCTCGAGGTATATGAATTTTAATGTGCTTCACAGACTAATGATTTTTCCTTCCTTCCTTCCTTCCTTCCTTTCTATTTTCTTTTTTCTTTTCCTTTTTATGTTTTCCTTATTTTTTTTTCCTTTTTCCCCTTCGCGAGCTCCTTTTCATACATTTCGTTTCCTTTCCAATTTCCAACGCGCACCGAGATATATATACTTCCTTATCATTACATTAGATCTTTCCTTTTCCTATTCTATCCTTCTTTCTATCCCTAAATTTCACCTCGCGACCCATATATACATACACTAGATCTTCTGCAGCTGCCTGTCTTTTACGATTTATTTCCTATAGCTACCTTGTGCGTCAGTACAATTTTCTTTTTCTTTTCTCTTCCTTTCCCTGCTCAGCTCTACATTTGCAAGCCTCGAATCATGTATATATATACATTTCTTTTCTTTTTTTCTTTCTTTTTTCCTTTTTCCTTTGCAAATGTCCTTTCTTTTTGTCAATAGGCGTTTTTTGTGTTTGTTTCTAAATTTACTTACGGATGGACTGGATTGGATGGATTGGGTTGGGTTGGATTTTGGTTGCGGATATATATATGGATTGGGATGGATTGAATTTCATGATATAAATTGTGATTTATCATGATTGGAGGAACTTGGAAATGTACCGGCACCACAGTGGCAATGTTCTCGAGTGGGGGGCCCGGAGATTGAGGGTGGAGGGAGGCCTGATCATTGTGGGTTTGAAGCTTGCTTGCTTGAAGTTAACGGAAGAGTCATAGTTATAGATAGGTAGAGTAGCATAGCAAGTGAATCAAATTCCCCCTTACCTTGAAGTGTACATAGGTACTCATATATATGTGGCTGTTGATCGATCGATCTTGCTGTGGAGTCGCGAGGAATCGATCTGATGGATTTAAAATTAGGTCCGGACCCGGATTAAAAATTACGAGTCATACATAACATGTTGGGTGATTGGTGGATATTGTTCTCACGAGATGTAGAGGAATACAGAAGAAGAAAAGAAAAAAAGAAGAAGATAATAGATTGTAGTGAACAAGTACTTAACTTTGAAAGATTACGATTGATATTGTGGCAATGGTTGTAGGTCTGGAGCTCTCGAGTGGTACCAGTGTTTCTCCCGCACATGCTCATATCATGATCATGATATGACTACCAGGAGGTCTGTATGTACATGTGAGATCTCTGGGTTTTTTCGACGTTAGGATACCTAAGTAGGTACCTAAGTGTTTTTTGGCACATGGGCAGCTGAGTGTGGGCATACATGTGAGATCTTGGCCTAGCCTCAGCAGAGCCCGGATCCAGGGGCAGGACTAAGTAGCAGGTACATTACATACGAGTAGCTGTTGGGAGAATTCTCCGAGATGGAGGGAAATGTGAGGATGGGTCGTTACCATGGGACCGTGGGGCTGGGTTGATGTAGGTACCAGTAATAGGAGGTATACTGCGGTATGGATGGTTTCGATCTGTTGAGGCGGAGGGAGGGGGGAGGGAGACTTGATGTCGCCCGTTGCCAAGAGTACCTCTTTGGGGAGGAGATCCTCACCTCGGAGGATCCTCCATCCCAAGCTCCCTCGGCTACTTCTCATCCCTAGGCCTTCCATCGCATCACATCGCCAGATCGGATCGTACCTCGGCGCCATCATATCTCCTCACACTCACGGACCATCGCCTTGCTTTTCTCTTTTGTCTTTGATCTTTGTTCTGCGCACGCATGCTTTCGTGCCTGTCACAATGATTGCATTGGCATTGCATCACTGCCACACGCTTTCACGGGTTTATGGCTCTATGGCTCATGGGAGAAAAGTACCCTTTGCACTAAATACTCATGTCAAGCACACTTGGCTAACTTTACTTTACACCTTGCCCGGTAGGTATCCTCGGCAGTAATCTGTACTCTAGGTACTCTACATACTTTAGTTAGGGGCGGCTCCATACGTCGGGAACTTTAGAGGATCCGGAATTAATCTATTGGCTCCATGCCGTCTCGCTATTCGCTCCACCTGCATTGCCAACCAGCCAGCCAGCACCCCCGCCCCTATGCCGCCAATAATAAACGCGGCTTGCTTGGGGGAGTTTTCTTGGTGCTTGTGAGCTAGGTACCAAGTAGGTGTGAGTTTGTGCCTCTCTGCCGCTGAACTCAAGTACTTCTCATGCACACGCAGCGCCTCGCTGTACCTACTTGGGCATGTTGAATTCGAACCCGCCCCCGAACGTCGGCGCCGGCGCTGGCAGCTAGGTGATTGTGAAGAGAGGGGAGCAGCTGGGCAGGGGGAAATCTAATTTTTCCAAGCCATGCATGGGAAGGTAATGGACTGTACTTGAAGTGCGCGGCGATGCGCTGCGCTGCGGTTTTTCGCTGTGGGCGAGTGAGGTGGATTTCATGGCACACACACCTCCTCCATCGACAATGCCATTCTCTTGCGCCTACCTAGGGGAACAAGTGAAGTGAGTGAGTGGCTCTGCATGTGTGCGCCGCCGCCAGAGCCACTATGCTCTGTCCAGCAAGCAACCCCATTCGCTCTTCTCGGGACGGTCTCTCCACGCTTTTTTTCAGGGGAGCTGGTGGAGACTGATCGTGAATGATGACCCATGTTGTTGCGCCAGGCCGGTGAGGCTGATCTTGCACTCACCCATGGAGAGCAATGTTCAATGCTACTCTATTTTCGAATCATCAATCTGTTTGGTTGTCGGGGGTTGGTCGCCAGACTGGACGTTTTGATTTCCTACAGCCTGAGGACTCATGGGGAGCAAAAAAAAAAGAGAAGAGAGTGAAAGCGAAAGCGAGAGCGAGTCACACCGTCGCCGACCGACGTCAATGATGTGGTGTTTTTATTTTTTTTTGGAGAAGCAAGAGAAAGCAAGTCGGTCGCTTATTGCCGACCTATCAAGTTGCGGGTCAACGAAATCCCCGTTTGTGTCAAACCCCAACAACAATAGTGATCTAGGAACCTCCTCCCCCGCGCCGCCTCACACCCACAACAACCCCTGGCCAATGCCTTCCAGCTGCGGATGGGTCGACGACGACATGGGTTGTACATGAGTGCAAAGAAGCAATTTATATCCATGGGCCTTGGGATAGAATTCACAAAGATCGCACATGTGCATTTAAAAGGACTCTATCCCTCGCGCATTGTCAAACCGAGCCTTTTTCTCACCAACAGTGCAGACAGCAGTCAAAACCAAACCAAACCAGCACAACTCCACACGCACACACCCACACTTTTCAGAAAACAGGCTTCCCCAGGAACCAAGAATTCGGGTAACAGCCAGCAAAGCAGCCCAAATCTGTAGCTTTCCGTCGGACCATTTTTTTATTGGCTCATCATTTCAGGAGAAGGGAAAAACGTCAGTGTAAGTCGCACAGGAGATATAAAGAAAGGAGCCTTTGCACCCTACACTACCTACCTGTTACTATTTTCCGTTTCCCCCTCCCGAAAGTCGACCCATGTCATTTCTCGGAACGGCTCATCAACTTATTGATCCCCACCGACGTCAATCCTCGAGTCGCAAGCACTTTTTTTCATAATATCCAAACACATATCACACCATCTATATATTTTTTTTCTGGAAAGGAAGAAAAAAAAAAAACCAAGCAAGAAAAAGAAAAAACACAGCTTACCAAGTCACGTTTTTTTTCCGAACCATAGATGACAGCCACAGTCGACTACCACCACATGGGCCATTTTGGGCTTCCACATACACATTCACCATTGCCCTCGCCGTCGCATACACACATCATGCCGGCAATAGGGGGATTTTTTACGACGACGACAACGACGGCATACCACCACAACCCGAGTCTATCGGGTGTTCGGGGAAGGCTGGTTGTACGCGCCGCCGGGGATGATGCCAGCGATGACGATGAGTCAGTTTCCAGCGACACTTTGGACGAACACGTCGTCGTCCGCATCGCGCCGCGCGCCTACCGATCGACCAGGGGCTTAGCGAAGTCGACGAGATCGTTGTGTGGTGGCGGCGGATCAACATTGTCGGCACCCAATCACTCGTCTCCGACGTTGGAGATTCGCGAGGTTTACCCGTCGCGGCCATCGAGTAGGCAGCGACCTCACTCGCCTGGAGACCGCTCTCGGAGGAATTATTCCCCGGTGCCCCCTCCTCCACCACAGATCTCACAGTATGAGTACCATTCCCCATCGCCGCCGATATTCTTGAGTACGGCGCCGAGGAGTAAGACGTATCCAAGAGCGAGGAGTCCTGGGTATCGCCCTACCTCGTCGTGGGATCAACAACCCATTGCGTCGCCGATCCCACACGGGGTGTATCCTACTGGCGCAAGCCAGGAGAATATCGACGAGCAACATCGTATCATGCCTCGGAAGAGCGGGACGCCCGTTTCGGGTACCATCCGTGTCGACGGCCGTGTGATCAATGCGGGCGCATCGTCGAGGAGGGCCATGCTCTCCCCCGACGAACACCACCATATGCACCGGCGGCCCCGTTCCGAGTTTTTCGGGTGCGAGGATGACTCTGCGACGATGGATTTTCCTGCGGGGGGTGATGATGAGAGTGAGGTTGAGGACGCGGAGGAGGGTGAGCGGAGGAGGGAGAGGATGCAGGTTGCGAAGATGGCGTATCGCAGTGGCCTTGGCCTGCAGAGAAGGCATTCGGATTATGAGGGGTACATTAGTGGTGGTGGGGCTACGTCGACGGTCACTACTACTACCACGACGGATGGTGGGTGGAGGGAGTATCACCATCATCATCACCACCATCATCATCATTACCCCAATGGCCAGCGTGTACAACAACATCAACATGCATACGATGATGGTGAGGGTCACCACTCCGACGACGAAGATGGAAACCCAAACCACCACCAGCCCGATCGGGAGTTACCCGATGAGGAGGAGGAGCAGTCACGGTATCGCGGGTATGAGCAGGAGAGGGGGGGCAGTCTGTGCGATGGCGGGAGTGCGGCGGGAGGGTCGAGAGTGAGGAGCCGGAGTCAGGACCAGTGTTTTCAGTGTAGAGGGAAGGGGTGCCAGAGGATCTTGAAGATGGAGGAGGAGTTGGAGTGGAGGGAGAGGGAGAGGGAGAGGGCCGAGGTGGAGGGAGAGGGGTGGGGGTATAGGAGGTGGGAGGGGTGTTAGGGGGGAAGGGGGGGTGGTGTATTTGCATATCATATCATATCATGTCCATATCATGTTGGGATTTTGCATGGGATTTTATTTGTTTATCTGTTTGTTTGTTTATTTGTTTGTTTATTTATTTATTTGTTTGTTTGTTTATTTATTTTTGCGTTTGATTTCGGTTTTGAGTTGTTTTTATTCTGTAATTCTGTTTTATTTTGTTTTTATTTTATTTTTTTGCCTTTTTGTTATGGCCAGTGCACTCATGGGAGAGAGGTTTGTTTATCTATAGTCTTATTTCATTAGCGTTTTTAATGATGATGAACTTTACGAACTGACCTTTTTTTCCTTTTCTTTCTTTTCTTTTCTTTTTTCGTTTCTTGCTTGCTATGTAGAGTATTTAGACGAGGTGTTTTAATGATTTACATGTTGCAATATTGTATGATGATCATGACTACCTACCTACATACTTACCAAGTAACCTAGGTGGGTAGCTCTTCAGATTCGAATCCTTGGATCTAGATCTATGAAGTTCAACGTTGATTTGATTTGATTTGATTTTTTTTTGACCTATCTTCGAAGGTCATGATCATGACCGGATCGTCGACCGAAGTGAGGCCCGAACCTTCTGGTAAACCTACATAGTATCTATAGAAAGAAGTGTATATAATTATGTAAATCTAAAGGCTGGTGATTTTGCGTTCTTTTTTTCTGGAGATGTATATAATATAACGCGAAGGGATATCGATATCGATACACGTGCTGTACATGTACACCTCGAGCTCGGATCCGGAATATGTGAGAGTAATTATAATTACTTGGGTAATATGTACCCGATTAAATTATTATAAGCATACCTAACCCATGTATGTACATGTGCATGTTCAGGGTAATTATAATGCTACATATACAGCCCCTTCGACCTGACCTGACCTGACCTGATCATGACGTCGGCTTGCAATTGACAATTTTTGATTTTTGATTTTCGGGGACTAATTATAATTGGGATATATATATATATATAATTTAATCGTATGGAATTAAGTCGAAGATGGTGGGTGGGGTGGGGGGGTTCGAATTCTGCATCATGATCAGCCCAGCCCCAGCTGGGAAACGAGTTTTTTTTTTCGTGATCATGTACGAGGCTAGCGTCAAAAGTCATGGGTCAATATGAAATTTCGGAAATAGCACAATATGATATTACAGCTCTTTCCTGCCCTCAGATAATTCCTCATTACCCTCAATACAACCGTGTTAACACCTCTGGGGATCCCACTTGGTTTCAAAGGCTTCTCAAAAGTTTTCTTCGGCTTCAATATTGATTTTGAAAAACTCCGTTGACCCACGACTTTTGACGCTAGCCTCGTACATGCATATGTCATGATCGGGTGCTCATGCATATATATATGTCTGGGTTAATAATTATAATCACACCAGGCCTAGGCCTAGGTCTCACAGCTAGCCGTAATTAACGTTCTGTCTTGAATTTTTATAATTGTGTGTGAATACTTGAGCTTGCTGGAGATATATATATATATATATATAGTTTTTAGAAATTCAGGGAAAATTTAGGTATGTTTATGTTTATGTTTAAGGGGGGACCGGTGAATTCAGCCACGAGAAACAGGGGGTGTAGTTTAGGTAGCTTTTGGATTTCTCAAAAAGTTTTTTTCTGAAAATTTTTGTTTGGCAAATTTTAAAAAGTTGCACGATCATAAAAAAAAAAAAAAAAGAGAAACTTCCTGCGCGGGGCAGCTCTGGAGAACCCGGGCCCGATCACAAGAAGTTAACTCGCTAAACTATTTCATATTTCCCCTGATGAGTGAGTGCCCGGACTTGGCCAGCTGGGAGGGCTGAGAAGAAGAAGAAGAAGAAGAAGAAAAAGAAGAAGAAGAAGAAGAAGAAGAAGAAGAAGAAGAAGGTGGCTGAGACCAAGTACTCGCGAGGAGGGGTGTCAGGGTGACTGAGACCAAGTACTCGGCAGGTATGTCAGGGTAACGTGGGGCATGGGATCGAGACTGCTCAGGTTGGCATACACTGAGGTCTTCCACCAGTTCCTCTTCCCTGGTAGTCTCGTGCCCAGCCCCCTGGCTGGAAGTCCCTCTTCCCCATCTGGCAGTCTGCCTCCTCCACCACCAGTTCTCCTCCCCGATCCGGACTCCCAATCCGGTAATCTGCATACCTACATACTGCCTCACACACTCGTGACAACGAGGGGACGTCTGGGCAATGGATGAGACCACAAATTAATTGAAACTCAAACGGAAAAGTACAGAATGTAACGTTTAAGCCTGCTAATTAATTGACACTCAGATACTGAGACACGTTACTTTCAAGTTAGTGATGAAAAAGCACGCCAATATCTATCATCTAATCGAGTCATCCACACTTACATCGATTAGATCTTCTTGTGCCAACACATGTGCATCTATGGAGCTGGAGCACTTTAGGTATTTAAGCTATAGGCATGGAATACTGAACGAATTCGTCAATTTTGATCATCAACAGCCAGCCGTACGGCGCTCTGTGTTCCTCTGGTAGGGTATAGGGTGAGGTCTCCGTGTAAGTAGTCCCTTAAGCTTCCCTAAGCTTGACATCTAATATCCGTGCTATGTCAATGTTAATGGCAACCCAGATAAGCGAAACCGCAAATCAAGATCCTAGCTACGCCAGCCTTGAGCTTAAGTTGACATCTGGGTGACATCTATTCATTCCAATTCGAATTTGATATGTCGACGTCCATACCGAGATCCCATGGCTATCGGCCGCCTGTTCATGATAGTCCCCAGGCCATGGACAACGAATTCGAAGTCTTTGTATATGATCGATGATGAATCCTCGTGTCCACCTCCTCAGGCCTTCCTCGAATTCCCAACTTGGAAGTTGAGGAGGGAAATAAGTAGGCTTGGCGTGCTTGCAATTGGTTGGTCCCGATTCCCTCCAGTCTCGAACTTCCCTCGAGCTCTTACCCGACCGACACTCTGCTCCATTCGCCCGAGATATGATATACTGATAGCACACCCACAGCCTCGCGGCCACGCGTCTCAAGGAACACTTGCCTCTGCAAAGCATCTTATTCTATTCTATTTATACCTTTCCGCTCCAGAACGACAAGATGCATACCTAGGTACCTGTGCTCCGCCGCGCAGTCGGCGCCGTTTGCAGTGGCTGAGCCTGCAAAAGAAACTCCCAAGGTACCTACTTACCTACTCAAGTACTTCTTCCAAGAAATCATCATGATCATGAAAAGCCCTATTTCTCACTGCTCGTACAGGGTGAGATTTTAGCGAACACGTTGCAATTGGTTGGCAGTTGACTGGGCAGTTGAGTATGAAATAACTGGTTAAATTGGGAACGAGAACAAGTGCCAGTGGAATTGGGTTAGGGGGCACGAGACCAGCTACCTGGTACTTTAGTGCCACTGGAAAGAAAAGACGTTGGACTGGTAGGTAGTCAGGACCGAGAATACAGTCAGTTAGTCTCGTAAAAGTACCGAAGTTTTTGGAAAACAGGCCTCGCCCCTCGATTAGAGGCCTCACCCAAGAATAACTTTTGAGCACGGCTGCGCTCATGCAAAAAAGACTTACAAGGACAAAGCCCTTCAGGTCTAACTCATTCTGAATATTTTCGGTGAGGCCTCTAATCGAGGGGTGGGTCCAGACTTCCAAAAAACACCGGTACACAGGAGGACGAGACTGACACGAGTCTGTACGACACTGCCAGTCTCTAGTCTCGTTCCCCAGTCTCGACACTGCGACACTACCGACTTCTAGAGTTGTACCAAGGGTCCAAGGGCCGTATTGGAAGTCTGGGCGAGTGCCGATCACGGAAACTAGGCTATCCGCAATGCAATGAAAGCTCGTCACCAAAGAAAGAGTTGCAGGTCACCCTATCTCGCTCCCGAGGATACAGAAAGAACCCCTCCTAAAGTCATCGAGCTTGGGAACTCCTTTTATCAAAAGTCATCACCGAGATTCTATTCTATTCGCCATGAAATATTAGCCTCGACCTCCTCTACGAGGGTCTGGGCACGAGACTACCTCGACCTCAAATATGTCGTTGTATGAATCGGGAATTGAAGCACGAGACTAGGGGGGCAGATCCTCAAGGAAAAAAAACCGTTGGCATGCATGCATATGCTTACGACGACAGGGCGAATCGAAAACCTTGAATTCATCTGACGCCGCGTACTGCCACCGACACCAAGACTTGCTTTTCACGTCGTCCCAACGCTCTTCGACATCCTTTTCGACCTGAAATAGAGACGCCGGCAGAAAAATGATCCAGAATCCAGGATCCAGAAGTACATTCAACACAAGACGGATGCTGCCCCGAATATTACGTTGCCGTAATATTAAGCATACTCGTACGTTGCTCTTTGGATCGTCATCACTTTTCTCAAATTGTGGCTCTGTTGTCTGTCGATCACACCCCTTTCTCATCCATCACTCCGACCGTTGTTGCGATGCTGCGGCTCGGCACGCCTTGCAGCCTTGTTCAACGGCTCGTTCGCAGAGAAAACGGCCTATTTCGGTAATCATTGGCCAATGAACAGGGAAATGGGATTCACTTGGCAGACGTATTGCATTTCATTTCAGAGAGCTTGGACTCCAGGAGTTACAGAAGAGGAGAGGAGGACATGAGGGGGGAGGTGAGCACGAGGGCACCGTTAGCCAAGATCCAGAATGTTGTTCAGGAATGGCTGATCGGGGCCGAGCGTTGGGCCCCTTCCTTCGTATGACGGGAGGAATGTGAGGACTAGACGAGGAAGTATAAAGCTCTCATATGGCCCCGACACCCAACGGGAATTTATCTCCAACACTCACACATACACAAACTCATCTCATTTGTGCAACCTAGTTACTCTACACTATTCAATAAACATCAATAGTCCAAATACCCCTGAGAAAAACCACCTCCTTCACATATCAAACCACATCCATCATCATCAAGATGAAGCAAGCAATCAGTCTCTCCGCCGCCCTCCTCACAACCGTCTTCCTCGTCCTCACAACCGGTGCCTCCGCCCAATCCGGTCGAGACTGCGCCCAATCCTCCTCGCAATGTGTCGCCGCCTGCTGCAAAGGCAACGACCACACTACAACATGCGACCCTAAATCCCGGGAATCCGTCTACGAGATGTGCATCTGCGACCGTCTCGGCCAACTCAAGCCCCTCGTCGAATGCATCAACAAATGCAACATGCAAGACATCAAGAATTACGCGGATACAGTACCCGATCAGTGCGAACGATCACTGTTCCCGAGTGTCCCGAACGATAGCGATGATGATAATGACGATGACGATGACGATGATTTCGGAGGAGATAATGCTGGGTTGGTGCAGGTTACGGGGACTATGACGGGGACTGGCACGGCGAGTGCGACTGCAACTGGATCTGCAAATATGACGGCGACGCGAACTGGGACTGCGACGGGGACTATGGGAAACTCGCCAACGCAAACGGGGAATAATAGCGGTGGTGATAATGGGTCTGCGGGGGTTGGAGCCGCGGACATGAGGCGGGATGGGATTGTTGCGCTGGCGGGGTTGACGGCGTTGACGATTTTTGGCGCGATGATGCTTTAGAGTGAAGCGTTAAGCTTGCTGTTAATTCATCTTCTTCCCCTTTTTTTTTCCTTTTTCCTTTTCTTTTCTGTGGTTATGCATAAGTTATTGGTATTCTGTTTTGTTTATTGATATTGGATTTGGGGATACGTGAAGCCTTCCACTGTCGTCATGGAGTGGTACTGGGGTCAGGGATTGGGAATTAGGGTGGTGGTGGTTTTGGTTAAGGTTGCCGTTTGGTTCACGGGGGGGGGAAGCCAAATCTCTCTCACCTACTCTTCTTGTTCACGGGCATTAATTGGGTGCTTGAGGTATCATCATCATGGAGCGATTTGGGGTTTAGAGAGACGGACTTTTTTTTCTCATTTTTCTCATTTTTCATTTTTGGATATTCTCGCTTTATTTATGCATTTATATACATATCTTGTCATTACCAAAAATGAATTCGTGCGGTCGGGTTAACGTTGGCCGTGGATTTCTATATAAATTATGATTTGCCATTAGCTATAGTACTTGGGTAAATTTCCCCCAATTCTCGTGCACGAGACTAATTATAAGGTGTACAGTACCTACCTTGTAGATACTGTTAACGGAATTCATTAGCTAGCTTTACTCGAGTACATGTTCTTCGAGCTACTTTTAATTACAGAAGTAAGTAATGAAAAACTTATTCAAAGTGATATAGGTATATTATTGCATGCAGACTGCAACCAAATTCAAAAAAAAAATGTGAGATGAGGAGTGCAATTTATGTAGTAACTATGGATTGAACCTTGAAGAAAGGTACCCGCTGGGCGTATACAATGCGCAGGCAATTGCAAGATTCGAATTCGAATTCCTCCTTATTCTGCAGGATTCATGTTTAGTAGCAGTAGCTATATGCTGAGTTCAGCATACAGCGTATTTCAGCCCACCGCAACTGCAATGCATCAATGGTCAAATCGACATGATCATAACCAGGAAAGTATCATCTATGCATATGTAAAAATAAAGCACGAGGATATAAGGCATACCTATATAATATCCTGAGCGAGTCCGATAGCAAAATGAGATATTAATAATAACCTGCAGGCTCCAGAGAGGGGAAAATAATAAGGACGATATACATATAATAAGAAATGCATGCAGAAAAACGCCATGGCCATGGATCCAGATCTGGAAATCAATACCATTCATGCATTGGGGGGGTCCTTGTATATATGCTAGAGCGCTCAAGGACGTAACATATCGTATATAATATGAAGTAAAGCTGAAAACCGATCAAAGTAAAAGTTATAAAAAGAAAAGATGAAAAGAAAGATACGAAGAGCTCGCGGGACTTCAAAAAAAGGGCCTGATATTGCTCATAATGTTGCATTTGCTCCCATTGCTAGATCCCGGATACCCCCGCGGACTGCTGATGTTAATTGCCGGTGTTCCTTTTGAATATAATTAATGTTTGTTGCTGCATATACGACGTCCATAGTACGATAATCCACCTAAATCAACGGTCCAGATCCGTTAACTGTGCCAGATGTTCAATCTTCTTCGCGCTTTGCCATGTCGTCCCAATTTCCATGTGTTTTGGCTCCATAAAATTCTGAGTGCAGTCCGAAAATACCCACCACACCTACGACTGCCCCTCTACCCTTCCCAATCGCGGATCGCTGGGCTTGGTTCTTTTCACAGCTCTGTTTTCGGCTCCATCTCCATTTGTATCTCTGGAATTCCAGGCATCGCGATCCCCTGGAGACACCGTTCTTTTCCGTTGTCCACCACCTTGGCCGCTACTTTCCACACCCGCCTGCCTGCTGCTCCCTGCTTGGCTTTGTTGCGGACTTCCATTATGGTTTGAAAAATCTACATCGACAACAGTAGTGACGGAGCTCTCCCTAGCTCTATCCTTTCCCTTATCCCCCGCATTTCTCTTCCTACTCGCGCTTTGATCACTGCCGCCATCTTCTACTTCGTCCTCCTGTGGTGTGACACGGTCTCCATTCAAGTTGCCATTAGCAATGGCACTTCCGTTTCTTCCTCCGTTCTCAATGGCTTCATGAGGAATTTCCGGTTCTGGAGATTCTGAAATTATGATGATTCGTGTCCTGGGAACAACTCGATTCCAAATTGGACTTATTCCAGAAGGTGAGCGGCGGGGAATTCTACCATCGGCCGGTATCCCCTTCGAAGCATCCTTTATCGTGAGCTCATTATAGGATATTGGAATCAATACCATTACAGGATTGATTGTGTAGCCTTTTTTTTTTTCCGCTTCAGTTAATATATTTATCCCACTTCGATTTTTGGAATTAGAGATCAAGCAATTCATTTGATGTACTTACTATATTTAACAGTCCCCGTGGCTTCTTCAAAATTAACATTCCTCCAGTCCATCTTCGGGACCACATCCTCCTCCGACATCCAGTTGACAACTTCATGCGCATAATCGACCACCCATTCGTTGCTCATATCAAGTATTGTGTTTAGCCGCTTAGCCCACATCGGGGTGTTTCTCCCAGCCCATTTGAATCCTTTCAACCCCGACTTCACAAATCTATTTGGAGGATCCCTCGTTTTCAAAGCTAGTTGTTCTTTTTTATATGGTGGGCCCTCCTGCTCAGTGAAATTGAGCGAAACGTCTTTATCTTCAGAATACTCAAAAGTGGCTCGAGCAATCCAGTAGCCTTCATTCATCGCAGCTTGCTCAAAGACTCTCCAGAGATCCACATTCTTAGTTTCTGCCACTTTGGGTAACCGCACTACAATCTTCCGTGGGACAACCTCATCTGGTTTGTCCTGGGGGTACTCAATGCGATTTGTCCACTCATGAAACACTGCTTTGAGCTTATTTTTGAGGAAGGCAGTAGTCTTCAATGTTGCCGGCGAGGGAATGAGGCTTGAGATATTTTCGTTTGCTCGGTGGTAGTGGAGGGTATAGATGACTGAATACATCATCCCTCTTATGATAGGCTGATTATACGTGACGGTACTTTTAAACCAGGCCTCCACGTGGAAATTCCGGCTAGAGCCTTTGGCTGGATTTGAAGTAACCGGATGGTGGAGTATGGGTTTTTTCTTCTTGGACCGAAAGGGGGCCGCCCCACCAGTGATCTCTAGCGAGCCACCAGTGAAGTAACAAGGCAAGACAATGCGCATAAACGCAACAACGGGCAGTTGAATCTCATACGGATCGGACATGTCATACAGCTCCCTATTTACTCGTAGTGGTATTAGTGTATGACCATTTGAAAGCTTTTTTCTCGACTACTTGCAAAGGAGGTAGTAAAAAAAACGAATAGTGACGGAGATGTGTGCACTTACTCTGCCAATTGCGGAAACCTCCCACCAGGCTTCAACACCACAACCTCCCTCATCCTTGCACGTAACCTCCCTCCCGGGCGTTGACGGTCGAACCCCAAGTCCTCCTCCACATTTTTAACCACAGTCTGAATGAAATTTTTCCAAGGGACGGGATTTCCAATATCCACGTCCAGAGGATTAAATCTCTTTACGGTATTGTTGGAGCCATCATGGAAGAATTCCGGCTTTATTTTGTGCTGGAGCGGAAAGCTGAGATCATGGTTGGGAGTAATAAAGAACTGGGGGTCTAGGGGAAATATCGACGGATCTTGAGAGTCCCGGGCAGGGTAAGACCTGACAGAACCAAGCTGTGCCGCCCAAATGGGCGGGAGGGAGAGGATATTTTTGAAACTGTCTGCTATAGAGGACATAGCAAGCGATTTGGGGGAGAGACTGTGATCGATCTAATTGTGATGAAGAAAGAATTGGAAAATATCTCACGGCGAGGCGGACGTCGTGGTGTGGGATAGTGATGGAGCCATGGGGCAGGCCCTGGGACTCAGGCCGGAGCTGTTCTCGTCCCAATTCGGCTTCAGATCCCGCCTGAGTTTCGAGTCCATATCGGGCAGTTAGCCCATACGGATGTATGCTTTATAACGGCAGTTATCTACATCGGGGCACGAGAGTCACGAGACTAGGCACGAGACTACTGCATTGGGTAATGTCCGTTTTGCCCGTAAACGGCAATATCTCGTATACCCTACAGCTTCCCAAAGCGTATAGGTTAGGGTAAGACCCACAGGTCACGAGACTACACTTCCCACCCCTGCCAGGCGGTTTTCAGTCACATACAAGCATATTACATCGTTATCTCCACCCGCCTACCAATGGAATTCTAGATACAAGCTTTCCGCCCAAAAGGCTACAGCCCCAATTCATCATATATGCAGACATCGGCGCATAGATACGCAGGCATTGTCATCAAGCACCCCATTACCCAGGACAGCTTCCATGCTCACAAGCAATCCCACTCACTCACTCTACGATGTCCCTCCTTTCCACCGAGCAAGACGAAACCCGCTCAAATCACGAAAAGGTCTTCACAAAAGCACAAACCAACGCTTCCCTCCCCTCTGCCAGGGTGCAGGATCCTCGACACCACTTCCGCTTCTCCCTTCCCGGAGAGTCTCATCCTCCTCCACCATACCCGCCTAGTCAGATAGCAGTGAAAAACTCCATGCCTCTCGCCCTCCACCACTCCGCAACCTGCTCTGCACACCCTCTCATTTCTCACCAGGCCCGCATGCCTTCCATTCTCCACCATCAGAGTGTGCGAGAAACACGGAAGGCTGGGGGCAATCCCATTGCGAGCCTCGGACGTTTACTGGAGCGTGTCTTCCAAGCATAGCCTGCGTCGGCGATGCCGCAAGCCTGCGAAACAATTCCTCTGACACGTTTCCAACTTATACCAACCATGGCGGCCTTGAACAATCTGGGAGCACTTCACATAACGATGCGGGAAATGCAAACAACTATCATTACACACTCGGACACCATGAATTCAAAAGATTTGCAGTTTGAGAGAAGTTTCGAGCGCTTGGAAAGCGAGTAAGTTCTCTCTTTGCTCACGGTTGACAACTTCAGCGGATATTTACTTGTACTTTCAAAGGCAACATCTGTTACCCATGCGATTGCGTAATGCAAAAATAATCCATGATGGTCCAATCATGTACCCCAGTTGGGTCCACAGAATTAATCCCATCCCATCAACGAAAATGCCAGGAAACTGCCAGAGCTCTAGGCCTTCCCCCCTGTGCAGCATTCCATTTCCCACTACCTAACCAGGGGTGCAAAGAACCGCAGGTCAAGTCTGGGTACGAGTACGAGAACAGCCAGGGGTATGGTGACGTGGGCCCTTCCCTTTTCCATATGCAAGCATGTATGAACGAACCCCCATGCTAGCGGCAACCGTCGGAAAAAAAACCGGATAGGAAAGATGGACTGACTGAATTCCCGGAGGATTCTCCGTGAAGTATCATAATTTCCTCCGTAGGATGGGTCTGGGCACGAGGCTACATAATTTATGGAACCCAGGGATCGTTTTAGTATACTCGAGTAGAATACGCTTCTTGAATAGATCTGGGTACCAGGCTACCTACTTCTACGGTCATCGCATACCTAATTTGGTCTCTGGGGGAGGCATTAAGTCATAAACTTAAGCGGAGTTTATTCTTATATTAATATTGTTCATAGTTGAATATTGGAATATCATGATCAGACTCCATGATATCTATAATTTAGGTGGGCGAAAATCGTTCAGCGGTTCATAAGAGTAATACCTTCGCGCCCACTTACTCACTCACCCAGGAAAAAAAAAAATGCATATATCCCCAATAGATGAAAAAGAAAAGATCCAGAAATGAACAAAAGGAGTCGGGAACTTGAAGTGGACGTAGGTCCATCGACCAACTCTGCTGACAAGACACCTTAGGTACTTTCAAGCAAGAACAATCGTTACCAATTGCAATATATGTCTTTACTCCAGTGTATGTAATGGCTTGGAATATCTTCGCTGAGTAGATAATTAGAGTACATAGATGTTACTTCTTATAACCTCTAGCCTTGATCATGACACCCCGATATATACGATTGAGATTAATTGCTTGAAACGCACAATACACGTATACGTATATGGCATTTCTGCCAGACGCTCGCTGGCCATATGCGGTTGCAATTGATTCCTGATATAATCAAACCGAAAGAACAATTGCAATATCCAATTGCAAGAAAATGGAGAAGAAAATAGGAAATTTAAAGGACTTGAGGTATCTTCTGTATGGCATAGTGGCCTCCTCCTCGAGTGGCCGGTTTCCTGGCTGCCTGCCAGTTATAACGTTATTGTAGAGAGAGTCACGAGGGGGTTCATGGAGTCATGGAGGTCATCGTGACAAAGTAAGTAGTGGTGGGTTCCTAATTGGGTAGCACCAGGGGTTCCCGATTGGGAAGGTGAGGGAGGGGCTATGGCCCTTGGAGGAGGTCATGTATGTAGACACCTTCATCATCGTCATTATGGACTCTAGCATCTGGCGGCTTCGTCTCACGGCTTCGTCAATAAATGTGGTGCGAGCCGATTTACTCGGTTAGAATACGTGCGCTCATTTACAATGCCACAGAAAGTGAAAAAAAAAAGAAAGAAACATTCGTCGGAAACGGGATAATGCGCATACACTGTCCTTTCTTGCATTAATCCAATAGGACTATCATCTTCTGTAATTATTTAATATCCTGCCATTGGAACTTTGTCATCACTATGTAGGTAAGTAGTTAATACTTATATTTCGCCATTCTGCCACTGTTCTACAGACCAGACCAGGGACCATTTGGTAGCTGCACTGGTATGCACACCAAGTGCCTTGGTTGGTTTATACGAGGCTAGTGCCCGGTAGCTCGGCCAGGAACCACTCAAGCGACCGGCTTGACATAAGCCTCATGACACTAACTGAGACTAATTTAGACCAGAAACCCTCTTCGAGGGCGGCAGACTAAGTAAGTACGGATACTGCTCCTCTCCACCTTCCGCTTTCCGCTTCCCACTCCCCCCCCCAAACAGAACCACCAAAATCAAGTAACTTTTGACGTGTACGTACGAGAAAAGTAACGAACGCGATCATCGATAAATACCGAGACAGACGAATCAAAGCGAATCAGAATCAGCGATATATAGCGGGGGGGGTGTTTGAGCGATAAGGAAAGGCTGAAGAAGGAAGAAGCCAATTGGAAGAAGCAAGGAGGGAAGCGGTGAATTTGTAATCTTGAATCATCATTGGATCGACGTCGTCGACGTTTCTTTGTCTCAATCTCAACATCTCAATCTCAATCTCAATACAGCACGATATAGTTCTC
The DNA here is from genome assembly GCA_024516245.1 of Peziza echinospora. NCBI lineage: Eukaryota > Fungi > Ascomycota > Pezizomycetes > Pezizales > Pezizaceae > Peziza > Peziza echinospora. Next base: position 229,827 of record JAJLQT010000012.1, on the reverse strand, counting down.
GGTTATACCTATACGACAGCACACATTCATTCACTCTCACAACAGCACCCCAAAATACCACAACACGGGTAGTTTCTAATATTTCAGCGATACACAAATGGCAACAACAATCACCGCGGACCTCTACGCAGGCCATCTCGGCCACCTCACCCCCGCGCAGGAAACGGCGTTCGCACAGTTCAAGGAGAAGTGTGCCGAGAAGGGGATATATACCCCCGAGGAGGAGGGCGTGAGGAATGCGAGTCATGACGACGCGGAGTTATTGTGAGTTATCCTTCCGAGTAGGTGGCTCGAGCGGGAAATTCGAGTTCTGGCTGCGCATGCCTGTAGAAATTTCACTAATACTGTTTTTTTTTTTTTCTTTCTCTCTTACAAGGCGGTTCCTGCGAGCAAGGAAGTTTGTCGTCGCAGACGCAGTCACACAATTCAGCGACGCCGAGGCATGGCGGAAGAAGGAGGGCATCGAAGATATCTACGATAATTTCGATGTCGATGAATACGAGGCTTCGCGGAAACTAGTACGTATGCCAATCCATCTCAATCTCAATCTCAATCCCCCCCCCCCCTTCCTCCCCAACCTTGCACCCTCCAAATTTAAATTTAAACAATATTTCATGATAAACCTAATTAAGCTAACGATAATGAATATTATTAGCACCCCCAATGGACGGGCCAGCGGAGTAAAGACGGCCTCCCGATCTACGTCTACGCTATCAGACATATCACAGGCCCGACGTACAATGAATACACGGCTTCAAAGAATAAGATGCAGCGACTCACTACGCTGTATGAGAACATGACGAGATTCGTCTTGCCGCTCTGCACTGCCGCGCACTATCGCGAACTTGCCAATGCCACCACAACCACCACCACGACAAATACCACCACCCCACCCACAACAGAAGAAACCACAACCACAACCACCACCACCCCAACCACCACAAAACCAGTAACGCCAATCTCATCCCTCCTCATCATCACAGACATCTCCCAAGTCACGCTCTGGCAATTCTGGTCCCTCAAGGGCCACATGCAGGAGTCCTCTCGCATCGCCTCGGAGAGGTACCCCGAGACCCTTCTCAAGCAATACATCATCGGCGCGCCCTCCTTCTTCCCGACCGTGTGGGGCTGGATCAAGAAGTGGTTCGACCCCGTCACCGTCGCAAAGATCACAATCCTCCCGGGGAACATGTCCAAGCCCGAGATGGGCAAGGCGCTCGGCGAGGTTGTCGAGGCCAGCAAGCTGCCGAGGGAGTATGGCGGGGAGCTGGAGTGGGAGTATGGCATGAAGCCGGTGCTGGAGAGGGAGTTGCTGGAGGTGGCGGGGCTCGGGGAGGGGGAGGAGGGGGTGCTGGGGCCGATGAAGTGGGTTGATGGGGGGAATGGGGGCAGGAGGAGGGGAGAGGGGAGGGTGGTGAAGGTGGGGACGGTGGGGGGGAAGAGGAGGGATGCGGGGAAGGAGTAGGAAATTTAAGCACGAAAGTGAAATTTGGATTATATGAGACGTTTGAGGAGAAGGAAGTAATATCTTTTGGCCGTCGTTAGAGGTCTGGACCACCAGGGGAGGGTGATATGTGGCGGGTGCTCATATTTAATGCGTAATATATACATACATACCTTTTCTCTAGATCTCGTATATATATATCTTGCGCTATTGTACAGTTGAAAATATATACCTAACTACATCATTTTTCTTTTATTTTTTTTTTTCAAATTGTCGGTCCTCTGCTCTACGAAAAGCCTAGTCTCGTGGAAGAATCTCATGATTTCACTAGGTAGACCTCGACTTGATGCTCTGCTCTGCAAGCGTGAAGCCAATTATAATTTCTTGATTATGCTAAACTAGCTACATGTCCTACCCTACCTGCTTATATATCCTCAGTTGCGGTCAACACCGTAGGAAATTAAAACACAACTATGAAATACCTTAGGTAGTTGCATCGGCCCCTTTTTGGCTACCGATCCTACATCCGCACCGCTACCATCCCTCCGTCGGGCTACCAAACTCTCCGATCACGTGTAATCAAAAATACATGATCTCCAACAAGTGTGCCAAATCTGGTAGCGACGTCGACGACATAATCCGGATCCTATGCTATCATATATTAATTTTCCACAGTTGATCTTTTACGTACGTGTCCCCCCTCCTAGGGACGAGTTCGTCTTATATCTACAAAAAAAAACACATACAAAAAAAAAAAAAGAAAAGAAAGCAAAAAAAGAGGGGTACTAGAAGAATAAGACAAACGTGGACAAAAATAATGAATATATACCGCTATTATACCGGTCGCCAACCAAAACATCCAAAAATGTCCGAAAAGCAAAAAGAAGTCCAAACCAAATAATCCCAATTTCCAGTCCCAATTCCACAACCCCCAGCGGCACCCCCCTAATTCCTACACCCTGGCTATGACGATATCGAGGCCATACTTGCTGACGGCGAAGGTATTGACGGCGACGCCGCAGCATCAGACGAAGAAGTCGATGAAGAAGAAGAAGAAGGACTCGACGAGACCTCCGTCGTAGCCACAACCAACCCCTCCAACTTCTCCGGCAACTGTATCGAAGCCTGACGGGATGTCGATCTCGACCTTCTTCCCTCAAGCTCTGGTTTCCGGGCATACACAATGGACCTAAAATATCCCCAAAACAGCAAGCCCAATCCAAACATTAGCCACACGTGCACCCAACTACAAGGAACACCCCACCCCCGTCCATGCATCAAAGGAATAAAAACTCACGCCTCCCAATACGCATGCACCCCTCTATCCCTCACGACGCTCTTCGCACCCTCCACAAACTCCAAACACTCCTCCAAACTACCCCCAATCCACCTGGTATACAAGGCCAATATCGTCGCCTCCAACCCTCCCCCCTCCACTAGGTTCACCGCATTCAACCTCCCCACCTCCTTCAGCCTCGGCTCTTTTGCCCATGGGCTGATGGGCAGCTTATATTTTCGAGTAGTGATATCCTCGAACCCAGCATCCTCGAGCCACCGGTGGAGGTTGTCGGTGATGGAGACAGGGCGGCCAGAGAGGGTGCTTCCTTGGAGCAAGATGTTGCAGTATTGCGTGAGGGGGCTATTTGGGGGGAGGGTGCCGTCGTCTGATTTTAGGCTTGCAGGGTCGGTTTCTTGGATTTCGAGGTAGCCGCCGGGGGTGAGGTGGCTATGATAATTACAAACTGTTAGGAAAATTGGCCCCGTACAACCCCGATGAAGTACATGGAGAGAATGATTTGGTTTTGAACAAAATAGAAATGGGGGAAGGTAGAGGAGAAAGGAGAGGGGGCAGAAAGGGGGGATTGCACTTACTCATAAGCCTGTTTAATCATCCTCGGCCAATCCTCCAAACTGCCAAATAGATACCTAGTATGGATCAAGTCGAAACTATTCATGGCGTGAGACCACGGTAATTCGATATCATCGATTTCGAATTTACAATTTGGTGGAACCCTAAATAATACAAATTAAAACCAAGACAATAGGTTTAAAACATTAGGCCCTCAAAAGGCATTTCAGTTTTCTGTGCCCGAAATGGCCTACATACCAAGTGGGCTGAATAGGACTCAAATCATTAGCAATGATCGTAGCATCGGGAAACATATCCGCAATATCGATTGCCCATATGCCCGTCCCTGTACCGAGATCCAGTACCCTCTTTGGGTTTTTGATGGGCGCGAGAAATAGTTTTCCACCGAATAATATGTTGAGCATATGGTATTGTAGATCTAGTCGGTCGTTTTCTCGCTAACCACACAACATCAAAAGTAAGTAAAAATCAGGCTTGGTCCCTCTCCCCGCCTTTGAAGTATTGTGTGCTTGGGCTTTTGACAACTAAAAAGGTGATGGACACAAGCTATAAGTACCTCATCGTTTGGCATGAAATAGTCTGTGATCGATGAGGTGATAATTTCTGATTAGCGAAAACTGGAATACCAGAAGCGTGTTTTGCAAGATGATTGGGTTTGAGATAGGCTGAACTGACTTCCTTCATGGTACTGATGATATGTTCGGCCATTTTCATATATATAACCGATAATGCTCGACGAACTAGATATTTTTATCCGAGCAGAAGGTTAGTTGCAAGAGCTGTTGTTTGGCCAGGAACAAATAGATTGTTTGTATTTTTCGTAGTTGAACAAGTTGATATACGTACGACGGAATCGATAGCCAGTCTGTCCCATCACTTGAGTCGGAGTCCTGAATATTTTTCCCCATCAGATTTATTCCCCCAACTCGAAACCCTAAGGCGGGATGGGATGCATCAGTGCCATCCACAGGTCCGCCCCGACAGCCAAGGAGATTTCAAAATGAATAACCCACCACTTCAATCTCGTCATCCTGAGCTCGCTCGCCCTCCTCCTCCTCCTCCGAGGATAACTGCCCCGACTCCGGATCCATCTCACTATTCTCATCATCAATCTCAATCGCAAGATTCTGCTGCATTCCTTCAATTGCGTGGTCGTCCATATGGTGATCCGGATCCATGGTATCGGTAGCGGGAGAGATCGAAAGAGAGGGTTGCGTTACGTGCGGCGCGGCGGGCGGCTGCGACGGGCCCGAATGTTGGGGAGAAAATAATCCCAAGGACCTGGTTAGGTTAACGTTTTTAAAAAATATATTGTCCACATGCACATCCAGTCTGCTCACCCCCCCTTACTCTCCACGCCCCGTAACGTGCAGTTTCGGTAACCTCCACCTCCACTTTCCCTGACAAAGAAAAGACAGGGACGATTTGGCTGCCTTTCCAACCCTGGTGGGGCCCAAGGCATGAAGTTGCTAGCCGAGCCCCACACCTTTCCAAAATACTCTACCGGTCGGTAGTCGTGAGGGATCTCCAATCCCAATGCCCTGTGTGTCTTTCACAAGCAGGAGAGGGTGACCACTCTTTCGTCGACCGTAACCAGTCTCGACCGTAACCGTGTTCGGTGTAACAGCTGCGAAGGAGGCTTTTTCCGACAAAACAAGAACAGAAGGAATTGGCAAGAAACCATGGAACCACTCCCGCGGGTTTTTCTTTGGCCTCCCGTTGTGAGCAAGTCTTGAAACAATCGAAAAGAGGCGCAACCACCATCATTGGACACTGAGCGGGCATCACCGGAAGCGGGGATGGGCTGGATACCGTACTGAAATTAGGGTGCGGCCATTCGTTGTGTGTGCGCTACCCCCTGTCCTGGTCATCTGGACCGTGGAACGTTCAGCCAGAGCGTCCCCACCCTCTTCTCCCCCCTTTCTGCAGGGGTATTGAACAAACCATTGGATCCGTGCGGGATGGAATGAATGCAACGGGGGAGCCGAGGACTTGATCATGGCGGCGAAGCATGGAGTTACTTCGTGTAAATAGATACTCTACCGAAAACACAGTCAGCTGGATCCGGAGCCCTGGCCATAGACCGTAAAGATCTCCGCGTAGCAATTCTAGTGATGAAGATGGATATAAGTAGGCTGGGATCCGGATATCCATTCCGAGGAGAGCTCATACTCCGCCGAATGCTCAGGAAGGACCTCATACTCTACTCACTCCCACTCTCACCCTTATGGAAGGCTTCGGCACGAGACTAGAAGGCTTCAGGTTCGTGAAGTTACGAGACTAGTGAAGTTGGACTCGTGCCCGTGAAGTCAATCCTTCCCCTTCCCGAACTCGGCTAGTCCCTTCGAATCCCCTGCCCTTTACGGGAATGGGGTCTATCCTTCCACGCCAATTTCAGGTTCGAATCCAGTGCACAAGCCCCAAATCCGATCTCGACCAGAATTGCGCTAGGCAATTCCATCACCGAAATCGGCAGACAATGGGCATATCGTCCGTGAATACGTAAAGTACCTGGTACGAGTATCCCTTGGGGGCTACGGAGGCATAGGTTTTAGCACAAGATTCAAACGACCGTGCGTCTCACTAAATTAGCTGGAGTACCTAGAAGATGACTTGACCATTCCTTGAAAGGCATATGATAAAACCCATGCCTCCGTACTTAACCACCCAAGGGATAAGCGTGATTTGCGGCCGTGACCTGGACCTATAATTATACCTACAATTTGTTCCAGCCTCGAACCGATGTGTTCCATGCCGACGACGTCTGCGCCCTCTAAGAGCTCGAGTAGGTAGAGGAGGTATAGAGGTTTCAGCTCAACATATTGTTACCATGCATGTCCCTGCCTGTTAAATTTTGAGGTTAGAAACATGGGCATTGTAATTATAAGATTAATCCCTTCCACTTACCGGCCGGTACTTCCAAACCACCCATATACTCACTAGTAAATACCATTATAACTCGGGTGGACCCCATGGCCATATCGCATGATACTCGTCGTCTCATTGCGTAACCGGACAAGACATTTTTAAATTGGGTTAGCCCGCCAGCAAATTCCAAAATGTCTTGTCCGGAGACACAATGAGTTGACGAGTACTTGATATCTTGCTTATCGTACCACAAACTTGCATTTGTACCTCTAGATTTGAGTAAGTAACCTCATTTTAATTAATCGCTAGTACCTCCCTCACCTTAAGCATCATATGCATAACCAATATCAATCAACATCATTGCAATTGGGGGCTAAGCACATACCTAAATTACCATCCTCAAGAGATATCCGATCTCAAAATCATGACATTTCACATCATTTCATGATCCCTTCGATGACTTCGATCTTAGTCCGGAACCTTCAACATCCGGATAGAGATCCATGGATCCATCCCATGGCAGCACCCCTTCCCGGTAAACCCCTCCCCGCCCCCCTGCAGAAAACCCGAAAGAAGAAAACCGGATTGCGTAGGCGATGAAAATTTTGTGTTCTCGTTGCCTAGATCAAGATATTGACATCAATCTCTCTAAATCTTGCAACCACCCAAATCTCATGATGATTCTATTGATGGGTACACTGATCATGATCGATAGAACCTGTATCCATGCATGTGGCAATTCGTTGATACTTCCGGATCTTTCTCAGAATAAATATAATCCGTGCCTTATATACTTGCTAAGGTAATGAGCTATCCCTTGGACCGGTAAGACATCGACCCTTGAAAAAACCAGACGTGCATAGGAATGCTAATGGATATAGGCAATGATCAACTATAAAATACAGGAAGGACAAAGGGGACGAAGACATTGAGTACAGAGATAAAGAGTTCTGGAACCACAAATAAAACAAGGCCGTCGACAGGTTTTTGATCTATTAATATATTCTAGTGAGTGTGTATGATCAGGATAGACTTGAGCTAAGGAATTTTGTGATTTGAGAGCAATTTTCAGTGCTTTCCGTGCTGCTTTTTGTGCCTCCTTCTGCGCTATTTTTTCTGATTCAATAGCTATAGCAAGAATTTGTTGTCCGTCAGCTATTAGTTGGGAAGAAAGTTCCAAACGAAATTGCTTGTGAGTAATGCTGCTGGAATGTACATTCAAGTGAAAACCGTAATGTATATAACTATTGACAATTACCGTATCTAATAGCCAATAAAACAAGGGAAACCAATTTCGCTGTGACTTTCTGTGAGTTTTGTAATATGAGCGGAGTTGATCTGCTACATCAACACCCCCCATGTGATGATTATAGTCATCAATAAGTGTGGGTATTTCCAGCCATTTTCGTACTTCAGAACCAAATGGTTTTCGTGCTGAAATTGCATTGGTGCTTGTGCCTTTTGGTCGTCTTCTATATGCCAATACTCCAGTTTTAAGGTCATGTAATGTACTCATTACAAAAACCGTATTATTGTCCTGCCATAAACCACATAAAACACCTCCATCGGCAATTGAAGCACTCATATGGCCCCATGCCAGCTCTTTGCGTGCAATAGTCTTGTCAATACAAAGACTTTCTGGTAATGTATTGATGCGTGCAGTACCACATGCACCGATTCCCATCTCTTTCAATGTCGCAAAAAGTGATATATTACTGAAATAGTTGTCAAAATATATTCCGAACTGATGTGTGGTAAATGGTAGTAGTTTTGCAAGTCGTAAGCACGTATGGGAAGTTGGTGTAAGATGTCGTTGAGGCAGTGACTCATGTGTTGGATATGCTGGTTCTGCTACAACTGGATGTGATCCATCGCGTGGTGAATAAAACTTAAACGCGTAAGTATATCCATGATCACACAATGCAAATACCTTATATCCCTCATTTATAGGTTTATTTGGCATTTTTACTGTATGAAGACTTCTTCCTTCGCACTGAATCATCATTTCATCGATAGAGCAGTTGTTGGATGGAATATATGAATTGCGGAACCTATTTGCTAGGAAAGATGCCAACGGCTCCATGTTGTTGGACCAACGAGAATTTCCCTCCTCAGCCTGAACTGCGGACTTAATTGACGATATATGAAAGTATCGCTTGATTTGCTCAAAGCGATAGATACCCATTGCACTCATACAGCTTTGTCGAGTTTCCAATCTCCAATAATCTTCAAGACTTGGACAAGAAACCACGCCCATATAGACAATCAACCCAAACCAAATTTTCAACTCTCCAACAGTAACCTTCTTCCAGTGGCGTTGTGCTTTCCCAGAATTTCCTTGTGCAGCAATATCATTGGCTTGATGAGCAGCAGCGTAGGTATTTGTGTTTGTACACAAAGTTTCCCACATCTCGTTGGTGAAAAAATGTCGAAATGTATCCAGGGGTGATGTAGGCATCGGTAATGTTGATTCAGCTTCACGCTCAACCATTTCCATCGGTATATAGTCTGGTACAAGAGGTAGATCCACTGGTAGTTTTGACTTCGTAGCCTTGTTCCCAGGTGTCTTCGATTTCTTTGATAGATGCAGGGTATTCAACTCGATATCACTTAGTATTTTACGTTCTGGTGGCATGCTGGCTGTAATTGAGATCTCGAGTGATGTTGTTTTTTGATTCAATCTGCCCTTGTTAGCCCGGTTGCAAAGGTCCTGCACCGCTGGTTTTTTCAAGGGTCGATGTCTTACCGGTCCAAGGGATAGTCGATTCCAATGAGAATCTTTGCATTCCCAAATCTAGATGCATGAAGGGAATAAAAAAAGGGGAAAAGGGCGGCCCGACGCAGAGTTAGTTGAACCAAGACAAATTCGAAGTAGAACCTGAGGGCTCATCTAGATCCGCAACAGAGACCCGAAGTCTGTGAGAGGGTTAGAAAGAACTTGTACCTAGTTAGTAATCTAATCAACTTTGGTGAAACTCGCGAAATAGCATCAGTTTGGAATCGCGGATTGCATAATCCTTGGAAATGGTATCCCTCCCTCGGGCAGTGCTTAATCAGTCAACTCGCAAATCAAAGAAATCATAGAGAAAGAAGGTATTTGTTTCCAGTGTACATGATCATGAGCTCCACGTCCAGGACTAGTAAATTTTCAAATGCATCACGATAGGGCATGAAGTGATAATAATTGATCTTTAACTGACAACAATATAACATTGGAGAAAAACACTGAATTCAAATATAGGAAACTTCAATTTTAGCATTCAGGGTGTTCCAAATTGCTTGCAAAATAGGACTAGGATATCTTGATGGTCCTTGCGTGGATAGTGTTAACTAAAGTGAAGGTATAGCTCCTTAAGTGTGTATCTGCTTAGGGCAGGGATGAACCGAGTCGAGAACATCAGTCAACTTAGCTGGCAAAAAACAATTTCTGAGGAATTGATTGGATTTAACTTACAACGCCGAGGCTAAGAACATCGTGCTTCTATTTGGAGACGAGATAGCTCCACAAATCCCCTGTATCACCACTTTCATGTGGCATAGTGGGTAAATCCATACTCTCAATTTGCTTAAAGTCATCCAGATTGAGACCCTTTGCGCCCTCATATATCGCCTCAATATCTTTCTTGAGTTGAGGGATGGGGGAACAGGTGTACCTATGGTTTTTGCCATGCTGATTCTGCACGTTTTTTGTAGATTGACGCTTACAATACATGCAATTCACTTTGTGATTATCGACACATGTTCCGTGATAGAAATAAGGTATGTCGATAGCGGTGAGTTTTTTTCTGAGTGCCTCCATTGTTCCACTCCATGGCAATTTCATAAACTTGCCATCCATACCAATCAGTCCAATTCCTTTCAAGCTGTGCTGGAGAAAGGCCGAAGTGACTATGTCGCAGTGAGACTGGTATTCATCTAAGGTGTCCATAGCTTTACACCGTCGGCCGAAAATTTGTTCGTAGCGTCCCTTGAGCTCTTCTACCACAGCCATAACTGAATCGAATGTTTGGCTTCGAGCTACTATAAGGGCATCTGACAAGATTACTGGGTCAGTACGCTTGAAGTGGGTGCAAGGAATCTCGACCACATTAGTAGTTTTTGGTGCTATAATAAAACTTACCACCAATAGGCTTTGGCACATACTTGTCTAGACTAGTAGGTGTGATGGAGGACGTGAATATTCCAGTGCTTTCCCCTGAAATACGATTGCCTTGTGCGTCATGCGATTGCAGATCGAGCATGTAACTTTTATTGAAGGTGTCTGGCTGACCGTGAAAGGAAAGAGTCCGAGAAACAGCTCGAAAGGTGTCTTTGTACCCGAAAACATACGAGATAAATAGCCAAGGGCTTTCTAACTTGTTTGGCTCGGCTACCAATGGTGGAATCCACAAGTCTAGGTATAGCCGGAGATGTCTGGGTTTGACATCATATTTATCGCAGATGACTGCGAGCTTGTGGAGCTGTTGCACGTCTAATTTTTTGGGAACTCTATCCGGACGCTGGTGTATTGCCCATAGAATCACCGCCCACGCAAATGCATCATCTTCACCCATGGTGATGTCAATGGGTACCGAGCTTTTACTGGCCCTTGCAGCTTCTAATCGACTCGCTTCCTGGAACCGAGAGTCCGGACCGAACATTGCCTTCAATACAGGCGAGACAAAGATCAGAAATGCTGAGTTGACTCTGAATCTCGCCTCTGAGGCTTCCGCTTCCATTACTAGAACGACATCTCCATTGGGGTCGAAATCGACGGAGATGACAGAGGCAGTCTTGGGTCTTTTCTTGTCGGGTTCGGCCTCCATTTGTGTGTTTGATTCTGCATCCATTTGGAATACCGTTAATGCGTTTGTTATCGCAGTGTGTATGAGTGGGTGGTGATTTTGTATGAAGTCCGATCAAAGCCTGAACATGAATATTTCCCAGGTCTTAGCTGGGCCGAAGGATGGTGGTAAGTATGGACGAAGCGGGACTTAGAGACTAGAATTCCCGTGCACTTGGCTGAGGATGAGGGGTTGATGTCAATCCAGAAGTTGATGTAGCCTTGAGGGTTGATGAAGCACCGCAGCACCCTTGTAGAACATGGCGGGGGGAAGGCACAGTAGGTGTCACGCTTGGCGTTTCATGGGAATTTGTCACGTGCACTTGAAGCCATTATACTGGACCAATTAGGATATGAACAGTTACCTGAAACGGTTAGCTATAGGTACAGTACCAGTCGCCGCCAAGCTGGACATTCTGATTCTCGTACAATCGTACTTATGCTTCAACCTTCTACTTGTCCTGTTCCACTTATCTCGTGTTCCAATCATCTGAAACTACTTCAAACTTCTGATCAATTGTCATGCGTTTCATGCGCATATGCCCTTAACGATCTTCTTTTAGCTACTAGTATAGGTACGCATACAAGCATGTATTTACAGGCGCCAGTACTCACAGAGATTAGATTATCGTATCGAAAGAACTAACTCACAAGCTTCAATGGCCCATCTAGTGCGTTGACCCAATCAACGATACTGCACGTGAAAGATCCAACTGGGATTGAATAATCCCAGTTATATCCCACTCGTCAAAGCCGATGCTGGTCCCCCCAGAAGCCACAACCTGCCAAAAACGCATCTCTGCGGCCCTAAAGTCTCTTACCCAATTCTCCACCGTCACGCTTTTCCACTCCTCAAGATCCAATCCAGGGAACGCAGCCAGAACAGTCCTAATTTCCGCGACAACTAGTTTCATCGGATCACACGAATAGTGATGATCACATCGTGCCCTAGAATGGGCATGAGGTTGAAAAACCCGATGGCATCCATTGCAAAATATGGTAGTGCCCTGCAGATTCCTTCCAGCAATTTCAACCTTCAGAGCGCCTTCACAATCACAGCATAATGTTTCCGATTTGTGAGAAAAATGAAATTGGGGGACGGTGAGATTCTCGAGATAGTCGACAGTCTGAAGGACCGTGTTGTAGGATTGGGCCGACCAGGAGGAAGCTGGCGTTGGTGCTGAAAAGAATGATTTAAGGGTTTTGTTGATTTGCTCACGATAATGGGAGTCGCAGGCCTCCCTAGCCTTTTCGCTGGCGTTTGGATGTTTGCACAGCCATTCACGTTGGTGGGCAAATTCTGGTTGTGCCGGTTGAAGGTAGGCATGGAGAAAACGCATCACGCCTCTCGAATGCATCAGCTTCAGCATATGTTCCATTACCTCGGATTTCAATCTTTCTATCCATACACAAAAAAGGTCAGCAACTGCACAATAACATTGCCTGGGAGAGCTCCGGGATTACCATTGATATGATCTGGGAGGTGACCAGTTTTAACAATCCGTTCTTTCGGCATCGGGGGTTCAACGGTTGTATCCATCTCCCAGGTTGCCCACTGTCTGTCCTTATTGAGGGCGCCTCGTAAGACAATACACCTCGATATTGCGCGAAATAGCACAAAATCTTCAAACGCATAGGCCATGCGAAGCAGCATGAATGCATTATTCATCTGGTCAAAGGCAAAGACCGAACATTTCCCACTCTTGATGGGCGAACTTGGAACCTCGTTCACCGTAACAGTGAACTCTCCAGTTGTGAGAATCTCCAAACTCAAATAACGCCTCACCATAATATCGAGCCATCTCGGAACCCACTTATTCAGGGATGGCCACCGCTCAAACTGGTACTTGTGACATACGTGGGCAATCGCATCTATGCATATCGATTTAACGCCTTCAGATTTAGGGACCTCCTCAATTCCAGATGTGCGCTCGTGGATGATATGTAAGACTGTCTCGAAAGCGTCCAGATTGTTTTCTTCTAAAATCATCTCGACTGGCCCTCTTTCAGCAGTTGCAGCTGCATCCCCAACTTCTGGAGATATTCTATGGTGGCGAAAGAGCATTTTGAATATGGGTGAATTGGTGGCCAGTACTTGTGAGTCGACACGGAATCGATGAGTGATTTTGTGGGAAGTAGAACTGTGGATGAGAAGAATTACATTTCCCTGAGGATCGATATCTTCCTTCACCTCCTCTGATTCGGCCTCGGGCGCAGTGAGTACATGGGTGACATCTCCCTCACAGTTATCCCACAACACCCCGGAACTAATATCAGGGCTGCGGAGATCGCCATATTCCTCACTGCCCAAATCCAGTTCCTCGAATTTCGTATATGGTATAAGGCAGAAATCATCTGAGTCATAATCAAAGTCGCCCGGCTCCATTACTCGAGCTCGCGGGATCAGGTAGATACCGTAGAGCGTCAAGAGACTAAAGCGTCTATGTTGTGGCAGAGACTGCAAGTGGTGAGAATTGCGAATGTAGGAGTTGAAGGATATTCCAATGACTTTGATTTGGGGAAGCTGAAATCTCAAAACAAGAAGAAGGGCAAGCTCTTGGTCTCGATCTCTTGGTCTCTTAAATAGAGAGACTTACTCGTTTTGTTGATTCCTTTTGAACAAAAGTGGGTGTGCTTGATGCTTTCTCGGGAAACCCTATCCAAGCCCCCCACCAAGTTGAAAAAAGATTAAGCTTCGGTACTAGGAGGTACGTTTTCTTTCATTCTTGCGCCCGTGTTCTCCCCACTCGCACATGTACAATTGCACTAGTGTCGGTGCCATAATAATTGATTTAAAAGCTTGGAAGTTAAATTTGCTAATAATCTCTGGTTCATCGTGAACTACAAAGTCGATCCTGGGGATTGGATCGATGATCATGAGAAACTGCAGAAACTGCTTCGTCCTAAATTTTTAAAACAGAGTTCATGATATGTACCGGTATACTGCAGCTGCCAGAAACTCAATACATACTTTAGGAACTAGCCTCGAGCTCGAGTCTATTTAGGAATTTAGTTAGTCTTGGACCAGGCAGATGTGGCTGATTTTACTGAAAACGTTGTTCTCGTGCCCAGACTAGGCTCGCGTTGCTTCTCACTTATGAAAACGTCAAATAGGTACCCACAATCGAAAACCATGCACTGTATTGTCTTCATGGTCAGAGCTTGAGTGCATATAAAATTGGTGCCCGGTACCTAAACTCTAATTTGCCCGTACCCGGAGGTGGTATCGTGGTGCCCGACGAGGCTATGGTGCCCTGGGCACGAGACTAGGTGCCCTGACACCAGACTAGGTGCCCTGGGTTTGGTAGGATATCCCGAATTAGGAGTTTGTCTTTGACAATATTTTCGATACCTGCAGCGCTGGAGTGGGCGTTGCAGCTGCGCATGCTTTGACTTTGCCGGTGGCAGATTTTATAATTAATGGTCATGGGCACGGAAATAATATTCACGTGTTTTCGTCGTAAGGTTACAACCAGACTACGGAAGGTTCAGTCTGCACGAGAACAGTTCAGTCCCTGCCCACACCAAAAACGGGTCTGCACATTTCAAGGAAAGTTTGAAGTGAAGTAAGTAAGCAGCCGCAAGCTCGTGAGGAAGCTTAAGACTAATTATAATTTCGGCCGGCCGGGCAAGCTTAAGAATTAAGAGTTAACTATAATTAGAATTAGAAAGTTCATGGATCCGGTGGCTTGCTTGCAGGCATCAGTCAGATGGTACAATTGGAAGTAAGGATACGTTTGGGCACGACAACAGCTGCCGCTGTCGGCGAACGAGTGGTAGGTTAGCCTCTAGTGGTAGGTAGCTCGACTCGAGGCTACCACGGACCACGGGCTGGTACCGAAATTCTCAATTGCGCTGGCAGTGTCTTTGGGGTCGAGCCTAGGGGAATTGGACTTACATACATATGTAATTCTGGGCCCTCTGGTACGAGGGTCTGGGGATGTGAATTTCCAGGTACACATAACCGGCGCCCCTATATATATGTACCTAGACCCTTCAGCAAAATAATTAATTATTCTTACGATTCAGACTTGGACTGGAACATGTACATGTGGTACCCCCAGCCTTGACTTAATAATTAAATTATCTTGAGGCTAAAGCTAATTTAGCTACAGATAATTACGCACACGAGAACCTAAATTAAAATTTACTCGATAAGCGCATGTTCTTGTATTAAAGCATAGAATTCTATAGCTATATATGTTTCCACTACCAGAATAATTTCAAGATATAATTAGCGGTGAGTGTTTTTTTCCTCATATTAATATATCATGGGCAAAATATATGGCGAATTATAATTATATATATGCTGAAAAGGTATTTTTCAATAGGCCATCCTATAATAAAAGCACATACTGCCTGACATGTCAAGCATTTATGGCCTCTGCGAAAAATCGCAGAAAGAGCTGCTCATGAAATTATATGCCAGCTTCTACCACCCTTTTCATGCCTTTGTCCACGGAATTAATTTATGGCACGAGAATAAAATTTATGCTTAAATATCAGGTGTCTCGCCTGGGACTTGCCTCAGAAATTAAGAAATAAGCATCCGTGACGGGTGTCAGTTTTATGGGTATCCCGGGTGGCCAGACAACCACACATCGAGATCAAGGCGTACTGGTGACTGGTAAATTCAAACATCAACAGCTATGCACTCTGACAGACAGGTGCTGTGGCAACACAATTAATGTTAGCAACAGTTCCACACGCGTTGGATGAGCCAGGTACGCCCGGGCACTGACGCTATCACCACAGGCATTGTTCCTCGAACTCAGGCCTTGTTTGTCTTCTCATCATCTACCAAGTTTCACTCAGATATCCATCTGCGCGAGAACACACATTTTTTCCTCGATATTGGAACCGCTTGGCTTTCTTGCCAATCTGCATTTCGTTTGGGATCATCTTTCCACCAACCCAGTCCCATAAAAGAATTCAGAACTTCATCTTCTCGACTCTTCCTTCAACTCGTCGTTAGTGACATGATGGACACTCATGACGAAACGACCAGCCTCCAACCCCTCCGACTTGCACCAGAGAAGCTCATCACCATCGCCGACCTCCGGCACCCAATCATCCACTTTGACCCGGAAGGCACCATGGAACTCGTCATTCAACGCGTCTCCAAGCCTCCTCTTGAAGTGGATAACACTACTCCCAGCACGATCAAACTTGAGCCGTCCGATACAGAAGCACCCCTCAAGATCGATACCCCTCTACCACACCTCCGCTACCGCATCAATCCCCTTATCCTCTGCCTCTCCTCCCCATATTTCAGCAGGATCATACAGCAAAAACCCACCAGCCGCGTCCTGATCATGAACACAGAGAACATCGACCGACCCGAAGGTCTAGCCATCATCCTCGCAGTCCTACATCTCCGCTCCGAGCTCGTGCCAAAAGAGATTTCGCTGGAGACACTGTTCAAGATCGGAACAACGTGTAGGAGTTGCCAAATCAAGAAACCACTGGAATTGTGGAGTAAACTGTGGATTGATAGGTTGCTCCCGACGCAGGAGGCTTGGAAGGAGGTGTTGGTGATGCCAGAAAGCTTTTTGACGTGGCTCTCAATCGCGTGGAACTTGGGGAGTAAGAATATGTTTTCGATTATGGCGCTCCCGGTGCTGAAGGCGTTTCGTACGGTGAAGGATGATGAGGCGACGCGAAAGTTATTTATCCCTGGATGCCCTGGAGAACCGGGCTGGTTTGAAAAGCGTGTTCTCCCTGAAGATCTATATGGTATGTTTGATCACCTTCCCCGGCCCAGACTGAAAGAATCGATGCGTGTACTTACTTCATATCTAATTGTTTTTTACTAAAATAATACTGAATCTGGCAGATCTCCTCAACTCGACCAGGGAAGATATCCTCATCAATATCACCAGCTCCATCGAGGAATTCCCCGCCGCCTACCGCCGCGTCAAGCCGCACATGGTCAAACCCCGCTGCCAGGGAAGCGGAGACCCCAGCCTCACAGAACGACTCGCCTGTGACTGCGTCATGTACGGGATCATGGACCTCGGGCTTCGCCGGCTCGAGCCCACATTCTACCCCGAGAACGACTGGAAGGAGCTCGGCGCCCTCTCGATCGACGATGTCACGCGCGAGATTGATGTGTTTCTTCATGATGCTGAGGAGCTTATCAGGGAGAGTGTGGATGAGAGACACGTGGAGATGTGTAGCTTTGTGTCTAGGTTCGAGGATATGTTGGATGCGGAGATCGGGTTGAGGTATTCGAAGTTTGTTCAGAGCACTGAGAAGCATTTTGAGGGGCGGGGGGGGAGGTTTGCGATGGAGGGGCCGGTGGGGGAGTTACGCGGTGGTGATAACGGCGGCGGTGGTGGTGGTGGTGGGTGGTGGTGGTGGTAGTGGCAGTCGTTGTGGTGAGGTGGTCAGGTCGGGTAGTAGTGCCAATAGTAACCACAAGAAGCAAAGATGCGTGGCGTTTTTTCTTGTGCATGAAATTTAGCCTCAAGGAGCACAAGTCCATTGTTGAAGTCTTTGGAATGATGGATGTTATCGCGGCGGGGGTGGTTCTGATTCTGAAGGGGATGTGGTGACTTCTGGGATAGGGATAGCGGGCTGGCCTGGGGCAGGATAATTTATGTGGATGATCTTTCAGAGGCGTCGACTGCAATGGAGCTTGGGCCCGAGCCGGTTAAGGGTCGGAGGTCACAGATGAGATTGATGTATGGTTTCCTTTTACTTGTTGGAGTTGGAGGGGTGTGCGTTGCAATTGGAGTTCATATCGTAGCTATAAGCAAGCTGGAGTACGTCGTGGAAAGAATGAGAGAAGATATCAATGTTAATCTCATCAGTACTCTTAAGTTTCCACAATCTGATAAGATTTGATGGTAAAGGTAAGCCCGGGCAACCCAAAATTCACACATAATGAGAACAACCTCACGCCGCCGCCAGCTCTGCTGGCGCGCAAGCCGTTGGGCGTTGCATTGGGGGAAAAGATATCGAATTGTAAATTCCTTGCCTGGACGTAACTACTTTTTAAAATATCCAAACTCAAGAGTCTAGGTTTCACAGTCTCGTGCTATCATTTTTCTAAATACTACTCATCTTTAAGTCCTACTCGTACCCTACTTCCTGTTAGGGTAACCATACGGAACAAGCCTTTAACTATAACCGGCTAGCTGCGTGTTCTCATCACTCCCTAATGTGGGGAGTCTCATCCCCAAACCCTCGGCGCGAGACTAAACCCTCCTTCCCGGGAACGAGACTGTCCTTTCCCAGACACACCTTGATCAATTTGAATTCTATTCGAATTCTTCTTCTTCACTACTTCCAATACCCCTCTCACCTCTTCTCTACTGAGGAAAAATACCTATCCTTACCAGGCCTCGGTCCACCATCTGTGAGGTTTCAGTGAGTATCGTGTGGCACGATTCTAAAGGCCCCCCTACCATACAACTGGAAGTCTCCTGTCACAGTTCTATCTCCTCTTGAAACGTATGTCAGAATTCTGCTAATCGGTTGAGCTATTACGTAGTGAGTTCGGGTATTGACAGCAAGCCAGTAATCACACATCATGACGTCGAAAATTGTGGCCACATCTTAAATCCTATATTGCTTTTGAGCCCCCATGACACTACAATCAATTGCTGTTGTGCAGAAAACACACCAAAAAGATTGATCGGATAGCAATGGAGACTCGCAATTCAGCTTCGAAAAAGCCCAGGACTTCGGAAGACAAAACCCCGCCTGCCCCGTCTTGTAAGATAATCCTCAAAGAGACAGAACCAGCACAGTTCAAGCCACCAAAAGACAGGAGCATTAATCTCGAAGACCTCCGCCATCCCCATATTAAATTCGACACAAATGGCTCATTATCGTTGTCACCCACAGCCCCGAAGATGCCTCGGATACTGGTTCATCTCAAAACAACACCCAATTTCGATACCTTGTGAATCCCCATGTGTTAACAATGGCATCGCCTTTTTTCAGGGTCCTGCTCGGGAACATCGTGGATGGTGAAATGGAATTAGAGCTGGATCACAAGAATCCAGAGGAATTTGCCCTGATTCTTGCAATATTGCACCATCGCTCTGATTTTGTTCCAAGGAAGGTTACGGCAGAATCTCTATGCGGAATTGCCACGTACTGTGTGATGTACGGGGTTAGAACGTCTCTTGCGCCATGGTGCAAGGCCTGGATCGACAGATTGCTACCAAATCGAGACTCGTGGAGGACTGTAGAGTCTCAGAAACGCCAACTCCTCGTCAAATGGCTATGCATCTCGTATAACGTTGGTAGCTTGAAGATGTTTTCAAAAATTTCCCTCGAAGTGCTTAAAGCATGTGTCCATCGTGGCGATCATAATTGTAAAATTGGAGTTGATGGATGTGAGGATATGGGTTCCAAAGAATTCAGAACTTTACCGTATCAATTAAGAGGTTTGTTGCGCAGTCCAGAATAACATTTTGATTCGGGGATCTAACTAACGAATGCCTATGTGAAGATGCTTTGCTCGAAGCAAGATCGGAATATATGAATGGCGTATACGACAACCTCCAGAAGCTAAGGGAAGATTATCGAGCCTCTGGGCTTAACTACAAGGACTCAAAGTGCGAATATAAAGGTTATTATGGATCTGCTGAATGGGCTGACAAATTGAATTGCGACTGCATGATGCTTGGTGTGGTTGAAAGGGGTCTTAGGCGTGTCGGGCTAATGAACTCCACATCGACAATTGAGCTTGATGCCATCTCCATTGAGGATCTCTACAAAAAGTTAAATGCTTTTCTGCACAGCGCCCATGAGGGCGTCTCGGAGCGGGACCGGAAAATTGGCACCCATGAATGCTGTCGCCAGACTTTAAAGCCCAAATTGAATCCTTTGATGTCCACGGCTCTCGATAAATATCATTCGGATTTTGTTCGGTCAATGGAGAAATGGTTTAAGGACCAATGTAATTGTTATGCTATGGATGAAGTAGGGGAATCGGATTCAAGTGCTGCGCTTATTACCTATCTGATGCTGACGGCCAGAAGAATTAAAGGTTAGGAAATCAAAAGCCCAGCAAGCACGCACAGCTTTCACCCAAGGTATTTCTATCTCTATTAATCATCTTCACTCGAAGAAGTCTAAAGACACCTCGATCTGTGCTGACAATTGACTTGGAATACCTCTGCCGCAGGTCCGAGGATTGCTTCTCAACAATGCGTCGCTGTATTTGCTGCCAGGCGGTTGTTCTTTAAACTGACTCTAAGCGGTAGCCATTATGAGGGATTTTGGGGGGCATCCACAGTTTCAACCCTAGTTGCTGGAAATCTTTTTTTTGGGGGGTGATTTTGTCAATAGCCGAATTCGAAATGGGATCCGGAGGGGTTTTGGATTATACCAACTGCAATTAATTATGCAATTGTATATATCTTTTTATTTTTGCAGTGGCTATTTCCAGGAGCGGGTTTCTGGATCATACTATACCTAGGTAGCTACCTGTTCAAAATTTTCAAGTGCCTTGAGTATGTTTTTATTTTGGACGTGGCACGTGGATATCCGGATATTTCCAGCGCGGACCTAATTTAGCAGCTTGCTCTAGCAATTGATCATGATTGTGGAGTGCGTCTTATGAATCAATATCAAAAATCCGGGTTTCTCCACCTGACAGATCTAGAAAATCCGACTCTGGACCATGCATAGACTCGTGCCACCATGCATGCACATGGATAAGCTTTGTAGATTTAAATAAATAAGGGTATTCAAAGCCCAAAAAAGTTCCCTTTTCTGAGTTCGTTTAATTCGGTCCGGAAATTGGCCCAACTTTGAGTACCCTGGTGATTTTTGCGGATTTCTCAGGGAGGTCTAGAGCAGAAATCTAGTTTTTGAGGCTAGCAGATATCTTAATATAAAATCACCCCAATGCATTGGGGCAGTGTTGAGTTGTAATTTAGAGTGGTGATCTTGGCAGATAAAACGGATTTCTTTGAAGCAGATATCTGCTTTTCTACACTTATCCATGGTCCAAGTACGGACTTTTAGTTGTGTGGAGAACAACGGATTTTTCGGATTTTTTTTTTTCGAACTGCGCTAATTTTGAAATCCGAAAAAAATCAGCCGGATTTTTGAAGCTTTGAATACCCCTATTGTATATATTACTAGATTCCAAATTTTTAGATATCTATATGTATATATGATCATGATCATCCGACTAGTACCGCGGGTGTTTTCACTTGACATTCGCAATTGACCTTTACCCTAGCTATAGTGACCTCGAGCTTTGATTTATAATTCCTGAGAAGTAATTTAGCTGATATCTATGCCTTTTACGTATTCATTTAAAGCCAATACTATATATATATAGAGGTAGGTATACATATATGTATACTGCTACAGTGCAAGCTTAAGTATAAAAACAAACTCAACTCAACTCAACCCAACGAAAATGCCTACCAGATCTAGATCTAGATCTACTTCAGGTGTGCGTCAGGGAGAGAGCTATGTATAAGGTAGCTTTGCCCTGTAATTATAATAGCATTCCGTCTAGATTTAAATCTAGCTATCTCAAGACCAAACCGTTACCCACCTAGACACAACCCGCTAGAAAACGTATAATACGTACGTTACTCACTCATACTCGGAAAGAAAGAAAGAAAGAAAGACAAGTTATCACTCTTTCATTTCACATTCACCCACTCGATCGCAAGATTTAGACCTATCCATGTGGAAAAAAAATCAAGTACGGAAGTAAAAGTAAAGTAAAGTAAAGTAAGTAACAGTTTAAAATTGGTATACACAGCCACGCGCAAAGTTTAAACTAAGTAAGTACACAAGAGGTTAAGTATGTAGGTAGCTATAGCTATATATGTGTAAGACGTAGCCAGCCTCCTTCCAGGCCTTCCTCCGCTGGTGTTCCCGTGGGCTTTTAAGGACTAGTAGGTACTACCTATGTAGGTAGGTGCAATCAAATGAAAATGAAGTAAAGTAAAAAAAAATCGAAAAACAGAAAAACAGAAAAACCGAGAAGGATAAAGACGAAACGAGAAGGGAGGGAATGAGAAGAGAGGAAAGAATAGGATTGGGAAGGGTGTAGGTAGGTATAGAATTCGAAGAAAAGATTAGGAATGAGACCTAGGAAACGGAGAAACACGAAAACGGAGAAACACGAAAAAGCAGAATAGAATCCAACCAAACAAGCTTAAGGAAAACCCATGTATCTGCATATACATAATATAGGGTGAGGATGCGAGGGAGGTGAAAGAAATAGTAAAGCAGAAAACGAAAACACCCTCCAATATTCCCCCAGATACGAACGACATGAAAAAAACCAGAACCCCAATTATCGATACCCCCTATGGAAATAAAAGTCTTATGGTCATGGGCACACTCACCTCACCTCGCCTCACCACGCCTCCCCCCTCACTGAGCTGCCGCTCCCACTCGCACTCCCGCTTCCTCCAAACCCACTTCCACTGCCACCCCCGCCAACTTCCCTAAACACCATCTGACTGTCCCACAACTCCACCTCAACCTCCTCAGGAACCCACTTCTCCCTCCGCCTCCTCCACCCCACAAAGTCCTCAAACACGAGGCCCTTGATCGCTATCACTAGCGCATGCGCCTCGATCACAAACTCGCGCACGGGGGCGCACTCGGGAGAGTGCGAGAGGCGGATTTCCTTCCTGAAGGTTTTGAGACAGGACATGCAGCGGTTTGTTGGAAAGATAATTGATGGTGGTTGCGGAGGAGGAGGAGGAGGAGGAGGAGGAGGAGGGGGTGGTGGTGGGGGAGGGGGTGGCGGCGGTGGTGGAGGTGGTGGGGGTGGAGGTAGAGCTACTTGTGCTTGAGCTGGTGCTTGGGCTTGGTCATCATCCACCTGCACCGGGGGTGCCGGCGGTGGGGCCTCAATCTGTGGAGGTGGAGGCGGAGGTGGCGGCGGAGGTAGAGTAGCTGGGGGCATAAATCCTGGGACCATAAACACCGGGTTCTCACAGCACCCCTTCGTCACATCCTCCAATACGAACCCGGGGATCTCCGGCACACCCTCAAACACCCTTATTAACTCATTCAGACTCCGATTTCTCAGGAATGCTGGTGGCGGAGGTGGCTCCTCCGAGTCCAGACCCGTTGGCGCACGGATATGGATTGTCCGGAAGGATTGTGCAAGGAGCGGGAATATTGTCGCACGGCACTGCTGTTTGGTGGCTTCGGGGGACCAGAGACGACGGCAGGTTTTGTTGGGGACGTGTGGGTCGAGGTAGGATTTTAGAAGACGGTAGGGTCGGGTGAGGAGGTCATTTAGGGCGTTTTCTCGGCGGGATTTTATTGCATCTGTCAGTTCCGGAAGTGTGATGTCAGTGGAATGCATCCTCACAATTTAATATAAATATCAAGTGAAAGTGATTGAGAAGGTAAAGGAAATGGGGGGAGGCTGATTTCAATGAAATTTTAATATAACGTGATGTGATGTGTGAGTACGTACTTATAATCCTCTGAGGAACATACCTAAACACCTCCCCAAATTCCCACTTTGCATCCTCAATATTTTGCTTGTTGCACACATACACCAGCTCACCCCTCCGATTCACCGCGCTATCCACTACCGCATGCCTCGTCACCCGCCGAAATACCTCTCGGTCGCCAAACGCATACGCGATGAAGAGCCATTCTGGCGGGACGACGCCCATGTTTCCCAGGGGATTGAGGCACCAGATCCATTCCTTCACCCAGACGGCCATGGCACGGTGCATGTCGTATTTGTCGGTTACTATGGCGACGGCATAGAGGCGGTCGACGGTGAGTCTGTCTGGCATCATTTCCGTGCGCCAGTGGGCGGCGCAAAGGACCACGGCTAGGGCGCGGGGGTTATCTTCGTCGAGGTGGATTTCTAGAGGCGGGAGATGCTGCTGTTGTTGCTGATATTGATGGGATGAGACCTGTGAATGCCCGGGCGGTGAGCGGTTCTGTCGGAGATGAGCTCGGAGGTCGGTAGCTTCTTGGAAGCGAGAGGTGCGGCCGAGCATGGCATTGAAGACGGTGGAAGCGATACATAGCACATAGCTGTCGACGCGGAAGTAGGCCGTGCCTTCTGGACAGGGTACGACGAGGACAATGTCGCCGTTAGGATCGATGTCGACTGTAGCGATTTTGTTTGGATGAGGCGGTGGGGGACTCGGGGACTGTGATTTCCGGTAGAAGTGGTGCTGTTGCTCCTGCGAGCCGTCGAGCTGTGATGAAGACGATCCCGGTGATTGTTGTGTCTGGTGGTCGGCGGAAGCGGCGGCCGCTGCGGGTTCTTGGTCGGTTGCGTCCATTGCCGGCCCCGCGCCGCCCGAAAGAATTAGGCCGACTGCAGAGGGGCAGCTCGCTCGTGCCCCGGAGGTTGTGGTGATGTTTGCACGGCGTGTGGGCGAGTGTGTGCCGAGTCGGGTCGGGTTGATGCGAGAGTGTGGGCGGCTCAGCGGGACTGTACAGCGTGTTATTGCGTTGCTCGCGCAGCCTTCAGCCTTGCACAGCACAGGCAGCTAGGGCCGAAGTATGTTCGGCACGGGGTCGGCCACGGACCACACACACCACCTCCCACGTCGATTTGGGCGGCGTTTCCAGAACAAAAAAAAAGAACAACGGCGCCAAGTCACCACACGCGGCCCCCTCTGTATTTGTCCGATGGTATTTGTGCGGGCGCTGGCTTAGGGTTTCGAGCGATGGCAGCTGTCGCAGCTGTTCTCTCCGGAAATGTGTACTATCGCCGGGATGACGTGCGGGGCGAGACGAAGCTTGTCTTGACCTACAGCCAGCCGACGACCTGTCTTCCCAGTGCACAGCAAGTCCTCAGCACGCAGCTCAACAATGCCGGCGGTGGTGGTGAATGGGAACCGGAATTCAGAAAGGATGACGGTCGATATTTATACCCCCAAAAAGTTCCTGTTTTTTTCCTCCAGTCATTAATTGGAGGCTGCGTTGATGTATCATCATTGGCGATGTGACATGCATCGATCAGCCCCGCTTGCGCTGGCATGGTGAGCACGACTGGGTCATTGGCGGGAAGCAGGGGGGTGGTTGTTCTCGTGGGGGTGGTTATGGCTGGTTGGTTGACTCAGGATGCTTCGCATCTCACGTTACACACGAGTAACCTTGCTCTTTAAGTAAACTCTTTCGTGCTCCTGGATCCACGCCGATTCCCAGTCTCATCAGTCTCATCGATTCCACTCAGTCAAACTATTGATTAGTAGTTATTTGTTTCTCCATTATATTTCCTGACGAAAATATCTTTGAAATCCGAAATTTGAAGGTTGATCCTTTATTCTGCAGATTGACTTTTTTCGGACCCTCCATCAAATACGAATATTGATCCTGATAAATTTAGGTATCTCGAGGCTGAATATTCGAAAGCCATTCCAGATTGGGGAATCTGAAAGAGAATTCAAAATTATTCGACGCTGGAATACTCAATAAGAAATTTAGTCTCTCTTTCGATCGCGAGAGCTTTCAGGACAGAGGTGTTCTTGAATTTTTCTGGGGGTCTTGAGCCTCAGTCAACCTTGCAGCTCCATCTCCTCTGGATCTAAATGTGAATATAAATCGATATCCCATTGTTCGAACTACTAGCTACTCATTAATTTTAATTCCGTTCTAATATTGTGTGGGAATTCAAGGAGAAGGAATACACACCTCAGCCATGGCTATGATCATTAGTTATGCACAAGTGCTCCTGATCATGAATGAACAGAAGCCCTCCCTCCCTCAAATTCCATCTCCCAACTCTCCGCAAGAGTAAAAGAATCGATCGCTTCCGGGGGGGGTGACACTCGTGGAGGAATTCCGGAACTCGACAACAAAAGAAACCTTCCCCATATCTAAGTGAGAGTAACATGACGAAGACGCCCCCCTTCATATCCTCATTATCGAGGGATCCGTATGAATTCCCCAGTTGATGAGTACTTTCGAGGAGGGGTTAGCTAGCTAGCGCTATAGTTGCTCAAGGTCGATTGCAGGTCGGGTTTTAGCACCGGATACCGAGTTACCGAGTTATGACAGAATGGGGAGAATTCATATAGGGTTAGTGATGTGAATTGAGGCCGATAGAAATCAACCGAGAATCGCAATCAGGAATTAGAAAAAACAGCGTTCGGCAGTGCAGAGGAAGAAACTCCAGCAATTGCAAGCTTGGAAATCGATGGAGATGTGGAGAGAGTGGGGAGGGCCCGAGGAGAAGGTTATTCTCATTCAAAAGGGAAAGGTACGAGACTAAAAGAAATGACTTCGCCACCATCTTCCCAAAGTAGTAAAAAGTACATACTTGGTAAGTGTGGGAAATTACCAATTTAAGAACTTGGTATAGACTACCAAAACCTACTTCCATTTCGGGAAGCTAAACGCTCTTTACTGCCAAGCCGCTCGAGGTCGGAACGCACTACATATCACCCGCATTCAAGTCGAAGAAATTAACTTCGAACCCAAGGCCACTGAGAAGAACAAGCCTCTCCAGGAATAGGCAAGTAAATCGTCATTTGTCTGAAAGAAGTAGATTATACCTTAGCTGAGGGAGAGTTGTGTGTACTGTCCAAATTAATAGACTCTAGATAGCTACAGATCTTCTTTCGAACTTCACAATTATCAGGAAATCCACATGCCCAGCAATCAAGTACATATATATATGAAACGAATTCGAAGTCCAACTCCCAAGTCACTGAGAAGAGTCGTGTACAGCTATCAGTGATTTCAAAGGGCTCTAAAGTCTTCGTGCTCGCCATGACAGAGTAAATATATAGATCAAACGCAATCATCGAAAGAAATGAAGTATGGACACCACCTCCACAAGGGGCTTATGGGGACTCAAATAATAAGAAAAGGGGTAATAAAAATAAATAATAAAAACTAAGTAGTTAAGTAATTATAAGCAGGTACATGAATTCATTCATACCTAGGGTGAAGGGGGAGCCCTGTTCTCGTGCCCAGAGGGGAGCCCCGAAAGGCCACCAAAACCACCTGATAAATATGAGGATGTAGCAGCGACTCGGGATTGGAAGGCGCATTCATATAATTGCCAGCACGAGATCAATTGCTAACTTAGTACATACAAAAGTACCTGTGGTCAATGAATACCTCAGCACCTTTCGGGTGATGTTTTTTGAACTGAACACCACAAGAAAGGCAACACTGGTATTCAAGATCACTACTTTTATATATATATATATATATATATATAGGAAATCGTCTGGTACTCCATGGGCGCCGAGATAGTCGATGGGTTGACCGATGGGATTTATTAACCGTACCCATTCTCTAGCCCACACCGAAACTGCAGACACCATGTCGTACTTATCGGCCACAATCGCAATTTTGGCAAGGTTTTTCACATCAATTGATTTTGGAATCATTTTTTCCCGGAAATGAATTATCCACATTATGATCGACAGAGCGTTGGGGTCGTCATCAAATATAGCGACTTTGAGGGGCTGGGCTAAATTATTTTCATTTGCCCGTAACTCAAGCGCTTCTTTGAATTTGGAGTCTCTGCCCAACATTGCCTTGAAAACCGGTGAAGCGGAGCATAGATTTGCAGAGCTCACACGGAGATAGGCTGTACCATCTGGTGTAGAGAGAACAAGTTCTACATCTCCATCTGGGTCGAACACCAGACTTGCCTTTTTCGGTGCACGCAGTTCTTCGGTGGTATTCATAGATATGTTTCCTCGTAGGATTGTAACTTTGCCTCAATGTTTCGACTTTACTTGATATATAACCTTCGTTTAGTGGATTTTCACTTTTGTTCTAGACCGCAACTTTAATTAACCTTTGCAAATAAATGAAACCTGGTGATTGACTAGCCTCGTGCCGTGATTGACTTCTGGATCCCAATAGATCTGCCAACACTTTGTCGCCAACTTCTTTCGCAAAGTGCGGAACTGTCAGAAAACGAGTCAGCCATAAGTGCATAAAATTTGTATAAACCGAAAAACCCAAGCTGAAGGATGACCGGAATTGGCCGTTATTGCCCTTGCAATCCTGACCTTTTCCGTATTGTCGAGTGCTATGAATCCTGCTTTCGGCTTTTTCAATGTTGTTCGTGGTAGAGTTAATTCACAGAACTGCATGTGTTGACGGAAAAGCGGGGTTGGTTCACGGTCTGCAAATATGCAGCAACTATGATAATAATTAATTAAATAATTTACTCGTTTTCCTGCAAGGTACTGTCGACTGGACTGCAACTCATGATGAGACTGTGACTGACTGCATATTACGAGACGGGGGCGCAGGAACAACGCCGGCCAAGAACCCATGAGGGGAGATGCAAGTAAGGATGATGACCGGCATAACAATTAGGTGGTGGTGACGGCGATGATGATGGTGATGAAGACGATGGAAGGCAAGAGGTTGAAGCTTGAAGCGAACAGAGGCAGGGAAGAGAAGAATCTGGCACTGGCATGCTCGATTTGGGCCAGGCGAGGAGGGCCTTGGCGTATTCTCATCGACCGATACACTTTCTTGATGCGGAAGGTTTACAATTGATGCGAAGAGATACCTCTTTTTTGAAGTGGGGCAAGAGACTACATGTGAAGTGGTAGCCTGATCAGTTACTTATGTACATACATAGTACCTAAGTAGTAGGTAACGAAGTGTTTTTGATGCAAACTACTTTATCAGGCAGTAAGCTTCTCCAACCGCCTTTAGCCTGCAGGGTGACCAAACCCTCTACGAGGTACCGTCTTAAGAATTATCGATCTTAAATACCAGGCTAATTTCTTAAATCCAAATATCTGATAAAAAATCTAGGAAGGGGACACAAGAGTCGACGCAGTGTTTTCATTCCAAGTTGTGGGGACCTATACACGTTCTCGCATATTTATGATTATAACTACAATTTTCTTCAACCTTAAATCCTAATCACGTCGAAAGGAAAAGAAGAAATGATATTAAACCCAAGGTGACGCTTAATTTTTACCGCAAGTCAAGATTCCAATTGATTTACTTTATAATAGCATATAACTAACATCCTAGATATACAATCAACTAAATGCAATATCCCAACACCACTAGTACTCATCATCAAGTCCATCCACCGAAGTCCTCCACATAAGCTCCGCTTTGATCCTCTCTACATGGAAAGGTATCAATACAGGCTCATGCAAATCCACCACATCCAGGTTTAAGACCTCATCAATATCATTAATAAGATGCTCCTTTATCGCATCCTGTGATTGCTCATCCAGCCATTTCATTACATCCCCCATGTACACTTGTATGTCATCGAGTTTTTTGTAGAGCGTCGTCAAGTGCTCGTTCCACAGCAATATCGCGTCGATTTCCCCAAGTCTGAGTTCGACTGATTCGCGGTGGGTGCGGGCTTCTGTAGGCCACTCGAAAGCCCAGGATGCAACGGATTCGTGATCATGAAGTATTCCAAAGACATCGTTCAGTCTTTTCCCCCATCCCGTCAGCAAAACGCACACGATATGAATGGCCATGTTATCAATTTCAGTTATTGGGGTCTGCTTAAAGTTGCCCTGTCGGTCTTTTGGTATGTGCGTTTTCATGGTTTTCTCGATTTCGGCAAGATTAGTGAACAGTGGATGCTGTGCACTGATGGGGAGAAGTTGCGACAATGGGGAGTCCATGGTTTTCGGATTGAGTGATCGTTTTCGAAAAAGTTTTCTATCTGTATCTAGATCTCGTTCCGCTTCTCGAGCGAGAAATTATAGTTTTTGTGATTTGTGAAATGCTGGTCAATGTATCTATTGCTCGACTGTAATGATCTGAATGAATCTGATTTTTTACAATAACAAACCCGGCGCCGACGGTTATTAAATAATTGCCTACCTACTCAATGACCAGCCCATGGCCAGTGAAGGGAAATTGGCCTAGCTACTTAGTCTCATGCGAATCGGCCAAAGGCGCTGGCGCTGGAATTATAACCACATATCTGCCCATCTGAAGGCCAAGCTTGAGAAATACAAGGCACTGTTGCTTCACGTTCAAACAACTGGGCGACTCTAGTTTGTTAATGGCTGCGGCCGGCCGGGCCATTACCTGCGGCCATAAATCACTAGACTACCCAAACAAACTTTTGAAACATATGCATCATCACCAACAACGAAAGTTCTAAGTAACTATCCTATCCAACTCACATGTACTCACTCGAGCCATAACCCCAAACCTCGAGCTCCCATGCATCCTGTGAACATCGCCGCTATCCTCTCAACCTCGCGACCAGCAACCCCCCCACTTCCCACCAAACCCTGGCTGCCCTCTATCATTGGGGACGTGGTTTAGTGGTATAATTCCTCTTTAGCATAGAGGCGGTCCGGGGTTCGATTCCCCGCGTCTCCACATCTTTTTGTTTTTCAATTCCTTCACTAATCTAACGTTACCAATGTTATGTGATGTCTGTTTAGCCTCTTCCCTACCTTACATCTCTTTTCTCGTCCGTATGAATAGCCCTAGTACGTCTCATGGCAAACTCAATACATGTACCTACCTTGTGGCCCTCCTCCCTTTGAAACAAACTACAAACTACAGTAGCGGCCAAGAAAGTGAAAGAAAGATACATCACTTCCCCCCTGGGGAAAGCATCAGATGCACACATTCGTTTGTTCACCCCTCTATTGCCCTCTATATTTTCGTTTTTTTTTCAATTCATTCCTTCTCACGCTCTAGGCCCGGGCCCTTCCAACTTTGCATGCCGTGCGTTGCAACTGCAACAACCGATGTCAGAATAAGCTTAAATAATGGTGTACATGTACATACGTATATTTACCATGTTAGGCTATTTTTACATGGGGGTGCCAGGTCCATCCCCGTGGCGCTACACCAGGCAGACTACGTGACGTGACGCTAGCGTGTATTCAATGTCAAACGTGGAACGGGGGCAAGACAGCATTGTTATTATTTTTCTTGCAAGTGATTACTTATGTAGGTAGATAATTTCATGCAAGCATGTTAATTTATCATGATACACTTGGAGCCTTTTCAAAGACTTCCGAAGTAGATACCCACTTCGAGCTGCACAAACAAAAAAAACGGAAAAAAACAAACAGAAAAACCACAGCCACCAAGAAAGTTGCAAAAAGCAGATCTAGAGAAGCACAATCACCCCGAGGCTGTATACGCCGCACTGTCCTCACTATATTCCTCTAAATCTTCATCTTCATCTTCATCTCCATCATCATCCTCATCTTCATCCGATTCCTCATCATCATCCATTTCCACATCCGAATCTGAATCCGAATCGCCCTGCCGGCCCTCACGCGTCAACCTCAGCTCCTCCATCGCCTGAAACCTCTTCAACCTCAACCCTGTTGTATACATCTCCCTCTCCACAGTGAAATGCCACAAGATACACTTCATGCCCCCCGAACGGAGAAAAAAATGCGTATTATCTACACAATCAGAAATCTGCAGCTCTGTCCAAGTCGCATACTTTCCATATATCGGATGGCTATGGTAAGTCTGAACCTCCCCCGCAGCTAGAGCCTTCAGGTAGTCCATTGTGAGCAGTTTGAAACGTGCATCTGGGTGTTGGTCGCGTGTGGGATCAGATCTTGCCCTGCTTGAATGGAAGCGTAGCCACCAGAGGCGTTGCGTTTCTTCATAGTTGCTCAGGGCTTTCAGAAATCGAGAACGTTTTCGAAAATACTCGTCTTCTCCAGACCATGGGTTGATATCGTAATCTCCGATAACTGTGATATCATCACCTTCCAAATCATCTGTGTAAATCCCACCCCTCATATCCAACTCGGGTTTCTTGCCATCTTTATTATGTTTTTGGACGTGCTGTTCTTTAGGACTGCTGTGTTGTGACTGTTGATTTTCGTGCCCTAGATAATTTCTTAAGGATACATGTTTTGGATGTGATACACCAGACTCCTTGGCATAGGGATACATCAAATCTGCATCAGCATTCAACTTCTGCCGAGCTCGAAAGTACGCCTGGATCATTTTTAAACGCTCGGATAAGGTTGTGGTAAAGGTTGCAAATTCATAACCAAAGCGCTCAAAATTCAATAATTCGGGTATATTAAAGTCCGAGGGCATTGCTTCTTCTTCCAACTCTTCTTCTTCTTCCTGAGTCTCGCCTGTTATATAATAATCTATGAATCGCTTATGATTATTATCTTGTATTAGTCTCTGGATGAGCTGTCCGTAATCTGTGCGCCCTCCATGCTGACCTTCAGCAGGAGCCAGCAGCGGTGGTAATGATCTTGCCCGAGCACGGCCAACTGTGGTAGTGGCTTGGGTGGCATGAGGAGTGTAAGTATCAGAATTTGACCTCATTCTGGCACCCTTCTGCTTATTATTGGCGTGGCTGCTCACTTCGGGGACTTCAGTTCCAAGTTCAATCGGTTGATGCACTTTTGGGTCGATGATCCCAGCGGGGACTGGGCCAGTGGGGTCGGACTTCTTTCTCGGCCTCCCTTGCGAACTGGGTGTTGAATTCGATACGTTATTCGACCGTGTTCGCTTCCTAGCGAGCGGCAAATCTCTTGTCGTTGTGAATTCTTGGAACATAGGCGTGTCGCGTTGGATATCTTCAATTTCATTCTCCGTGATCGGTGAAATTCCACCACGCTGCCTCAAGGCCCTCCACTGTTTCCTCGCCCCCTCGGCGAGCGTGCAATATCTGCTATCCTCAACTGAAAATATGTCAGGTTATGCACAATAATATTTACGCGATAAATCATACCAGTGGGATCACATACCTCTCGGGCAATCAAATCTAGAAAAATACACACCTCCATCTGCAATCTCAGATACATCCTGGGGGGGATCTTCAGCATCCCCAAAACTGCTCTCATTAACTTCGGTGTCTTCTTGATCAGTGGACATGATTGGCTTATCCGTGGCATTGTTCTTGTGGCGAAGAAATTCCAACACCGCTGCATCGATGGGAGGTTGGTTGGGGCTTGGTCGCCCAAAGATAAGGTCGGGATCCTTACCACCGAATTGCAGAAAGGAAAATAAGTGATCAAGCCCTAATCCTGTCTGTTTCTCTGCTTCCGGAGTTTCATCTACATCTTCAGTAACGCTTTTCTCTGAAATTTCAGCAGAGTCCTTGTTCTCCCTCCGCTTGCTCTTTCCCTTTTCATGTTTATCCAAGCCTTCCTGCCTTGTATTTGAGCCCAGATCTTCTCGGAATACAAGCCCGTCAATCACCTCTTCGGTTGCCCCAGCAGCCGCTTTACAAAACCAGGCTGCGAACCATATCCAGTTCGCTATTTCTTCATAGTCTGTAGTTGCGGCATGCTGTCTCCACTCAATTGTACCCAATGGTTTTACAACCCCCTCTGGATCCTGCAAAGATAGCGTGTTGGTGTCTTCTGGTTCCGGAGTAAGGAGCTGACAGATGTTCAGTTTTCGATTGCGTACGCCGATCCGAGAAATGTGCTCATATTGTGGACCTTCGTTATTGAAACAGACATCCACCTTCCCTAGTTCATTCATTGTCTGGGCTTCAAATATTTCCTTTTTCAACCTTCTCATGCACTTCAACTTCACTTCCGAAGGCCTAGGGCAGACTTGATCGAAACCATCACTTGGAGCACTGAAGTAGTGACTGGTTCCAAAGTGCCCCCTCCTCACACTCCCACATGCACTTCTTGTCTGACGGAAATCTGGATGAAACCCATCTATAACATCTTCGAACAAGATATAGCACATCAAAATACGCTTCACCTCATCCAGTGTCCAACCTGAATGCTTTCCAATGTGCACGTGCAACCCGCATGTTCGGTTACTGTAAGAAACAAACTCTGGCTCAATTGATGTTCCTTTCGCTACATTTCGGGTGAAAAGTTGGGTGAATGCTTTGAGTTCTCCTACCCATGTGGGCATCTTTTGCACGAAGGGGTATGCAGGTGATACGAATTCAACCCCGAATACTATCCGGAGCGGGACGTGCGTACCAGTGCATGTATATTCTGTATACATGTCAGTTGACAGACCGCATATCACAAGAGATATACGTACTCAGTTTGGTCTCCTTGTAATCAGCCCAACAAAGCCATTTCACTGTCGTGTCGCGCTCGACGTTCCACACGGAGTAATCCTTGTCATTGGAGGTACGGTTCTCCGACACCTTGAACTGCTGATCTCCTGACGTAGTCTTGATATCGCTGAGGACTGCTTGCGCCCAGGCCCTTCCGAGGAGATCTCTAAACTGGAAAACGGTTGCGTAACTTCCGTTAGGCCACCTTCCTTCCAATAGACCTTGCTCATAGGAATCCTCTGTCCAGCCCAATTCTCCGTGGCGTCGTGATTGAACAGGAAAGTGCTCTCTATAGAACGACTGCAACGATTGGTTTATTCTTCTCTTTATTTCAAATATACTCTCGGCAATCAGAACCTCCAACTCATACCCAAATGCGATATCATCAAATTGATCGAGTGTGGACCAAACACCCAAGGAATCAACAGCTAATCCATTTTTTGGAGCACGGGGGCAATTTGTATCGTCCGAGCTACTAGCCTCAGCCGGAGGTGGATTGTCTGCTTGGTTTATATTCCCATTATTTCCTGTGTCCTTATCGCCAGTGCAATGTAATCTTTTGTTTTCACCACTAGTGTTGCCATTGGAAAGTTGGTTGACCGGTATCCCACTGTGAGTTGCCGATACATCTCTGGTGCTTGACCTGGGCGATTGTAAACTCAGGCTATACATGCTCTCTGTCAATGATTCTTTCCGAGGAGATTCTTTAGTGAAGGTTTCTCCAGCTCTCTCCGGATCCTCTCGGGTTTCTGGGATTGATTCTGCGACCCATCTCGCCACCGGTTCTTTTTGCACAGCGGCCGCTGGGGTATTTGTGAAGTTGGAAGCTTGAGCCAGCTGAACTTTGGCCCTGTGCCCTTTTCTATGTGGCCTCGTTTTCGGCTTGGTCTTATATTGATTATATCGAATGAGGGCTTCAAACCGCTCAGCAGGTGTGATGTAGCTGCCTCCATCGTACTGCCATGTACCTAGATCCGAAAGCAGATGGCCTATGAGAAGGTATGTCCATCTTTCATCGCTTTCTCTTTTATTGAAAAATCCCCATTGATATATTGTAAGGAGCATATAGAGAAAATAGCCTCTTGTCGTGATAAGATGGCCCACACTTCTATCGCACTCGCCAAGAATTGCCATTAGTTTAGAAAGGATGTCGATAAAGGTCGACATTGTACCAGACCATGAAGTAGCACTCAGCTTTTCCTAGTTATTTGGTGCTCCCGCGCTGTCAATGAACATAGTCATGTCATCCTTGTTTGTCGAAGATTCCCAAAACAAGTTATCATCTGCCTTTTGGAGCACAACCGCTGCCCTGCTTATTGCATCTCTCCAAATCCTTAATGGATCGTTCTCGTTATTTCTCAATGGCCATGGCTTCCGCTGTTTTAATTTAGTATGAGTCGTTCGAGAATCTAGACACTTTGGATCGAAATTCCATAGAAATACCGGTTCTCTTTCTTTGTACTCGTCGAACAGCTTCTGCACATTGTACAGATTGGATAGCCTCTCCATGAGCTGTTCGTAGGTCATGTTCTCCGATAAACTACCCTCTCTGTACATATTGGAAAGATTAAAAGGCATTTGTTCCAGAGGCATCACTTCATGCCCTTCTTGCAACTGAACATGCGCATTGAGATACCTTATTTTCGCCGCGTTATGGGTAAGAGGGTCTTCGTGATCTTGGACATGTAGATCCGCTTGCCATGCCTCTTCCAGTTCTTTTGCAATTTCCCATGCACGCTTTGACCTTTCACCATGCTCCGTTGTGGAAGGACTTTTATCTTGGTGTAGTACATTGGAGTCCATCCCAGTTGAGGATCGCTTTGGTGGCGGCATCGGAGTGTGTCTTCCTGGATATTTCCAAAGTCGAGTTGGTTGATTCAGAGGCCTAAGCTGTCCATCGCCATTTGGCTCCATCGTTGGAATTCCCATCATTTCGCTCATCGAGAGCATTTCCTCGGCTACCACCGTCGGCTCGAACTCTGGATACACTACTGATCTTGCAGTAGGAAACCGGAAACCCCTGTATTTATCCATTGTAGTTGTAGAAAACAGTACTTTGAAGCGTTAATCCCAGTGCTTCTGGTATACCTTGATGGCACTTATGTCAAGTATAATTCTAGTATTCCTGATCAGCGATTTTGACGAAATATTTTTCATTATCGACTTTTTAATCCGTACCTAAAGCCCCCCTCTGTAACTTGTGATCCTCTTGAGATCTAACACTCCGACAGACTTTAGTGGAGCTCCGTGGACCCCTAATCTTTTTTTCTTAAAATGTAGATATCGTTTGTTGTTCAAAAGAGAAGTTATGTTATGTTGTATATGAGTAAATACAGGATCGGATCGCTTATTGTTGGTAAATATAACGAGAGAGAAGGTGCGGTGCGCGTAGCAGAGGTTCTTGGGTTGGGAGGTGGAGCTGGCTGGAGCAGCAAAAGATATACGAGGTAGACGGCCTGCAGTCTCGTCCCCCCCGTTGCTTGGCGTACTTCACTTCAGGGACTCTTCTCATTACCTGTTTCGGTAGTGTGGTGTATCTGCCAAGATCTTAGTCCGAAAGGCTAATCCGACATCACCTCCTTCCCAATTGAGTGAGGAGGAGGATAAGCACTTACAGTTTGGATTTAAAGGATTCCACTGGTACCTAAAAGTTGTATATACCACGGTCTCGTCTGCTTTGCCTAAGAAGTGAATAAGATTACCATGCCTATAGATGAAAGTACGTGTTGGAGTCTCAAGTGCCTGATATGCTTTAATGATGTGTCGTTATAGGCAAGCCTTTGCACTAGTATTTTATATGGGCATTAAAGTTGCAGAATTGTTCGCAAATATCTCTTTGATTCGTGGACATGGACTTTTGCGAAATTTCAAAGCCGAAAAAGCCTAAAGAAAACATCATCTGTCAATGTGCCAACAAGGCTAAATGATCAACGGGTCTTTGATTCGATAATCCATGTTCCAATTTATAGTTTGAAGGTGCATTGTGGTTGTCAAACATGTGGTAGATTGCATTCACATGTAGATTGACTCGTAAAGCACCCACGTGAGTCTACCTACAAAGACCTTGATGTATCTACTGTACATCATTCGACACCGGCTGCCTTTCAAACATACGCAAATAAACCGAGGCTTAAGCTTGTTCCCCCAGCACCATAATCTTCCTACATGCATTCCTTCTTTCTTTGAAAATCTTCGCCTCACCTCTACGCCTTAGGAGTAGTAGATTGACTCTCACAATCAATATTAAGCTCCGCAACACTCGTTGCAATACCCGCAACACTACTATCCTCCTTCACCCCCTGCACCCCCTGCACCCCCTTCCCCTTCTGTCCCTTATTACCCCCATCCTCATCCGACGATTCTGACGACGACCCCGCAGCACTCACAGCACTCCCCGTACTCTCATCAAATTCCTTCGACAACAACTTCTTGGCCTTCTCCACAACACACTCAATATCGTCATCAGACTCCATCGCAAGAATCTGAACCTTCTCCTGCATCTTCGAATCCATCCACGCCTTCTTCTTCTTCTTCAAATGCTTAAACTCTTCATCCATCTTCCCAGACGAGACAAACGCATCCCAAGCCGCGCTGACCAACTCCCTCGGCCCCTTCCATGGATCATCGGGGGGTCTACCCTCGTCGATGTGGAGTGATGTCGCGGGTGGGAGTTCGGGGAGGAAGGTGGCGACAAGCAAGCCGGCCCAGTACCAGGAGTTGTCGATGGGGGTGCTACTGGGGTGCTCGACGATCTTGCGGAGGATCTTGATGCAGTGGATGACTGTCATGATTTTTTCGGCGTCGACTTCGGCATCGGCGTCGTCCTCTGGGGTGATGTTACCACCCCTCGCGAGGTAGTCCCTGATAGGTTCGAGGTGGGAGTTGGCTATCGTCTTTTCTGACATTTTGTTAAAGATTATGAGGTGTGGATGGCAGATGTTTGATCTGGAGGAGGAGGGTGTTTTTAGGTTTGTAAAGTGACGGTTGGAGAATAGGCTTTATTGAAGTGACTGTAGCGTTTGCAAGGATCCCCCAAGAAAAGTTGAACTGGCGTAAATGATTTGAAAGATGCTAGCTTGTGTGTGTGTGTGCAGTGGTAACTTGAATAGCGGATGGCAGATGTTTGATCTGGAGGAGGAGAGCTTTTTTTGTTTGTAGAGTGACGGTTAGAGAATAGGCTTTATTGAAGTGACTTTAGAGTTTTTAAGGATCCCCAAAGGAAAGTTGAACTGGCGTATAGGATCTGATAGATGCTGCTGTTCTGTGTGGGCACGAGAACAAGATGCTGACAGCTTGTGTGTGTGTGCAGTGGTAACTTGAATGGTGCTATTGCTTGCATCTCTTATTTCTGACTTTCTGAACTTCATTATTTGGTGATTAGTGAATACTTCCGGATCCGCAAGGGAACACCTATACCGATCGGGACACATCTCACAAAGCCTCGGTCTGGCCAACTCAGCCTCAAAATCAAAAGTCAACTCTCGCGTAAAAACCCACCGTTTGTGCCTACCTATTTACGTCACTCCCAACAACTTCCATGCCCCCCACCGCCACCCCTGACCCCTCAACCCACGCGGAACCACCTACCCCAAGTTCTAAACCACAACGTGAAAGGCAAGAGTCGTTCACCTGATTGATATGTTACCTAATAAACCAGCAAAAAAGGGCCTATAATGGATTAGCGCGCGCGGCCTTTCAACAATTTTGAAGCTTCCGAAACTTAACACCTGTCAAAGCATCAGATGTCAGTCACTTGAGGAGAACAAGTGTCACTTGTCTTTCCTCGTGTGAACCCTAAATACATACATATGTACTTGGCACCAGTACTCCTTAAAATACCTTACGATATACATATCTCACTTTAGGTATTTATCTTCATCAGTACTTCTTAACAACTCTAGAACTTGTCCACATATCCCCTGTGCAGTAAGTGCCCAATAAAACCAACAACCACCACCTTCCCACCTCGGAACACACTCACACCAAAAACAAACCACCACACAAAGGAGTATCCCGACAAGGTACCACTTACTACATACCTTACATCCAGAAAGAACCACCACACAACCCACCAACAGACAATTAACCATGGATACTCACCAAAGAATGGACATGCAACGAGAACAGCACATCCCCACCGCAGCCCCCGAAAACCAAAACCCCGACACTCCCATGCCCGATATCGCCTACGACGAACCCGACGCTGAGCGCCACTACTTGATTATTTTCTGGATCAGCAACGACGAGTGGCTCGTCTACTTCGACCTGTCGCTTATCGGGCGGGATCCGCAGGTGGATATCCGGTTTTACATTTGTAGGTTGCGTTTGTCTTGTTTATTTGTTCTGTCCGCGCGCCGTAACCG
The DNA here is from genome assembly GCA_024516245.1 of Peziza echinospora. Lineage (NCBI taxonomy): Eukaryota > Fungi > Ascomycota > Pezizomycetes > Pezizales > Pezizaceae > Peziza > Peziza echinospora. The sequence continues at coordinate 190,527 of JAJLQT010000012.1, read as the reverse complement.
ACCGATGGTTATCGTGCGATTGGGTGTGAGTTTTGGAATTTGAGGCTAATTTGATTTTTTGTGAGTGTGTTTAGTGGAAATTTAGACTGCATGTTAGCCAAGTATTTCCCGGTGTCTTGGGTTGTGGGTGTGTGGTGTGTTCTGGTGCGGCCTCATTTCAACCAAAGTAGTGGGCCTGGGTGGAAACGGAGATGTGAGTGTCGTCGGCATACAGACGCCTACATACCCTGATGTACCTGATTTTGTCCTTGAACGATACGAAATCCCTAGCGAAGCATAAGCTTATCTGTAAGTGTTGGGGGTATTCAAACCTAAAAAATCCGTTTTTTGTTTTTGTTCTTTTGTTGAACCAGATGTTTGTTTTATTTGACTGAGAGCTTTCCATTTGCTCGACCTGATTTTTTAGCTTTGAATACCCCTTTTGATTATGAAAATTTAATACTGATTAATGACCTATACTTTTCTCGTGATACTCTTTTGGCTTTGTACATGTGTATTGTGTATGTTGCAGTATGCTTATTCTCTTGCAATTTGTGGTAGTGTTTTGTTTTTGCTTAGTTGGTGGTTAAGGGTAAGTACAAAGTTGTGAATAACCTCCCGATTTCGTAGTATCACGGCACTGTACTAACCATTCTCATCCTCACATATAGGTTGGCGACCCACCTCCATCTTCTGGGTCATCCCCAAGGCCATCCCTATAACCGAAAGCCTCACCCAAACCTACCCCCAAAGCGCTGGTTCTGCCCCACCAAGAGCTAGAGGTAAGTAGGTAAGCGCACCTCCTCCTCCTCGCCACCTCTTCCGAGACTTCGAGCCCCCTCCCTCGCACCCATACCCCCAATTCCTCCAAACCCCTTCATATTTTTTTTTTTTTTTAGGTAAATATCAAAAACAGGACTCGTGGTGTAACGGTAACATGCCTGGGGTTTGCCCGGGATACCCACTTGCCCCTCCAAACCCCTAATTACTCCAGGCTGGTACCTGGGGGGGGGCGTCCGCAAATGGCGGCAGGGAGGGGAGGTTTGTGAGGTATCCTAACAAATCCAGGAGAATCGCAGTTCAAGTCTGCGCGAGTCCTTCTTTTTTTTTTTTTTTCACCGTTGCATTTCAACTGACAGAGGGGACGTTTTTGAAGGTACCACGACATGGCCAGGTGAAAGTTCGAATCTGCGAGAGTCCTTGGAATTATTTTATTTTACCCCCAATTCCTCCAAACCCCTTCATATTTTTTTTTTTTTTAGGTAGACATCAAAAACAGGACTCGTGGTGTAACGGTAACATGCCTGGGGTTTGCCCGGGATACCCACTTGCCCCTCCAAACCCCTAATTACTCCAGGCTGGTACCTGGGGGGGGGCGTCCGCAAACGGCGGCAGGGAGGGGAGGTTTGTGAGGTATCCTAACAAATCCAGGAGAATCGCAGTTCAAGTCTGCGCGAGTCCTTCTTTTTTTTTTTTTTTTTCACCGTTGCATTTCAACTGACAGAGGGGACGTTTTTGAAGGTATCACGACATAGCCAGGTGAAAGTTCGAATCTGCGAGAGCCCTTTGATTTATTTTATTTCCATTTAAATGAAAAGAATTGGTAAGCGTGGCGTGGAGCTTGCCTGATTGGGTGGTTGGTACTGATCTTCGTGCCCACAGGGAGGTTCCGGCCCAAGGATTTCCTGAATCAGCCTCACCCGGGAGGAATACCATCATGAACTCGAATCCCGTCACAAGTGAGGTAGTATGACCAAGAACATTCAGCACGTTCGCATACATCCGGGCATGCGGTACTAGAAAGGTGAGCAACAGTATGCCGCAAATTCCTCAATTAAACTAAACAAACAGCATGAAGATGGATATAGTGGCCCACCAAGCAGTGAATACTACTACAGGCCATGCTAGATTCCAAACACCAAGACGATTAGTCCCACTATCTTTGGTATCTGGACCTTCCACATCTAGCCCCGGTAACGCCCCTGTATTGTTCCATAAACCACCAGGATAGGAGCTGTACAGGTGAGCTAACGCACAAACGTTTTGCGATGCAAAGAGAGAGGGCAGCTCACCCATCACACACTTTTTGAGCAGCCAGAACCCCGCCCAAGCTAGAATTCCTCGGAATCACACCTACTCTCACAGCATCTCTATAACTCCATCTCCAATCTACCCTCCCCCTAATCTCCTGGGTCCTCCAGCTCCAAAACACCCATCCCATCTGCTTCTCATACGCACCGGTTTGGGCGATCCAAAACTTTCTATACCACTCTTTGTTCTCGGCGTCCTCTATGGTAAATTCGGGCTCATCTTCCTTCTCAGAGCTTAAGGACCACTCCCCAGCTAAGACTGGTAACGAGCTTCCTCGATCGGTAGTGCAAGCATTAAGGAGGTAGTCTTTGCGTGCGTGGATCTGGTTTGGAAGATATTTGATGTAGTGATGGTCGTCGTATAGGGCCAGAGTCAGGTTCACACCCGGAATAGTGGAGAGCATGGGCCGAGCGTCACCGGCACCCCATTTCTCGCTCATGGTTTGGATATGAAGTCGCTTTTCCTGAGGGATCCGAAGCTCGCCCTCGACTGCCCGTATACGCTTCCATGCTGTGGGGTAGTATTCGTTCACTAAACTCTGAATCACCCGAGCATCTCCTGCAACTGGCTCATTAAGCACCATCAATGCGCCAACTGTTCCAAACGCTGTTGAGTTTGTGTGGATGTTTCTGGTCATCCATTCGAGGAATTTGTAGGCCCGCTCATACTGATAATCCACATAGAAACCGGCTTTCGGCGCGAATTGGCCTGTGAATGGCTGCTCTGCTACTTGAGCACCAGGTGCCCCATGGAGCACGATGATAACGTACAATCCTTCCTCCCGGGCCCATTGGCATATCCGACCCAGGTATTTGAAACCTCCTTGAGGAAAATGTTCACTGTCTTTATACACAATGTCCTCCAGCATCCAGTATCCCACTGGTATCCGAATCGTGTTCAGTCCCAGACTTTTGATCTCTGAAAGGTCCTTGCGGGTGTAAAAGGTGTCATAGTGAAGTTGGAATGCGACATTGGCTTTCTGCTGTCCAAGGCTTAGAACGCAGTCGAATTCAGATAGGGTGCCCTTGCAGCCCATCCTGGCCCACTCTTTGTCCATCATCCACGGCTCGGAGATGAAGAGGCTGCCGAGGTTGACGCCGCGAATCTTGTCGACTGTTGGCAGCCAGGCATGGCCAAGTAACGGCAGAAACAAAACGAGGAAGCCTAATTGAAGGAATGACATGGTAATAGAAAACTCAAAGAACCCTGATGCATGGATCTCCACTGAGGATAACTAAAATGTTTGGATTATGAGCGGAAAGCCGTATTGTTCAAAACTAAAAAGTGGTGGAATCCAATCCGGAGATAGTTGTCTCAGTATGCTTTGCTCAATTGTATTCCCCGAGGGTTGTTGGAGCTGGTTCTGATGAAGTGCCGTCAATCTGGAGCGTGCAAGGTTACCCTTGAACAATATAAACTCTGGCCTGTCACCTCTCGAAAAGCAGATGCCAGCTGGAATTGATTGGTGCCAAGGATGCCTGCACTGCGCCAAGACGAAGATCATGATGGATCGAAGGGGGTCTTTGAGAACTGGTGTCCTGGGACTCTTTCGAGTGAAAGTTATTCTGTGAATGAGAGGGAATATTGAAGCTGAGAAGGAGGTTTGGGAGGATTTTTACGGGAGATTGAGGCAGGATTATGCGAGCATATTCAGGATGAGACTGGAAGGATGCAATAGCCTGGGTTATGCGTGCGATATTACTCTATAGGGAACTTGCTCTTGCCAAGATTCCAAGGCTGGCTAAGCGTGTAACCCCGATCCTCGGTCTGCGGCTGTTCTCGTGCTCCATCCAATGAGAATCAGCACTCGCTCACTTGCTTTCCACGCCTCAGGCCATGTCTCGAGATTGTACAGATTCGTTATCCAGCCCTGGCCAGAAATAGCTTTGGGGCCTGAGGCTCAATAGCTAAATGAGTTCGATACTAGGCCAGCATGACATACGCGGTGGGTTCTTGTGAATTGGCATAGCTTGGGATTCTCGACTGACGGCAGACAGACCTCATTGCCTTTTGCTTCGGAGGCTGAGAAATCCACATTCGGTGAGGACCTCTTTTTATTTTCTGCGGGTTGCACCCATGAACCATCGATTTCAAACTTGTCATCGATATCGTGAGTTATTCTCTGGAATCGAGCCCGCCAGCGAGATTCAGAATCTTGCTGCTCGAGTGCATCGCCCAGTTCATCGGTTCTCTGCAAGTAAGAGCCTCACTGGATTGACCCACATTTCCCTTACTCGGTAGCCGATGCTTCCTCTCTGCAGGGCCACGATTCACCAGTTCCCGCCACTATCGCATGCTCATGAATTCCACGGACACGCTCAACTCCACATCTCCAGTCATCACCTCCTTAGCTGGCCGTGCTGGTTCCACAAGATACTCGCGCACCCCTGCCAATTTTCTTGTGCGACACTCCGATGCTTGTCTCAACGCCGCTTTCCTGGATCGACCAACTAGAGTGCGGGCCAGCCACCTTGATTCAGCCGCACGCCATGGAATCGAACCGGGCCCGACTCATTGCAAGAATGGCGGAAGTTTTCCATCCAGGCAGACTAATCCAATATCAGTGGCCGCCTGCCTTCTCTGCCTCGTTGAGAATGTTCAGCCTGGAAGGAGTTACTTTTGGGTTGCGGTGCAGAAGAATCGGCCGAATGATAACGCCTTGCCATCTCCCATTTCTTAGATTAACCACACTGCAAAAACATGCCAGAGCCCATGTGCATTTGGTGGTGAGGGCTGATTGGCTCATTGTGGCCAAATAAGCGAAAGGAGCTGAGAGAGAGTGCAGCAGTTGGCTGCCTGGCGGGCTGCTGGGTATACGAGGCCCAGGCATCTAGAAGCCCTGCCGCGTGGCCGGCACGAGCACTGGTACTTAAGGGACCTTTGGCGCCTACTTTCGGCTTTCTCCAGCAGGATTATCGAGGCCCACCAGCAAACATGCCCTTCAGTCTGTCCAGCCTCCCCATCCTCGTGCTCCTCGCAGCATCTCGGTTCGTCTCTGCAGCAGACGACACTGCAGTCAGTGGAACGTTCGCCCTACCTCAAGTTGCATTGCCATTCAACACGACCGACACTCATGCCATTCCGGCCCAGTTTGGAAACCCTCCGCAGTTTATCAATCTGATCATTTCCACCACTTCCTCAAAGTCGTGGGTTTATAGCAAAGCCTTCTGCTCATCTCTGAACGCGACCACCCGCCGCGCTCAATGTGAAGGTGCGGACACTGCCGCGTCCGGAGGCTCTGCTCTTTTCGACGAGACTCAATCTAGCAATTGGAAGCAAAAAGACACCGCATTCAGCTACTCCAGTTCCAATAACCAGCAAGACTTCAAGGGCATTTTGGGAAGCGATGTGGTTACAATTGGCGGCATCACTATCCCAAACTTGGAATTCGGTGTCGTTACCCAAGCTGAGAGCCCCGACGCCTCGACCCTCACAATGACTGGTCTCGACGGCGGAATCGGCGGTGTTCTCGGTGTCGGCGAAGGATCCCCATACCTGAAGTATCTCATGGAGAAGAAACTCATCTCTGGAAACTCCATCGCCGTCCAACTCGCCATCAACATCGCCTTTACGGACGAGGCGGCCTCAAAAACCGCTCCTAACCGCCGCATTGTTCCCTACGACAACCCGGATACATCCGTATCTGGCAGTATTCTCTTTGGTGGATTTGATGCAAACAGATTCCAAACAAACGATTCTGCGGCGAGTAATTTGTCAAAGGATGGTGAAATTATGACGACAATCACAATGATGACAAGTACATGGTTCGACGGCGCAAACGACAACAACCCGTCATTCTCGACAGAGTTCAAGAGCGACACTGGCGCGAGTACGGTCATCGACTCCACCTCCCCATTCATCTTGATCCCGGAATCCTACTGGGCACAAATGGACCCCCAATGGAGTCGTGGCGCTATCAATACCACCACCGGGAGGACATACTACACCGACCCCTCCGGCCACCGCGACTGGAGGAATTTTACATTCACGCTTTACGATGCCGAGAAGAAGCAGTCGAGACAGTTGACGCTCCAGCATTTCGATTGGAATATTTGGGATCCGGAAGTTAACTTTTGGGCGCCGGCGTTCAAGCTGCAGCCTAAGGGTGTGGAGACTGTGGTTCTCGGAAGGCCGGCGATGAGGGCGCTGTATGCCCAAGTGGATTGGGACAAGAGGACGGCGAAGACGGTGCCGGTTACCAAGCGTGGAAATCTCCCGAAGGCGAAGATTGAGAAGACGAATGCGGCTTCGGGGAGGGTGGCTGTTGGGGCGATGGTTTGGGCACTGGCGGGGGTGGCTGTTGCGGCGGGGGTTTTCTTTTAGATGGGTCTATGTTTCTTTTTACTTTTATATTCTGAGGTTTCTTGGGATTTTTCTTGGGATTGCGCCATTGGCCATGTATGCATGGTAACGTGCGTGAGGTGGACTTTGAGAAGGTAATGATGGAGTTGAGGGGTTTTCTTTTTTTTCTTTTCTTTTTCGTGGTTTGGAGGAAATATATTTATGACTTGACTATTTAGCTATAGGCACTTAATGCTTTTTTATGATGATTTTGATTTTAGCCTTTTGCACGCTTTTGTTTTTTTTCCTTTCTTGAACTTTTATATAATTGTCTAGATCGATCTCTACATACACATTGGAGCTCGAGTTATGGTTATAATAATGAATGTATTGCATTAATGTCTCAATTTGCAATTGCAAGGCGATGGTCATTGCGCGGCTACGTTTTTCATCTCTTCAAACCTGTAGTTAAGTTCTACTGCTTCGAAGAATTATAATTTACTTTGGATTTTGCAACCCATATACATGTGCATGCGCATGATCCGGATCCTCCCTGCTCTTTTCTGATTTGTCCCTTTTTTAAAAAAAGTTTCCTATTGGTGTAGTAGGTAGGTACATGTACCTGATCGAATAATTACACAAGATATGGTGTAACCCTTTAAATTTCAAGTTCCAATAGGTAGGTAGAGTGGTTACACCGAAGGTAAATTAGAGATTTAGATGGGGGGGGGGGGGGGGGGGTGCATGTGTGTGTGTAACGTCAATCAAGTACAGCTGGCCATGGTGGTGACACAAGGATTATATTACGAGGTGATTGATGTATGTATGTATGTACAAGATTAAGGGCTTTTGTAATTAATTATTTTAATTAAGAAGGGCAGTTGTGAGGGTTAGAGGGTTGGACGTGATGATTGGCTTCGGTGATTTGGTGAGGTGTGGTGTGGTGAGTTGGTGAGGTTGAGAATGGGTAATACCAATCTTTCTCTTGTAGATATACGAAAAGAGGCCAATACGAAAATTGACTAGATTTGTGGACATGATTGCAAGATCTAGATGGCACGCGCATGGCCATGGCAGTCCATACATCGATATCCTGCTGGTTGTATTTCATAGGTAAGTAAGGAGGTATGGTATAGTTAGTTAAGCATATATGTAGTTATAAAAGCCTGGAGGTTATAATTAAGGATGCGCTGCGCTGACAGGCTTAATGTGCAGACAGTACTTTCAAAGTTTAATATAATTATATCTCCATCTAGATCTATATCTACCTACCTAAACGCAAAAACACGGTATATACGTACGGCTCGAGATCTAGAATCTAGATATATATATTCAATGGATTCTGAGATAAAAAAAACATACTAACTTGGACTGCAACTGCCGTCTAAGTAGACGAACATGGATGTACATGTACATGTACATTAAGTACCTACATTAGCTAGGGTATTCAAAGCTTTAAAAAAAAATCCGGCGGATTTTTCCGATTTCAAAAAAAAAAAATCCGAAAATCTCACACACAAAAAAAAAAAAGTCCGTACTTGGACCATGGATAAGTGCAGAGAAAATGCAGAATCGATATCTGCTTTAAAAAAAAATACGCCACATCTGCCAAGATGATCGCACCACTCTAAACAACTCATGATCAACAGTGCCCCCCCCCCCCCCATTGGGGTGATTTTATAATTTATATGAAGATGTCTGCCCATGGCCTCAAAAAACCAGATATCTGCGATCTAGAGGACCTCCCTGAGAAATCCGTGAAAATTCGAAAATCGCCAGGGTACAGGGTGTATACTCAAAGTTGGGCATTATATATCTAGATCTGGAACCGAATTAAACAAACTCAGAAAATTGCAAACTTTGTTTTTGAGCTTTGAATACCCCTGATTATAATTCCCCTGGGTTCATTTATGGTCATGGCTTGCTGTTGATCATGATAGCGAACCGGCCGAACTTTTTCTTTTTGCAAGGTCGGTGTAATATTTTGTGGCCTCCAGATCTAGATCTGGAGACTAGTTATATATACTCAATTACCTAGTTAATTATAATATGGATGCCATATTCAGTAAGATGTATGTATAGAAGTGAGGCATTGCATGCTCCTGGGTATACTACCGTGGCCAGTGGAAATTACCTAGGATCGACGGGGGTCAAATATCGTGATTATTGCATTAGTTACGTATACCTTCTTCTTTGGAATGAGAATAAGAATATATGTATGTAAGGCAAGATCATGGTTATATCCATTTTTCACATTTTATACATTTACATAACATGGAGTAATATCCGTCCATACAAAGAACCAATAACCAAGAATTTCCAAAAAATTTAGAAGGATATCCAAACACCCACCAAAAAAATCAACACCCAAAAATCGCCCTCCACTCCCTCCCGCCAACCTCAAAATCATCATCACCATCACCATCACCACCTTCCTCCTCCGGGGATGTGGAGACCCCCTCCTCCCCAATCCCCTCCAACTCCTCCCTACTAATCCCCCAAAACGCAGTAACACCCCTCACAAACGCCCTCGTAACCCGCCTCACCTCCTCATGCGTCTCAAACACCGAGAATGAGAGCCTGAAATGTGGGTCGCCCTCATACCCCATGTTATCCCCCCCCGTAGTCGCTGCTGCTGCTGCTGCACTTTTCCCAAACATACTACTACTACTACTTCCGCTCCCACTACCACCAGCACGAACCTCGAGTAATCTGTCCGCACGGAAGAGTGACCCGGGGGTGACGAGGACAAGGTGTTTCATGGCCAGGTAGTCCCAGAGACGCTCGGGGAGGGTGCTGGGGAAGTAGTGGTATAGAGGGTGGTTTTGGTAGAGGATCTTGACCCAGATGAACATTCCGGCGGGTGGGGGGGTGAAGGTGTACATTTCTGTGAGGGGGGGAGGGGTGGTGCTGGGGGTGTATTCCCCGTTGTGTCCTTCTGTCTCCATCTCCCCATCCCCCTCCTCCCTCACCTTCTCTTTCTTCTCTCGAGAACCCCTGACGCAGATGAACCCCTCGACTTCTTCTTCCTCTTCCTCTTCTTCCTCCTCATCATCACCCCTCAAAACCTCCACCATAACCTCCATCTTCCCCTTGTACACATCCCTTAGATACTCCATCCACCCGACGAACCCCTCGGCCCCCCACTTATTCACGAGCAGGTCCGCGACCAGCGCCTGCGTGAACCCCGACGGCTGCTGCGTGCCCGCCTCGGTGGCCAGGAGCAGGCGGTTGATGAACAGCGGCTGGGCGACGATCCAGCCGAGACGCGCGCCGGGACAGATGGTCTTGCTGAATGTGCTGAGGTGGATCACGCGGCCCGAGGGGTCGTGGGTGAGGTAGGACTGGGTGAGGGAGTGGAGGAAGGGGAAGGATTTCTTCTTCTTCTGATGCTGCTGCGGGGCGTGTTGGTCCTTGTCCTCCTCCTCCTCCTCCTCCTCCTCCTCCTCCTCGACATCCTCACAAACCTCATACTGCAAATTCCAATACGGATCGTCCTCAACAATCACAACATCATGCCCCTCGCACACCCGATACACCTCCCTCCTGCGCCACCCCGGCACAACCCGCCCAGTCGGGTTCTGCCCAACAGTGATCGTGTACAACACCCTCGGCTTCCTCGCGCCCCCCCTCTCCCCCTCGTTCCACGTGGAAAGCATATACTCCAGCGCATCACTCCGCACGCCAAACTCGTCCATCTCCACCCCGAAAACCCGTGCGCCGACTGCGCGCGCGGCGGAGGGCGCGGGGAGGTACGTGTACTCCTCGCAGAGGAGCGAGTCGCCGGGGGTGAGGAGCATCTCGAAGACCTTGTTGAGGCCGTCTGTGGTGCCGCATGTGGGGAGGAGGAGGGGGGCGGGGGAGGTGTAGAGGGGGAACGGGTGGTGGATGTGCGTGAGGACGAGGTTGCTGAGGAAGGTTGTGAGAGGGGGGTAGCCGTCTGCGGTGCCGTATTGGAGGGCTGTGGAGAGGGAGGGGGTGGTGGGGAGGAGGGTGGGGGGTTGGTGGGAGTCGTCGCGGGGGTATTTTGGGACGAGGAGGCGGCTTGTCGATGGAGCAACGCTTGTGGTGGTGGAGGTGGAGGGATTGGTTTTCCAGAAAGTGAGGTTCTCGAAGGTGGATTTTAGGGACGTTGGGGCGCCGCGGTGGGGGGCATGCGATGATGTTGTAGAAGAAGAAGATCCTGATGGCCGTGAAGACGACGACGTCGACTCACCCCCATCCCCCTTCGACGGCGCCGGCGCATCCTGCACCTCGGCCTCGAGCGTGTTGAACGGGAACAAATCCGCGCTGGGCATCCCCGCCGCGAGGTTCTGCATGCCGGGAAGCAGAAAGTACTTGTACATGCTTTTGATGACGGACGGCTGGCGCCTGCGCGCCATGGGCGAGAGGTGGTGCGAGAGGTCTTTCGGGGGAATGTCCATCGTGAAGGTGTCCCTCATGATTTGACTTGATTTTCGGGGGGGTGTAAGTTTTCGTTGTTGTAAATGGTGTAGAATTTCCTTTCCCTTTTTCCTTTTCCCTTTTCCTTTGTCCTTCTCCCTTTTTTCCCTCGTCGTGATGTAAATGATGTTGATGTTGATGTTGATGTTAATTAGGTACTTAGGTATCGCTTAACAGGTATGTATGTAACCGTTGACAGCTCCGAGCTTCCGACCCGGATTGATAAGCTGCCAATCCAACATAACTGCTGCCTAGCCGGGCTAGCCCCTAGCTTCAAACTCATCCCCACAGCTCACCGTGCCCCCCCTGTACATGTCAAATCCTGGCCATATGGGGGATTGCTCACAAATCAACGTTAGTTACTTGGTAGGTAGTTATACAAAAACAAAGATAGAGATAAAGATAGCTATAAAGATAAAGATAAACATGTACATGGTTCGATCGGATTAAACTCCGCGCGAACTCGGCATCGGCATCGGCCTCGGGACAACGTTGACGTTGGCGTTGGCGTTTAAATTCCTCTTTAATTACTTAGGTACCGGTACCTATAGCTACTTCATCCGGTAGGACGAGATCAGTAGGTGCAAGGTCTAGATCTACATACTATATACTCTAGTTAGAGAGAAAGACTATAGCTACTAAGTAATCTACCTACTATGTATGTAGGCACTCGAGTGTAAATTTAAATTTAAATGTCATGATCAGATCTAGCTTGATTATAATTTGTCTCATGACGGCTACGAACTCACATATCTTTTTAAACTCTAAACTTTAAATTTCAAATGAAAGCTTCGGCCCCAAATCTGCAATTGTAAGCTTAGATCTACTGAAGCTTGAGAAGAACAGCTACATCGTACTACATACATAAACAATTGATACATGGAACACATATATATCTGCATTGTATCGCATCTTAATTTAATAAACGTGAACCCCCCACCTCATGAGAATAAAATGAAAAAGGCTGCATATATATATAGAAAATTTAAAAGTAGGTGGAGTGGCCATGGTAAACTTCTCCGGATCCCCCTTCGAACGAAACCCCCCTCTGGATAGTAAATATAATGAAAAAGAAAAAGAAAGAGAAAAACAGCCTCGAGCTCATGATCAAAAACAGATCATGATCATGATCGATCGCGAGTCCATCAATTTAAGAATAAAAATAAAATAAAAATAAAAATAAAAAGAACACAAGGAAATTTAAAAAAAAAAAGAAAAAGAAAAATCCATAAATTCGTGAGGGGGCATAATCGTCGACGATCCGTCGGAGGTAAAATGGGTAAGGGAGAGGGATCTCATAAAAAAAAATAGAAAAAGGGGAGGAAATAAAAAGAAGAAGAAAAAAGAAAAAGCAGAGGGAGAAAGAAAGGGCGCAGATAAACTCATAATTATAATCTCAAAGAAAGAGAAAGAAAAGATAATCACTGCACCCCTCCCCCCGCCCCAATCTCCCACTCCCCCTCCTCCCCGACCCCCCCAACGACCATCATCGCCGGATCAACATCCCCCAACCCCGCCACATCCCCTCCCAACCCTCCCTCCTCCTCAATATACCTCAAGATCTCCTCCTGAGTCATCTCGCCTGCCCCCCCCGTCGGAACGCCCAGCCCATCATTCCCCCACCCGCCACCATTCCCCCCATCGAGCTTCTGGAAGCGAAACACTTCCCTGGCGGCGCCCTTGACTTGCCCCAACACGCACCCCGCAATGCCCCATACAACCTCCATGGTTTTCAACGCGCCAATTCCAAGACGGATGCGTTCTTTTGCGAGAAAGCCTTCGTCGCCGGCAAGAAGCCACGAGCAGGCACTCAGATGCACGATTGTCGCGAGAGTTAATACGCAAGTGAAGAATGGGGAGTGTTTGATTAGCGGCGTAGGGAGTGTGACTAATTTTGAGATTGCGTTTGCTGCGTGGACTGCCTTCGAGGTGTGGAATATGATGGGATGGTTGGATGTGGTGTATCCTGTGGTGGGGGTGCATGAGGTCTCATCGCTCACTAGGGAGACAATCAGATGGCTTCGTGGGCGGTGGAGGTAGATTGACGTTGCGTATACTATCATGTGCGCCTGAAACAGCATCTCGTCGACCTTCCGGTCCTTGCCGACGAGTTCTTTCTTGTCGTCTGGTAGATGGAGAGCCCAGTTTACGAGGGAGGCGTCGGCGGCGTCGGCGCGGCCGTCCGGGATCGATTGGACGTTGTTGGAGGTTGATTGTAGGGCTGAACTGCCTGGCGGGGAGTTTGGGGGAGGTGGTGATGTGGGAGGGAGGGGCTGCGAGCACGAGAGAACCTGGCCTAGAATCCGGATAGCTTCCACCCGGTAGGCATATGAGGAGAATGACACTGGCTCATCTGCAAACGTGCGATCTTCAAATTCCTCGAGTGACTTTGGATCTGGAATGCGCTAAATTGGGAAATAACAACGTCAGTATATCGCCTCGATGTCCAAGATTAAAAAATAAACATACCCCATTGTTATATTCCATCTCTTCGCACGGTAGCGGTACTGTGCAACTCGCCAGCCATAACCTAAAGCCATCCGAGCGCTGGTGAACGCCAGCAAGGATACCATCGAGAAAGTACAACTCCCACCACGTTCGCCTCCAACTCTCCTGCATGACTCGCTCCACTGGATCCTGCGAATTGCGCTTCTCGTTGATCTCGTGCAGCATCTGGTCGTCAATCATGCCGATATCGCCATTCTCGTCACCAGCCATCATAATCTCGTCAGGGACGGGTTCACCGCCAAAGTACGAAAACTCCTCCCGGTTCATGCCAATCTCAAGCGCAATGTCTACCGCGTGGTCCTTGACCTGTGCGCTCTTCTCCTGTTCATTGCTGGCATGTAGGCCGATGGCAAACAGCAGCATGGCCTGGACGGTGAAACCATTCTTGGGCGCATTCTGCCGAAACAGTGTGTACTCTGCGGCATCCCGAAACGAGTCCCTTGGGGCGTTGGCGGCAAAGAAGCTACCAATGTAGCGCACCACAGGCATGAGATGGGTCAGCTTGGCCACATTTGTCTTGACGAGGTAGGCCGGAGGAAGCATGAAAGGATGTGAAGAGTGAAAGTAGGCATAGTAGAGTTGAATCAAATTGGCCGAGGGTGCGTGGGGGACATGTTCGTGCTGGGCCTGGAATTGTGTCGAATTCTTGTGATATGCCCGTAGTGTTTCCAGGGGATTTGACTGCACGCTCGACACCGGTTTATATGGCGAAGGGGCATTCGGTGGTTGTGTGTTGTTGTTGTTGTTGTTGTTGTTGTTGTTGCTGGCTCCGCCATGGTCCTTTGAGACTGGCGCCGTGTAGTGAGCTGGTATCCGTGGTAGACCTTTAACCCGAACATCGCGATAAGGATGATAGTTAGGACGATTTCCAAGAGACCACGACCACCGAGCCATCTTCAATATATCAAGGAGTAGCTAATCCCCCAAAAATAGAAATTGAAAAAAAAAAGAAAAGATTTGAAGAAAAAAGAAAATAATAAAATAAGCAGTCAGAAAAAAAAAATACGAAAATAAATATGATTCAAGGCGATGCCGATCAACAATGGCAAAAAGAAAAGAAACAGTTAATCCGAGAGGGAAAAGAAAGGAAAAGTATCAAGTTCAAAGGTATATATATGTATATCCGCTAGCTGTATGGACAATCCTCTCCGTAGATGACGATATCTGATGATTGATTGCGCCGTGAAAACCGAAAACCCCAACGCCAGGTAAATGTGAGATCGCAACGCCGTAAACTGAGGAAAGGACCGAAAGCGCTGCAAAATGATGTCGTATTGGTCGAGAGCTACTGGCGCCCTCGGTAGGTATTATATGGAGCGACCCTTCCTAGGCCAACCATGAGCTCCGTTCTGCAGGTACCTGCCATGAGGTGCTCCCTTCAGCTGTACGGTCCGATTTCCCCAGATCGGATTCCACATGCGAGCTGCCCGCCGACCTGAAGTGTGCAAAAGAAATATCGGGTTTCCCTGGGCCCTGAGTTGGGTTGGCACACCTCCGCGGGTACGACGTCAGTTATCGCCAGGGGTGGGGCGGCGGGCAGGTGGTTATTTTGTTGGAGCAAGGGGTGCGCTGCTGGGCCGATCAACATGTCAACTGTTGCAACAACACCACGGTGCCAGTCGACCCGGCTGTAAAGTAGCCTGCTTATGCTTGTACGTAACGGCCAACCAGGAATACACGTGCGCCGACGAATATTGTGAAAAATGAGAGTAATAGCTCGCCATCGCAGCTTCGTGTAATTGGAGGTGGTTGCGTTCGAGTTGCTGTTAGGTAATTGTGCGTTGCTTTCCAACATCGCCGAACATGACCCAAATGCACACACACACACACAGCGCAACAACACGGCAAGAACGGTCAGGCATATTGCCGGGCAACCGTTACTTAAAGCTCTGTGCGGCAGGGGGGCACAGGACTCACAACGGAGCATGTGGGCTGCGGCGTGGTATCGGGTGGGTATTGGAGGAATGTGGGGCCGAATAGGCAAACCTGATAAAAAGGGCACCATTTCCCATTATTTTCTCCCAAGCGAGAAACCGTCCAGGCAGACAACGAGGATCGGCGAGCATGCAGAACCCCAGCTCGGCCTGGGCCGCCTGGACCGCCCACGTGCGACGACCCGTTGGAAGCCATCGCGCCCAGGAGAAGGATGAAAGTGAAAGAAAAAAAGAATACCCGACGACAACCAACCCGCGAGGACTCGCCAATTCCTTAGCCTCGTCCCCCCAATTCCTCCCTCTCGGCTGAATACTTTTTTCCTTTTGCATCCCTTCTCCCGCATCATTGGCACCGAATCGATGGGAATGGAGGAAGCGGTGACTCGTCATCCTTGGTTGGCGCGATCTGGTTGCGGATCTGTCGGCGACCGATCGCTTGTTGACAACACGCAAGATTGCATACAGCAGCCGGCACACCCGACAGCGCAATTGCCAGGACCAGCAAAAACAATAGCCTCGTCAATAGCAACGACCAAAATGTTAAAGCAACAAGCCAAGTAACCGCCACAGCGCCGAACAAGAATGCAGCAATCCGACAGCGCAACCACTAATGGACCCTCGCCGGGCCGACGACAGACTGCGGGGTACCATAGGACGTTTCCGCCGACTTCACGAAGAAAAAAAACTTCCAGGCGGCAGGAGCTCTGTATTGGGCCAGGGCGATTTAGGCGTCCCGTTGTCGGGTGAGCCTAGGGCGAGGGTGCGCTGGTGTGGTGGCAATTGGGGTGGTTGTTCGCCTGGGAGCTCCAACATTGTCTGCAAGCAACAACATAACAAGGGGGTGCGCCGTGAGGATCCAGCATTCAAGCAACTTCCACGGAGAGATAGAAGTTTTCCGATGGAAGGAAAAAAAACGGCTCCAGAAATGAAAGATAAAAAAAATACAACAAGCGAAAAGAATAAGAAAGAGGCGAAAGGCAAATCAGAAGGCCTGGGATAATCCACAACACAATTGAAAACACCAAAAACATCCGAGAACAAAGAAACTAACCGCATAAAATCCAACCCACGGAAGTTCGGAAAGAAATCAATAATTGCAATTGAATTATTATTCCTGGATATATCACCACCTCTGACACTCTTTCCATCGGAAAGAGATCGGGTATATGAGGCAAGTCCGCATAAATTCCAGGAAGCAGAAACGATATGCGAATCGCCAACAACGCAGGCTTTAGAAAGAGAGAAGGAAAAGATAAAAAAATATGAATATGTATAGGACTCACCACTATAACCACCCTCCCCACCGCTATCTGCGACTCCATTTTCATTTGCACTCGCCTCGGTCCCGCTGGTCGCCGACACCCCGCCCGATACAGCAGTTGAGCCCTTCCGCTTCCTACCCTTCCAGCCTCTCCTACTTTTCACATAGCAGCACGTTCGCCCCTCTGACCTGCAACGCGCGCAAGTTGGGACACCGGCATCGCATCGAAGATGCCGAAGCCGACACTCGGTACATGCTAGCGGGACTGGCGGAGTTGCCGGTGGGCCTCGCCGTGCGCCGTATGCCTGCCCCCCCGCCGAACCTTGGGATGCTGATGGTGTTGTTCCGTTGCCGGTGTTGTTGTGTGAGCCTGGGCTAGTGTATTCTGGCGACTGGACCCCGCCCCCGCTTTGGAGCTGTTGCTGCTGTTGCTGTAGTTGTGGTGATAGTGGCAGTTGCTGCTCGTATATCGTCGGTGAGGTATAGTGCCCCCCCATATGGTGCTGCTGGTGATGAGGATGATGATATGCCGGAATGAATGTACTGTTTGACGCCGCCGACGAATACCCAATCTCGTTATCCGTCGCGCTCGAATAATCAACACTACTGCGGTTCCGACTCATCCCGCTGAACCCAAAGTGGCTGCTTCTCGATCCACCAGGCGTATCGGAGGAGGATGAGTTGCCTCCGTCGGTAGACCTGGAGGAGTTGAAGGTTGTCCGCAGTTGGGGCATAATTTGCGAGTGTGAAGACATCATGCCGTTTTTTCAGGTCTGGAGGTCTGTCCTCGTACTGTCGTGTGTCGGCTTATCCTTCGTCAGGTTTCAAAGAGCCCAAGAGCTATCTTCTCGTGCCGGATGGTATTTCCACTAATATCGAATTTTGTCCCAAGCACGTCGCCCAAATAATACAAGTGCGCCTGCCCCGTGGAACCTCAAGATAGCGCGCCAGATAATATTTCAACAGTTCCGAACTCAAAAAAAATCCACGCCCTTCGATTCAATATTTGTCCTCCTTTGGGATCAAGCTCGGCTGTCGATCTGTGTATCGGAAAAAGAAAAGACCGCGGACGCTGGCCAATACTAACGCTACTGGTGCCAAATCTACTGAATATGCTGCTGTTGTTTTTCCGAAGCTCTGGACGTCTGGGCCCTACGTTGCATTACTTCGTAAGCAAATGCTATTGGATCGTAAATCCAACCAAGAGATAATATGCTTAGATCTAAAGACACAAGATCTGTTCCAATAAGATGTCAGGGTAGATGCTTAGGCTGTCGCGCAAGCAAATAATAGCTCCCGTCATTCATCTATCTAACCCACCAACCAAGATACCGGGCTATGCAAAGATATCGCTAGTAGTAGGGGGGGTCAGGAGCGGGGGATGGGGGGAGTGGGGGGTGGAGGGGGTGGAAGAAGAGCGGAATGGGTTTGAGGAAGGTAGTTGTGGGATCGCAAAGAGACAAGGAATGTTACACCTCAGAAAGTCAATACATACCAGCCTTCACTTCTGGTGCCGATCAGCTGCACAACTGCAACCGTTAGAGTCTGACTTCCAGACGGCTGGCCAAGTTGCCCTCGACGGGTGACTCTCTGCAGCTGAACCTCTGGGATGGTATGGCTTGGGAAAAATAAATATGCAGATACCGGGGGATCCCGCCGGGGCGACGGGGCAGGATAGATGGATGGATGGATGTGATAGATAGATAGGTTGAGAGATAGCAATGCCTGGTCAGGGTGTGTGGCGTGAGTGCCACAAGGTATCAACCACCACCACAAATTGCTCCAACGGTGTGTACACTCGAGGGTTTAGGATAAACCCAAAATATTTCAAGACGATTCGAGCTTCCCAGGGCTGTAGGGCCTAAGCACAAATAAAACAATCAAAATAGTAGAATTGGTTTCCTGGTTTCCTTTACTGACACTTTTCCACGGCGTGTGTGTTTGTGTTTGTGTGTGTGATGCGTGTGTGGTGAGTGGGTCAATGGACGTGGGCCCTGGGTTTGGTTTCGTGGGAAGGGTTATTTGTTGATACTCACTGTTGTTGACCGAAATGGGCAGCAATGCCACCCAAACAGCGGGAAGGTAAGCGAAGCAGGCGGATGGAACCAAGCTTCCTCGCGTGCGCAACCAGCCGTGTGTGTGGGTGGTTATGTATAAAATGCAGATATATGCGTTGTGAAGGTGTGTGAGCGTGATTGAGAATATTTTGATGAGTCGCAATGTTGTTGTTTGTCGAAGCGATATGTTCGCTATGGTTTGGGTTGATCGGGGCAGCTTCCTTAGAGGTAGGTACGAAAGCTACGTCAAGCTCTCCTTGAACTTGTGCCTTTTTTTTTTATTTTTTTTTTTATGAATAATTTTACCAGGTTCTGCTTCTCTGTAGCCTTGTTGTCCTTGCCTGTGACACTCGAACCAAGCAACTATCCTATTCAATGGAATTTGGACGCAGCGCCAAAGTCCCTCCTCCTTCGGCACTCCCTTCAACCTTCCAGATTCCCCGGCAAATATATCGTGCACACGGATCGCTTGTTAGATCTGCTGACTGGATCTCCTGTTGCTCGATAGCTTCGCTGACCGTTTAGGCCTTGCCGTCGCACTGGCGTCCGATTTTGTGTGCGGGAGAAAAAAAAGAGCCTTGTTTGAGGTAGGAAGGTCGCCGTCTCAAGGTCACCGGCTTGGGGGGATTCGATCGAGGGACAAGAGATTGGAATAATATTTGGAGACCCTCTGCCAAAATTAAGATGGTCTGGTATAACCACCCGTCGCTCTGAGCAGCATGGGGGTGTGAGGGGGTCGCATGCGAGTGGGGGAGAGGGGGGTCGGGCAGTGGGGTTTCTCTGCAGTGGGCCTATGAGAGACACGCGCAGGTCTGAACGATCCACAGAACGTTGAGCAGTGGCAGGGATGCCACGAAGACGCGGGGGGAATCGGGACAGGGAGACTGGATAAGTTGGATAGGCAGCTCTGACGGGCCATGGAGATTGTCTCGAGGACGCCGCAGTTCACGGCCTCTTGGCCCATCGCGCCCAGCAAAGCCGACAGATGGATTGCGCCGCCCACGGCGCCCATTTTCCGCCAGCGTGTTTTGGAGAGCAGCGGCGCCCTCGTGAGGTGACAGGTTGCAGCAGAGCGGATGGTGGAGTGTGCCCCCGATCCCGACCAGGCCGCCTGGCATGGGGCTGCAGCAGCCCACCTGACTAGCCGGGAGCGACTCGACCGTGCTAGCAGCGACACTGATAAGTGGGAGCGGGAGTCGACCCCACCCGCTCGGCATCGATATCGCAGGGCCGTCCATTCCATTGATAAAGTCCGCGACCGGCATATGTAAATCGAAGGCCCTCATGTGCGCGCGATAGGATGCGGCCGCTGCAGGCATGCCTTGCTGGCCCCGCCTGGCTGGCTGGCTGCGGGGCGGGGGAGGGGTGTGACGAGTTCCGCGGGCCCGGGGCGCGCGAGGGCTGGCGGTGGTCGGGACATCCAGGAGGACGGCGGCGGGCTCGTGCCTCGGGCGGCGCGGGCGGAGACCACTCGCAGCAGCCTGAACCCGGCGCAGACGGGAGGGCGGAGGTATTTAGCAGAAGCGCCTCCCGCGAGACTGGGCCGGACACATCGCCAGCTCACGAACCTCAGCAAAGTCCCAAGTGCACCAGATCTCCAGATGATGGCCTTCGAAACGCTTCCCCTTCCCCGCAGCAGCAGCAGCAGCACCAGCAGAGTTGCCCGACACATCCTCCTCATACACCTGCGCCGTCGAGGCAACGCACCATAGCCTTTTCTTTTCCCCCGCCACTGGCAACGACCGGGAGTGCTTGCTTCTTTTTCCTTCCTCCCTGCTGCTCTTGCAAAACCCTCGGCGCCCCACTTGACCACCGCCAGCTGTCTCCAAACCAGCCTCCTTGGAAAAAAAGTCGCCTTGCCGATTGAAAAGTTCCAGGTACCCGTGTGTGTGCCGGCGTTCATACAACACAAGCTCACGGCCGCTCAAGCCGCAGACATGCGCGGCTGCCGAGAGGAATATCTCGAGATGGGGCGTATCGGCAGGGAAACAGTCGCCAGCTCAAGACCTCAAGAACCGGCCCCGTGCTCGTGTCGTAATACCCGCCACACACACTTGCATTCGAGACTGGTGCGGGGGTGGGCGCGCGGGGGGGTTGGTGAACCCCCACACCGAGGAAAGGACAAGCAACAGACAAGGCAACGCATAAGCGAAAAATTAACCTTCGTGCAGAAAATGCGCCTCCCATTCTTTATAAACAACAGCGTAATTGGTTGCCCAGTGTATCATCGGGGACAAATTTTTTTTCCTTCTCTCATCATCACGTGCTTGATGTATGGGCTCCTGTAGACCCAGAAAAAAATAGAGATAAGATAGGTAGGTAGTTCATCGCCTACCGAGCCAATTGCAATTGCAACCAATGAGCGAGAAGCGTCTCCATCTCCAAATCAAATTTCAACCTCTCCTGTTCCACTCGTATCCTTCCGTATAAATATTTGGGCATGGTATGATTTTGTTCATCTCTTTTTGATCCGCATTGATGCTCATTGTTTCAATGCAACTCTCCTTGCATCCTCCTTTGTTAATGCTCAACCTTGGTTGTGAGATGAAATTTTTGTTGCCAACAACTCATGATATTATTCCGCAGTGCAGTGGGATATAACAGAAGAGTGTTTAGAGTACCAACCTTGAAGTCCTACATATTCGTAGTATTAGTGAGTTGTGATTGAAAGAAAAAACGTTTGGGGGCTTGTGATGGCCACACCCTCAATCTTGCTGAATCACTATGATAATTGAAAGCTTGCAAGGTTGACTTTGTCGATAATTATAAATATGGGATGGCATTCCTATGATTCCCAAAACATTCTCCAAAGACGAATCCAGATACCTAATGGAAGTCGACGTCATACCAAAGTAACGGTGCGGTCTCGTAAAAGAGATCTTCAAATTGTCGAAAATCAAATCCACACCAGAAAAGCAAGGACCCATCCTCTCAGACGCCTACCATCCCCAATTATGGTTCTTCATTTGCCCATCTCTGGTGGGCAAATGCAAGATGAGTAGCCTCGCATTATTTGGCAACGGCAGATATAAACGCCAAGCTCGTCAAGTTTTTCGCACACATTTGTACGCACGCATAGAGTACAAAAGACAAAAACACTTTCCATTTGCATGCAATAAGAATATTCAATCATCCACACTGAGTGATAGGGTAAATAACTGTGTGCAAACCCAGATAGGAGGGCTGATCATGGTTGGAAGGAAAAGGCAAGTGAGAAAAAAAAGAAATCAAGTGGCAAAACCGAGTTGAGATGTCAAAATCCAAAGCTTGTGATTTTGACTGAAAATCAAAAGAAAAACAAGCAAAGGGTAACATGACGGATAGCATGCGCAGCGATAAACGAAATAGTGAAAGGTAAAATGTGAAAACGAAACTTTTAGTTGTTGTTCCCAGAGAAGCCAAGAAAAACCCCGTAAAAATGAAAACAAGCGGCATGAGGCTCCAGGGGTGTAAGATAATGTTTAGTCTTACCCAAGAGCAAAAGAAAAGGTCGTATCCATGTGGCAAGTATCAATCACGAGGCGCCTTATCGTGATCCTCATCATGCGTCGAGCTCCATGCCATTAGGTTCATTGTTTGGTGTGACCGGCATGCTATCACCGATTTCGCCATCATCTCCAAGTTGCATTATCCACGGCGCCCCATTGGCCCTCTCTTCGACTGGGAAGACTTCCCTCGCATATTCTTCCAAGCTCCTCCAGCCCTGCCATAGATTTCGTGATATTTCCGGGCATCTTTCTCCCATCCCTGGGGGAAAGTAGCTATTTTGAGGATCTTGGAAAAGTGTAGCAATGGCGTATAGCTGATCCCGGTATCCTTGTGGAATTGGGATACCAGATAAGTCGAGCGGCGTTTGAACATAAGTGACATTCCTTCCAAGCCCCTTACTGAAGACAATCGATGCTTCAATTGGAGTGAGAACTTCAAACGCTAGCGGTATCCTAGAAAATAAAACAATTAGTACAAATTCCTCAAAGAACCAAGTGTTGACAGTACCGCATTCCGCCCCATTTCCTAATGCCATCCTTGAGGATTTGCAGAATAGTAGGGCCGACATCGTGTTCTGTGTCGAGCCATGGTAAAGGATAATTTGGGTGAAAAGGCGCTTTCCATATGAATCCATCGCCGTTTTCCTCGAGCTTCCATAAAGGGACCGGTAGAACACTGGAGAAATTGTTGTTGTAGCAGGCAGCATAGACAAATGTTGCCTCGAGTCCAAAGATCTCTCTCACATATTTTTCCACTTCGAATTTTGTCTTCCATAACGGTAGCCCATCTATCGGAGGTTGGCCAGCGCGCCTAGGGTGTGTGCTGTGGTCTGTTAAGGATGAATAGATATAGTGCTTGACCCCCGCTTTCTTGGCCACCATAGCCAATGATTTTCCGATCGCCACTTCGTCACCCCAAGAGGTTGTGTTGATGAAAGCGATGTTCGCGCCATAGAAAAGATCATTGAGGAAATTTACGTCCTCAAGAGACCCTTCAAACAGCGTCACACCATGTAGCGAGGCCAATTCTGAAGATAATTGCGGGTTCCTGGCGCAAGACCTGAGCTGCGCTCTTACAGTATACCCTACTGCCGATGCGACTCTTATAACTGAAGAGGCCTGCCTGCCGAGTGAGTTGACAACTACTAGGGTCTGGCTCCGTTTGCGTGGTGAAGTTGGGGTTGACATTGTGTATGTGTGGTCGAAGATCATTTGCAATGAGAATTATGCAGGCAGAAAAAGAAATGGTGAGAAAGGCCGGACCAAGGGGAGGAAATGCGTTGGTTTTGTTCCGTGGCCACGTGCGTTAAGCTTTCCAGCACCGAGATTTTGTGATGATATTTCGTAATTTAAGTTATATTTTTTTGTTTGATGCCACCCGCATACAGTAGCTGGGATGAAATGCGGGGTGGTGGGGTGAGACGATTGGGGCAACCTATCCGGTGCGCCTGGGAGAATGACCGAAGGAAACCGAACGAAAATTCTAAATCTTTGCGTATGGCGCACTCCCTATGGTGTAAATGAGCTCGGCTTGGTGCACTCTGGGGAATGATAACCCTTATCGCTGTAGTTGATATCGATGTTGATTCAAAGCCCTTTTCTGATTTCTATCTGTTTAGCAGATCTGTTGTCAAAGTAAGCACGACAACCCAATGCACTAGGCTGAAAAAATGCTATAACGGGGTACTAGCAGTAGATATCAACCTGGGGTACTGATAGTAAGGATAGGTAGGGTTGTGGAGAACAATGGTGTGTGAAGGTAGGTCGTTTAACCTGCTCATGTGCTCCTAGCCTTTCTTGGTGGCTCACACAAATGGACCAGCTTGCATCGTGATTGCCACTCGCAAGTGCACCAACATCCAACAAATATGTAGGCATGCGGTGGTACGCGAGCATGTAGAATTAAACTCAAATGACGTTCAAGAACTTACATATCGTAATATGGGTTATCTGAAAAACAAGATAGCTGGATTGAGAATATGCAGAAGACCTCTCGATATGCAATGTTGGTTGACGTACAGAGCTTTGATTTGCGATGAGTGCCAGGGTCCTACGACCTAGCGATTCCTTGGTTTTCGGGAAGGGTGGACTGATATCCGTTTAAAGGCGACTTTTGAACAGCCAAAGAGGGTCAAAGGTTTCGAATGAGGGTCGAGGAAGGAGGGCCACAAATGCACTGACTGGGTGGGTGACTTTCTCTTCCGTAAGCCTATTTATCTACCCGTAAATCCCTATGTGCCGTCACCCTTAAATATTGCATTTCGTTACCCATCGGTAGCCTCGTACCCATCGGGGGGCTTAGTTACCCCCATCCCCAGTGCATGATGAACAGAGCTCCTGGACTCGTGCACGACACCACCCAATAGACCTTCTCCAGGCATCGCACGCATTGGGCTCGGTGGTATGTGATTAGGCATTGAGCTTTGAGCCTCTTGGAAAGCCCAGGAACCATCATTCTCCCAAAAGCGACAGAATTTTACGTAAACTGGGTGCTTATGGTAAATTGATCCTTGCCTCAATTTTCAAGAGGGAGTGTCGGCACAAAGTGCAGAATGCATTGCCGGTTTCCAAAAGGCAGGAAAAGCAATGGGTGCTGGTACGCCTACGAGTAGTTGGGCATACATGGAAATTTGGTATTCTTTTTGCCATCTCGTGGTACGATGATGATACCGCAGGTAGGTGCAACAATGACGCGAGCTGGAAATAACCAAATAGGCCGCCCAAGGAACCAAACAAGGGGTTGAATTGGAGGTGCATAGAGTACTGGCATAGGCAGTGACAAATAAGGGTGCACAAGCCCCGGGGTGTTCTAGCGCTCCTCGTGCCATCGTGCATTGTCTTGAGGGCGGGGCAACAGGAGCTCCTGATAAATCCTGATTAGCTTACGTTGCAGCTCGAGATTTTTTTGCTCCTCCACGACACCCTCCACTTGAAGACAAGTAGTCAGCTTGGGTCTAGAATAGGTAGGCGTTGCTCCTCCCCAGCCCTCTACTAACCTTCTCTCCTTGCAGATCTGCGTTCAACCGTTCATACACGTGCCGTCGGGTTCCGCGGAGAAGAAACCTCACATCATGACTCCTCCAACCAGCTCCTGCATCCACTCTACGAGCTCCAGAATTATATCCGGGGTAACATGCCTGCCGTGGGAAAGCAACCCGCAATGTGGGAAGCAACCCGCAATGTGGGGATGCTACGGGGAATTTCGAGGAGCTGCCTCCAGTTTTTCGTTCCATGTCGACGGGTTAGAACAGAGGTCAATTTGGTGACAAACTGGTCATCAAGGACAAGACGGCAGTTCCAAGCAAAAGGGGTTTGCGGCGTGAGTCAAGATGCAGCATGGAGTCTGCATCATTGCATGCGAAAGACTAATGTTGCTGAAGAATTGTTGTACTCGAGTATCGGGGCGGAAAATTTCTCTTCTTCAAACTACTCTTCTTAGGGAATTAACCTAGGTTCCAAAGTTTGTACCTCGGAAGGAGCTAAGGCTACTTGCCTAGTTGGGGAATTCATGGGACGTTGCCGTTCATTAGGTTGGA
The DNA here is from genome assembly GCA_024516245.1 of Peziza echinospora. Lineage (NCBI taxonomy): Eukaryota > Fungi > Ascomycota > Pezizomycetes > Pezizales > Pezizaceae > Peziza > Peziza echinospora. Next base: position 164,949 of record JAJLQT010000012.1, on the reverse strand, counting down.
ACTTTTATCGATAACGATGGCGATCCATGGCAGGGATTGTGAAGTGCTGATTTGACTGAATCGGGTTTCACAATTCACAATCCGGCCGCAAACCCAGACCAGGAACCAAGGCCGATTCCCCTCCAATCAGATGCAATTGTTCCGATGCGTCTACCTCCTAGATCCGGAACGGTGGACGGCAGATCTGCGAAGTACTTGGTCCAGCCTTCCTGTATTTTTCTTGCGTTTCTGCCGAGGGAACTGAACATACTCGAGTGGGTATGAAGAGATCCTCCAGGGACTGCGCCCAAGAAATTAATTGAGAGGTAGGTACACGATCCATTCCTATACCGACATGGTGTCATTTGGGGCATTGGTGGAAGATCTCCAAACGTCACTTTGTTGTGAATGTCGCCGGAAGTGAGAGGTAGGTATAATTGTGACAGTCGGAGTGATGTGCCTTGCCGAGGGCAAGCCTGCGAATTAGACTAGAGGGTTAGTAAAAATATCCCATGAAGTTATAGAATTTCCGCAAGGATACTGCTCTGCGAGACAGTTCGATGTAGTTGTAGATTTGCTTTGATTCTGGGCATTGATATGGAAATGTTACTCCAATTGATATCGGGAAACTGCATTATGGAGACACTAGCCTATTAGCAGAGAAGAAGGGACAGACGTATGGAAATGGAGCAGCACAACGGTTACCCAATAATCGTGAATAAGGGGCCTCCTAATTGACCTTGTGTCGGCTGGCCCGTGAGTTTGAGGTGTTTTTTTAAAGAGCATACTTCACTGTGCCCAGCAGCATGGGGATACAACTAGAGGAGATGAAGAAGGCTATTTCGTGTTCCACCCCCCTGGATATCCTACTGGAAATCTGGATTGGAGAACAGTCTGACAGAAGCAAGTGAAATCTTGGTGTTGGTTATTTGCGGTGGTCGAGGACGGACTCTTCTTACCCCACTGTCAAAAAGTAAAAGGGCGCCGGTGCGGGGGTTTGAGCAATTGAGGTACTGCATACCTGCTCTCGAGTAGCCTCGAGCCTCAAGCACAATTTTGAGATCTGGAGGTCGATGGAAGCATTTTTAAACCCGTGCTTGAGAGGGAGGGGGCTTTGACAGTGAGAAGTACATGAGGATGATGGAGGATGAAATGAGGCTGGACGAGAAAGCCGCCCCAGAGTGGGTTTTGTGACTGGACGCACTCACATCTACGAGGGTTCTGGGCACGACACTACGCCCCTCAAGCTGCGTGATGCTGCCGAATTAGGAAATAGCAAGAGTAACATAAATTGAGACTAAAATTAAATTAGTCTCGTAATACAAATGTGCTCAGGTTAGAAGGCATTTTTGCACGTATCAGTGACTTCTTATACGATGCACATGAGTAACTGATAGTACTCCTAGGCCTATCCCCCCCAGCCCCTTTCCCACAATTTACCTCTTGTCCCATGCCAAGCACGAGAGCACTCATGTCCTCATCCCCATGGACAGTGGACTCATCCAAGCGGACAGTTCAGTGCCGCGAAATTTACACCGCAGCCGGACGAAAAGGGCGACCAACGAGAGATGGATTCGTTCTCAAGCAAAGCAGTCTCAAGCCCTCTACGAGGGTCTAGGTACGAGTCTATGAATGGCTCATGGTCAATCTTGTGGCCTTTGGCTATTACGGCATTTCTCACGAGAACATCGGATAAGTGTTTCGTTACCAATGCCCCTTCGACCACAATGGCTTATTAATTCAGAACTAGGATATCAGGACTTTGCATTCGGTTGAGAAATCAGCGAGAACCAGCCACACATAGGATGAAATAAAACAAAATGCAAAGGCAAATTTCAATATACTTTTGGTGGTAATGCCGGCAAAGAATCATCGAGTTGGTAAAGAGGATGTCGGTCTCAAGGCGTGATAATTAAGGCGAGAGCCCTTGCTCCTTTCACACTTGTGCCCCTCATATTGACCAAATTGTACTTGCACCAATGTTGGCTATTTCCAGCCCTACTCCAGTGCTCTCTCCAAGTACTGGAACCTCGACATAATTCTGTTTTCGCCCATACAATAGGCGCTCGTTTCACCTAGCCTTCGATGCCAAACAATTCCAAAGAACAAGGCATGGGCACAATCCTTGTCCGCCCTCGCTCGCTTCCGGCCACTCCTGAAGGTGAATCCTCAGCTACCGGCCCAACAAGCCCTCCCCCGGCACTCCCTCACCCCGGATCGGCCTCCAGGAGCAGAGTCCCTTAGCCGGGAGGGCCTGGTGATCAGGCGAGTCTGGCTCGAGACGATCCTGTGGAGAGATCACATGTGGAGGCTGCCCGCTGTGGGGTACCCGCGGGGCCGCCAAAGCCTCGGCAAGCAGCCGCCAAGCCGGCTGCCAAGCGCGCCGCACGGGATCGCCTGGAAGGTTGTCGCTTCCACGCTGTCGGAGCTGGCTGGTGGGCGATGCATCCCGTATAAGGCCGCACGGTGTTTGTCTGAGATCGATGTTCCCGGCTCACCAACGGCACGACACGAATGCCAGCCCGACATCATCAAAAAAACAAACACGTTGCCGGAAGCTGCTAAAATAGGAACTGGAAGGGCCTCGACAGAACACGTTGCACAAACGACACCGTCATCATGACGACTTCGGCTAATGCAAATCACAAGACAGGTAGCTTGGCCACAGCTCTGCCGTTAGCGACGGGTAAACACAGCAACGCCTTCACCGCAGCACAGCTCGAAACGTTTTTTGCGGTTGCAGACACAGTTTTCCCAGCGCTCACAGGAGATGATGCCCTGACCGACCTTACATATGACTTGCAACATCAGCTTGGCCCGAAAACGCGGGAGGAGTGGGATGACATTATTCGCTATGCAATGGAGTGTCCGAGCCAGTCGGACGAGTTCCGAGAGAATGCGCCGAGGAAGCTGCAGAAGTCGTTGACAAAGGCACAATTCTCAGAATTGACGTTCTTACTTGATATGCTAGGTAACAAAGCGGGATCACTCGTACTATGCGGCACATTGACACCGTTTCATCAGCTTCCACTCTCCGAGAGGACACGGATCTTGCAGTCCTGGAAAAATTCGTCAATCTCAATATTTCAAAAAGCATTCAAAGGACTAGTCCCACTGGTCCACTTTCACTATTCACAAACCAGAACTTTCCAGAGAGGTATTGGATTTCCATCACTCGACTCGGAGATACACTGCCCTGAGAGATTTGGCAGGAAGAAATTCCACAAGTTCAAGTTTGAGGATCTTTCAAAGGTTAATGAAATTACCGTTGATGTTGTTATCGTTGGAACTGGCGCTGGCGGAGGTGTTACTGCAAAAACTATTTCTCAATGGGCGCAGCATCACGGAAAAAAGCTTAGTGTCTTGGTGCTGGAGAAGGGAAGATATTTTCCCCATGAAGATCTCACAATGACTGAAGGAGAGGCTGCGGAGGCCATGTATGAACGAGGGCTTGTCATGGCCTCTGAAGACGGCGGTGTTAGTTTTGTTGCGGGGAGCACATTTGGAGGAGGCACTGCCGTGAACTGGTCTGCGAGCTTAGAAACACCAGGCATGGTCCGGAGGGAATGGGCGGAAGAGTTTGGAATTGAGTGGTACATGAGCCAGAAATATCATGAATCATTACAGAGAGTTCAGCGCCGCATGGGTGTTTCTGCAGCACATATGGAACACAATATACCTAACCAATTACTCATTACTGGTGCAAAGAAACTTGGATTCTCCATCTCTGACGTTCCACAAAACACGGGTGGAATGAAACATGCGTGCGGGTACTGCGGCAGTGGGTGCAGATATGGTGAGAAGCAAGGAACTGGAAATTCCTTCCTGGTAGATGCAAGCAAGGCTGGTGTTCGTTTTGTTCAAGAGACATTCGTTGACCAGGTTCTGTTTAACGAGGAAGCTTCTGGAACTACATGGTTTCCAGGTGGTAAGAAGCGGAGAACAGCAATAGGTGTATCATGCCTGATTGGAAATGAACATTCCAAGACTGGCAGACTCAGAGTCAAAATCAATGCAAAGAAAGTGATCATTTCTGCTGGGTCAATCCACACCCCCGCCATTCTTCTCCGATCTGGCCTCAAAAATCCACAGATTGGTGCAAACCTCCGGATTCATCCAACAACATTTTTCTACGGATTCTTTCCGCCATCCAAACAAGTTCCAACAAATCCTTATCTCGGACCTATTCTTACTACAGTCATCACGGAAACTGCATCACTTTCACCCCCTCCATACTCACACTATGGAAGTCGTGTGGAAACCCCAAGCATGCAACCATCCCTTGGGCTAGCCCAGATACCTTGGAACTCTGGGACAGAGTACAAGAAGCTATTCGCACTATATACCCAATGCGTCTCTGTATTCTCCATCGCAAGAGACGGCAGACGACCACCCCCAACCGCATCCAGTACCTCTGGCGGCGTCCTCCTTCCAGGCTCCACCAACCCCACCCTCTCCCCCGAACCCGACTGCGGCCGCGTCAAGCTCGATCCCGATTCCCGCCTACCCTTAGTCACATACACCCTCACCCCCGAGGACCGCGAGTCCCTCGTCCAAGGCCTCGTCGTTGCAGCACAAACCCTCATCTCCGCGGGCGCAAGCATGCTCGCCCCAAACTGCCGCACGGGAAGGATCTACCACGTCCCCGAAGACGATAACCCCTCGTCCTCCCACGGCGGCGTCAACAACCCCGCCTTCAGGCTCTGGCTCGACGACTTTTCAAAGACGGCGTCCCAGCCTGGCCAGCTTCTGGTGGGAACGGCGCACCAGATGGGCACGTGTAGGATGTCGTCGATCCCCTGGGAGGCGGCGGATGAGTATGGCGCCATCCCGGCAACGTCGACAGAGTGGGTCGGGTATCTTGTTGCGAATGCGGCGGGGGGTGTGGCTGGTGGGAATGGCGCGCCCAAGAAGCCGGGGAAGCCTGGCGCGGTGGATTTGGAGGGAAGGGTGTATGGTGTTGATGGCCTGTGGGTGATTGATGCGAGTGTCCTCCCTGGCGCGACGGGCGTCAATCCGATGGTGAGTGTGATGGCTGTGGCGGACTTGTTGAGTAGGCAGGTTGTGGAGAGGTGGGAGAGGGAGGATTATGTTGGGGGGGAAGGGGTGGGGGCGTTTGCGGGGCCGGCGGCCAGTGTGGATGATGGGATGTTGAGGGCGAAGATGTAGGTGGTTTGGTGAGGTATGGTGCGTTGGGTGAACTCGGGGGTGTGGTTGATATATATATTTATATTTATTCCTGATTTATGTTTTGTATGTATATTTATCGTCCTTGTTATCTGGGCGCTGGAGGAGGAGCCCTAGGGGATGTCGATGTTGTTTGTTGGTATATATACCCCGGTTAGCTAAACTACCTTATGTAGGTAGTACATTACACTGACCTTTTCCCCGCCTGCCTGTATCTTTATCTCTTTTATTGCATGTTTTTGGTCCTTTTTTATATCCCTTTCTCCGACAGTTTTCCATTTTTCCCTTTTCCTGGCAAATTTACATATGTACATTTACTTATACCATGTTCTCGCATACCAATGGTTAACGCTTCAAATACCACTTTTTTGTTTTGCATAGTAAAACACTATCATACTTGGTATATCATACGTACAGCGAGCGGGAGGTGTTACATGTTTCTCGTATACTAGGAGAAGGAGGTTAGGTAGGTAGTTACAAGCCTCATGCCTACACGGTACAGATACTTGTTTTTTTGGGGGGGTATGAAGCTTACCAGGTACCTAGGTACTTCCTAATATAAGGCGGTTTTGGATGTTCAAGATCAAGAAGGCATAGGCCCCATTTACTACATTTACAGCATGCACAGTCGATTGCGAGTGTATCCCGCGCGCTAGATATTTAATATATTTCATGGGCCATGGGAAAAAAAGGCACTTTAAGGAAATATAAAATACAAAATATAAGAGATGATATCGATCTTGAGGCTTGTTGGCATGGCCATGGTATGGTGGGTGTAAGTTTTTTTTTTTGTAAAAAAAACCGTACTTGGTAAGTAACTTTGTAAGCTTGGGCACAAGGCCTAGGACACACACACACACACACACACACACACACACACACACACACACACACAAATTCACCATTCATGATATATAATTGATTGATAGAACCCAAAAACCTCATCTAATTAAGAAGGAATTGAGGAAAAAAAAGAAAAAGAAAAAAGAAAAAAAAAACTGCCCCAATCGTCTATAAAGGAAGAAGGATAACAAAAGATCACGCCCCGCCCTCACTCAGCTCCGTGGGCAACACCTCCAACAACCTCCCAATCCTGCCAAAGAGGCCCACAACCTCCTGAATCGTCATCGGGTTCACACAACTCCCGATACAGTCCGCATGGTCCATCCACTCGCACCTCCCCAAGTCATACCACACGCCCCTCTCCACCTTGCCCTCACCCGTCACGCCCACCCCGCCCATCACCCCGCTACTACTCCCGACCTCGACGCCCGCGACGCCGATGCTGCCCGCGCCATAGGTGTCGCGCGTGTGCTCGACCTTGTCAAGAAACTCGTCGACGGAGATGATGATGTTTCCCGGGCCCCAGGGGCCCGACATGCTGACCGTGGGGACGACGCCGTCGTGGGAGCGCCACTCGCGGTCGTCGATGATGCCGCCGGCGGCGAGGATGACTTCCTTCTGGGTCGGGGAGAGGGTGAAGGAGCACATTCCGTATGCGGTGACCAGGAACGCGGGGAAGAGGTCGTAGCGTGGGAGGGTCGATGACGGGAGGGGGAGTTTTGGTGTTGTAGTGCTATGGTTTGGGTTTTGGTTTTGATGGTGGGGGTGGTGGTGGTGAGGGTTTGGGAAATTCGGGTCCTGTGGGGATGATGATGATGGCTGTGGGGGTCTTCGGGAGTTTATCCTATCGATTGCCCAGATTGCGATGCTCTGGAGGGTTGAGGCGGGGCCAAAGATGTGCTTTAGGAGGGTGAGGAGAAGGGAACCTTGGCTTCGTTCCGTGATTAGCTTGTTGTTGTGGGTGCTTGGGGTGTGGAGCTTCTGGGCATGTTTCTTTGCCTTTTGGGTGAGGATTTGGGCGGTGCTGGAGTAGCTACTTGTCGAGGCTGATGTGCTTGCGCCTTCTGGACCAATGGATGAAGAGTATGTCGATGAGCCTGAGGATTTTCGGAGAGAGAACATTCGACCGACGACGCCGCCTACTGCTCCCGAAACTCCCGAGGATGAGGAGGAGGGCGGCGAGGAGGAGGTGGGATCTGCGGCCGAGGAAGAAGGCAGGTTTACTCTTGCAACCTCCTTTCCCTTCTTCCAGACATCACGAACCCCGTCCCAGATTACCTCGACCTTCCTCGGGAGTTTAAAGACATCGTCGAGCTCGAGTTTGAGCTCTGGGACTGTGACTGTGGCGACAAACGAGAGGGTAAAGTAGTACACGTCCTGACTTGGAGGGCCGATAATCTTGTTTAAATCTCCCACCACGCCCACGATACTATTGTCGTAAAATCCATTGTAGGTACTTTCTCTCCACTTTGCCAGTGCCCCTTCTGGTCTGGACATGTAGTTCATGTATTGCAAGAGGTCATCTGGTGCAGTTTCACCGTCCAGTAGAGGCAACTGATCCGGAGGGCACAACCCGCGGTGGTCTAGACAGAAATCGAAACCACGTTGATCCTGTCGTGTATAACTCGCCGCTAGGATGATTTTGTCGAGTAAAACGTCCTCTGCGGTACCCATGTCCTCGAGGACATCGATAATGCCGGATCCATTGAGGGGACTGGCGAGGGTAGTCAAGCTCTTTACCCAACCCATCTTTCTCTCGGTAAAGTATCGGCTCTGCTCTGCACACCACCCACGCTCCAAGAGATGGATCAGATATCGGCATGTATTTCCGCCCTGACTATGTGCCACGAAATGGACCGGCGTGTCCGCGCCCCACTTCCATCCCTTTGGTAGATTAAAGCTAATCGCTTGTTTCCGTAACGGCGGATTTGGGTGGTAGTACACGGCGGTCCCATGGATTGGGACGCCGTAGTCAATCGGAACGTCATAAGCGAGGCCGTCACAGCTTCCATGTGTGAGCTGGGCATATATCTCGCATGCGCGCTCAAAGTTGCTTGACACAGGACCGATTTGAGGACAAATCACGGCCCACCCTTGGGAAGCGAGGATAGCAGCAATGTTGACGAACCCGCCAAAGTAGTTGTAGTGGCCCAGGAAGGGGGTGCACCATCCGAGAAACCCGGGTACCAGAACGATGGGGTAGGACTTTGGGTCCGTAGCACGAGGCGGGAGTGCGAGCTGCGGTTGCTGAGGCCGGGGTGGAGGTGGTGGAGGAGGATCGACTCGGCCGGGGATTGCGGGCTGGAGCGGCGGGAGTGGGGTTGGAGGCGGTATTGGCCGGCCCTGCCTTTGGCCAAGTTGTATGAGGTGCTGCGTGAGCCGGTCGAGCTCCTCGAAAACCGGTTTGTGATTCTGCGTGTGTGCCATCTCGTTCCTGAGCTCTCACAAGGCGGTGAACGTCAGATGCCTTTGCTGAAGGCAAACTTGTGCAAGTAAACAATTTAAAGTTGGCGGAAAGCCCGAGGTATCCGCCCATCTTGCAGTATTTAAGGCCATGCTGATCCTCCAGACTCTTGACCTTGGGTACCTTTTTTAGCAGCAGCCGTCCGTCCCCGTGCCATTCAGGAGCACACGACGACGTCCACTCAGACATCCTATCACATGCGCCGCCAACGCCAATGCTTTTCGCTTTCCACGCCTGTCCGGGATCCCCCACGCTCTAGCGCCGTGCCATGTGTGATTTAGAGACGAGTAAAAAGGCTGTCGAGCTTAGCGGAGCCGATCGCATGGAGATCCCCTGCATGGCACGGCGGCATTCGAGCCTCTCGTCGGCTGCCAAAATGCCGCTGTTGGCATCGAAGTGGGTAAAGATGACTGAAGTGATGGAAACACGGGTATCCGGAACAAGTATGTTCTCGTGCCCTGTTTATGGGCACATGTGTATGTGTTCCAGCCCCTGGCAGGGCGAGTTATGGGCTGGGCTGGCTTGCTTGGGCTGGAGGGCGAATCAGCGAGACGTCTGAAAGTCGCAAGGGAGCAAGCACCTGAGCACAAGATCTGCCTTCGCTGCTGTGGCGCATTGCGGCGCCACACGTGCTTCTTTTTCTGGGCATCCTCCACGGCGGCACTCATATGATCATACGGAATGAGGCTGCACTCATACATGATGATCGACCATCTGGCGAAGCTGCAAGGTGGCGGTGTCGGATGGCGTAGCAGAGGGCCCTGGCGATGGAGCGATGGTGGCAGTTGTGGGGATGCCGAGGCTGCGAAGGTGGGCGGTGGCCTTACACAACCCCATCGCACAAGGGGAGACCTCAACTTTCCCTTTTTGGCAGTCTCTCCATATCCCTCGGGCCACGGCCTGGCGCCATGGTCCCCTCCGTCGCTCCCACCAAGTATTCCAAGTCAAGGGTATCCATTGCAGCCTCATCCGATCCGCCTCCGTCCTCCTAATCAAAGCCACTTGGCGGCCTGCAAACGCAGCAAACATCCCGGCGATATGATTGGAGGAGCATGCGTTTCCTAGCATCAACATCACCTGCTGCCGAACCCTAGCTAATGCTTCAGCCAGAACAGAACAGCAACGACCCATCGACCAGCTAGACCCTCTAGAGAGGCCCCAGGTGAATACACGACGAGCACTCGTATCAAACCGCTTCCATCAAACCATGAGGCCCCTTGATAACGGCATGGGAATCACAGTCAAACCCTCCCTCAATAGGACTTGGTCCGAGGAGAGCGATCAAGACACTACCCACAGCCCAACAGACACCGCCCACACATCCCAGGCATCCAGCGATACTCCAACCGAAGGCCATTGCCGTCTGGTCGCATCGCAAGCAGAGTTGGTACAAGTCGGCAGACATACCGCTGCCGATGTCATCACCCATCTCGAGAAACTCGTCGGGAAATTCTCTTCCACCACAGTACTAACACCAGAATCTGCCCCCTATGGAATAAATACAAGCCATGGCGGCGTAAGGATTATCCTCGAGCTTCCTGCCCCTAGCAGACAAGTCTACCAACTACCAGCAGCCGGTGGTGTTTTCTCATTCAAACAAACAAGATTCCCTCCACAAGAGAATTTCAGTAGTTACGTCGCCTTCCCTGAGGAACGGCCCTCATCGCCACGAGCCGTAATGCTGGGAATCAAGAGACTAGACTTTTCAAAATATACCAAAAAGTCACTGGATAAACGAGTCGAAGCAAGCGTCAATGAAATCAATAAATACATGTTCCAGGGGAATGTGAGCGCGAGCGGAGGGGCTCCGCTTGATGGGATTGAATATACCTGGTTCGTCCCGCCGCAGCCATTTTATAGCGATGGTGATGATGGGCGCTGTATGGGGGACATCGAGATTGGGACACTTGGCACTACCGAGTTTTATTCTTGGAAGGATCCACGCAAGGACGTGGAGAAATACATCACCTTTTCTCAACCGTACCCCACTGACGGGCCTCCTCCATCGGTGGTGGTGTGGTTGACGAGTTTTCATTTATCGCCAGACAAGAATCACAGAATAAACACAACTGCAAAGCAAATCTCACACACTGGATTTTTACTCACAATTAACACATGGTGGGATACGATAATGTACAGTGCAACTGTTTCTTGGCTGTCGCATCCAACTGATGCACCAGGCATATTGAGTGGGTCTCTATCGAGTGAGAGAGGGCGGGTAGCCTTTCCAGAGGAGAAATTTCGATGGGGGAAAGCAAGCAAGGTTCTTCTGGGGTTAAGCACCATAGATGTGGAGTGGAGTAAGGAGTTTAAAATTGAGCTGAATCAAGAGGCAGTTACGAGTGGTGGGATGGGATGGAAGGTTGATTACTGGGGTGATACGGTTTTGCATGGAGCCAAGGGGATGTTTATTGCGTTGGAGTAGGGATATGTACTCTAAGTACGTACAGTAGAGGCGATATATCGATGGGCCACATACAGGCTTCTGCTCCGGAATCACTGTACTTACTCAAGGAACATCTATGTACTGGTTATATCCGCATCTACGTACCTACCTATGTAGCTCGGGGCGAAGCCCTAGGATGAAATTTGGACGAAGCTTGCTTGCTACAATTGTGGTACACCCATCTTATCTTATATTTCGATCTAATATTTATCAGGTCGCAGTTTACATTTTTCAATTAATTTTGCTGCTAGCTAATTAGGTAGGCTTACAATAAATGAACTTGCAGCTCAGGGGTATTCTGGGCTCGCTGCCTGAAGCGATGAAAAAGACAAGGGTTTTGGATTTTGAAAACTCTCTCCAAGAAGAGTCGATCCCGTGTTCAAGATTCGCGGTTTACCATGGTCGAAAACCAGGTAAACTCGAGCTCATGCCTCTGGTGGTTTCAATATATATACTCTCTACGAGGGTCTGGGCACGAGACTAATATATAATGAAGGACGGTGTGGCTTGCCTAGGCAGTTTTACCTCAACGTTTTCCACAAAGCCCTATCATGTCAGGCAGGTAGCGAGTGGAGGCGGTACGTCCGCTCATATGGAGCGACTGCTGCCTCTCACATGGACGCTCGCCCATCGCCATTGGCAGGCTTGGCATCCGCATACATCGCCCAGCACACGGAACGAAGAAACGGGAGGTCGAGGCTACACACAACCTTCCTCTCGACTCCACTCCGCCCATCATCCCCGCCGTGCTGCAATCTTATCCAGACACACTCACACTCCTCCCAGCTTCGAATCTTCACCGCCCCATCCCGCTCCTTCAGACTCGCGGCCCACGTGCGGGCCCCACAGGTCGGGGCAGCTCCGCCAGCACACACACCCACCGGCATGCCGGCCGAGTCGTCGCCCCAGCCTCGGCCCGAGCCGCACACTGAGGTCCTTGTAGTGCCAGCCAATCTCGAACCCTTGCCCAGGCCGCCTGCAACACTGTCTGCGCTCACGCCCGCCGTACTCGACAATCTCGTGCGTACCCTCCCCGACGGCGGTCATGTGGCGATTCCCAACGTCTCGTACCTGTCCTTCCTCGAGTGGTGTGCTGCGCGCGATGCGGCTATGGAGGACGGTGCTGCCCACGACTTGATTTCACGCCGTGATCTAGTGGACTATATCCCTGGGCCTACAAACACGCAGGTAGACCAAGAAAGCGGCTGTGTGATTGTAAAGTGCGCCCCCTCGCTATATCATGAAGCTGTGGGTTGCTACTTTCAAGAGATTGCGCAAGCCTCGATCTTGGATGCCCTTCGCCGTGGGGTTGGTGGGACGGGGCCACGTACTACAGGGATAAGGTGCTATTGTAAGGCTGGTAAGTCAACGTCTCGCTCACCTTGGCTTGTTCATTTGTCCGTCTACTTCTGTCTCCTAACCTCCGTGTTGCAGATTTCAGCGGATTTACACCCCGCCGGGAGCTGATCCCCCGCTGAATGCTTTCCTCAGTAAGGCGCCTGATGTTGCATTTATGCCAAAACACCAAACAGATCACCCAATCAATGGACGGATGTTGGCTACATTTCCTACCGTGGCATTTGAGGTCGGGTTTAGCCAGCCGTGGGAGTAATTGTTGGAAGGTGCTAAACTGTTTCTACTGGGAACTGGTGGGGTGACACGCGTTGTCGTATTGGTTCGCGTGGTTGAGGACGGCATCGGCAATGGTAAGGCTAAAGTGGTGGATAAAAATGAAGATGTGGTCGAGGCTGCTGATGTAGAAACGCAGACGAGCCCAAGTCAGAAGAGGCAACGTGGTTCTCGTAAGGCTATCGTCAATCCCAAGTTTATGTGGCCTGCGGACACAGGTCATGAAGAGCATCCATCAGATGCACATGCCCTACCACCGAAGCCAACCCTCAAGGACTCTGTCGAGCAGCTCAACGAGAAAAAGGCGTTGCTAACACAGTGGTATTTGACAAGAAACGCCAGTGGCAAGCTGCTCCCAAAACTGGTCGAGACCATCAGTGCAGTTGCATATGTCTTCCGCTGCACCGCAGGGAACCATGCCACGGATATGGGTACAGAAGATACTGATGCTGATGATGAGCAATACCATATCCCAGGCGACGATCGATGTCTCGACCCCTCCATCACCCGCTCCTCCAAACATATCTTCCTATACCATTCCACTCCAATCCCCAACACTATCCTCCAAATCCCCATCATTGATCTCTACGGTCCAACACACCCCATCTCCCAGTCGCATGGCCAGCAACTGGTCACCTTCGACCTAGCCGATCTCGCCGAGGCTATCACAGATGAAACACGTCGTGTGGAAGTGAAGCGCGCATGGAAGCGTACAGAGTTAGTATTCAAGAACCTTCTACTAGAGGAAATTGGCCTACAAAAACAGCAACTTGAGACAATGAGGCGCCTGGAGGATGCTGTGGCAGAGGAGGAGTCCGATGGTGGGAGGCGGTCGAGAAGTAAGAGGAGGAAGAGGGGGGCGCTGTCGGAGGATATTGAGAAGGTTGAAATGGGCATGGGGTGGGTCGATGTGAAGAAGCATAAGAAGGCTATGGCAGATGCAGATACTGAAACCAAGGCGGCAGAGGACGACAGAAGGTGATAAATTGGTTGTATTATATTATTATCGTCATTCATTTGTCATTTAGGTACATGGCAACCCAGGGGGATAACGCCTGGGTACGAGGCTAGCATTTACCATTCGGAAAATTTGCTATTGCTGCGAAGGCCAATGTGATCCCCGTTTAATCCTTTGGGGGAGGGGAAATGTTATCGTCGACCATTTTTTGTAAGCAACTTCGATCTACATCTGTCAGGAACAGGTGTATTCTTTCTTCAATCTTCAATGAATACAGTTGCAGGTTGAGGAGGTGGCGCACTGCTGCTATTCTGTGTTGAGTTGGTAGCAATTGTTGTTACATCCGCTTTCTCAACTTTATGAGAAAACATGCGAGCTCGTTCTACATATATATTCTTGTTGGAAATTTTATGGCTGTATAGGTACATTGTAGCAGTTCTGGTGGTTGAGATTTATTTAATTCTTTTTTGGAATGGTTCTTAAGCTTATTTCAATTGATTTGAAAAAGCATAGCTACCTATATATCCCCAATGTTTGATTTTGCTCCTTGACTCACGTAAATACATACATAAAGTCTCAGAACGCAAGGCAATTTTTTTTGCGCGAACAAAGTATGTAACCATGTATGTACAGACAGGTGAAATAAGTGATCTCGGACAATAGCATTATAATTACCAAAGCAGAGGTTTCTGTGTATCTGTGGACATATGTATGGTTGACACGGTACTGAAAATGCCATACAAACTCGCTGTGTACATACAAAAAGTTGATCTTGGGTGATGCCACTGTCCCGATTACTTGTTTCACGCCGTCTGTGCTTTTTAAACCTAGGCTACATGCCTACTCATCCAAGGGTTCATAGCATGCACAGTTCTGGCTGGTTGAGATATTGCAGTTTTTTCGTTAACAGCTCTGCTGCAGTCTAGCTAGATCTTAAACTTTTACTTGTACAGGCCCAACCCGGACTGTGGCCAAGACTATAAGACTGGATGGACATTACGGATGTGTCTGAGACAACCTGGCAGCACAATTGAGCACAACCCACACAAACTTTTGTTGGCTGTCTCCGTGGTCAACCTGATGTGATCATGAAGGATTCTCTGAGTTTCAATTCCCAGGCAATTGCAAGCTGCATTTTCAGTTTTTGGCTAGGAGGCTCCTGGGGTTCGATCTTTCGGGGCGAAGCCTCTGGATACGTAACCTGTAGGTATATATATGGAATGGAATATATGCCTAGTATACGTTAGGTAGAGCTCGAGACGTCGGCGCGTACGGTCTAATATATGGTCGATCACTCAGTGCACTGGGAACTCGCGAGTACAGAATCGATATAGACCTTAATATAATGTTATTCTTGTAAAGAGACTCTATAGCTATTTTACTTATAATTATAATTATGAGGTACCATGCATGTACCGGTACTCTAGGTAGGTAGATAGCTACCTAAGTACTCGAGGCTACATAGCTAAGTACTATGATTTTGCACATATACATGTGCATGTAAATAGGTAGGTATGTGTCCTAATTGTCTGCGGGAATTTATTCCATGTACATGTACATACCTAGGTAGGTACTACTTCATGACTGTTCTCGTTACTTGGGTGCTTGGTCATGATCGATCTAGATCTACAATGCATTTGAGGGTTTTACGCTCATGTTAATAACTTAAGGGTTACTTCGCGATCGCGAACTCAAGTGCGCTCGCTAGCTATAGTTTTCGCGAGAACATTTATACCTTCCAAGCTAAGGAGCTAATGTACTAAGTAGGTACCGAAGCATTTTTCCTTAGGAGGAAGTAGGTTAAGTCAGTCTCGTGACGTACCTACATAGGATGACCATACCTACCTTGTATTATGATATAGTCTCGTACGCGTGCCATTATGATATTGATGAATATCAGCAGGTACCTACTTGGTATCTATCATCATCTGGCAAAAATTCAATTATTATTAGTTACGGAATCCGAATTTAGGTAATTATTTATAGCTACCACGAAAATCTAGGTATTATCCAAATTTTACCTCCGGATCCCATGTTTCTGAGCCCTTTTTTTGCGAAATTCTCTCGGGAACTTCTGGAAATTGCCAGACCTCACTTTCGCCTACGAGAACAACGTTAACGAACGCTCGCCTGTTCTCGCTCCCAAACGTCCTCCAAGGAAACGGCCACGAGACACTCGACGTGACTGCTCCATCGCCCTTCCACCCACTCGACCGGCTCTGGACCGCCACGTCTCTCCCTCAACGCGTCCTTCCCCATCCCAGCTCCACCCACCAAAACACCTGCACCACCTGCAGCAGCGTGGAGCCGGAACGTCACGCCAATGCCCACTCCAGGCAATACTCCCACCCCAGCCGAGTGGTTCTCATCCACCTGCCCAGACCCCCAACTCCCTCGACAAACGCCCAACCTGTCCGCCTCAAGCAGCATGGCCTTCCAGCAAGAAGACTCGCCCGTGTTTTCGACTGCAGCAAGTCAATCTAGCCTCGGTTCTTCGAGCCTTATGGCTGCAGCCTCGCAGACAGGAAGTACCCTCGATCCTGCTGCTAGCCAGAAGTCAATGAAGGGAACTCATACCTCGACGCCCGCCCCAACAATCCCAGCTCGCCATCCCAGACGCACCCAAGCAGTGGATCTTGACGAGAGGATGGATCTCGACCTGGATGTTCCCCTTCCTCCTGCTCCCCTCGTCATCAACACGCGCAATCCTGTGCGCTCCACGAGTCCAATGGATATCCCATCTTTGATCGAGCAGAGCTTTACTTCCACCACGGAGAGTTCTCATGGACAGATGAATCCACCCACCCAGGTCGGCCCTACAAACACTCACGTCTCCTCCATACACAGTGAGACCACTTGTAGTCTTCGCCCCAAGTCGGCACCGCCCGGGCGTCAAAACAACCTCACAGACCGCATCCAAGTCTTTGAGGCACCACAGTCCCAACAACCACGACTTTTGCCCCTCTCTGCGGCATCACTCCCCTTCGTCGTCGCCCCTCTCGTCCCACCACGACCAAAGCTGTATAGTGAGGAAATCGCGAGAAGTCTCTCTAATCGTGGTACAAAAACGGCGGGTGCGGCTGAACGGGCTAGTACTAGTGCCTCCTTCAATGAACTCCAGGATACAATGGCAAGAATTCAGAAGTCTAAATCACCCATTCAAGAGAATACGTCTTTTTATAAGGGTGCCGTGATTGGAGAACCAACAAACGCGGATACGAGTGTCATTCAAACGAACACCTCTGGACGGCAGTATCATTCTCACGGCCATCCTGAAGGTGCTACAAATATAATGAATAAGGTTCAGCAAATTCCATCTGGTATTGTTTCTAGTTTTTCGTCTAGGCACAATTTCAACTTGATGAATGAATTGAAGGCAACTCGAGGGTTTCAAAATACTACTGGCACGACCACCAGTCTCAACAACTTGGGCAACAACAACAACCCAGCAAACACCAACCCAAGAGCCAATATCAGAAGCACAAGTATGAACCTTCCACAACACCAATCCACCAAACCAAAAGTCCCTGTGGTGGCTCCCCCTCCAAGCATGCCAGACTCCCAACCCTCCCAACCCTCGCCTCCCCTCCCTCCCAACCTTGAGAAATACAAAGACCAGGAACAACCGCCAATTTTCCCACCTGCGAACCCACCTCCCCGCGCGATCTTGAACCCCAAAACAAAGACTGTAGAGGTCCTGGACTTTGAAAACTCATTCTACCCTACCGAGATTGACTCGGACTATTATGGCCCCGGGCCCGACGAATCTTCGTCATCTACGGAGAATGCGGATTATGGCAATAATGGTTTTGGGGGAGTTGGAGCGATGGATGGTGATTACGACGATGACATGATGAAGTACCACATGAGCCAAGCGGATCTAAGTCTCAGTTTCCTCCCACACGCACCCGATCCACGGTCTAGGAGCGTCAAGAAGAGAGCCGAGAGAGACGAAAAGAGAGCGAGAAAGAGACAGATGAGGGAGGACAGTAGGATGCTTGGGAAGGCGCTGAGTAGTCTCTCCAAGATGGCTGTGGATACGGAGAATTTGTGGAAACTGAGAGGGGGGGTTGCCGCTGCGAGACAGAATAAGGCGTGGAGTGATACTAGTGATGAGGAGGATAGTGACGACACTACGAATGCTAGTACTAGGACCAATGTTAGTTCTACGAATGCGGCTGTGGCCAAGAAGGCTTCGCGTAGAAGGAATCGCAAGCAAGGAGAGAAAATTGATGAGTTGGACAGGGAAGATGAGGATTATGATGATGAGTATGAGGGTGGTGGTGGTGGTTGTGACGGGCATGATTCAGAGGCTGCATTCCAGGTTATTAATCGTGCCAGGAGAAGGCTGAAGTGTATGGACCACATAATCAAGGATGGGTTGCAGCAAGTACACAAGTGGGAGACGGGGGTTCTGTTGGCTGCTGGTGCAGGCGTTAAGAGGAAATATGGGAATGAAGGAAGTTTCCGTGATGAGGAGGGGGATGGCGTTGATGATCCTGGGATGGGGAATGAAGTGGTGGAGAGGGGGAGGAAGGAGAAGAAGGGCAAGTGGGATGGGGGGAGTGAGAGGAGTAGGGCAAGGATGAAGTATGGTGCCCCGGTGATCACAAGGGAGGTATCAATGGATCTTTAGGAGTTGTGGGTAGTTACTACTCACTAGGCCCTTCTGCTTGCATCGTTACCATTTGCATCGTTTGTTTCTTCTCGTTTCTTTTTGCTTTCTCTCGTTGTTGAATTGTTTTTTCTGATGTTTGAGTGATGCGTTACTAAAGAGGTGAGTATAGGTAAGTTTAGGTAAGTACTTGATGTTTCATGGTTTCGAGGTATCTCAGACGACGATAAGGATATGTGTTCAAATTTCCTTGCGTTTTTTTTTCACTCCCATTTCTATCTTCTTTCTTTCTTTTTTTTCCCTGCTAAATGTTCTCTCGAATGTTCCTGATCTTTTTCCTGATCTTTTTCGGGTACCCGGTTGGCACATTGAGCTCGATATCCCTTTTGCTTTTTTATCTTTTTTTAATCTCCATTTCGCAAGATATATCCTGAAGTTTATGTACATGTATGTAGCTAGGGAGGAGAAGAGGGGGAGGGGGAGGGGGAGGAGGAGGAGGGGGTGGTTCATTCTTCATTCTTATCTTTTCCTCTTTTGTTGCATTGTGGCCACTGGCCACTGGAGTTTGCTTTATATACTTATGATATGCGAGTACTACCTATGTACTGTTTATAGCTTAAATGGGGGGTGGGGTGGGGTGGGGTGGTGGGGGGTTTACTTGAAATGGAAATTCGCTTTTTGCTTTATCTTTAGGTTCGATTTGAGTTTAAAGTGTGCCGGCCGGAGAATCAATTCATATCGATCGCGAAGGAGGCCTGGTTTGGACGGTAGAATATATACCGTAGCCGAAAGAAGCCAGTATTTGTTGTAGGGTTTGGTCTTCAAATACTTCATACTTGCAATGTAGAGTAGGTTCCTTATGTACCCTGGCCGGTACTTGGATAATCCAGCACTCGTAATTAATATCGTTTACTTGAAAATATAAATGAGAAAGTTACGCGATCGCGACGATATATACCTATGTAAGTATGTAAGTATGTAAGTAAGTATATACCTAAGTAGGTATATGTCCTCGCAACATCATTGCAATTGTGGCGATGGCATCGAATCGGGTACGTCGCGCTCGGGTGCACTGTAGTCAAATTGTTCGTTCGTGAGCGCGGTTTTGATATTTGATATTAGGTGGTTACATTTACATATTTGCACGGGGATTTGCAATTGCTAGTAGATCTAGACCAATTAATTGTAATTGCAAGTATCGAGACCGAGATAGATCTGCGAGTACATACCTGCTTTGTCCTCTTGGTGGAAGCTTGCGCTTGAGGAAATCGAATCCGGATCCGGGGATCCGGGGAAGTCGGGTGGATTTTCCGGCCGGGGTGGGGTGGGGGGGGGGGGGGGTAGTACCTGGTACTTACGAGTGCGGTATGTTCGACGTCGGCTGTGGTAGACGTAGCTATAGAGCTCGGCTATAAGACTGTACATGTAGCGCTCATGAAATTTAAATGGAAGAATTCTACTCTACTCTAGATGTGGGTTTTTGGTGGGTTTTTGGTAGGAGGCTAGGTTTTTGGTGGGTTTTTTTTGGTTGCTAGGTGCATGCACGTGGGTGCACGTTACATATGATTATATATGATCGGCCCCCACATGTACAATGTGTTATACGAGTACCGAAGGCTGAATGAGGTGGGATACCTAGTATGATATAATATAGTGCAGAGTAACTAGAGATCAATAAGCCGTTGCCGTTGCCGGTAACGTTATAATTAACGTTAACGTCCCGGATATCATCCGCTAACGTTAACTGCCGCTTCGCGAGCTCTCAAAACGCTTAAATTTAAATTTGTTTTGTTTGTTTGCAATTGTTTGAAGGAAATTTCGAAAAAGAAAAGAAAAGAAAAGATATATTTTTTTAAATGGTGCATTCTGGGTGCAGGCCAAGAGACGACACACACAAGTTCACAGCGTTACGTTACCGGGTTCTTGCTAGATCTACTTTCGGTAATGGTCATGATGTGCAAAATTTAGCCCCAAAGAGGAAGTTGGCAACGTTAACGTTACCGGATGCAATATTCCCTGGAATTCGTGTGTTTTTTGCCTACGGTCGTATTTACTTTAAGTACATACCTGATTCGAATCCTGATGGCCCAGTGCCGGTGAATTGCCTAATAGGTAGTGCACAAGTAAAGTGGGCCCAGGTAAAATACTAGCTATACCTAATATTGCTCGAGATCTCATGTCGCGAGCGATCGGCTATGCTTTAAAATTTGTACCGCGAGTCGAGTTCGAGTTCGGGAACTCGCTGGTCCGGCGTGATAGTTATATATCAGTACATTTGGAGTTGCCACGCTCAAGAAGCTTGAGGGCTGGGTCGAGGCTATCGAGAGCAGATATCAGGTACGTATACTTATGCCTAGCTAGGCACTGTCAGTAGAAATACCTATTCGATATATTGTGCGCACCATGTTGTATCATATATACCTAGGTAATTGTTCAAGTACCCACTGATCAGCATGTTTATATATTCAGCCGTGGATCATATCATATGCAGACAAGGATATATATCGATTAGGTATCGATATTGATGGACATCGTGAAATTGCAACTGCGCATGCACCGGGCTTCTAGAAATATATGTAATTAAATCACGTACTTGTGGATCCGGGGTGGGATCGACAAAAAGGACTTTTATATTGAGAGGGAAGGGTTGCTTAAATACCAGTAATCCCCCCCCCCTCCTTTCATATTTTCATCCTCGGTTTCTTTCGAGTCCTAGGCCTACTGTCACTCCCTCTGTGCCCCCCTTCCCCCCAAAAAAGGAAAAAATAAAAAGGGAAACAAGATGATGAACCACTCTACCCCCCCCAAACCCCCCTCCCTCCCAACCCTCCTCCTCAGCCTCCTCTCCCTCTCCCTCACCCTCACGCACGCCCTCCCCGCAGATAAGAAGCCCAGCTCACAGCTCGGCCGCCTCCCCTCCCTCGGCTTCAACAGCTGGAACGCCTTCCGCTGCGACATCCACGAGGACAAGTTCCTCACCACCGCCGCCCTCATGGTCTCCCTCGGCCTCAAGGACGCGGGGTACACCTACGTCAACATCGACGACTGCTGGTCGCTGAAGGAGCGGGATAACGTCACGAGGCGGATCGTGCCGGACCCGGAGAGGTTCCCCACGGGGATTAAGGGCACGGCGGAGAAGGTCCATGAGCTGGGGCTGAAGCTGGGGATTTATGGGGATGCGGGGGGGAAGACGTGTGCGGGGTATCCCGGGTCGTTGGGGTATGAGGAGGTTGATGCACAGGCGTGGGGGGAGTGGGGGGTGGATTGTAAGTTAGATATATACCTACCTCAATTTCTTTTTTTTAAATTCCAGGTGATTAACTAAATAAAATATATATATACAGATCTCAAATACGACAACTGCGACGTCCCCGCAGAATGGGCAGACAAGTACACCTACTGGCCCGAACACTGGTACGGCGGCCCCCCCGCCGAAGCCCAAGAGGGCCTCACCGCCCCCTCCAACTACGACTGGAGCAAGAGTAACTCCACCCTCAGATACACCCGCATGGGCGACGCCCTCACCAAGAAGTCCAAGCGCGACATCCTGTACTCCCTGTGCAACTGGGGCCACTCCCATGTCGAGACGTGGGGGGCCAAGGCGGGCGGAAAGTCGTGGAGGATGTGGGGCGATATTGTGCCGCAGTGGGCGGGGCAGCAGGAGTGGAGTTGGGGGTTTAGTGAGTTTTTTTTTTATTTATATTTTTTTTTTAATGTTTCTTTGAAATTTGGAAAGGTGGTGTGCGTTTGAGGGTAATTTTCTGGAGTAAGTGAGTGAGTGGAGTGGAGGGCTAATTTATATTGTGGTATGTAGTGCCGATCGTCAACTACGCAACCTTCTTCCTCGAGTACTCTGACTTTTACGGCCACGACGACCTCGACATGCTCGAAGTCGGCAACGGGAATTTGACGGAGGTATGTAACACTATCCCCCCCCCCAAAAAAAAAAAAAGTAGAGGCTAATTCCTCACCAAAAGGCCGAAACCCGCGCGCACTTTGGCCTCTGGGCAGCCCTCAAATCCCCCCTCCTGATTGGCACCCCTCTCGACGAGATCACCGAGAAGGACCTCAAGGTGCTCAAGAACTGGGAGATCCTTGCCTTCAACCAGGACCCCGTGTACGGCAAGCCCGCGCTGCCGTATAAATGGGGGATCAACCCGGACTGGACTTGGTACGTACACACTCTCTACTCTACAATCTTGAGCTTCCCCCGTCATGTGTTGCGCATCCAACACAAGAATTTTTCTAATCTGCAGATAGGAACCAAACCCACCCCGCCGAATTCTACACCGGCCCCTCCATCCGCGGGATCCACATCTTCCTGCTCAACACGCTCGACACCACCGCCACCAAAACCGCCGTGTTCGCCGACATCCCCGGCCTCAGCTCGCGCGGTACCTACGAGGTGCGCGACATGTGGACGCACAAGTCGCTGGGCACGTTCAAGAAGGAGATCAAGCTCAAGTTGGAGGCGCACGATCTTGCTGCGCTGCTGGTGACGGAGGTGGGCGGGGGGCATCCGGTGAAGGGGGGGGAGAAGGGGAAGGGGAGTGTGGATGTGCCGGAGGTGTATAAGAGGAAGCCGAAGAGTGGGTAGATTTAGTTTCGGGGGGTTTGGTTTGTATGGCGGGGGGGTTTTATTGGCAGTGGGGATATGATCTTTAGTAAATCTGGAGATGCATATTGGGGTACCTTTAGTGGTTGATGTAAGAGTAGATCTAGATCTAGAGGAGGTGTACGTACGATACATACATAAAGTATCGATGTTCAGTATATAGGCCTAAGTAGGTATGGCTAGCTAACAAGATTATACTATTGTATTGAATGATTTTCAAAGTGAGCGGTGGGGAGGACCTATATACATGTAGGTCGTTATAGCTTTAGAGTCAGCTGTACTCTACACAATGCATGATCCACCGGTACCGTACTCTACAATTTAAATCGACTCATGAAACCGATCCATGTATGTAAGTGTATACGTACGTACCTAGTACTTTGCTAACTAAACACCTACTTAGGGTATACGTACCCATTAAGAAAAGAAGAAAAAAAATCGACTTTTTTTAAAAGCCGGTAATATATAGCTTGGAGTGATCGGTATATGTATATACGGATATCTACCCTCCCAATGGGGCCCTTCAAATATTTCGATCTTCAATCTTCATATAACCCGATTAGATTTCTCTGCTAGATCTCATTGCAATATGGCCATGGTGATTCTATCTATGCATATGGTGGTTTAAATTTTCTGAGCTCGAAAATTTAAAGGATGTATCGATATATATATATATATATATATATATCTACACTAGTACGTACTCCACTCCCAACTGGTTTTTTTAGATACGTATACAACCAGCTCAGAGCTTTATAAGCTCAACCAGCCCTAGGCCTCCTTGATTTAAATTGAGAATGTAATTATAATTATAATTATAAAGTGTGGGGCGGGTACCGGTACCGGTCGGTATGCATATTTTAAAGACCTACTTTTTCCGTGATGGAAGTAAGTCCCTAATCTATCATTTTCGAAGAAAAATTACTTCATCCGCAATTTGTATATTTGTATACTTGTGATGTACTGGCCGGTAATACTACCACAAACCAGTATTCTCATTCTTATTCTTTCTTATTCTTTCTTTACTCGCATATATATGCTGCCATCTACATGCGCAACCTTCGAGCTTTTTCGAAATCCGACAGTCTTCTGCAAATAATTCGGTCTTGCAAGTCTAGATCTCGAAGGCTCGGGTATCTCGGGGGGATATTAATAGATTAGATGGATAGATTCCTACCATGGCCAAAGCTTGTAGGTACCTTATAAACGTCGGTGTTGACGTTTGACGTTGAAATTGAAATTGAAATTGTCTGTACTACGTACGTATACGCGGAACCCCGGCCTATAGATCTATGGCTATAGAACAAACAAGAACAAAATAAATAAAAAAAAACATTGCATTGATGACGAAGAAAAGGGGAGTGCGGGGAGATGTAGTAGGGTAGGGCAGGCAGGTGATTGCATTGCGTATATCATAGGTTAGCTACATACCTACATACATACCTATTTCAAACTCCTCACAACCCAGTATGTACCTACCTAAGTACAGTACCTAACCCACCCACCCACCTACCCACCTACAAAGTAATAACTTCATAAAAGTCCCTCTTTCTAATCGAATTGTTCATTGCTGAGGCGGATCATACACTCAAGATATATCATATCACTCGACCTAGGTACCTCCTATGGGCCCGTGTCGCGGCTGTTCCCGCAAGCGATCGTTGGAGGGAGAAAAGAAAATTTAAAGACAAAAAGTTGGGGTGGCTAAGGTACCTAGGTACTCGGACGGGTGTGGGATATCGGTTGTGGGATGAAACCCTGACTTACCCCTCCCTCCCTTCCTCCCTCCCCTCCCCTCCCTCCCTCCCGAGCCACTTCACTTCACTTCACTTCACTTCACATCACATCACTCACTCACTCATTACAGGGATTTTTTTTTTTTATAGAATGTGGAATGTGGAATGTCCATGCGAACACCGTCCTGTAACCAAGACCTAGAGTATTTCTTGTTTGCTTGTTGGGACGAGGGTTGCCTACCTAGCTATAGATTGCAATGTGATGTGATATAACCTATACCTATCTTTAGGATTTTGTATGTGGTTTCCTACTAGAGTATGGCTGGCCGGTCGGCTCGATCGGGTTAGCGTTGAATGAAGCCCAGCTGGGGGGTACGAGGTAGAGTAGGTACTTGAGGTAGGTAGGTATGAGTAGGTATTGGGGAAGAGGGGGAGAAAAGCAAGAGGGTAGAGTACCTAGAGTGAGTACAGTGTTGTTTAGTGTGGGTGAGTATATATAGGTACTCTAGATCTGCACTTTGCCGCAGGCGTGCTCTTTTGGTTTATTTCATTTTTGGATAGTGGGGGGGGGGGGGGTTTGAATCATGATCAGAGAGAAGGACCAGTTGCAAAGATGAGAGGTTCCTACCTCGGTACTTCGGTGCCTGTCTAATTTCATCGAGACCGCCTGAAAAATGTGAGGTAGGTAGCTAGTGGGTACCATCCCTGGGCACGAGAACAGTACCATCCATTCCCTATATAGCCATCTTTATCCAACAAGAATAGTTCTAGGTAGAGAGAGTCATGCACATGAAATCAGCGATCTCCTCCCCGCAAGTAAAGTACTTAGGGTAAAGAAAGAAGAAAAAACAAGCCTGAGGCTGAACGATCCGCAATACTCGGACAGATTAGGTACCTACCTACATGCAAACACAATGGGTGCCTAGAGTATAGGTACGTACCCTGCCTGCCTGCCTACTTGCTGGTATACTATATCACATTCTATTTTTCTAAAAATTGATTTCCCCGCTTTGCAAAAAAAAGAGTGTGGGTACGGTCGTTTGTACCCATACTCGAGCTCGGCGGTATTGTCCTTTTTTCTTTTTCTTTTTATTGTCTCGCGATTCTTCTTTCTTGACCACTTCTACTTTGTACCTGCTACCGGTTCATTCACATATATCCCTACTTTGGAAAAAGATCACACACACACACAGAGAGAGAGAAGAGAGTACGTACCTTCAATTCGGGATACAAATTTTATCAGGTCCCCAAGAAAAACCACAAAAAAAACAAGAATCATTGGATTTCCATATCATCATCAATCATCCATCATATATCATTTCGAGTTTGCGTAATATTTCTGCGGGCCGTAAAATCAATCGGATCCGGATTGTATTTCCTATTACTACAAATCACTGAATCAGTGATTACCATCAATCAATCAATCAATCAATCAATCAAGCAAGCAAGCAGTCAATCAATCAATCAATCAATCAAATCTCCCATCAATTCAATACAAGGAAATATGGAGTGGATCGAACAATGGCCGGGTATGTCCAGCACCCTCCTGCCTTCCCCGCGACCATCTCCAAACCACATAAAAATGGTGATACTTACTTGCTTGTTTGGCTCACTCCCGCACAGAGGAGGAATTTGCGTTCCTATTCAACCATATTTTCCTGCCTCCGAAACTCCCACAACAAGCCGAAAACGACGTCGAGGATAAGAACTCGGCATTGATTCAGCTTGTCCTCCACGCCGTGAGAGGATATTCCGCGCTTGCGGGGGGAGATGACTTCCGGTGGTCTTACATCGAAAAAATGTTGAGAAATATGAGCAGGCTGCAGAGCCATGGTTCGTTTGATGCGAGGACCTTTCAAAAGGTGTGGAGGGGTTTGAACGAAGGCGGTATGTTGTAACTGTGAAAAGTGATGGATTTGAAGAGGCCTGTTACTGACACTGAGAGAGGACACAGATCTATTAGCCCTCCACATCAACTCCCAAAACTGCGGCCTCATCATCCGGAAGAAGCACGGAAAGGTCGTCTTTGAGTCGTTCGAGGCATCTCCGCTTGCTAAAGAGGTCATTGGTTCCAGGGGAAAGCTCAGATGCTCTTTCCCAGGACCAGCGGTGGAGATTGATGCCGCCATTGCCACCGACGCAAAGTTCATCATGGAGCTTGCCGGCTTTCTGGAGAAGATCCATCTTGCGGCGCTCGACCAGGTGGCGGAGAAGAGCGCAAAGGCGGGGGGAGGGGAGTCGCTCGTGAGCGAAGAGCGGGAGACGGTCAGCCCGAAGCTGGTCACCGAGCTCCTCAGCGGGATTCTGCGCGGCGTCGGGCGTGCGAGCGCCGTGCAGCGCATCGAGAAGCGGGTGGCTGACGACGTGCTGTGGCAGGACGGCACGCTCCTGCCGTGGCGGCGCTCGCCGCTCTGGCTCGTCGTGCGGGTCGCGCTCCACACAACCATGACGGCCCAGAACGGATTCGCGGCGGCAGAGTACAAATCGCTCCTCATCTATCTGGCGGCGAAGATCCTGGAAAAGGCGCTGGGGAGGAACTGCCCCAGCGATGTGCTGTATCTGATGAATGCAAAAGTCAGCAGGAGGGTGTACAAGATGCCCTGGGACGCGCTTCCGCGGTGGCTGGTTGACGAAGCCCAAAGGATCGGGGACGCGGCCGCATTCAAGCTCCAGGGCCGATGGACGACCGAGCAGGAGTACCACTCGAAGCCGCATGCGTGGGCTCCGAAGGTCATCGATGCCGGCATCAAAGGGCATCTTCGCCTCTCCCTCGACTCGTGCAAGGACTACCTAGACTCCGCTCGCAGCATGAATCTGGCGGGGCAGGCACGGAAGGCGTTCAGGCCGGAGGAGCACCAGCGCATCGAGCTCGACCTCACCTACGATCTCAGCATACCGCGGCCAGTGTGCATGGCCGCCGGGGCGGGCGCAATCGAGAAGGATCTGGCGCTCGCAGACTTTGAGAGCTGGGCGCGGACGTATCTGCCCACGTGGGTGAACATCAACCAGAACGCCGAAAACAGCTGCTCTGTGGTCCAGGCGCGGATGGAGGAGTACGTGGCCACGGCGCGGCAGCAGTACAAGGGCAACCCGGAGCGCATGTCGGTGCTCTATCTGACCATGATGGAGATGTGGGTCGCGCTGGACACGGTGGCGCAGGCGCAGCTTCCCATGCTGAGGGAGTACGACCCCGGGTTCGCCGACGGCTTTCTCGGCAGCCTGCTGCTGCCGGAGCCCGAGCAGCGGCTGCGGCTGCGGGCCGTCGAGCGGTACGTCGGCGCGCGGCGGGCCGAGTGCGCGGCCGCGCCGGAGCCCACCGAGGGCATCTTCTCGAAGGCGGTCAAGCCGCGCTCCTTCGCCGTGCGCTACTTCCGGGCGTCGGCGGAGCTGCAGGCGCTGGAGGCGGAAATCCAGGAGGCGGCCACGGCGCGGCGGGACGGCAAGAAGCGCGAGCTGGCGCGCAAGATGGCCGAGTACGAGGGCCTGGTTGCGTCCGCGCAGCGGCTCGCGTGCGAGTACAACCCGAGCCCGGTCGACGGCAGCCCGATGCACAACAAGCGCTGCCAGAAGTGCGTCTTCACCGATCAGGCCGACCGCATGCGCATCGAGGCCTTCGAGTGGCCGCTGCCGGGCGACGAGCTCTCGCGCCAGGCCGTGGTCTTCGAGCTGCGCTGCCCGCAGGCCTTTGCCGCGTGGCGCGAGGCCACGTTCCGCACGCTGGCCGAGGTCAGCGTGCGCCCGCCCGCGCCGGCCGGGGCCGAGAAGCCGCTCGACGGCATCGAGACGTACGCCGGCCTCAAGGACTACTACCGCGGCCCGTTTGCGCACGCCGGAGCGCAGGCGCTGCGCTGGGCCTCGCCCGTCAAGTCGTACATGCAGTCGCACTACCGCCTCGCCCGCCTGCCCACCACGCTCTCAAACATCTGCCTGGCGAACCCGCTCCGCTACAGGCTCTTCGACAAGGCGGGCGGCGTGTGGGCGGACGAGCCGCTTGGCCCGATGGACGTGGCCGCCGCCTGCACCCTCCTCATCTCGCCGGCCTCACATTACAAGAACCTCCAATACGCCGTCAGCATGACGACCCACAGCTCCAACCTCGTCCTGGCCCGCCAGAGCGAGTGCCCGCACACCCTGCAGCAGCACGAGTACCTCGCGTTCGGCTTCCTGCGGGCCGGGCACCGCCTCCAGTGGCTCAACATCCTGCGCGAGCTGCGCAGCCGCACGCTCACCTTTGGCGACCTCGCGGTCAACATGCTCTTCACGCAGGCCGCCTGGCAGGCCGGGCCGGCGGGGCAGTCCGCACGGCTCCGCGACAGCCACACCGAGCTCGCCAACCCCGTCTTTGGCCGCAGCCTCGCGCACGAGCTGGGCCAGTTCCTCGAGTCGGTCCAGGGCAACTGGCAGGAGCTCACCTCGGTCCACACCCTCATCGTCCTCGGCATGCAGCTTGCATCCTACGCCCAAGAGGCCGAGGTCGTCGACAGTGCGGTGCGGTTCATCCGCAAGGCTCGGGCCGTGTGTGTGCGCTGGGTGCAGGAGCTCTCCGAAAGGCTGCACGACCAGCGCAAGGCCCAGCCGAAGGAGGCTCAAGCTCGCTTGGTGAGCGCTGCTGTCGTCTGCCGAGAGACATTCAACGCCGGCTCGAGGCGGGTTCAGAGCTTCTGGGGTGGCGACGCCGAGAAGCCACATCTGATTGACCGGCTACTAAACTCAAGGCAGGATCTAGCCGTCATTGCACTATGCGCCACAGCAATCCACGAAAACAGCCCGAAAAACCTCTTTGGCCAGCCAGCGTCGCTACGCATGATGCTGGACAGAGACCGGAGGATTGCGCACGCACTCGAGCCGGAAATACGGACTTTGGTGCTCTCCAAGAGCATATCCCTCGACCTGAGTCTATGCTGGAATGCCTACCGCATGGCGCCCTGGGCCGCATCTCCAATCAATAAAATGTGGCTCGTGAGCCTTTCCAGAGTAGGAGCATATACGCAAGAAGTATTCTACAATGTCATCACTGGAAAGCTTCTGGTTAATGGGAATCCTGTTGGAAGGATGCCTGTCGAATACACCTCTCATCCTAATTATGTTGACCTGTTTGGCGAGGTAAGGCTGCTATTTGGACCTGTTTCCCTTCCGAGTACTTCCTGTTGAAATAAGTGCATAAGCTAACTCAAATCAATTTAGCGGCTACTTGATGTGTATCCTTCAAGCATGGATGGCATGGTGTTCCAAGCTAAAATGCTATTTGCTGGTCGTTTCGAGGTAAGCACCCCATCGTGATGATCATCAGGGGAGTTTATTATTCATATTTCTAACTGCTCGAGAAAGGTGTCTTTCGCATTGGTGGAGTCCGACTTGATTATTCGGGCGCGGAACATCAAAAATGACGGCATTCAGCAACTCATCCCCCGGCTGAAATTGCAAGACGACTTTCCGGCCCATATCACCAAAGACAGCATTGCCTGGTTGGATATGTACACAGGAAACTTTGAGTTTCGAGCCAAAAAGAGCCCATGGTCTTATCATGAAATTTGGCGGACGGTATCGCACTTATACCCAACGAGGCATAAAGTCCTCGTGAACTTTTTGAATGGTACTGAAATACATCTTGTGGACGTTCGCAGCCCAACAGCAAAAATGATTACAGAGTGCCTGAGTCCACTCGAGTATGCGGAATTTATACAAATTGAATATGACGAGAAAAATGATCTGATCACTGCTCATCTACCACGCCTCAAGCTGGATTTTCAGGTTATCAAGGGTGTTCTTACCTGTCGCCAATATACAGATATGCAGGTTGACAGTGAACGCAGTTTTGGGACATTGACCGGCCTAGACAATCGGCTGGTCGTACGACAAGGAAGTACCCGAAGCGTTCTGATACCCCATGGAAAGATTTCGATGGCGCGTAATGCTAGGTTTCACGTTAATGTCGACATCAACACCCGGGATATGCCTGATAGGGTCAGATACCATCTATACACTATAGACGAAACATTAGGCCGGCTCGTTGGAAATGGTAGTCTTATCAGCCATCTCTACAAGATATACCTCCACGCCGTAACCTCTTCATGTCTTCCAGATATTCTCACCGGCCGAACAGGTACAGAGGAGGCATTGCATCTTTTGAGGTCAGCAGCGACATGGTCTTTTCAATCTTTGGACCCTGACGAAGCGGACCTCTTCTCCCTCATTGCCCGGCTATCCCCAGTCCGCGCTTACTACCCACTACATCTCAGATTCATGCAAACAGTGACATGGAATGATGGCCTCTGGCCACTATCTCAACATGATGAATTTCAAAGAATTGTGGAGGATATTTGGATTCACAGTTCGAGGTTCACGATGTTTAAATCACCAGGCTCGTCACAATTGAACTTAAGACTAGCCCGCCTTCATAGCGATCCACATCTATGCCGCAGGGCCATCACTCGCAATGCTAGCTTCAGAACCGAGGATATATATTCTCCTGGTGAAGGGCGGAAAGCAGATGCAATTTACACAGCCCGAGATGGTTTCCATGGTAGCCCGGATGAAGCCCGAGTCCGACACATGGCCGATCTTGTTCGGAAATGGCCATCATCATTACCAGTCTTTTTAGATTTGTTTGAGCTGCTAAATGGCTGGGGAATAATTGGGGACCCTGCTGCCGACTTGTCGATAGGTTTTGGATACGACCACCGATGGCTTGACCCTAATCTTCCCGGAGTTTGGTTTCATCTATTGGAGCATCTTGGAACTTGCACATATGAGGATGACAAATACAGTCTGATGTTTCTTTTCGGCTCAATGACATTTGGTGGAAAAGTCAAGTTGGAAATTATTCGGATGCTACTGGCATTTGCCACAGCTCCAGGGCTTCAACGATTTCGAAAGGATCTGGGAAATATCTACGAGACATATGACTTTACCAAGGGGTTTGAACCCGTTAAGGCGACACTTACGGACCACTGGGCCGCCATGAACTGCTTTATTGATTTTGAGGAAAGTGATGAAGCAAAACTGCCAGGGCGAGCGGGTGAAGAAGAGTACCAGACAATCAAAAGACGATCAACGACATACGAAACTAATCGAGAAATACAATTCCAGGCCCTTGCTGCGGGTTGCATCAAACAATGGCCTCGCGCGCTATTGGCGGTGCCATTGGGTCAATATCCGCTTATCAAGATATTTGAAGCAGTTATTTTTGCCCGAGAATTATTTTCGCAGTGGTTTCGTAATAAAACCTTCCAAGATACGTTAAAGTCTATTGAGCACGAACTCAATTCAATCAACAATAATGGAAAGGATTTATTTCCACTGTCTCCCTTTCCATTATCCCCATTTACGCCTTGCAGGAACACCCAACCATCCGAATCAAGTAGCGCACGAATGGAAGAGATACTCCAGGCATCCCCACCAAATCTGCCCCCAATTCCACGCCTTGAACAATATGGCCTCACCTCCGGAATGCACCGAGACGCCATCCCGACAGGTACAGACCAGTTTGGAAAGTTGCTCCGGGATTTCTCAGAGAAAATCAACCAACCTCAGGCTTTTGAGAAAGTGTACGCAGAGAAGCTGGAAACGAGCTACAATGCATTAAGAGATAGTAGTGAGCTGGCTACGGTGGCTCTGCCAATGCCGAATTTGATGTTACCCGTTGTACGCTTCAATGGCGCTTGCAGAGCCTATCTGAAAAATTCATTCATGTTGTTGACAGAATCCTTAACACCAATACAGGATACTCGTGGCTGGATGAGCTTCAAAGCGGG
Source organism: Peziza echinospora (assembly GCA_024516245.1). Classification (NCBI taxonomy): domain Eukaryota; kingdom Fungi; phylum Ascomycota; class Pezizomycetes; order Pezizales; family Pezizaceae; genus Peziza; species Peziza echinospora. The sequence continues at coordinate 132,723 of JAJLQT010000012.1, read as the reverse complement.
TCTATGGCCGCGAATATCTACAATGAGTTTACTGCAAAGACTTGCCTCCAACAACACTACAGCGACGCCTCTCGAATGGAGGCTTGTGCTCATGGCATACGCAAAGGGAATTGCACAGTACCAGCTCTCTTCGAGGTTGCTTAGATTGTATAGAAAGGAGGCGGAGGCACAGGGAAGAGATGAAGATGTGAGGAGGGAACTTGCAAATCCAGGGCATCAGAATTGGGATCCACTGAATGCGCCGGACTGGTTATTATTGGAAATCGAAAATAACATGTTGATCCGCCCCGTGCAGGCGGACATTGCAAGGCAGATGATTACGCCAGAGAATAACAGCAACGCCATCATGCAACTTTGCATGGGGGAAGGGAAAACCTCAGTTATTGTGCCAATCGTGTCTGCTGACTTGGCCGATGGAAAGAAACTGGTTCGCGTTGTAGTGTTGAAGCCTCTATCTGGTCAGATGTTCCAGATGCTCGTTAAGAAGCTAGGGGGGCTACTCAATCGACGTATTTTTTTCATGCCCTTCTCTCGTGGTGTACGGATGGGTCCCGACGAGGTGAAGCAAATTAGGCAACTATTCGAAGACTGCATGAGACATGGCGGAATTCTCCTCGTCCAACCCGAGCATATTCTTTCGTTCAAACTCCTCGGCCTGGAGCGCTATTATGATGCGGATGTTAATTCTCGAGATTCTGTCCGCCGGGATGTAGCAGTTGAATTGATCAAGATTCAAACATGGCTTAATCAAAACTCCCGGGATATTCTGGACGAAAGTGACGAGATTTTGAGTACAAAGCACGAGTTGATTTATACCTTGGGAAATTCGAGGCCAATTGAGAACCATCCCCTGAGATGGATGGTGGTTCAAGAAGTCCTGGACATGATACGGAGGAATTTCCAAAGAACGCAGAGCACTAATGACTTTGAGATTGAGGAGGCGGCTCACTCGGGGGGGTTTGATTTCATTCGGATATTAGACCAATCAGCAGGGCAGAGGAGACTGAAGGAAGTGGCGCTGGACTATATAAGGGGTAAGTGGATGGTCCTTTTTCAGTCTATTGTTTATGTATGGAATGCTAAAATCGAGATCGATATCAGAGGGTACCCGAGCTGTTCACTTTCGATTTGCATCGGATTCCGAGCAGCAGAGGGCCATTCGGTTCATTACAGAACCCGAATTGAAATGGCAAGATTCAGAGGCTATCCTTGGTGAATACCGGGATAATTTTGCGGTCAAAAATACACTCTTTCTTCTACGTGGACTCTTTGCACACAAAATATTGCTCTTCGCATTGCATGAGAAGCGATGGAAGGTCGATTATGGCCTCGACCTGACCCGATCAATGCTGGCAGTTCCATATCGAGCAAAAGATTCACCATCGGCAAAGTCAGAGTTCAGCCACCCGGATGTTGCAATTACACTCACCTGTTTGAGCTACTATTATGGAGGTTTAACGGATGATGATCTCCAAATTTGTTTCCGGAATCTATACAAATCCGAGAACCCTGTGATGGAATATGAACGCTGGATGGATGGCGTTCTTCTCGACAGTCCCAAGTTTAAACATCTTAACTCCATCAATCTCGAGGATAAAGAGCAGTGGACAGGCGCGGTTGTTCCCTTATTCAAACACAACAAGGCGGTGATCGATTTTTACCTCAACACAAAGGTATTTCCTCTGCAAGCAAAAGAGTTTGAAAAGAAGCTCTCGAGCTCAGGATGGGACATATCGGAGAAGAAAACACACCCAACTACTGGTTTCAGTGGCACGAACGACAACCAATATTTCTTGCCGTTGACGATCAAACAGATTGATACGAAAGAACAACTAAACACCAACGCACGGGTGATGAGCTATCTTCTACAATCAGAGAACAGTTACATGCCAATCGTCAGTAAAAAAGGACAGCGATTAAGTGTTGAAGAGTTATTACAGAATTTGGTTCTCAATAAATTGGACATCCAGGTGCTTCTGGATGTCGGGGCCCAAGTGCTGGAATTCAAGAATGAAGAGGTGGCCGAAAAGTGGCTTGACTACTGCAGGCATAATCCGGCTATTCGAGCTGCAGTATATTTCGATGATCAGGATGAATTGTCTGTCATAACACGGGATAAAGTGAAGGAACCATTGAGGGTGTCGGCATTTGCAGACCAGTTGGACGGTTGCTTGGTATATCTTGACGAGCTTCATACAAGAGGGACGGATCTAAAGTTACCATGGAAAAGCAAAGCAGCTGTGACATTGGGGCCAGGATTAACCAAAGATCGACTAGTTCAGGGTAAATGCTCATTCCCTGATTTTCTTGGGACATAGCTGAAATTGTCTTCGTCTAGCATGCATGAGAATGCGCAAACTTGGCACGGGGCATAGTGTTCTATTCTGTGGCCCTCCGGAAATTGATCGCAAGGTGAAAAGGATAGCGATGAAGGATAACAGGGAGTCAATCGAAGTCCGTGACGTCTTGTACTGGTGCATGAATCAAACTTGCATCACGACACGCAAATACGTGCCCATCTGGGCAAAGCAGGGAATCAGCTATCACAATCGCTCAAACACATCGATAGGCATCTCGGCGGGTCAAGGATTTCCAACTGCACTGCTAGAAAAGGAATGCAAGACATTGGAAGAGCACTATGGCTGGGACCGGAAAAAGGGACATGTCATGCCAGCAATGTCCAAATCCTTCCCAATGCTGACCGAGATCAAAAACAGCTGCGCAAAGTTTGGGGTCAGCACATTTGCAGGCGCGCCAATGCTCGAGGAACAAGAGCAGGAGCGTGAGCTCTCCCACGAGATTGAGGCGCAGAGGGAAACCCAACGGCCTCCCCGCGCGGACCCCGTGAAACCCGTCCTATCGAGCGCCATCGAAGAGTTTATCAAGACGGGGAGAGTCCGCAATGCGGACCACTCGTTCCTCCCCGCATTCGAGGTGCTGGCAGAGACGTCGGCGAGGAGTATCTACGTCTCGCGCGGATGGACAGAGACGCTTCTCTGCACCCGCGACTTTGCAAATGTCGTGGTCACGTATCGGAATTCCTCGACCGATGAATTCTTGCGGCCGGTGCAGTGGGTTATTTCGGCGCCCCAGACGCCGGGTTTGCTGGTTATCGTGAGCCCCCATGAGGTGCAGCATCTCCTACCCAGAATCCGCATCTCGACGAAAGTGACGCTACACATGTATAATGCGCGAACGACGAAGGCTAGTGCATCGTATGAAGGTTTGGACGTCTATACCATCCCACAACTACCCCCGCCAACACCACAATATAACCCCGCCTTGGAAATCCGCGAGCGTGTAACTCCCGCGGTTATCGACCAACTCAATCTCTTTTCGGGGCAGCTGTACTTTGTGGATTACGAGGCGTATAGGCGTGTCACGGCGTTTCTGGGCTTGTGGCTGGATGAGAAGCCGTTTGGGGTTGATGTGGAGATCTCGACGTTGGATGGGTTTGTGCGGGATGTGGAGGGGAGGAGGAGGTTGGGGATGCCTGCTGGTTGTTGTCCGTTTGGCGTGAGTGTGGTGGGGATGGTGAGGGCGTTGGTGGGGTTTAGGAGGAGGGGGCAGGGGTTTGTGGGGACGCATGTGGGGAGGGTGTTGCACGGGAGGTGTATGGTGGAGGAGGATTTTGTTTAGATTCCGGGGGAGGGGGGGAGGGGGGGGTTCGTATTTCCTTAATTTTTTTTTTCTTTCTAATTTTGGTGTGGTTTTTGGTTTGGATCTGATGTTGGATTTGATTTGATGGACATGATATGTTTCTGTTTTGTGGCGGAGGAAATGTGATTTTGGGTTTAATGGGACTTTTTTGGGGGGGATTTTTTGGAGATTCTTCGTGTGTGTGGAGAGTGGAGCGGAGCGGCGGCCTCGGGAGTGAGTTGAGTTGGAGGGTGCACGCGAGGCTCTCGTTATATTCTTCTGTTTTGTTTTTCCTTGTATGTTTTTTTTTTTTTCTTTTTTTTGTTTTCTTATATGGGATGGGATGATTTTTCTTTCTTGAATGGATGGATGGATGGCATGCCATCATGTGTACATGTGTGTGTTGGATTTGAAAATCTGATCTTGAGATGTCGACTTTGGGATCCGGATCCGGATTTGGATTTGGATTTCTTTTTTTTTTTTTTTGGGGGGGGGGATGTATGTGCATATGCATATGGATATCGATATCGATATCGATTATATATCATGATTTATTATTTTCATTTTGGGTTTTTTCGTTGTTTATGTGATTTTAGCTATCATAGGGGAGGCATATGGCATGGGGTGGTGGTTCTGTAAATTACATAGCTAGTACGTATACTCTACTTGATTTTGTTTTTTGGAAAAAATGTGTATGGGCGGGGGGGGGGAATTGGAGGGAGGGAGGGGAGGATTCCGGAGGTGGGGGTGTGGGGTGGGGGTTTTATCAATATTTGTTGGTTTAGGAGGTAGCTATAGGTAGCTTTTTGATTTATTTATTTTATTTATTTTATTTATTCGGGAGGTGGGAGAGGGGAGGTTGTTGGTGTTGGTGTTGGTTTAAGTCGGACGTGATCGTGAAGATATATGTATGTACATGTATACCTAAGGCGTATACATACTCGGGTCAGGCATGAATAATTCGGATATTTTGCGTAGCAACCGCCGGTACGTATCAATGCCTCCATTTTCCGAGTTTATGTTGCAATTGCCATAGATCTGACGAGTAAGTAAGTACTACCTAAGTAGGTATGTAGGTAGGTATAAGGTATATGTGCATGTGAGGTGAGGCTTTCAGTAACAGGTATGTAAGTACATACGTTTAGCATGTTATTCGCGCCGCCGGTTGCGTGCGTGCTCCGTCGAGAGTCTAGAAGTATGTACAGTAGAGTACTGCGTACCAAGTACATGTACATATTGGAAGTGTGTAGACGATGATGCTTGTTCTTCCTAACTACAGAGCGTCCAATCGGACTATAAGGGTCTGCCAAGAGGCACTAGTGACTAATCTAGCATGCATCTAGTATGCAATGCACGTTGCATCAGAGGACACGACCCGAGCTCCTCCACCTCCCCTGCAACGTGCAGGAAACATTAAGTGAAACGAAAAAACAGACAGAACAGTAAACCCACACATCCACCATCTCCAGTTTCCTTACTACCTCCCCCCAATTACCTCCCCAGTTCCTCCCCAGATCCTTTGAGTACCATATTTCCACCACCACCTCAAGCTCGATGACAACAAAAGAAAAAACCCTCGTTGCGTCCTTCCCACACACCCAAGTAATTCCATCAGCATCTCGATCTCCCTTTCCATCCACTTGTGATGACCAGGTCCCAGTGACAGGATCTCGATGGCCGAAGAAGGTACCGTTATGTCCGTGCCAAGGGGGACGATAGGCGTGGATGAGAGAGGGGTAGCGGCGGTTGAGGACGGCGAGAGTGTAGGTGTTGACTTGGTCAAGGGGGTGCACAGGAGCAGGTTCTGGGGCACCGCCGGGAAGGATAACTGAGCGGCGGGTGGTCAAGGTACTGGGCATAGGACTTGGTCAAGGCAGGTTCAAGAGGGGCTGCCTAGGCCACGGAAGAGGAGAGTATAAAGTATATTCGAATAACAACTTGTTTAAGATACAACTGAGGGGAAGAGACAAGTTGTTGCGTAAAGAGGAAAGGAAAAGAAGACAAGACGAGAGGGAGAAAGGACTCCTTATATAGAGATCCTTCTCGAGCTATGGAACTAGAAAGACATGAATAGAATTGCAGCACCGCGGCTGCGCAGTGGCTGCGCCGCGGCTGCGCAAGGTACATGAGTCAAAGGGAATTACAAATCAACTGCGCAATAGAAACAACTAGAACTTAATGGAAACTGACGGAAACATATGGAAACGTATTGCGCAATGAAGGTTCGTGATGCTAGAACCTTCTGGTGGTTTCTTCTGGATTCCGAACTAGGAAGTCGAGCAGTGACAGGGATGCGGGCTGTCATGTTGCAACGGTTACCAGGAACGGACTAGGACGTGGACTAGGTACATGGCGAGGTGGAGTATTGCTAGTAGTAAGCTGAACTCGGCTGGGGTCAGGATCAGGTGAACATGGATCCACTGTGGCTGATAGCGAGGCTGGTGCCGGCGGTGGCTAGGTGCGGGGTAGTCTTGGGTAAGGCTGGAAACTCGGTTCATGACAGTAGCCCCCCTTCTAGAGGAGAGCTCCAGCGATCTTTCTTGGATTGGTTCAAGGTCGTCGTCGATGATGATCGGGTCGTACCAAAATCCACTCATGGTGCGGGAAGGTTTTCTGGTCTGGGTTTTCGTGGGTAAGCTGTGTGGAAGCGCCTAACAATTGCTGGGGCGTTTTCGAGGTCGCTTGCTGGTTGCCAGGTAGGATGATCGTATCCAACCCAACGGACAAGATACTTGAGTTGACGTCGGACAAGTTTGGAGTCGAGAATATCTTCGACTTCCCACTCTAGGTCTTCGTTAACAATAACAGGAGGAGGAGGAGGTTGAACTTGGCCGGCGAGGGGGTCTGTTGCAACAGGTTCCAGGAGGGAGACGTGGAAGACTGGGTGAACTTTCATAGATGCAGGAAGCTCGAGCTTATATGCATGGCTGGAGATTTTCTGGAGGATTCGAAATTTTCCCAGGCGCTTAAAGTCCAACTTGGTTGATGGGCGAGTGGTGTGGATGTGTTGTCTGAGTAACCACACCTCATCGCCAACTTGGTATCCTGGTGGGGGAAGGCGATGTCGATCGGCTTGTTCTGCATGAAACGCCTGGGACCAGGATATTTCAGCCTGCAGATGCTTGTCCAACAGGCTGAGTTTGGCGGCATAATCCTTGAGTGCTTCCGGGGTTGGCAATGGAACTGCAGGATTGGCAAGGATTTCGTATCGGGGTTGTTGTCCGTAGACGGCAAAGAAGGGCGTAATTCCGGTGGTTGCCGAAAGGGTGTTGTTGTATGCAAACTCGGCCATAGTCAAGAGTTCTGACCAGTTGTCCTGCTGGTAGTTGCAGTAGGCACGAAGGTATTGTTCAAAGATTGCATTAACGCTTTCGGTTTGGCCGTCAGTCTGGGGATGGAAGCTGGTGGAAAGCTTCTGTTGAATTCCAAGGAGCTTGCAGAGGAACCTGGAGAACTCAGATGTAAACTGGGTACCGCGGTCGGTAACAATAGAGTCAGGGAGGCCGTGAAGGCGGAAGATGTTGTCCATGAAGAGTCTGGCAAGGGTTTCAGAGTTGCACTCGGTTGTAGTTGGAATATAATGAGCCATCTTCGAGAGTCGGTCAACTACTACCAGTACAGCATCGAAGCCGTTAGACAAAGGTCAGCCAGTGATGAAATCCATTGAAACTGAACTCCATCTGCGGACTGGGATTTCCAAGGGTTTCAGGAGTCCATAGGGGGCGTGTCGTGCGGGCTTGATCCTCATGCAAGTATCGGCGTTTTTAATGTAACGTGCAATGGTCTTGCGCATCTTGGGCCACCAGTAGTTCCGGGAGACAAGTTCATATGTAGCAGCTGGACCTGGGTGGCCAGCGGTGGGGTGTTCGTGGCACGAGCTAAGGACTTTGGCTTGAAGTTCTTCGTTATCAGGGATGTACAAGAGTTTGTTGACATAGAGAAGGCCATCATTGTAAGTACATTCTCCGAGGGGGACTGTTGGGTGCTTGGTTTCAAAGTTTTCAAGGGCAAGAAGGATTGATTTTCCCAAGGCGTCGGTTCCAAGGAGGTTGCGGATCTCGTTGTTGAATCCAATTGAGGCTGCTGAGAGGGAGTAATCAGAAAATTTGGAGGACGGGTTTAGAGCGCGTACAGGTCGTGCGCGTTCATCCCCCTCTTCAGGGAGGTCTCCAGACCTTCGTGTCAATGCATCGGCTTTTCCATTCTTTTCGCCAGGTCGGAACACAATAGTAAAGTCATATTGCGCTAATTGTTACGGTTCACTTGATGAATCGACTTATTCGCGGAAGTACCGAGTACTAAGAGGTGCGACGGGATATTCACTAAGTACAAAGTACTAGAGATGCGATAATCCGATATAAGTGTAAAAGTAGATAGATACTTAGAACAACGCTATTCGCTTGTCCTTCTAAACTAAGTGGGCGGTCGGGTATATATAGCCGACCGGCTGCTAAACGAAATACATGATAGAAAATAAGAATTAAACGCGGGGAGTCCATTTGACCCTGAAAACCATAACTACCTCGCTTACGGCTTCAGCCACAAAGCGGGGTAGTTGCCTGACAAATCCAACTAGAGATGCGGCTAGAACTTTATAGAAATCCAACTCCAAATATAGCTGCCTAACTAGCGTGTGGATGATCAGTCCGTGTCACGGTTAGTCCCCGGTCTTATGCATTAGAGGGGAATAGGACTAGCTTACCTGACTCCGTGACATTACCCCCCCCTCCGAGGACTTTGGTCCCCAAAGTAACACTTCCGAAAAAAAACCGAGATCTCCCTAGATCGCTCAGTTAATTCATCGTTCATGAAAGGTGTAATGGGAATGTAAGAGCTACCTTTAAAACCCTTAAACCATTCCACGCCATTGCGTCCACTTTGCCAGAATAATGCTACGTCCTAGATTGGTTGTTCACCGTTAAAACCACTCCTGGAGACTTCCCAAAAAACCCTTGAATCGTCCCTCCGTTCAAGGTAAAAATAGGGGATCGCTATAGGGCGTGGAAAGGTATAGAACATTAACCAATAACTGTAACGAGAGTACTTACTGTTTCATTAAACAGTAGTGCGGACAAGAAGAACCTAGCGGGTTCACAACCTTTCCTCCAGTAACCTGTGCACCGGTTTCCTGGGGAACTCTCGATGGAACGAGGTAACCAATTGCATAACATCAGGATCCGAGAGGTGCTCGATCGGTTCCCATGTGTCTGCCTCTTCTTCGAAACCTTGCCATCTGACTCGGTATTGAACTTGTCCTCGCACTCGGCGACTATTGACAATCTTCTCCACAACAAAGAATAGTTCGTCCTGCTCATCCTCGTCAATGTCCATTTGGTCTTCGTTGCGTTCCCGAAATGGCTTGAGGAGAGAGGTATGAATGACTTTGTGGAGGCGAATCCTATCGCGAGTTTCCACTTCGTAGGCATGTGAACCAACTTGACGCTTGACTGTGAAGGGGCCGATGTACTTTAAAGTGAGCGTTCGGTTGTTCCCTGACTTGATGGTCAAGTTTCGTCGGTCCACTAGTACCTTGTCGCCTGGATTGTATGATCTTGCCTTGTCCAGACTCAATCCACTCCTCTTATTGTTGATGTGTTTGAGGGTGTTGTGGATGTCGTTGTGGACAGCAGTCATTCTATCCAACCATTCCTCAGCGGCGGGGCTTGCAGAGGGTTCTTCAGACACGTGGATGGTGCGTGGGTCGAAGCCATAGAGACTTCTGAAGGGGCTGTATCCATGCGTTGTCGAAGTCGAGTTGTGTGCAAACTCGGCTAGCGGTAGCCATCGTGCCCATCGGTCCTGTCTGTCGTGACAGAAGATCCGAAGGTACTGCTTGAGTGTCTGAATTGCTCTTTCACTAAGTCCGTCCGTCTGGGGGTGGTGTGCGGTGGAAAGTCGTAGTCCGATACCAAGTTTATCATTAAGTGCCCTGGAGAAAGCGGAGGCGAACTGAGGCCCTCTGTCGGAGGTGATGTGCTTCGGGAGTCCGTGGAGTTTCCAGATGTCGCAAAGGTAGGCGTTAGCGACATCTTCGCTGGTCCAGCTTGTTTTAGCAGGTATATAATGCTGCATCTTTGTGAAGCGGTCAGTGACAACCAAGATGGCATTATAGCCGTCGCTTTCTGGTAGTTCTCCCACGAAGTCCATTGCAATCTCCTCCCACGGTCTTTCTCCGGTTGGCATTGGGACCAACTTGGTTTTCTTTGAGTGCCTGTCGGCCTTTGCCTTTTGGCATCGAGAGCATCCAGCGACGTATTTGGCAACATCCTCCATCCATCCATTCCAGACGAAATCTCTTGATACAATCTCTTGAGTTCGATGACGTCCCCAGTGTCCTGCTACTTGCGAGTCATGACAATGGCGAAGAATGGTGGTGCGGTGTTCCAAAGGTACGACGAGGAGGCCTTCTTGGTTTCGTTCCCAGCTGGCGACATCCGTGTCTGGTCCAGCGGGGTGAGTATCCCTTTCGATAGCCATTACTAATTGTCCGTCCTTGAAGAGCTGGGCGTCGGCTCCAGATTTCTCTTCTCCTGAGCGGCGGGACAATGCGTCTGGCTTTCCCATTTGACTTCCGGGTTTGTACTGAATTGTGAAGTCGAATTCGCTGAGCTTTTCAGCCCACGAGGCTTGACGGCTATTCAGTCTTTGCTTTGTCTGGAAGTACTGGAGTCCTTGGTGGTCTGTGTGAACGACGAAGGGTTGAGGTAGGCCTGCGAGCCACGAGCGCCAATGGAGAATTGAACTGACAATTCCCCAAAGTTCCTTGTCGTGAATTGGCCAGTTGCGCTCGCTTTCCTTGAGGGTCGTTGCATGACAGTCCACCAGTTTCCATTCTGGTTTACTCGATGGGTCCATCGGGTCTGCTGGGTGTAGCTGAGATAGGACGCCTGCCACTGCTTGGTTGGATGCATCGGTTTCCAAGAGTGTGGGCAGGTTTCTATCCCATTGTGCCAATATAGGTGCTTTTTGGAACTCGGCTTTGAGTTCATCAAATGCTGCTTGTTGCTGAGCTCCCCAAGACCATGGAATGTCCTTGGTCAGTTCGGTAAGGGGCTTAGTTCTTTGGCTGTAGTTGCGTATGAACCGGCGGTAGTAGTTGGCGAAACCGAGGAATGCTTGGAGGTCCTTCTTCTTTTGCGGGACCGCCCATTCCTCAATGGTTTTAACTTTTGCGCCGTCCATCTTGATCTCCGACCCATTGACAACATATCCAAGAAAGACTGTTTCTTTGACATGGAATTCCGACTTGCTGAGGTTGACTGCAAGATCGTGGTCTAGAAGTCTTTCTAGAACTCGTTCAACAACTGCTTGGTGTTCCTCTTCAGTTCCGGAGGTGTGAATGAGAATATCGTCCAGGTAGTGGACTTCTTCTTCGATTCCTTGAAGGACTTCGTCCATCATCTCTTGAAAAGATGAGGGTGCGTTGATGAGTCCGAAAGGCATGACGGTATACTCGTATAGGCCGTACTTGGTCTTGAAGGCCGTTTTCCACTCGTCGCCTTCCTTGATCCGGATGAGGTAGTAACCATTCTTGAGATCCAATTTGGTGAACCATTTTGAGCCTTGAGTCTTCTCTCTGAGCTCGTTCATTAGGGGGAGGGGGTATCGGTTGGGCGTAGTGATTTTGTTGAGCCCACGATAATCCACGCAGAGTCGTAGAGAGCCATCCTTCTTTCTGACGAAAAGGATTGGTGCTCCAGCTGCTGACCGTGATTTTCGCACTTTCCCTGATGGTGTGTGTTCCGCTAGGTACGCCCTGAGGGCCTCGTCTTCTTCCCAAGTGGTCTTATATATTGGGCCATTGGGGACTTTGGATTGAGGGTCTTTGAGGGGGATCTCGTGGTCCCATTTTCGGTGTGGGGGTAGTCTATTGGCTTGCTCGGATGAGAACACCCGAGCGTAATCAGCGTAATGGGAGGCTGCGTCAACCAGTAACACAGTATCCCCTTCTTCCATCTCTCCTTCCATTACCGTTATCTCAGGGATGTTCCGCTGACGACAACTTACCATAAATCCATCCTTCCTAACCAATTTCCTTTCAACAGTATCCACCGAAAATCCATGCTCTTCTAACCAAGAAAGACCCAAAATTAAATCCCTCCGTCCAATGTCCAATACTTCTGCGTCTAGCGACCACTCGGTTGTCTGAGGTGAGGGTGCTAAAGTTGAAGTAGGGACTGGCAATACCGAAACGGAGTCTTGCTCCAAAAACCTAAAAGACGAATTAAAAACATGAGATCCTCCACTTAACTTATTACCATCAGCCTGCGTTATTCGCACAGGCTCCTTCCTCCTATTCAAACCCAATTTCTTTCCCAATTTCCATCCAATTACCGGGGCAGTAGCACCTGGGTCAATGACCGCTTCTGCCCTAATTCCTCCTTTCAACGCAACCATGACCGTCAGGAGTGGAGTGTGTCGAGGGGTCCTTCCAACGGCCGGTGATGGGACCCCTACTCGTTTCCCGATTGGTCGGTGCTCACGGCTTCCTCCTCTTCGTAATCTGAGTCCAGCTCAGTGATCCGCACAGTCTTTGTTTCTGGCGACCTCCTTTTGCGCGACGAGGTGGCGACGGTATGTGATCCTTCATCCACTCGTTTGCGTTTGGGGGCCGCAGCAATCATTTTGACTGTGCGGGTTGGTGTGGTGTTGGTGGTTTGGGAAGAGGCCCTTTCCCATGATTGAAGTTTATAACCGCTGGTGCAGTCACGGACCTGGTGTGTAGAGACACCACACTTGAGGCATTTGCCATCTCGACGACGGTTAGCCATGATTTCTTTCGGGATTGTGTCGCCTGTTTGGGGGCGAGACTCCCGATTGTTGCTGTTGTTGCTGCTGCCTTGTGGGCGATCGTTCCGCCCACTTGGCCTGCTGCTGTTGTTGTTGTTTCCCTGGTTGCGTGTGCCCTGGGAAACTGCCTCCTGCTGTGTGCCAATCAAGATACACAACTCCTTCCACTGATGGTAAGTGGGACTGTTGAGGACTTGAGAGGCGAGGGCATGCTGAAGGTTGAGGCGGAGGTTTGGCATCAACGTTAGTCGAAGGTTTTCGACGGGGATCTTGGCTTCGAGGTTGAGTTCTTCAACCTTGGTGAAGAACGCCGAGATGCTTCCTGTCTGTTTGAGAGCCTGAAGCTCTGTTGTTGCTCGCTGCTGGGCCTGGTGGTCCCCATAGGTTTGGCGGAGCCCATGGGTGGCGTCGTCCCAGCTGCTGATTTTCCCATCGTTTCCTCTCCACCATGTCAATGCATAGCCTTCGAATCGGGAGATCATGAGGGTGATGCGGTCCTCGTCCTCCGTGATCCTTTTGGCTCTGATGTAGTTGTTCATGGCGAACAGGAAATTCTCCAGTTCTGTTTTCTTTCCGGAAAACTTCGGTGGTGGGTCCAGTTTGAACTCTGGTCTTCGTTCCTCGTACCTACGTGGAGGGTTAGTAGGTTCGAAAACCTGTTCTTGGGCTGGCAGTGGTCTCCTTGGTGGTGGTAGTGGTGGTGCCGGCGATGTTAGGATGGGCAATGGTCCAGGCTGAAACCGCTGTGTTGCGGGGAAGAGACCCGAGTTTCCCACGAGTACTTGCTGGCGAAGCGGGAGTTTTGGGGGAGGCACTGGTGCTACTTCCACTGGTGTTTCTGCTTCTGCAGGTGGTACTGCTCTTCCTTTTCCTTTATCCTGTGCCCCACTCGCGGCGACATTGTCAACCCAGGAGGCAACGGATTTGTGTTTGGAGCTCTCCTCCATTGCGTCGATGCGCTTGATGACATGCTCCAATGATTCTGCAAGTTCGTTGACCTGCTCCTTCCGGCTCTTCTTTTCCCTGGTCAAACTTTCTCTCACTGCCCCAATTGCTCTCTCGAGTTTACCAGTGTTTTCGATTTGTTGCCTGGTGAGGTCAGTTTTGACCTGGTGGATTTTTTGATGTAGTTCCTGGAGGGAACCATTGAATCTCGTTTCCATTTCGGTCATTTGCATTGCGATAGCTCTCAACATGGTTTCCTGCAGTTGTTTCAGCGCTTCTTCTATGGTGGGCTTCATTGACGCAGGAATGTCTTGTCTGAGATTGGCTTCGTCGGTCATTCGTTCGGTTCGGAGAGTTGCCGCCAAACGTTCGGCTTGCTCCCTTGTAATGTTGGTTGGCCGAAGGGGTGCGGAGTGGGTGGAGCCTGCCCTGGAGATGCGGTTCCTGTCCTTAAGTCTTGCGAGTGCTGAGGGGGCGCGAGATTCGGGCCTTGGGATGGGGGTGTTTGCTGCCGCCCCTGAGTGGATGATAGTATCACCATCTTGGTCTTTTGCTTCTTCTTCCTCCGATGAGGTGCTGTATACTGGGCTGGGTGCGTCCTCAATCAAGGGGTGGGGACGCCTGGGTTGTGGACGTTCTGGCTGTGGGTGGGTGATGGCCACCATTGCTTCTGAGTTTTCCATTTGCTCGTTCCCTCCCATGAGAAGGCCTGATCGGTGGGTGCCAGGGAGACGTCCGTGGTTCGACATCTTTTTGATGTTTGATGATGTCGTGGTGGGTAAAAGACTTTAGCGTTGTAATGTTACGGTTCACTTGATGAATCGACTTATTCGCGGAAGTACCGAGTACTAAGAGGTGCGACGGGATATTCACTAAGTACAAAGTACTAGAGATGCGATAATCCGATATAAGTGTAAAAGTAGATAGATACTTAGAACAACGCTATTCGCTTGTCCTTCTAAACTAAGTGGGTGGTCGGGTATATATAGCCGACCGGCTGCTAAACGAAATACATGATAGAAAATAAGAATTAAACGCGGGGAGTCCATTTGACCCTGAAAACCATAACTACCTCGCTTACGGCTTCAGCCACAAAGCGGGGTAGTTGCCTGACAAATCCAACTAGAGATGCGGCTAGAACTTTATAGAAATCCAACTCCAAATATAGCTGCCTAACTAGCGTGTGGATGATCAGTCCGTGTCACGGTTAGTCCCCGGTCTTATGCATTAGAGAGGAATAGGACTAGCTTACCTGACTCCGTGACACTAATTCCCCAGCCCACCGTGCTTGCCGCCGATTCAGGAGTGTTTTGGTCTTAAAGGATTCGAGGTTGTGGTGATCCGTGAGGATGGTAAATGGCTTGGGGAGTGCGTGAAGGTACATGTGCCATTTTTCCAAACAAACAACAATTGCAAGGAGTTCCTTATCACCGATTCCGTAGTTGCATTTGGCTGGTGACATTTTCTCGGACAGGAAGGCAACAGGGTGGTGGACAGATTTGCCGTTCTCAGGAACCTTTTGAGAGAGGATGCCAGAGACCACATAGTCGGAGGCGTCAGTCTCGAGGATTGTTTCAAGGTTTGGGTCAAAGTGCCGGAGGATTGGAGTAGAGGTGAAGGCGGTTTTCAAGCGAGAGAATACTGCATCGCATTCTGAAGACCACGCAAAGGGGGTATCCTTTTGCAATAGTCGGAAGAAAGGTTGACAGATCCGGGAATATCCTTCAATGAAGCGGCGATAGAAGTTGGCGAAACCAAGGAAGCATTGGATGTCTTTAACTGATTTTGGCGTTTCCCATTCCACTACCGCTTTAACTTTTTCTGGGTCCATTTCGATACCTTCTGAGGAGATAACGAAACCGAGGAAGGTGGTCTTTGTAACACTAAATTCGCATTTCTCTGGTTTGACGTAGAGACCAGCTTCCGAGAGCTTGGCAAGAACTTTCCTGACTTGGTCTTTGTGTTCGGCTCGGGTTTTGGAGTATATCAATATGTCATCAAGGTAGACAACACAAAAGACATCAAGGAATTCCCGGAGGGTGTCGTTCACAAATCTTTGACAGGTGGCAGGGGCATTGGTAAGTCCAAAAGGCATGACAAGAAACTCGAAGAGGCCATATCGGGTGCGGAATGCAGTTTTCCACTGATCGCCTTCCTTGATTCTGATGAGGTTGAAGGCAGCTCGGAGATCAAGGCGAGTAAAGTACTTTGAGCCTCAAATCTGGTTCAATGTTTCCTCAATCCTTGGTAGTGGGTAGCGGTCTTTGTGGGTGATGTCGTTAAGGGCGCGATAATCCACACAAAGTCTTAGGGAACCATCTTTTTTCTTGACAAAGAGGATTGGTGAGGCGCTAGATGAGGAGCTAGGGCGAATGAATGCTTTGGCGAGATTCTCATCAAGCCATTCTCGGACCTCCTTGAGTTCTGAATCGGACATTGAGTACATGCGTCCAAGAGGAGGTTTGGCACCTGGAAGAAGAGGAATTTCATGATCGACATATCGGTGGGGAGGAAGCGATGAAGCTTCCTTCTTAGAGAACAAGGGCAAGAAGTCGTGATATTCTGAAGGGACAAGAGCTGAGGCTGGTTCGGGAGTGCTGGGTGTTTCTGGAAGGGAGGCGAGTACACAAATCATTGAACCGGGTTGTTTAACAGCGACTCGCATGGCAGCACGAGAGATAACTGCAATTTTGTGATTTACTGTACTGGGAGGATTGCTGGAGATTGTATTTTGTCGAACAGGAAGGCAGTGGGCCTGTCAGTAACCAGACGCAAAGGTAATGGTGTTCTTTTGCCAATCAATCATGGGATTATGGCGGCGAAGCTAGGTCCGTCCAAGAATTAAGTTCTATCCGGCCAATTTTGTCACTTGGAATGTAAGAACTTCCTCATGTTGGTCGACGGTGAGTTTCAAGGTACAAGAGTGGGTTATCTGTCCAGCAACCGAGCGTCTCCCATCAACAACGATGAGGTCTTCTGGTTTTGGTTTCAGATCAAGGACAAGGTTCAAGGACAAGGCAAAGTCAAGGTCGATGAACTGAGAGGTAGCTCCACAGTCCACCATGCAGGTTCCAGGCAAAGAATCATTGATAGTAGCATTGAAAGTCATAGGTGACTCGGAACCGAGATCACCTGAAAGAGAAACAGAAGACAAACGCAAAGCAGCAGAGATTCGATACCTTCGCAACCTACTCTTGCGAGCAGATCGCGACTCAACAGGAACAATAAAACCAGTACCAAGCAAATCAACAGATGGTAAAACAGAAAAAGCATTAACGGAAAACATTGGGGAACAAGAGGCGTACGAAGGCGAAAAACAAACACAAGAGGGTTCAAGAGAGAAGACACCAGGTTGCATCCTGGCACTCCTTGAAGGGTCTTCGGTCTTCAAAGAGGCAGTTAGTTTTTTGCCGGAGTGGCGGTCTCGGTGGTGCTGTAAAGCACAGTTGCTGGTGGTCCAGCTGGGGCAGAGGCGTCGGAGGTAGCGTTGACCTTCTGGCTTTTATTGGGGCAGACACTTGCAAAGTGTCCCTTTGCACCGCAATAGAGGCAGAGTCCATTGGCGCGGCGGTAGTCCTTGTCGGCTTGGGTAAGAGGACCTCGCTTTCTTTTAACCTCAACTGCAGAGAGGTCCATGGGTCCCGCATGTGAGCCTGTAGCGGTGGAGGAGCTGGCAGGAGCACTGGTGCGAGGGGCAGCGGTGTTGTGGTGTTGGGAGGGCGTGTGGTGTTGATTTTGTACACGCCTGATGTTGTTGTCGAGCTGGATGCACATTTGTGCAACAGCAGCCAGAGTGTCCGGAACATTGAGTTGGTAGGATAACGCCGTAGCGATGTCCTTGTTGAGGCCAGAGCGGAATCTGGCAATCTGCTCTTTTTGGTTCATAGAGAGCTTGGTGGAAATGGTGACAAACTCAGCAGCATAGGCAGAGCAGTCTCGTTTACCTTGACGGAGTTTGTCAAGCTTT
Source organism: Peziza echinospora (assembly GCA_024516245.1). NCBI lineage: Eukaryota > Fungi > Ascomycota > Pezizomycetes > Pezizales > Pezizaceae > Peziza > Peziza echinospora. The sequence continues at coordinate 115,382 of JAJLQT010000012.1, read as the reverse complement.
TCTCTTGCAGTTGCTTCGGCATCTGGGTCGTCGAATGCCGCTTGGAGGGCGTTGATAAATCCTTCGTAGGATTGAAACTGGACTTGGCCAGTGACTGGGTCCATGTGTGGGTTGAACCATGCTTGGGCACCTCCGGAGAGGTGAGAGGCAGCATAGGCAATCCTAGCTGCATCGGAGGCATAACGGGTGGGGTCGGAGGAGAAAACCAGTTGGAGTTGGGTGATGAACTGGCGATATTTGTCCCTGGTGCCATCGAAGGCAGTGGGGTCTGCAATCTTTGGGGCCAGGTTTCGTGGCGCGGGTGGTGGTGGTGCTAGGGCTTGGAGTCTGGTCTGTACACCGGCGTGGAATCCGGATTGGAAGTGGGCATGGTGTGACTGAGTAGCAGCGCTTAGTTCGTCCACATCAGTGAGGTTGGGGATTACTGGCGATTGCCAGGTTCCGGTGGTGCCACACATAACACCTTGAAGGTGCGCATTGGTGAGGCTGGTCCTGATGTCAGGACGGAGGTTATTGGGGAGGCTTGGGTTGTCGCTAGCGACGAACTGTGTGGTTGAGAGGAGGGCAAGGTAGTCGGTCCAGGGGGTTGCCAGTGGGGGGAGAGGAGTTTGAGAACGAGACATCTCGATATTGCTTGGGTGTGGCGGAGACAGTTATGTTGACGCAACAAAGTGTGATGACCAGGTCCCAGTGACAGGATCTCAACGGCCGAAGAAGGTACCGTTATGTCCGTGCCAAGGGGGACGATAGGCGTGGATGAGAGAGGGGTAGCGGCGGTTGAGGACGGCGAGAGTGTAGGTGTTGACTTGGTCAAGGGAGTGCACAGGAGCAGGTTCTGGGGCACCGCCGGGAAGGATAACTGAGCGGCGGGTGGTCAAGGTACTGGGCATAGGACTTGGTCAAGGCAGGTTCAAGAGGGGCTGTCTAGGCCACGGAAGAGGAGAGTATAAAGTATATTTGAATAACAACTTGTTTAAGATACAACTGAGGGGAAGAGACAAGTTGTTGCGTGAAGAGGAAAGGAAAAGAAGACAAGACGAGAGGGAGAAAGGACTCCTTATATAGAGATCCTTCTCGAGCTATGGAACTAGAAAGACATGAATAGAATTGCAGCACCGCGGCTGCGCAGTGGCTGCGCCGCGGCTGCGCAAGGTACATGAGTCAAAGGGAATTACAAATCAACTGCGCAATAGAAACAACTAGAACTTAATGGAAACTGACGGAAACATATGGAAACGTATTGCGCAATGAAGGTTCGTGATGCTAGAACCTTCTGGTGGTTTCTTCTGGATTCCGAACTAGGAAGTCGAGCAGTGACAGGGATGCGGGCTGTCATGTTGCAACGGTTACCAGGAACGGACTAGGACGTGGACTAGGTACATGGCGAGGTGGAGTATTGCTACTAGTAAGCTGAACTCGGCTGGGGTCAGGATCAGGTGAACATGGATCCACTGTGGCTGATAGCGAGGCTGGTGCCGGCGGTGGCTAGGTGCGGGGTAGTCTTGGGTAAGGCTGGAAACTCGGTTCATGACACCACTAAACCGTTCCGCAATTATTGTCCAGCTTTCTCTTCTTCGAGGATTCTGCGCAATCTGCAATAATAGGGTCTAGAGCATAAATGTAAGCAAATGAAAAGCGGTATAGAAATAAGTATCGAGCAAAACAAAACAAACAATAACACATATCGTACGGGGGAAGAAATCGTAGCCAAAAAGTCAGCAGTGGCTTAAAAGAGTAAAAATATCGTACCGGCGTGCACAAATCTAACATGATTATGCAATTTAGAGTTGCTCTTGAATGATTCATGGCAAATTAAACAAGTAACAGCATCTCCAGTTGGGAAAACGAGGCCAAGGGATTGTGAATGTTGTTGCAACGTATCGCGGGGCAGTGCCTTGGTGAACATATCGGCAATTTGATTCCTCGTATCCACCTTGATTATATCAATCATACCCTCTTCCTTCTTTTCACTCACGAAACGTTCTCTGATAGCAATGTGACGAGTACGGTTCAAAGTTGTGGTGTTGTTGGCCAGCGCGTTTGCAGTTGCATTATCGCCATGAAGCAAAATTGGGGTTATTACTTTGATTTTTAAACCTTCGAACAGATTTTGAATGAAGCAAAGTTCGCGTGTTGTCTCCGTGGCTGCTAAATATTCCGCGTCTGTTGTCGAGAGTGACGTGCCGCGGTGTTTGTGGGATTTCCACACCAAAGGGGTACCGGCGTACAGGATTGCAAAACCGAAAGTGGAGCGACAATCTGTATTATCAGCCCAAGAGGCGTTGAACCACCCCTGTAGGCGCGCGCAAGACATAGAGTCCTCTGAGGTTTCTCCACCCAATCGAAGACGGCACTCTTTTGTTCCCTGTAGATAACGCAGGACGCGCTTCGCTGCTGCCATGTGCTTGTCATTTGGGCATGAGGCAACTTGAGCAAGGCGGTTGATCGAAAACGCTAGATCTGGGCACGTACAATTCATTAAATAACCCAGAGTACCCACAATAGCTTGATAATGGCGTTTCGCGTCGTCGTCGAGCAAAGGTAGATCATCGTCTTTCGTAATTGAGTCTGAGGGAGACATCGGGAGTACGCATGGGTTGCAACTTTCCAGTTTATACGTTTCCAAAGCATCTTTGATATAATGCTGTTGATCGAGATAAATTAATTTATTTTCACGATCCCGGGTGATTGTGATGCCAATGAAAACTCTCGCTTCACCCATTATTGTGATGTTGAAATTCTCTTTCAGAGCGGATTTCAAAGACTCGATACCCGATGTTGACCCGGCAATTAACATGTCATCCACATGACCGAGAACAATCATGTATGAATTGTCCGGTGATACTTTGATCCATCAGGCTAGATCCGCGATCAACCGTTCGTAACCTTGGGAAGAAAGGAAAGAGTGTATGTAAGGAAATCGTCCTTACATCTCTTATCTTACTCATACTTCCCAGTTAGGCAGTCACTTCCCTTTTAGGACTGCCCTCATGTATTTCCCTTTCTGTTAGTCCTATTCCTGTCCAGTTTTTTCCCAGTTATTTCTTTAGTCATTACCTGTTATTCCTGTCGCCTTAGCTACTCTACAAGCGTCCACATGCTTCTAGAAGAGCCTCCTGTTTGTCCCCTGGCTTGTGACATCATCACACAGCCATGACATAATTTCCTGTTACCTATTTTCCTTATTTATCACTATGAGTCTTGTATGATTCACCCCCTGTCACAAGAGCCTTTGAAGCGTCATGCTTCTACTCTTCATCATTATGTATCATTTCTTTATCATCTCTACTCATACTGTTGTCATTCTGATTCATGTATATGAGCCATTTGGACTCATACTCCAACCATTCAGTCTCTATTAAAGAGCTGTGGTCCAGAGACTTTGGAAGGGCAGACAACACAAGCCGAACCGACTAGATAGCACCAGAAACAATATACTAGCTACACTGGTAATTCTCTGTTCACTTTGGCCCTAACAGGCCCTCCAGTAAATTCCCAGAACACCCAGAAACCACCCCAGACACCCAGACACTTTACACTACACACAGAGGCATCTAGGGCGATTCTAAAGCCTTTCCAGGACCTTTAGAACCGTCACAGAAGCCTCTCACAACACCTCCTACCACCTAGAGGTCAGGTCTGTGTCTCACAGTCTTGGCTTCCAAGTTGGTAGTAGTTTACATTTTTTTTACCTACAATAAGCTGAGTATTCTCAGTACCTCTTAACCCAAACAACTAGGGCTTGATCACCCCTAGGAGACGTGATTAATTCACACCAGCACACCAGAAAACCCCCCAGTTACCTCAGTTAGGAATTCCCACCCAGAAATAGTCAGAAATAGCACCAAGAGCTCTTTGCAGGCCTGTGATACAGTAGAACCTGTTCTCCCTGCAGCTTACTAGGCACCCAGAAGTAACAACAGCACATTCAGCACGCCTCTAAGCACCAATTAACCAGTACACCACTGCTATATTCAAACCCTGTCACTCACACCAAGAACCCCAGTCAAAATGCAGTCAGCAAGGCCCACCAAACCATCCTCAAAGCAGTCAAGCAGGCACCCATCCAGAAACCCCTCCCAGCATTCTAGTAGGGATCAATCTCCCTCTAGAGACGAGTTCAAATCACCCCAGACTTACCCAGATAACACCACTATGGAGTCACTTCATTTTGACCCCCCCATAAGCCAGCAAGATATTCTTAGCAGAGGCCCCAGCAGGGCCAGCCTCAGAAACATCCCAGACATCAAACCTGAGCACCCAGAGACCTTTACAGGCGATGCAACTGTCCTTCTGACCACACAAGAAGTCCCCTCCAGAACTGCCACCCCTCAGCAATCTATTTTCATAGGAATGCCCTATGACAACCTGAAAAAGGTCATTTTGCAACAAGGATTTCTAGACAAAGCTCCAAGCAACATAAGAGCCTTTTACTGTACCAGAGAATGGCTCAGAGACGTGCATGAAGTTGCTGGATTAAACCCCAGTAACCTCCAAGAACAGCAAATAGATTACTATATCCAACATGCAATAATGGACCCCCAAAATACTAATAAGCAGGACCCTAGCTATTACCTGTCCAGGATTCCTTTGCATGCTAGAAGGAGAAGATCAAATTCGTTTGCAGACCCAGATGAGACCCCTAGACCCCTACATCATCACCACAGATCCTCATCTCAGCCCCCTGCCATGAGTGGAGCCCTTAATTTCACCCCTGTTACTGCAAATCCCACACCAAGAGCCCCACCCAACCCTAGCATCTTCAGCAGCTTTCTACACCAACCACAGACTTCCTTTAAGCGTGGTTATGCACCTCAATCACAGTCTAAGCCACCACCAAACCCCAGCACCCACCAACACAAATCCAGAAAAGGCAAAAATAGGCAGAAATCCAGCCCCCCTCCCTCTGATTCATCATCATCAGATACTGAGTCAGATGATAACAGGGATGATTGGAAATGGAAAGAAGGCACCCCAGCACCCTTCAAGCGAGATAACAGCTTCACTCCTGCCCCCAGCAACCTCCTAAACTCCTCAGGTATCAAACTAGGCAAAATTGAGAAGTTAGATGGAAAAGGAAAGTGGAGGCAGGCAGCTGAGTTTGACAACTGGATACAGACTTGCAGGGACTACCTGGGCATCAGTGGCATAGATGAGAACTCGTTTGAGGCCATGATTTGGCTTGGATTCAATCTAGCAGGTGATGCAAAAGACTTGCATACCAACTGGAGAAAAGACCCCAAAACACAGAATTTAGGCCTAGCCAAGTTCATTCCAGCCCTGAGGAAATACTGCATATCATCAGTCAACAAACAGAAGCTCTGGGACGAATTCCAGGCAATCAGACAGACCACAGGAGGAAGGAGTATGCCCATTCACATCCTAGCAACAAAACTCAAAACCATGCAACTTAGGCTACCACATGTCACAGACATCCAACTGTACTACAAGCTCAAAGAGGCCATGGATCCAGAGCTGAAAGCGAGAGTAAACCCACATCTAAAGGAGAATATGGACTGGGATCAACTTGTTGAGATTTGTGAGCTGTATGACTCTTCCATGCATGAGGCTAAAGTTGCCAAATCAGGAGGAAATTCCAACAAGCCCCACAAGTCAGAAAACAAGGGCTACAAGCGAGATAGCAACAGCCACAGCACACCACAGAAGACCTACAGCAACCCCAGTTACCAACAAAGATCCAACAAGCCCCACAAAGTCAACAAGGGTACCCCCAGGTTCAACAAATTAACCCCTGATGAAAAGGATAAACTGAAGAAATCAGGCCACTGCTTCAAATGCAGAAAGCCTGGTCACATGGCAAAGGATTGTTCTCAAAGAGCGTCACACATCACCTCTGCAGCCACCAGTATCACCCCAGCCAACCCCAACACCCCTGTGGCCCCAGCCCCACATGTAATCTCAGCAGCACAAACCCTGAAAACTAAGCAATTTACCCACAAAGCTGATTCCAAATCAACCCCCCAAACGAAATTGGAATCAAAGGACAGCTCATCAGACCACCTACTAGTGTCTACTAGGATCAATGGACACCTTGCTAAGACCCTGGTAGATCATCAGACCACAGGTGGAGATCTAATTTCAAACAAGTTTTGTGCTACCAACAACCTCCCCCTGACACCCCTCCCTGAGCCCATTACAGTCAATTTAACCATTAAGGGATCAAAGGGTGTGGCACACCACTTTGTGACAGCTGAAATCGACTACAATGGCTACAAAGAGACTAGATCATTCTATGTAGTATCACTTAACTACTGGGATGTGGTTTTAGGCCATCCTGCACTAAAATCTCACAATGCAATTATCACCTTGCAGGACATGAGCACTAGCCTGCAACCAACAGGCCAACCGAGATTCAGAATGAGGCCATGGACCCACACACCATCCCAGAAGACCCACAGGCAAGCACAGCCCCTTCCAGATTTGTTGGAAGGTCACCCCATTTCCCAGGACCCACTTGGGTTTCAGCCACCCAACAAAATGATCACATCAGCAGCCACAAATTTGCAGCCTGAATTGAACCCCTTCAACGAGTTTCCAGATGTGTTCCCAGCCCAGAAGGTGCACAAATTACCCCCACTAAGATCTGAGGAGCTCCAGCACAAAATCCTACTAAAAGACCCTACCCTGGTTCAGAAGCCTAGACCCATTAAGCCAAAGGAGAAGTTCCTGCAGCAACTCTATGACAAATTAGCCAAAGAGGAGGCCTCAGGACGAGTCTACAGAAGCCAGGATAGGTCAGCATGTGCTATGTTTATGATTCCTAAAATAGACAAGCCACATGAAGCAAGGTTCTTGCATGACCTTGTAGAGAGGAACAAAAACACTCACCTGACTATACCCAACATTCCTAACCAAAAGAGCATCCTAAACACGATTGCAAGGCACCCCTATAGGTCTAAAATAGACCTTAGTGATGGGTATCACCAAATTAGGATCTACCCACCACATGAGCAATTTACAGCCTTCAGCACACCCAAAGGAGTCTACAGATCCAGAGTTATGCAGCAAGGAGATTGCAATGCACCTGCAACCTTCATGAATGTGATGACCAGCATATTCAGCAAGCAATTAGGCGTCAGTGTATTCATTTACATTGATGATATCTTCATCTATAGTGCCACCCTCAAGGATCACCTACAACACATCAGAGAAGTGCTGAAAATTCTCAGGCAACACTCTTTTTATGCATCTAAGGATAAAAGCGAGTTTATGCCAGAGAAATTGCACATTCTAGGCCACATAATCACCAAAGAAGGCATCTCACCTGAGCCTAAAAAGGTGGCAGGGGTCCAAGACTTTCCTAGGCCCAGAAATAGGAAGGAGCTGCAAAGCTTCATGGGTCTAGTAAATTACTTGAGCCAGTTCCTGCCACATTTAGCAACCAAATCAGCCCCTCTAACCGAGATGTGTGGAGCCCAATCTACCTGGGATTGGACCCCCTTGCATAGCACAGCCTTCCAACAAGTCAAGGATCTTGTCAGACAATCCCCTGTCCTCAAACCACTAGATTATAATTCGCATTTACCCATCTATTTGATTACTGATGCCAGCACCATTGGCACAGGAGCATGGATAGGTCAAGGATCAGAGTTGTCACACCTTCTCCCTGCAGCTTTCCATTCTAGGAAGTTCAATCCTTATCAGCAGTCATACCACACCACAGACAAGGAGCTCCTAGCAATTGTGGATGCTCTAGAGCACTTTAGAAGCGTCCTAAGTGGCACCACATTCACCATACTAACAGACCATAAGCCCCTTGTCACCTTCCTGAAGCAGCATGACTTGGTGGATGACAAAAATGTGAGATGGCAGCACATCATATCCCAGTTTGATTGCACCATCCAGTACCTTCCAGGCGAGCATAACACCATAGCAGACAGCTTGTCAAGAGTCTATAAGAACCCAGACCTTTCCCCTCTTTCTGGAGACCTCATACCAGCATCAACAGATCCCCCAACCAGCAAGCAACTCCAGCAATCACCAAGCAAACACAAAACCCCCCAAACGAAATCACAAGGCCACCTAGCAGCAGAAATCCTATTTAATAAGTATTTAGGACCCCCATTTCCCTCTCCAATAACCTCCCCCCCCCAAATCACTTCAGCAGCTACCACCAGGTCCCAATTCAAAGCCTCCCAGCTTCCAGCACCATCCCCAGTCAAATCAAACCCCCCAAACGAAAATCCCCAAGCTCCTACCACCACCAGCACCATGAACACCTCCACTGGCCTCACCCTTCAGCAAATTATCAAGCAGTACATCCACACCAATCCTGAGCACACTTTTGTCAGGCCAGACTATGAGAAGTACTTGGATGACACTGAGGAAAGAATTGAAGCACTTAAGTATAGATTCCACCATGGAGGACTTCACTGGTCTGGTTGCAAGGATCCCTCTTGCTTTACTCACAAGAATAGGCCTTATGAATATAAAGGCAGACACACCATTTGTGCTTGGTGTGGAAAAGAGGGACATGAGCAAAGGCTTTGCAAATTGAAAGAGCAGGCCAAATGGGCTGTTGAAGACGAGTTTAACAGGCAGAAAGAAGCACAAATGGACTCCCAAGAATCCCCTGCCCAAAATTCCCAAGAAAACCCACCTGATTCACCTCCTGTATCCCAAGTTTATTCTCCCACTTCTCCTGTCATGAGCAGATCTGTTACTCCCATTGATTTTAACCCCTCAAACGAGATAGAAGAAGGACAGATTGATGAAGGAATGGAGGATACAGTCATGGTTGAAAACCCCTTGTCTCCCCCCCCACAAGTAGCCCAAAAAGCCCCTCCTGTATCCTCTCCTCACCCTACCACACCACCACCACAAACACAACTCCCCTCTGAAGTTGTCACCACTTTCAGCAGCCCCCAGAAGCGTGGCATTACCATCCAGCATGCCTACCAAACATCAGCAGAACCAGCAGACATCCCCCTCTCCTCACCACTTGGCAACCAAACATCAGCATATAGCAGCCAAGCAACCAGTCCCAAATCACAGCCAGCAATCAAGTCAAAAAAGCGTCCTTCCCAGATCCACCTCAGCTACAATATCTCCAAGGAACCCTTTACCCAGACAGAGCAACTCACCTTCAACAATCTTGTTGATCCTTTCATCTCCCAGGCCTCATGGACAAAATTGCCAAATATTGACCTCAACTTGGGAAAGGAAGAACACAACCCCAGCCTTGCCTACCTCCAGAAGATTAGTTCCCATTATGCCAGACAACTACAGGACAGCCCAGACGAAGAAGAAGCTCCTGTTATTGTCCCACAACACCAGGAATGGATCCCAATCCTCCAGCAAGCTTACACCAAAGACCCCAGATATAAGGCATTTTATGAGGATTTGGATACATTGGCTGGACTTGGGTACACCAAACTTGAAGGACTGCTCTATCAGTGCATCAATGGACGCATCAGGCTCTGTATTCCACAAGGAGCATACCAGGAAGACACCAACTTGAAGGAGCTGCTCATTCACAATGCCCACAAAGCTGTTGGCCATGGCAGCAAATTTAAGACTATGCAACTTCTGTCAGCTATTTATGTTTGGCCAGGACTTTCTTCTGATGTTGAGGAGTACTGCAAGACGTGCCTAACCTGCCAGAAAGTGAAGTTCAGGACCTCTAAACCCTTTGGACTTCTGCACCCCCTCCAGGTTCCCCAAGGCCCTTGGCAAAGCATCAGTATGGACTTCCTTTACATGCCACCCATCAAAGACCCAAAGACTGGAGAAGTCATTGATCATTTGTAGGTTATTGTCGACAGATTTAGCAAGTATACACTCATGTTACCAGTTTGGAATGATATCACATCTGAAGAATTGGTCAACTTGTATATGGAGCAAATCTACCCCATTTTTGGTCTTCCTTTGGAAATTGTCACAGATGCAGACCCCAAGTTCAGGAGTGCTGCCTGGAAGGGCTGGTGCGATGGAAATGGAGTCAGTCAAGCCATGTCATCACCTTACCACCCCCAGACTGATGGCCAAACTGAGATAGCCAATAAGGATATTCTCACTAAGGCAAAAGCCCTCCTGGATGAAGATGGAGCAGATTGGTACACCAACCTGCACTGGATCAAGCAGGCTATCAACACCAGTACAGACAAGGTCAGAGAAGCGTCACCAGAGTCTATTATCTTCTCATTCAGGCCCAGAAGGATCCATGATGTCACCTCCCCTCAACACCCACCAAACAACCTTCCACCCCACCACAGTTGGACTGAAGCTCTCCACACTTCTGTTAGGGAAAAGATACTGCAGAACCGACAGCAGCAGGAGATTCAGTACAACAAAAGAAGGAGACCAGCCCCCAAGTTCAAGGTTGGAGATTTGGTGATGGTGTTCAAGGACAGAAACCCCATAAGGAGCTCCCCATACCCCAAATTGGAGCCCACCTGGACTGGACCTTATACCATCATCAAAACCAAGCCTGAATTCGACACATACATCCTCAGCAACCCCTCAGGATACCAGAAAGATGTCTCTGTCCATGTCTCTCACCTCAAGCCATATCTCAGCAATGATGCCCAGAAATTCCCCTCCAGAGAAAACACTCTTCCACCACCAGTCTCTGAGGATGAATTAGGGCCTAGGTACGAGATAGAGAGGATAGTAGAGGCCAGGATATTCAAAGGAAGGCCCCTATACATGATCAAGTATGTTGGATATCCTTTGGACATCAACCATTGGGTTCCTAGGGAGGATATTGACACTGAAGCTGTGGAGGAGTTTGAGAGCAAATACCCCTACTTCAATTTCCACCATAAAAAAGCAGCAGGAAAGCGTGGCAGGAAGGGCAAGAAGAGGCAATAGGCTTGGGTAGGATAGGTTAAGGTCTCAGTATAATTTTCCTTTGAATTTTCGGTTTTTTCTTTGATTTTTAGTATTTATTTCATTTTTTTTACTTGTTACTTGTTTTTAAGGATAGGGTTTCTTTCTAAGGTGGAATAATGTAAGGAAATCGTCCTTACATCTCTTATCTTACTCATACTTCCCAGTTAGGCAGTCACTTCCCTTTTAGGACTGCCCTCATGTATTTCCCTTTCTGTTAGTCCTATTCCTGTCCAGTTTTTTCCCAGTTATTTCTTTAGTCATTACCTGTTATTCCTGTCGCCTTAGCTACTCTACAAGCGTCCACATGCTTCTAGAAGAGCCTCCTGTTTGTCCCCTGGCTTGTGACATCATCACACAGCCATGACATAATTTCCTGTTACCTATTTTCCTTATTTATCACTATGAGTCTTGTATGATTCACCCCCTGTCACAAGAGCCTTTGAAGCGTCATGCTTCTACTCTTCATCATTATGTATCATTTCTTTATCATCTCTACTCATACTGTTGTCATTCTGATTCATGTATATGAGCCATTTGGACTCATACTCCAACCATTCAGTCTCTATTAAAGAGCTGTGGTCCAGAGACTTTGGAAGGGCAGACAACACAAGCCGAACCGACTAGATAGCACCAGAAACAATATACTAGCTACACTGGTAATTCTCTGTTCACTTTGGCCCTAACAGGCCCTCCAGTAAATTCCCAGAACACCCAGAAACCACCCCAGACACCCAGACACTTTACACTACACACAGAGGCATCTAGGGCGATTCTAAAGCCTTTCCAGGACCTTTAGAACCGTCACAGAAGCCTCTCACAACACCTCCTACCACCTAGAGGTCAGGTCTGTGTCTCACAGTCTTGGCTTCCAAGTTGGTAGTAGTTTACAGTGTAGCACCTTGTACCAGATACGCGCTGCTTGGCACAGGCCGTACAAACTCTTGTGTAAAAGACAGTATTTCGAATTCAGAGAATACCCTTGAGGTTGACGGAGATAAACGTCCGTATCCAGGTCGCCATTTAGAAATGCAGAGACGAAGTCGACCTGTTCCAATTCTAAGTCGTTGATAGCGATGAAAGTGAGCACAATGCGCAGGGTAATCAAAGAGGCGACCGGGGCAAACGTCTCTTTATAATCAATTCCCTTAGTTTGGAGGTCTCCGCGAACCACCCAGCGAGCTTTGAAACGTGCAATTTGACCCGAGGTATCTTTCTTTGCTTTCCAAACCCATTTTGATGGCAACGCCTTGCGACCGGGGGGCAAAACGTCCACCAACTCAAAGGTACCTATGCGAATGATGCTCAGCATCTCGTCCAGAGCAGCCTTGATCCAGAATCCCCTGTTGCGAGATTTCAAAGCTTGCGCCCAGGATTTTGGTTCCGTTTCGTCAATGGCCGTAGAAAGGTCTTTCGGATCGATACTTACTCTGTTTTCATACCGCAGTTTGTCATAATGCTCGAGATATTTTTCCACAAGATCTGCGTTTGGTGTAACATCTACACATTTGCCAGAAAGCTGTGATGACCAGGTCCCAGTGGACAGGAACCAGGAGCGGGTATTGTAGCCGTGGAGGTGGTGGGTACAATTGGTAGGCTGAATGGAGGCGGGGTATGAGGAGTTGAGGGCGCGGACGACGTACTCGTTGGTTTGGTCTAATAGGTGGTGGGCGTCGGTGATGGGTTCTGAGCCTGGGAGGATGAAGGTACGGCGGGTCGGGAGAGTGAATCCTGGGGCGAGGCGAGGGGTCGAGGCACGGGGCATGGGACGTGGTCAAGGCGGGGTCAAGAGGGGCTGTCTAGGCCACGGAAGAGGAGAGTATAAAGTATATTCGAATAACAACTTGTTAACATACAAGTGAGGGAAAGAGACAAGTTGTTGCGTGAAGAGGAAAGGAAAAGAAGACAAGACGAGAGGGAGGAAGGACTCCTTATATAGAGATCCTTCTCAGACTATGGAACTAGAAAAACATGAATAGAATAGCAGCGCCGCGGCTGCGCAGAGGCTGCGCGGCGGCTGCGCAAGGTACATGAGTCAAAGGGCATTAGAAATCAACTGCGCAATAGAAATGACTAGAACTGAATAGAAACTGGCGGAAACATATGGAAAGCTATTGCGCAGTGAAGGTTCGTGATACCAGAACCTTCTGGTGGTTTCTCTGAGATTCCGAACTAGGAAGTCGAGCGGTGACAGGGATGCGGGCTGTCATGTTGCAACGGTTACCAGTGTGAGAAGGTATACTCCGTAGGTATCGAGAGTCGAGACAAAGGGGGATAGATGTGCACAAGAGGGTTCAAAGATCTTAGAGAGGAGCGGGTCACGGCGGTAGCCAGCGGAGCAAGTTATCGGTTTCAAGGTAATCGTATTCACTAAAGAGCAGAACTAAGTGGAGGAGCGAGCGACCTTATATACATGAGTAGGGAAGGAAGCGAGCAACAGAAAAGCTCGACGCAAGTCCAGCAAAAAGTCCTGGGGCATGGCGTTGACCCTGAGAAATACCAAGAGTATTGACAAAAGAAATAGGTGTGGCACACCAGCGTGAGGGTGTGTTACACCGTCTATGACAAATGAAATAAGCGAGTCACACCATAGAATGGTGTGGATCGCCACAGAAAGGTGTGGGTGCAACGACAAGTGTGGGTGATACATGTGGGAGCATAAGCGAGGACATGGATATCCCAAACAGGAAGGTAGAAGGAGAAGTGCGACGATATGAGCTGATATAGTATGAAAGCAGGATATAACAGCGAAGATCGTGGTAAAAATAGAAAGACATGATGGAGATAGAATATAACAGAGGGATATGTATATCCGAGACATGTAAGAATAGAACAAACGAAAAGGACTCAATTGGGGGTAAGAACGATCATTCTGACACTCTCTCTCGAACGAAACACCCAAGTAATTGAGCAAACTTAGTGTGTAAGTCGTTTGGAAGACCCTTCGTCATAATATCAGCGACATTTTCCTTGGTAGAGACGTAATGGAGCTGAAATATGTTGTTGAGAAGGCATCCTCTGGTGTAGTGATAGGCTATATCGATGTGTTTGGTTTTGTGGTGGTAAACTGGGTTGTTGGCGAGAGCAATACTGGCTTGATTATCGCAGTATATATCGACAGGAATGCTGAGGTTGAATTGCTTGAAGGCGTGTGTATACCATTTGGCTTGTCGAGCTGTGGTAGAGAGTGCTATGTATTCCGCTTCGGTAGTAGAGTTGGAAATACATTGTTGTTTCTTGGAGAGCCAGGAAATCGTGCACTTACCAAGCTGAAAGACGTAACCAGTATAAGAACGACGGGTATCAAGACAATTAGCAAAAGAAGCATCCGAAAAACCTTCCAACTTAACAGAACCAGAACGAGGATATATGAGAACAGCATCACGAGTACCAGAAATATAACGAAAGACTCTCTTGACAGCAGTATGATGGATATCAAGAGGACGAGAAGAGAATTGGGAGAGGTATGAAACAACGAAAGCAAGATCAGGACGAGTACAAGTAACAAGATACATGAGAGCACCAATCATCTGTTGATAGAAATTCTGGTCAACAGGAGGTTCATCGTCCGTGGCTTTGCGAAGCTGGGCCTTTGGATCGATAGGAGTCGAAACAGAGCGAGATTGATCCATTCCGAAGCGCTGTAGTATCTGTGTGATGTAGAGAGGTTGTCCAAGAGTGATTGCGTCGTTGTGGTATTGAATTTCGATTCCAAGCATGTAGGAGAGCTTGCCTTTAACAGTGACCTTGAAGTGCGTTTGCAGGAAAGTTGTGAGTTTCTGCAGGTCAGCGGTGGAGCCAGCAAGAGCAATATCGTCGACATAGACAGCCATGATAATTTTGCTTTTGGTGCTGATAAAGACACAGGGATCGAAGTGCGTGGGAATGAAGTGTTGTTCAGCAAGGACAGAGCATAGTTTTCTATACCACTGTAGCGGAGCTTGTTTCAAACCGTAGAGTGCCTTCTTGAGTAAAAGGACTTTGTTTTCGAGGCCAAGTCCAGGAGGAGGTGCGACCCAGATTTCTTCGTCAAGGGGACCATAAGTGAACGCTGATTTGATGTCAAGTTGAGCAGTGTCAAGGTTGTGTAGTGCTGCGAGGGCTATTAGGAGACGTAAAGAATCGTACCGCGTCACTGGTGCGAAAGTCTCACTAAAATCGATTCCGGAGATTTGTGAGAAGCCCTTAACCACTAAACGTGCCTTGTACCTCTCGATTGATCCATCTTCCAACAGTTTAACAGTGTAAACCCAGCGTGATCCGATAGCTTTCCTGCCATCTGGTAAGTCAGTAGCGTCATGAACTTCCCAAACACCTTGCGATTCAAGAGAAGATTGCTCTTCTCTCATAGCATCAATCCATTTATCGACATCTTCAGACTTCATAGCTTGGGAGTAAGTGGGAGGACCAAGTGTGACGTTGGCCTGACCAATTTCTTCCTCAATAAATGCTGCAAAGTCGTCACCAATTTCTGCTAGAAATATCCGAGCTGTGTCTTCTCCAAAGGCTGCGTTGATTCTTGGGAAACCATAGCGCTCGATTTCCTTCTTCTTGCGTTGAGAACGCTTGAGGTTAGGACCTTCGGAGCTGCCTGATGGAGGGGGAGAAGAGCGTCGAGATGTTTTGGGTGCAGAAGGTGGTGGTGGGATGCGACGTGGAGGTGTGGTAGGAGTTTCATTACGAAGCTGTTGTGAAACAGCTCTCTCTGATTCTGATAACTCTTCTTCATCGAAGTACTGTTCATATTCGTCATGGTTGTGTTGTGACGATGAGGGAATATTGACAGTAGGTTTGGTTGAAGATAGTGGGAGTTCGACAGGAGGTGCAGGAGGTAGAGGCTTCATTGGTGTAGGAGAACCAAAGGCGCCTGGCATTCGCTGCGGCTTTTGTGGAGTTTGCTGAAGTTGCGGGACTGTTGTAGGTGTTGAAGATTGATCAGGTTGAGACGAAGCTACTTGATCAGGTTCTGAAGAGTTTAACTCTGTGGGGAGATACATTTCAACGGAGGTGATGTTATCGGACGGGATAAACTTGACCTGACGGACTGTGTATACTCTTCTTTCTGATGGTATGTAAACACGGAACATCGATGGGGTTCCAGTGTAGCCAACCAATTTTCCATCAATCCCTCTTGGATCTAACTTGCTGCCAGCAGGACGTTTCTCCTTGGGGATGTGGACAATGCAAGGTGTACCAAAGGGTCGAAGATGTTTGATGGAGGGTAGGCGGTGGTTGAGTACTTCAAATGGCGTCTTCCAATTAAGAGCCGAGTGAGGGAGGCGGTTGCGGATGTAGGTTGCCCATGCATAGCATTCCGCCCAAATGAATTGAGGGTAGTCCTCAAGGGTAGGTCGACACATGTTGGCGAGAGTCAGGTTGTAGCGTTCTGGAACACCATTTGACTCTGGGGAGTATGCTGCGGTGGTTTGATGTATCATGCCTTTATTTTCGCAGTAAGCAGACCATTCATTATTCACGAATTCTCCACCATTATCAGTGCGCCAATTTCTTGGATATCGTCCAGTTTTTGTATTAATCTCTTCACAGTAAGCCTTCATATGCCTTACAGCATCGGACTTGTGTTTGAGGAATGCAATTTTGGAGAATCGAGAGAAATCGTCGATCATTGATAGGTAGAAGCGATGACCACCGAGCGAGGTAACAGGGAGAGGTCCAGCGAGATCTGCATGGAGTAGTTCCCATGGTTCCTTTGTGTTATGTGTGACTGGTTTGGGAGTTTGGTGTGTCGAGTTGTATTTGGCGCATGAGTGACAGTAGAATTGCGAAGGAGGTTTTGGAAGCAGGTTTCCATCGGCGAAGATGTTGGAGGCTTTGTTCCAGGAGTGAGGCGAGGAGTGACCTAGTGCTTCATGCCAAAATTGAACAGAAGACTTGTAAGCAGTACCAAAACCAACAGCAGATTCAAACATATAAACATGAGCACCAAGTTCAGCGCGTAACACGGTGGAGTGGTCTGTCTTGAGTTTAATGTCAAGAGTTTTGTTTTCTCCATGAAGGTATGCGTTTCCAATCAAATCAATCATTCTCCACGAGACCAAGTTCACTTCATTCCATTCAGGTAGATACAAAACATCAGACAGCGAGATATTCGAAACCTTTCCACCAATCTCCACAGACAGACAAACAGTTCCCTTATACTCCGAGAAGAGCACTTGACCACCACCAACAGTTATTCCCACACGATGGGAGACTGGATTGATGAGGCAGAAAAAGTCAGCTGTGATGTGGTGAGAGGCGCCAGTATCGAGGATCCATACCTGATATGTTGTAGCATCTCGAGCTTTGAGAGCAAGACCAAGAGCAGAAGAAGAAGAACCAGCAGAAGAAGACGAAGAAGGGCCAGACATGAGACCAGAAGGCGAAGAGACAGAAGAGGCGAGAAGAGACGAAGTAGCGCTACCAATGGTTCCAGAAGCAAGCCAGGCAACACCACTTGAATAGGTGGGTGTGGTGGTGACCAGAGCTGTGGAAGTTGAAGGTTCCGAGGAGGAGACGGCAGCAGCAGCAACGCCCTTGCGTTGGTTCTCTTGATGTTTCTTGAGCCTGAAGCATTTGTTGTGAACATGATCCGAGAAGGGATGTCCATTCTTCTTGCACCAAGTACACTCGGTTGGAGCTGCTTGCGCAGTCCTGCCAGGACGAGAGTTGTTGTTCTTGGGGCGAGGCGCAGGTGCTTGACCTTTGCCTTTGGGCTTGTTGGCGAAGAATGCCTTAGCATTATCTTCGTTGGTCTTCATGTTTCGAAGGTGGGTTTGATGGTCTTCGAATCGTTGGGAGTCCTTGGCTTGGAGGATGTTGACTGTATCATTGAATGACTGTGGGAGCGAGTTCAAGAGGATTGCACTCTTGATGGGGTCGCTTTCGAAGAAAGGCCTGAGGGCAGTGGCGAGAGCATCAGTTCCATTGAGGGAGCGAGTGTTGGCCTGGGCCCAGGAGTTGCCAAATCGAAGGAGGTAGTCATTGATGGATTCCGAGTCAGACATTGACAGATTGAGGATATCGCGGAAGGTGTGGAAGGAAGAGGCCACATTCTGACGATCAAAGGTGTCCTGAAGAGTTTTCCAGGCATCGTAGGCAGTAGAGCAGCCGTCAATGACATACTGCTGGTCTTGTTCGATGGTGAGTTGAATCGTCATGATGGCAAGCAACTCTTTCTTTTTATGTTGCTTAAGCAGAGCGGCATCGGTAGGAGGAACTTGTTGAGTGGCGATGAGATCGTCAAAGTCGTGAATGGCAAGAACACGTTGCATGAGCTTGGCCCAGCGAGTGTAGTTGGATTGACCTTGAAGCTTCTCCAAGCTTTCAAGTTTGAAGGGCATGGAGGAGGAGCCAGTCGACATGTTGGGTTTGACGTCAGTAGTATCAGTCATAGTAAAGATGCGGCGAGGGGTGTGAGGAGAGACGAGGTAGTTGAGACCGAATAAGCGTGCAGAGGTGAGCGCAATGAGATCTGAGAAGAACCAGCTGTGCTAATTGATTAAACAATAGTAGCGGCAGCCGGGCTCATAACCTGTGAGAAGGTATACTCCGTAGGTATCGAGAGTCGAGACAAAGGGGGATAGATGTGCACAAGAGGGTTCAAAGATCTTAGAGAGGAGCGGGTCACGGCGGTAGCCAGCGGAGCAAGTTATCGGTTTCAAGGTAATCGTATTCACTAAAGAGCAGAACTAAGTGGAGGAGCGAGCGACCTTATATACATGAGTAGGGAAGGAAGCGAGCAACAGAAAAGCTCGACGCAAGTCCAGCAAAAAGTCCTGGGGCATGGCGTTGACCCTGAGAAATACCAAGAGTATTGACAAAAGAAATAGGTGTGGCACACCAGCGTGAGGGTGTGTTACACCGTCTATGACAAATGAAATAAGCGAGTCACACCATAGAATGGTGTGGATCGCCACAGAAAGGTGTGGGTGCAACGACAAGTGTGGGTGATACATGTGGGAGCATAAGCGAGGACATGGATATCCCAAACAGGAAGGTAGAAGGAGAAGTGCGACGATATGAGCTGATATAGTATGAAAGCAGGATATAACAGCGAAGATCGTGGTAAAAATAGAAAGACATGATGGAGATAGAATATAACAGAGGGATATGTATATCCGAGACATGTAAGAATAGAACAAACGAAAAGGACTCAATTGGGGGTAAGAACGATCATTCTGACAACCAGGAACGGGCTAGGGCATAGGCGAGGTGCATTGCGATATAGAGTAGCGCCAGTAATAAGCGGAACTCATCGGGAGTCAGGATCAGGTGAACATGGATCCACTGTGGCTGGTAGCGAGGCTGCGGCCGTTGGTGGCTGGGTGCAGGATGGTCTTGGGTGAGGCTAGAAACTCGGTTCATAACAAAAGCATGCGAAAAACGGGCAGGTCGGTCTCTTCAATTGTCGCGGCTGTCGGAGAGGGTTCTGATGCGGTCAGGGCGTATTCGAAAGGTTCCCCTTCGTCCGAATCCGAGTCCACAGTCCAAGCAAGTAAGGCATTGTCTTCGAAACGAAGGTCGGCAATCGGGGTTTCAACAGCGTCCTCATCCTCTATGTCCATGATAACAAGATCCGGCGAATCCACAGCTTTTAAACCCATGATATCTTGTCCTGGGGAGAGGCCCCATGCCGCCATCGAAGGGTGGCCAAGAATATGCTCGTAGAAAACGACGTCACGCTTCTTTAGTACGGTACGCTTGTTGACGTCATATATCGCAAATAGGTTATCCGTAGAATAATAGCCCAAAAAAACGCCCTCAATGACGTGCGAATCCCATTTCTTACAATTTTCCTTTTCAATGTGCGCATAGCATCTACAACCGAAGATACGCACGTGCGCCAGGCTAGGTGTTTCGCCGTACCAAACCTCGTAAGGTGTCTTGCCTCCCAGGCTCCGATGTGGCGATCGATTGAGCAGATAGGTCGCGGTAAGCATAGCTTCTGGCCAGAAACCCACAGGGATGCATGGCGCCCACATCATGGCCGAAGCCTTCAAAACCAATTGTTTAATTGCCGATTCTGCAGAGCCGTTCTGCTCCGGAGAGTAAGTCTGTGTTGTTTTGTGTAAAATACCCTTGCTCTTGACCCACAGTTGAAACTCTTTTGACATCAACACCGGCTCGTTATCCGAGTAGATTGTGCACACAACGTCGCCAGTTTGTCGCTCATTGAGGGTAACGTAGTCATAAATCACCTCCCTTAGCTCATCCTTCCTTTCCATGCAAGAACAACTCGTCATCTTGGTGTAATAATCCTTGATAATGGCCGCAAATTGATGATTCCCCAAGTAACCAGAAACCTGCATAGGGCCACAGATATCCACGTGAAGAACGGCTAAACGGCGACCAGGGGCTTTTCGAGGCTTTCGCGAGATGAACCTGTGCATCTTACCCACTAAACAACCCGTGCATTCAATTGGGGAAGACAAAGTGATTGGTGGCGCAGGACCAATTTTCACACCCCGAGCCCTCTGCTCCAAACGAAACAAATCCCTCCTCGCAATATGACCCATCCTGGCATGCTAGACCTGGAGGGTATTGGGTATAGCCTTTTTCACAATTACATTTGGGGTATAACCTGCAACAGAATCATCCACATGTCTCGCACAATCCCTTTTGACGTCATCCAAATCATTATTTACAGCAATCGCATCACAATCTTCTGGGGTAGCGGCATTATTAGCTACAAAACAAGTCGCGAGAGAAAGGGAAAGGATTTGATGAGAGTTTATGTCAGCATTCAGCCACCAAGAGTTCCCAATCCGTGAACCGGACGCGAGCACCTTGCCATGCTGTTGGAACAAAACGTCTGAAGGGCCAAAGTTCGAGTGCACTTCCTTGTCCGCAAGTACCACGATGCTAAATAAATTGACGCGCGATTTCAGGGTAGGTACGTATAAGAGGTTTTCTAGCTTAACTTGTTCGTATCTATCATCAGCAACTTTAAGAATCAGAGGGATATTGCCCCTGTGAAAAGCGGTGATAAAACCATTTCCTGTTAGTATCTGCACAGGGGGTACACAAGGGATTAAAGACAAAAACAGGTGTTTGAAAGGGCTAAAGTGACTGGATGCTCCACTGTCCACCAACCACTTCCCTGGCTCATCGTTCGAACCAACCTCCCCATCTCCTTCACCGGTTCTAGTTGACGTAATGCCTGGATTGTTGTTCAAAGACCAGCAATACTCGGTTTTGTCTGGAGATCGAGTAGAACTATCCTCCGAAAGACTCAATGTCATGAAAGCGTTGCTGTAGTTGTTTTTTGATGCTACGCCAGGGCCTTCATACTTGAAATCGGGAGGCATGGTGGCGTGAAATGCAGTTGCCGTAGGTGGAGGCGGCACCGAAATCGGGTTAGAGGAAACCGATAGCGGGGTTTGTTGAGACGATTGCATTTGTGTAAAATGTGCCGTTTGTGAAGGAACTGAGGAAGGAGGCGCAGATTGGTTAAAAGAATACTGCGGCATAGGATTTTGCTGGAAAATCGGTTGGGATTGCTGCGGAATCATCGGTTGAGGTTGGGCTTGATAAACCTGTGGCGTGTAGGAGGGCATCGTTTGCTGAGGGTTAGAATACGGAGTTGCCGGGACTTGAGTATCATGGCGCTGCTGATGATGTTGTTGGCCGGCAACGGAAGCCATGTACGCATCTTTGTCTTTAGCCCATTGAGGCTGGAGATAAGGAAATTTCGTCCAGCATTTGGCTTGCGTGTGACCCATTTTTCCGCAAGCATGGCATTGAGGGCTATAAGGGGCGTAACGTTGTGCGGAAGTAAAGGCCGGGTTCCGGATTGGGCCTGGAATTGCCGAGGCTTGGACGTGAATGCTATTTGTCCATGGAGACGTCACCGAAGCTGGCAAAGCTGCTTGATGTAGTGACTGCTGAGGGTTCGGGGGGAAAACAGGAGGCATTTGAATGGCCGGGTTTGCAATTTGCATAGGTCCAAAGTGAGGGTTATTTAGGCTCGACATTTGAGGGACTGAGTACTGGACCTGAGGCATTGAAGGGGTTGGGGCGGGGGTTTGTTTCTCCTCCGCATTATCAAGTTCCCAAGTCAGGAGATGTTGAGAAACGACGTCAATGGTTAGGTCGCCTTCCCTAGCATTCAGAGCGTATTTCATAGTGTTGTAGTCCTTACCCAGACCTGCCAGGATGCGAGCAGCCATCCTCGCATCGTCAACATCTTTGCCGACTTCCCCGAGCTGTTGGCCAAGAGTCTGAACGTGTGCAATCCAATCTGACATAGACTGAGAAGGAACCTTTCGAGCACGGTTGAAAGCCTCTTCCAAACGAGTAATATTCTGCTGATTCTTTGAAGCATACCTGGAAACGAGTTTGTTCCAGGCTTCCATACCCGTTTTGCAACCGGAGATGAACGGTTTTTGTGAGGTTGCGCATGCCAACCTGATAAAGGCCAGGGCTTGGCGTTGAGCACGGGTCCAGTCTGTCAACGCCTGCTCCGCTGTCGGTTTCTCAGAGAGCATGGTGGTCCACAAATCCTTCAACTCGAGGAACATCTCCATGTCCTCCTTCCATGAGTGAAAGTTGTTACCGTCCAGCTATGTGAACTTATCGATACCCTCCATAGTGAGAGCAACACGAGACACGGACAGTGTTTGAGATAGACTAGAATCTGAAGGAGGTGTCGAAACAGAGCTTGAGGTACGAGCAGGGTCTGACGGTGTGTTACCAAGCGTTCCGGGGGATATGATGGGGGATACTTCACTTGATCCAGCGGAGATTTGAGGTTCTTCGGGAGGGTCTGAGGCAAGAGGCCGAGAACGTCTCGTTGCGGGAGCCACGATGGGTACTAGTGAAGTTGTATTGAAAAAAGATCTGCAGCTTGAAGAAACGCACCGGGGCTCATAACCTGGAAGTGTGTAGACGATGATGCTTGTTCTTCCTAACTACAGAGCGTCCAATCGGACTATAAGGGTCTGCCAAGAGGCACTAGTGACTAATCTAGCATGCATCTAGTATGCAATGCACGTTGCATCAGAGGACACGACCCGAGCTCCTCCACATATCCTACTCGAGTAAAATTACCGGAAGTGGGGGTTACGTCGAGCCAGTGGAGTGCGGATACTCCCGTTACCTATATGTAGGTACTTACATACTTACTTACTTACTTACTTATGTTACGAGGCCGTAACAAAGCTATGGTCACCCTGCAGAGGGATCGCGATCGATGGTCCTGTGTATAATGATGGATGTGTACAGTCAGGTACGATAAGTGATCGGTCACCGCTAAACCTGACGTAGTAATTTCTTGGTGGTTATGCAGGTTGTCTTGACCGATCACTTTTCGCACCTGGCTGTACATACATAGTGTGATTTTCTCAGAGGAGGGGCCCGGAAGGGCGGAAGACCTCATATCCCCAGCTAACCTACTTTTAAGCTATCCACTCCCCTTTGTGGAAGTCTGCACCATGAGTCTCCTAACCACATTTGCATTGCAACTCCCAATCGATTCTCGCTAAGAGTAGTCTAGACCTTCATATCCCTGCATACCTACTTACCTACCCACCTTTTCGCCCCGTTACAACTTACGTATCCGTATGTAATGTACATAGGTACAGATTACTTACATGTTTGTAACATTAACGTTGCAACGTAGGTAGTTCGTACTATAGCTAGCTAAACATGATGTTGCATATAGGTATGTACCATAATGTATCGTGAATGAGTCATTATGAGCCACAGCGGGATAATACCAACGTATACGTAACTCATTGTATGTCGACGTCGATATGTTTTTTTTTTTTGTTCTTTCTTTTTTTAGCTTGTACTTTAACTACCCTCCCTAGTACCTATGTAAGTAGGATCTCGGGTGGTGGACCCGTTGCGCATGCATGCCTTACCTATGTAGGTAGGTAGGTACACTTTCTCTACTCTACTAGATCTAGATCTGAGAAAGCGAGGTTGCAAGGTTGTGATATATACTGTAGTACTGTACCTAAGTAGTTATATAAGGTTGACGCGTGCACCCGGCGGACCCGAAAGCTTTTCTTGAAAGACTTAACTTAGGTACTTACTGTTGATCAAGTGCACGTGCAATTGAGCGGGTCAAATTCAAAATTTATATACAAGAACGTTGGCCAGGGGGATATCCGATTCCGAAAAGGTGAGTAGGTAGTGAGGGTTAACTACTTAGGTAGTGACTACTGGAATAGGAAGGAACGAGGGAAGCTAGGTAGTCAGGGTGGGTTTTTGCAATTGATATTAATTTATATTTGGGACCTCGATCTCACCTCCGGCTCCGCATTGAAGCACAGAGACGACACACACACACACACATCTACACAACAATGCCACCACCACCACAACCACAACCACAACAAACCACCGCCTCGACCCCGCAAATCCACTCAACCTCGCAACAAACCCGCTTCCACCTCCCCACCGACTCCTCCTCCTCCTCCTCCGGCTCCAGAGAAATCGACCTCACAGACCTGACCCTCGCCATCGCCGGGCGCGACGAGGCTATCCTCGAGGACGCGAAGCTGCGGCTGCGCGGCGGCGGGGTGAGGTATGTTCTTGTGGGGCGGAACGGGGTGGGGAAGAGTACGCTGCTGCGGGCGCTGGGGGGGGGGTTGGTGCCGGGGGTGCAGGGGGGGGTGAGGATGGTGATGTTGGGGCAGGTGGAGGAGGGGGGGGGTGGGAGGAGTGCAGATGATGGGGAAGTGGTGGGGGTTGTGGTTAGGAGTGATAAGGTGTTGGAGGGGGTTAGGAGGAGGTGGGAGGGTGAGTAGAGTTCGTGGTGGTTATGATCTGACTTGGGCGGGATATCTATGGATGAGAGGCTGATTGTAACTTCTGGGTTGTAGCACTACATAAGGCGTTGGAGAGGTCGGAGGATCCGTTGGAGGCGGTAAAGGTGTTGAGAGGGTTTAGGGTTGAAGATCAGGTGAGGGCTGTGGAGGAGAAGGCGAAGGAGGCAAAGTTACGGAGTGGGGCGAGGGGGATGAAGGCGCGGAAGGAGCTGAAGAAGGTTGAGGAGGAGCATGTTGCGCTTGTGGAGAAGTAAGTTTTTTGGGGTTCGGGGGATATACAGAGAGAGAGAGAGGTTAATTGCTGATTGTCTGTTTTTTTTTTTTTTTTTTTTCGTGAAGGATGGCGGATTTTAGTGAGCAGAGTGTGGTTGCGGGGGAGATTAATGAGGCGCATGCGTTGCTTGCTGAGCTGGAGGGGGCTTTGGAAGGGGTAAGTAAGGAAGCATGAGAAATATCTCTCCGTCATTTTATGATTTTGGTGGGATTTTCTGCTAACGTTATTTTTGAATGAATGGGAAAGATGTCTGCGAGTTCGGCGGAGGCTCGCGCAACTACACTTCTCAAGGGCTTGGGTTTCTCGGACGTTACACTCACGAAACAGTTTTCATCGCTCTCCTCCGGGTGGAAGATGCGAACGCATCTCGCCTCGTGCCTCTTTCAGCAATGCGACATCCTCCTTCTCGACGAGCCGACGAATTTTTTGGACCTCCCGGCGTTACTGTGGCTGGAGTCGTATCTCACATCAGATGCACGGATTAACCCACCAACGCTTGTTCTCGTCACGCACGACCAATCCTTCGCCGACGCCGTCGCGGAAGAGATTCTCGTTCTGCGGGATAAGAAGATTGAGGCATTCCCCGGTACCCTAACGGCGTATAAACTCGTCCGGAAGGAACAGCGGGCCCGGCTCCTGAAGATGAAAGACGCCCAGGACAAGCAAAAAACCCACATAGAGGGGACAATCTCCAACAGCATCCGCGCGGCAAAACAAAGCGGGGATGATAAACGGCTTAAGCAGGCTGTCTCTCGCCAAAAGAAGCTCGACGATAGGATGGGCATGCAGGTCAACGCGAATGGAGGGAGGTTCAAGCTGAACCGCGACCTGGCGGGATATCATTTCTCGAAGAGGCCGGATATCGTGGTCCCGCCAGATGAGGAGGAGGAGGCGGGGCGGTTCGATATCCCTCTCGAGCCGCAGGAACTGCGATTCCCGGGGCCGCTGGTCCACTGCGAGAAGCTCACGTTCACCTACAAGGGCGCTAAATCCCCGGTCCTGAAAGACGTGGGACTCACGATCCATCTCCACGACCGCATCGGGATCATGGGGCTGAATGGTGCGGGGAAATCAACGTTCGTCTCACTCCTCCTCAACCACCCGGACGTTTTGGCGTCAGGCACGGTAGCCCGCGGGGCGGTGGTAACCCACCACCCAAAACTCCACATCGCACACTTCTCCCAGACCCTCGTGGACTCCCTCCCCCCCGCGCAGACGGCGCTGGGGTACCTCCTCGCCCTCCCCGGCCTCTCCACCCCCTTCACGGAGCAAACCGCCCGCGCGGCCCTCGCCTCGGTCTCGCTGCGCGGCAAGACCGTCTCGCACGTCCCGATCGCGCAGCTCTCGGGGGGCCAGAAGGTGCGGCTTGCGCTGGTGGCGGTGTTGTTCCCGCCGCCGGCGCCGCCGCAGTTACTCGTGCTCGATGAGGTGACGACGCATTTGGATGCCGAGAGTATTTGTGCGTTGGCGAGGGGGTTGGGGAGGTTCAGGGGCGCGGTGGTGGTGGTTAGTCATGATCGGTGGTTTGTGAGGGAGGTTGTGGAAGGGGGGGGGGAGGGGGGGGATGAGGATGGGGAGGATGGGGAGGGGGAGGCGGGGGGTAGGGCTGTGAAGGGCGTGAGGGAGGTGTATGTTGTGCAGGATGCGGGGGTGAAGAGGGTTAAGGGCGGGGTGGAGATGTTTGAGAGGAGGATAAGGAAGAGGTTTGGGATTGTGTAGTTTAAATTTGTTGGGAAGGTGGAATTGAGTATTTGTTTGGGGCTTTTTACTAAAACCATGAGAGTGGTTGAGTACATGTATCTTTTTGGATCTCGAATTAGCTTCTTGATGTGTCGATGGATCGATATCAATTGTTTTTTTTTTTTTTTTTTTTGCATTCAAGAGATGCTCAAGTATACATACCTAGGTAAGTACATACCTGGTGGGTTTACATGAACTCTAGATGTGGTCTAGATCTCGCCTAGCTAAGAATGTACCTTTGTACCTTGATATATTGCATTGAAGTTGTACTTTCCTCTTGAGGTACTGTATACGTACCAGAATACATACTGGTCCCTACATTTTATATTGTTTACCTCCGGATCCTGACGTAACCGCGAAAGTACTGATTTCATGATCATGATCATCAACCATTTCCATGTAAGTACCTAGCTGGAGCCCACCCAGGTACTAAGGTACACCCTCAGATGTATCGATAT
This sequence comes from Peziza echinospora, assembly GCA_024516245.1. NCBI lineage: Eukaryota > Fungi > Ascomycota > Pezizomycetes > Pezizales > Pezizaceae > Peziza > Peziza echinospora. The sequence goes on along the minus strand of JAJLQT010000012.1, from coordinate 88,284 downwards.
CTACCTAATGAATTCATCGCGATCGCAATCATCGATACAGATTATCGATGTTGATATATAATATCTCGATCCATCGCGCAAGGCCTACGAGGTCTGCGAGCGCAAGCAAGGCTAGATGTTCATGTTCATGATCATGATGCCATCTGTCCAATAATAATCAATTTTACTTTCTTGCATTTTTACATATTAAATGAATTCCGCTTAAGCATACATATACTTGTCTCTTGGGAAAAAAAAAAAAGCTTCGTCAAATATAACATAAGCTTTTTTTTTTTTTCTTTGCCTCCCCCTCGTTTAGCGCTGCGTGGCCAAATTGTCATTGATGCATGGCAATGTGGCCATGGGGTGGGGGGTGGGGGGTGGGGTGAGGAATAAATTTAGATTAGATTACTGACGTAGTTGACTTTTAAACGTTGTAATCCATCGAGAAAAGTACAACTTTCATCACTCTCTTTTTTTTAGCTGGTGTCAGCAGCGGGACTGCAGCAGCGCAGACAGACTTCAACTTCAATCAATCAATCAATCGTACCTACCGGCGTACAGCTCCCACGTTCGTTCAAACATATACCCTGAGAAGCTTAAGCTTGTGGCCACATTCATTCACTTGCGATATCATTACTTTGAAGACTCGAGGCGGATCCAGGAACGTGGAATAGCGGTTCAGATTTCGCCAACCTGCAGCTGGCCAGGTAGGTATATACGCAATATTTAACCACCAAAGGTCTCAAGGGCTATAGCTACTTCAGTTATCGGGATCCCAACAGTCACTCGTTTTGATATACCCACATTCAAGGATACCAGGCTACGGTTCCATCTCCGATATTTTTACACTCAGTTGTTACACAAAGCTGTTGAGGCTGCATATCCTCAACCAGGTTCCGGATCCCACATACTTTCAACAGGTATCCACGGCAACTTCCTACAACATCGTAGCTCTTGGCCTTCGTATCTGGGAGTGCCCCGGAAGCTGCGATCTACACCTGCCCACTTTCATCAATACTCGAAAGGGACGCCTGAAGGATCTCGAGGAACACGTAAGCTCTTATACACCCACATGGAAGATCTCAAGAACGGTGATGTCTCGGTGGCGGTGCGGAGTCTCCCGACGGCGTTGCAACCAGAGCCACAGCAACCATCACAACCACAACAACAACAACAACAACAACCACAGCTACTACAGCCCAAGCCCACCACTCCAGGCCTCGGCCTCGGGTCTCTTACGAATCAGCAAGACTGCGATGGCGGAGGAGTCGTGGGAGTCGAAACCGATGGAGCGCAGAGGGGTCGCCATGGCCATGGGGAGCCATTCTGCATCGACATGTCGAGTCACAAGGTGTCCATGGCGGGGGAGACCCTTCCACAGCCTTCGCCAACCGAGACGGAGGATGGATCGGTAGCTACATCCGGATCCGCCGAGATACCGCCTCCATCATCTTCTTCACCGCGGCCTATATCGACAGATCTAGAGCAGACGGCGGGGGAGGGTATGCAGGCACCGATACCGATGGCTAGGCAACAGGCACCGGAACCTATAGCTACCTCTGAGCCACTGAATGCGATAATAGAAGAGGGAGGTATTTCGAACTCTCAGGGCGCTGCTACTGCTCCTGCTACTGCTGTTGCCGGATCATCACCATCAGTCGCAGACCAGCAAACGCAAACACATTCGCAGCCACAACCGCAAACATACTTCTTCTCCCGCGTGAAATCCAAGCTCAAGAAATCATTCACAAGTCACGCCGGGAGTGGGAGTAACGGCACCAGCTATAGCAAGACATCCAGAACCCCACTCCCAACCCAGGCCTCCGCCGTCTCGCAGAGCGCACCAACAACGCCGGCACAAGAAGAACGCCAACTACCCTCCTCCTCCTCGCGGGCATCTTCGATATTCGCCGCCCCGGGAGGCGACACCTCGACAACATCCCTCTCATCGACCCTCACGACGCCCGCGGGCTCTAGGAGGCCGGCTGGGACATACTTCTCCAACCGCTCCATATCCTCCCTCACATCCTCGCTGCGGACATTCACCCTCCGCCCCGGAGGCCCACTCACCGAGCTCCGGCTCCTGCGGCGGGCAAAAACGATTGACGTTGCCGGGCCCTCGACAGGAGCCGCCTCATCTTCCTCATCTCGCAGCGGCCTGCACTCCCTCTTTCGCAGAAGCTCCTCCTCGCTACGGAAAGACGGAAACATGCCATCGACATCCTCATCATCCACCATAATCCGCACCTACCCCGCCATCCCCAACCCAACACCCTACCTCCACGACCCCCTCGCCCACCCACCCAAAAAGCGCAAAAACGTCCTCCGAAAACCCCGCCCTCCACCCCCCACCCCCGATCCCTCCGTCCCCCCGCCACTCCTCAAGCTAGGCTTCCTCCCATACCCCACCCTCCGCGTCCAAACAACAACACAATACTCCCCCCCAATCTCCCTACCACCCCCTGTCCTCGCCCACGGCTTCACAAACCCCTTCCTCGCTTCGAATTCGCAGCAGCCCCCGCCACCGACGATCCAGCTCCCGCTGAGCTTCACGATCGAGATCACGCTGCTGCATCCCGGGCAGAAGGTGGAGTACATGATGGATAACACGACGGGGAGGCTGCTGGCGTGGGTGTATGCGCCGCACAGGGGGTTTGAGGGCGGGGTGTATAGTGTTGTGTCGCTTGATCCTGGGGGTGGTGATGGTGGGGGTGGTGGGGGTGGTGGGGGTGGTGGGGACGGCAGGTCCTCCTCCCCGAATTATGGCCATGGCCTCCATGTTCCTGCGGAGTTTGATTGGAATGGGTTACGAGTGCGGGATTGGGGGGGCGTGAGTGGGAAGTATGTGTTTTGGTTTCCGAGGTGGGATAGGGGTGGTGGTGGGGGGGGGGTTCAGGGTAATCATGATGGGAGTGGTGGGGTGGAGGGGATTGTGGCTGGTGAGAGCACGATTGCGCCGCCGGAGACGACGACGCTGGAGGTGGGGGATGTGCATCTCACCGAGGCGGATTTGGAGAGGACGGTGTTGAGGGAGGGGGGGTGGGGGAGTGGTTGTGGTAGTGGTGGGGAGGCTGCGGGAGGGCCGACGGGTGGTGGGAAGGGGGAGGACAAGGTTCGGGATAGGAAGGGGAAGGGGAAGGAGAATGCAAAGGGTAAAGGAAAAGAGAAGGAGAAGAGTATGGGTTTTAAGATTTTTTGAAAGGGTGCTTTCCAAGGATTACGGCCTCTAGGGGGGGGTTGGTAACGGCAAGCAAATAGAGGGTATGTTGTACAGACTAGAGTAGGTTTGCGGATATAAGTAGCTGAGCTACCTGTACTTTTATACCTAAGGTATTTGGGAGCTGTAGATGTATAGAGTAGCCAACCATTATCATTATTTTGCAATCTGTTTTTTTTTTTTTTTTTTTGCAACCGGATATTGATTGATGCGGCAAGATCTAGTTAGTTTACTGCCATCGACCATGATCCTTGAGTACTTTATAATTAGTGAATGATTCATTTTTTTTCATTTTTTTTTTTTTTTTTTTTGAGTCTCGTGACATGTACAGTGAACGTTTGTGGATCTTGGGTAGGTTATTATAGCTATAGGTAGATAGTATTCGAACTTGCTGCAATCTCGATTAATATTCCTTTTTTTAGGAATTTCTTGAAATTGTTTTTTTCTTTTTTATTTTTTCATGATCATTTTTCATTTTTCATTAATATTTTTCCATGTAGATTTCTTTTTCTTTTTTTTTTCTTTTTTTTTCAATTATATTTAGCTAGATGTTGAATTTTACTGATCATGATGACACCGCGCGCGGGTGGTGCCAGTGTACGTATATATACGTATACTTCCCAGGAATATTCTATAGATCTCCGTGCACTTGTGTCTTCCCTTCTCGAGCTCCTCGGGTCTATGTATGTAGCTATAGGATTGGCCTGGCCGTTGCCAAGAGGTAGGTAGGTACCGATTTTTCCTTCGCTTTGGAATTCATTTGTTATTTTTTTATTTTTATTTTTATTTTTTTTTTGGGGGGGGGGAGTTGACACCTTTCTTTGAATTCACCTGAACCTGAACGTTTACCCTCAGTTTATGTAGACCATGTCCGCGATTACCGACTGGGAGATGCGTAGGGGGGTATAAAACCTACTTACCTCGGGACTAGTCAGTGAGTCCCAGTCTTACGGTGGGAGAGACACTTTAAGGTACATACTTCATACCTACCTACCTACCTCCCTACTTCCCAAGGGACGAGACTGAGACCACCGCAAAAAAATCTGGCGAGATCAATAGATCCCATATCCCATGTCAATTACTGACCGCGTTTCCAAATTTGAGGAAAAAATTTAAAACTATGCCGTGCCCTCGGCCTTTTTGGGTAAAGAAATCGTTTGTCTGTCTGTCTAGATCCTAGATCTCATGAACTGATTGATATATGGGATTGAATCTCGCCAGATTGTGCGGTAGTCTTGGGATGGGTGGGGTGGGATTGAGTTCTGGTTATCCGGGCGGATTCGGGCTTGTGGGGAGTTTGTCGGGCTAGATTGGGTAGTGGGGTAGGGTGGGGGTGGGGGGTGTCTGAAAAGATGTCTTGGCGTCTGTACTTAATGACCGAGCACGGGACTTGGGGGTTTCTGCTGAATTCCGTGCCTCCTCAGTGAATGATGGATCGAGAGTGTATCGGGCATATGTACTTGGTGTATCAGCACGTCTTTGGAGCACTTGCCTGCTGACAGAGAGCCTTGCACCGGGGCTCGTGCTCGTGAAAACACCTCAGAATACTAAAGTACCTAAGGCACGAGACTACAGAATATGCAATATAAGCACTCAACCGTACATATCGAGGGCGACCGGGCCCGGGTAGAGAGCACGCATGAAACCTTGGGGCGCCCGTGGGCGTAGTCTCATGCCCAGACCCTCCTGTGCATGGGCGCAGATTCACATGCTCTTTAGGTAGGTAGGTACAAACTTACTCTACATGTAAGTACATTACTCGAGACTACCTTACTAATGCAAAACCCTCTCTCACAGCCCCGCGGACGCGTATATAGTATGTATAGGGCGAGTACCGATGGTTTTGATGGCTATAGCGCACCCACCCACGCGTCACCAAGGCGTTTCAGACGGGCCCGGGCCCTCATCTTTCCTTGCATGCTTCTCGTTGGATTCTCCAGTGTGCGGGCATCTTCGCACACGACACTGCCCGGGAAATCCTGCGAAACCTTGCGCTGAGTCTCAAATTCCACAAGCTATGCACTGGCATCTTACTTGAGAGCTATGGCCGCAAGATCCGATACTTCACCACAGCTGTTCTGATCGCATGTCCTCCTCCAACGGTGCCGCAATCAATCCATCAGAATGGCCTTATGCTTGTGGAGGAGCACACCATCCGGTGTGACTAGGGCTCGGGCGATTTTCTGGCCACCTAAGCCGCGTCCATTGATTGAAGCTCTGGCCAGCATGAGGACCAAGGGGAAGAAAAAAGTGGAATATTAATTGCAAGGGTACATCGCGGTACGCCTTCGTCAGCTCTTGGATCATGGAAAAGGTTGAGATCACAGAAATTCCTCGTCTTAGCAAGACATGCCACGCAACTCCACTCAGACCGATATTCATTCTAGAATCAGCGGTGAAGTATCTCCAGGAGCAGTTGGAAACCTTCGCAGCAATGCAGCGAGACCAGGTTAGTCTTGTATGCTGAGAATTGAGTTTGGGTGGCACTGATGTAACTGTAGGGTCCAATGAGTGTAATTGAGCGAGAAGGAGATTGTATGTACATCAGGAACATTCCAAATCCTTCTTGAAAAAGCAGCCCTCTACACTTTACTTTCTTTCGAAAGAATGCAACCTCATCCGTGAATATTCTCTATTGTATCAAAAGAGGACGGATATTGGGATAAGCGAGGTAGGTTCGACATCAGTTAGTATCCGCTAGACAAGTGCTGCCAGGAACCGGGCTAATTTGAGATAATCCTATAGAGTCTGAGCATGGTTAGCCAGCATGACAGCTCCTTGTTCGTCAAAACGGGCCAAAGAAAGCGAAAGCATTGCCCGGGATACCCCGCAGAGATAGTGCGTCCATGCGGATGATTGCATTGCTTACAATGTTCTTCTTACCGCCCTTCATTAGTTTGTGTATGATATTTCTCTCATCTAGGTTTCGTCTTTCATCAGTCGCTCCCCAATTCTCTGCTCCAGCTGCTAATTTAGCACCGTACTACACCTATAGGGTATATTTAGCATGATCTTCTTCGAACAGGAACCCGAGTCGAAAGATGCTGCAGCTCCACACATAAGAAGCAGTACGGGTATTATCGTCAGTAGTAATGTTTGGGTTTTCGCCGCCGTTGCGGTGCCATTAACGGCAGTAACATTTCTGATGGATGTATCTGTGGGGATTGCGGCTGAAGGTACAAGAACTCCACAGAAAAAGCCGAGGGCCCTGTAGTTTTTTTTTGAAAGATATCTTGGAGAAAAGGTAAACACCGAAGCTATATTAACAAACATGTCCAAGATGAAAAGAAGGGGCATTTGTGATTATTGGGCTAAATAGAATGGATACCCAGCTGGGTATTACATATTTTTTTTTTTAAAATTGTCTTCTTCGATCATAGACTTCTGGGTGTGGTAATTGTTATTTGATATATTCATAACTCGGGCACCTTCTCACAATGTTTTGATTGGTCAATCAGATAGTCACAAATTATTGCCGTTATACGCATAAAATTTCCTTAGCATATGGCCAATGTCTTCAGCAAAATAGCCACTCGAAATAAACAAAATCCGTACTGAGAATAATAAACATCTTAGTCCTAGCTAACCTTTGCTTACAACGGGATAATGTGTACAGTAATGGTAGCATGGGAGCCCGAGTGAGAGTGTCAGGAAGTAAATTTGATGACATGCAACCGACGGTTCCGGCCAAAACAATCCTAGAACCAGTCCATCATATATATGCTTCATTCACCAGCTGCAAAAGTTGATTTGGCGCTGTAGCAACGATATCGCCCAGCAGTGTAGTCTACCACTTTTGCAACAGCCAGTTTTTTGACATTCAGGGTAATGAGTGTCGCCACAGTGCCAATAGCGACAATTGGGGAGTCATGTTGTTGTGACGCTATATCAACCATTGCTAATTAATGCTGAGTTAGTACATCTTTCTCTGCTATTGTAATCACTTTAAATTGTATACACATCCTAACATAAGCAGAGGATGATGATAATGAGGGGAAAGAGGTGGAGGAGGAGGTTGGGAAGGAGGAAGAAGTGGAGATGGAGTCATGGTATTGTCATGCAGACGGTATCCCTTGGGTGGCTAAGGAGGCATAGGTTATAGCATATACCTTTCAAGGAATGGTCAAGTCATTTTCTACCCACTCACGGTAATTTTCAAACCAATTTGGTCAGGCCCACGGCCGTTTGGATCTCGTGCTAAAACCTATGGCACCCAAGGGATAAGTAGGTGTAGGAAAAGTGATCGGTCAACGCTAGAGCTGCATAGTCACATTCAAGGATTAAAAGTGTATAGTCACATTCAGGGATAAAAAGTTCATTTTCTTGGTGATTTTGGTAGATAAAATCCTTATCCGAGTCATGCACCTCTAGCGTTGACGGATCACTTTTCCTACCCGACTGTACTTAGTGACTACTTAATTGGGAAGTAAGCTAGCTAGTTATAGGGGAATGGGGCACGAGCGACTCTACAGGTAAGTGGCCTCAAGTCTCGACTTAGGGTGTGATTTCCCAGTTACGACTTTCCCTTGGATTCACTCAATACAGCTAATTATAAAGCCACCCAAGTAATATGTAGTACGGCGCTTTGTTTTTTTAAATTGACACTGACACATTGGTAACACCAACATCGGATAAATTTTCAATGTAAACTTCAACGCATTCCGGAATTCCATCGCTAGGCTTAGGCCCTACATAGCTACCTTAGGTATGTACTTCTACCTAACTAAGTTCACGAGCTCAACCGACGTCCATGGACATGCGAGACCGGCAGTCGTACAGATGACATATAAATTATGCTCAAGCTTAAGCGGAAGTACAATATTTCCCATCCGGACTAGCAAAGTGTGGAGAAAAATGCTAACTTTAACCTTTTTGGCAAGGACGCATGTTGCAGTTGACATATATATAAGTATCGATCTGGCCTAAATACAATTGCAACATAGTAGGGCATTCATATACATGCATGGTTCAGCATTCTCTCGCTCCCGCGGCTGTATGGGATCCATATTTCTCTATCCCCCTCTCTCTCTCTCAAGCTCGAGCTCTTGACACGCGCTCTCCCATATGTGGTCTACCAGCTAGGTACCTAGGTTATCCATGTATACGGCATATATATATCCTAGGCCGTGACACGTGGGAATTGGCATGCCCTCTCTCGGTACGTTTGAATTCGACTCTACTTTATACTTTATATTTAACAGGAGCCTGAAACTGTAACTGTAATTCTGCCTCAACTTAACGTTTACGTTACTGGCCGGTACATAAATATATACACACGCATAACGTTCGTGATCAGCAGGATAAATTTAAGTAAGTAGAACGAGCTTCGGCTTCGAAGGCGTTTTTAATTCAAATTCAATGTTTTCTTTTTTGAAGGTCGATGGATCCGGGATTTATCAATGTACTGTGTTTATGATATATTGTTGTGATATAGCCTATAAATAATGCGTATGAGAAGCTTGGGTTATAGTATATGTTGATTATATATAGCAGGCATAAGGGATATGGGCGCCGGCATGCAACTCAAATATGCATACCCCAAGTAGAAAAGGTACCTACTTGTACCACAATGGGGAAGCACCGAGGCCTATGGCCAGCTGGAGTCTAGGCCATTGAGAATTAAAGCTGGGACCTAAAATTACAAAGTTAAGCTCAAGCATGCTCGAATGTATGGCACATGCTTTTGAGGGTAACACAGCCGGAACTCCGGAAAAATAGCTATGGATCTGAGAAACATCTGCCGCAATTGGGCTGTGGGGAAAAATAAGATTTGACGGCTGTCAGGACGTTTTCACCCACCGTACCGTCCCGTTCGGCTATTTTTCTTCTTTCCTCCACGACTGTACTACCACAGTACTGGAGACATGGTACATTTCTTTTTTAGGTTCAAATCCCCATTGGAAACCCTGTAGTTTCCATGATGTGACAGACATGGGGCTACCTGTCTTGTGGATATGTGAATCTGCCAAATTTGCATACCTATTTACAAACATCCCATATGGATGTCGATGCAGGTAAACTCGACTCCTTCTATCCCCGGTCTACATGACTGGATGAAGCGCAGAATTTAAGAAAAAGGACAAATAACACCATGCAGCTAGGTAGCTTCCGAATCATGGCCATGTAGAAAAAAATTCCAGATAAACCCCTGCTATCCCTACAAGCAAAACTTCCGGCTTCCCTATCCAACATGGCCGAGTCACACTTCACACGGGCGCGAGGCGCGCACCATCCAGACCCGTTTTCTCCATCACAACATATGTCTATGGCACGATTTCCGATGACCATTCCCGACATGTACAACTAAATAATCTTGTCTGCTGCCTAACTTCCAAGGAGCTCGAGTTTCATGCATATTATACCTCTTATATATATGAAGAAGAGCCGACATAGGGTTCGAATTCAAAGTCCGACAGGGTCTCCCCCCGAACCTTTTTTGATAAATTAGGCCACGCGACAATATAGGAAACGGAAAAGCGGGACAACGGTCCACTGATTCGAAGACAGCGGACCAATATATCCCTGTCGGGCTTTGAGGGTAGGGGCAGGAGCTGGGATTCGGAACGGAAAGAGAGGGTGCCTTGTAAGTATCGATATCTACCACTGAATTGCTTGCCTTTAGATCATGGGTGAGTATATATATATATTCCATCCATGCTATGGCCTTCAATGTATATATACTTATTTTACTATTTCTGAAGGTTTTCAAGACAATTGAGACGGATGAAGGAATTCTAGGCCTCTCGGATGTTTTCTTGGGAATCATCGACGATCAATTCACCGAGGTTATAGTGATCTAGTAGGACTGCAGTAGATAGCTATAGGAGATTACTTGAAAGTACTGCTTCATATATATATTGGCTGCGGTATATGTTACATATGGATTCACGGATCCATTTGTTTCTAGATCAAATTTGTGTGACATTTTTAATTGGCTTAAGCTTGCAAATGGTGATACGATATTTCAAAAAGAGTTCGTCCCGCTCTCCGCAAAGTACCTGCCAAATTCGAAAGAGGAATGTTCGTAAGGGTTATCGCTTTGTTTGAACTCTATGTGTATGTATGGCGTTTAGCCCAACGGCTGATGTTCAAGTAGCATAAGGTGAGTTTAGTGCGGCAGATTCAGCCCCTCCATAGCCGTCGAGAGAACGAACCGGTACCGGTAACTGTCATCCCATTCGTCTGAATCTTGTCGACCGGCCTCGCTAAATATCTTGACACATGAGCCCAAAACGATCCGACGAAACACATGTGCAGCCGAGAGCCGTTGAAACAAGGAGGGGGGAAGACCTGGTGGTGGTGGGCAGATGAGATGGGAATTCGAAAAATTGCCGAGGACCATGGATAATACAACTACCTATTTACATCTTGCCACCTTAACTATCGTAACACAAACGCCGCGAGCTTCCCCCACCCCCCCCCGCAAAAGATCACACACGCACGCGGGTTAAAAACATTAGTATATACATGTTAATCTTTATAATAAACCCCCTTCCTGGATTCGCCTGGTCTAGATCTCCGGGATTTGCGATGCCAAAAAGCCGGTATTAGCTTACCATGTCCTCTGGCTGCAGGCCCGACGTTACAGCCCTTTTCTCTTTACATTCCATCAAACTCAGAAATGGGCTATGGGAAGAATGAAGAAAGGTTTAAATTAAGGCAATAGCCTAAATTGGTAGTCCATACACGTGAACTCACCCAAATTGGGGGGGGTGTGGGGGGAAAAGGCTTGTCCTTTTAAAAAGAAAAGTGTGGAGGAATTTGAAACCACTGTTTATCGTTTCCCAATAGGATCTCTGCAACATTTAATCCGGAGGTGATATCCCGTGACCGGAATATGTGGGATGTTTCCCCATACTTTTCTCACAAGGGCCGTGTGGGGCTCCGGATGACAGGTCCAAGTGCCGATAGTGCTTTTCCCCACCCTAAGAGATGCACTGTCAGAGTCCATGGGCCAGAACCCTAAGACGCTTCAAAGATCCAGATCTGGGTAGGCATGCCACACTTTGTATATCTCTTCTATTTTCTTCACCCACCCATCCAATGATTCGAGTAGCGTCATGATGCGGGGAAATTGGGGAATTCGGATTGTTTACCCTTGGTATACATACATATTGTTGAATATATTTTTCTGCTGACAGTGATCCAATTAAGGTCTTTAGCGTATTGTTGTCGACGATCCCCAAATACTATATCTGTTTCAAGCCATAATATGGGGGGGACATGAAATCATCATCATATGCATCATAAGGGTCAATCCACAAACTGTGATGGGAAGCAAAGAATTTGATCCCGTGCTGAAATGTCGTGATTAACCATAAACGACGGTTGGTCGATTTATCCACGTGCTTTTATGAGAAAAGCCTGATATCTCTTGAACTTTATACACAGACTCATATTACTTCCATTCGTGCCCCCTGAGTTTCATGATAGATGTGATGACACACGCTTGCAATATTGTGTGGCCTTTCTTTTTGTAGATCTTGATATGTCGATATCGATAGGAAAGTGATGACATGACAACGTGGGGGTTCACTCCTGCTGTAGTGTTTATCGCTTATCTGTTATCAGTTAAATGCAGCTGCATTATCTGCATTATCCAGTGACATCTCTTCGGGCCCAGCCCCATTTTGAATTGAAGCTGGATCACATGCTGCAGTGAAACACAAGAAGGCAACCAAAAACCCTAAAAATATTTCGGCACAAGTCCATGGACTTCCAAGCAAGCTTGTCCAAAGCAGAGCACACGTAGCCTAGGGTATTACTGTAAACAGAGTCGAGCTATGTCGTAAAAGGAAGCTTCTTAACTTTTTCACGTTTCGCTTGTTTTTTGTTTTTTTCTTCCTTAGTCGTTTATCTCACAAAACTTTATCTTACATAGGCGCAAACTAACCCCCACCCTGGCACGGTCGGCTCCGGAAAAACTTCCCTCCGTCCGAGTGAAAGGATATTGGGGGAAACAAATTATGGGTGTGCATACCTAGAGGAGGAAGTCGTTGCTGAGGGGAACTCGTGCCAGACCCCGTGGTCGGATATCAGCTGTTTCGAGTATAGGATCGTTGTTCGGTAGGTAAACTTTTGTGCTTTTGCACCACATTCGGCTCTTGTACAATCATAATCTCCATCTAAAGCCTTCTTCCATATATATTGAAACTGAGGATGAAGTGTAACACATGTGTCATTGTGGCGTGAATTTTTTTCGAATTCAGATCGAACTGCGCGTTTTATACATGTTGTATTGTATGTACGTATGGCAAGACCAGCGGTCCACTCGCCTATACCTCTTCATGTTCCACACCAACAAGTGACCTGATAATCACCCTCGAGCTCAGTACATTATTTTCCGATTTGAAGCATAATTCACAGACGGATACCGGAATATCTGCAGCATAGAGTGTGTGATTCCCGGGCCCGATTAACCGCCAAAGCTTGGGGTTGATCCAAAGTATTACAGCTACCACCGATAGATTAACAGCGATCTTCTTTTTCTTTTCAAATAGCCATAAGCATATATAGGCTGGTAGTATATACATTCGTATGCCGTGGAGCCGCAACTAGATACTCGATCCTTGGTACGACTATGTTACCGAGGTAGATTGATGATCCACGGAATAAGTTTTCCCCGTTTACGTCAATCTTCTAGTTCTCCTGATCCATGAATCAAATGAAGGCCACAACGAATACCCATAGGAGCTGTAGCTTGTTGAGTAGTTGTATTTTACTTGGAACAGCTCGCTTCCGATCAGCAGCTAGAATTACTAATTAGATGGTTTGTGCATGGTTGAGAACATTAGAACCAGTTATGATAATAGACTTCCAGCTTCCATGAATTATTTTGAGCGTCCTGCCGCAAGGTTCAACTTGGTTTGTTGTCAAATAGATTATAATCACAAGCTTCTTAACGAGATACTCAAAAGGGAAATTCGGCTGTATTGGCAATTTCAGCTACTAAACGAGGTAGGCGCTATGAGTTCCAACAACGTTAACTTTGTAAATTCAGGCATTTAGCTTATTATTCTGGCTTGATGATATCGATGTATACTTTTTGCAAGCTGTAAGCCGTATTTATCAACAAGCTTTTTCGAACGCCTTCCATAGGCTGCATTTTCACTTACGGTGTCAAAACAACCGAGAAGCAAGGTACTCACTCAGGCTAAACGGACACACCGTGCTGGGCCCGTCCGTTGCATAGCCTGCAAAACCTAAACTACCGAAACACAGCAGCTTTATCGGTTACCCCCCCCCCAGCCAAACAAATGCCAGAAACCGGTCAGGTGTGAAGCATGGGAACTATAGGTCAGAATCTCAAGATGACACTTTGGACCCCGAACAAATTCTGTCAACATATACGCATATGACCAGATAATGCCCCCACGCATGCATTCTCACACTGCCATTGTTTGCAAAAAGTCAACCCCACGTGTGTGTGGGGGAAGATGCATCCTGGAGAGAACTGTGGCTCTAACCAAGTCCGTTGTGAATTCGCGAAAAAATCCAAACAACCATTTCCGCATTCGTATGTGCCCCGACCCAAGCACACGTTTCAATTTTTTCGTTTCGTTGTAGCTAGCTATAGACGCTTGATACAACCATGGCCCATGCGGCACAGAATTCGAGCTTGTTGCAATTGCAATTTATATGTATGCAGCTCTAGACAAGACCAACTGGTCGGTACATACATGGTAGAGTACAGCTGGCCACGAATTCGAATGTCGACTCCCTTTGGCGGGCGCGGGGGGCTTTCCGGTACAGAAAAGATAGGGTGGACCAAAGCGATCCTCAGACCCCTCCTCAAGCTCGCTACTGATTCATGACCCCACCCCAAGCGCCATGATCTTGAGTTTTAAATTTCTAGTAAAATGACAAAATAGTAAGCATGGATTGGTACCATGGTCTCGCATGAACGGGCGTGAGTTAGTCTTGTTTCTAGAGTAATCCGAACTTATTTTTTCTCTCAATAACTACGTAATTTTGTCTAAGATCGTTCCACGCATTTGCTCATCAGCTGAGGTATATAAGTTTCTGATTTCGTTAGTTGTCCCCTTGCTCGGGCTCATCATTGGATTGTTTCTAAAAGCGAAAAAAAAGAAAAAGACCCAGACTATAATATTTTGCTGGCGGAGACGCTGTCCGCCGGAGCTAAGAGAAAGAGACAACTATTGTCTCGTGGCTGCTATGTGTTCATGAGTGCCAGAGTAAATACCAGGCTAATTTTGCAATATTCTAGGTAGTATATGCCCTTAGATTTCGTCGAGCTCTCTTTCAGAACTACAAGCTTAAGGCTCATGCAGGGATTTTAGCAGCAATACATAGACACTATATAGCAGCTATATTGTTTTAAACTAACCTAAATTATATTTTTGTGAGAATTAATGTAGAGTATATTGAGCGGGAGGGCCAGACTTCTTGCTCTCCTGGCTTTGAAGTTAATTGCTGTGCGTGCGGGAGGATTTCAGGCTATTCAGTAGATCATCACTAGCGTGCTCTACGTTATCGTGATGGTGAAGTCAGAGGTCATTAATTTGTCGACGTCGCAACGCAAGAAAAATGCGTGGGAATAGGTTGCCATGCCATCTTGCAGCTCTAAATCATACCACCTGCAACAAAGCCCAAAGTGATAAGCAATTAGGTAAGAAGTAGCTTTGGAGGGCCTTGAAATGGATATGGACAATTTGCGCAAGTCCGGAAATGACTTGACATAAAATTCATGCATAAGATTGATGACGGCAGTGTCTTCCGAGTCTTTTTTCAAAGCCCTCGAATTCCGGCATACGCTAGCCCTATTCCGTCCACGTGTATCGGAAATCTGGCAACTTCAAGGTCAGGCTAGTTGAACTATAATATTGATGTTCTCGCAAAAGATAAATTCAAATATATTTCGTTATAGGTGGACAGCTAATGAGGAAGAGACTAATGATGGTCATCTGACGGTTCAATACTGTTCTATAGATCACTGCATTTAGAAAATGGCATATTTCATGTTCTATACATCCCATGGAGTATAGGAAGGCAAGCCGGGAGTGTGATAAAAACGTTACTGTAAAAAGCCATATAAATCCTACATTTATGAAATCGGCCCCACCGGTTAATGATGAGCTGCCAGTTCACTCCGGATATCTGGAAATAATGCACATTCCCGCCGCCGGTTGCCTGTCGGGGAAACTCCACGTTCCCATGCAGCCTACTTTCGGGAAAAGGCTAAATATCTGGGAATCACATCCCCTTCACAACGTGAAAGCTCAAACATTGAAACCACTTTGAAGAAGATGAATTATCCCGTGACGCCGATGCTAGTTTGCCAGAATCGAAACCTGACAAACGCCCGGAGCTGGCGAGTGGTTAATCCGGACCGCACGTTTCGTGACATGACATTTCCTTTTTTTTTGCTTTCCCCTTCATCCTTATTAGAAACACGAGGTATTGGGTGAGTGCCACGCCAGTGAATTGAGCGAGTTTATAGTATCGCTTCCTCAATTCAAACGTGAGGGGGGCACAGGCGAATAGCCAGAATACCACGGTTAGGACGATATGTTTCGAATCGTCCAGCTTCTGATGGGTAATGAATTCGACTTCCTCAACACATGACTGTCCTTTGCCAGCCTGACCGCCTGTGGATCGAGAATCAGCGCATAGGGCATAGTTTCAGAACCAAAATAGGAATTTACAGACGGACGGGTCTAGACTTTCCAGGCAGCAAGGAATGAAAAGAAGTACTCGAGTAGAAACACAATACCTCATCCGGGAGCATCGACCCGATGTCCGCCCAACCAGTCAATCGGACAATCTAACCCCTTTCAAATGCAGCGAATTGGAGGTCACGAGCCCAACTTTGTGTCTGAGAGTTTATCTCCACCCAGCAGCATGCATAGGCACATACATACATCAGATCATCCAATGTTTTCTCTAACAAGAACAGAACTGCCGTGACGCATGTCATCCCACGCAGCGCTACCCCATTCACTCTAAATCATGCAATGCATATATCACAGCATGTTTCGATTACAATTCATTTACTGCAAGGCCACAGGAGAGTTACCATGATCTTGTGCATATGTATACGTGGTACATCCAATTCCCTTGTTTTTTACTATGCAGGGGACGCAGGGCTATGGCTTTCGGCGTGGGTTCCCGTATACCTGAAGTATTTATCGTGTGTTGGCCTGGGTTGACCTTGATTCACTTGGGAATTTAATTGAGGATGGGAAAGCCTATGATTCGCCAAGTATGTTACCTGTTATAGTAATCAACAATATGGTTGCGCCCAAGGCATCGTATCGATGTGGTCCTCAGCCCTCTGCGCTTTAAATCATTCCAATCGAGTTTTTAATCTATGGGAAGTCAAGACCTGATCAGGATTCCACTAGGTCTGGCTCATGACTTATTGCACAACGGATCGCTCGATTAGGAAGTCGATGGTGTTGCTCTTCATATTCAAGCTCATGATCAATTTTTATGGAATTCTTGGCGAGAAAGCTGGGCTTCGTATAACAAGTACCATACCCGATTTCTTGCATACCCAGCTAGGTCAGTTCCGTGGAGGTACCCCATCACGATACGTCGAATCTTTACCACTATACACTTTATTATCGGATGCGAGCCTTTTGTCCCTACATAGTATACACGAGCTAGAGGGACTTTTGATGTAGATCTTCTGAACTAAGAAGAACATGAATCCAAAAAGGCCTCGAGCCTAAAGCTTTAAAATATAGAAGACAAGCTGAATAAGAAAGTGCATGTGTATATAAAGAAACGATCAACAGAATGAAGGCCGACTGCCATTAACCTTGTTTTCAAGAACAAGATATGATCATGAGTGCGCTACCCCGTTAGGTATTAGTATGATTTTCTTATAAATAAATAATATAGTCAGAGCGTTGCCGGCCGGTAACCGTCAATATATACGTTCCTTTGTCAATTTATATACATCAGCTTAATGAATAGAGTGATATATCCTATACGAGAACGGTGAATATTGCTGGTATACGCAAGTTACAGAAGAGGTAGTATACGTACCTTTTGACTACACAAGGGGTGTTTCAGATTGACGTAAGTTGCTTTAGGCTCCTTTATGATACTTGTGTGTAGGTTTTGAGAGACCTGTGGCACATGCAATGTATGTTACAACGTCGTTGCAATGCGCCCATACCGCGTCGCAGTGATCATGACCATGAAGGATGCGCATGAATCTCTGCAGAGCGCGGGTCGTAGATTCGCAATTGCATACAGTACGAGAAAGTATTTATAATACATTTGACGCAATTTTCTATACCCGAAAATTCTCTGCAGATATAGTAGTACTTTGCATGTCGTTACTAGTATACTCATGTATGCTCTTTAGCTATAGTGGAACGGGCATGAGGCATTCAAGTAGCTAGTAGTAACCAAATATTAGTCGAGCTCATGCCATACAAATATAGCAATATTTGCATGCGTAGGCTAGGTTCACGTGATTGCGTTGATAGTTTGTGACGCATTGGGAGACCCGACAGACGAAATAACGAGGCTAGACGAAATACCTCACGATAGTTTAAGTTGCATTGAGCAATAATCTGTACGAACTGGCTACTTAAGAAGTACCTCAAACCTTATTCTCATTTACACACTTCCAAATAGCCTGACTTTCATAGGTTGCGGTACCGGTGTAGTGGGGAAGCAGAAGGGAGCAGAAGGTTTTCTTTTAGTTAGCACGTAGTTTAGCTCTAGATAGGACGCCATGGCGAGGGCCGCAAGCGGAAATTGAATCTTTTAAAAAAAAAAAAAGAAAGTTGATCATGAAGTATTATCCCGCGCTGTTTGCCATCACAGCCGACTCTAGACTTCGCCTAAGTAGTAGCAATTGAATACGCGAATAATTCCATGGGCATTAGAATTCGGTTCACATTACTCCGTAGACCATGGACATTCGGCAATGTTTCGCTACTACAAGGCAAAAGTTGTTGAAAAGGCGCTCACCTGCCGCACTAGGGATGCTTTCTTATTCGGGTAGCTACCTCCGCTTTTGGTTAAAGAGCCTATCAGATTGAAGATTATACCGAGGCTGCTGTCTCATTTGTGGAGGCCTCTGAAGGTCCGATCCCTGGCATTCCCAGCTCGGAGGGACGCCCCGTATGCCAATGCACGCGATCACATTGTGCTCGCCGCAAGCATATGGACTTCAGAGATCCCAAATATGATCACTTCCTCAAGCAAACCTGGGAGTACTATAGTCACCAATGTTCCAGAAGTGGACCCAATTAATAGTCGTCAAGATTTTCTGTAACTGTAATAACTAGCGGGCTTTCTCTTTGCTTCCATCATTGATAACACGGCATAGGTATTCAATGCCTCAATGAAGTCCAAAAGTGGACGAAAAGGGTAACACTTGAGAGACGTAGATATAAGCAGAGCGGAAGCAATCCCTGATATAGACTTATTTGGTAGAGTAGAGTATAGTCATGCCTTTATTTGTACAATTAGTCGGTAAAGGGAATTATTCAAATGATGGAACTAGCAAGAACCTTTACGTATATATAATTCAGCCGTATATCCGGAACTGGTACAGCATTAAAATTGTAAAAGCAAAGCTTAGGCCTCCAGCTATATCACATGTCAATAGATAGCATTCTTTGACTTATGTTTATGCTCAACCGAGAGCAAAATAATAGGGCTATTTGATGTAGTGATGGATATATCAGGTTTATAGATTGAGTGAATGATGCGTATGCCTCACTCAAGGAGGAGGGGTGTTTGGGGCTTGGTCGGCGTCCACTTGAGGCCCTCTCAGACCCAATGCCACCTGACCAGTGTTTGAACTCGAGTCCTGTTTTAAATAAGCTGTTACCCCTCCCTTAACCCCCCCCCCAAAAGACCCAATTCATCATAGTCTGTGTCAGTTAAACATCACTTGTCAACATGTAGGATTTCTTAACCTCGGTCATGCAGCTGAACGGCATAGTGCATAAATGAATCTAACAATTTCATTTACCACGGGCACTGCTGCAAGTCTTTTGACCACGAGTCAGTGGAGGGGCCAGCTGCAGAATGGTTAGTATTTCCTAAGATCGATCGGCACAGTATGTATGTATGTATGTATGTATGTAGAGGATGTGATATACCTTGCTGGAGTATATGCATGTCGTGCAACTCGTGACTACCCAGAATTTCAATTATACGAAATGTGGGGAAACGAAATATAGCACCATACTGACCCCGGTAGCAAATCACTTGTTACATGAACCTTTTTGGCAGATTCGTGACCAACTGCAGAAACAACGGATTCTCCACAACACATACAACTGCCGAGTAGAAAGCTAAAGCTGGTAGAGAGGAAGGGTCTGTAAAATAACCTGGCGTGAGAAGTACGTACCTAGTAGGGTGCAAAACGAGTACGCAATTGGAATCGTTCTTGTTATTATTCTTTTTGGTCATTGACCCCCAACTACGCTGCACCTACCCACAACACTAACCCATGATCACATATATGGTCATTTCCTGCGCCTAGCTAACAATGCCGCTTCCGTAACTGTCCGTACTCGATATGTATGCCCAATCATCAGAAGAAGCCAAAAGTGGGCCTCTGAATGCCCCCCCTCCCCCAATCAATCTCCCCTGCAATAGCCCCCGCCTTCTCCCTCTCTCTTCCCCGCCTCTCTCACTCATCCGGTCAGAGCCACTCGCAAATTTGCTCAGCATGGATTCATTTCTGTAATCCTGAACTTTCCCATTTTCTACCGAACTTGGACAGCCCCCAAATAAGGCCCTCAAATCGAAGCCATGTCATGATTACCAAGAAATTGGCTGGCCGGTATACTGAATGTAGGTAGCACATACACGCGGAGGTCCATGCATATGCTAGGTATAAAGTACTTGTTGAAAAGTATATCCTCCAGATCCTAGTTCATATTTCCAGCAGCAGCCGTGCTCGAAAGTGAGAATAGGAATATTATAGTAATAAGAAAAGAAAAAAAAGACAAATCTGGCCCCCAAAGTTACAAGCAATAGAAATGTAAGAAGAATGGAATTGTATGGCTGGGATCAGGGGCGAGCCGTCATAGACGTCGCCAGCTTCGAATTCCCCAAGGATTCTACTCTCGCCTAACATTAACATTGCAACCACCCCCCCTAGTTGGGGGCGGTGGGATAAAGTGGTAATGAGTATTTTACTGCACGTTTTATTGTTAGTTTGGTTTTGCTTTGGGGGTGAAATTATATGAACGGAGTACTTGAGGTCAAGTAGTTAAGAGTAACTTTATTGCATGGAGATCATTTCCCCAAATAGAATCTACTCCTCTTCATCGAGTACTATCGACCCATACGTATACGTTATAAATCTTCATGTTGCTCTCTAATTCCTAAAGTACATATTCAAAGTATTCTACCTGATGTACTCTAATATTGATTTGCAACAAGGAAGTTGGCGAATAAGAAAAGCGGGTGGGTTTTGAATTTTCAAGTTACTGGGCTCGATACGCAGAGCTCCTACAAATGATAAAGCAGAACGATCATCATACAAAATTGCCTTTTCCTGTGAATACTTGGTCATGAGATATTGAAAAAATCCAAAGAATGACCTTTCAAGGAATAGGTCGTGTGTAAGATGCAAGTGAACCAGGGATCATCTTACACGGCACATTAAGATTCCAATCAAACTAGGTAAACCTTACGTACCTACTTTTACTCGGCCACCGAGTATTTCCACCAAAGGTGCTGATCGGCAGTATCAGGTCTGCTAGTAGATCTAGCAGAGCGGGATACCTTCATCCTAATCCCCCTCCTAGTAACTACCCTCTCATGACTAGGTTTTGCTTAAGCGAGTAGCCTACCGTGACTGACCGTTCAATGGGACAGACTGGTCAATGGGACAACTAACCCAGTTTACATACAAAAGGCAATGAAGATCACGGCACTAACAGCTCTTTCGCCAGCAATAGTTAGCGCTGTCCCATTGAACCGTCTGTCCCATTGAGCAGTTACTCACGGTAGGCCTTGCTGTATGTAATTGAGGCGCTGTCGGCCGGTAGGGTTAGGATCGTTTGGGTGTGTTGGAATCCTTGACGGTGCACCCAAGGGCGTGTGATACGTTCAAAGATCGGCTTGTAGGTTAGATTTCTTCACGAATTGCGGGGCGGGTGACTGGGGTTACTTGTGTGTTAGTATTCATTTTTTCACTGTACTCAGGAAGTATGGTGCACCAAAATGACGATGAGTGAAGGTTGTCTTGAGCTAAAACTCGACGGGGCTGGTGATTATATTGCGCAGAGTCCACTCTGGATCGTTGAGATTTGCAGTGGACCGCTTGATACTGTTTCAAGTGGAAGAGGCCACCTGAGAAATTTCAGGTGCATGGTGTGAGAGAAGATCTAGACCTTCACATATGTATGGCTACCTTTCTCTAAAAAAAATTCATTAATTTGCCAAAAATTGAACATTAAATCAAATGGATTTAAATCATAAACAATGGTTATGTAACGTCAGGCATCGGTGTTTATGAAATTCAAGTTGTTGCCAACAAAAATCACCCATTTTGATATATATTCTCACGACAGGTGGGTTCAAACAGCTGCTTCAGGTGCCGAGCTAGATGGAAATGAACATCAACGGTGGATCCCAGACACATGCAGCTACTCGGCTTTGAACCGGGAATATGCCATGTTGCTTTAACGTTCGTGTTACAGAGTTACGGGCTTATAACACACTTGTAAGACCTGGAACCGGTAATATCATACATGCTCGAATTGTACATGTGTTCCACTAACACAATTGCAACATGTATGAACGGCAGCATGGCAGGACCGTCGACGTTCTGGGGTAATCTGCATTGGGAGCACCATCCCGGCGCATAAATCAATGCTGATATGATTATTGCCTTTCTACCCCACAGTGAGTACATGCATATGGTGGGTATTTTGATGACAGTACTTTGAGATTGCATATGATACTCGACTGGGTGCATGCATGCATCACGCTCGCAGTCGCCGCGGCCCAGGTTTTGCCCAATTCACCCCTCCCTCCCTCGCACGAAGGCTCAGTCCCTTCTCGCTCTTGAGCATCCCTCCCTCCGTCCCATTCGGACCCCAAATCAACCCACGCCTCACGATCCCTGTGAACACTTCATCCGTCATTCATGTTGCAGGGATTGCTGGCCACGCCAAAGTTAACGGCCGCACGTCGGAAGCCGGTTAAAGGGCCGTTTGCTCCGACAGTGATACCGTAGCGCGGATCATATATCAGATGCCTGCAACAGGCGCTGGCACGATTGGCTCCAGCCTGCGACACTCCCGTGGGAGAAAAAGAAAAGAAGAGAAAAAACAAATAAATAAATAAATCTCGATGGGTGGAAGGAGGGCCGGCAATGTATGGCAGTGGGTGCGCTACGTCCCTGGCCATGGCCCGACGGGACCCAGGCGCAGATTAAGCCAGTGGATAAACAGAGGGCTGCTCGATCAGTATACACGAGTGCTGTCCACGCACATTACATACCTTAAGTATGTACATTATTTTGTACGGGGCCAGCTCGAGAATACCCCACGGCGGCCCCACGCCTTTCACCCCCATGGTATTTCAGCAGCTGTGGAGGACATGTTTGCGCTGCAGTCGACGTTCTGACGTGAAGGCAATTCTGGATGTCAAGCTGTCTGAAGACATGCCATCCCCATCTGCCAATTTGACCCCAGCTTGCCCCCACTCTCACACGTCGTGTCGATACTTGCTACGGCTGCAGCATGGCACGTACGGCAGGTGAGCTCGTTTCTTGCAACCAGCTAAGTTAGCCCAAGTGTTTTAAATTTCGTGGGTAGTGTGCCAACGCCTCCGGCCGCCATTCTCAAACCAACGAGGAGGTTATAGCTGTGTTTTATCTCCCTACGGCCCTAGGGCTCGCTCGCAATGGGTTCCCAGGCCGAGGATCCATGGGAAGGGGGGGGGCCACCGGCCGGAGTTTTTGCGAGTGCAGATAATATTGTAGGTGTGCAAGCGTAGGGCCGCCGTAGAGTGCTCTGCCAATTGCTTGCTTGCTGTGGTCGGACCCAGCCAGACGCTTAGGCTGCTGCACATGGGTTTAAATTTATAAGAAGGATGGAATCACCCCCCCATCCGTGTTCATGTCACCCCCAGCAGCTCATTGTAAACGTCAAGTATAAAGTTGATCAAGTGGCCTTGTGTCTGCGTCACCTGTGGAGATAAATATCGCAGAAAGGAGAAATAGTTGGAAGAAAGTCACTCGAGATCGAGTCAACGCAGATTACCACCCCTACACACCCCAACAGATATCTCCATCCAAATCCAGATTTAAGCTCCAGAGCCCTCCTCGAACCTCCTCGGAATCCAACATCAAATCCACCCCAACCCCAATACATCTTTTTTTATATAAAAAGCACCCCAACACAATGTTACTAAAATCCATCATCGTTGCTTCCGCCATTGGATTGTTATCGTCTGTTTCTGCTAGCCTTGCTGCAGGATATGAGCAGTGCGGAGGTTAGTCGCATCATCCCCCTACCTGTTTCCACCACCTCCGGAAGCGCCCGCCCCCTTTCCATATGGACAAAAAAGCTAAATCTTCATGCCGCAGGATACAACCACAATGGACCAACGCTATGTGAGCGAGGTTACCATTGCGAGAGACTCAACGATTACTTTTATCAGTGTCTCCCAGGGCAGGATGAACAACAACGAACAGCCACGGAGTCCGTTCACCTCTACGCACCCACTCCAACAATCAACTCGAGAAGACAGGCCACAAACGCTCCCTCTTCTTCGAGGATACCATCAGTGCCAAACCACCTTGTAGAGTTTGCACGACGAGAGCGAGAGCGAAGGGCGCAGCAGGACAACAACATGCCCATTGAGCCTTCAGCGAGCGCCATGGAAGTGATGCCGATGTATCCCTGTATGTTACCTCACCACGGGCTCCCTTGCACAAATATTTCATCATGCTAACATCATAAATTTTCCCAGTCCCAACGCAAACACTCACTCCAGATGATCTCGATCAAATCAATCTCCTGGACGACATTGAGCGAGAAATCCTACGATTTGCCCGGAATGGGGGTGGATTCGTGGCGGCTGGAAGTGTACCATAAACACCCACACCCCCCTCACCCCCATACGACAGCTTTCGCATATCAATAATGCTCAGTTACTCTGGCTTAAAAGCTAGCCCCCTTTGGATGAAGACTACAAGTTCGCGTATCAAAATATATTTACGAGCACAATAATCATCATACCGCAATCCTGGATCACACCTTGGAACCAACAGGAGAATGTCTCTTTATGGGGGATATATTCCAACCAGAAGATGACCATTCGTCCTATCTGGTTCTTTGACTCACTCTGGGATTGACCAACGGAGGCGCGGCCTGGCGCTCGACTCAGCTCAGCTGGCATATGCATATTTCACATTTTGTTCTGGATGTTTTCTGTTTTGGCGTATGATTAATTCCAAGTACTACATAGACGTGGCTCACCATTCCTTTTCCTTTGTCTCATGATTATTATTCCGTCTTTTTTTTCTCGTCACTGGTGTTTATGTTTTTTCCTTTCATTTCCCACTTCCTCTGTGCTTCATGCATCAACATCTGTGGATTTCTTTCTTCTCACTTCTCCTTCCTATTCCTCATGTTTTGCTTTTATTTTGTACCACCTCATCTTCCATCTTGGTCTGATTCTTCGGTTTTGGTTTGTTGGTTTTTTGGATTTTTTCTTTCGTCTTCTTCCACATTATTCATGCCCTTTTACGATCATGAAAAACCACTCTCCTTCCGGCCATGGCCATGGCCCATCATTTTCCTATTTCCTCAGCCGGTGTTATATCGTTTCCTAGGCCTTTTCCTGTTTTACATCTTTTTACTTTTTTTTTACATTATTTGACTTTGGGAGTTCTTATTCTGCTACTGTTGGCGGTCAGTGGCGCAGCTGCCTGTTCTCTTCATCATTTAACATTTCGATCTACTTACGTTACGCACACTGCGCTTGGGGCATATAGTTGGGCTTTTGACTTTTGATTATTACATATACTTTATACTTAGGTTTCTCTCTTAATTTGAATCGTGTTCTTATCCTACTTCCAAAGTTGATCATGACTTGACGTGTTATCGGTTGTGATTGTTTTTCTCTCGAGTTGGGATTCTAGTGGCCGTGCATATGGAATGATCATGATCATGAGAGATCCTGAAGATGATCTCGCAACCGCTCACCTTGTCATTCATCGATTTGTGATTTCTCCTCCTAACTTATTACATATCATGGATTTATCTGCACGAAATTCAAGAGGTGCCAAAGCCATTAAACGTTTCTACTATAGCCTAACCACCTCCTCCACGCACCATTAACACATCGAGGATCATGAACGTGCACACTAGATACTACTTTGGCAGGTAATTCACGTGGATCGAGTAAACCCAGCTGCATCTGACGGGTCGATTGGACAGACTGGTGGATTTTACAGCGCTAACTTTTCTGTGGTTAAGCCGGTTGCGTTTTGACCTCTGTTGCAACTTTGTATGGGATTTTTTGCGATTTTCTGCCACAATAGATTATGCTGTCCAATCGACCCGTCAAATGCTGTATATATTATTGGTAAAGGTCACGAGTTTGGGGGGTCAGTAAGCTTAAGACCAGGTAACTATGGTCGTGGGGGTCACTACATATGTAAACTACGAAAGTGGGGGTATACACCGGCTCGAATTCGTTTATAGTTATATTCCATACGCACCTATGCCTTGCAGCAAGCTATAGGGGAGTAAGCATTTAACTTAAGATAGAAGAAATCTATAACGTTTCCCATTACACGTCTACCATGGCTACCATATATATGGGCATTCCCATAGACCTACCTAAAGTTAGTAGATGTGATATTTTTTACCTGGCCTTACCTACCTAATCTGGAGATGGTCAGCTCGACCTCAATTTAGTCTCATGCCCACATATGGCCAGCCCCTTCATAGTGGCCTCAATTTCAAGCTTATTATTTAAACATAATTTATGACGGAAATATATCGATTTTGATCTGCAATTGTACATGTACGGAGCTGTCGTTCTTTACTTACTTAGTAAATGCAGAGCTTGCGTGTATCTCTATGTTCTGCCATATTGCATGGTATCGTATCTACAGAGATTTTGAGCGAGAACTCTAGATCTGATTGAAGATCCCGTGGGAGGGGGGATTTCCATCTGTTTAACCATTTCATGTTTATTTTTTTGGGGGGACTTGCGTCGTTGCCCAAGAGCTATGCCGCTACATCCCTAAATACCTACTTTTGGGAAGAAGGAGTCGGAGATTGCCTACCTAGGTAGGCCGTCAGGAGTCTATGCATGACATCGGCCAGTATAATCCTCTATAAGGATCACTCGTACACCTGAACGCATGATCATATATTCCTCTCCATCGACCGGATCCACAGCTAATGTTCCCGAAAACTTGTAAAAATGAAACTTTAGATGTAGGAAAGGATGTTAATTTTGAACGTCTTACGGGCGTGACCATGAGCTTGATAGTTATAATTATATAATAGTAAGTATATAAGGACTGATATTCGGAGCACGAGGAAAAGTAGAAATGAGAAAGGGAAATGGGAAATGATTGCTAATTGTAGATCTTCAAAGCTTACGTGTGACCAATTTATAGATTATATCATGGGGCTTGTTAGGGAACCAGAACCGGTTCGTTATAGGGCCTGATTCGTAATTAAGTAAGATTATAACATAGATAGTATGTGTAAGTGTTGATTTTTCATATATGTAAGCTTATGGAACTGGATTCTAACTTTTTCACGAATGCATGCCTATAAGGGGAAAAAGATATAAATCTATGGGACTGACCAGTCTAGGAATAAGTAGGTGCCTAGGTTCTGGTCTGCTGGTAGATATGCTCAAAAGCCTAGCAACGTTAACGTTATAATTAACCCATGCATCGAAATTCGGTGTTTCTTTTTCTTTTTTTGGGGGGTTCTTTCCGAAGCTGAGTATCAATTGGCATATATCAAAATCTAGATCTAGGACGGTAGGTAGCTATACAAGATACTTCGCTATAACAGATATTGATAAAGTTTACTGGGGCCTTTATAGCGAGTTTGGCCGGTCAGATCATGAACTTCGGATACGGCATCACGGACCATCTAAGATACATTGCCAGGTTTCGATATATATCGATTTATGCACTCCTTTTCCAGCTCAATTAGCTACCTACTTCATGGCTCGAGCTCCCCATTGCACTAAGTTGCCTACTCTTGGAAGTTAGTACGAGTGCATGAACTTCAGGATGACCATGCATACGGGTTACCGAATAAACTCGAACTCAAGGCTCGCTCTCGAAATCAAGGCCCCCCCAGAGGCAGGGATAATTTTGTGTGTGTGTGAGGCGATTAGTGCTTAGAAAAGCCGTGCACGAAGTCAGTGCCCCAGGCGATTTCGAACTCAAGGCCCGGCCTTGAGTTCGAGTTCCTTCGGTACTCCCGCTGTAGTCATACGCTGGGACCAAGGCAAATGATATGCTTTATAATTCGGGCCCAACACCGCTTACTTTGCTCCTGTTCTTAAATCACTTCGGAGCTATACTTGAGTATAGTTATATCGATTTCGATATGTTCAGATGTATAGGTACAAGTCTTGGCAAGATTATATTTTCAAACGAAAGGAATACAAATTGATGTATTTATCTTGTTAATTGATATCCGAAACCTCGCCTCGTGGCGTGCACAGTGCACCACTGGCTTGATACCGATCAGGACCTAACCTCACGAACCTCCCCGTGGATGGCGGTCGTCGTCGCCGTCGGCCTTGTCGGCCGAGCCGCGTGGATCGAGCGAGCGAGCGAGCGTGAGACAAAAAAAAAAGAAAAGAAAGAAAGACTAGTTAACGACTTATATTTCTAAATCAATCTTGCAGTGTTCACGAGACATCGGTGGATAATTCTCGCGAGACGAGCGAGGCTATAGAGCTAGTTAGTGGCACATTTTAGCGAACGTTAACGTTGACATCTGATCATGGCAAAAACCAAGGACAACTTGATTTCATGTGGACGTCCCCGAGGATCCGTACTTACGCGTGAACTAGAAGAGAGAGCCATTAGCTAAAGATTTACATATTCCTAGGATGTATCCGTATATATGCTCTATATACGAGGCGGAAGTTTTTCTTTTTCTTTCTTCTAGAGTAAATGGACGCGGATATATACCTAATGTACGGATAGTGTGCAAGCATGTGATGTTCATGAAACTGCGAGCTCGAAGGATCGACCCCGCGTACGGCGGAGTTCGTTGACGATATCCGGTAAGGCTTAGGCTTGGGCCTAGGGGAGTATCGGCCGGCGATCTCGAGGGACATACTAATTTATAAGCACTAGCAATTGGTAGCGATAGTCTACGATATCCACGTATGTACATACCTGAACTGCGAGAGCTTGAGATCTATCGATATGTCATGATCATATAATACTCTAGATATTTACCCACACAACGTGCAAAGTAAAACATAATTAGTGGTGGAATCATGATCATGTGCATGATATCCACCTAGTTATCCAGAGATAAATTCGAGCGCCACGCCTAACTACCGCGGGCGGCACGGCGGCACATATGGGTGGCCCATGGCCATGATATATCAAATATCGACCGCTCCATGGCAACCTAGCTAACTACGGTACCTGGTACCGGTATGTCATTATCGTATCATCTCTTGAATTCTCATTGGAACATATGTTTATTTAGCTAGCTACCAGTTGCAATACAGCTCTAACGCATACGGGGTAACGAGTTGGACTGGGCAACGAGCAACACTGTTCGTTCAGTTTTGTATTGAATAACTCGTTACCCAGTCCAACTCGGTACCCCGCCCAGTACGTTATGATTAACTATCCCCTCAAACCCCTCGTGTGCCAGAAGCTAATTCAAGTGACTGAAAATCGCCGAGATTCTTACTTGATGAAGCCTAATGTATGCAATAGACTGGGGAAAATGCGCCAACTGGGCCAAAGGCCTTTACTTTTAGCTTCCGGCACATTTCGCTTGGGGTTTGAGGGGATAGCCATATCTCTATAGTCAAGCGCTCTTAGCCTTATCCACCGTTGTTTATCGATCGAGCGCTCAAGTACGGTACGTATACTGTACCTACTCTACATGAGGTGCCTAATGTATGCACGTTGCGGTAACTATGATGCTATCGATATCGAACTTGTAGCTGAAAGAATTCGAGCGCCAATTGTAGCTACCTACCTACCATAGGAAAGAAGAAAAAAGATGTTGTCATGCCATGCCATGCCATGCATGTAGGGAGGGCGAGGCGCCTCCTACTCGTAGAATTGAGAGAGGGATATATACCTATAAATTGATTAAATTAATCTATTTTCCCCACCCTAGGCTGCGATAGGAAAGTCTACGTATACGTACTTCCTCCCCTTACCAATATTGCAATTAATTCCCCTTCCCGCTGCTGGCCGTATATATCCCCCCACCCCACCCCACCCCCCCACCCCACCACCTTATCAGCGAGTATATTACAAGTATACATACGTATTGTTAACGTGCTGTACGGGGTATCGAACCACCCCGTCTCCCGAATCACTTGGGAGTTTTTGTTCGATGGTTGCAACGTGCACAGACACTTCTTTCGACTTTTGTGTGTAATGATTCGGGAGACCAGCTGGGTGATTCGATACCCCGTACAGCACGTTAGTACGAATATATCAGGCCGGAATATTTCTTCGAAAGAAGGGTTTTGGTTGTAAATCGGTACCGATATACCGCGCGGCACGTACGGGCGAGCTACGTATACCAGCTACCTTGTATCTTGTAGATCTGTTTAGCTCATGAAAATACGAAAAAAGGGTCTCTTGAGGGTAGAGCCTAGCTATAGGCCTATACCTAGATGCCGGAGCTTGTGATTATTGCAAGGTTACATAACGTTAGCTGTTTGTGCCTGTGTATACTTTGTATCTTGTAATCTGTATCTACCCCCGCCCAGCCCTGTCCTGCACTCCGTTACAGGCCAAAAGTCTTGAATGCTTGTCAGGGGGGGGGGTACGCACGGAGCTGGAATTTGAATGTGTTTCTCACGTATTTTGGCCTTTTGCACACAGACAGTACCCCCCCCCCCCTGTCTAGCTTGCAGGACTTCCTCCCAGTAACGAGTACATGTCCCGTCCTGTCCCTAGGCCTTGCAATTGAGCACCCGATCGACCCATGGCCATGATGTAGACATGCATATATATATAAATAATTACAAGAAGAAGTGAGGTGAGCTCGCACTGCATGCGGTAAGTACTACCGGTATCGAAATTAGAATTTACAGGGCAAGAATCTCAGACGTTAGCATGTGTCATTCATCAACATCATCATCGATCGATATATGTATCGGAGCATTTTTTTTACATCTCTGCAGCATGCAGGGGGGGAGCCTTCATAATACTAATACTCCCATACATATATATACATAATTCCAATCGACATCGATATATATCGAGATATCCGACCCGAGCTTTGCAAGAATTTGTCGACTAGTTTGACTAGCTATAGATACCGGTCTCGGTAATTGTGTGATATACGTACTCTAGAACACATATACAGAAGTCTACCGTGCACACACACATACGACATACGTATTATGGATCCATGCATGATCGATTTCCATTATTCTGACGAACTTTTGCATAGATACATTGCAATTCGTGGAGATAGCCTGATTAAGAAGGTAATTATCTACCTTTTAACGACCAGGCTACTTTTAACGGTAGGCGTTAACGTTACCGTTGAAAGATTCTTTCTCTGCAGGCCTATGATATTGCAATGGGTAGGTATGCATTTGTACTGCGAATGACGAGATCTCGCGCGTACTTGGTAATAGGTATACTGCATCTGAGTTATATGTGCAGTACCGGTATGTCGGTACTCGCATTTCAACGTCAGTAGAGCTAGGTAGCTATAGGTAGGTGCATGCCTGCATCAACTAGAACACATCAATCTCAATTGTGATAGGCGTATCGTTGTATGTTGCCTAAAGTAAGGGGAGGGCCTGTCATGGGGAGGAACGAGAAGACTTATCGTCTGTGGGTGCACGTACTCGCTCGACGACATGTGTTGGTTTCGTACCTTAGGTATCAGTACCTCTTACCACGAGAACACCTCTTACCTTAGGTACCTTCTATACCAAGTACGTACTTGCACCAACTCCAAACAGTGCATCACTAGATCTAGAGATTATCCCCAAGCTACTTAAGTTAGCCATTTACGTATCTATCTTCCCATGCATGTGACAGGAGATATTATTATAAGTCTAAGTACTAAGCTTAACTACGTTTCATGATCAATCATCTATCGACAGATACCTTGGGTAATTAGTAAATTATAACTAATTATAACGTTCCAGAAGACTGGCAGGCCTAGGCCTCCAAGGTGCATATGCATGTTGGTCGATATCGTCATAAGTACAGCTATCGATAAAGCATATCGATTAATTTTAAGTACTTCTTATCTCTACCTCACGCGCAGCCACATGCAAATATACCTAGGTAGATAAAGCTGTGTGTTTTCACTCGTACCAGCGCCAACGTTGGGACGAGGCTAGCCAACGTCCTCGCCCCCGTTAGTCTCGTGCCGTCCCCGTCAGCGTTGTGCACGACTCGAGGCTAGCAACGTTGGTAGTTGTACATTAGTAGGTAAGTAGTTTACCATACCGTAGCGTTCCATACCAGGTACCTGGTAGTAGATAATAGCTAAAGACATAAACATCCGAACTCGAATTCAACGTCTTTGGATAACATTCCGCGCTTATCAGTCGCGGTCTTTCAATTCCCTTGCATATATGGCGAATGGACACGTGCACCCCCCAATTGAACGTGCGTTCGTTGAGTATCAAATTATATAAATCATGATCAGATATACATAAACTATTACGTATACTAAAGCAGCTTCTTCATGGATTTAAGAACGTGTCACGGGTGGTGATGGAGACTCAGAGAGAGAGATTGCTGGATTGGGAATCCGGATTGGGAAGGAGGAGTGCTTAGGACCCAGATCGGGAAGGCAGGCTGGTGGATGAGAAGGAGGACCCCCTATTGTACGTAGACTCCCTCCCCAGCAGTAGCCTGGGGATCATCAATCCATTCTCCCTACATTCGCCTTGTCGATTGGCTCTGTCCTCACAGAACGAGAGCACTCTACAGATAGCCTCATGAGAAGGTACTAAATAGTATTTAAATTTTTTCATACTTTAAACTCCAGATCTCCAGGTCATGTATGTCCTCGTCTTCAAACATTGAAATCCAACTAGCCGTCTAGAGGCCCAGGCCGGTGTATACATGTTGTGTTGTTGTGTTGCTAGAAGTTCTCGAACTTGGGGAACGAGATCTAGATACATGTGCATACAATCTCAAACCCTCCAGGCCTAACTACAGCCCTAAACTAAACACCAAATCTATCTATATACCTAAGATATTCGTATTAGTTCCGTGTGCTAATTATAATGTACATGTGAATGTACATGTCTGTGAACTTACTGCGCATGCCCGGCCACTCTACTAATAACTAAGGAAAATTTGTGGAACGGAATGATTTAACGATACAACAGCTGTCTCTAGCATTGGCTCAGTGAAATTACAATAGCAGTGCAGATGCTGCTTACCTCTAGTCAGATCTAGTCAGACGTAGTGGCGTTATTTAACCGTTCGAATCACTTTCCCCTCCATGGCAACCAGAGTACAAGTACATCTTACAAAAAAAAGCGATAACATGACAGTTCATGCGTGTCGGTACCTAATTGCCTCAGGAATAGCTCGCAATTTCCGTTCATTTTCATATATGTAGACAGCAGTAACTAGAGTTCTGAGCTGGGTACCAGAAAAACATAGGAGGCTCGAGCTCTAGAGGAATTGGCTGCAGTGGTTTTCCTGGGAAACGGGGTGTTTGCTCACCAGCTCAATCTCTTCTGGTTTTTTTGCGGGGGCGAGTTCACCAGCTTGGGTCTGCGTTTGTGTACCTTAGGTACTCAGGGAAGATCCAACGTGGCGTGCGTGGCATGGGGACTTTGAGGTTACTACGAAGATAGAAACTTTTGCAAGTGTGGCAGGGCAAGGTACTTAAGCAAGGGGTACGACGTTGACGGAGGACAAGGAGTATGTGGACGTGAGACTCGGACGCGGGACACCCGGGAAGTAGGATGAGGGAGACGAGGAGGCCTAACGCCCTCGTCGACGTGGGCATTGGGGAACAAGGACTGTTGGATATAGAACAACTGTGATGGGAGGTACACAATATCACTGCTACCTGAGTGCAAGGACAAAATAGAAGCAAGGTCAAGGTGGGAAACAAGACGTTTGATGGGGAGCCAAAAGAGATGAGAAAGCAAGAGAAAGAACGAGAGCTATACAATGCATGATCTGGAAGGTTCTGCCTGAACCGCAATTTCCATCAAACAGGTTGCCAGCGTCTTTGTAGTATGTACATACATAGAGCTTTGCCAGAACCATGAGTCAAGTCACCGACCGCTCGCATGCGCCAATCGTCCCCAATCCATTCAACAGCATGCTCAATGCCGTGAGACCGCTCCACAGCTCGTCGCACGGCGCCTTAGATAACTTTGCAAAGTTTATTGCCGCAACCGTCCACCGCATGGTCTCAACGACATCATGATCCTCCAGTCGGGAAGGTCGGGCCGCTATAAATTTCAAGCAGCAATTTCCCACTACAGATTACTCCCGTTATAAGCATACTCGTTATAGGCATAAATTTGTTATAAGCATAGAGCCTCCGGTCCCATCGATATGCTTATAACGGGAGTAATCTGTATTGTGCATATACAATTTATACTGACCTCCTTCTAGTCTACGAGTCAGCCAACCTGGCGTCCAACTTTGCGATATCTACCCTCAGGAAATCTGCCCTCATCCGCGCCATCTCCTTCTTGGGGCCATCCAGTCTTGATGCGAGGTCGGCCTGTCTCCCCCCAGCCAAACCAATCTGAAAGCAGCTTCGCCCTTGCCAGTCAATCTTGGCCATGGACTCCCCACCACCCCTCAGCAGTTTTCCCCCTTCCATCATGAAGCTGAGGGTTGCAAAAGTAGAAGCCAGCAAAGTAGATTGATTACTTTGCTGCCCTCGGCCCCGACGAACTCCGCCAAGGGTGCCATAACCGTCTGGATCGATTTCCTGAGCTCATGAGTCGCGTTACATGTACATGTTTGCCACAGCCGCCCTAGACGAAGGGTGGCCCGGCCATCCGCGCTCTACCAAACTTTTTTTCGGGGGGGCTTTAGTAATGCCTGAAGATCAATTATAGTTCATAAGCGGTATAGGAAGCGATTATAAGCATTTGAATACAATAAAATGATGTATAGAATGCATGAAAAACACTTGTAACGGCATTATTATCCCAGATGTCCCCCCTCCCCCCTCCCCCGTTTTTTCATGCTGAATCGGCCACCCTCGTGATGGATCAGCCGATCTACTGCGAGGTGGTCGGCTACCCATTGCGGCCTTAGCCAAACCAATAAATTTTTCTGGGCGGGTAACCAATTCATGTTATTTGACCACACGGGGATTAGAAACAATCTAAAAGCACTCCCTCCAATAGGAGTTACTGGGAACGAGCACAGGGTTAGCATCAGGGTAGGCATTTGCATGCAAATTTTGCAAGGCGGCAAAGTAGAGCAAAAATCCAGCCAACACAACAACATTTCGGCCTCCACGGAATCTCGTCGTGAAGATGTCAGGGAAAAGCGCCAAAGGTGTATATAATAATCATAGAATATCGCCAGATAATACTAGTACTCTACGGTAGTTATGCCAGCGGCGCGTGGGCGCCTATGGCCCCCCAAACTAGATCTAGAGATCCTCATACAAATCGGCCGAGTTCACAGCTGCTGATGCAGAGCCACATGGGGATCGTATTGTGAGAGGTATACCTGAAAATAGCAGGAGCTGCAATCAGCTGGAAGAATCGAAAGCAACAAAGAACTGCACTTTCAAGTACTGAAGCAGAGGATATGGCAGGCACAGAAGCTCACAAGGAAGGAATCTGGATCCGCTCGTAGTAGAGGCGTCCCCATACAGGAAAGTGGTAGAATCTAGACTCTACATGGAATTTGGTCCCCAGGGGCACCAAATCTATTGGGAACAGGAATCATGAGCTCAATGTAACTACATGGGACTATAGTACTCGGGCAGTATAGACTAAACAGCCTAATCCATAAGGCTTCTTTATTATGTTCTCGTTCTGCGCTTCTTGGTTTTGAGGGTTCAAAACGCCCGCCTTGAGCTCTTTCTTTGTTTCTCAATTAATGAAATAAGACTGTTGTTGATTTAAGCTTTACCGCCCCGGCGGAGTGGGGTGCACATGGCAGGCACTCCAAATATCACTTACAATGTGCGTGGTGTTGCACCATCTAGAAAAGCAAATGCGCTTACTGACTTGAATATCCTAGCCTACATTGGACACCCCATGGGCGATGTTTCCGTTCCCTGACGCAGAATCCAAGGATATCAACTACATCAGAGACAGCAGCTGCCAGCACATCACTACGCTGGCGGGTTTTTGGCAGAACACCTTCCCCACGCTCAGTTCGTTACCCTCAATGCGGTGACCCAAGTCTGAATAGGAATTTTACGGTCTCTCAGCAGGAAAGCAGTAATTGTCCTTTCGAAAATACCAATATAGTTGTGTTATATCATGGCCCACCGAAGCTGGTCAAAAGACATTACCTGAGGTAATGTCTCGCTACATAAACGGCGTTACACAGGGTATCCCAATCGAAGATCTCCACCATGTGGATATGTTCACTAACTACAGTGACAGGTCACCACAGCCTGCTTAGGGCTTGTGCTGAGATTAATCCCAGACAATGGTGATATGAAATGTGGGTAGTATCGAATGCTTGTGGTATTTCTGTGGCATTGCCGAGACTGTACATGTGTATGGCTCTCATAGCTGTCAATCGTATGATACATTGTTCGGAAGTGGCTCACTGCTCCTGTCCGTTTGACAATGTGGTCACCGAAGGCATGGTCTTCTATTGGATGTGATTCCGGAATCTTTTTTTAGGCACCATGTTTTATCATTAACTTAGACCCACTTGCCCAAAGATACAATAAATACAAACCTAATCAAGGATATACATGATGGCGTATGTTATATAACGGGGTCATGGTCTGTACAAATAAGCTTGGTACAAATCCAATTACGGGAGTCATCTGTATCTGCCAAACCCTCCTCCCGCTACATGCATGAACCCGATACAGCATGCATAAAACCTTGAGTTTCCGAGCTGGCATGCCCATAACGAGGGGGATATCCGTATATAGTACTTCTTCATAGACATGCTGACCAGTAGTGGCATGAGATAGAATAGTACAGATGAATCCCGTTATAATAAGCATACGCTTAATAAACATATCTATATATATTCGTTATACGCACATTCTCCGGGCTGCGGTTTGCATGCTATAAGCAAAATTGTGCTTATACCGGAAATTAAAACTGGTGTGGAAATAATTTCGAGACTTGGAATGCTTGAAGCAGGAGCCGTCTGCAATCGTTAAAACTGCGCATAGGAGATAGGGTCCCGAAGGTACCGGTATGCTTATAACGGGGTTCATTATGTCTGTACCTAGGTATGCTTCAAAAGTGTCTTTCGTTATAAGCATAAACCCGTTATAGGTATGCAAACCTTGGCCCCAACTAGCTACTTATCACGAGAGTAATCTGTATTGTATTGCACTTCACATTCCACATTTTAAGCTATAGTTAGTTCCATGAATTATTCTCCAATCTCGATTGATCGATCCTGCCCTCCTCAAAACGACGTACTCCTGTATTTCCAGGAATTTCTATTTACGTCGAAAGCTTAAGCTCTCACTTTCGAATAGAGTAATACACCTGCTGTATCTCAACATTGGGTAGTTGAAAGTAATTAGCGAGTGGGATGCTTCGACGAATATGTAAACTTAAGTAAATATCGAGGACCTATAGCTACATTAGCAAATCCACAAACTGACGCTTAGGTAATTATGTTTTACGTAGGTAGGTAGGTAGACATTGGGACGAGGCTGGGAGGTAGACAAATATAGGCAAATGTCTTATAATGGCCATAATTCTCGACGACCTATATCTAGCTATGGCGTTAAAGTTTAAGCTTAAGCTTAGTTCAACGTTTTAAATTTCCTGTAACGTCCGATTGACACCTTTTTCAAGATCTACTTTAGCTATAGCTAAAACCTTGTAGGTATAGGTACTCAAGCATTCATACATGGAGTAAAGTACTACTCTAGTTCGCGAATATTTGGCGTTGTAGATCTAGATCCACTTTAGCTAAGTCTTTAGCATGGGTTATAAGCTTAAGTCCAGAGGCATAGCTCATAGCTAAGGTAGATTGATTGAAACACCACGTCGTATACGTAGAGGTAACGCCGTACGTGGAAGTATAAAACCCAGGTGTTTTGTGAGATGTGAGCCATGCGCGTATTTCAGAATAAAGGTTGTGCCGCATTGAATGTGGCTTCCTTCTAGATCTAGAAGTATAAATGATGAATTCAAGATTCCCCGGCTTGGGATTGTGAGAGGATCAAACTTGAACTCCTTTAGTGATGTCCATGGCGTGAAGCCGTCTAGATAATCATGCCCAACGACTTATGGTTTAAACATACGTACTTTAAGTAGCTCCTCGCCTTCTGGGAAACAAAAGCCTAAACCATCCACAAACATTCATCCACTAAGATGTGGTTTCTATAAAACTTCACAGTAGACCTCCTCCACTGACGTAAACGAAATCATGAGCACATCCGTTCCTCCACAACTGATAGTTAACCACCAACCACCGACTGACAACATCTGACATCCAACCTTAAAGGACCAACTTCATCCACGGGTGGACCTCTATTAACCCCAACTCCTTCCCCCAATACCAGAACTCTTCCCTCAAACTCACCACCGCCTCTCCATCAAGATAAAACCAAAAGATGTCCGAGATCCTACAAAGCCTCGAAGACAAGCTCCACTACCCGGACCGCTACTTCCGCGGCGAACTCCCCTACCAACTCGCCCAATCCAAGAGATCCACCCCCTCCGCAACGACCACATCCCATCCATCCACGTCCACCTCCCGTCCCCACACCTCCCATCACCACTCCTCCCATCACCACAAACACCATGCCGCAACTTCACATGCAGGAATTAGACCTGCCGGTACCGGCAGCACGACATCAACAGGAGGCTTCCACCCCAGCGCCGCAAGTCTCCGTCTAAACTCCCTCACCTCCACCACCACTAGCCCTCCCGCCACAGAAACCATCCTCGTCCCACAATACAACACCGCCACTTCAGGCCCATTCACCACATCCGCCACAAGCACATCTAAACCCACCGCCTCAACCCTCTCAAAGCGCGAGCACATAACCCAGCACACCTCCACAAGCCCCAGCACATCATCCGCCACCGGCGCAGAAGCCCATCCAAGCGTCAATATCCTCTCGAGCTCCAAAACCACATACATCCAAACCACCACCTCCACTGGCGGCTCCTCCACAAGCACAACCACAAGCGGCCCCACCGAAGCAAGAGTCATCGACGAGATCGACAGCTCCCACTCCTCCCCCGCCCTCAGCGGCGCCCCATCAGTCCTACCCCAAGAACAACAACAACAACAACAACAACCATCTAAATCAAAATCCTCATCCACAGCCGTCTCCTCCACAACCTCCACAGCCCCCGGAACCCCAGCCCCCGGCATCCGCGCGCCCCACCCTAGCCTCAGCGCCCCCTCCGGCGCCAGAACCCCCCCCGTCTTCGAAAGAAGCCCGGCACTGGGACACATCATCGAGCCTAGCGTCCTGACACGGAGCGACTCCGACGATGATCTCGGCGGAGTCGGAGGAGGAGGAGGTGGTGGTGGTGGGATTGCGGGGTTCTCGGGGGAGAAGGGGAGGGAGACGAACCATGCTGTTTCTCCTTATGAGGGCACCGGTAACGCCAACCGCTCCACTGAAGATATGAAGCGGTCAAACGATACCTCCCATGCAGGGGAGTACACCTACTGCGGCAGTGGCAGTGGTGGCAGTGGCAGCGGCCTTCCAAGCGGGAATAAAGCCGTTGATCAGGACTCGTATGGCGATGTATTGCGGGGCGCGTGGACGAATGTTGGCGGGAAGCACGGGGCGGGGGAGGTACTCGGGGATGTGATTGGTGCAGGAGGAGGAGGAGGTACAGCTCCCGGGAAGGGGGCGGGTATTGGAGGTCCTTCGGCACCGGCAAGAACAGGGAGGTTGTCTGTCGGGGAGATTGTTAGGGAGGAGTTAGGTGGGGATGGGGAGAGTGAAAGCGGGAGAAGTGAGGGCGGGGAGGATCTTTCGAGTAAGCTTGGTGGGAGTTCAGGAGCTGGCCACGGAGGAAGGACTGTGATGAGAGGTGGGTTGGGGCATCAAGGAGAGGATGGGACTCTGGGTTCCAGGGCAAGTGGACATGGGGGGACTCTGGGTTCCAGGGCAAGTGGGGATGGTGAGGAGGATGAAGGGAGGGAAAGGACCTTGTGAATTGGGGAGTATCTTCTTTTGAGAAGATGAGGAATTATATGATGATGTGGTGAATTGGACGAATGTGAGCAAAAGTTAGCACCTTGTCAAATCATGGATATAAAACGAATGGCATGCATATAGAAGGAGGGAATCATATGGAGGCATAACGACAAAGTTCGAGAATGGAGTAAAATGATTAATGGTCATCATATTTTTTTCCTAATGGCACAACTGCAAAAAAACAAATACACTTTTCTGATCGTAAAGCGGGATACATTAAAAGTGTTTATGGACGTAAATGAAGAAAACGATTATTCTTTTCTAGAAATTTTGTTTGGGCGCACACATAATGCGTGCGCATGATTATAAAAAGATGAGGGGATGAGGGGGGGGAAAGAATGTCCCTGAAACGGCAGAAACAAACGAGACACATCTACTCCTCCTTGGCACCACCGGTGCCCTTCCTCTCGGCCTCCTCGACACCCTTCTTGTCTGTCGATGGGGCACCGCCTCCGGTCAAAGCAGCAAATGGGTTTCCGGCAGCCTTCCACGGCCTCTTGAGGTCACCGCTGGCTGGGTGTCCGAGAACGTGAATCTGGACCAACTTGTTCTCAAAGACAGCCTTCAAGGGAAGGACACTCTGGATGAGCAGTGGGTTGGTGTACTTGAAGTAGACGTGCATCACAACCATCATTCCGACTCCCATCGCGACGCTCTTGTAGGCTGCGCGGAGCTGCGTCTCGTCGTGGCCGCGGATCGTCGTCGTGATGAGCTTGGGTGGCTCGGTGGACATTGGTGGTGCGGGCTCGGTGTATTTGAGGGTTGTGAGGTCATTCTTCTTGCGAATTTGGAGGCCGACGTAGTAGTAGACTGCGACGATGATCAGGTTGGAGAGGATGTATCCGAAGCGGACCATGTTGAGGACATTTGGGTCGTCAAAGGGGATGCGTTTGGCGACTTGCATCATGCCGAGCATGACGGCGAGGTTTGTACTGCCATGAATGTCAGTATTGCGAGTCAGAGTGAGAGCGAGCAGTAAGATGAGGCTTACATTGCGGGATTCATCGTGGGCGGTGTGTGGGGATTGAGAGGAGGAGGAGGAGGAGGAGGTTGTGGTGATGGCGACTGTGTTGTGGATGGCGAGGGCGACGATGGAGCGAGGTATGTCGTCTTTACTTGTCGGCGGCAAAAGGGGGGCAGGGCAGACAGCCAGCGTCGGGGTGCCGGTGCAAATGTGCAGTCTGGCCTTCCGGAATAGACGATTGCGTTACTAAGCGGACAAATGCGTCACGTGGGGCCAATTGCGGCCAGCTCTGCAAGGGTACGGATGCTATTGCATTGGTATATTTCTCTGCGAATACAATTGACTAGATATCTTCAGCACATTCTCGACTCTTCCCGCGCCCATACCATTCGCAGATTCCAGCGGCCGACCTTTTCGGCGAAACTGATGAACGAAGAGGACACGTTCCTCGTCCGCAATTGCGCCTTGGCGCAGATAAGCGGCGCGCGATAAGATGCGATTAGATAAGATCACCACGGGGCGCCACCCCCCGCGGCCCCTCCGACGGCTGCCCCGCCATCGACGACGAGCTGGGCCCCGGAAACATACCGAGCGCCCTCGCCCGCAAGAAACACCGCCGGGCCCGCGACGTCCGAGGGGCGCCCAAGCCGGCCGAGAAGGGGGACCCGCCGCTCCATGCCCCGCCGCCATTCGCCCTCGCCGTCCTCGCCCTCGACCATGCGGCCGGCAACGAGCCCCGGCAGCAGCGCATTCACGCGGATGCCATACCGTCCCAGGGTCCCCGCCGACGTCTGCATCAAGGACACCAGGCCGGCCTTGCTCG
Organism: Peziza echinospora; assembly: GCA_024516245.1. Taxonomy (NCBI): domain Eukaryota; kingdom Fungi; phylum Ascomycota; class Pezizomycetes; order Pezizales; family Pezizaceae; genus Peziza; species Peziza echinospora. The sequence goes on along the minus strand of JAJLQT010000012.1, from coordinate 46,771 downwards.
CGGTGTAGTGCGCGGCCAGCGGCGAGGACGGCGTTGTGGCCGCGGCGGACGACACCAGGATGATCGACGCATCCGGCGCCGGGGCCGTGCCCGCGTCGTCCGCGGCTGCGGCGGCCACGTATTGCGCGCGCATCTGCCGCGCACACGCCTGCACCAGCCAAAAGTTCCCGCTCAGATTGACCTCCACGTGGCGGCCCAGCAGCTCGGGGGTGACGTCCATCAGCCCGCGGGGGACACACATCCCTGCGTTGCCCACGGCGATGTCCAGCCGGCCGAAGCACTCCACGGCCCTGCGCACGATGGCCTCCGACGTGGCGGGGTCGGCAATGTCGCCAAAGACCGTCTGGCAGCGCTGGCCCATTGCGCGGATCTCGGCCGCCAGAGAGCGGATGTCGCCGTCGGCGGGCGAGGAGACGGTGCCCCAGTAGTGGGCCAGGATGTGCGCACCCTCCTGCGCGTACGCGAGGGCGATTGCGCGGCCGATGCCGCGGGAGGCGCCGGTGATGGCGGCCACCTTTCCCTCGAGCTGGCGGCGTCTCGGCGGGGCGTCTGCGGCGTGGGCGGCGGCAGTGGGCGAGGCCGGCGTCGATGCCTGGCCGGCGGCGGGCCGGGGCGAGCTCGAGGCCTCGCGGGAGCGCTGCTTGTGGAGCGAGTGTGGCGAAGCCGGCTGCTGTGGCTCCTGCGGGGTGGCTGACCTCGATGCGGGGCGGGACCTGCACTCCCGCTCCCTCTCTGCGGAGCGCGAGTCCCAGTCGTGGCGGCCGTCCCAGCCCTGCCAGCCCTGCCCGCGCTCGCTCTCGGCCCTGGACAGCCTCGTTCCGGCCCTGGACCGCTGGTCTTCCTCACGTGCCTGTCTCTCCCTGTCCTCTCTTTCTCGCTGCTCCCGCTCCTCGGCCTCCTCCTTCTCTCTCTGCACCCGCAGCCTTTCCTCCTCCTCCTGCCGGAGCCTCTGGTTCTCCCTCTCCAGCCTCGTCTCCCTCTCCCTCTCTCTCGCACTCTCTCTCTCCAGCTCTTGCTCTCGTTCCAGCTCCTCCCGCTGCCTGTCCTCTCTTTCCCGCTGCTCTCTCTCCTTCTGCTCTCTCTCCTTCTGCTCCCTCTCTCTCTGCTCCCTCTCCCGCTGTTCCCATTCCCTCTGCTCTCTATCCCTGTCCTCCCTTTCTCTCTGCTCTCTGTCCCTCTCCCCCCTCTCGCTCTCCATCTCCCTTTCCCTTTCTCGTTCCTGTTCGCGCGCAATTCTCTCGCTCTCCCTAATTCTCTCCTTCTCCTTCTCCTTCTCCCTTTCTCTTTCCTCTCGCTCCCTCCGCCGCTTTTGATCGCCCGCTACCATCATCACCACCTTCTCACCCCCCGCCCCCTCCCCACGGGTGCTCTTTCCCGACCTCCGCTCCTTCTCGCGGTATCGTCTCTCTCCCTTGTCCTTGTCCTGATGATGATGGTGAATCACTAGGCCACCCCTCACCCTCGTGCTACTCGACCTGGACACCGTCACCTCGGGAACCACTGGCGCCGCCTCGCTGCTCACACTCTCGGCCACCTCTTTTCTGCGGGAATGCCTCTCCTTTCCACGGGCCTCATCCCTCTCGGAGCGTGATCCCCATCTCTCAATAAAGAACCCCGTGAGCTGCTCATATGTCACTGGAGCCGACCCGTCTTTTCCTACGTTTAAATTAGCCCTACTGTCGGATAACAGCCAATATGGAGAATACCTTTCATGATCGACCCAACCTTGAAACCTTTCCTGCCTACACCATTCAAAAAACCATTAAAATTGGAGCGAAAACGAAGAAAGAAATGCACGTACTCAGATCAGCCACCCATCTAATTGGGGTGGTGCCACTGCCGCCATTCCCACCTCCACCACTGGCATGAGGAGCAGGAACCGTATCCAGTGTCTTTGTAAATAATCCCCTGTGCACGCATCAGCAACTGTCAAGAACTTGTTTGGTCGAGGCATCACTGCTCACCATTTTCCGGCATCACTGGCGCCTGGAAATGCGACCCCCACCAACTTGTCAAACTTCTTCACATGCTCTCTTGCTGAGTTGAGCTTTGGGATAAACTTGAGAGTGTCCAACTCCAGCAGTGGATTGGTTGCCGGCGTCGTCGTGGTCGAGCCGGTCGTTGAGGATGCCTGTCCATCTGGCCCGTTTCCATTGGTCTGCAGGGTGGTGGTTGTTGCCGAAGGCGTGTTGGCATTGGTGTTTGCGAGATGGAGGGAATAGGTGGAAAACGCGGGCTGGTGGCCCATTGGCATAGGTGGCAGTGGGGGCACGGTCACCCCCCCGCTCGTATTGCGAGAGTCGCCAGAGACGTTGCTCCCACTCGTCGGATTGCTTATTGTGCTTCCCACCGTGTGGTTTGTTGGGGGTGTCGGCGCGGTGGGTGCTTGGTGAGTGATGTGTTCTCTGTGTTGTCTTTCACGATGATGCTTGTCACGATGCTGGTTTTGCTGCCTGATGTTTCCAGACTCCCTCTCTCGAAAGGCCCGGTGGGATCTTTGGTCGTATTCTTGCTGCTGTTGGTGCTGCTGTTGGTGGTGCTGATAGTATTGGTATTCGACTCCTGGTCCAGCAGTCCTCCGTCTTTGCGGAGGCAACTGTAAATGGGCCCCGCTCATTCTGTGTGATCCCTCGAGATCGAAACCACCATTTGCGTGATACTCCCTCCCCATACCCAGAACCATGACTTCCCCGACATTTCTGTGGGAGCGGGCGCTCTGTGATTGCGATCTCCGCATTGATCCACTCATCATTTTTCCTGGCGATGAACTCGGTATGGATGCTATCCCTACCCCACCATCATCATAACTTGGAGACTCGATGCCGGGTAGCAGCGGAGCTGTCTGCGAGTTTGGATTTATTGCCGGAGACTGGATTATTTGTGAGCGGCGGGCTGGTGTATGATGGGATACTGGCGGGAAGTAACTCCCTCCACCGCCACCTACTCCTCCTGGATAATGCTGTTGGTGATACTGGTGGTGAGGATGGTTAAGCCCACCCCCGCCGCCGGGAGTCGTTGGTGCTGAGCCTGCGGAACTGCTCTTTGCGTATCCCTGCTGTGAAGTCTGTGGGAACGTTGGGGAGGTGAATCCGGGAGGTGAGTTGTACAGCGTGAGGGCTACCGTTAGGTCTGGAATCGTGACGGTTATCTGGAGGTCAGGCGAGCTGCGCGAGGGATCGATAGGCCCTGGGTTGTGGCTATCGATGAATTCTATTGAGAGAGGGTTACTCGGTGAGAAAGCTATGGTGACGATTGGGCGTGCTACTAATGGTGATGCTAGAATAATTTTATGCTAAAGATAATGCTACCGTGGATGCTAATATGCCGAACTATATGCAGATGAGGGGGTGGGGAATGTCGGAACGTAGGTGGAAGTGAATTGGAAGGAGCAAAACAAGGCTGAACTGGAGCCTAGATTAGAAGATGTGTGGGGTGATTATCTCGTTGCAGTGGAGTGGAGTGTACGAGTAGAAGAGCACATGAATGAATGGGGGTGGACGTGGAGTAGGTAGGGTAATACATGTACGAGCATCCTACTCTATGATATGTACGAAATATGCATGTTTACTTTTTCCTGGCGGGACACCTTCCTTATTGTACTGGTGCACGTGCATTCGTGCGTTCGTTGTGCATGTGGTGCGTTGTGGTGTTCTCTTTTTTTTTTTTTTGATCGACGGGGGCAAACGGGGTGGTGGTTTTGGAGGATATATTAGTGGGGATGTGGCCGCCGGTCTGGAGTGGAGTGGAGGTTGTGCATGGTCGGATTTGGAATATTTTTTACTTGTGTTTGTTGTTCTTTTTGGTCATGCCTCCCTACCCTTACCCAAGCTTGCAATTGGGGAGCGAGGGGCCGCCTGAGGGTGCCGGTACCGTGGTGTTTGTTGGTTTGCAATTGGGAGAGAGATATCGATATTAAATGTTGTTTATAACGACCAGTTTATCAATCAATCAAGTGGTTCGATTTTATACCCTCGGTGTACTCGAGTACTTTACAGAAAACACCTGCTATCAGATGTGTTTGAAACTGACGAAGACGTTTGGGGTAAGTGATCATCGGTCTGTGCATGCATATGTCACATGTGTTTATAAAAATCTGTTTGTACGAGTTTGAAAACAATATTGGCCAACTGTAGGGTCATGTGAATGTGAATGTGATTTGAAGGTGGATGCACATATCCATGTTTGTGTATGTTGTGTAGAGTACAAGTACCGTATATTCGGGGGCGGGTAGGTAACATGTCATGGGCATTGTAATATCTATCATGACTGGCGGCATGTTTGGTATATTTTCTCGGGGCCCGGTATAGGCTCTTCAAATCCAAACTAGATCATCGATCAAGACTTAAGTGGCCATGGGGATTCTGAAATTAAATTTAAATAGCAGAAAAATGCTTGTTTGTTATTATGCATATGAGTATTCGAATTCTGGATCTAGAGTTATGTATAGGTAAGTATGCAGATCTAGCTATAGAGTTCGTGATTACATTAGATCTAGAAGCGGCCGCACTGTACATACATTGCAATTAGGTATTGAATTTGATTTTGGTGGGGGTGCATTAGTATTGGTATTGCCAAGTGGTCGGCTTAAATGTTCGGTATACTCTCATATGCATGCATTAGATACTACCTCAGGGATGATGCGGAAGCTTACTTGAGATATTTGACAGCTAGGTACCTAGCTATAGGCCTACGTACGTTTGCTGATACGTATACGCCAAGGCTGCTTATATCGACAGACGTTGGACGAGCTTGCATGGGGGGGGGAAACAAAGAAATTCTCCGTTCCATGTTAACGTTTAAATTTCTGTAGGTCCTTTTCAATGAGTGTGCGTGCACGTGGCCAGGATGTCACGATCGTTGTAATGTGGGAGGTAGAATAGGTACATACGCTATGGCATGGTAGTTGCTATGAATTTGTAACGTTACAAGTTACAAGTCTAGTTTAAATGTAATGCCTTAGCGACCCAAGTTTGAATACCTATATCTAGATCTATAAGGGATCCATCCTTATAATTATCACGAGAGAGACAGTGCACCTTTGCAGCAAGAATTATGAGATATCGATATATCGGGGCCCACGCCACGCCGGCACGCCAATGTATACTTGTAACGAATCTAAGCTTCTATGTATGGTATGGTATGGCCATGGAGATATATGCCTATAATGGGGGTCAACTAGTTGTACATGTATATATATGCATGCATTTGGTATACCGGTCGTATTCGAATTTCCATCTTTGAATTTGCTGTCCGCATAAGTAGGTAGGTAGTACCTCTCGCTATATATCTTAAGATGGAACTACATGTGCATGTTACGTTACGTATAGCTCGAGATCGGATCGCGTGCTTAAATTGCTATATGATGTATACATATGTATGTATCCACTATCCACTGCATAAGTTATAGTACTACTTAGGAGGTAGCTATTCCTTGTTTTTATTTCAAACAACATATCGGATCCGACAACCACGTGGATGGTTTATAAACACGGCCCATTTGCAACGCCAACGCGCGGCAAAACTCGAAAAAAAAACCGAAGCGGATATACAGTGGTAGTGGTAGGCTGGAGCATACTGGAGTTTTCACGGGGGTGTATACCACCGTTAATATTTATAACCATTGGAAGTTTATTGGTTAAGTATAGATAGCAATATTCCGAATTAGGAGACCGGCCAATATGTACTTGTGTGTAATGACATACCTACTTCCTCTTACTCATGTCACGGGATGGCAAAAAGGTTATCGATTCATGAAATATACTTCCAGCTAACTAGTGTAAATCACAAGATTTTTCTAGTTTCACAATTCAAAAGAACGTACCTACCTACCTAGGTAGGTACCTAGGTAAGTTATGTGTACCTCCTACGTAGTCTCACGCATGCACATAGTTAACTACTTACCTACCTACCTAGTACTGATAAGAAACTGGATCCAGGTAGTACTAGTTAGAGCTTTTCCAATGTGCAATAGTTTCCAACATTTTCGCATTTTTTCACAAATTAATTCTCACATGATTTGTAGGTTTGAGATTTTGAGGTTCGTTGATCGACATATGGCAATAGGTACCTACCTAGGTAGGTAAGATTCACGGGAACTACGTATACGGTATTGTATTGTACAGATGGTAATAAGTGGGTCCGAATTCGAATTCAAAAAGTCTTTTTTTGAAATAAAGCTTGATGAGTGCAATGTCGTGCGAGTGACGATGTCAATGTTGTAGTCGATCGAGAAAAGATAGGATAGGATATGATATGATTACTTAGGTATGATATGATATGATATGATATGTGTGATGAAACGTTTAGCTGTTATGTAGTGAACCCCTGGGATACCTATATGTATCTCCTCATTTCAATTGCACGCAATATATTGATGTTGACCTACTACATGCCACGTCGATTGTAACTGTTAACCGTCAATCCGCATCCTCGGCCAGCTTATGATAATAATAAGTATAACTAACACTGATCCTCCCTAACTACGTATACACCATTAACAAACATTACATATGAGGTAATTATAAAGATTCGTTTCTTTCACGATCATGACCCTCTCTACATGCATGCATTTTTTTTACACTGTAGATCTGTCTCGCCAGTGGGGCTGGCCTAGCTAGGCCATGTATAATTAATTATAAACAGCATATATATTGCACTCGAGAACATGCACATGCAATTGCAACGAGATATATATCGATATCGATCCGTGAAGTGAAAATATGTGGAAAGCAAAAACTGGAGGGTCTCACATCACATATACCTATATAGAAGCATACCTCTTATATATCCTTCTTCCCAGCTCAAGATCTATAGAACGTTAACCACCCACCTAGGCCTACTATCGATCGGTCTCGGCAAATCCAAGAACAGACCCCCCCCCCCCAAAAAAAAAGCTTATATATCTACTCGGTTGATTCATGATCGATCAATCAATCAATCGGACATCACATCCGTCCGCCTAACCCTATAGCTACCCTATGTACTTACCCACCTACTAAGGTATGTATGATTAAGGTATCTCCTGAGGATCCAGACGTCGACGATCGATCTCGGGGTTCTCCCGCGCGCGCTGCTACAAGTTTATAGTATACGACAAGTAACAAGTACTACGTACGTCAACCAACGTTAACGTTAAACCGGGATTCGGAAAGCTCCAAAATTCCAAACTTGCAGACTCAAAAAATAAGGTTTTTCTCATACATAGGTATATATGCAATGCATGACTGACTGAGCCCAGATAGACCTGCCTGATAACGGATCATGATCAAATCAAGCCTTTCAAACGAAAAACAAAAAAAAAAAAAAAAAAAGGGAAGCAGAAGCTTAAAACGTCATAATCAAGCATCGATGCATCTCTCCCGGCAGCACATCCCGAAATCCCGATTTCCGCGGCCGACAGACCCCTCCCGCCGCGGTCTCTGACACCGTCGAAATACCACTTACTTACTTACTTACTTAACGTATACGTCGACGTCGGGGCTGTGCATGCCAGTGTAACACCTACTTGGTGAAGATCAAATATTGTCTCTGGATTTGGAACCAAGGGGTGGGAGCTTGTGGTGAATAAGCATCGCTTGGGGGAGGTGAGGAGAGGTAGAGGTAGAGGTATACTTCACATGTGTTAAGTTTCGAAATAGTGTTGTAATTCACGGCAACGGAAGGGAAGCAATTCATGGAAATAAGCTTTCCTCCATTTTCAAAAAAACATGGAACTCGAATTTGTAGATCGCGGGGGGGGGGGGGGGTGAGATCATACGTGTACCGCCGTTTCATGGACGGCTTCTTGTTGGGACTGTTTCTTGTTCGTGCCCACGCAATTAGATGGCTAGAGAGCCAGTTAGCGGCCTATGGGAATTTCAAATCGATCAAAAATGAAGGAAAAGCTCTGGTGTATGAATATGTATGAATATGAAAAGTGAAATATAACATCGTTGTGTCGACGTCGACTAGACCTGGTATGCACACGTGCATGCATACCTTCGCCCCTACACCCCTGCCTCACCGCCCCTCGCATATATGCACGCATGCAGCAGGATTCTTGACGAATGCGGTAGTCGGGATTAAATGCCTTTACCTATTGGAATGGGTGTGGGGGCCTTCACTCTTCCCCCTTTGGTACTTGTTGATATGTAAACACATGAATGATGACGATGGCACTCGCACTCGCCCTTTGACCTTTTCGCTGAGGCGGCCGTGTTTCTTGATTCCTGTTACCTGGGGGATACCACCTCAATATCCCTCGCACACAGATTATTCACCGCTCCCCCCTCTCGGGCCCCACTCTCACCCTCCACACCCTCACACCCTCACACCTCCACACACACACACACAGCACCTCCATACTCGAGGCATACCAACACTCCATCCGACGAGCCTTCCTCCACACCCCACACCCACCACACGATAAACATGGCACCCTCCTCCGAATCACCACAAAACATGGATACAGAGATGGCCCAGAGCAGTGCACCTCCTCCACGTCCCTCAGCATCCCAACCCCCACAAACAAATACACCCACCTCCCCCGCCCTCTCCGCAACCTCCTCCCGCACATCAACACCCAGCGTGCACTTCCCCGCCAACCTGCCCACCCCTGGCCACCACCACCACCACCACCACCATCTCCATCATCATCATCACTTCAACCCCCAACAGTACACGCATCCCCGGAGTCCTAGTGGGCTTGGAACTATGGACAACCACCACCACCACAACTACCTGCACTTTCCACACATCACCACCAGCGGGTCTGGATCTGCATCCGGATCCACCTCCCCCGTCCCCCTCCTCTCGCGCGCGAACAGCGACCTCTCGCTGCGCTCCCTCGCAATCTCGGTGGGCACGCCGAGCGACTGCATGTCCCTCTACAACCACGCCAACAACACCAGTAACATCAGTAGTGCCGACCACCACCACCATCAAAACCATGCCCACGTCGAAGATGATCATGAGAAAGAGATGGAGCAAGCGAACGCGCAAGAGCACCTCCTCGAGCAACCCACGCACCCAACAACGATCCCCCCAAACACAAGACCGCACTCGCCAAAACGCCTCGAAGAGATTCTCGCCACGTCTGCACAGGACGGAGCAGCGGGGACTGGTGCTGGAGGGTATAGTGGCAAGATAATTTGTTGCCAACATCAGGATCGGTATCCACATCCCCATCCTCACCATTCCATCCGTCGACGTTCACCTAGCCCTGCCCCAGCGAGGAGAGGTAGCTGTAGCAGTAATGATGGTAGCAGTAGTAGTATAATTCGGGGAGACGATGATCCCGAGGACGAGAAAGATGATGATGAGGAGGAGGAGGAAGATGCAGATGCAGATGCAGATGCAGAAGAAGACAGTCACCATCATCATCACCATCCCCAGAAACCAATCCCACCACCACCGCGCGCGGGAACCAGAGGACCAAGTAGTCTTCGAAACGAGATCCTCGCGGTGACATCTTCCTCCTCGTCCGCCTCCGTCTCTCATGCATCCTCGAGCACATCTCCATCAACGTCATCACCAAGCTCGAGTTCATCAGAAGAAGAAGCTGGCCATGACCATGACCAGAAACCCCAGGCCCAGGCCCAGGATAACAACCCAAATATCAATACAAATCCGAATCCAACTCCCGCGGCTCAAGAACCGCCCACGGCAACAACAACCCCCCTCCAATCCGAAATCCTCAAAACATCGCACGTCCTCACCCGCCTGCGCACCCGGCTCGAGAACATCGACTCCCAGCCCATCGCTATCCCACCACCAATTCCTTCCACCGCCCATTCAGAATCTCCCGCATCCACCACACCTCCAACTCCAACAGATGAAAACACGACTCCTCCTCCTCCTCCTAAAGCACCGGCAGGGGGCGTACACGCCATGTTGATCACAGACACGGACTCGCTGATCCTCCTCGTCGAGGCGAATATGAGGTTACTCAAGGTGCTGCAGACGCAGATACGCCGGGTGGAGGGGTTGGAGAGGGGGATGAGGGAGGAGATGGAGGTGAGGCTTGCTGGGGCGGGGGCGGGGGTGGGAGTGTGTGGGTACACTTATGGGTATGGGTATAAGGTTAGTGGGGGGTGGGATTGTGAGAGCGATGATGATGAAGATGATGATGGGGAGGTGTATGTCGTTGGTGAGAGGGAGGAGTTGGTGAGGAAGAGGGAGGGGGGGGGAGGAGGAGGTGGTGGGGTTGTTGATGTTGAGGTGGACAGAGGAGTTATTTTGAAGGGGGAGGAGGACGACGAGGAAGAAGAGGAGGAGGAGGAGGAAGGGGGGCTTGAAATGGGGAAAACAAACGCTCACAAGAAAACCACGGTAAAGAGGATTAGGAGCAACAACAACAAGACTGAAGTCTCGGCTGAAGTCACGTCCTTGACCTCTCTGAATTCGATTGGTGGGGCCTCGTCGTTTTTTAGTAGGGTTAGTAGGATTAGTGTGAGGCGGGAGAGGAAGAGCGCGGAGGGGGAGGGGGGTTCTTTGCCTCTACAATCACCTGTATCTTTACCGTTATCTGGACCGAATCCCTGTGTTGTTGTTGTGGGTAAGGAGGTCGATGATCACGACGAGGAGAGGCGCAATGAGAAAATAGGCAAGAGGAATGGGGTTTGGGGGGGAGGGTTCGGGTTTGGGAGGCTGAGTTGTAGGTCTGAGGGGCGGCCGCGTGGGGTGTGGGGGATATCGATGTTTGGCGGTGGGAGCGGGAAGAAGTAGATATAGCTATAGCCGTGAAGTAGCCGTGTATCATCAAACAGGTGGGTGGTAGCTTGATCATGATGATGAAGTTGTGTTTGATCCAATTGCTTTCTGATTGATATTTGTGGTCTTTAATTAATTAATTAAATCGATCGTTTTTGTTTGATTTCTGTTGTTTCGCTTTTTTTTTGTGCCGTAACTACTTCATGAGCTTGAGTTTTACATTACGCTTGTTGGCTTCTTTTAAATTTGCTAAAACATTTCATTTCCTCGTTGTAATTATGATATGCTTGCAATCGTTGAGTATGTACCCATTGCAAGTAGGTAATATCATATATATCATGATCAGATGATGAAACTTACCTAAAGGATAGAGACGAGACTACTATACCTACCTACCTACCACCACCAAGTACTTTTACTTTACTTTTTTTCCTGTGCACGATGCGTAAACTAAGGTACGGGTAGGTGTATACCTTATGTAAATTATCGGTATACCTAGGTACAGTACATACTTACCTTTGCTGATACTCCCAAATAGGTATATATCCAAACCAAGCATCGTGACAAGCACGACAAATACGGTTGTGTGGTGTAATGGTAGCACGTATCGTTGTGGCCGATACAATCGCGGTTCGATTCCGTGCACAGCCAAGCTAATTGCATTGGTTACTCATTGACATTGACTTTTAATTTTTTTTGGGGTTTTTTTTATTTTTGTTTGTAGTTGACCGAGCTCAGGTATACCGTAAACATCGCCAAATAAGCATGTATGCGTGCGTGCGCAGTCATAAATAACTGCACGGCTCGGACGTCGACGCCAAATCAAATCAAATCGTATGCTTAATAATATATATGTATATAATAGAGGTGGGCAATTAGAATTATAATTATAAAAAGAAACTATAGCTATATAGTCTGCTTGTATATGTATTCAAAAAGTGCATTCTCTCGAGCATATGATTAAAAGGTAACCCGCAGGGAGATCGATACCTACCTAGCTTAGGTATAGGCTGTTGAGGCGCTGCCACCGGTTATAATTACCGGTTGGACAGTATATATATAGCTATAGGAGGTAGTGGTAATATATCTTTGCAAGAATATTAATGTGAGATAGGTATAGGTAAACTTATAATTATCATTATAATATATCTATAATACCACATTTAAATTTCAAAAAATGTTTTCACTTCAGTATTGTAGATTTGATGCATGTGAACGAACATCAAGAACATGTACATGTCACGATGGACATGTGTTGACTTTTTATAATTTAGTTAGTTGCGGGTGGAATGGATCAATTGTATTCCCATGTAAAGCTAGTAAGTACCTTACTTTTGCTGCAAAAAAAAGTACCTCGCGTTAATTATAAGCATGTATATATATATTCGCTGTACATGTAAGCATACAATGTCCTGGTGGTCCCAACGATATATGTGTTTATAATTATAACGAGCGTATAAGATCTGTATATAACACATATGGAGAATTTTTGAATTTGTTGTTTATTTCTGGTCTGGTCTTTGTTTTCGTTTGGGGGGGAAAGGGGCTTTTTTTAAGACGGATAATCGAAGGAAGGAAGGAAGGGAGGGAGGGAGGGAGGGAGATATCGATTCAAGTGGATCAATCCAAGAAAAGGTTCGCGAGGGTAAATTTAATATAGATAGAAAGGCTAGGAAAGGTTACATCTCAAGACATCTGACCATGGCATTGTAGATACATCTCAGATTTTTCCCCCCTCCCACCCTCCCATCACCGGAGAATTTATAAAAAAAAGGGAACCCTAAACTCCAATGACTATACAGTGGACACACGACAGTCGTAAAGGATTACGTGGAAAAGAACACAGGGTAGTTGGTTGGAAAGCATGATCATGATGGGTCTAGACATACGTCTCCGGCCCAAACGTATCAAAGACGCTCATCCTGCTCTTGCCAGCCTGCTTCTTCTTGCTCCCGCCATCCATCGACTTGCCCTTCTCGCCGCGGAACTTGCCCGAGATCCAGCCCATGGTCTGCTTGAACTGCGGGTCGTTGGTGGGCATCTTTTCCCCGGTGCCGCCGCTCCATTTGAAGCTCTTGTCGTCGCTGTACACGGCCACGTTGCTGTTGTCCTCGCCCGTGGCCGCGGGCTGCTCGGGCTGCGGCCCGCCCGTGGGCGCGGCGGTACGCACGTTGTAGTCCACGCGCTCGGTGGAGAACGTCTTTGGGGTGGCGTACTCTGGGAACTCTGCGGCGATCTCGCACGCGGGGATCTCCTGGCCGCCGCTGACGTTGTCTGGGTCCTTTGGCACGGCGTCGAGCTCTGGCGCGCCGAGCACGGGCACCTCCTGCGGCTGCGAGACGTCGAGGAAGGCCAGGTCCTCGTCGAAGCCCTTTGCGGCCGTGTTCTGCGCAATGTGCTGCGGGATCTTGGGGTTGCTTGGGTCCGGCGGGGGCGTGCGCGCGCCGCCGTGGTAGACCTGGTTGTTGAAGTTGTCGAGGTCCTTGTCGGCGCTGCCCTCGCCGCGGAACGAGTAGGCGTAGTCGCCGGGGTAGCCGATGCCGTGCGGGTTGGACGCGGTGCCCTGGGGCCCGGTGCCGGCGTTGAAGGAGGGTGTTTCGGAGTTTGCGGGGAGGGGGGTCGGGGCGGCGAGGGCGGTGCCCGCCAGGATGGCGAGGTTGAGGGCGAAGATTGTCCGGGCCTGCATCGTTCGTGGTGTTGTAGCAGCAGTGGTGGGAGCAGAGTCTATGGATGTGTGAATGCTATCCTCGAGGGCGGGGATTATAGATGAATGGCGGAGGGAGGAGAGAAGGCTGCCATGTCTGGCCATTGTCTGAGTTGCTGACAGATGAATTCTTGTGGATGCCGTCGAGTCTCGCCCCTCAGGGCCGCGCCCTCAGCATGAAGCCCTATCCACCCTGGGGACGAGGCTATATCCACCCACCAGGGTGGGCGGCGGATATTTCGCGGCGTAGACTATTCTTGTCGTGTCTGCCAGAGAGGGTAACAGCGGCGCCGCGGGTAATAGCGGAATATTGCGTGCTTGGAGAGGGTGGCACTCGATTGGGCAGTCGGCTAGGCCCGATTGGGCGAGTCTGACACGTCGGGGATAGGGCTCGGGGTGACAGGGCACGGGCAGGCTTGGCTGGGGGGGCATCTTTACTCGCGAGGCGGATACGGATTCGAGGCTCAGCCGGCCACGATAACCTATAGGGCTGGAGATGGGCAGCTTTGAGCAGAGTGCCACCAGATACGCTCTCGCCATCGACGGCACGCCCTGCCCGAAGCCAGCCAGGCCAGAGCCCGCCGCAGCAGCAGCAGAGGGTGGACGAAATGACAAGTCCCGGGCTTCACTATGGCCCCATTCTGCTTAAATACCGGCCCGTCCTCCCCCCTTCTTCCTCTCCTCACCATCCAACCAATCAACCAACCAACCAACCAACAGGCCTTTTCCAACCCACACTCATTTAACCAGTTCCATCAGAACCACTCGCTCGTTTAACCAAACCAAACCAACAACCAACCAACCCAGCCAAAATGTTCACCAAGACCGCCCTCTTCCTCGCCTCCATCCTCGCCGTCGCGGCCGCAGCCCCAGCCCCAGGCGGCGCCGGGTACTACAACCCCCAGAGCACGACCCACGCAAGCAAGCAGCAGCCAACCTACAACGTCAACAAGCCTGAGCAGCACAACTACCGCCAGTACCCCCAGTACTACAACCAGCGCTACCAGAACTACAACCCCTACGACGCCAACTACGATGCCATCTACGACGCCAACGACAACGCCAACGAGAACGCCAACCTCGCGGCCTCAAAGTCCGCCAACGCCAACGAGAACGACAACTTGGCCCTGGGAGGCGAGGGCTACGCCCGCGGAGGCGAGGGTCTCGGCTTCTCTGCCGCCGCCAACGAGAACAACATCGAGGTTGCCAACGCCAACCGCAACGATCTCGGCGTGGAGGTTGCCAACTTCAACAAGAACTTGAACGAGCAGCAGCAGGAGGCCGCGGCCATCTCGGCCGTCGACAACCTCAACGACGCCGAGTCCTTCGGCCTCGCAAACTCCGAGACCTTCGCCGAGACCTTCAACGAGAACGAGTCCGGCTCGCTCTCCGAGTCCCAGAACGAGAACGCAGACTACACTGCCCTCTACGGCGAGCTCGCAAACGCCCTCGCCAACCAGTTCACTCCCCAGAAGGGCGGCCAGAGCTACAGCCAGCCATGCTCCAAGGGATCCTTCTGCGACTACTAGATGGTTGCAGCAGCAGCTCAGGACTCGAAGGAACACTTTCCTTGACGGCGATGATGGCGAGTTTGGAGGATCAGAATCAACAGCAGCAGAAACACACACAGGAAGCGGTAACCCGTTGGCGACAGTCTTTGATATTACTCCCGCTTGCTTTCCTTCTTTCTGGAGAGATGCCTTCATTGGTAGCGCGGCCGCAATTTCGGAGCTCCAACATCAAATTAGTCTCCCCTTCCTGGTTCCTCCGCTGTTCTTCTCTTCTTTCTTTCTACTTCTTCACCCGTCTGTCTTGGAATCTGGGAAATGTATCTCTTCCCCGAGTCCTGTTTGTTTTGATTTGATATTTTGATTTCCGTGCGTTTATATATAAAAAAACGATCCCACCCGCTTTCGGGTAATCCTTTTTCTATTCTCTTCTTCTTCTTCTTCATCATCACACCCCACTGTTTTTATCACCCCCACCCTGGAGTTTCCTTCTTCCCGATTCCCTCGAGAGACTGCAATCTGGGAGGAGCAAACGGCCACCAACATCGAAAAATAAAAAAAACCACCCTACTCCTGTCTTGTTCAAAAAAAAACCGTACTTCCTTCCTTCCTGTTTTTTCTTCTTATTTTGGATAAAGGGATTGATGGGGAACTGGTGCAAAGGATCTGCTCTGGAGACAATTTTGCCAGGCGGTCCTTTTTTCTTCCTACTCGAAAAAGAAAACACCATATGGTTGATTGGTAGCATTGGATGGCCACAGTCATTCGTTTTATTTTTTTGTTTCGCTTTGTTTTGGAAGGATTTACATGGCTTCTTTTTTTGGACTTGTACAGAGTAGTAGTATTTCTTTTTCGGTCTGGGGGGTTTCTTTGGATAAAGTTTGTGGGGTTTTGTTTTGGAAGTGTTGGAGAGAGAGAAAGGTTAATTACGCGAGGGAATTTGTGGTGCGGATCACCCTTTTTCTTTTTTTTCTTTTTTTTGGATTTTTTTTGGACTTTTTTCAGGGGGGACTACTTACTCATGTTTTTCCTTCTGCTGGTCGGAGGGCTGGAAATAGTGGTATGGCACTACGGGATTTGATAATTGTATTATTAGGGCCTGATGGTGAGAAAATATTACTATGTGGGTTTGTTTTTCTTTTTTGAAAAAAACCAAAACCAAAAACTGAAAGACTTGTCTCTCTTTGTGAATGATTTGAAAAACAAAAGAAACAAACAAACGGCTACTTCTCAGACCCACCCAGAATCCCCCCAAACACCCTCTCCACCGCCCTCTCCATAGCCCCACCATCCCCACCTTCTTCCCCATCCTCCTCCCCCTCTTCTACCACAGTCTCCCCCCCTACAACCCCCCCCTCCCTCACAACCCCAACAACCAACGCACTCGCAACCCCCACAGCCCCAGCACCAACCCCCCTCATCCGCCCATACCCCGCGGCATCACTCACCCCGCCAACCCCAACCACCCCCACGTTCTCGCGCACCCAGTCGCACGGCGAGGCCCTCACCAGCGCCGCCAGGGCGGCGACGTTTCCGAGGGAGAGGAGGTGCAGGGGGGGGCCGGAGAGGCCGCCCGTGAGGGCGTTGGCGGGGGGGGGGAGGTCGGGAAAGGGGAGGAGGAGGGAGTTTCCGAGGGTGTTTGTGCTGGCTAGATAGGCGATTTGTGCGTGTGTGTTGTGGTGGTCGTGCGCGAATTCCTCGCATGCTGTGATGATTGCGGAGAAGGCGGAGGCGAGGATTTCGGGGGTGGGGTAGGGGGGGAGTTTTAGGCCGAGGGGAGGAGGGGGGTGGTGGGGTCCTGGGAAGGGGAAGTGGGTTTTTCGCGCGAGGAGGGCGGTTTGGAGGAAGTGTGTGAGGGAGGGGGGGTCGTGGGAGAGCGGGAGGAGGAGGGGGGGGGGAGATGGGGAAGAAGGAGCGTGCGGGACCAGGGCGAGGTTTGGGCAGCTGAGGTTGAGCTCGATCCACACGCGCGGGATGGTGGTGGTGGTGGTGGGCGGGGCGATGATGTTGCTTGCTGCTATGAGCGCGAAGCAGGCGTCGAGGTCTGTCGGGGCGAGGATGCCGAGGGAGAGGATGATTGGCTTTTGTGAGGGTGGTGTGAGGAGGAGCAGGTCTTTGATGGTCGCGAGGTAGTAGCGTAGGGGGAAGGGGGAGTAGCCGTACGTGTTGAGGATGCCGAGGGGGTGTGTTGCTGACCTGGCCAGCAGTGGGTGAGGTTGTTGGGGGGGTTCGTTTTGGGGAGAGATGGCGGCGCAGGTCGAGGGGTCTACGAAGTAGTGTTTGTGGAGGGAGGGGTCGTGGGGGTAGCCGTGGAGGGTTGTGGTGCGGGTCGTGATTGCGCCGAGGTGGGGGGAGGCGTGGAGGGTTTTGAGCTGGCGGGATGTTGTGGCGGCGGGGGAGGAGGAGTTGAGGAGGGGGGGGTGGAGGGCGGCGAGGAGGGGGGGCATTGTGTAGTGGGGGAGTGAGGGGGGTTTGAGATGGTTGGAGATGAGATTGTTGAAAGGAGTTTTGTTTGAGGTAGTTGGAGAGTATTTCGAAAAATGCGGCCGAATGCGATGGCGATGAGTGAGTGAGTACTCGAGACTATGTCGATGGACCCCCCCTCCCTAGTTGCAATTTTTACAACTCCTTGAAACTCTGCCTCCTCTGTAGTTAGTCTTGCAGGCGTCGCGGGGAATTCAGAGATATCGATCAATACAAACGAATTTCGGACAGTATTCACCTCGAGCTCTAAAGTGTCGCAGGCGATATCGATATCGATGTTGTTGTGATTGTGATGCCTTTAGCTTAGCTATCGATAAGAGCACACTCATGATCATGATCAGCAACAGGGATCATCGTCCCCACCTTCTCGATGCGGTAAGTGGGGTATATACTCTATATATTTTGGGCCCTGGATTAATATTGAAGATTAGGTAAACTTTGATTAGTTAGAGTAGCTTCTTATATATATGATTCTAGGCCTCGACTCCCCGATCACACACATATGTCTCATGATACGAGCGTTTATATACCTATACCTACCATTATACGCTGCAAGACCTCGGCCTACCTATGTATGTATGTAGAGATGAAGTAGTTATCGGCGTATACGTATTCTTGTAGGAATTTTTTTTTAGCTCATGAGTGTTGGAACCGTTGAGTGGTTGATCCTCTAGCTCTCAACCTTATAATTATTATAACCTCCCTCGCGATTGGACGCTTTCCCATAGCTATACTCAAAACTCCGCATATGCATATATACGGGAGATTCTGGCACTATATATTTGATATTGGAATTTGCAGCTGTACATGTACATGTTTCTCGTGCATGTGTTTTGTGTTTTGTCGCGTATATATATATGTTCTAGATCTCAGTGCGCGTGCGCGTGTGAGTGAGTGAGTGAGTGAGTGATATAGTATCGATATTTTCTAGATCTGGGTCTAGATCTATACTGGGTTAACTCTTCGACGTTTGTTTCTCTGTCTTTTGGGATGGCAACATGAATGAATGAATGAATGAATTCTTGTTATATGTATAAGTATGTAGGTATACTCGACGTGATTAAGCATAATTTTTGTTGTTACAAGAATTAATTCAGGCTTTACCCGCCCGAAATGCCTAGCCAAAAATACCACGAGAATGCAAGAATGTATTATATATATTCGTTATTATAATCATGCATGCATGCATCGCGACTAGTATTGCTGGACGGTATGTTTATGTTTATATAGATATAGATGTAGATTATATATATAGATATCGAGCGTGCGCTGGGGCTGGCCTGAACATTCCGTTTTGGAATGAGGTTTGAAATATTAATGGTAGGGAAGGATTCGGTGACATTAATTGGTGGTCATGATCATAGGTAATCATATCTATCGCTTTCTCATACGCCATCATCATCATATGGCGATAAAGACATGCCAGCTATCCTACCCACAAAGAATAGCATGAAAGGGATTATTAGACTACGGATGAAAAGAAATCTTCACGATCCAGTCGAAAGATATGTTATGCGTGTCATGCATGATCATATGCATCGGTTTATTTTATAAAAATATCACTCCACGTGTGCTCGTAGCCATCTAGGGCTTTGGTTAGTGAGGTGATACAGGAAATTGATTAGCCTAGGTTTGGGTATGTACGCAATTACTCAAATGGCAGTGTGTGTATGGTGGTACGAGTACCGACAGCTCAGGTTACAAATTGTAGAGGGTACCTGAACACTTGTGGGGCAGGACTTCCTCAAAGCGGTAATCAGTGGCGTAACGTTTGATCTGGAGTACCTTTGGGGTCTTGATGGCTTGATTGGCTTGAAAGGCTTGGGGGGCTATTTTGACGTATGTCCAAAAACCATCTGCAGAATTGTGTATCAACACTTTTTATGAGGATATCTTGAGTACGTATATATGCTTTTGCGTGGCGTGAAATTGAAATTATTTAAATGAATGTCCCCGTGAAAAAGAACATACATCTCGTGATCGAGTGAATGGGTGAGTGAGTGGGTAGGTAGGTAACCTTCGTACGGGTAAACACATCGATGTACCTACGCCATGCATACGCCTTTTCGCTGACTCCTACGTACTGTAAATCTTTTTGTTTACTTTTCGAAATTCTTCCTTAACTCAGCCTCGAAGATACATGTGTAGGTAGGGAGGTGGAGCAATATATTACGTTTGCATGAGGGTGTTTGCTCAAAGATTTGTATGTATGGAATACACGTACATTCTAGATCTACCGAGAATGATCATCTTCGTATTGAGGAGAGTGCAGGGGTCCAAGAGTTTAGTATGTACCTATTGGTGGCATATGTCACAGCCTCGGAATTCAGACATCCCCCCACGCCGTAAACTATATTATCCAGAATGTCCAAAAATCCAAGAGGTTCCGGCTTGATAAGAAATTTAATTTTTGCCTGAAGTCTACTTCGAATTCCAACAAACGACGTCTATATCATGATCAATCGTACTCTCGATAGGTAGGAGTGAGGTATACATAGAAAGGGTTTCAAACTTAATATTACCCTAAATTGCGGCACTGGTGGCCCATGGAATCGAAACAAAATGCCCCAATTGTTGTAAAAAAAGGAATTTATAAGCTCGACCCGAGGGCTGATAGTTTTACATGGTATCTCGCCCCCATGTTTGTACAAATTGAAAAACGTGGGAATGATACTTCAGTGCACTGGATTGCTTGATTTTTTTGCTTGGGTAAATACTGTTAGTTAGTCATTACATCCAAGAAAACAGATATGGTAGGTAGGCAAAACCATGAATTCAAACGAACCTAGCTAGTGCACCAAACGAATAGAGTACTCGGGGTGTGCACGAAATACTGAAAAGTCGCTATTAAATTACTAGCAGGCCACTCTCCAGTCTCTCCAATCTATTTGTTGAGGAATACCACTTTCGACAATTTACGTTGCTTAAGCCCTGCTCTCAACCCTGTGAATTAAGTGGATTTTCCAGTATTTCGTGCACACCCCGAGTACCTACATGTTTTATTGCTAACGAAGGTGGAGTTAGGCCTGCCACCGACAAACAACGCTAAAATCCCGAGAAACCGAGCCCCAACACACCCCGTCTAGCTACAAACGAACCCCACATTGGCAACGCGGACATGCTTGAGACACTTTTTTCCTCCAATAAGAAGTTAGTCTTAGAAACTAGATCGTGAATTGAAGTTGCCTCGCGAGATTGATCAGCCAGGCCACGAGAATGCAGGTACCGCGGGTGGAGAATGGGTACCGGTGTGCGCCAGACAGTCGATCATAATCCATGTTGGCCACATTCCATACCGTCCTTCAAGTTCCCATCTCACAAAAACCCGTATATGGTTCGTAACTAATCATCCAATCTTCTGCTTCTACCTATTCAAGCAGTCCAATAAACCACATGGATCCGGAGCAGTTGCATCAAGACATCTAGCTTGAGATCTCGCCAATTGTTTCCCACTGAATTTACTCTAATGCAAGAAAACATAGATAGAAACAAAAAAAAAAACCAAGGACCAAAATGGGTCGCGGCAAACATTCGCATTAGGCAGTAAAGTAGTGAGGAAAAGTATCCTGATCCAACAATTGATCAGAAGGACCACCGCCCCCATTGCATTTTCGTGGGTTATTCTTTTGAGATCTTATGCAGGTCTTAGAAGGTCTGTAATTCTTGTTGTTGTCGACTTCCAAGTGGAGATATCCCCGCCCGCCACAACTCGAATATTGATCTGGTAAGCCTGTATTACAGGCAATATATGCACCAATACCTATTCAATATGCCTATCATCTCAATATTCCACATCTAGCAGCATATATGACTACATACAGGCCTAATTCAGAGCTTCTGGGGTGCTTTTGGCATCACCACGGCCACCAGACTAAATACGCAAAGATCCAAAGGAGATGCTGCATTATAGCCTTATCTGTGTCCATGTCTGTTCCTTGCATGCAATTCATTAACGACTGGCCAATATACCACACTTCCATACATATGAATGGTGATTTCTCGCAAAAATACTCATTAACTCGATTCTATTTGAATTAATACTGGTACTGGTACATGTTATAGAAGCCTAATGACTCCCATCCGATTACAGGGATCACAGAGACATCAAACACCTATTTCCTATCCCATCGTTCCAATCATCTCAACCAAGGTACTCTGTCCAAGCAGGCTTGTATGTCCCTCTCTCATCGTACAAAAATGCAAAATATACAACCCCAAAGAGAAGATTAGATGAAAAGTACGCTTTATGTCCCCAGCAATAACGCTTGACGAATGCTGAGACGACGTTACTTCCTTCTAAAGACTCCATCCACTATGCGCTCAATTTTGAATATTAGTGTGGGATCGTTGACGGAAGCGGGGAATATTGATGAGGGTTTACTTACTTCGAAAGCAAAGTAAAGGCCAAAGAACACGTATGAAGGGGATACAGGAATAGACATGGCTAATACCAGCAGTCCAAAAGAAAGAATAATAAAGAGAAACCAAATAACAAAGATATCAAGGGCAATTACGGCGGCCCATACGTAAGTCAAGACGGTAAAGTACTTGATACACTTGCTTCCAACGTCGATAAGCCATTGCTCAAATTTTGGGAGATTTCCACCGGATTTCTGACCAGCAAAACAAAGAAGCTGTCCAAAGCCAATTCCACTAGTGAGCGGTACCAAAATCAAGAAGAGTAAGACCCATGATATTCCTGGTATGCGAGTACCTCCCTTACCGCTGTCAAACAAATTATTGACTAATTTCTGCCAATATGTCTCTGTTTGATTACTCGCCAATATATAAATTGATTCTTGAACGGCAATATTCTCAGCAGACAGAAGACTGAGCCAAATTACTACCCAAGTCCAATCGGTATCGTAGAAGACATTGAAGATTGTTGATCTGATCATATGGATGCTTATTATAAGAACAATCATGAAGATGTGCACAAATAATCCATTTTGTTCAAGGACGTCATCTGTTTCTGGTGGTTCGGGAAGTTCTTGAACTGCTGGTTGCAGCTGGGGCGCCTGGGGATCTGCGCCTCGCCGGTGTCGAAGTCCGCCAGTGTTGTTTGATGTTGTGGTGCGAGTAATTGAAATGTCGATTGATTCAGGTGGCTGGTGGTCCGTGTCGGCATCCGTATCCCCAGGGGCAATATCTTGTAACTCAATCCCATCGCCTGAATCCGTTGCCGTGTTGGGCTGATCGGCATCCTCTTGCTTTAGTCCCAGCAAGCGAATCCACCCCTCCCATCGACCACTGGCCAGAAAAGCAAGCAATTCCATCGTGAGGTAATACACAATATACAAAGACGCAAATGCCGTGATCCACGGAATTCCCTTGAACGCACAAATCTTTACAAACTGCAGCAATGTCGGAATTGCAACGAATAACCTAAACGTTGTGTCCTTACTCAGCGTATCCAAAGCCTGGGTGAGAGCGGTATCCGGTTTGGATGCAGGTTGAGCGCCGGGCTTCTTCTTCAACGCGGTATAGTATGCACTTGGATCTTTGCTTCTTGTGCGGTAATTGATGACCTCTTTTGCGGCTTCAGTTAATCCTAGTCCTTTCAGCTTTCTCTGGTGCCATAGCAGATAGTACCATGAGAGTAATGCGTCTCCGAGGCAGAAGAGGGGGGATAAACGGTGGTATCGAGCGTTTTCACGGAATTTATATACTATGCCCCCCGAGGACATGGACATGCAGAGAAATGCTAGACCGAGGAGAGCAAAGAAGCAGGATGATCGGGATGCCGGAGATGCAGCCGGCTTGCCATCGGGTTCAACGAAGATAAATGTAGTGTTGAATGCCGGATTGGTATGGTTTGATACTCCATCCGGTTCCTTGATTTCCGGGATTACATATGCATTAAGTCCGGAGGATTGTGATTTGCTTGGAGCAAGTGAGGCGACGTTCGATGACTGAACTGCAGCCAGTGTTGGCTCTGTCGTCGTTTTGGATTCATGTTCTTCAGCGACAACTGGAGAGGATATTATCGGTGTGGCCAAAGATGAATACACTGCGAGGGCCAGGAGAAGGAGGATATATCGAAGCCATGTTGAAGGACACCGGGGCATTGGAGTTGAAGAATAAACAGTTGAACGATTGATAAAAATGGATTGTCAAACACCCCAATGATGGTGAAAGTGAGTTCATCCCATATGGCAACAGCAACCAATTTACAATACGGCGAATGGGATAGATAGGTGGTTGATATATCTCACACGAAGGAATCGTGTCCGTACGGCGATGATAGTGCAAGAGTGGCTGTGAAGTACTTGAAGCTCTAAATATTTTGCTTTTTCCTCCAAGGCTCTCACCGATATTGTCGATATCTGGGAATTTGGAAGAAGCCTTGCGGGAAGCCTTGTCATATGATGATAATGCACTATCGGTAAGCGATTTATTACAGCCCTCTGACAAGGGCGATCATTTGGTGCAAGGGTAGGAGAGTGCAACGACAGGACAACTCTTTCGAATTCTGTGCTTCCAGATTGCGTGAGATAAATTGGCCTTCTAGAATATCTTTATCACAATAGGGGAACCTTTATCTTATCAAAAGTGGACGAAAATGGCATTACTCGTATAGTTAAGCGGCAGATCATTGTTGTGGGAGCAGTCGTTGATATAGAGCGGAGTGAATAGACATCTGATGGAGTGGGACTTTGTGCTACGCCAGATGCGGGGTAAGAATGTTAAGAGACTCAGCCACATTAATACAGATGGTCAATTGAAACAAACGTGCACAAGCTGCCTTACATTCTAGGTAGGCTTCGGCGGCCATTCGTACGTATAAATGAAATCATAGGCGAATTTTGGAGTTTTAGAAGCATAGCCATCCATGTCCGCATGTGGAGTGAGGCTGCGTATACGGCGCATGCCTTTGGCTTTCTTGTCAAGTTTCACTGCATTCTAATTCTTTTTGGTATCGTAAGATCCCTCCAACTTAAATCGAAGTACCACTTGCTGAATACGCCTTGAAGATTTGACTTCGAAATGAAGTACATCTAACTGGATATATCGATACATGATTGAAACATCTCGTGCGAAAACTCTTGCCTCTCCAAATTCTTTTGATACATGCTGCTCCCGCTATAAACATATATTCCTTATAAGCATACAACCCCAGGCACTGGGGACAGGACCACATGAGATTCTGCTTCCAGTATAATTTTAATTTCGTTAGCAGCATACCCTCAGGGCCAGGGTTTGGACGCTTATAACTGGGGTTATCTGTCAAGAGATATTATTACATACTCAAATTTGTGTACGATTGACATAAGTACATTTTATCTAATTAGAGTGAGAATGTTCTGCATCATTCAGGGGAATCAAAGTTCACGGGAAATGCGAGCCAAGGCATTGGTCTGGCGCCCTCCTCTATTAACGTCGAGCTTACTCTTGCTCGGCTTGCATCTTGACACTTCATGCCCATGTAGTTCGATGTTACGCATATCTGAAGTAATAAAGTTCTTGGAAATTGTGAAAAGAAAAATCGAGAGAGTCTTGCAATGAAGTTGATAGTATTCTTGCGTTATTGAAATGATTTCCTACATCTTAGTATGCAACATTTGGTCTGTATTGATATTCATCCAGAGAATTTTCTGAATCGGAGTTATCGGGGATTCCGTTTGTTGCTACAACTGAAGGAGTTCCTCGCCATATCTTAGAAGGGGATGCTGCCCTTAATATGGCAAGCGATAAATCTGAGTTTTCCGAGAGTTCGCGAAACCTGGGATGACCCTTCAGAGTGTCTAAACGATAAGCTGCAAAATTTGCAAGAAGTGTGAGGAGCGGCTCCTTTCTTCGGAAAGGAAGATTTGCATATGCGTAAGTTATCAAGTCGAAGATGTGTGCTTTATCCTCGTCCACCGGTCCAATCCCCTCGTTTGTCGCCTGGTCAAATTTTGGTGATAATACAAATTGCATTCTTCTTGCTATCCTGTCTATTGCGCAATTTTGGAGATCAATGATGTTGAACCGATCACCGAAGATATAAAGATTCATATCCAAATACTTGGTTCTGTGAAATTCTGTTTTGTCGAAGGGGGCTGTAATGTCATCTTCGATGTTCACGGGGATGTCGCCCTCATACATCCATTTGACGAATATCCGCAGTGTGTCTTCGTCAACATCAACCAATACCATGGAGTTTGTCTCTCCCTCTCGCATGATGTTGTAAGCGTGTTTGTGTAGTTCTGGAGACACCGCTGCCAAAATATCTTTGTGCACAAAGTAAGTCACTTTGCCCTTGGTAGCTGGCGTGTTTTGTGGCAGTTCAGGGTCGTCCTCTTGTGGATGTACAATGAGCTCGAATATTGGTGACTTGTAACTGCAAGTGAGGAACTGTTAATATAAACCTATTTATGTATGCTTTTCATGAATGGCGCATCCACTTACACCTCGGGGCCTCTGTATGATAACATGGTTGGGTCTTGGGGTGTAATCACAGAACGACTGTTCTGCAATGAGACGTCAACGCAGTCAGTATTGGATAAAATACTAATATTATCTCGAAGCTACAGTACCGATCAAAGGCTCACCTCTTCAACAAATCTTTATGCAAAATAGTTGAAATTCGAAGCGGAAGTTTGAAAAGGATGTAGAGTCGACCCTGGGATAATGCTCGGAAATAGCGATGCGAAGGGAGGTTGTGTGATTCCGAAAGGTGGGGTAACACCGAACAAACGGATTGTACTCGAGTACAAACAAAAGTTGTATGTATCGAATCGGCACCCAAAGCTACAGCCTAAGTGACACAGTCGCAAAAATATGTAATAAAGATAATATCCAGTGGGGGGGTTGGTATGTTCTGGGTTGGTATGGGGTTTGTTGCGAATACTAAGCCTAATTCTTCCGTTTGAGATATATCACTACTTTGAACTGTATGTTTGTTTTGATATTGGCTTTTGTTGACATAATGTTGTTAAATCAAGCTTGATTAGACGACATGTCCGATCATGTGCTACTTAGCGATCCCGAGAACTGTGGAGCACGTTGTACTCGTAGGGGCACGGCGGCAGCTTGCCCGAGCCCCCAAAACATATTAATCGCCAACACATACGATACATAAAATGCACGATCGGCAAAGAGGCTTGTGATATCCACCATCCATGTGGCATGTCCGTACTCCATTATCGACATCGAGAACTCAGTATTCTCATCGGTACACAGGATTCAAAGACTACATAAATTAATGCCCCTCCAGTGGCCTGTTTTTGACTCGGTTTGTGTAAAAGATGCGCCTTGTGTCGGGTAACATCGGACATATTAGGAGGCATTCCTTTCGCTGCACATCTCAATACAATCCCGAGATAAGACATTGTTGGGTCACGGAGTTGATTTCCGAAAACTCTTTCCTTCTTTCGCTAATTCAAGTCAATATGCCTTGAAAGTTTTAGATCATACAATACATGGGTATGTATCTAAATCCAAAGGCAATTCATGGAACTCTGCCCTTTTATTTCTCTATACTTTACCCTATGATGTTGTGGTCTTGGTGGTACGGAAATATCATTTGAGGCTTCAATTCTGAAATCATAACATAACCAATGGAACATCGTTGATTTCGCTTTCTATTGTAATCTTGTGAAGTAAATACTAGTTTTCTGAGTAACATCAATCATGTATCGCTTGTGATCATGAAATAATACTCCTTCTTCTTCACCTTTTAGGCTACATCGGCTATCTCGGAAAGTTGAAAAATGGTCTTTATTGCATGTATGTACGTACAACAGCATTTTCTGTATAAGCACCACATCCCCGATGAAAAGGGCATGCCTCAATCCCACGACTACAAAACCCTTTCAAAACGACTTCTTTTCACAGGGCATCATGACTCACTGAACTGCGATCATGTAAACAGTGATATTCCTAAACGAGCCTCTTCGACGAGTTCTCGCAACTTATATACGAATCTTCCGAGCTTTATTACATTTTCTTTATTTTCATATATCTACAGCACACGCCTCCGGGTGAAAACGCCCCTTGTACATACATCCATGTGGGCTTGCTGTAGATGAGCCTCATGTTCCAAGGATTACTGGCATCCCGAGGCACTCTGTTAAACTTGGCAATGGCGGATTGATGTGCACCCAGGTGATCGGGACGGTGGTGGTTGCATGGTGATGAAATCGTGCTAGGTAGTGCGCTGTCGGCTGGCATGCTCTCGGATAAGCAGAAGCCACCCATGAGAAGAAGAACTACCGACGCATTGTATGTGTACTCGTACATTACATACATCTGGTTTGATACGGAGTCCATGTGACGTACTCCTCATGTCTAAGATACTATCCGCCAATTACCAAGCCCCAATACAAGTCGTCTAATTTGCTCAAATAGGCACTTGCAATGGCGGCCGCCGTCGAAAACTGATTATAAAGTGGCCCTGAGGCTCAAACCCGTGCTCAAGTGATTCTCGATTATTTATTTTCACCCCAACCATCCAGTTGATTCTCAAAATTGTCTCAAAAACGGCAAAGACGGCTTACATTAGAGTTTGATTGCTTCTGCTCTACAAAGCTACTGTTGCGATGTTGTTTGACTTGTCGACAAGGCTCGACGTGAAGCATATTTTGCACCAGAGACAAGGCCTTCTTGTTACTATGCATGAAAATGCGGTCAGCACTACAAGCCACCGTTGCATGAGGCCATTCAAAGTCGTAACTCTTTCCTACCTAGGCAATACACTACTCTATCCCCGCACCTTCGCACCGCCTGGAGACACCCCCCCCCCCTGCTCGGTTGCATCGAAAGACACCCCAAGTCATGCAGAGTTGAGGAAAAACATCCCACAAGGCCCAGCGCTAAACAAGGGAAAATCATCATGCAAATTCCAACAAAGGTTTTAAATGGGCCACACTTGGTTGATAAAGTTCTACTCTATGATGGCCTGTCGGTCTACAATGGGCCTGCAAGCTTTGGCAATTACTTACCCACCAGAGGAACCATTGCAACGTATTGCAAGTCAAGTCTGGGTACAAGAACACAGGACAATGCTATGAGAAACCACTGCAGAATATGGAGGACTCGAGGCTAGATACGGATCTACATCTTGGGATTGGGGATTCGTATTGAAGCATTCCTCACAGTTCATTGTCGCAACAATTGTCAACTTTGCAGACAGGTGGACTAACTTGCAGCTCAAGAGCTGCCGTAGGAGGGGTTAGGTACGAGCCTGCCGTACTCATGAGGCAGTCTTGAATGAGAGTCTGGGGATGAAAAATATTGCAGCAAGGCTCAGGTCGTTACTCAGTCGGGAAACAATGCAGGCCCATTGTAGACCAAGCCATTGTAGAACTTTGACCGCCAAGTGTGGCCTATTCAAAATTTTTGTCGTACAAATTCTGACTTTTGTCACCTCCCATGTCCCAAGGGCACGAGACTAGTCCCAAGTGTCCACAACTCATTCCTATTCAGGAACAACAGACCTTGCTAGCGTGAATCTCACAAAGGTGGATCGAGCGTCTGCAGACCCAGGTGCGGCTCTGCTACCAGTAGAGTAGAGTACCCCGCGCCCCCTCCTCCGTGTGCAAGGGGGGATAAGAGGCTCCAAGATGTAATACAGGGAAGTATATTTTCGATATCCGCATGCTCCCGGAGGTGTATCTGCTTCGAGTGAGTAAGGACGTGCAAAGATCGACTCTCTATTGTGACCGCGAATACCTTAAGCCTGTTGATTAACAAAGGGAAATACTAGATATTATTCGGATTCTCACATACGTATTTCCACGCTGAGCACGAGGCAACTTCCGTGGTAGCCGGCCATTGCGAGCATGATCTTCGTCTCCCAACACGTCACTGTACGAGGGAAATTCCGCAGGCTTTTTGAGCCTGTTTATTAATTTTCCATCTTGCCATTGCTGTTTATGATTGGAGACTGTTATATGTTGCGACAAATTCAGAAGCAGTACAGGCACAGTATGCTTATTATATTGTGATTCACATAGATAGAGATTTTCCCGCTGGGTGGTGCAGGTGTAAAGGTACTTACCTTATATATATACGTATACCCTTGCGCGCAAGAGCCGACCTGGACCTTGACCTGGACGATCCTGGGCCGATATATCTAGCAAAGGGTTCCCCACTAGAACTTACCATCTCTACGTTTTGGTAAAACGATACAACTACAAGCTCAAATATAAGGTGCTGAGGCGACGTCGATTACATACTCATCATAATATTACATCATGCCTCTCATCACTCACCTAATCGTCGACCCACCTCCTTATACCGCAGACGCTACGGTATGTTATGGTTACCCTCTTGTGATCTTTAGCTTTTGATCCGCCCCTCCTACTCGTGAAAAAATGGTAAATCCGGACGGACAAGGTATAATGCTAGGGCCACTGGAGGTCTGTGGTTTTTGTACAGTTCGAGTTCAAGAAACGCTTCTTACGGGTTACCCACACCTATTCACAGACCTCTCTTTGACCCTTGAGTGTCCGGATTTACCATTTTTTCACGAGTAGAACAATTTCCGTGTCCATGGGTCTCCGCCTACAAGACATGATTACGGATCATGTTACTGATGTACTTTATTGCAACTAATGTAAGTAGGCACCGTCAGGCCTCACCCCCACTATCGCCCGCTACGACCTCTCGGAACTCGACAACTCGTTCGACGATGCCGCATTTAGCGATATCTGGAGGCAGGCTATGGAGGAATACGAGCGAACTACAAAGACGAGTCTCAGTGATCCGGCGATTTACAAGGCGGGGTCAATCAATGATCTTGTTCAAGTAGGAATACACTCCCAAACTAGGTACTACCTAATGTATTGGGGTAAGATGCTGATATGTGAAATCGCCATGGAATTAATATAGATGGTTGAAAGCGGATCAACAAAGTTCCAACAATGGAGGTGGCCTTCGGAGCAAAGAAAGAGATTCTTGGGTGTCTTTAAGGGTGCAATGAGGAGTGTGGAGATCTTGGTGAGGGTTGTTGGTGATGGGATTGGTGATGTATGTTGTTCTTCCTCCCACGTGCACCCTGCCTCAAGAAGAAAACCAGTTCAAAGTGGCTGCCCCTGGAGATAAATAGAAGCCATCTCGATATTTAACTGTTACTTCCCACTATTATTACTCCGTACATTCACTAACCTCCTGAGTGTTCTAATGTTAGGCCTTCCCACCGAGTAAAATCATATTCAACTCGATAAGTCATCTGATCCAGACTGGTGCAACCGTCACGAAGGAGTCCGATAACATCATCAGGTTTTTCACAGACATCAAGGCATTCTTGGACCGCATGAATGTATGTGGACCCCACGCACTCTGATACATACACATTCGGTCCGAACCGGCAAGCAACTGGACTTCTGCTGATGGAGAGGTTCTGTCTAATTGCAGGTTCACGATAACACCACATGCCCACCCGCATTGAGGAAAATCTTCGTCGAGATTCTGGTCTGCGTGCTCACATTGTGCGCACTCACGACGAAATCATTGAAGAGTGGAAAGACTAGTAAGTTGTTTTATCCAGTTTAGCGCGGCTACCTCCGAATTGATTTATAACTTTATCGATACCGCGACCGCCGGATCATGGTCATGATGATTGTTTCGGATTCGGAGGGAATTCTGGAACCCTAATGTGTTCCTAATGCTAATAATCACCGTGTGAACCAGTTAAATTCTTCAAAGCGCTCGCCAGAGGAGAGGATGATGACCTCGCCGAGGCTTACGCACAGCTTCAGAGGCTGATTGATCTTGAAGGTATGTGCGGTTACTCGAGACTGCGGTTACTAAGGAGAGAGGGAATGGAGCGACTCGCAATAAACGTGCATATGCATATGCGATACCGATAAGTGTCCGCAGAGGTGGCATATTCCAGCTGAAGGATAAGGCTTGTCCCGTCTCGACGCTGAGAGTGGTTCGGACACTTTTTTTATGCAAATATTTGACACGAAACAAGTGTCTGCCTATTTGCGATTCATTCCACAGCCCGTTGACATCCGTCGGAACCACTGGCTTCGGCGTTGTAGAATGGGAAATGCATGGCGAATTGGGGGCGAGGTTTGCATATGGGGGCGATAGCTAACGTGTATATATTAAAACGATTCCAGGCCGAATGACTGGAGCTCAAACACTCAAAGTCACCTCTCACGGCCTCTCCGTTGCAAAAGAAACCCACCAAGCGGTCAACGCCGTCAGTAACACCGTCACCGGCATGGACGCCAAGCTCGAAGAGATCATGGAGAAGATGAAGGAGAAGGAGGGGGATAAGATGAGGGAAAAGGATTCGGATTCGTTGAGACAGACCCAGCAATTCCTTGCTCCGGTATCTGATGTGAAGAATGACTATGAGAACGTGAGGAGGACCTTGTTGCCTGGCACGGCTTCGTGGATTTTGGAGGACTTTTTGTTCAAGACATGGGTGGGGGAGGTGGGGGGTGATGCGGGGAAGGTTTTGTGGGTGTCTGGGAGCCCTGGGTCGGGGAAGACGTTTATCTCGTGAGTTTGAATCGGTCTCCCTGTGACTTTTCAAATTTCCCAGTGAGTGGTTGCTGATTGTGTATCATCAAATTCATAGAGGGTTTATTGCTCGAACGCTGAGTGAAAGGTATCCCCAGCGGGTTCAGGACCCAAGCAGAATTTCGGTCGCATACTTTTTCCTCCGCGAGAACGACAAGAAGGTTCCGGAGAAGCGATCCATGAGAGCTGCCCTCAGAACGATGGCGATGCAAGTCGCGGAGAACGACAAGGTCTACATGCAGCATGTCCTCAAAGTCGCCCGCATATCCCCGAACTTGGAGTCCTTCTCCGTGGGCGTCATCTGGAAGGAGCTCTTTACCGACTTTTTCCTCCCGAAATGCAAGTCGTCCGTCTTTCTCGTCATTGACGGCCTTGACGAGGCGGACGCCGGGGAGCGCCAAGACTTCATCGAGGTTCTCGGGGATGTCGACGAGAACAACCTCAACATCCGAGTCGCACTCATTGGGCGGCCGGAGCTGACGCAGGACATCCTGCAGAACATCGTCCCGTGCCAGGTCGTGCTCACCGCCCGCCGCAACGCAAAGGACATTGAGCACTTTATCAAGCACAAGATCGCCCGCTCGCGCCTGAAGAGCGCAAGCCAGGCGCTCAAGACGGAGGTCATCGAGGCGCTGACACAGGGCGCCAACGGCATGTTTCTGTGGATCGATCTGATGATCAAGGAGCTCTTGCACAAGATCCGCCCGGAGCAGGTGCGCGCCGCGCTGAAGAACATGCCCAAGGGGCTGCCGGAGATGTACACACAGGTCCTGACGCGCCTGCACAGCATTCTTGACGAGGAGATGATCGAGGACGTCTCGGACATCCTGCGCTGGGTGGCCTGCGGCGAGGCCGCGCTGACGTACGAGCAGCTGCGGGACGCGCTCAAGCTGCGCACAGGCGAGGACATGTTCTGCTTCTACGAGCTGCTGGAGCGGTGCGGAAGCATCCTGGCGGTGTTTGACGCCGAGGGCGCGCTGCTGGAGGAGATTCTCGACAGCCACGACATGAGGGGCGACGACGACGGCGGCGAGGGGGGCCCCTGCTGCGACGACGACAGGAAGGCCACTGTCGCGGACCGGGACGACGTCAGCGACGACGAGGACGACTTCGGCGCGGACGCAGCGCCGGCGGACGCGGCGGATGACGAGGACGCCGACAAGAAGGAGCTGCAGTTCCAGGGCGCGACCGTCAAGCTGCGCCACCTGTCGCTCGGCGAGTACCTGCGCACCCCGGCGGCGGCAAAGTTCCTCGACCCCAACGCCGCCGAGGTGCACATCGTCACGATGCTCTTCAAGATGTTTGTGCAAGAGACGCACGTGGAGCCGCCCAGCGCGCTGGTGAACTACGGCGGCCTGTACTGGCTCGTGCACTTTATCAAGATTGACTTTACAAAGGTCTCGCTCGCGAAGAAGGTCGCCCTGGCGAACGACCTCTACGCCATGTTCCACAGGCCCGACGTGCAGAAGATGTGGCTGATCACCTCCTTCCGGGCGATCGAGCTCGGCAGGGCCGAGTATTCCGGCCCGATCCTGGCCGTGCTGGCGGCGGCGCTGGACCCCGAGGCCGAAGGCGTCGAGGCCGAGACGCGCGCGTGGGCGGAGGAGCTTGTCGCGGCGCCGCAGCTCCTTTCCCTGCCGATCGCAAAGTGGGCGGCACACACCTGGCTGACGGAGCTATACGGCCTTACGGGCCACGCGTACATCTACGCATACGTGCTGCACCAGTCGCTCGGTGTGATCCCCGAGATCGGGCCGCGCGCGCAGCCGTGGACGTGGGACGACTTTCGCACGGTCGGCAGCGCGGAGGAGCTTCTGGCGCTCAGCCGCTGGGCCATCGCCGAGACCGGCGCGCCCATCACGGCCGAGTCCCGCCGCGCCGTTGCCTTTGCGCTGCGCGAGACCGGCTTCGTGGAGGAGGCCATCGAGTGGTGCGACAAGTCGCTGGCGCTCGGCGAGATGGCCATCACGCACGCCACAAAGTCGCTGTGCCTGGAGAAGCTCGGCCGCCTGGAGGAGGCCATCGCGGAGCAGCTGATATGCTCGCAGGGCGCCGAGCACGCCACATACTGGAGCACGTGGGCCAAGCTCGGCGCGCTGTACAAGGAGGCCGGCAAGCAGGCCGAGGCCACGGCGGCGTACCGCAAGGCGTACGAGATCGCGCCAGCCGGGGGGGCCGCAGCCGAGTACCTTGCCTGCCTAGCCGCGGAGCGCAACGCGGGCCAGTACACAGAGGTCCTAGACGCGCTGCCGCTGCCCATGCTCGTCAGCCAGTGCACCGGGTTCGAGATGGAGTTCCACAAGCAGGCGTACGACAATGCACAGCTGGCGGGCAAGCTGCCGGCGCTGCTCAAGCGGCTTGCCGAGGCCGTGCGCACCGAGCTTGCCGCGCGCCGGCCCGTGCAGGCGTTGCTGTGCCGGTACTGGCTTGCGTGGCACGCCGCGCGCGACCCTGCGCAGCCCTACAGCCGCGCGCTGCGCCAATACCGCCGCGTGCTGCGCGACGGCGCGCGGCTGATCGCAGGCCCGGCGGCAACGCACCCAGGGGCCGCCCTCCTGCGCATGACGGTCGACATGGCCACCGAGGCGCTGGCGGCAATATACTACGAACGCGCCGTGGCCGGCATCCAGCCCGACGGCACGGGCCTCAACGAGGCGGCCCTGTGCAGCCTGACAACGCTCGTCGAGAATGCCGTCAAGAGCCAGGAGCGCACCGCCGACGACGACGATGCCGGTATGTTCGTGTCCACGCGCAACTGCGCGCTGCTGCTGGGCAAGGTCTACCTCAAGTTGGGCCAGGTGGACAAGTGCCGTGCAACCATCAAGGAGAGGCTCCAGCTCGGCGTGGACCTCCTGTCCGACACCGACCCGGAGAACGACTTTGAGGCGTCATACGTCCTTACCAGGGCGCTTCTGCTCAGCGGCGACACCGAGGGTGCGCTGACGGCAATGCAGGTCAATATGACCGACCTCGAGGATGGTGAGGTGGATGACGCCGAGCCTGCCAAGAGCGAGCACGAGCCCGAGGATAAGCCCAAGCTCTTGATGCTCCTTGGGTGTGACGGCATCTGCCACGCTGAGCTTAAGGACAAGACGATGATGTGTACCACATGTCTCAACGTAGACTACTGCGACCCGTGCATCGAGGTTCTCAGGGCCGGAAATCAGCCGTATAGAAGGTGCGACCCCACACACGAGTTTGTACAGTTTCCCCCGCCAGGCCTGCCGCAGACGAAGTCTGGCAATGTTTATTTCCGCGGGGAGGAGATTGCCCTGAGTGCCTGGTTGGATACCGTGAGGAAGGAATATGGATTGAAGTGAGCGGTCGGAAGATTTTGCAGGCAAGTAGTTATGTTTATGAGTTTTGTCGTTTGTGCTTTAATCATCGATGCTATGTTTTTCACTTTTTCCTTTCATCTTTGTAAATGTGGTTCTTGTGTTGTTTGTAGTAGCGGGTGGGTTTCCCAGGAGGTTTACGATAATCGTGATGGTGATTAGGATGAAGTGATGAATACTATATGACAATCGGATCATTCCTTCCGACATTGAACATGATGTAACAATCACATTCTGGCCTTGCATTTTTCTGTTTCCTGTTCTCGAGTTCCTTTGAATTAATAAATCTAAAATGATCAACCGAGA
The DNA here is from genome assembly GCA_024516245.1 of Peziza echinospora. NCBI lineage: Eukaryota > Fungi > Ascomycota > Pezizomycetes > Pezizales > Pezizaceae > Peziza > Peziza echinospora. The sequence continues at coordinate 11,282 of JAJLQT010000012.1, read as the reverse complement.
CATCGAGATGAAGATATCAAATTATATCCAGTTTGCTGTCCCGATGCTCCTAAAACAAGGTCTCCAATGTTATAGACACACATGACGAATGGATTAAGCAATAGGCAGCTTAAGTCGATCACTTACTACATGCATCATATTCTCACATGCCTAAGCAACAGTGGCATTTCCGAATCAAGCAATTATAACTGCCCCCACGCGCAAGTTATCCAGGCCAGCAAGTGTTGTTGTAAATACTACTTAGAGTAATTATCTCGTAACTCACCATGTAACCGCCGGAAGTGGCATACTGAGCAATGACTATTGACCGGAAAGGGGAGTATAGCGCAAAGCCCTTGCCCTAGACTCCCACTCGTAAACGCCGACCAACATGTGAAGTAGACGTATTTAGACGAGGAGTTGGCCCACTTCTCGAACTCCTCTCTCTACACATCCATCACACAATAATAGCAAGAATATTCATTGAGAATGGATCCATATGCATTTCGGTTGTATTCGAGATTAGCCCAACTTCATGATAGTTTTACCAGGTAACTAAGTTTTACCAGGTACGTATCTTGGGATTTTCATGTGTCTTGCTTCTTGCATTCTAATATTCTGCTCACATGCCCCGACAGGGATGTCGACTACGAAGGGAGTGGCGAATAAGGTTGAGATAGTCCAACGGAACCGGGGATAGCCAGGATCCATGCCTGGTTCCTCGTGTGGAGGCTCGTTTATTACCGTATAATCTGGCGAAAGTGATCGGGTCTCACCCGGGCAAAATCCCTGTGGTTGCAAGGTACAAAAAAGGCACTACGCCGAATATTATCTAAATCTGAATCAAATGCTGTACTCGAGTGCAGTGAGGAAGGAGAGAAGATGTAGGAGAGCTGAAGATCCGTGTAATAATATTGTTCAACACTCATACAACAATTCAACCAAAATTATGAATTCAGCCGAGAATCCTCTTGGAGGTGCTGTTACATCAACAATATCGCCTGCAATATTTTATACTGCTCCTAAACCGGGTCCTAAGCCAATTCCAGTAACTGCTCGTGTTTATTCTGCAAAACTGGTAGCTCAAAAACGGATATTGAAAACGCGTCCGAGAGAGGAAAAATTGCGAATTTTGCAACATCGAGCAACTTTATCAATTTTATGTCAAAATGGACAGGAATTTAGACACCCAACATCAAAAGAGGTGTGCGCCAAATTTCATATTGAAGAAGCAACACTACGGAGATGGGTAGCAAATGAGGAAGCTATTTTGAACCGTAAAGAAGGCACTCGTACAATGCGTGCAATTGGAAAAGACAGTTGTAAATGGCCTGAAATGGAGAAGGAAGTTTATCGGCAATTTATAGATCGAAGGGAAAAGGGCATTTTTGTACGTCGAGAATGGTTCCGTCGTATAGCATCAACAGCATTACACAACATTACCAACAGCAACAGGAACAACACACGCCCCTGCCATTTGGGCAACCTCCTGGTCGAGAGAGTTGCAATGGAGATAGAGTGAATTATTGGGTATTGGGATTGTGTCAAATGTACTCGAGTACTCTACTCTGGTTTTTGGCAATGCGGATACTCAGTAATTGGTTCCTTCCTACCTACTATTAATTTGGGAGGAACCTGAGTACTGTCCGTCCTCCTAGTATCTAGAGTATTCTTACAAGAAACTACTGTCTACCTACGTGGTATTTGCATTCATGTACCCATTGTGCTCAGCCCTTCAAGATGAGACCAGACGTGGCCCTCGATACCTGTACGAGAGTTGATGATGGAGCACATCGGGGCCCGCTTTGACCACAATTGCAAACCAACTTCGCCATAACTTCATCATTGGGTTTCAATAATATGTATGCATATGTATATCGCAGAATTACTCGAGCATGTATTTGGAGCGGCAAGTATTTGCCTCAGACATAACCTACCCCACGTGCCAGGCACGGTACTTGTCCTCAAAGATAGTGATATTGATAAAAGATTGACGGGGTAGCGGTACATGGGAACTTGGTCAGGATTTCATGTGTTGGGTGAGCTGCGAGTACCGGTACTGGTGTTAGGTAATGAAAGCAAGCGTGTTATCGCCACGCACGTGGAGCTGAGGACGAAACCGGGCTTTCCGACAAAGGTGACTCGGATGACAAGGGTTTTCATGTCTGTACGCTCTTAAAAAGTGGGTGTAGAGAACCTACTACTTGCAAGCATAATCCGCCACGTCTCAGCCGATCAGAGCGATGAATTGGCCGTGCTCATTGAAAAGAATATTCGATGCTACAGAAGCCACGGCGTGGGTGTACTCTTGTTGGAACCAGCCAGTTTTCGAAGGTTGTTTTGATGTATGAAGAGTAACAGTTGCGAAATACCGTCATTATTAAGAGTATATCTGATGAAGGTTAAAATTCTCAAAGCATACATTTTGTCGCAACAAGAATTTGTGAATAGGGAAAACCTGGTCCCATTGTAAGCATTGTAATGACCATTGGGAAATTGAGTTCCGGGGGTATGTTTATAGCGTAAATACTCTCTCTGTATTTGAACATTTTCCCCAACAAGTGCTAATCTATTGACCACTTTGAACAGAATTCGTATGCAATCCGAGAACGCCATTATGTTCGGTATTAAAATGTAATTCAGAATTTAGACATTACAATATTCTTCACACTCTTGTAACATTATCGATAACCTAGTCTCATGCCACAATAACCGTGCACCTGCAGAGTCATGCTTCGTGCCCTTCTCCACGGAAACCACCGGAGCCCATTTGCACAGGCCAACTTCCAACGCGGACCAATTCCCTTCAACCTATCTGGGACGTGAGCTTTCCGAGGCCTGGGCTGATAGATAAAAGGACTTTGTGTCGGCGGAGGAGGTCTGACCAAAGCGTAAAGAGCAGGTGCAAGGGTACTAATTAATTGAACACTACAAAGCGGACATACTGATGATTAGTCCTCTTTGAATCACGGAATGTTACTACTATTTCTGCGAATATGCTTTCAAATATAGAAAGTATGAATATCTTGTGGATTCATACCCACATAAAAACACTAACCTACGGCGGATTCTCATTTGCAATCGGTCACAGGTAGGCAGGGAAGTAAGTTCAAAAAGTTTTAGCGAGTGTGGGTAGTAAATCAACGTATAGCAGGAGTTTTTGATTTGAAATCAATGATAATCGTGGCTGCATACAAAAAAACATATGTACTACCATGATACGGAAAGGAGAACTTCGATCTGTCTCCAGGGACCTGAAAAGCAGTCATTGTGACCACAATTGCGCAAGATTATGTATCCATTGGCAAGCGGCTAGGGGAATCGAGTTGAAGCCTTGTGATATTAAGCAATTGGGGCAAAAAATTGCAAAAGCACCATCAAGCCGATTATGCCGAACTACTGCCCCGATACCTAGGCCGTGCGACTATGGCTCTTGAGAAGGAAAACCTTTGGAATCTATGTTTAACTTCAGGATCACTGATGCCAATGTTTGCAGATAATAATCTACATACATCCAACCGTTCCTGGAATCATTTGGCTATAATATTGGGAGGGAAGTTTACCTGTACTCTACTCGAGTATCCACCAAGCTTTTGAGATTACCCCTCATTCTGAGCTTTCGAGATTGAAATAAACGTCAATATATCATTAAATTGGAAGTAGATAGAGTGCGAGTAGATAAAAGTACGGACAACAGAGATATTTGTGTTCCCGACAATCCCATCCCTGTTCCGGCACCGTGCATTGCGCCATGCAGGTGGAACTTCAGCTCAATCCAAGTGACTGGGGTGTTTCGAGCTGAACGGATACCAACTCAGTTGAGACGGCCAGGAGATTCTGGTGCACCGCCAAGAGTTGACTTACATACATTCGTTGCGGAGGTGTTGTTGTTGGAGCAGCTGCCGGACTAAACTAGAAAGTTCCTGTCATGTCGTGCCAGCTCGGAGGTTTCCTTGAATGGAGGCGTCTGCTGCAGAAGAATAAGCAAGAACTACGTTCTCGATAGAGATTTGGTTGTACGCCGTGGCTTGTGCGGCTCGGTTGTTATTCCCGATTCGTTCGATTTCGGAGCTCATAAAAGGTGCGTTACTCAAATAGGTAACCGGAGCAAGCCACACTTGTTTCATTCTTTTGTATTAGCGATAGCGAGATACAGGAGATTGTCGTGGCCTGGACCTGGACATGAGAGCTCCGTCAAGGGCCGACTACGTACCGTGATCCGTATACCGTGATGCAAGCTTGATTCACGAGGTGATGCGTCGGGATTATTCAAGAGCATCATCGTGTACAGGTTTATTTGTTGACACGGAGTAGGATTTGATGATCATGATGTAGAAGTGATGCAGCTAGACCTCAATAGACCTCGAGATCAACCTATGTTGAGTGCACGGATTGACTGTCTCGCAGTGATGACACCCGCATACCAGAGAATTCTATGAACGCTTCATTACATGTTTAGCAGCACAAGATATCTGCTGTTTTATCTCAACGAAGCGAAACTTGCTCAAATGCCATGCTTGAACGAGGAGATGCTCATTGGACCAGTACGTGCACCTCCATAGACCATTGCAGCGGGCTCGATAGTCAAAGAAAATTGAGGTTCTGATACTGATTGGATGATGACGAACGAGCCAGGATGATGACGAACGAGCCAGGAGAACCACTGTTTCCCAGCTTGGCTGGGCCTACGCCTCAAGATCAATATCTGCGGTGGTTTTTGTCGAGTGCACCGGACTTTTCGTTCTATGGACCAGAGAGCCAAGTTACGCTAAATAATTGACATCCCGTACATTTGGGCGTGATGAAAAGAAAAGAAAAGAAAAACAACCTCCACTCCATGGCTGGCTGAGAATTGCCATCGGCATCAGCTCATTTTCCGGATATCGCCATTTGTCGCGACGTCGACAGCTGAACATCCCCGAGATGCATTCTGCGATGAGGGTTGGCTGTGAGCTCCAGCTGCTGAAATATGTATCCTTGAAACTCGCTTTTGGTGGCGTGACTTTCGTGGATGATGGCAAAAGGAACTGGCCCTGGCGATTGCAATAGCCCTTGCGGTCACAATATTCATTCTGAATTGGGATGTTGTCAGGGTAGTGGTTCCCGCCTTTCGACTTTGACAGAGGCATCCCGGGGGCTGTGGTGGGGCGGTGGATCGTTTCTGCTCAGCCATTGTACATCGGACCTGACTTCTTTATTCTGATGCCTGAGGTTGGGTACACAGGCTTTAGAGGTAAACTAAGATCCGTCATCTTTGGCTGAGTTCAACCCAACACACAAAGCACGGAAGTGATATAAAGTCCCTCCCTCCGCACTTCTTCGCTCACTCCAATCTCAGCATCAACAGCAAAGACAAGCCTCTCATCTATCCATACTCACCTCCTCACCAGAAATCTACACTTCGATACTCGCCGCCCTCGGTTCGCGTACTCCTATCATACATAATGGCAGCAGCAGCAGCAGCAGCATCTACTATCTATGCTCTCCGTGACCAGCTTCACACAAAGTCTCTCAAGCTTGAGGGAACCAACATCCTCGTTGCTGTGATTGTCCATGGCGGGGAGGAGAAAACAAGCAGGCTCGACCTGAACACTGTTCTGCAAAACATCAATGGTTTGTGACATTCCATAACTTAACTGATCATTACAAGCCCTTCAGAACTGACATTTATGACCAATGCTACAGGTACCTTCAAATGGGGAGTTGGGGACTTTAGCAAGACGGCCAAGAACGTCGTTCTCGAAGGGTCAATCCTGAGAGCTTTGTTGCAAAATTCAGCAAAAGATAAGGATCTTCCAGCACAGGTCGATTTGGCAGAATACATCTTCAATGCCGACGGAAAATTGAAATTCTTTCAAAATGGAGGCATGTAACAATAGTCCTGCATACCTAGTCCAGGACTGGTACTGATACAAGACGATGTCTTTAGCTACCATTACACCACCCCATGCCGCTCCTCGTCAGCCCCCTACACAGGTGCAACCGCCATTCACACAGCGTGGATTTCTCACCGACCCTGCCAAAGATGGCAACGTGGAAGCAAGAGCATTCACTGTTGCCTCTGATGTTACTCAAGATCGCGCCGTGATTGCATACAAGACTCAAGTTGATGACACAGTCAGCCTTGCTGAGGTTTCATTCAACAAGGGAGTTTGGGGAGCCGCAACCGAGATTGACGTCTACCAACAATATGTCCCTGGCCATCGCTTTGCCATTACCTACGATCCCATTGAGCCTGACCAGGTAAGTACCTTTCTCCACAGAAATTCGATCAAAGCTAATCATTCGGATCCCTACAGCGTCACCTCTTCTTCTCGGAGGAGGATGGAGATGGATACGTCTACATCCAGTCATATGACCCTAAGGTTGGCAAGTGGCGTGTTCCCGAGAAGCTCCGCGGCCTCGATGGAAAGGAGGGCCAGGTCAAAGCCCATCGCTTCTCTGGATTCGCTGCAACATTCATCAGCGGCAACAGCCCAGACAACGTCATCCTCCTCTACTTTATCGACGAATCCAGTGCACTCTTGGAATATGTCGGCAAGAGGTACTTTGACGGATACCGCTTCTACAGGACCGAGACTCTCGAGCAGGACCTCATCCTCAAAGGATCAATCTCGGCTGTGCACAAAAAAGGCAAGACTTATGTCACCTACAGAAATCCCCAGAAGGATTTGGCGCTCGCCGTTGGTACCAACCGTGTGAAGATGCCTGACGCGCCAGCAACACCAACATCCAGAATCGTGAGAGCAAGCAAGGCCGGCCAAGCCGATTGGGAGACTCGTGAGTTTTTTCCTTATAACTTTTTATGTTGCAGTGGCATTGACTAACTCGAAATGCTTCTCCAGACATCATCCGCTCGAAGACCCAGCTCGTCAAGAACTCTCCACTCTCAATCGCCATCCAGGAATCCGGCCCAGTCGTCTTTTACCTCCAACGCTTCAAGAAGACTGAGAGCATCTATGCGATCGACATTAACATCGCATCCACCATTCCGTTTGTCGATCTCCCAGCTCGTGGCGTTTCAAAGCTCGAGCCAGGCAGCAACATCGCGGCCGCGTCTTTGGCCATCACGTCCTACAATAAGCATCACGTCAGGCTCTACAGTGTCAGCAAGCTCGACGGAGACAACATTCTTTTGGAGAGGATCCAGAAGTCCTCCAAGGAGTGGGCCCTCTCTGGAGGTGTCGTTGACACCGATGTCGACCATATTGTGAACGTCAGGTCTGAGCCAGACGAATAAGCGATGAGTGGGACGCATAGTCGCATGCATGATGAAAGATGAAGGCTATGGAATAGGAAAGGCTTTGGGATTTTGGTTTTGGATATGTACTGGGTTTTATTTGTCTTTTTCAGGTAACATGCCACTTGGGCACGGGTGATGGATTTCTTTACTGTTTCTTGTCTTGCCTCTGTATTAACTTTCGATGGAATTGGGTGAACTGAGGAGGCATTTAGTATACGTTCGTGCCTAGGATAGTTTCATTAATACATGCAACGTATAACTTGAAGCCGATGTGATCATGTTTTTTCCAAGTAGAGTTGCTCTGCTTTGTTTGGAACATCATCTTGATATTGGCAGATCAGTGTCCTTGAGTGGCTCACTGTCCCTCGAAGAGCAGCTTATTCATGTATGCAGCCTGATTCCAAACTAACTTGGCACGAGATTACCTGAGCTTGAAGTGGCCCTTGGAGCGTGGCACGTGCTCAAGCCAATATGTCCTCCGTTGTGTGTACTAAAAATTTCCGACGCCATTTTTTTCTTTTTCGAAGGGTGCTGTGTGGGACGCCACATCCGTTAACACCCTGTACGGCTCTAAGCATGCAAGACTGCAAGACACACATAACACTGATTCGATACACATGTCGTGTAGCCTCAAAACTGTAAAGACAGCAAAGCATTGTTTGCTATAAGCGTAATTCCAGTATAAGCATAGAAAGTGGGCTGCGAGGGTATGTTTACCTAGGGTGTGTTGGTATCCTGTGAATTTGGGTCCCCTTACCTGTGTGAACGTGTTATCAAGAGACTTATACACATGCCCTTCGTATCCGCGTGAAACGCTTGCTGCTTCATACATCAAATGTGTGAACGAAAAGGTTGGAGCATGGTCAATATATGTGGGAACCCCATGAGGGCTTAAGATTTTTCCAGAGGTAAATCCGACCTGGAAGCCTGTAAGGCAAGAGCCTTAGCGGCCGCTTGGTTAATTGCCGCTAACTTCCGCTTGAACCCTGTCGAGGTCAACATGGTAATATTTGACTTAGGGAGTCACTTGTGCAATGGAAACGAGATGCATGCCAATATAGGTAGTAAGCGTCAAGCGTTGAGGTGATTTGTCGATTTCAATTGTACCAATACTTGACGACATTATTATTAAGCAGGAGAGAGTAATTCTTTGAAGGGATTTCAGGATGAAGGAATGAATGGACTCGTATTTTTAACACCCCCGTCGCTGGCTTGCTGGCCAGTTACGAATTATGTACTCTCTTGTAAGTGTAGACTAGTTGCGATGGCGAAAATGGTTCGGTGGTCATATTTGGCAGTCTCGGCATGGGTGGTATGGTAATTAGGTAGCCAAGCACTCCTCGTCCGAACGTTAATGCTCCGTCCCCATTGTTCTAACTCGTATTTAGGCTTGCATCCGGAAATAACGTGCTCAAAACCCCTTGGGATGGGAACCGAAATCCCGCGACGAGCCAAAAATTCGCTCGCAGAAGAAAGCCCTCTTAAGGCAAAACTTTCTCACGAACCGAAACGGCCTCAAAATGCGATATTGCCGTAACACACCCACGGGTACTAACCCTCACACGAGGCGAAACTCTGTCACGGGATGAAACCCTGTGGCGTGATGAAACCCCCTCACGAGTGAAAAACGTTCTCGCGGAAAAACTCCCTCAATCACAAGACGAAACTTTCTCAGTGCCAAACGCTCTCATGGAGGTAAACCCCCTCACGCGGCCAATCCCTCCCACGGAACAAAACCCTCTCACGTGGAAAAGCCATCCCATATGTGGGAATGATAAAATCCCCTTCACGGCGGCATGAGACTATTCACGGCGCCTTTCTACCCCATTCCTGGGGACGAGGCTAGTTAATTGAATCGTAGGTCCGGATGAACATTCTCCAATAACGTCAAGTAATAGTGAGGGGTGATTGGGGCAGAAAATTCACCCTATGCATATATATGAAATTTGAACAGGATGCGATATGATATCACCATCGCGACAGCCCAAGGTCTTTGTTTACTTGAAAAGAATATGAGGCTGCAGCATTGCGCATGCCGAAACCGCAGGGAATTCCAAATCCACAGACGTATACGCATCACGAAGATTATCAGTTATGCGCGTGAATAGTTAGTTACCTTTTATCTGGGGACGAGGCTACCTACGTGTGAAGAGTCTCATTTCCAATGTGAAGAGGGTGACCCTGTATTACCAAAAGGAGAAATGGACAAAGATCACGGAGGTTTCCGTGCCACCTGGCGACATCATGTCTGACGTCTCGGCAAGCAACCTCACCCCGCAGTCTCGACTGCCCCCTGATTAAGCGCCTTGCCTGCGGACGAGGCTAAGTGATTGCGACAGAAGTACGGGATGGCATCCAGAAGCCAAGATCGACAAGGCATGCGGCACAGTAATTCGGCGGCAGAAAAATCGTCTAATAATCCGAGGCCATGGCTCTGGGTACATAGGTACATAAGTTAGAGTACACCTGCCGTGCACCCACGTGTTTGGCATATCACACCCGCTTGTAAAGTTACTACTGGAGTGAGAATTCGAGGGTAGGTGAATACGAGATGTGAGGCTTATGATAGCAGGGCACCTTTAAACTTCAAAGCTTCGTAGCCTTAACTTGAACGATTCATACCCCTCGTGCGTGATCATATGTAGGCGGCGGCTGAGGTATACATTGACATTTTTGGGAAGTGCCTGGCCATTCTCGCTAGTCTCGGTCCATTCTCGTCCTCTGGCCGGCTGAAAGATTAAAAAAAATGGCTTCTTGTTATTCTCGCTTCATGTGGGATGTCTTTACAATTGGAATGTATGAATTCGTCGGCTCATTGCACATGCGACTAAATATATGAAACATTGTGGATAGTCTCCTCCTCGAGGGTTTGCTTTTCGGGAGGGAAGACAAGGACTAGGGGGGGGAGCTCGGTTGCAAATACCAAGTCAAAACATGTAGGCGTACAGGCCACTATCTGCAGGCGTATTAACGCAGCCGTATCGTTATCAGTTGGTGAAATCTTAGGTCGGCATTCAAATTAAAGCGGGGTTGCCATGCGAAAAAGCAGGCATCTACTTGGCTTCGTGCCGAGGCTCTTTTCATCTAGCCTCGTCCCCCTTTTCATCTACTCTAGAATCTAGCAGTGGCGCGTGCACGAGCGTCCGCACCTTATGTAGGTGATTAGACTACATCTTACAGGGGGTCCAAGTCAACCGCAAAAGCCACATGCAAAAGGAAAGAGTTTTGGTGACATGAAAGTAGAATTTATGGGCATGAGGGTAAGATTTCGGGTTTTTTCTGCATACATGATGTGCGTGCGAATTTGGGTAGAAGAATCTTGAAATACAATTATAGATGGTAGATTCAAAATATAGGCTGCAGGCTGCGATGCGGTGTGTGAACATGTGCTGCAGTGTGTTCTCGTTCCGATGCAGTGTCTATTTTGTGGCTTTTGTCTGTGTACGAGACTAGTCGAGACTGACTAGTCTGTGTTACGTGCTATAATTCCAGCATGATGAAGATGAGCGATGCCAGCATGAAACGGCGATGTTTGAATACCTGCATATTGGATTCAGCTGTGTTAGAATACCTGCATATGGGATTCAGCTGTGTTATACTGGTGGAAATGCAGATGGATTGGGCAAGAACTGAAACATAAGTGAGGGATTGACTGGGTTTTTTTTGTTGGACGAGCGTTGCCGCGAAAGGTGAAGTGTTGAGGGGATATTCGCTTGATTAGTCTCGTGAATAGCTTGATGACGCGGGGCTGACCCAATGTGAGAAGTAGCGAGTATTGCCTTACCGCACTTAAATTTGTAATATGTAGGTAGAGATGTTGAGGGGGGTTTGGTTCGGGATTGATGGCGACGCATGGAAGTCATTTCTACTCGATACATGGCTTGATTCAAATAATGCTACTCCGTTGGTAGTGTGTTATGGATTCAATGTTACAAAAATCTTGGAGAGTGGCCATGGGGAATAGTAGCGAGCTGGGATGGAAATTCAGAAGAGACGTTCGGTTCAGGCTAAAACTGTAATTTCAAAATTAGGCTTCCTAGGAACGAGGCTAGCATGAGAC